>CM051624.1:9120467-10541360 GCA_028020825.1 Podargus strigoides | reverse complement strand
AGGCGCGGGGGGGCGGGGCATCCCGTAGCTGGGCGTGCTCAGGCTTGCCGCCATCTTGCTCGGCCTTGGGGCGGGGGAGGCAGAGCGGTGCTGGGTGGGGGGCGCGGCGGGGCCGTGGGGGGGGCTTCGCGGGGGCTGCTCCCCGCGGCGGCGAGGAAATGGCCGCCTTGGTGACTTCATAAAATGTATACGTGTGTGTGGAAATCCATGTCTTGTGGCCAAGGGTTGACCACAGGCGGCAGTGCCATCGCATACCCACATGGGCACACCAGCTGTTGCTATTCATGCTTCTTCACACGTTGGCTGGGGAGTCAATAACGGGTGTGATAATCCTAAAAACCATCCTAAAAACACGGGCTTCGTAGCACCGAGGCTGGCATGGGGCCATGTGAGCAATGAACTGCCCCCGAGCTGGCGTGGCAGAAGGCGCTGGCTGGGCTGCGGATCCCTGTTCTGCAGGGACACCCTGCCGCTCGCCCCGCGCCTCCGGCCCCTGAGAGGCCATGGGCTCCTTTCACAGTTTAATGGGAAAGGAAGGGGGCTGGCTGTGGAAAGCACAGCGAGTCTCCTGCTCGTCATGTGCCAAAAAAAAAACCCAAAAAAGCCTTAAGCTTTATTGGAGACAGGCTGATTTCTCACTGGACAGAAGCAGGAGGGTTGGATTTGACCCACCTGAAATTCACAAAAATAGTGACTTCCACTGATCTCTGTAGGAATGAGCAGGGTTTGTCCCACAGCTGAGAATCCCATTGTTTGCAGAAAAACGTATTACTAACATGAACAACTTGTCTTGATCTGACTTTCACCTTTACGTAAGTTTCTTTATCTTTCTCTGACGTGTATTTCTCACAACAGAACTTACATTCATCCTCTTGTGCTAACAGAGTGTACTTACCCCTGTGAACGTGGACCTGAGCCGCAGAGTTCCTTTCTTTGACACACGTTGTGAATGTCAGGAGAAATCTGCAGAAACTCTTTCCCCAACAAAAATTCTTTCAGCACCACAACCAGTACCCTCACCCCGACAACGAAAAAAAAAAGCGTATGCACTTTATGGAGCTGCTTGGGATTTAAATAAAAACCAAGAACATATAGAGGAAATCATTACAAAATAAAAAGCATAGGCTGCTTCAAATAAAAATGTGTTGTGTTTGGCGGCCATCCAGATTTCCGAGTTACTCCAGGCCCGATGGCGTGAGGTGCTGAGTACACAGATCTCCGCTCGAAGCCAAGGGCTCGGCATCTGTGCAAGCCTGGCCTCTTATCTCCCGGAGCAAAGAACAAATCCTCTCTCTAGGTCTCCTCTGCCTTTTTAACCTCACGAAATCCTCCCCGATGTTTTACTAGTTTCACAGAACACTCCCACTCCAGGACAGTGTAAATTGCAAACAATGCCGTCGCTGAGCGAGGATTAAATGAGTCTCGGTGTAAAACTGTACCCAGGGTCCTCAAAATAAAGGAAATATTGCTGGATGGCCTCACTTGCAAACATAGTTCTGATTGTGGATTTGTTTAAATGTAAAACACTCGGGTTTTATTTTTAATTCAGAACAATAGAAATAAAACTTTTAAAGCAATAATAAAGCATTTTCTTACATTACACCATATTTTTGTGATGTTTTTCCTCACAAAAAAACAGCTTACCAGGGTAGGTACTCAAGGCTCCTTCTGTCTTATTCCATAATCTACTGCCACACAAGCAGAACCAATCAATTGTTCTCTACTAGAATTGTTCCGTAGATTCGTGGAGCCAAGGTCACCTCAAGAACCAAAATCCAGGGACCCTTTCTGTTCATTGGATACGCTCTTTCCCTCCCAGTCTTGCAGAACAGGGAACACCAGTCATTATTATACACTGGCAGCGTTCTCAATGTGCCATTCATTACAGCACTTCCGACACAAACAGACACCTTCACAAAACTTTTGTCTCATGGAAAGAGAGTCGCGGGCGCAAAACAACCAAAATACATCCAATTTCCTTGTTTAATAACAGTGCACCCTGTATCCCCTTCCCTCACCACTCCTTGACAAATTTCTAGCACGCTGGAAGTCAGAAGTGGCTATTACCTCGCTGGGTTTTATTCAGACAGCACTTTAAGATTTGCTGAAAGCTGTGTGTAAATTGGATCCTACCTTTGTTACAGCATCCCATCCCAGCTTCCCTAGTGACTTAATTATAGATGCTGTGCCATGTGTCAACAGTCCCTGATCAACTGTTTTATCTAGCTCATCTGCTGAGAGAATACTTTCTTTGGATAAGCCTGTACGGCCTGTTAGACTGTGATAAAGGCACCAATACTTACTTTCCGTGCTGGGATGATATCTTAGTACTTATGCACTACGTTGCCATCCTGCAGCTCAGGATAGAAAGGTGGGGTGATTACTCCAGAGATCTCTGCACTGAGCTTTAACAATGAAGAATTAAGGGAAGTTAATCATGTGCCGTGCAGATAACTTCCTAAGAGGCTTAATTATAAATGTTGTGCAGTGTACAACTGCAAGAGGAGATGGGTGAACGTGTCTTCTGAAATTACTTGTGTGAATGTAAGGTGAACCTGAAGAATTAGAGGATAAACATCTTGAAAATCTAGAATATTCCAAATTAGGAAATAGCAAGAGAAAGTGGTTTGCTACGTACAACTGAATTGTTCCCAATTCTTAATGGACAACTAAATGGCACTTGAAAATGAAACATAACACTCATGTTTAAAGGAATTGGTTATAGCTGCATCTGCGAAACTTCCCATTTACATTTATCACTTAAAATATATTTGCCTAGTTATTGCCCTTGGTGTATTTTTTCACGCTGCTTACACAGCCTGTTGAAAATTACTGATGGTTTCCAGTGAGCTGAGTGCCTGTGGAAACTAGGAGTCGCTGAGTATGATCTTACATATAGTCAGGCCCACAGTGAGCTGAACAGCAGTTCATCATAGGAAAGAAAGGACATAAAGACATAAACAATGACAAATATAACCAATGACACTAAAAATGACAGAAAATAACCAAGGTAGGTGCAAATATAAAGGCGCAGTAGAGCCATGATTGCCAGTCAGAAAAACAGCTGAGTAGGAGTTCGCAGTTTAAGAAACCTCTGAAACTGCATACATTATGTTTAGATTAAACGGAGGAGAGTTTCGTAACTAAATAACAAAGACTACTGCAATTATGATATGGGCAGGTCAACAGCATAGCAAAAAAAAATATGTTCTCACTGAAGGTAATGGGCAAACTCTCCCTTATACTTGAAGGGATCATGTTAATTAAAAAAAAAAAATCATAAATTGTCATCTAAACGGCTCTCCGTTATTGCGTTCTTGGTTGTGGAAGGATGACTTTTCCTCCACTGTGGTGCATTACAGGTTACTGGTGAACACAGCGCCACGCCAAGCGTTATCTGATTTAGCCGGGAAGGTTACCTGCACGTCCAGGGTGATTCACAAGCTCTCTGCTGTGCCCGTACCTCTCCCATGCCAGGCGGCCTGGGCTTGTCGCAAGCAGATGAGGCGATACTCTCCTCTTTTGCTCCTCCTGACTGCATCCCCCGTACCGCTGGGGCACGCAGGGCTCTCCACATCACCACAATCCTAAACACGAGACAGAAGTAGGAGTCAGTACCGTGCTATTTGGGGTTTAGATAACAATTCCGCTGCTTCTGAGCCCACATTCTGGTTTCTCCTACAGCTTTATGAAACCCATATGAAGAGGGTGGTTGGCCATGAGCTGCCCTTCCCCCGAGCAGGCTCTCCTGAGGGAAGGCACACAGAACTTTCTGGAAGTTGCTTGCCCGGGTGCTGGAGGCAAGGCCTGGGTCCACTGACAGCACAGGCAGAGCTATTCCCTGGGGAAGGGGATCATGCCTGCTGGCAGCGGCCCTCAAGACCCCCTAACACACGTTTGATGGGTGACAAATACGAGTTCCCATTGCTAACCCTCGTGGCCCTTCACAGCAACCCACCACCCACTGGGACCCAAAGCAGTGCAGTGAACAGCAGCTGCCCGTCTGCAACCTCATGGCCCCACACCCCCTCGGCACCACCGCCTCTCACCGAGGCAGGGCCACCCGGGAGGCGACCGGAGGGCTGCTGAGGGCGGTCGGTGACCGTCCGCTTCCTCAGGGACCCAGCAAGGAGCGCTGAGGGCGGGAGGCAGGGTTGGACAGCGGCTGAGGGGACGGGCACCTTGATCGGGCTGCGGGCGGCCGGAGCTTGGGCTGACCGAGCACCAGCGGCAGCGACTCCCCGGCTCCAGGCAGGGCTGGCGGGGGCGGAGGCGGCGGGAGCGTCAGCAGCCTGCGACCGGGGCGGAAGGAGGCGCTGGGCGGGCACCGCGTGTGAGGAGAGCCGGGCCGGGCCTGCTGGCGGGGCTCAGCCCCGGAAGGTAACGGCTCCGGGGAGGGGGAGAGCTGGTGGCTGCTGGGGGGACGCGAGGCCCTGGAAGCGGCGGGGTCCGAGGGGCGAGGGCGCTCCCGCTCCCTGCGGAGCCGCCACGGGGCCGTCACAGGTTAATGCTGCTCTCTTGCAGGCTAATCCCTCCGCTGACCCCGCCGGCGGGCTCTCCCCTTCCCTGCCTGGACTGTGCTTTTAGCCCCCCCTCAGCAAATACCGAATTAAATCAGTCCACCCTGGACACGGCCCCGGAGCAGCCATTAAGTTCCCGGGGGGGCGCGGGGAGAAGCCGCCCTCGGGGGGGCGGGGGCCCTGCGGCCGGGGACAGCCTGTCTGGGACGGGGGGACAGGTGGCGGGTTCACCAGCCGTGGTGTTGCTGTGGTCCTTCATTGCCTCCTCCTCCTCCTCCTCGGGAGGTGCCCCTGCTGCAGCCAGGCTTCTCGCAGAGCCGAGGGGCAGCCCCGCCCGGCAGGCCTGTGCGCAGGCTGGGCAGGGGATGATGGAGGGGTGCCTCTGGGTTATGGTTGAAGGGAACACAGAATCACTTGAGGTTTAATTTGTGAGGCTGCGAGGGATCACCTGGGTCACTGAGTTCAGGTTGCTGCAGTCATGGTGAGCCCACAGAAAAGTCCTGACCCCTTGCCACAAGACTCTGCCTCACCTTCCCTTCCATGCCCGCTCCACAGCACTGTGTGGGACAAGTAATGCTGTACCAGGACACCTGCCTGCTACCCAGAGTCCAGGAGAGAAACAGCAACAGTGCATGAGGCCCTGTGTTGGTAGGGAATGGACAGTTATTGAAAATGAATGAAAATGAGTGTACATCACTGTGCTCCTTGCCATAGGGGCAGACAAAGAAACTACCAAAACTCCTCACAGACCCCAAATTTACCCCAAGTGTATGAATATAATGTGCCAGGTGACGTCTGAGCCTGAGAGACTTGTCACTTGGGATGTCAGCATACGCTGTTGGGACAATTAGCTGTGGTAAGTGTAGTGGCTCAAAGGAAGGCAAAGAAACTGGAAGCCAGTTTGTGTAATCAAAGGGAGAGCAATTCTCTCCATGTCCCTGCAGACATGCTGCAGGAATGTGGCTTTTGTACGTGGGTTTAACTATCATCTGAATACTGTGAAAGAAATGGATTACATTCAGACTTCTTTGAAATGGTACTGTTGTACCTAAGACCTGAAAACTACATTGCATTAATAGTATCTAGAATGGGAGCTACAATTGTCATTTATGAAATATTACAACACGAATATAGTGAGAAGGTGCAAGCTATAAAACATGGTTAGGCATTTGTACTATCTCACAAAGTCCAGTGTGTATACATTTCTGCATTCATGGGATGCCCTTCGTACTATTTCACCATATGTCCAAACAGCCCTACTCTGCTTTGGCATCTGAATACCTTCTGCAATAAGCATGTCATAAGCTTTGGAAGTTTTGGCCACAAGCACATCTGTTTATCAGCCTTAGTGATAGCAGCGGAAAAATTATAAATCGAGCTGCTTAGCAGCAAACTGAACTACAATGCGTCTTGGTCAACAAAACCCTACTAGAATTTAAGAACTGAAAGTTTTTAGTGAAAACAATGAGGTAGGACCAAGCCGTTACACATTCAATACAAAAGCACTGGAATCAAATCATTATTCTGAAACTAAAAGTAACGTTGCTTTTAATTCTTTTGTGGAAGAAGTACCAGAAATCTGACTTTGAAAGCCTTCTGTCATAGGCTTTACTTCCCAACCCTGAGATCACCATTACTTCATTAAACAGTATCTTCCACAAACTGATCATCCTACAGCTTAGATAGTTAGCTGCCTTATGTGAAAGGCAATGCCAGGTTTCATTGTAAATTGCTTTCTAATTTCTAGATTATCTTCTTAAATACAACAAAATTTATTTGTAATGTTCTAAACAGCTCTGAGACCACCATGGGGCTAAAGTGATACAACTGCTTGCATTAGCTTGCAAATGGTTGTTTATATTTAATTGCAGCACAGATCACTTCCCAGACAATTGCTTTGCACATCCAATGGCAAATTAAAGGCCACAATATTTTTTTTTTCCTTGTAGAATAATCAAATTTATGTATAAATTAATGCAGATACCCATCTCTAAACCTTCATTTGGAAAACTTTCAAGTAAACTTTTGTTAGTGGTCCTAATAACTAGTGATTGATATCCAGGCGAGTAACAGTTGTCTTAAGTTGTAAATCACTGAGGGATAAGCCAGCAGATGGAAATAAAAGTTGCTACTTAACAACCTGCTCTGAGAGCTTTTGAACTGGAATTGAACAGAGTGCTGAAACTGGTAACTACCTTGCAAGTTTCTCAGTGGTATTGTGAGCAGGCTTAGCAAATTATAATCTATTTCCTAATTTTTTTTAAAAAATGGCAAAAA
Organism: Podargus strigoides; assembly: GCA_028020825.1. Classification (NCBI taxonomy): domain Eukaryota; kingdom Metazoa; phylum Chordata; class Aves; order Caprimulgiformes; family Podargidae; genus Podargus; species Podargus strigoides. The sequence goes on along the minus strand of CM051624.1, from coordinate 10,534,563 downwards.
TACTGGTTATATTCAAATCTGTGGGATCTTTCAATTGATTTTAATTGGATCAAGAGTGCAGCGGGGGAGAGGTCCCTGAACTTCATGGAGTTCTCTTGCTAACATCTTATTTGCACAGTGTGGTTTTGTTCTCTATTGGGGAAAATAAAATTACTTGGGTTTATGTCTGTAGTTTCAGCTCCATCGTGATCCTGCAAAACTCTCTTGACACATTTATTCTCTTCTAGGTGACAACCATCAGCCATCTACAAGACTGTCACAATGAGTTTTGTTGAATATGGAGATACGATAAAGGATGGTGACACAGCTATTGTGTTCTTGGGCCATGAATCCATGTTTCCTGTGAAAGTCCAGCATGGCACTGTAACTCAGACTAAGTACGGGGTCATCAGGCATTCCACAGATCTAATAGGCAAGAAGTATGGCTCCAAAGTGACCTGTAGTAAAGGAGGATGGGTATTTATTCTACATCCAACTCCAGAACTGTGGACCATGAATCTTCCACACAGGACGCAGATTCTGTATTCCACTGACATCTCAATAATCACCGTGATGTTAGAACTGAAGCCAGGCTCCATAGTATGTGAATCAGGTAATAATTAATATGTTGAAATCCTTTATTAAGAACTAACACCAACACTTTTGTGAAAAAAAAACAGGCTTATCTTTACATTTTGCAAAAAGTCTATTTTTTTTTTCCATTGTGATACAATTTCCCCAGCCTACACATTGACTAGTTGTATTTCGTTTACGCGTGTTAGCTGCTGTTTCTTCAACAAGTAATGTTACCTCAGTATGCTGGCCTCATGTACAGGTATACTTGAGTATGTGTTTAATTCATCTTCTTAAAATATACGCGTTTTTCTTTCCCCTTTCTGAAACTGTTGTTCAGTACTTCAAAAATATTTTTAAATACATGATTTGAATAAAAATTTAGGCTTTGAATTTGCAGAGAACATAGCTGAGATAACCCAGTGAGATTCTGAAGACAGGGTGTTGAACTTATAGGGGAAAGAAATTGGCAGTATTTATATAATGTGATACCATATAAGTGTATATATTTTTGTCTTTCTCTTCCTAAGTGTGATCCACTTGTAGCACTGCAACTGCATGCAAAACCCCTGTAGCTGTGTAATACAATGGATGAGGCGTTCATCACAGGGCTGTGTTTTGTTTCTAAACATGGTTTAATTTAATACAGCGTCCATGATTTTGATTAGTTTGCAACTAAGGAGTGAAATTTTGTACTAATAGATATTTTCTGATTAAATACAGTTTATAATGTCTCCATTACTTTCTTACTGTGGGCTGCATGAGGCTTGCTCTATTTGAATGATCTCTGTAGTTTGGAAAAATATGAAGTGAGGTAGTCTGTTCTTGTTTTTTTTCTGGCTGTTTCCTTGGAGTGTTTTTATGAAGCAGTTTCATACACTTCCCTCTCAAACGTAGATATGGCAAAGGATCAGCATGACGGGACTGTGCTGCACTGTATTTTCTTGCATTTAACATTTCCTGTTCCTACCCAAGCATAATTTTGGACAGCTTTTCGAGCGTAATGACCACTTTCCAACACGACTGAAAGGCCACTTATCTCTGCATCCAGTTGTACCCATTAAGAATCAAGTGGTATATGGAGCTGGTTGCTGTACAGCAGCATTTTTAACAGGCAAAGCCTATGCAGAAACCTCTGGTACTACTAAAATGGTTGGGTCCTATGAATTTATAATTTGATTTGTAGGACAATAAGGCATTTTTAGGGTTGTCGTGGGAAGTAGCAGTATCGTTCACTGGGCAGCTCTTCACCTCTTCCCCTTGCTGCTGCATTTAGACAGGATGGGAAAAATAAACACAGCAAATTATTCAGAGTGGGGGAGATTTGAATTGCTCCATGTCCTGCCTCACTTGGAATAGGTGAATGTTAAAGTACAGAGCTGCATATAAAATACTTTCAGTAATGTCAAAGGTACCTAGAGAGAGTGAATATGTTAAATGCTTGATTATCTAAACAGCTGAGAAATGGAAAAGCTTGATGAGGTAACCTGTCCAGATTCCCAAAAATGTTATGAGTCAAAAGTCATAGCCACAAACAATCCTTTTTGCTAATGGAAAGCTGTCCCCAGGTTTGTTTTAATGCCTGTGCTGTCAAAGTATCATAACTTCGGCTTTCCAGGAAAAGTGAACTGTTTTACTACTATAGTTTTGCTTGTATTACTTGAAAGATTCACTGTTCACAAAGACAGAAAGAGTTAACCTTGATTAACCTTGAAGCAAGAGATCTTACTGCAAATTTGCTTGCAGCTGACCACAAGTGGTGATTTGAATTAAAAATTTTACAGGTATTGACAACTGAAGCTTCCAGTGTGATGATGTAACCTACTTTGGTGCCATCCTAAATTAGACAGTATTCAGTGATCCAAACCCATTAGTTCTAGATTAACCTTGTGTGGCCTAGACAGAACCGGCCCACTGGCGATTAATAGAAACAAGACAGGAAATCTGGTCTAGTAATGACCTTTGAGTTTGCTTCCTGCTGGTGCTCATTTTAGATGTATTTTGAGCACTAATTAGCATGGAGGTTTGTCTATTTTATTACTTGAAATTGAACTGATATATATAGTTGCTGTATGGACTGGCAAAACAGGCACTGGAAGCAGGCCAGGCTCTTTTCCTTGTCTTACTAATTAGACCGTGGAAGTGTGCCCTGCATTTACCCAGGGTAAGCAAGCAGAACTGTGGATTAGTCTCCACAACCATATGAAGAAAGGATCAATAAAGGATCAATAAGATGAAATACCCTCTGTGGCATGCTGTGAATATGAGTGAAAATGATCTTTTGTGTGTGATTAGAAAAATTCAGTAGAATGACCAAGAGGCTTAATTTTATATCACTTGAATTATGCAGTTTAAATTCATCCATTATGTTTGTCATAAATGATATAAACATATGAATACAGTTTTTACTATTTTTAATCATCTTTAATAAATACATAAAAGCAACCTTGTCAGCAGCGCATGCATAATTAAAGTGATCCAAGCATGCTCTATTGAGGCTATAAGGGAACCCGGCATCTGCCTGATGTTTCATGATAGAGATGTAGGAATATGATCCTTTTTCTGTCCTCTGGTAATTTCTAATTTATAAAGGTATATTGAGATTGAAAAACTGTTAGCAGCATTGCTGGAGCTAAGATCTGTTGAAAGCATTGGTCCCTGGTCTGAAGAATTCCTCACTCTCATACAGTCTTTACCAGCCTGATCTTTCCAGAATTAAAGAATTCTTGAGCTGGCTACTAAAATCTCTGCTGTGGGTCACCTGGTAGTGTGAAACTTTAATTTTCATCAGGTAATTCTGTTCTCATTTTGTGTTCATTGCATGTGCAGCCACTGTCTAGGTAAAGGACTGAGCTGAATCATTTCTTTTGTGTCGCCACACTCTCCAAAACTAATCTTGATGTCAGCTCCCCAGGCAAGGCTGTTTTCAGTTTGGTAATTACAGCTGCCTGTAGTATAACAACTCCATTTGACAAAAAATGTTGAGGTTTTTATATTTATTTTTATACTACATTGCCACCAACATGAAAACTTTCAGATACTTTTTCCAAACAGAAGTGTGTGGAATCCTTTTCTTTTAATTTCCAGTCCCCCCATATCTAGGCTTTTTTACTGTCCTCTCTGCCTGGTGAGACCTGAACAAGTGTCTGTCCTAACACTCTGAATTACTCAGGGAATACAGTACAGCACTGTGAAACCTCATTTAATCTGATAAATCTCAGAAATATTTTGGCTTCGATGAAGCATTGTATTTAGACAAAATGTAATTTAGTCGAAAGTATTCTAACCAGCATCCCAGTGATCCTTCAGCATTCAAAAATCAGACTCACATGGACAAAAATGTTAATTGGATTTTTTGTTTCCCTTCAGCTAAATCCCAAATTAAAAATTGCTAAACCCTGTTCATTGCCACACAGCAATGGGTTTCTGAGCCCACAGCCTGGATTTCTGAAGACTGAGAACTGTCTTCTGGGTTCTCATGGTTTCTCTGTGGAGGAGTAATGAGAGCTGCTGGCCAGCCTTACACTAGAGCTTCTCAAAAACAATTATGAAATTTTCAAACTCACAGCCTGGGTATAGATTTTGTTAAGAGTACACTCATAAAAAATTCAATGAGGACTTAATGATTAATGGATACTCAATAAATGATTAATAGTTTATTGTGGAGTCCCAGCAGGTCAGCTGTATGCTTATGACTCTTCTGAAGTGCTTATAGACTTTTTGACAAATACAACTCATGTCTTTATGATTTTTGTGGCATAAATATATGTAAACCATTTGCAGCTCTGTCTTTAGTGTAAAGTACAGACCAAAGTTTCTAAGTATTAATTTGATTTTGCTCATACTAATTAAGTCAATGTTTTATAATGTTACCTTTATCTCTTAGCAGCTGTTCAGGTTAGAGTGAGAGAAGAATTCAAAAACCCAATCCTTGTATAACACCTTTTGAAGTATAAGAAAGGCCTCATCAGTACAGACGTCGGAGAGCATAGTATTCTCTTGATGTACCAAAGAACTGAACTAAAACTGTGGCCACACAAGGCATCACTCTAATGTATTCAGACTTGTGGGTGACCTGCAGCTTATGCGCAATGCTGTTCATACCCTGAAGCATTTGTTTCCAGACTTTCGGGACTCACTTTCATCTTACCATTTCACTTTACCACAGCGCGCATTTCTCATGCGGCTCTGAACTTAACAATATTATGTCCATTTGCAGAAGATCCCTCCCTAAAGAGCTCCGGCTCTTGAATCTCTATGGAAAAATTCTTTACAGTCTTTACATTCCCATTCCTTTTGTAGGCAGTGCCAGCCTTGAAAACGTCCCTACTATCCTTCCCCCAGCTCCTCAGTCTGGTCAGTGAGCAGTGACCTTCTCTGACCTCCAGCCTGCTGCCTAAAATGCCTGGTTTAGTGTGGTGTCCACAACAGGACAGAGAAAGAGCTGATCTCCTGTAAAGGGAACTTCTTGTTTTGCTGTTTCCTCTTGCAGCTGCCAGCTCAGCCCCTTGAAACTCTTTCCCTCCCTCTCCTCCTCTCTCTTTCTGTCCCTGCTCTTGCTGTGTCTCACCTCTGCCACCATGATTTGTGCCCTTGACTGTCTTCACAGTAAGATCTTTGGGTTAGTTTCCATTAGATGCTTAATATCTCTTCATATATTTGCTAAAAATTACTAATTATTATCCTGTTAGATAAATTTGTCATGTACTGTGAGCCGTCTTTCTCTGTTCAGTGTTTCTCAACAGATATTAACTGTGGAGTTGTTAGCTCTGCCTGAAGATGAATTTCCTTCTGGTTTTGAGGCTCCTTCCGTTCTCATGGGTGACTCATGGGTCTTGTTATTTGCTGGGTCTAAGTGGCGTAGCTAGGAGACAAATACAGCAACACTGTCATTGTTTTTTTGTATTTACTCACTTTAAAATATCTGAGGTAGCCAAATTTTGCAGCAGAAACTTCAGTTCTATAAAAATTTTACTAGATATTGTATTGACCCAGTATTAAGTAATACTCAGCATACTTTTCACTTTTCCTCTTTTCAAGCAGTATGAACCTATGTACTCAGTTAACAGCTTCTTCAGCTTTATTCAAAAATGTGTTTGCTTATGCACTGCTGTGAACATCCATAGGTTCTTAATCACAATTTCCTTTTTTAAAAAGAAGCACCCGTGCTGAGAAATTTTCAGGGAAGACAAGTGATAACCTGCAATGAGGAAACGTAGTGGAACACAGAATCGGGTCACTTATGTTTATAGCATGGGTGGGATTCCAGGAGGTTGGACAAATACCCTTTGCAATAAGAAAACCAGACTAAACAGAACACAGTGTAAAAATGTACTCTCTTACTCAGTCATCAGTTAAGTGCTGTGCCAGATGCTGTGGTAACACTCATGGTTCTCTTGACAGTGTTCTGATGTGTATCTATACTGTGTTGAAACAGCACGTGTTATTTTTGAACAGCTCAGATGCTGTCCATTGCAGCTTTGAAAAGGTGAGAAACAATCTTAACATGGACATTATCTCAAGGTGGCTGAGCTGTGTGGAGGCTTCACTGTGGAAAACCTGTCACTTGAATAAGCAGAGAGTGAGAAGAACAGATCTGTTTGAGGACAGGGGAATGATTAGGGAGTTCATCTCATCAATACTTTCTTGTCTACAAATCAGAAGGAAGCATCAGTAGGTGCTGAGCTAGAGTGTTTCATCTTGGTGTTAGTTCTAAAACTGCAGTGTCTTCATTGTCTTGGGAGAGGGCAGAAACACTCCCCTGAGCTTGGATATATAAGAGAAGGATGGAGTGTGCCTGAACCAAAGAGAAAGGGAAGGATACTACATTGGTCTGCAGGGTCATTAGCCACCTAACTCATCTGGTTTTAACACAGGACCTTAATTCATGCCTTTGGGCTGAGATGGAGCACTTTCCTAGTCTACATGCTGATCCCTTACACAGTGCCTTCTCAGATTTTGAGCTTTGAGTATGGCACATTGGGGACCCTGCGGTGTCTCATTAAATGCTTGCAATGCAGATGTCTGCTTTTTGACTAAGATGTTTAAGATCACAGAACAGTCAATGTAAAAGAGCATCATGTTTTCCAAAGGCATTAGCAATGACCTAAGTGCTCACCTAAGTGAGCTCTGAAACAGTAGCTGTGGTGTTAAGAATGTCTTCAGTACAGTTTGAATTATCATCGTTTTACCTCTCTTTCTGTAGAGTCCATTCATGATTAATACGATGTAGTTAAATGGGCATTGTCCTGTGGTAGAGAGCAAACAGCTTCTATTTATAGCACAGGCTGGCAGAAAGGCAAGCAACCTGGTGTAAAAATTACAAACTGTATTTGTTCTAGAAGTTGCCTCACCTTCTGCTTTCTAGGTCAGCCCAGGAACACAGGCATTTCACTGCATCTATATGAGAATGAAAACCTACTGAAGTCCATCCAGTTCTTAACTTGCCTCTTCTGATACAAAATACTAATTTTTGAGCATCGGTTTTTGGCTCATTTGTATACAGGTAATTCGGCTATGATATTTCAGGTTTGGTAGCATTCTGGTTCATGTCTTCAGTAGTATTCCCTGCATTTTGCTGCTGTCCTGACTGATTCTGTGTCATCCTTTCATTTCCCAAGGCAACCTGAACCTGACTAGAATTTATTCCAAACTGGTGCCTAAGACTCTTTGAGTCATATTTTGCTGAATACTGCTTTTTTTCCGTAGTGATTTTGAAACAAGGACAAAGAGAAATTGAAAAGGAAATGAGAAGGTGGCAGAAGGACTCGAATGTTTCAGATTTGTAGGGGAGAGAGTTAATATAGATATTAATTTCCCCTTCTACATCAGAGAAACATAGGGTTCAACCCCTGCCTTCTGTAGACAGTGCTGATTGGGCTGCAGGAGTTGTGGTGAGTATAGACTCATGCTGAACTGCCAGACCCTTGTATTCTTAATGAATCCCATCAAGTGTGCTGAACTATTAGGCACATGAGAGTTGAGGGTCTTCAAACACTGGCACAGGCTGCCCAGGGCAGTGGGGGAGTCCCCATCCCTGGAGGGATTTCAGAGCCGTGTAGATGAGGTGCTGAGGAACATGGGGTAGTGGTGGACTTGGCAGTGTGGGGTTAATGGTTGGACTTGATGATCTTAAAGGTCTTTTCCAACCAAAACAATTCTATGATCGTTCCACAGGACTGGGTTCAGAATCTGTCACCTCTTCAAGGAGAGATTTTACAACAGAGGGTGATTCATAACCATCTTGTTCTTTGTTTCCTGCAGTTTTGAGAGTGTTGTCACGGAGAAGGCAGGCAGCATCTCCAGAAATACTCTCATTAATGATGTTAGTGGGATAGAATTTGATATGTTAAAATGTGATATGTATGTATTATTCTCACGTTTGTGGTAGCCAGTCAACAATAAATAATTCCTGGCAACCTTGTTTAACAAAAGCTCAGTCTGTAATACGCCTGCAAGTGGTGACTTCCAACAGCCTGATTTTAGTTCAGGGTTTGGCTTGGAGTGTTTATGAATAAAAAAAGAGTACCAGAAAAGAAGCCAAAAAATCTTAATGTGTTTTCCTAGGAAGGAGACAAACAGTATCTTCTGTGGTGTTTTTAAGAGCAGATTTAAAAGGAAAGTGATTAAAAATGTAAAAGAGTATGAACAAGGAAACTGGATACATGCACAAGCTGCGCCTCTCCTCTGCTTACAGCCCAGCTGTGCTGACAAGCCTTCTGTTCACTCCTTTAGATTAGCAGAGAAAGACACAGAAAGCGTGCAGCATTACCCATTTGAGAGGTAAAATAATTAAATTCTGTCAGTTTGCAAAAGTTCTCTGTTGTGTAATCCTGCCTTCTGGCATGAAATGTAACAGCAGAATTTCAGTCATTTTAGCATCCTGCGAACAATAGTTCCCTGCTGTCATTTAAAAGAAAAGGAAAAAAATCAATGAAATGCTGTTTCTTTGCTATTCATGTATATCATTGAGTTTTTACAATCACATGGCTACTGTGCTACCATTACTCTTTTTGACCAGGGAAAAGTTTATGTTGACATTTAGAGCCTAAAGGTGCCATGACCAGAGAGTTTTTCATGTGTGCGCATGTGGATGTGTTTTGCCTTTTGTTTGCTTTATTTGAATACCTGCATGAATGCATGGATTTTCACATTAAATAAATGTGTGTGACACAGTTTTTCTCTTCCCTTGGACCTCTCTGAGGTCAGTGCTAAAATCTGTAGGTCCTCCCTCCTAATCTGCCCCATTAAAGCGGGGGGGAGGGTGCTTGTCTGCACGCTGTGGTCAGAGCCCTCTCAGAGGTGCTGATTCCGCAGTGCAGTCGGTTGATCCGGTGGCAAACATGGGCTCTGAGCTCTGTTTATGGTCTGAATGGCTCCCCTTTCAGAGCTGTCGGATTAAGTACAGTGCCACAACAATGTTTCTCCCCTTGTGTGACAAGAGGGCAAGAACCTTGGATCCATCAGTAAACTCTGACTTCCTGAACGGCTATGGAAAGTATTGCTCCAATTAAGCAGCTGTGTCCCCTAATTAATTTCCTTTCCACTAGTTTCTGAGATTTCTCCACCATTGCTGTACTTCAGGTTCTGTCCTTTATAGGTTTTTTAAGATTTATGTTCTTTCACAGAACTTGCTTGAGGCTGAAATTTAGCCTGAACACTCATTGAAGATAGCTAGAAATAGATTTTCTTTCTACAGGAGAAATGTGTTCCAAGTACAGAATTATAAATCAATGAACATAGATAATTTGGGGTTGCTGTGGGGTTTTGAGTTTGGGGGGTTATTCTGTTAAATGCCACTTGAGTGAGTAATTTGCAATGTGAATTGGTATATGGGTGTTTTCTTCAGTGAAAACATTGGTTATTAGTCATTCATCTATTTAATACGCCAATGGATCATTTAAAGTAAGTTTCCTAAATTATCAAACTAAACCAAGGAAAAAAATCCTCTTAGTATCTTAATAGTTAGTCCCTGGTTGTACATGGTAATTTTACTTGCATACAATTTCAGGTATGTGATCGATGTCATTAGACTTTGTTAAGATTGTATAGGTGTGTATGTATGTAAGTCAACTGTGAAATCAGGTCATGCGGTTGGGGTGGCTGCAGTGAGCCCAGAGGCGTTAGTTTTGGATAATTCCAGTGGGAATTGAGGATGGCCAGTGTCTCTTAAGAGGCCTAGGCAAACACACCCCATATCCTGAGGGCCATCTGTTTGCATGGATATCAATAGGATTTTCAAGCATGGACCCTTGCCAACATCTCTTCTTTGTTTAATGAAGAGTAAGGTTTTTAAAATATGTTAAAATTTGCCTTTTCCTCTTTTTGCCCTAGAAGAGTCTGGCGCTTTGAGAAAAACTCTCTGGTTAATTTCCCTTAATTTTTCCTGTTGCATTTACTTCCTTGAGTTCTCTTGTGGCACTTGTTAGAGCTATAGCTGACCCTCAGCATTGTTTTTCTACTCCAGAGAGGCAGGGCAGGTCCTGAGTTTGCCAGAATTTTAATTAATGCTTTCAGGATCCTGTAGACTGTTTCTTAGGTCGTTTACTCCCTCTCTCCTTGTGAAGGAAGGACTGTTCTCTTTCAGTAGTTTCACCAATGGTTTCTGTTCATTTGAGTTTTGAGTAAGCGTTCCAAGCAGGAGGACTAATGGGGAAGACTTTTTTCCTGTTTAGCACTGTCAAGAGGCATTTCATGAGCTGTTTGTCTTTTCTAGGTACGGGCAGTGGATCCCTCTCCCACGCTCTCATCAGGACAGTGGCTCCCACAGGGCACCTGTACACAGTGGAGTTCCACCAACAGCGGGCTGAGAAGGCCAGGGAGGAGTTTCGAGAGCATGGAGTGGAGCATCTGGTCACCGTGACCAACCAGGATGTCTGCAAAAATGGGTTTGGTGTCTCAAACATTGCAGATGCCGTGTTCCTAGATATTCCTTCTCCATGGGAAGCCATAGGACATGCAAAGTCGGCATTAAAAGCTGAAGGTAACTGCATTTATCTCTTTCTGTTCAGGAAGAACTGTGCATGCACACATCTCTGCCTTTCAGCCATACACTAGATCTGCTCCCTTCCATTGTGCAGTCACTGTTTTGAAATGTCAAAGTCTCTAGGCATTTCTAAGGCTGAAAAAGCTTTAAAAGAGGTCTTCAATTTGCGGTGGAAGATTTGAAAGAACAAAAACTTTTTCCTATAGGCCTGTACTAGCTGCCACAATTAGCATGGGCAGTTTATAAAAAACCCTTTGAACCTTTGTCAAGTGCATTTTGCTAGTTCTGAGGAGTATGGGAAGCAGCAGTAACAATGCTGAAAGCAAATTTATTTGACAATTCAGTGGAAAGGTGTTTATATAAAAGGTGTTCAGATGCACTTTGCATCAATCATTGCAGATTTGGACCTATTTAACAGAGTACCCCATCAGTAATGTTAAAGAAAATGTGGTTGTACTTAAATATCCTTGCCAATTTTTTGCCTTAAATCCCTGTTGTTGGAGCTAATGAGAAGTGGGAATGGAACATAGAGGCTGTTCTAGCTTATGTCAGTTATTCTGGGATGGTGACAGCAAGTGAGAACTGCCATTGTACTGGGTGGGTTTTGTCAGTTTATTATAAATCTTTTCCCTATTGAAAAATAAGCTTCATTGAATAAATAATTCTTTTATGCTGGAATACATTTTCCCCTAATTAATGTTATGCTAGTGTAACTATACTAGTGTGGATCTGAACTAACTTGTGCCAGATCACTTCCACCTACAAAAGTGACTTTTCAAATCAAGAGAGCATGGAGTGCTGAACAGTGACCATGCTGGGACATCAGTTTAGTAAAACTTGATTATGTGCCAAGGCTCAGTTCTTTGTTAAAATACATAATCACAGGCCTGACTTGAAATGAATTCCTAGGTCTTCTTGAAATCACAGGATTTAAGCTTGTTTGTTCTTAAAGGTCACTGAATATGCATTACCTTGCTGAGTCAGGACCAACCAAGCTGTTAGACTACCTCAGCTAGTACTGAAAAATATCTAGAAGGCTTTTGGATACCAATGTAACACACGCTTTCTTTAAAAAAGGAATGGATAAAGAGAGCCTGGTTAGCACTCTGTACCTGCGAGGGTTACAGCTCACTTTGTAGTTGCTTTCCAGCGTGTCCTGGGAAAAAAAGTAATTTTCACTGCACTGTACAATGCCCTTCCCCTGCTCAAATTATCTAATCTAGTGAGCACAACACTCAGCTGACTTCCCAGCTTAGAAGGCGCTGCATTGCGCAGTCCAATTTGAATTATTTAAGTGGTGCATGTTTAGAATACTAAGCAGAGCTGCTTCAACAGTTCCAAGTTTTGAATCTTTGTCTCACTCCAGCATTTGAAATCCTAGAAAAGGTATTATAGTCCCAAACTAGCCGTACCATCTGGCTCTACTTTTTTATGCTATGCTACAAGGTTACATCTGCTTAGGCAATATAAATAATACTTCAAAATCCTGTGGTTTTTTGTTTGTGAAGTGGCATGATGCACTTCGTGTACCAGTCAAAAGGTGAAGTTGCTGATCCTTGCTGCAGTTTTTGCTGCAAACAGCCAACGGTGTCTGAGATCTGATGTTGGTCTAAGGCTCATCTTTGGAGTTTCATAGTACCAAACAAAAGCTGTTTTTCACATAAAATATAATTGATTGCAGTAGTAGTAAGTACAAACTGAAACACGTTTCTGTTCTATTCCAAATCATGTGGGTAGTTCTGTTGTGGGGTTGTTCTTTTTTACTGCTCTAAAATCTAAAGTATGATAGAAGGGTATCTGTAACAGCTTCCCTTTCCCTACTGCAGGCAGATTATTTTATAGTGCTCCTTTGTTTTGTTGTCAAATAGTTAAAAGCTGTTCTGCAGTAAGAACAGTCTGTGCACACACTGCTGTTGTCCACCGCCATTCCAAGGGTTAGTGCAGTGATAAAGCATCACTGGAGAAAATGAGTCGTTCCACTCTTTTCCCTCCACACCCTCTCTCTCTGCATCTGGATAGGGTCACATTTGAACCCTTCACACTGTGGTTTTTATTGTGATGTGCCATGCAAATACTGCAGCTGTACTGCCAGATAGTGGTAATTTATTCCCTAAACTCTTGAGGTACTTTGAATGAAATCAGAGCTAAGTGAATTCAATACATAGCATCAGCTAGGCTCCTCTTTAAAACCACAATATTCATTATGGAGTGTTCATCTGAAACTGTGTGTGAGAGAGAGTTCTTAACCTTAACAAAACCTTATCAAATCAGTGTTCCTCTCTACTTAAGCTCAAGATCCTGAATAGTTGCTTCTCCTAGTAAGCTGTGTGTTAATGACCCTCTTTACAGAGTACATTTATCACGTTATGCCTTGCAGTATGTTGTAAATACACTACTTACAGTAACTCGGCCTCCCATTTAAAGCACTGTCAACCTCTGAAGAGCTGAAAGAATCAAATGGCACAGTAGGTTTGTGACTAGAAGGTTCTTATTCTTTGGTGATGTGCTGTGCTGACGTTCAGACTTGCATCTCAGCTGCATCCGTCTGTGCTGATTTCACCAGTCTCACTTTCAGCAGAAATGCTCCTTGTAATATCTCTTGGGCACTGCTGCACTGCAGAACTTGCTTTCATTTCCAGACCTGCGTTGTTTTTCTTTTGCAGCATCTGCTGATTAATGCTTTTCTATAGCCGTAGCTGCTGTTCCCAATATCTGACCTTGGTATTTTTTGCAAAGTTGCTGTTAACTCCTTCAGGTTAAATTTTTACAAATTAAGAAAATGAAAAAATTGTGAGGTAGCAAAAATATCCTCAATATTTTATAGTTCCTAAATGCCCTGAAACTTTTGACTCACAGTCATCTCACAGCTGAATGCTGTAGTGCTTTGAATATAATTCTGCACCCACCTACTCTGCTCTCAAAAATATTATCTATTTCTTCCAAGGCTGTGGAAGATGAGGCAGAAACCCATTTGTACAATAATTTTCATACAGATTGTAAATTTTCAGGTAGGGAGATGGAAAAGTAAAGCCATACATTAGGTTGGATTGGCCTCTTGCATTATAAACTGGTCCTTGGTGGTGTTTAAATTAACAGTCTGAGTCTCAAAATTATTAAAACCACCCCTCTTTTATTTCCTTTCTTTCTTTTAAAGGTTTTACTCTTAAATTCAGACTTGCCACTCCCTCTGGAGCGTCATAAAGCCCCTAAATTATGAGTTTCTTAAATTGTGATCCTTGAGATACCACCTGACTCAGGTAACATGGTGCTGTCAAGTCTCCCCCCAAAACTCTGCAGGGAAATTTCCCTCTGAACATAGAATCATAGAATAGCCTTGGTTGGAAAAGACCATCAAGTCCAACCTATTACCCGTCTCCCTGATTGAGCCTCTGTATTTCCAGCCATCACAAAAACCCTTCAGCAGTACTCTGCTCTTTGTAGTAGTTGTTGGTTTGCATTTCCAAAGTCTTATATTTGCTTCATTTGTACACAATGGACTTAAAACAAGTCTTGTTTGCTTTTTCCCCCTTAGCATAGCCATTTATTGTTGTCCTAACCTGCCAGGTTTGGTTATTACAGATGCTGTATAAGAGAATAAATAATATCTCATCCTCCCTGTAGCCTGTGGTGCAGGTAAGGCATTGCCTGGTTTGGCTAGTTTTAGTTTTCATTTGGGCTTGCCTCCCTCCTCCCCTGAACTTCCAGGGAATACCACATCCATGTAGAACGTCTCACTGGCTATTTTTCTTGAGCCCCAGAGGTTATTCACGGTCCTGTTTTCAAACCAGCCAGGTGTGGCTTTGGGGAGCAGCTGAAATCCCTGGCCACAAGTCTCACTCCTGTGGTATCTGGGTAGGGAGTACCCAGGCTGAATCACACTGAGAAGAGGGCAGTGGCATCAAGGCTGATGTTATTTGGGTTCAGGCGTCCTCAAGAACACACAGGGGATGTGTTGGGGCAGGAAGCGGAGCCTGACAGTCTAGCATGCTGTCTAGACTGTCATCCTCCTCCCATGCAGGTGGTACTCGAGGCAGTATCAACGCTTCTCATGTCCCCAGGAGATTGTTTGGGAATAAATGGACGAAGCAATAAGTGCTTGCTAAAATGTCGGCACCAGCCTTTGTTAGTGTGGTACCTGCTTTGATTCTAAGGAGAATTAACTCAAGGTGAGGTTAAAGATCCACAGACTAGCTTTAAATTGAAGCAATATTGAGGGGCCATCTGGTCTTGTGCAAAGCTGCCCCACTAGGATCTAGGACTGGGTGTTAACCTGCAAAGCCACTTTTGTCAGGTTCCCAAGCACTGACTGCTGAGCCAGCTCCCGTTGTTGTAGCTCATTGGAGGGCATTAACCTAGCTCAACTCTGTCAGGGATTGGTAAATCAGGTGCACATGATGAGCCTGGCCTGAAGTAAAAGTGATTCTCTCACGTGTCAAGAATCAAGCAGAAGGATTCCTGCATCCTAATCCATGCCGTGGAATGCAGGACAAAGCTGTTGACCTTTACACAGTTTGTAGGAAGTAGTTTGGGATGAAAGGATCCTTAAAGGAAGTTGTTAGTTTTCTTTCACAGTTTGAAGCTGGCTGGGTTTTTTTAATTTCCTTGTTGCATGCTTTTGCCAGCCCTTAACAGTGAGCAGGAATAAAATCCTTTTGAAGGATGCATCTACAGAGGTTAAGGTGTCACATTTGCAAAAAATCACGTCAAGCTCCTATTAATGAGCTGGCAAGTGATTTGGAGAAAATTTTCTTTTCTGAATCAAGAAACATCCTTTAATTTCTTCCAACAGCTGAATCCTCTAATTTCACTTGTCAGGGAAGCTACATCAAATCGCCCACGAGCACACTCACTTAAAGGACGTTCTGTCCCCCTTTACAGAGGCAATATTTTTAGTGTCGTACTAGCACGGAGGAAATGCCACGGTGATGCTGCTCAGTGACTCCAGCCTCGCCCCTACATAATGATAATGCCTGTGTGATTTTTTTTCTTCCGTGAGATCTTTGTAACGTACTCTTCCAATTATGACAGTGCACAGAAGTCCCAAAGTCGTGTTCTTTTACCAGAGATAAGAATGCTGTGTTTTGTTCTTTACATCACAGAATCATTTCTAAAATTAAAAGCTCTTTTCCATGGAAGTTAATGGTGCTGCACTATGTGTGTTCTTTTCACATCTTCTGAATAATATTGGGATGATGAAAAAACCTGTCAGAGCGCTTGTGACACATACTATAACCTACAAAAGTGAGAGCACATAACTTGGACATGTTTTCTCTATCGTAAGCATGCACTGGAGTTGTTGTTGATTGGGGAGCACTGCCAGATTTTCTGTACTTGAAACCTAATGCAGTTACTAGTAAAATAGAACTGGTAGAGGTGTTAGTCCTTGCTCAGATGAACCAGGAACAAAATTGTTTATTGGAGTTGCACAGGAGCATACCAGGAACTGCTCTTGAAGGAGGAGCACCTTTCTTTGTAAAGATGCAAGGGTGTATCCCTTGATTATTAATTAGATACTGTCCTGTATTTTAAAACGTACAGTGCTGTGTGGATGCAAATCTTTGCTTTTATTTCCCCCTTCCCTTATGCTCTCTTTTCTAATCATTCCAGTCTGAATTGTACTTTAGTTTTCATACCCTCTCGACCCTCTTGCTGGTTACAGTGTCTGGCAGGACTGAGTGGGCTTGTTCCAGCCTATGGGTTCAGGAGATTTAACCTCTCCCTTAAATGTTTCAAACTAACTCACTCCCTTCCAAATTGAAGGTAGAAAAAAATTTAAGTCTTTCATACAGTCTCATTATTCTCTTCGCCTCAACTGTAGCACTTGTCAGATGCATTATACATGAATAAACACATTTTTAGACAGCTCTTCAGATCAAAAAGCTCACACAGCTTCCCAATGAGAACAGGATTAATCTCAGATAATTACTATATCAATTTATGATGACACACAGATCTCATTAAACAAATTTAGGAATGGTAGCTTTCCTTAAAGGAGAGCTCTGAAACAACACATACTCAGTTTGAACTAAAATGTTTCCGTTCAGTTGTTTTCACTGCTCTCTAATCCAGTCCACCCCTTTGGATCCACAACCAGAGCAGTGTGCCCCAGCAGGCGAAAAGGGAGGGTGTACATGTCTTTCTTTCATTCACTAAGGAATCCTTGGCATGGCAAGACAAAGTAATGCATATTCATGTCTAAAGGACAAGAGGGCTCTTAGAGAATCTGAGAATTGTGAATGCCGAAATCTAGATTTATATCTGTTTGGTGATTGTGACAGAAAGGGTGTTGCCTAGCTGGTAATCCAGCGGGGGTACCAAGGGCAGCCCACAGTGCAGAGAATTCAGAGGCATCTGGTCTGTTGGAGATGATGGCATCTCTGCTCCTAGAACAGAAGAGCGTGTCCTTCTGAGCCCATTTTTTTTTGCTAGTCTAAACTCACCATGGCAATTGAAGCTTCCCAAATCTTTCTATTTTAGACAGCCTCTCGCAGTCTGGAACTGCAATTTTATTTTTGCCTTCCAACCTTCTGCTAATTGTAGCCTTCCAGTCTTCTCTTAATATCTGCTTAATCAAACAAGTCCAGCCTGTAAGTCAAATTTGGCCTGCCTGATGGTGTGCCCAGGAAAACACAGAGACCCCTTACTCACTAGGATCTATAAAGACAGATTCTCGGTGGGTTTGCTTCTAAGCTATGTGTAGGTAAATTTATTTGGGATGGATATATAATAACCAGAACAATAGGTATGAAAGGGAAAAAGTGAAATTGGCAGAACTGCTAAAACCCACTGGATGCTCTCAGTTGTACGGAATACCAGCTGTTAGCTGTTTTCTCACTCTTCATACCTGAGAAGCTCCCAGCAGTGCAGTAAGTAAAGTAACATTATTTTTTGCACTTCCCCTCTGGATATTAGCTATTGCAAACAAGAGCTTTGTTCCCTATCAAGTGATTTGAAAGCCCATTTTCTGTTACCCTACTTGCCCAAGCAGTCTGCTTCACAAGGAGCAGTCTGATAAATCAACACCAAGTTTGGTGTTGACATGCTGTGCTCAGCTGACCATCCCGAGGCAAAATGAAGGGTGCTCTGCCTTTAATTGAAGACTTGACAAGAACCGTAGGCGTCTCTGCAGCTTGTATGGCAACAGCTGTGTGCAGGCTTCTTAGTTTTTGACTGTAAATCTAGAGCATGTGAATTCAAAAGCCTAAACATATCTTGAAACCCTTGTAGTCAGAATAAATAAGAACAGACTTACTGTAAATGTAAATATATTTTCCTTTTTTTCTTGCAATATAAAACACCAAAAACAGAAGCCTGAATGAAATAGTAGTAAGTCTCTGGTCTCCCTGTGAGTTCCTGCTTTGCAGACAAAGAGTTATTGTGAACTGACATTTAGCTAAGTTAGACATTTGTTCAGTTCCTTACACAATAAGAATATCTTTCTTTGTAACATGTGCATTGTAGTAGCTTTCTCATTACGTAACAGCAATTTCTTCTTGAGCTTTTCTCTTTTATAGCTACAGACATGGTAGAAGTGCATACTGCTTTGGCCAGAAAAGGTTAGCTGTCTGATTCAGAATCATTTTGGTAGCCCTAGCCATGCTGATGGACATATAAATCTAATTTCATGGGAGCTAGCAGACTGGGTGTGCAATTAAATTGGCATCAACAGAGTTGGTTAATAATGACACATACCAACATTAATTTTGCAGGTGATTATTAAATTTAGTTTTTAATTGTCACTCTGGGGAATTAGTTGTCCAGGGTACTTTGTTCTGAAGATGCATGATAAGAAGCCCTGGCTGTGGAGACTTTATTTCAGGACTAAAATTAAATCCTACTTAGTGTACGGTGGATTAATGGTCATGGAAAGCATTCTTCCCCAGTCAGTACCCAGCACACCATTGCTGCACAGTAACTAGAGTGCTACAGTGATGCCTTCAGACCTGATGCTTTCTTTTTTTAGAGATGTGACTTTAGAAACGAAAAAGGAAAAAAAAGGGGAGTTTGAGATAAAGCAGGCTTTATGTAGTCCAAGCATAGCCTCTATTTTTAGCAGGATGCTTTGCTCTCACTTGCATGGGTTCTTTAACTACTTAAACAACTTGTGTTGGAAGACTTGATGGGATGAGCCTGGGAGAGGACTGGTAAGGAATGCAAATCAGGTCAGCAAGCATTTTCATCTAATTCTAATAAGTAAAACAATAGCTGAAGCTGTGTTGCCCAGTGTTCCTTCCTCCAACACAAAAGCTTTTGAGGAACGGCAGTTGTTTTGTGGGAGCTGTGTCCTGGGTGAAAGCACATGCCCTGGCTTTATGGCAGACAGTGTCCTTATAATTCTTTGATCTGATTTGGCTGTGGCTTTTCAGAGTAAATCTGAATCATTCTATTCTCGGCTGTTAAGGTGACATTGGGGCACGCAGAAAGTTGTAGGGGCCTATTAATACTCTGTGTTTAGAATCGAAAATCTAAACTGTGCACAGACAAGGAGACAAGTGTAAGTTTATCACTTAAAAGTCCTATCCTAGAGATTTGAAGCATTTGCTGTAAAACTGCCCAATGTGATAGCCGGTAAACTTTAATGCTCAGGAGACATGCTAGTCAGCTTGACTAAAAGGGTAAAGCCTTAACAGCACTCCATCTATGGCCTGGAGAGATGACTTTATTCTGCACACACATACCATCATTCTCAAATAAACACAGCCGCTTTTGTCAGAGCATGTGTGCACGCACGCTTGTATTCTAATGAAGGCAACTCTGTACAGTGTGTGGAGAACGACTTCTGACTTTGTGTAAGTGCCAGCTGAGTTCGGTGTCTCAGTCCAGAACAGTGGATAGTGATTCCAAAAGAGTCACTGCTCTAAAGGGATCAACTTTAATGGTTTTCTTGTGAACAAATGTGGTGGGCAGCACTAGATTTGGAAGATGAATGAATCTGCTGTTGCGATTTTTAAAGGGTCTGAAGCATCTTGTAGAGTCATCCATGTTTGATTTTGTGCTGACACTTTAAACCTGCATAGTTGCCTCATGGAGATTTTCTTGAAGAATGTTTTCACTTTGTCTGTCTGACAGTAATTGGACGTGCATCTGGGAGAGTTTGGAAAAAAAGATTAAAAGTGCTTTGTTTTGGTTTTTGCCCTTTTTTCCACTACCTGTCTCATTTTGCAGGTGGCCGCATCTGCTCTTTCTCCCCCTGCATTGAACAAGTCCAAAGAACCTGCCTAGCGATGGAAGAATATGGTTTTACAGAGATTAACACCTTGGAAATTCTGCTCCGAGTGTACAATGTAAGGACCATTAGCTTGCAAATCCCTGACCTTGGAAAAGCAGCTGAGGATAATTCTAGCACTGACTTTGACAGCAGCAACCCATCAAACCAAGGTAGTCCGTGCACTAATCTGCAGCAAGGAACTGTGCGGTTCAAAAGCGGTGTGCCACTCAGGGAGATGGTGGGTCACACTGGGTACCTGACCTTTGCCACCAAGAGCCTCTTTTAGTACATGTTGAGTTGGTGCAGTTTGGAGTGTTTCGTGTGTTTGTGTATGTTTTCTGTTTTCATGGTTCTTTTTTGTAGGGCATCCAAGTTTTTACTTGTCAGGGAATTCCATATATAGTCAGATTTGGTTGGAATATGCTTTGTTTAAATAGCACACAAGCATTAACCAGAGCAGCATCAAGGGAATGTTGAAACTCTGGAATGGTGTTCCACTTGCCGTCAGAAAGAAGATAAATTAATAGCGAATGGCCATTCACTGGAATGTGCAGAAGAAAGATCCCACCCAATAAGAAAGCAAAACAAACAGCACACTAATTGAAAATAAGTTGGATTTTTTCCTCCTCTTTTCTGAATTACTTTCCCAGGTTTATGTTTTTATTTTTTTCCAGCACCACTAGGCATTTTTAATTTTTTTTAACTTCCCTAGTGTCTGTGTTGCTCTTAGGAATATGAAAGTGCCTACTTGCTTCATTTTAGATAGGAAAGTTGTGAGGTCATAGGGTTGCCAAGCACGACTGATCACAGAATTAGTGTTTCCTTGGAATAGTGTTCAGCTGCACAGAGGATTATTGGCAGTGCTCAGGAACACAGCCTCTTACTCCATTCCAGGCTGGCATCTGCAAATCATTTAGATTACACAGAGGTCAAAGAAGTGTCCTAATTGTTGGATTTGGTTTAAAATAGTATATTGCTCTCATCAATTTGTAGTAGAAGTTTGGACCTGGATTCACACTGTAGTCTTCTAATAGATCATCCACTTCATAGCTGATGAGAGAATTCACTGAGCAGCTGGTTAATGTTATCTGAACACCTCTTTGTAAGCGTTGTGGCTGAGGTTCCATTTGTTTGGTGGCTTATGTGCATTTTGGTGTATTACCTTCCTGCAACTGAATGACAGAAAGACTGCTTTTGGCAGAATTTCTGTCTCCAAATTGCAACAACAATGCAAACTTCGTCAAATCCTCACTCAGCTTTGCTAATGAAGTTTTCAGACCGTTTACTCTTTGGTCTTCCATACAAAGCTGGTGGGTGTGATTGTCTATTTCAATGCTGGATTAAATTTTGTATTTACAGATTAAAATAATTATGCAAATTTATAAAGTTCTTCCTTTCTTTTTCTTTTTTTTTTTAATGAATTCGCAAATATTTTTATTGCAGCCACTAGTACTGTCTCTGGAAGCGTTTAGCTGTGCCTTGCATTCAGTACATGAATATATTGATTGCCGTGTAAGAAAAATAACCATTCGTAAACTGCTGCCTGAACATTTGAACCTGATATCCCTCCCCCATTCTTGACAAAAATAAACAAAGCTAAGCTTTTAACGTGTTATAGCAGAACGCTAATCCATAACGGTTTAAAGAAAGCTCAACCGATCACGACAGCAGAGAGAAACTGTTGAGGAGATTAAAGGCAGAAAGCAATTCTGTTGAACTAAATCAGTTATGTAAGTTGGCCTACAACTGTAGCATTTCTCCAGAAATTATGTGAAAGTTCTCCTTCACCTGCATGCAGTGAACTGCTGACACTGCGTGTGTAGCTTGGAAGCTGTATTATAGTGACATGCTTGCACGTGTATGTGTATGGACATTTTTGGGTGTGCTTAAACCACCACCACAGAAGTGCGGCGAAGGTACTAACATAAACCAGAAGAAAGGATGGAGAAATACAACATTAATGCTACAAGGTTGTTCTTTAACTTCCTTCAAGGTGATTCTCATTCCCTAACACGTGGGATCCCCAAGCTTCACCAGGAATAATTCCAGCCCTAGACTTGATTCTTTTTTCCTGACAGACCTTACTTTAAAATAGTGTAACATTTAAACAGGATTAAAGAGGAACAAAGTCACATTTCTGTCCTACAAATAGACATGGAATGGAAATACCGATGTGTCTTCATGGAGTTTGAAACAAGGCTGATGCCTTTTTGCCTACAAAGCCCAATTCAAAACCCCTTGAAATAAACCATTGACTTTGCATGGTCCCATATTGATTTGATCCCTGCTGAGGAAGGGCAAGCACTACGTAAGAGGAGCAGGATTTCATTTCTGTCTTTGCAATATTAAAAAGCCTTCTGTGTTTTCGTTGCCAATCACAGCCATGGCCAGCAGCACCACACCGCTTCCTGCTGTTGCTTTGTTGTCAGGGTCACAGGGAGGATCCCACACTGTCCAGCGTGGACGGTACTGTGCTGCCAGAACCCTCCACTGTTTAATTCTGCTTATGATCACTCGTGTTTTACATTCTGGCTGCATTCCCTGCCAAAAGTGGTAAAGCAGAAACATGGGTCTTTCCTGCCACGCTGGGGGACTCTGCCTGGGCCACGCTTTCAAAGACTCTTTTCTCTTTTTAATACATTTTAGTCTTCAGTCTGGAATGAAACATCTCTCCTTCCTGCCCTGGCACAGTTCAGTCACAGGTTGGCAGGCTGCACAATTTCATTGCTGCCGTACGCTTGGATCCTTCAGTTGTGGACAAGCACCAGCTCTCTGGCAGCCAGCCAGGTTCAGCTTGTCCCGTTGTGCTCCATGCCCTACAAGCTAGCACGGAGAGCAGTCTTAGACACCTCGTGACCTGCAAGACAAAGAGTAATGACTAAGATGAGGCTTGTGAAACACAGGTCTGCTGCTGTTCACTGTGTACCCGTGCTTTAATTAAAGCATTACAGATCTGTATCTCATTGTGGTTGTTTCCTGCTTACCTCTTAGAACAACACTGTTTTCCTGTGAAGAAGATGTGATCATAAATCCTTGAGAACCTTAAAGGGATAAAGTGGCAAAAATGCTCACTCCTCTGCTTAATTTCCTGCTCTGTCTGCTCCTTAGGTGCTTTGAGAGACTTGATGGTGAGGAGATGGTTCTTCCTGGGAAGTGTTCCAGAGATGAGGGTTCTGGTTCACACTCCCTCCCTCGAGAGTACATCTGTGCTCCATTAGTCCTGGTGAACAGGATGAGTGCGGAAGTCGTGGTGACCTAGAAGGGACAGGGCCCAGAGATGCAGCGAGCCTAGATCTACTTGTAAATACTCACGCACATCCCAGCAGAGCCTGCATCATTTAGGTGAGCGAGTGCACTGCGCAGCCCATGTGTTCATGCCTTACCAGGTTCCTTCTGGACAGAGACTGGAAACAATTGTGCCCTCCTGGGCTGCAGTTCCATGGTGTTCGGCGCTCCCAGCTCAGCAGCAGCTCTGCAGGCTCAGAAAGGGAGGGCTGAGAAATGGCTGGGCTCCGTCTCGGCTTCTGCATGCACAAATATGAGGGAGGCACAATAAGAGCAAAGGGAGAGTCAGGATTGCATAACCATGATGTTACACCAAAGGTACGTGCAGCTGTGACTAGTCAAAGGGAGGAAGGGGGTTACTCTAGTACCAGAAAGTTCTGTGTCACCATGAGGGAAAGCATTTACATGCTGCTGGCCTCTCGAGTGCTTCTGAGGAACTATGTTGTTCAGATGCCAAAAGAAGGGAGCCAGATTGTGTTATTTCCTTTCTCCCTACGTGACAACTTCTGAACTGGAATGAATCTGCATCAGTATCAACACAAGGGAACAAATAAACCTTGAATTAAATAGCCAAATAAAAATAATCCTCCTCTTTACCTGCATATCTCCCCAGGAGCTCTGTGTCCTTCTGTGGGCTGTTCAGGACGCGCTGTTCTCCTCTGCCGCGGGGCAACAGCTTTGATCTCTGAGGTTAGCTGGCTGATATGCTGATAGCAATAAACACAGCAGCCAGCTGGGAACACTGGCCTGTGGGGCATCTCACTGTACCTGCGGGTTTCTACCTGGCTGCTAAGGGAGATTGCCCACAGCTGGGCTTCCTCTGCCGTGGAGCGGTCCCTTCCCGTCATCTCCCCCTTCTGCCCTCAAACCCAGAGCTAACAGACGTTCTGCTAGCACGCACCAGCTCTTCGTGCACAGCCAGGTTTTTGGCAGAGGCAGGCATTTTCCTCTCTACTAGCCCGCAGGGTGTGGAGAAGGGCTATTTTTTGCCATCCCGTCAGGACAGGCGGCCGCAGAGGCTCTGCAGGCTCAGCTGCTGCGAGGTGCTGTGGTAAGAGTTGCCTGAGTGCCCCTGACCCCGGGCAGCCTGAGGAGAGGTGTGCTGCCATGGCAACAGCGCAGCATCATTCAAGCCGCTGAAGACCTCAGCCTTAAGTTATTTCAGTGGGGGCTGAGTGGGTTGATGCTAAATATCGTATTCCTTTATAGTTCTTAAGAGGGCGATTTGCATGAATGGTTCCAGTGGAGCTATGGAGCAGCTCTCCCCAGAGGTCCAGATAGCTGCAGGAGATGTCAGAGACCAGGACTGACTGAATTCAGAGCTGCTGCTCCCAGAGGTGCTGGCTGAGCAGTCAGAGCTACGCAAGTGGAGGAAAGAGTTTTTTCCATCTTCTGATAGAACTGATACTGATTCAGCACCAAGCCCATGTGCATGACTAGGTCTAGTCAGCCAGGAGAAACTGTTGCTTTAGCAACCTCCCTTTTTATTAGGCACCATGCAGGAAGGGGAGGTCTACAGTAGGATTTTCTCTCTCTCTTTTGTTGCTTTGGGGGGGCTGTAGTCTCCCCTCCTTCCTTGAGTCACAAGTACGTTAGCAGTAGTTACCCCTTACACCGCTGTCTAGGACTGGGTGTGGTGGGTCCCTGGGCATGTGGAATGAAAGTTGGTGTTGCCAAAATATTCTGAGCCAGAAGTTACTTTATTCCACTTGAGGAGTGAGAAAGATGATGAGATTGTGGGCTCTGGTGCTTTTCACATTGGTCCCCCATGCTCTTAGAAATTGTCCATAAAGCACTATCTCAGAATATTTAAAAAAAAAAAAAAAATCAAGAGCCACCTATTCCTAGGAATCAGCTGTTTGTGAGAACCAAATCTGCTTGGAGGAAGAAATGAAAGAAGCAGTAGCAAGGTAGAGAATGATTTCTGGGAGAAGGCTCCTCCTTTCCTGGCATTTTGCAACAAAGAGGCAATTCCCCAGAAGGTTCCAGCTGCTCCCCTTAAAGCCCTGGATCAGAAATGCTCATTAGTGAGGATGTCAGTTCTATCAGGCGGTTTTAACAAGGCGTGTAGGCTGGAATCTGCAACTGATGGAGGGGAAAGGAGGGAGGGAGAAGAAAAGAGATTTTTAAAGCGTATGCATTCAGTTCAGCCTGTTGGATTACATGTGTGTCATGTCATGCTGTTGTTAGAAGAGTGGTCTAAGTAATCTTAGCAAGACACACAATATACTTATATACAATACAGAAAAGAATCACCTGCTTCAATACACTACTGGGCAAGAGCATGGGACAAGAAAGAGATCTGATTATCTATGTTGAGAAATTGGGTTTAACTAAGACACCAGTTGCAGTTTCTGCACACTCTCTTACTGCGTTTCTGTGTTCCCAGTCAGGTAAGGTGGAAACACTTAAGAAAATGGATAATACTTGTTTGGAATATACACCCCACAAGCACACAAGGCCTCGCAGATAGGAGCTTGATTTCCAGTTTTTACCACCCAGTGCTCCCAGGAGGATCCTTCATTGCCAGCATTTCCTCATTGATCTTAGCAGCACTTTAAAGAGAGGGAAATTTGCCCTTTTTCAGCAGAGAGAGGAGATATTCACATGGTTATGACTGATTACCAGCCTGTGGACACATGCCAGAGCAAGGACGACAGCACTGGACTCCTTAAAGGTTTGTTATATGGTCTATAAATGGGACTGTATCCCCCCCCCAACAGGTTGCTAGCATTGCATGCAGCCCCTATGCATTGCTGGCATTATAGCAACACCAAGAGGCCCTGGTGGGCTGCACACTGCACACAGAGCCCGTCCCGGGGAGCTCACCAGCTGAGCCAGCCACGGGCACAACAGACGTGGCGTGACCGGTGGAGGACTGTGGGGTACGTCAGCTAGCCCAGGGCTTTCTCCCGACCTCAGGAACAGTGCTGGGTCTTGTGCATTATCTTTCAGAGCATTTTCTGCCTCCAAGGGAGTACACACGGCTTGGTGTTTCCTTCCGACTGGGCGAGCGCCTTGGCTCCTGCCGGCTCTTTCTGTGCCACTTCTGACAGAGGTACATTATAAGAGTCAAGGTGCAACGTGCCTCCCTAGGAGAAGAAAATGCGATTCTTCCACATGATAGGTCTCCATGTGAGACATGATTTCTGCTTCGTAAGGGAATAGTTCCTCATTTCTCATGCAGTTTGATTTTGATCCTGCAAACGTTTACTCGGGGAGGGGAAGGGATGTGTAAAATGGCTGCGGTAGGAGATGGAAGTACCTGCTGCTGTTGTGAGAACGTGGTGGTTGACCTCCATGGTAGGGAGCTCCTGGCTGCCTGGAGAAAGAGCAGATTTCTCAAAGAAGGTAAAGAGATTTCATGCCCCAGCTCCTACTGACTTTCCTTACGCATTTATTTCAGGGAGATTTCAGCACAGCTCCCTTGACGACCTGGGTCCTGGTTGCGCAGGCTCCTTTGGGAGTTGTACAGCACCATGCTCATTTTAAAGGCTGAGGCACAAGGGAATTGTGCAAGTCAGTGGCAGGATGGAAAACAGGACCTGACTACGAGGGTTACAGCTCCTTCCAAAATAACAGTGCTCTCCTCGTGCAAAAGCTGTTCCTCCTCTCACATGGCAGCATCTCATTGCCCACAAGTTCTTACAGTACCTGGATACAAATATAGCTAGATAATATTCACCATGTCATGACTCATTACCACATCAGAGCATGCAGCCATATCAATGCTTAATGCTTTTCTGAAACTTTAATTCATTTGACTCTCTAGCCTTTTTCATTAATTAGCTGGATTAATTTTATACAGATTATAAATGTAAGTCGATCTCTGAGGCATAAAAGTGGCATTTTAAAATCTATATTCTATCCCAAGCCTATAAATACATCTGCCTCATAGAAATCAGCTGTTTATGGTTGATCTTATAGCAGAGAGGATGATGACTCAAAGAGGCTTATGCACTGCATTGTTTTTATCGGAGCTGAAGAAACCAAATTCCCTGTGAATTAGAAGGATCAGTAGAGGTAGAGCCTGTACTTTTCCCTCGCCAGGTGAGACGTGGCACTGGTTTTGGACAGTCTGGATCCAGTGCAGTCCCCCTAGCAGCAGACAGTCACATTTTGTTGCACTTCTACAGAATCCCAGCCTGCATTTATTTCCTCAAGTAAAAATCAACAAAGCAGAAATATGCTCCTAAGTGCTCAGAACACCACGCAACCAGCCATCTCCTCTTGCCCTGCCCCACTGCGTTACAGAGCACCTAAGAGTGCTTGAATTCGATTATACACCCCAAAGTAATATTAAAAGACAGCAATGCTGCAGAGCCACCCATGCAAAAAGCTAGGGAAACTCATAGAATTAAACCACTTTCTGAAGCCATTAGTTGTAGGATAAATAAGGCTAAGTTTGGGGATAAGGGACAGAGGGTAGAGGTCCTAGTTGGGTCTCCCGGGAGCATGGAGGTCATGAGTGGCATCCCAGCATCTGTGGTGGTGCTCTTGCAGCTCAACGTCGTTATAAATGACCTGGAAAAAGGGCTGAGCAGTTGGCTGAGGAGGTCTGCTGATGGCACAGAGTTATTTATGGCAGTGAGGATGGGGACAGGTTGTAAAGAACTGCAGAGAGACTTTACAGGTGAGTCCAAGTGCAGGTGGAACTCATTGAGGATAAATGCAGAGGGCTACGAGGGTGAGGGGAAGGGGGTAACCCTAGCAGGAAGTGTGAGCCATTGGGTGTTGGGTACCAGGGGCTGGGGCTGCAGCACAGAGAAGGAAGCTCAGCGCTCAGTGTCACGCCATCAGCTGCTCCAGGCTGAGCGACACCGCTGAGAGGAGCACCGTTATTCTCCCCAAGGGAAGAACAAGCTTGTTCCTTTTCACAGGAGCTGCTTTAAACCTCCTAGCAGAGCGTGACTAAATGGAGCTAATCTAGGAGCTCATGCCCATTTACTCCAAGGTCCCTCTGTACCTTCCTGGCAGTGATGGTCTAAAGCTCCGTCACACTTCTCAAAACGTGTAATGGCTGCTTGCTGCAAGTCAGAGTCAAGTTCCAGTTGTGTTTTCAGCCACAGTAATAAGATTTATATTGCAAAACTCTAGTGATTCTTAACAGCACATTTGCCCACTTGTAAGATGTTTTCATTATGACTTTGTTTCCTAAACATTTGAGCACCTTTGAAAAGCAGAAGGTTTGCTCAGCTGTGTCCATAAACATTCCAATTATACCTGACTTGTTTTCTACCCTGTGTTTATCCTCTGAGTGTGAGTGTTGCTGTTTAGCCAGTGCAGCAGTCCTGTGAGACCAACGATGGAAGAAGCCTCCTACCTGCAGCGCAGCCTGGGGAGCTAAGCCTCCTGGCTCCCACGCCTGGATTGGTGATGAACCAAAGAGCAAGAATTTTAAATTCCTTGTTTAAACTCCATTCCACTCCAAAAATGAGGACAGTAATCACTGCAGTGCCACAAAGGGCACTGCTGAGCACTAACTGATGGAGAGCTGGGCAGCCCTCTTTGTCCTGCGACTGCACCTCTCGGCCCGTTTGCCTGCACCAGGGTTCGGGCTGCAGGCGGGTGGCTGCAGCAGGGAGCAGACCTGTTCCCCCGCCAGGCATCTCGAGCGACCTCGGGAGATGGCACAGTTCAGCAGGAGCGGTTTGTTTTGTAGGAGTTAGGATTTTACCAGGAGTTTTAAGAGACAGTGCTCTGCCTTGGGAACAGGCGACTCAGCAAACCCTGGTGACGGTGCTGTCCCCTGCAAGGCACCACACAGCTGCGGCCAGTATCTGTCTCACTGCTCCTGGCCACAGCTGCCCATGGCATTTCAACTTTTTTCTGAGTGCTATTAAGTCCAAGTCTTCCACTTTGTTTGGGAAAAAAGTGCAGTAAGCACACGCTACGATTTGCATGAAATTTTTCAACAGCCCAGGCTAAAATCAGTCTTTATGTGCTTGGAATTTATTTAAAATAATTGCTATTTATGCTTTTTTTTTTTTTTTTTTTTTTGGCTTTATACCAATATAATCAGCATAATTTGACTGTGCTGGAACAAATCTACAAGACTCCAGAATTGCTCTTGCAGATTGTGCAGATTAAACATGAACTAATTAGTAGATTTCTGGATCTCTAAGTCCACAGCTTTGGAAAAAGCTGACAATGCCCATCAGTGTTCCCACACAAAGAGAAAGACAGAACCCAGACAAACCAGAAAAATGGCTACAGATGGAGATACATGTGAGAAGTCTTTGCAAAAGAAAAAAAAAATAAACAAACAAAGATTTTGGGATATTAAGCAACAGCAGTTAATTTATTTTTTGTTCTCCTAAACATTTCATAGAATAAAGACCTTTAGTTCTCTCTTTTGTGGAAATTAAACACGGTTCAGTAAGAACTAGTGGCCATAAACCACAGGGTGGAAAGAGGAAAACGTAGCAGAAGCTATGGACACAACTATTGGATTCACCAAGAGTTAGTCCGAGCACATCCAAAAGCCATAACGTCAGTAAAAAGGAAAAACTCTGACTATCGCCCTGGGAATGAAACCAAAAAATCACTTTGCCAATATGCAAAGGCTTCTACATTCTGAAAGTCTTCTCAGAGTTTCCTTAGGAGACAACAATAACTCGATCAGAAACGTTCCAGCAGATGATGAAGAACAATAACAGCTGCTCCGAAGCTCATGGCAAACAATGGAAAGTCCCCAGTTGATTTGCTCAGCCTTGAATGGGGTCCAAAATTCACAGCATTTCGGAGAAGAGGTAAAAGCAGCTGTCTGCCTGCAAAAGCAGTGTTCACGCAAGGAGGGAACTGGAATGGCCTTGGAATTCAAGCCCCATCCAACAACTGCCGCTGACAGTCATGCTCCTAAAAAATGCACTGGAAAAGTGGGTTCAGAGCTGGTGCTGAAGAAGGATGCTGCCTTCCCAGGCTCTGTGTTTGATGGGATCACGTGCGCAAACTTGGAAAGGTCTCCCTGGAATTAGACTCGCTGTGTATAAGGTGACATTGTTAAATCCCAAGTGTTTTTCCGGTCCTGTTTGGTTAGTCACACGCGATCAGGGTCCCCTCCTGATCCCACCAGTACCAGTTTTGTGGGAGGTCTCTCAGTTGAATTTGTTGGCACTGAGATGATCAAGCTGCCAGTTGGGGCTGACTGGGCCGGACAGGCTCTGCTCTTTGCTCTGATCTGATTAATGTCCCAGACTCTTTCACCTTCAGCAGTTACTCGGGGGATACCCAAACACAAGACTGCTCTAACGATTTCCCCTTGTCATCGCCACCTAAGGCCTTCCTTGCCACGTAAGAGCAGGAAGCTGCCACATCTCTTCCCGGAGCCCCCATTCTCATACCCAGTGCAACTGGAGTCAACGAGGAAACGTAAACCAATGCCATCAGAAATTTGGCTCATTATCTTTGAAATTCAGATAAAAGAGGCAAGACAGCTTCAAAAACATCTGAAGAATGTCCCGGTGCTGGACGCTGAGTTTCATGGTGTGGCGCTGGCGCTGCCCTGGGGATTTACTGCCCTGTAACCACAGCCAGAGCCCGGGGAGCGCTGGGCTGAGCTCTGCAGTGGCACAGGCTGTGGGTATTGGGGCAGCCTCGCAAGGAATTTTGATTTGGTTTAGCTACTGGTGCTTGGGAATCGTGCTGCCACGAGGGTGACAGCGAAAGCAGCGGGTTTTGCCAGCAGAAGGACAAATTCCTCTTTCACCTCTTCAGGACCAGGAGCAAAACTGCACAGTGAAGCTTCGTGCCTTCCCCACGGTTCAGAGTGGAGCGGCTTTGCACTGCCGTAGAGTAGCTGGGGAAAGGAAACAGGAATGAACTGAATCCTAGTAACATCTACTTCATTTTCATATCTGTTCCCCCACCACCTCCCAAAAGAAGTATTTGGGAAGTCCCAGAGACTCTTTCTCCATGATGCAGCTGAAAGTCAGTTTCAAAAAAAAGACCACACTTCTCTACAAACAGAGCTTTAACAGCAGAATTATTTCTTTAACAGGAAAATAAAGCTGAAGATAAAATAAAAATTAACCCTATTCCTGAGCCTTTCACTAGGTGTTTATTTTGTCATTTCTCACCAAACTATTATTTGAAGGGAGCTTGTGTTGCATCATACGCTTTTGGACAGGTACAATAAATACTCCTAAAAATAATCCTAATAAACCTTCTGCAAACATGCACATTATAAGCACACTGCCTTCCCAAATTCCTGTCCCTGCCCCATGGAACTGAGATCAGGCTTTTTCCATGGCATGGTTAAAGCCTGTGCACAGGCTAAGCAGAGGCTCTGGGTTCTAGTCCTTGTAGTTTAAAATCCCTCTGGAATTTGTGTCACTTTATTCAAACAGCCACTAGAAAATACAGCGCAGGGCTTAAAACCCCCTCCCCTGTGCTATTTTCAATCACAAGCTCTGAGCATTTATTCAAATCGCACCCACGACTTTTCATTTTGGTCTCTTTTTAATGTGTCAGTTTAAATCTCCCCCCCGTTCGCAGGCAGCTCTCGAGCTGCGCGGTGGCGTTGGGGCTGATGCCCGAGAGCAGAAACAGTGCAAGTTGCTCTCGTGGCAGTGGCACTGCAGGGACGACTCTCCCGTCTCCCAGACTTGCATGTCTTGGTAGGCACAGCGTAGGTCAGTTGATGCCCCGAGAGGCATGTTGGCACTTTGGCATGTGTGAAGGCAATGCAGTCAGCAGCCGTTGCTTTATCTCCTTTATCACCTTTATAGCTTTACCTGCCTGCGTCATGTGCTGCAAATTCAGACATTAGTTACGGATGGGTTTTATTTGCATTAAAGGTTTTATTTGGGGGAAACGAAGCAGTTGTACCTTCATCACAAATAATCACGCTCTGACATCAATACACACTTGCAAAGCAAAGGCTGGGCAGCAACAGAGAATTACCCCGAGGTGGATGTTCCCCGGAGGCAATGCTGCCATGAGCTGCAACAGCAGGAAGAACACACACACACTGTGCTCGTATGTCCCCGTCACCTCTTGGGATGCTGCAAGGGACCGATGTTATCCTGCTGGAGGAACCATGTTCTCTCCCCATCTGTCTCTCTAGGAACAAGCAAGGAGGGAGGAGGCACCTTCAGAAACTCAAGCCCCAGAACTGGGAAGGCTTTCTCCATGTTCCTGGCTGAAACTGATCTTTCCACTTCTCTGCCAGTCAGTCCTTCTGCTCCCAGTCAGACCTGTCACTGAGGAAATGCTAAACCCCAGGAACCCCAGTGACGAAGTGGGGAGGGCATGGGCAGGGAGGCTGCTTCTCCTCTGGGGAACCAATCTCCCCGGCTGCAGAGGCAGTTTCTCACAAATTCAAAACAAAGAAATCAAGGAAAAGGTGATTACCTGTAGAGGAAAGCTTCAGCTGATGGAGCTGGGCCAGAGTCCCTGATTGCTGCTGCCAAACCAGTTTCTGTGTCCAAACCAGTCTCTGTGTTTGACCTTGGGTGAGTCATTCAGGTCCAGCACAGCATATCACGGGCAGGGACTCTGCAGTCAGTCAGCACGGGGCCAGATACTGCTGCTGCCTCTGCCCTTAGCATTCTGCTATCTGTTTATTGCCCATATTAAGCCTTCTAACATGCTTGTTTATAATATTAGTTTCTACTTTACAAAGCCTGTACGATCATGATGATCGATTATATGCAGAAAGCAAAGGGAAGGGTGCTTTATAAAGTCAGCATAGTAGTTGTTTATTCAGTAAACTAATGTCTTTTAGAATGCTTGTGTACATTGAAAGAAAGATCTGTCATAAATTTCATAGTTCAAGTCTATGATTTTTATCTACGTTTTCTGAAAGCCGGGGAACAATCCAATATAATTCAGCCCTGTCTCTGCACAAAATAAGCACTCTATACTCTTCATCCAATATGGAAGCAAACTGGAGATCTCTGGAGCAGAGTTGCAGTAGCCAAGCTCAGCTGTAACACACACTAGCTGTGAGCCAGATGAGCTTGTGACAGTGCAGATAAGAGAGGGAGCGGTGTGATGCAGTCTAGTGCATCCCTTGCCCCTCTCACCTGCATCCCACCTGCCTGGGTTGCACGGCAGCAAGGCTTCAATTTAGTAAAGGAAGTGTTCTGTCATTTTACTCCAGATCTTCAGAAGATATGGCCTATTCTCGGTGTAAATATCAAGAATCTCAAAATCTCTTCCTTGCTGCACACAGAGCTAAATAAAAATGTCTCTTCCTTAGGGCTGGCAATGTTTAAGAAGTCTTAATGAGCTTCTCTTATTCATAAAAATGCTTTGTTTTCAAAAGCCATTGAATAACAGCTTTTAAAGTGTCTTGGGTCTCTCCAAATTTACAACCTTTTTGCCTCCCACCTTCCTCCAAAGTCCATGTTACGGAGCATACTCAATACGGCCTTGCAGCTAGCTCTCCCCAGGGGAAGTCCAACAACTCACTGAATGGCAACTAGAAGGAAGTATCAGCAGGGAAAGTTAATTTTAATGAGAAGAAAGGAAAACTCCCAGAAACCAAAGTCAAGCCAGATTGCACTCCCAGTGGAAAGTCCCGTGGGACCCTTGAAAATCATACCCTGAGGTCTCACCTCGCACAGAACCTTTGCTGGACTTTAGCTTCTTTTTTTTAAGATCCAGCCCAGTATCGTGTCACATGGGCACCTTGCTGCACCTGCATGATGTTTTTCTGAATTCTGCCTGCCTGAAAAAAGTTAAAGAATTGGTGTTCTCTGGGGTTTTTTTCTCCAAGCAAGAACTATTCTTTTAATTACAGGTTTCAGTGTGATATAATGTCACTCCTGTGCTCTCAGGCACCCTGCTGTGTGCTTTTGCAGAGCAATAGAAGTAACCCAGCAGTGATAAGATCTTTATGCACCCATGGTCCTTGTTAAACAAAGAGGACTTTGATTCTATAGTAACAGTGCATTTGGTGAAAACTTTATTTGCAGACAGTCCTTTCCCTTCAGCCTACTAGAAAACTCTATTATTGACCTTCAAAAGCTTTTAAATTCATGTCTAGCAAAGAAATTGCAAGGTGAGCACCTGACTTTCAACCTGTTTGTCAGACCTGCCATTGCTGGCCCCACCTCAGCACATAACCTTCAGCTGTGGATTCCGAGCTTGCAGTCAGCACTTTTACCACCCAAGCTCTTTGAAATGCCTTTCAACCCTATTGCAAGTGGTGATAGAGTGAGATTAAAGGGCAATGGGGATGTCATAGCAACTACAGTATCTCTCCAGTTCCCTGCCAATATTTTCAGAAGCGTATTTCCTCTTACATCATGTGATATATATATATATATATATATATATATAAAGAATTGATCTGCCTCGTGCAAATACTTCTTATCAGCAGATAAATGCACCAGCACCACCAGGCATATGTGATAAAGGAGCCTGGTCTTGTGGTGACACAGTGGTAGCACATGGTACCGTGCAGAACAGCAGGTGGACTCTTTCTGTTTAAAAAGTTATTTGTACCAACTGTAAGGAATGAATCATTAAGCACAAATGACAAAATGCTTTGCAGAGCATCACTGAGTGGACCATCCAATCTAACCTAAAAGTGTCAGTTCAGGATTGGGGTGGGAAAATATGGCTTTAATCCCTTAAACTCTTGAGATGGGCAATATAATATAAATATCTGTAACATGAAACCACATATCCATGACCCAAGGTGCTATTGTGTCACTCGGGAACTGCTGGAGTTCACCAGCAATGCTTCCTTTCTTCTAAGGACAGTAATCTGGGGAGCAAAGTCTGCCTTGTATTAAGTGTTTTTTCTCAATGAAACCATGCCCAGGATTTAGGGATCGGATCTAAGCCCATGGACGTCATTGGAAACCCTCCCATGGACTTCAGCAGCCTTTGAATCAGCCCCTTGTTTCTGCGGGTGCTGCGGGAACAGGGATACACAGTGCTCTGCAGCAGTGCTTTTAAAAATGCATTTGGGATCATCCCTCCCTCTGGCAACCTTTAGTTTAGCAGCTTAATCATCAGACAGGAACATGAGCAACCGAAAGACCTTCCACCTTCCTGCAATGAGTTAATTTTCTCCCCTGCTATATTAGCTGTCATATATCTATATATATTGTCATTTGTTTCTTACCTCCTCCAGATCAGAGAGCTGCTTAATCACTGCCTGTCAACTCTGCCTTGCCATATTTCAGCCTGCTCATTTTAAATGTTGTTATTTGTTCCCTGGGCAGCCAGTAGTAAACCAGAGAAGCAATCAATAAATGTCCCTAACTGGAGCTCAGGCTGCAAGCGGAAGCATTGTCTAAAACAACAGGGGGAGGATAAATCCTTGTTTCCTTCCCCTGGCACTGCTGATTGCACGTATGCACTGATTCACTTGTCAGCTTGCCATTAGCAGACACGCCTTCCCTCCCCAAGCACAGGGGTTGTGAAAGAAGAGAGGGCAGAGCCTCACACGGGAGCAGTGGGTACCCCCTGGGCAAGCTGAGTCTCCTCTCCAGGCTGGGCTCACACCTCCAGGACATCCCTCCTTGGGGAGGGTTTGTGTGTCCGCAGCCTGTCCCCTCCTTGGGCACCCAGGAGGGTCTGGCACTGGCTGGCACATCATGGCCCCACAGCATCCCACAGGCAGGTCACTGCCGCAGGGACAGCCCATGGTATGGCACCAGGACGCCAGCGTCCCTGATAAGGGCTGAGCTTCGCAACTGTCCTGCTCGGTGCTGAGCTCACCTCCATCACTGCTGGGGCATCTGCCCCACCAGAGCCCTGTGGCACAGTGATGGGGTCTTCCCAGACAAAGTGGGCCTGGCAGAGGGAGGAGCTGGGCAGGGACCGTCCTTTGGCAATGCAGTGGGCAAGAGGAACAGGTTTCTAAGCAGGGACAGGGGGGTGTTTTCAACGACAAGACACTAACTGCTTTTGCTGCTCTGCAAGCCAAGACATCAGAGTGAACCAAAACCAGGGTGGCCACAGCCACGGCTGGTGGCCCTGCAGACACGTCAGTCACAGCTGCTGCCCCTTCAGAAGCAGGGAGGAGATAGTCCTCTCCATCACAACAGCCTGTGCCAGGTGCCCCATCACTCCTCACACGTCGCCTGCTGCATAGCTCATCGTCAAGAGCTGGGGATTTCCTCCTGGCCTCGAGTGGCCGTACCTCTGCACCCCAAAGGCTCCAGACACATAACTCATCAGAGCTGCAAATGCCTCCTCCTTCTCCTGCTCTCCCAGCCCTCCTCTACTGGGATTCTTTGAAAGCAAACAAATGTCATCACACTTCCACCAGCTATCCTTTTGGAAACCAGAGAGATGATTCTTCTTACCAGCTCTTAACGCTTGGACAATATTACAAGTTAGCAACAAAGCAAAAGCAAAAATCCATCCTGAGTGTTGCCTAGTGCCATTAAAGGCGTCCAGCCTGGGAAATTGCCTCCTGTTGTAACTTGCCAATTAAACTGAGGTACCAAGTGCCTCTTTAAATGGCAACTGAAATAAGGGTTGTTAATTCCCCTGGTGGCACAACCAGTAACTGATGTGGAAAAGGGCTGGTGGGTGGAGAAATGGTAGAAAACAGTTTTATTTTGTTCTGCCAGTGATGGAGCTCATGTAGGTGACTGTCCCTGGGTGCTCTTGCTCATCTCTGAAGCTCCCACCAGTCAGTGTGTGGGTCACCATGCTCCCTTCTGGCCTGAGCTCCTGAGCAGATGTTTCCGTGCCATTTCATGCCACCATGATGTACATTATAAGGCATAAACCTGGCATTAGGTGAGCAACAGGGGCATGAGGGGCTGGTGAGATGCCAGAGCAGCTCCATAGGGCTGGTGCAGCTGCATTGTCAGGGACATGCCAAAGGTGGCACGGGAAAACAGAGGCACAGCCACTTTGTCCCTGGGAACACAGACTTTACTGCAAGACCAGACTTGTTTCCACGCTCGGCGATGAGAGAAGGGAAGCCCCATGCTCTGTGCAACACTTGTCTCCAGGTTCATTATAAAGACAAACAGTTCATCTCTGCTCTGTTTGCTCTCGCCAAGCTGTGACAGAACTCTGGAGAGAGCAACCTTCACTGCAACACAGCAAGAGAAATATAATTTACTACCAGTCATTCATTAAACAAATGAAAAAGATTTCTCCTCTGTTGATGTGACCAGTTTTTTGATTCCCAAACCCCTCACTCTGCATGCTGGGAGGTGTGAGCATCCCAGCAGCACCCATGTGCCCTGGGACCAGGTGCTGCTGCACCGCACGTAGCCCTGCCTGGATATTAAGCAAAACTGGCACAGAAAGGTGCTGCCCTGCCTCAGCAAAGAGGTAAGAAACACACTGCCAACAGCAAGTGTTTGTAGGCTTGAGTCCTGTATTTAAGCGGCTCCAAGTGCTTAATACGGACATCTTGTTAGAGACAGTAAAAAGGCATCAGTCGTGTGGTATGGGCTTGCGTGACAGCTGTTTTACCCCAGAGGCATTTCAGTAATCACTACAGTAATTACACCCCGCTTTGTGCATTTTAGCTCAGCGAAACAAAAAACAGTATCTGTCTTATGCACATGCATTTTAAGTCCACTTAAGCATACAAAGCCATGAGAGGTGATTTTCTTTCCTGCCATGTCTGCCTGGAATCCTGTGCGTGTCTACAAGTGTTTCCGTTTGTTCCCCTTATCATAACATTTCCTTGATACAGTAGAATACTGGAGATAGATATCCATTAGATTTAATGTCAGTCCATAGGATGAATCTTCTTCAGTTTTAGCCTTATCTTTCTCTGTAAGCCCTCAAAAAGTCAGTGTTCAAAACTTATTAAGTGTTCCTGAATTGACCTATAGAGAAAAAAAGGCAAATGAAGGTCGTGGAACGATGTTTTCCATATAGACAAATCTTTCAGGAAACATTCAAATTAGAAATCATCAACAAGCAGGATACTTCCCTGTGGGTAAATCAGGCACTTCAAGCTAGGAGCCAGGAAGAGTTCCAGAATTCAGGAATTGGAAAATACAGCTGATTTTCACCCTTGATCATGCTTGCACTTCATTGCAATAGCCTGAAATGGCTTGGTGGGCTCTGCTTCTTTCAGTAGCCCAGTTTGGTCTGTGTTGAGCTCTGTTGGTGCAGATGCCACTTAGTTATTATGATTTTATTTTTAATTCATTACTTGTATACTGATCATTGCTGTTGGCCCAAACCTAGCATGGCAGTTCTACAAACCACAGAGATAGGCAGGTGAGAAGTTCCTTCCAAAGGGACTTGACTGTCTCAAATCAGCAGATGGATTCCCAGAGGTGCTAACAGAGATTTGAAGTAGGTGTGTGATACAACAGCTGTAAGTAATTGAAGGAGGGAATATTGTAGGAAAAGAGTAAAGGAAACAGAAAATTACACAGATTGCTCAGAATTCCTTTCATTCCTGCCAGATATTAGTCAGTTATGTCTCCAACCATAATATGTCTTCTACAGCCCTAAGAAACACCATTCTCTGTCCTCCTTCTCCAAATGTGATCTGACATCTTCTGCCTTGACACTGGAAGTTGGGAGCAGGCTGTGGCATTCGCAGCTGCCAAGGTGGAGAGAAAACATTCAGGCAAACCTGGATGATCTACTCATATCTCACAGTCATCAGCTGTCAGCAGTGAGGCACTGGCTGTCCGCGTTGTCCTGTCCCATACACACCCTGAAATCAGAGTGCTACACACACAGGTGGAGCTGGCCCACATCTTTAAAGAATTTTTCCCTCTGGCTCCATTTTCTCTTGTAACAAACCTCCAGCTCCCTGGATGGCTCATGCTACAGAAAAACTCCACTGCAACAGCTCTTAGATACAACTGAAGTTTGAGAGATGCTACCATGACACTGGCTGGATGCAAATATGTCTTGTCAACTCTGTTCTCAGATGACAATAAGTGTCACATCAATCATTGCCATCCCAGCCAGAGAGCACTATTAGTGTCAAGGAGAAGAAGCGTAGAAGAGCACGTGCAGCCCACTCTAATTACTCCCATCACTAACACGTCAATTAATCCAAGCATGAAAGTGAATGTATCCAAAAATTTGTAAAGCTGAAGACATCTCCCTGATGGAAAGGGAGAAGGCCTGTATCAGCAGAACAAATTTTCAAAAGTAGTAAGAAAAGTTGAGCCTGAAGCTGTGCTGGCCACACTGAACCCTTGGGTGACTTTGGATAGTCAATCTCTCTTCTGCAGAATAAGGATGGTGCCTCCTTTTCTGCACCATTGCCCATCTGGATTTGGTGTTTTCCAAAGTTCTCCTGCTAGGTGACCATGGTCTGCCCAGCACAGAGGAGCTCCCAACTCTGGGCAGGAATCCCCAAAACCTAAATAACAATCTGCACAAACTGTCCTCCCCTGCACTAAACGTAGAGACAATGAGGCAAGAGGCTCTGTAGTGGCCTGAAGACTACTAGATGTACTGTCTGGGATCAGGACATCTCTGTAGGGAGATTGAAAGCGTCCTATTTAGTGCCCTTTCTCCAAAACAATCATCATTACTGTTCAAGAATACTCCTCTTTCTATTCTTCCCTCTTTTTTCCACTTCAAAGGGCCTGTGACATTATAGCAAGCTGGCTGAGAAGGAGACCATGAGGCAGTTTTTAATCGAACCATGCAATTAAGGTCTTTCCTTTCCCAGTCTTCAAGCCAGGGATACTCATCGTCATGCTCTGTTAATATCCTCTGCTCTGGAGCAGAAGTATCAGCTCAGACCCTGGTTCAGGCCCTCCATGTCTGGGAAGGAAGGACTATTTCACAGCCTGATTCAGAACCTCGTGGTGCTCAGGAGAACGGCTCATTCCAGTCCTGATTCACGCTGTTGTGATCTGATTCAAACTCTCCTGGCCCAGCAGGGAAGTAGGACTGTGACTCAGATGTCCGGGTTCAGAGCAGGGTGACTCAGGACTCCCGTGGACCACAGCTGGAACAACTTCTCCAGAAACACCTCTGCTCCTCTGCTGCCTACTGGGGGACACACTACTGCCTGGGCCCTTGGGATGATCTGTTTTGAGATGCACCTTGGACCAGATCAATGCAAAGGAGCTGTATGTTTAGAGAACAGTAGAGCACCAGGATATTCAGGCTGAACTTGCCCCATGGGTAAATAGATGTTAATCCACCTCTGGTGATCACTGCACTTTCAACCTGTCGGAAGAAGCTGCCTGGCACAGCCCCTCCTTCTGACATGGTGCCACGTCTTGTTCTACAGATGCTGCTGGATTGATGCCCTTTGCATCCTGCCTTGAAGAATTCAATGAGCTTTTTTGGCATCAGCAGCTCAGGGCTGCTGGATTTTGTACCTCGTGCTTACACTTATGGGACCTGACAGTGGCTCTCTAATTCTTAATCCTTCTGAGAAGCAGACTGTGTGTTCCTTCCAACT
Organism: Podargus strigoides; assembly: GCA_028020825.1. Classification (NCBI taxonomy): domain Eukaryota; kingdom Metazoa; phylum Chordata; class Aves; order Caprimulgiformes; family Podargidae; genus Podargus; species Podargus strigoides. The sequence continues at coordinate 10,494,201 of CM051624.1, read as the reverse complement.
CAAATCAGTCTGGACCTCATTAGCTCCTTTCGGGTGTGCCTACAAGATGTACAGACCCAGGCAAAATTGCAGTCCTTCACTATGGCATTATTGCAATAAAGGCCCATCGATTTTACACGAAATTGGAACTGAACCCTGTGGCTTCCTCAGTATTTCTGGTTTCCCTTGGTACATTTTCCTTTTTTTGCCTTCCAGATTTCCATTTATGTTCAGAATGGAGGTTAGGGTGGCCCACAGGATGCAATCTGCAGTCTGTCTAAGGGCCCTTAGTCTCAGCACTAGTGCGTGTTCACTGGCCCAACATCTTCAGGGCCAGGTATTTGGGTGTGCATACATAGGGGAGGCTGGAAGCTTTACAAAATCTTCACTGACGTCCATTGATGAACAGTGAGAAGAGCAGTCAAAAGCTCCTAGAGAATCCAGGGCAAGATCAGGAAAATTATCTTGCGAAGAGGACAGTCCTCTACTGGTGCTCCTGGTAGGCACCATCCTTGGATGAGGTTTGGATAGGTCAGCTTTCAGGTGGGCTTGAGACATCAGACACATCCCATTGGATCCCAGTGCCCTCCCCAGGGAACAGAGACATGTTGCCCATCAGTATGTGCTGAGTTATGGTTGGATCACCCTTCCCTTGGGATCTCGGATTTGCAAACCATGCTTATTTTCCCCAATTTCTACGTGGAGGATTAAACTAACGTCAGAAGAGAAAGGAAGAGAGGGAAGGGGAAGGGGAAGGGGAAGGGGAAGGGGAAGGGGAAGGGGAAGGGGAAGGGGAAGGGGAAGGGGAAGGGGAAGGGGAAGGGGAAGGGGAAGGGAAGTAAAACAAACAAACATCTTTCCCTGCAGGAAGACTTGTAACTCATAGCTACTTTTCAGGAAAAAATTTGAGTGGGGTGGACTGTGAACTTTGGCAGCTGATTTGGGACTGCTGGGACCAGTCTGGTACCAACAAGCACCAGGGCTGCAGTTTGGGCTTGTGGAAACTGTTAGCTAGATGGGTTCTCTAAAAGGACCAACACTGATCAAAATCAAACACACATTAAAATGTCACTAAACACAGCAGAATTAGAACCCTCCCCACAGGCAGCCAGGAGCCAAAGACAGAGCAGACCCCAGGATTGGTTCATAGCAGACCCCAAGACACAGTAATCACTTTTAACGTGGAATTTTATACCAAGAAATACAGTTTCCTTCTGCTCTTTAAGTTAACTTCCACAGAGTAGTTTCTAGTTCAGAAAGGGAAAAAATGCCTGGCACGCCTGAGCACTCATCATGGAAAGAGGCAGAGCTGTTCCTGGGCACCACAGCCTTGTGATTGTTTGCCTTACTAAAAAAAGTGATCCCAACTTATCTTAACCCTGAGATCCCCGGCGTTTTCTGCAGCACACATCAAACCAGTCACAGGGAGCTGAGGCTGAGGGCTTGGCGTGTTTTTTGCTGGCCAAGTGGGAACAATGCACTCGCTGTTGCACAATGTGTATAGCAGTGTCCCGGGCTCAAGAAAAGTAAAATCCCCACTTTATGGGCAACAGAAATCAGGCAGGGCCATTCATCGAGGGGGAGCAGGATTTGGAGTGAGCTTTCCAGAGTGGACCAGAGCATGACTCACACAGAAAAGCTCAGCACCAGCATCGCTTCTTAAAAAAATTTTTATTTATATTTAAATAAAAAATATAAAAAATTTTATATTTATATTTTATCTTTATTAAGATTTGAGAAACTCTTTATTGTTATTTGCTGGTTTTAACTTGGCTTTTTTATACTGAGCATGGCAGGGTCAGAGAGGAGAGGGGAAAGATGTGTTAAGGACTTACATGCATTTTCATACCATATCTTGGGGAAACTGTATTTCCATCCTGTTGCTCATACTGCAAAGTTCCAACGCACACCAGAGTCCTGGAGACTTAGCACCAGCCTCCCAACAGTTAATGCAAAACAAGCTGTAGCATGGTTAAGTAATTCTTTTTTACATGATGCAGCTGCAACTCGTCCTTCACTGTCATTAAAACCAAAAAAGCTGGAAGTGAAGTGTTTTAGTCAAATCAGGACAGAGCTAAGTGACCAACAACCCTGCTGCTATGTCAGCTCTGAATGTTGTTTTTTTTCCCAGAAACTGATGCAGGCTGAGATTTGCATTTGCTTGCTTGCTGTCACATGATCAACATAGTTTCATTCCCCCAATTTTCATCTCAAGAGGTATATTAGCAGACAAGTAATCTATGCAGCTATATTACCATTCTCCTCACTGAAGAGTAGCATGCGCACTGCAATGAATCACTAGCACAGCCAGAGTGCAGAAATCTCTATCTCCAGGCTGCACTGACAGCAGAGGTAACAGCCTGGCTTTGCAGTATTTGCTCTCCTTCCAGTGAACGTTCAGCACCCTTGGGTGACCTTGCTAACATTTCAAGCCGTTTATCTGAGCAACACACAAACCAAATGTAAGCCTGCATATGCTAAATGGAGCCTCACATTGCTTCAGTGAGGGAAGGTTTAGATTGGATGTTAGGAAAAATTTATTCACTGAAAGGGTTGTCAGACATTGGAACAGAGTGCCCAGGGAAGTGGTTGAGGATTCAGTGCAGCACCTCTCTATCACAACTGCAGCTGCACCCTGCCCTCTTCACAACCTCATCTTGAGCACAGGCCTGCTGATGCCAAGGGGCTTTGGACACCAAAGAGGCCTGTTGGCATTGAAGTGACTCCAAAGATCATCTTTTTTTTTTAATTAAGAAATCAAAAGGAAGTACGTTTGTCAGATAAAATATGGTTTTGTAGTATCCACTGCCCATCTCTGGAAGATGAAGGTATGAGAAAAATGCTGTTTGCGAAATACATAGCAATGACACTGTAGACTTCAGCTGAAAGACATTCAGACTCTTGTTCCTGAATCAGAGAAATTGCAATTTACTTATTAAAGTCACAGTCATCTTCCTTTACTTCTGATTTTTTTGGTCCGATATACGCACAAGTTTCCATGCTCTGCCCTTGCCTGACCTTTACTGAATGACCCTTCTTAGACCTGGCTGTTCGGTACCATGCTGTCAGGCATGTCCTTCCTTCACCAGCTGCATGGAAGCTGATTTACTTGCCCTTTAAAAAAAAATCTTCCCCTAGATATTTCTTCTTCTAATTATCCAAACCTTTGTTTCCTTTCCCCTGCCTGGTAAGTGCTATTTATACCCACAGCTGCTGAAGTATCTTCTTCCCAATAGCAGGTGAAGGAGATTCCTAGAGCACATGCTCTAAAAATCCTAATCTGTTTTCTAAAGTCATTTGATGCTACCTGTCTTTTGCCTTGCAGAAACATCTGCTCTGTATTTTGGTGGCATGCACAAAATGACAGGAATGTCCCTGAGAGGGGGGGAAAGCAATGAAAATTAAATGAAAGCACTGGGACAATACAGCTAAATTGACTGCAGAGCTGAAAATGGTGGTCCCACTTCCTCTCTCCTAAAATGAAGCACTGAGGCTTCTCCAGCTTTGTTGAGGAACTAGCCAACAATTTTCCTTTTCCATGTGGGATTAATTTTCTGGTTGTCCATCTTCTTGAACCTCCTGACTCTACTTGGCACAAGAGGAAAAGTGGAAGCAGCAAGGGAATAAGATGGTGGAAGAAACACCCCTTCCAGCAACAGCTATCCCATACAGCGCTTTGACACTTAGACTGGCACACTAGAAGTATGCTTGGGTTTGAAGATCTCTGTCCAGGAGTAGTTAATTTGATGGAGTTATAAATCTGCCCCAAACTCAGAGGAGACATGTGGTATGGTCATACAGGAGGTGAGTTGCTTCTGGCCTTGTAGCCCCTGCTGCAACCTCATGTGAACCCATTCCACACAGCTACATCCAGGCAAACATTCCCAGGGTCAGAAACATCTGTGCTGCAAAGACTCAGATTTTCAGCTTCTTCCCTGTGTTATCCAGAGAACCAAACCTTTGTTGCACCTGAGGATTCTGCCCTCCTGTTTGTTTGTCCTACCACAGAGCAGAATTCATACCTGAACTCAGATGAGCTTGGTTCCCTTTTGTGTTGGTCAGGCTCCAAAGCAAATGTGGTTAAAATTGAACCTGGTGTTAAAACTGACCCTTTTATTAGCAATTTCACTGCAATTACTGAGAACCTTTTCCACGTACGCAAAGCACAACGGAGCCTTCAGGCTCAGCTGCATGACCAGTGATTAAAATTAAAAAGTCCATCCTACACAAATGAAGAACAACACTATTGAACCAGCTGAGAAAGGAGCACAAGCCAACTCACTGTAGCTTGAGGGATAGCTTTTGCCACATAGAAATTTTCAGACCAAAGGGCAGAGGCTCTGGTAAGAGCATTGAATCTACCCACTGCAGCTATATGCCAGGCAACACAACAGTTATGGACTTAGTCCCATAGGTACCTCAGCAAGATGCATCCAAGAGAGCCATTTCAGGATTCAGCCTTCAAAATCTACACGAATCGCATGAGCATGCTAAAGAGGAACCGATGTGCAGTGATCAGTCCTTAGTCTTGGAAAGTTTTCCAATTTCTCCTTGTGCTGAAGGAGGAATGAACCAACTGCAGCTTCATCTGCAGAGAGGTCAGTGAGCTACACCCCAGTAAATTGCTGATCTGCTGATGGTCTCTGCTGGCTTCAGCTTTATCAGGCTCATTCTGGGCACCAATGTGCTACAGCAATTAGTTTTAATTCAAGCGCCGGCACCTTGTGCTCAAGTTCAATGTACCGGCATCTCATGTGAGACTGACAAGATATATCACTGCTCCGGGAGCTGTCTCGGTAACACTCCACTGCCAAGTATTTTAAAGGAGTGTTGGTGCTAAAGAGATGCTCTGAGCTATTTGCACCAAAGGCAGCTTGATGGACCCACTGTAACATAAACGTGGGCAACCCCCAAAATAACCATGAAGAGTGCAGAGCATGTAATGATGTGTCACATGAAAATGAAAAGCAGGCGCTGCTGTGATCCCTGAGTGACGTGCCATAAAGAGGGGCAATACTTGCATATAAACAGTTACAGAGTTACCCACGGAGGGCAAAGGAGAGGAAATCAAAACAGAGCCATGAGAAGGGAAGAATGTTCCTGTAAGAAATGAGTGAGATGAGCCATCAGGAGGCTGGAAGGGAGCTGAAACAGCACAGCGAGAGCATTGCACAGACAGTGATACCACTATGTGTATCTGTACTCTGAGGGAAAAAATGCCAGTTATGTGCAAACACCTCTGCCAGGACACATTTATCATGGTTTTTACCCTCTGTGCCAGTCCAGCATGCCAGTCCCCATGCATCACTGACTGACACCAGTTAGGCAGCAGCTGTAAAACGCTATGCCCTGGGAATGCTGTACACAGGTAGGCATTCACATTATTGGAACCTAATAACCTCTACCCAAAAACGTCACTCTGATTTTGGACCTCTCTGCCTTGGAAAACCAAGCCTAGCACACATGAAAGTATCTTGAGAAACCACCTGGTAAAAGACACAGTCCTTGTCTCAGCTCTTACATTGTCCCTCTGTGCCATGGGCTGAGAAGGGCAAGGGTGAGCAAATGCCCTTTGCATTTGCCAGGATCTGTTGTCTCCCTCTGTGCAATGTCAGGGCCATTATTCCCGAATACTTTGTAAACAGAGGTGTGTTTGTTGCAGTGTGTTCCCGACTGGGCTGGTCGGAGCTGCCCTGGCAGGGCAGAGGGAGTGGAGCAGCCGCCTTTTGTGTGCTGCAAGACGTGTGCTGGTGGCACGGCGCCAGCAGCAGCCACGCCGCGGGGTTAGAAGCTCTTTGCTGTTCCTGGGAAAAGGTTCTCACTCCCCAGGTGGGGCTGCAAGGGGACCCTGCAGCACCCATACATGTCCACATTTATCCATGGGCATGGGGGGCTCCCCCTGCAAGGTGCTCTGAGCTCCCACGAGCCAGCATTGGGCCCCCACCAACTGCGTGCATCCCCTTCCTCCTGAAAGCATCCCTCCAATTTTCACCAAAACAACCTGACCTCCTTTGTAGCACCTTCCTCAAAGGTGGCACACACAGAGGCCTCCAGCCCTGCCTCAGACTGTGCCCAGCCTCAGAGGTTCACCTCCCCCCCGCAACAGTCCAGTACTGGGTACAAGAAATCCCGTCTGCCCCGTCCCTTCCAGGATGGATTTGCATATTGGGTCAGGCGAGTATTTCCAGCCACTTGATTTCCAAGGGATAATATTATTCATGAAGCTATTTGCAGCCCCCAAATCCTTGGTTGCTGTTTGTTTGCTTCTTTCTCTCTCTCTCCCCCCTGCTTTTTACTCCCCCTTGGCTGTTTGTCTGTTAAAAAAAAAAAGTTTCCCTTGGCTGTACTTTCATTAGGACATTTCAAAGTCAGGCTGAGATGGTACTAAATGAGGATAGATGCCAGGTTCCTTTTCACTACATCCAAAACTACTAGAATAGCACTGAAAGCTGTAAATTAGGTCAGCTTTGCACAAGAGCTTCCCGAGCGTTTGCTGGGAGCGATGCTGCACAGCCTTTAGGTGACTATTGCTTTAAAGGGATCTGGTGCAGCTTGTCTTGGGGGACTGATGTGATGCACTGAGACCTCTCCCAGGGCTTCCCCCTCCCATATATAGACACAATTTGGGACCCAGACCTGCTCCTCTGAGGGTGCACAGTCAAGGGGAGGCACAGGAACTCCTCAGCACCCCAAGGCAGGGGCCTGATAGCCAAAGGAGATAGCGAGCGTGAATATGGGGCAGGGTCTCAGTCCACGGAGGAGAAAGGCTGTGTGTGGGTGAGACGGGCAGCAGCAGCTCCTGGATGAAGAGCAACATGCTGAGCAGCAATGCTGAGGACTGAGATTGCCCGGGGAAGCTTCCCGTCAAGTCCTGCATGGTTTCCAGCACAGCACTGTAGAGGCTCAAAAATGCCTTTTCAGATACAACCGTTGAAACAGGAGGATTGCTGGTGCCAAGATGATGCATCCTGCACCTGCAGGCAGGACAGGCAGCCAGCTGCATGTGCTTTCTTGCCAGTTAAGCCACTGCCACCTTAGTACGCCATTCACAAGGTGAAGGCAGTTCCTTGCTCCCTGTGGTGGAAGATTAGCTCCTTGATTTAGGAAACCTGTAAAGCAAGTGGGGATATGGCAGGGGATATTTTGAGAGAGATTCCTGTGGAAGATAATGGTGTCATATGGCTTTTCTGACTTTGCAGAGCACTTGCTGTAGCAACACAAAGAGCAAAAATCGATGAAAAGAGCAAAAATATATGCTTTGTCCCCCCAGCTTCCTCTGACCCACAGCTCAGGACGCCCTCATTTAGGAAAGATGTCTGTGTGTTTAGTAGCCCTGGGAATATTTGCCTTCAGTGAGTTTGTCTAATTGCTTCTTGAACCTGTTTAACCTTAGGGCGACATGTCCCACCCTTCATATGTGTGTTTGGGGAACACACAGGCTGTCTCCCCGCTGCTCACTTGGATTTCGGAGTCCTGCCCTGACTGTGCAGCCCCCTCAGTGCTGGCTCTTTGTCCGGGGCAGGACCGTCTCCTGGGCTGGGGACAGGTACGCTGGGAGGAGAGAAGGAAGGAGGAACGGGTCCAAGTCCTCAGCCATTAATGGAAACACGGGAACATGAGGAATGTAATTAGTATCTTGGCATGGTGCTTGGGAAAGCCAAAGAGGCACGTCAGAGAGAGGAGGAGAAAGGGATCAGAGGATAAGCCAGAGAGCAGAGATCACAAAAACAGAAAGCAAAACACAGGGCCAGCATTGTGAGGCCCCTAAAGGCTTGGGCAGCTCCACTGTGCCTCTCCTGGTGGCTGCAGGTACCCGCAGGGCCTCTGGGGATGTAGGTGACAAAGCCCGTCCTATGAAAGGCTTCTTCAAGGACCTGCAATCCCTTCCAAACCTTTTCTACCCTGAACACCATTTCTGTGGTTTCCATGGAGATATCATCAATGGGAGAGTGAGCGGACGTCCAGGCATCCTGGGTGGGAAAGGAGGGACCAGCAAGAGCAGACTCATTCTCTTGCACCTATTACAAGTCCAAGCAAGTAAATAGATACAGATTAGCTAGGAAAAGCTTCTCACCGCCCCGACACTTACAGGAAGCACAGTGCAGGTTCACACATGGTGTCCCCTTGAGATCTCTGTGTGCTGGAGGCAGGCAAGAGGAGACAGAGAGCAAGGGGGATGGAGAGCTCCTTACCACCTCCATCTGAGTTCCCCAGTGGCAACACAGTCCAAAACGATGAGAAAATATTCCTAAATGGCAACAGCAGGTCTTCAGCAAAGCCTTGAGTTTGCTTAAATGCAGGAGTGAGCTGCAGCTCAGCTCGCCAAGGCCACCTGTCCCAGCTCCCTTGCAAACAGCGTGGTTGTCTGTCCTGCACGGCCATCGCACCCCGGGATGGGACAGTGGGATTGCAGTCTGCAGACAGGGAGGAGGGAAGGCTTGGACCTCACCGCTGAGTATTTATTTGCAAGATGCTGTTGTGTTTGGACAGAGCTCCGGGCAGGATGTGCCTGCAGTAAACACAGGAAAAGGGCTGACACTGGAGTCCAGTGGAAGGGCTGGCAATAGTTTCAAGTTTTAATTAAAATGGCCCCTCTTGGGGTAGCATGTGATTCCCGAAATGATGCGGATAAAGGCAGGCAGGTTGCTGAGGGCTCCCTCTTCAGGATGCCATGGAGATACCTTCCTAGTTTGAGTCTAGAAGCGGCCCAAGGAGACACCAGATACACCTGGGAAAATATGCATGGATTTAAACACTGAAACAACCCTTGATCATTTTCTTTAACCTCAAAAACAAGCACATGTTTTAGCCAGAAACAAAACCTAAAAGTTGTGTGGTGTCAGTTGTGCACAAGCCCTCCTCATTGCAAGTTCTGCTTCTCATCTGGGGAATAAGAGGGGTATTAAAGAAACTCCAGGTTCTGTGTCCAGTTCTACAATGTCACAATTCCTGTGCTCAAAATGTCTGAAGGCTGTAAATGGATTTTCCATAGAGCACTGCCCCCTGCTGAGGACTGGTCATTCCACACATCACACTCTTCTCAAACCCTCCTGGTAGGAATAATCTGCAAAATAACGGTGATCTCACAGAATTCTGGGCCATTTGCTGCCTATTTGTCTGCTCAATGTCCTGCAGGTCTCCCACAGAGCAGAGGCTTTCTCAAAAAGTGAGGAACAGAACCAAAGGGAGGAATGAGGGGCAAGGAATTTGGTCAACATATCTCTTTACCTCAACAAAATCCCTGACTGATACCTGAGATCTGGGGGCATCTGCGTCTGCAGCAGCTGCAGCCCAGGCCTTTGACACTGGGGCTTACCCCACTGCAGAGGCATGTTGTGTGACTGAGGCAGCAGGTGGGGATGGATGGGACCAGTTGAGCACAGTTGCTGATGCCACTGGGGCAAGCCAAGGGCTTGAGTGGTTTTACTGCTCAACAGTGATGGAGGAAATACACATCTCTAAAGCATCACTTGTCTTAGTGCTAATAAGGTGGGTTGGGCTGAACCCTCAACCATGATGCTCAGGGAGTTGCAACGTGATTTTCACAATACAATTCTTTTCTCAGCATTGCCAGGACTAATGTTTAAAGTCCTCTTGACAATTTAGCCATGCTCAGGGTAAGTCTGGTAACTCCAAAGTCTGATTTATGGTAACTCAATCTGTTGCTGAGTGGTTTGCCTGCAGCTGTGCTACTGGACAGCCTCATTTTTACAGTGGATAATGTATTTCAAAGGTGCCCTCACATCCCACGGAGGCGATGCTGTTCTCCTCATTTCTGGTAGATGAAGGCAGTAGCTAAAGACCCAGTCTTTCACCTGCTGAAGTCCATCACAGCTTTGCCTTTGTCTTCAGGAGAAGCTCGTAGCGATGTTCAGTTAAAGAAAGAAGAAAAAAGGTAGAAAAATGAAATAAAGTCCTGTTAGCATCCAAACTGCAGGAGGAAGAGCTGCAAACAGAGGACACAGAGAGGAGAGGAAGTTTTGGAAATGGCACACATTCTCAATTAAAGGAGCATAGCGGGCATTTACTCTGAATAAACCATGAAAAACCTTGGCAAAAGTCTACCCTGCAGTAGGTTGTAAAGTATTATATGGTGGATTATAAAATGACTAGTTGGAGAATACCTTGATTGGCAGATAAGAAGAGGTGGCTGCTGTAGTGCGATTCACAAAACGAAGCCCCAGGGCACTGCTGCCTACAAAACAGCAATTCCACCCACACCACAAAGACACGGCTGCAAGCGAAGGGGAGAGAGAGGAGCATTTCTTACACAGTTTTAATTGGGACCTTGGGGAAGCAGAGATGGAAGTGTCTCTGGGAGGAGTGTTTTTAGCCAGGAAGAAGGCTTTTTTGGTTGACATTCATACTGGGAAAACCCGTTGGTGTTGGTGAACCGCCAAAGACTATAAGAACCATTGCAGCGTTCCCTGTTAGTTTGGGAGACACGAGGTTTGATTCTGCAACCTGGCTTCTTATTCTCCATATCAGCAACTCCCAGCAAAAGTTAGAAAATTTATCTTTATAGTGACATCTGTGGCTGAGCTAGGAACTGAAATAGCAGGTACTGAGGAACATCTCTGCTCACCTGGAAAAGTCACCAAGGTGATGAAATGTAAGGTATATTTGCATCATCCGTCCGCCTCGCAAAGTCTCTCTGAGAAAGCTGAACAAAAAGGTCTGGGACTTTTTTTTTACCTCTTCTGCCATTTATTTTCTTGATGTGACTCAGTGTTGCCATTAAATTAAACGTATCCAGGTTATAGGAGAGTGAATTTATGCAGAGATTAAAATAGGCTAACATTATGCCATTGAAAAATTACTTAGCTTGCTACTGAATGGAAGTTCAGTGCTGACCTGCACAAGTATTTCTGCCCAGGAACAAAAACAGGTCTAAAAGACAGAAATGAGAAGACAGCTGGCAGGACGAAATGAAGAAAGAGAGAATGTCAGCTGCCTCTCTGGGGACTAGGCGGCTTTGAAATGAGCCCTGCTAGACAAAATAGAAGTCCTGTTGCTGGGCTCTAGCAAAATATTAGCAAAGGTTGGATCCTGTGTGCCTCCAGGCTGGAGTACATCAGTGTACGATAAAAGTGATAAGCATGGGTGGAATGTGAATGCTCCAGCTCAGCATTAACACTCATGTTCCACCAGTCTCTGCTCCTCAGTACACCTAAGAATGAGTTTGCCATGGCCCTAAGGCTGGTACCCATCAATGCTGAGGGGTGTCTCCCTCGTGCTAACCCCCTGCAAAGGTCCAGGGACAAGAAACTATGTCTAATGCATCAGGAAGATGGACAGAGGGATCCAGTATGGGTCTTCTCACACTGCCATGATGATCCACCTCAGGTTTAAACAGTGAGTTTCCCACTGACAAGCCACACTGTTAGCTGATGTAGATGGACTTCACATGAGCTGAGGAGCTTATTGAAGTGTCCCAAAACAAGAGAAAGGTTTTTCCTTTATCATATTGGTATGACTGAAATCTCAAAGCCAGAAGGGTTTTGGACTGATCACAGAATCACAGAATAGCCTTGGTTGGAAGAGACCTCTAAGATCATCAAGTCCAACCACTAATCTAACACTGCCAATTCCTCACTACACCAGTCCCTCATCTACATCTACCTCATCTACACATTTCTTAAATACCTCCAGGGTTGGGGACTCCACCACTGCCCTAAGCAGCCATCCTAACCCACCTCTGTCCATAATTATTTCAATATGGCTCTCCAGGTAGGACATGGGCAGTCTTTGTCCTGCCATATTTTTGCCAAGGTATGGTTTTTTTATTGCTATATCCAGGAAACGAACTGTTATAGGACTCTTCATACTGTTAGCTATATGGATCCACACTGTATCTGCTACATAGGACAGATTAATAACAGACCTATACTTACTTCTGAACAGTTAAGAATAAATATTCGTCCTGGTAGCTGGTAAGTCCCATTTCAACCATTGTATATAGTTCTATGACTACCTCTCTTAGTGTATAAATTGTACTGGTATAACTGGTATATATGTTTTAGACAGGGGGAGTTATTCCATTTCTGTACAAGAGTAGCTTTCCCGATACAGATGTATTTATACCAGCACATCTGTGCCCACTCAAAAGGAGTTTTGCCACGTTAACTGTGTGCACAGCTCAGCATGAAGGCATCTCCCAGTCAACAGAAGCCATCGAAGAGAATGCGATCTCCTAACTATAACATGTGCTTTTCTGAAAGACATGATGAGCACCCTTCCTCCAGCAGCACAGGGGCATGACCAAGAAGTAGAGCCAGCATTGGGAGAAAAATAAAACAAGGGACCTCTAACATCAGGAGAGCTTCTTCAAAGAAATCGTGTCTTTCCTCCAGTGGGGAAAGTAGAGTTGTTTACTCCTTTTTCAGTCCAACAGTAGTGGGTGTAATTAAAACCAGCCAAAAGCATGGCCTGATTTGTTTGACTCATTGACAATCCAAATAGCTGCCTCATGTTTTGTTCGGCCACACCAGAAGCCAGCCCGTTTTGCAGGGTGACACATGGCCGGGGTGTATGGATGAATAGCCCCCTTTCTAAGGAGCCACTTTTCCCCCCTGAGCCACCAGGCTCTTTCAGCATTTGACACTTCTGCAGAGTTTTTCCCCATGGGTTTTCCATGTTGCTATTTTCAGGAGATTCCAGAAGTTCAGTGCAACCTTCGCCTGTTCAGCTTCTCTCTGACTGTAAAAAAGCTTCTCTCCACTGCTAACCGTCTAAGTGTTTGGTATTAAATTATCCATCAGAACTCCTTCAGTGGCAGAGGGAGTTGATTGCACCGTCTTTACCGAGGTTAAAAATAGTCCACGTCGCAGGCGCGGGCAGGAGGGAGGGCCGTGGCTGACGAAGGCAGCGGCACTGTTCCTGTGACTGCAGTTGATATCTTCACCTGCAGACAGCAGGGGTTGGTAAAAAAGGGATCTAGTTTCTGTAATCGATTGGAATGTAAATGGCAGTGTCTGAATTCATGCTGATAACCTTCATCTGTTGGGTAGGGAACACAGTGGCCTCTGCAAATTTCCCCACAGCAGCCTGAAAACTCCCAGTTGCCAGCCGAAAACCCCTGCTTGCTTCTTCACCTGCCTGGAAACAACCCTGCTGTCCTTGTCAGTGCCAGTGCTGAGCTGAGCTCGCACACTCCAGCATTTCAGGAGGCACGACGAGCTCCCTGGGCTCTGGCAGGAGAGAAACCAGCTCCCTGCAATTTTTGCAGCTGTTTAAGGAACTGGGGCACCCTCCTACACCACTCTGCCAAACCCCCAGCCCCTGCCCACCCCCTTCCAGCTGCTCCACTCCTAATCCAGGCTCTGACATATTTGCTTCACCAAGCCCACCAGCATCATTGCTACAGTGCAGCAGCTCTCCCTCCAGACCTCGCTGAGAACTGACAAACTCACTGTTGCTTGTGGCCCACAGGCAGAGTTGACATGCAGAGGCAGGAGTCATTTGCTAATAGTATGTCCTGAAGAGGGAAGGAGGTGGGATTTGCCTCCTTTGGTCCATGCACTGGCAAGCCCACAGTCACCAGCATATCGCGTGCTGCTCTCTCTGCTCCCCGCACTGGGCTGGCCCAGGAGAACACAGCCATCTGGCAGCTCCTACGTGTGAATGATGCTGCTAAAGAAACGAGGATTTCACATTCAGATCCCTTTTCTTTTTGCAGAAGTGCCAATCAAGTGTCTGCTACTTGGGCCAGGAAAATAGTTTAAGAAGTTTGTCAGGATTAATAGAGCTTCATATGGGGAAAAAAATAATAAAATAGGAGAACATTTCTCTGCAAGTCCAGGTAATTTTGGGTCCAGAATTCAGCTTTTCTGGGGCTAAAACTCTGCATGAGTATAAAAAGGACCCAGTTATCAGAAGAAGAATACAGTACAGGAATTCTACCTAAGTACAGCTCAAAGTGCAGCTTTGGGTAGTGAGTTTATATCCTTTATCTAGAGACAGGGATGTGCTCTAGTAGCAGACCAGAATCAGATCTCCTCTCCACTGGTATGAGGCACAAATTTCAGGGATCTGAACCTACATCCTATGGTACAATAAGAGCTGAAAAAAATAGGTAGTGAATCCTTTACTGCTCCCTAGCACCTTCTAGGGCACTCTCAGAAATCACGCACCCCTATAGACACACACTGTTCATCAGAAACATGCCAGGGACATTCCATTTGTCTGTGATCACTTTATTACAATATTAAGGTTTTATTAATCAATAACTGGATAGTGGTATCTCAGAAATGGTGATGCTGTGCTATTTCAGCACTGTACATATAGGCAACAGCAATCCTTCCCCAAAAAGCAGACAGTGAACCTAGTCCACCTACAACTTACGTGCTTTCCAGGAGCACCTGTGCTCTACTTACTCAAGCAGTTTCTAAGAGCACATCTCATATTTTCACGTGCAACAAGCTGTGGATACCATTGGAAAGTAGACATCGTCCTAAATTTCCAAGAACTTTCTTGGGAAATGGAGAGCCAAGCATCTCAGCAGTGTCAGTGCTACAGGCCAGCTCCTGAGGCTGTGACTCATGTGAAAAGAGTTCAGTGGTCTTGCGTGGGTGTGAAGGAATAAGATTTGACACATGCGGACATCTGCACTCTCAGATGGGACCCAGACAGTGAAGATCTGCTGAGTCCCCCATCCTTCCAACAGCTCAAACCTTTCCAGGGTGAGTGCTGTATGCAGAAGACCAGATAGGTGGGGGGAATGAGTGGCCACACTGAGGCTCGATTTGGTGCACAGAAAGTGTGAGAATCTCCCTTCTTATTTGTATGACTAACCACAAGTAATGTATTTAGCCCTAGCAAAGTTTTTCAACTGATGGAGACACTAAGGCACGGAGGAGAAACAGTCCAAAATGATCCTGCTCTGCTGAAAGTTACATCTGCAACTTATAAAGCAAATTGCCATGGTAAATAGCTATCAGTAAGGCTGAATCATCTCCCCATCCTCTGCACATTTTCACTTTGACATTTATTGTCCTTCTTCTGTTTAATGAGTGAAATATATTTGAAACTTGTGTCAGTGCAACCTAGCAAGTGAAAAACTATTTTAAAGACAAAAATACATCTAAAATCTCAGTGTAAAGAGCACACATAGAATGATTCACCTATGCTATTGTGCATTTTATTCTGGTCTGTAGCAAGTAAGAAATAATAAACCTGAAAATCCAAAGCAATTAATACCTCATTTGCTTTCTGCCTTTTGTTGTCATCAGCTCCACTAAGCAGTGATACACTAAGCTTTACTTGGATAAACTGAGCTTTACATCTTCAGCTTCACATGTTTTGCATATGAGATATGCATTGAGATATGAATTTGTATATATATCAATATATTGAGATATATGTCTCAATTCTGATATATGTTATTTAGGAGAAAACTGAAGCTTAGTGACACCTGTAAAAAAGATGAGCATTTCATACAGATGAGTTTTGTGAAGACAGCAATGTGATGACTGGTCTCTGTGCTACTAACACTCCGTTAGTCTTTTTTTCCAGCCCATTGCTAACATCAGGAAAAAATGTGTCTTTCTGAATAACTTTCATGTGAGTGCAGAGGCACCAAGATCTTTACAAGGCAAATATCAAATGCAAAGTGCTCCAGCCCCTGAGTAAGGCAAATCAAGCCACTTGACTTTATACCCTCTCTGTGACTGTCCCAGTGGTATGCAGACAACACTGCTTTCTTTTCTAAATGGGAACAAATTGTTGCTGATTCAGGGCCAAAGTTACTGCTAGTGCAAACTAGTAAACCTTCACTGACCTGAAGAACTTGTGCCAGAATATGGCACTATCAAATCGGACCTAAAGCCAGCCTGATGGCTTTAAGTCAAATTACAAATTAGATAAAGCCTTAAAGGGAAAAATCAAGTATGCCCCAAAATTATTTTTAAAACTATTTTAATACAATGTGATAACACAACATGAATCACCTGGAAAATCCAAACAGTCAACATAGCTTTCTGCAAACAGACAGTAAAAGCAAAACAGTGAAACCTGCTTGTTTATCAGCACCTGGAGCTGAACCTGGGAGTCCTGCATGGAAAGCACAGAGCAGCCCATCCGTGCGTAACTGAAACCACAGTGGGACCTTAGACTTGGTGATCAGGGCGGTTTGGAGCCACAACTTGTTTTGCAGAGAGGAGCTGTGCCATGACACAGAGAGCTGTAGGCTCGGTTATTTATGAATCCTTGGGAGATCAGTGGGGATCCTTGTCAAAAGCTGCAGAATATGTTAGAAACAGGAAAAAGGAGCTCTGCTTGTTACCCAGTGACAGCAAGACCTCACCTTTGAAAGCCACTAATGTGCTTTCTCAAACTCGACGAGGTGTTGATCAGAAATGTCATGGAGCACTGCACCAATGCTGAATTAGGGGATTAATGCCACCTACTGAATGACCTTTTCTGGCATGTAACGCAAATGCACGGACTGAGCTCATCACTGTGCAGCCCTGGCGCGCCGGGCCTGCGAGAGTTCACAAGACACTGAACCAGAGAGAGCGCAGAGGTGGGCAGGGATGCTTGTGGGAGAGAAATATATTCCTTCTGGCAACTGTATATGTTCCTTGTGACAACTGTCTGCCATCAAGGAAGGCAGCTGAACAGTCAAGTATATCAATTCCAGGGAAACGAGGGTTAACACAAGAAGGGGTTAAGTAGGGATGGGCAAGGTATGGTCTGAATCAGCTATTGCTACTATGGAAGTGGATACAAGTATTAATAAACAGAGTGCATATCTGGTAAGTGCTCAGACTGAGCTGGTACCTTTCTGTGCAAGAAGCAGAAGATGAGCAGTCAGTTATAGCCTGAAAGGAGTCCTACAGGTAAGTTCCCTAGTTAGCTCCAGACACAGCCAGCACCCAGTTGCCTGAAATGCCAGAGGGACATCAAACTCCTCCTGACACATCCTCATCTTCCTGAAGCTCCAGTGACTGTCATGTCTCATGCTCCCAGTGGCACCTCAGGCCCTCTCCTTGCACAGAAACACTCGCTGCCTAATGATGTGTGGGATTTGCCAATAGCAGTACTTGAAGCAACACATTTTCTGTGCACAATTTTGGGTGTTATACCTAGGCTGCCCTTTTATTTACAAGGGGAGGAAGAAAGAGCATTTCCTCCCCACCTCAGGGAAATACTGTGGTCAGGTCTTACATTGCTGAATAGGAAAGTCTAATAATTATTCCCTGAACAGAGGTACTCCACTTTTTGCAGAGATGCTCTACATTTAGTTATTTTCTCAGTGCCTGAGGCATTACACTTTTCCAATGATATCAGTGCTGGCAACATATTTATCCTAGGGCTTGTAGGGCTCTGTTATTCTTCAGAACTCACAGGTATAAAATTTGTCCTCGTGACCTCCTGATATTTCAAGCCAACACAAAATCAATAAAGCACATTGAATCACCAGACAGCTTAAAAATTTAACCCCGCCGCAAGCATCGTCGTAACAGTGACAGAAGACAGCTACTATTAAACAGTCAGAAGTGTCATTTGTCCCCAACCTGGTCCATCACTGCAGTCTTTGGGGTATTTCAGACTGATTCCTTTCCATCGTGTCACTTAAGCAGCAAAGGGGAATCTTTTATAAGCTGAGAAAGGACCGCAGTAACAGCTGACATGATTTATGTTTAATAAAGGCCCTTTAGCACCAGGAAAGAGGGGCCCTGCCAAATCTCAGGCATCTCTCGAGCCGCTGCTATTGTCCCTGGGGCAGGAGCACTTTTTAGGTTCCCTCTCCATCTCTGTAAACAAAAGGACAGCTGTATGCTTGGCTGGCTCAGGACGGGGCTCTTTGTGCGCCATTAGTACCCCTCGCACATCATTCATGGCTCTTGAATAAAGATGACCTCTCACAGAATGGGATGGGGGAAAAAAAGCCTCTTTATTCAGCAGGGCTTGAATTAGTGTAACGACAAGAAACCGTTCCTTGGAAGTCACAGGAAGAGCTAGATAAATAAATAAGCAAAGTACAGGTTCCCTGCAATTGCTCAATACTCGGGAATTGGGCCTGGGAACTGTAAAAATCAAGGGAAGTTGTCCCCACACGCAGTGGCTAATGTGTGTGCCACCCCTCGCTCTCCAGTCTGATCTCAGTGTGGCCCAGCCATACATCTGCAGCTGGGAAAACACTTTGTCACAGAGGTTATGGTGCAAAAAGGAGGTGAAACAAAGCATGCAACATGGCCAAAATGAACTAATTTGCACCACCTGATCTTTCCACCTCTCTTGGCCAGGCTGGACGGTGCCTCGGTTGGTGGCTCTTGGAATGGCAGTATTTGCCTTTTTTTTTCCCAGTTCTGTGTGCATACTGGCAGGTTAAGCAGTGAGCTATGCAAACAGACAATGACATACTGAATTTTTTCACATGCTGGGTTTCCTGGCCGATGAAAGGCAATTCAGCAGCTTATCACCATGTATGCTGCTGCAATTAAGAGCCCTGGGAGCAGCAGCAAATGAAGCTCTCCTCCCCCAGCCCCTTCCACCTCCCATCCCTCCCCCATGCCCATAGGAACAGGCTGTCTCTCACCACCCACCACACCAGCACAATTGCAACCCTTATACTCGGCGCTGAGCTCCACCGAATTTGCTGTGACCCAGCACTCAGGGGCACAGCAATATGCACCAGGGTGTCCTCCAGACCCAGCCTTCACTTCAGATTAGTTTTCAACTGAAGTCCTGCTGTGTCAACTGCCATGGCCCTTAGAAACACAAGTTTCTTTCCTGGAAGGCTTAGCAACAGCACGGTTAGCTTCGGCTCAAAATTAGCTAAAGGCAACAGACAAGGAACGAGACAGAGTTTAAAATTAAATTAAATTCAAAAACCGTATTTAATGCAGCATTGCCACTTTGGTTTTATCGGGGCTCACAGTAGTTGCTGGTTTTCTGCTGGTCTCACTTCCTGAAAATTATTCTTTCCCTCTTTTTTCCTTTTTGCTGGGGAAAAAAAAAAAAAAAAAAAGAAAATGTGGCCCTGGCTGTAGTTGGAGGCTCCAAATGCAGGAGACAAACAAATGAAAAAATAGATATTATTTTATCAGTCTGTCTCATTACTTCTAACCCTCTGCAGCCAGCAGCACAGCGAACACAGTGAGGCTCTTCACTGTCACTCGTGTTCTGTAAGCGCTTCATGAGTCTCCAAGAAAGGTGCAGCAGAAAAATGCATAAAAACACAAAACAAAGATAATTGCTGAGCCAGCAACTGGGTCCTCCAATGGTCTGGATTACTTTGGGGTGGAGATTAATACAGGCCAGCTCTAGCCACAGGTATCAATGTGATTTACACAAGTGGCCATTATTCCCCTCATTGATAAAAGCAGGAGAGGCCAAGTGTCTTGCCCCGATGGTGTGGTTCATCACTGGAAAACTGAGGAGGAGGACATTACCATTTCATGTAAACCATGTACCCACATAGAAGGACATGACACACTGACAGTGGGCGGCCAAGGAATATTGCTGGAGTAAAGACATTTCCTGTTGTGCATTAGTCTTTGGACTTCAAATGACAGAAAATGAGCCATTTGAAAGTTATTTCTGTGAAAACCACTAGCATGTTCCTCCCACTTTTGCCTTCTTCACATGAGCTCCCTGCCCTGTACCTCATGTGTGTCTTGTTTGTCACTGTTCATCGCTAATAGAAAAAAAAGAATACCCTGAGTTTAATAGAGGGGGCTAATCAACATTTACAGCAGGTATCTCTGATATATGCAATAACTACACATCAACACCATTAAAAACCCTGTTGGAGTTGCAGCAAATCAATGAATGAGTCCATGAAGGGCTGAAATACAATAAAAATCTGTGAATGGGGCTGTAAGAAAGCTCAAGTACATCAAAGGCAAAGCAGTAAAACAGAATGAAGGGACTTCTGAGAGGAGTAGCTAGTGAGAAAAGATTATACAAAGTGCTTGTTATCTAAGAATGTTATTAATACAAGGGAACTCCTGCCACCCTGAGAGGTACTCTGCCACTCTGCTTCATTATGGAAATGCTTCCCTCAGGCCCCATCTGTCTGGTTTTCTACTGCAGATGAAGTTAACCCAAAGGGAATTCATTGCCACACATCTCCTACAGCAAAGCAAGCCTTGATGCAAATCAGCCAGCACAGCCTAATGTGTGCTGCCCAAAGAGGCTTTGACAAACATGTGGCAGACAGGACTCCATCAAAAAGTTTCTCATGTGACAGTTGCTGCTTCCTTCTCATGCAGCTGGACGTCTTGGCAGCAGGCAGGGGGTTTGGGAGGGTGGTGTGACTCATGTAGGGTTTTCTTCTGGGAACATGCTCCAACAGGACAGAAATCACAGTGTGTGCGTGGATCAGGTACTGGATGCAGGCGGGACATGAGAGCTACATCCTTCTACAGAGAAATCAGACAAAATGCTGTGGGTCTCAAATAAGGGAATGTATACATTTATTTCTCTTCTTCCATCTCTTTCTATAAGCATTCACTGACTGACCATCCAGTACAGCTGGGAGTACTAAGGCAGGCTTCACTACTCAGTGTTTGTAGAAAAAAATGGGGCGTAAAATATGAAGTACTTTGTTAAAGGCCAACAAGAAGTCATAGGCAGACCTCCTGCCTGTTTGCCAGTACTCATGACAAGCAAACAAAACCCAGAGGGTGGAATTAGGCTCTGCTAGCTGGAAGGAGAAAGATAAAATACACAGAGACAGACTTGGCAGTAAAAGAAAACCCAGTGTGAGGCAGAGGGGCGAGACCTCCCCACCAATAAGTAAAGACAGGCCTGCCTGACCATCAGAATACAAATACCTGGCACCTTTTAAATGCATAAGTGAATTAGACAAAATTAATAATCTCATGGCTTATATGCATCGTAAATCAGGTAGATGAGAGGTGGGTAGGAGCTGTATGCAAAGCTTTGACTTCAACGTGGAAGGTTAGCACAAGCACCAGGATTATCTGGCATACCCTATCCCAGGTACAGCTGAGTTGGGTCAGGCAAGCAGTTGAAGTTAGTTTCTTGCCAAAAGGCTCAGTCACATAAAAACTGTCTGTAACGTTACACACCCATATGACTCAGGCTCCTAGCATCTTTGATTTTATTCCACAATAAAAAGAAGTACAAATGTGAACCTCTACAACAGAGAGGCCCTTGCAGCAGTATTTATGAGGGTCTATCATCCTGCAGGTTATAGTGCCAGTCCAGTGGCTGAATGACATCTTTGCACTAGTCCTCAGTTCTCCAGCTGAGATGGCTGGACCTACGAAAAGGAGATGCTCAGTGTTCCTGGGAGACTTTGCCTTACTAAGCCCTATGGTTCCTCTGCTGCTGTTTTGAGAGGGTGAGAACCTGGCAGAGAAGATATGGCATGCACCTGCAAGTTGCCAGGAGTATTCCCAGCAGAGGATGAGCTCAGTGCCTTCTCCAGCAGGACGTCAGGAGAACATCAGCTCTGGAGAGGTTCAGGGAAGGTGACTCTCTACTCCAAGGCACGCCTGCTCTGAGCTCTGAAGTACCACATCCTGCAAGCGGGTTGCCTGAGTAAGGGGGCCTGCTGTCTCCCCTCCAATGTGCAAATGGTTAGCAATGTGCAGTGGTTAGTTTTTTCACATATCCATGGAGCTGACTCTGTGGTCTTCTGGTGTTTTTCCATCTTTACTAAACCCCGGTGATGGCTGAGGGATGCAGTCCTGCAGGGCACGTATGGGAGCAGGGGGTTAGGAAGGAGCATGGCAGCGTGCAGGGGAGCAGGGCACACCGAGGTGACCCTGCAGCACCAGTGGGACAGGCAGTCCAGTAATATGGGATTTCAAGGGTTGTTTTCTGCAGCCTGGATTATAAACCTTCAGATTTATAATCTCCTGCAGCAGGAAATTTGCAGCACTTTGCCTGTCTCCTGCTGGTTTCATGTGGACTCTGTCCACCTCCTTGAACTTCTAACCTGCTTCTTACTTAAAAGCCTTTCATTTCAGTGTGGGGCCATGAACTCAGCCTGGTCTGCAGCACAAGCCATGTGAAGAGTGATCACAGAAACTTGTATTTTCTAGTGAGTTGGCATTTGTGTGTCACTGGATGGAAAGAGATGTCTCCAGGAGGCCACACGTCTTCTGCACTGCCCTTAGCTGCGGCACATCCAGCACAAACACACAAGAGGACTCACACATTCAAACCATACCTTTTGAACTATAAACAGTCTTCAAAGACCTCAGCGAAAAAGAGTAACTTTGAGCCTCAACACCGGCTTTAAAGCAATGAATCCCAGTCTTTGCTGTAGGATGGCAAATTGACGCAGTGTTTACAAACATTTGCAGGCATAGCATGGTAAAACAAATGCCACCAGTCCTCCAGCAAAATGCATGTTTTCTTTTCTTTTTTTCACACACAAATATTTATGCTGATCTGTCTTTGAGAGCTGCTGAGTGAGAGCAGTGAAGCAGCCTCTCCAGCCAGCTTGGTTGGGAAGCTCTGGCTGTGCACGGTGTCTCCAGCTCTGTGTGAGCACAGAGATAATGGAAGTGGTCAAACTGGGACCCAGCCTGGCTCCCGTAGCAGCAAATCATCCTGAAAAAATTCATTTTGTATAGGCTGTTATCTTTCTGAATGGGAGGAAGGTTATATTTATACTACATAAAACCCAACATGGCTTTTTTTTTTTTGCTAAGAAATAATAAGACAGAGTTTGTAGTTCATTCCTTTGCTGTGATGGACAGAACTAGTGACAGATATATGTGGGAAATTCAATGAAAAGCTTGTGAGCATCTGCTCTGAGAACACAAGAATCCCCTAAAATGCTCCCATCCCCTCCTTCTCCCACCTCCGCTGCTGCCCACAGTGTTGCTGAAAGGGCTGCCCGAGCAGCGGGGCCATGGGGAGGATGCCCCATCCTCTGCCCCATAGTGTGCTGGCTCACAGCAAAGGGTGGGAACACCATCAAGGGAGCGTTTTGTTTCTTCTCCCACCCTCTCTGCACTGAAGCAGCTTGCAGAGGATTGCTGGGGGAAACAGCACGTGAATCCCATCAAACCACCGGCTGAAAAAAATGCAGATAAATGCAGACATGGTTTCCTTCTGGTCCACAGCATTAGTAAAGGGTTTTCACTGCAAGTGGGCAGAATAGGGATATAAATACACATACAGCTCGGGAGAATCTGCTGCATCACCTCCTCTGCTGTGAGCCTCTCTGCAGGCTTCTGTTTTAGCGAGATCATTTCTTCCAGACCCCAGGGAGGGCAGCTGCCCTTGCAAGGGTAGGATTTATGTGAGAATGTGACTGCTAAGACAGAAAGTCAGTTTTGGGCAGGGCATCATCACCCCAAAAAGGCAGCAGGGGAGACAGGGCAGTGGGATACCAGCACCAAGCAGCAGAAGCACAGCAGGGCTGATGCAAGTGAATGCAGCACCTGCAGGGAGATGGCAGACATGGGGACGGTTCAGCTCCACCAGCCTGGGGCAGCTACCAGAGCTTCTTAGAGCCCCTAAAGCATGTTTCTGCTCACTGTTGCTTCTGTATGTATGCTCCATTTTTTTGGATCGATGGCACGGTCCTTGTCTGAGTGGTAACCGCTTGTATTTACTGATCAGGGCAGGCTCAGCTGAGGAGGGGATGAGACCCTGCAAATCTCTGCTGCCCACCGTGCACTTCAGTTCAGCCCTCCCTTCCCCAGGCAGCTCTTCCCACCATCTGGGGACTATTGGGAGGATTAGTTAGCATACATGACATGGTTACCTGAGATAGCCCAGGGCTGGATTCAGTGATTCAGAAGCTCCCTCTGTTTCTAATGTTTGCACAGGGTTTTAAGACAGAAGCGCTGAGCACTACCTGTAATGTGTATGCTGAGAGCCAGATGCTTACAGCAAACAGGGACGCAGTTGGGGAATGCTGCCAATGGATATCATGAGCAGTTGTGAGGAAGGGGTGCATGGCAGTGCACATATACCTTTGATTTATTTCCCCTTGTGGAAGGTGGATGTGGTGGGGTTTGCACCCCAGGGGCCCTCCGCAGCTGGGGGTGCAGCACCCCAGGAAGCTGGAGCTGAATGCACCAGGCATTTAACCTGGTGTCCCCCCTCCAGGGACCTTCCCGAGGCTACGGTCACCCTGCCACCCTCTCTGTGCCCTGTGGGCAGTGAGAGGTGGAGCCCCTCCAAGGGCAGGCAGGAAGAAAGGGAAGACAACAGGGACAGTGGCAAGAGAAAGGGGATGCCTAGGGGCTGTGGCAGCCATGAACCCCAATACCAACCCTGGACAGGGATTGCTTGCCATAAAGATTGGGTCACATTTGTCAGACACAGCTGATTTTTATTTCTTTTCCTGCCTGAGCTGTGCCTGCCCATATGTTGGCTCACTGGCAGCTCTGGGCACCCAGCGAGCGGGTGTGCCTGCGGTCAGATGGCGAGTGGCTTCACCCATGCAGGGAGCTGGCTCCAAGCTGCATCCTCAGGTGTTGGCTCTGCATTCCCATCTCCCACGTCACCAGCTTTCACCACAAGCCAGCTCTGACTATGGCATTATGCCCTACCAAGTGTCACCGGGGGACCCTACTACAGCTTACAGACCTGGCAGTATTCAGATATTGGCCTCTTTGGGATGCTTAAAATGAACAGCAAAGCCTGCCCCATTTGCAGAGTACTGCTGCCCTGAGTCCCAGTCGCGCTCTCACGCTTAACTGGGGGTTTGCCTTGCTTCTATGATAGCTTCATTTCTATTCCCATGCTGTGCTCCCAGCCTCCCAGCCCAAAGAGACAAGTATCTGTAAAAAAGCAACCCCTGTTGAAGCATCATTTCCATGGTGTCTTATAACTCTGAATGATATTGAAATTGCCGAACCTGGGACTGCTTTGTGGTCATTATTCAGCAGCAACTTCAAGGGGGCTGAGAGGGACGCCATGCTAAAAGCCTTCCCCACTCTTTTCTAGGGAAGAAAGAAAAGAGAGCAACCAGCCCTGATTAAAAGGTTGTGTTGTTTTTTTTTTTTTCTAAAGCGGTCTCCGCATGCAAAGATTTGGTTCAGGGAGCATTAAAATCACTGCTGTCAGTTCAGAAAGAAGGGGCTGAAGGAAATCTGGGCCATTGGCATTGTGCAAGGGTTGCTATGGCAATCCCTGCAGAAAGGCGGCTTAATAGGCTTTCTTCCCAGGAACCTCAAAACTGCAGCTCGCGGGCTGCAAAGCGGCGCGTGCAAAAATATTTTCATGAATAGCATCTCTGTGGAAAATTTTGTTGTCTGTTTACATCCTCCCTTCGGAAGCAGGGCGGCAAGGAAGGTGTTTGAAGATCACCTAGCGGTGGCTGGTGTCATGAAGAGGGTACAGGCGATGTTGCGTAGGGACCCGCGGGCTGCAGCAGCAATGCAAAGGGAATGGCAGATTTCTCCGCACGAGACAGGCGCTGTGAGCGACTGAAAAACCCATACTGCCATGATCTGTCTTTGCACACTGAGAGATGCTTTAGTAAACAGACTGAACCAACGAGCCGTTTGCCCTGAGTTCTGTGACTCTGCACAATGTTGTTCCTCAGTGTGGCAAAACACAAATGATGCTGTCTCTCAGCTCTTCCCTGTTATATTTATCATATTAAAAAAATATTTACGTTATATACAATATTCATGAACATTAGCAAGTTGCACTCTGCTTTTTTCAGTGGAAGCTTCAGAGAATATCAGTGATTCAGGGCTTACCTGAAAAAAACCTATTGTGGATTAGGGAAGCATATTTTATCTTAATGGAAAGAAAGATGAGGGATTAGAACATGAGACTGCAAGAGAGGATATCTCTGGGCTCTGGCAGACCTTCATTTTTTGACGTCTGGTGACTCACGTAAATCCCTCTTGTGCTTCTGTTCCTCTGTACCACCTGTAAGCTGGTAATATTACAAGCAAGTATTTACTTTCCTGGGTACTAGAAGATTTAATTTTTTTTTTAATTTTGGCGTTCTTGATTGCATGTTACTAACATAATATATAATTTATTGTAAAGAAATGACCATCAAATATGTACATGCACATCTTATTGGGAAAAATGAAACCTGCTCACCAGCCTGGCATATGACAAGGAAGAGTTTCCGTTTTCTAGAGATGCTTCATGCTTTGGAGCAAAGAGATCTGAGTACCTCTCTGCTAAAGCCAAGAGATTCCACGTTATCAGAGTGTGTAACACAGAGCTAACCCACAAGTCTTAAAAGGTCATGAGTTATGTTTAACCTACTGTACTTTTTGCAGTAGCTCTATTTTCCATTTTATCTGCAATTCTACAGCTGCTCTTTCTTGATGCAGGGATAATTAGTGCATTACTTGAATAAAACCTGCACTTATTATAAAAGACAGCTGAGTGGCTGGGAGGAAAAAAAATAAACCAGAATTACATTATATTTAAAAATTAGAAGAAGCCATAGAAAAAAAAAGACTTGGGATGATTCAGGATAGGAAAACAATAGATAAGGGTCTGAATGCTTCACTCCCCGCTGAGTTTGGGGCCGTCTGGCAGAGTTATGCTATTTCCCCATGTTATGTAAAGAGATTACTGCCCTCACAACATTAACAGGAGATTCTGAGCTCCTAATTTTTAGATTCAAAGTCAGGCTCACATTATGAAACTGAAATCAGAAAACTGTGAAGACCTTGGCATTTGTGACTTTTTTTGGTAGTCTTATCTCAGTTATAGGGAAGTTTAAAGACTAATTACAAAGAAGGGGAAAATGGTGTGTGCACCTTTTACTTCTTTCTGCTGAGACCAGTCAGATGTAGGAAGTCCCAAACAAGCCATAGCACTAGTGTGTCACTAGTGGACTGTGGTGCCAAGAACATAACAACACGATTTTTGGTGGTTGGGAAAAATGAGGTGTAGAGAAGAAAAACAAGTCCCCCAAGGTCCCATAGCACATCACAAGGAAACTTGTGAGGATTTCTTGGACTTCTTGAACTTCAACATGGAACTTCTTTCTTAACTAGATTAAGTAGTACTGAAAACTCAGAAGTTAGTCTGCTCTTTAATGTATGAGATAATGAAAAGACAGGATGGAAGCAGAGCTACAGCTGCTTCATTGTACTCAGGCGTGCAGTGGGAAAACTCCTACTGGGCTGGTTAATTCTGTTCTTGGTAGTGAATGACTACAGGACAGTGCCCTCCATTTATCCTTCAAGCCCTTTTGGTTAGTTAATACACAAAAGGCCTCGGTTGCTTGATTTTCAGGAGCCAGGCAGCATGCACCGTTTTATCAAAGTTTTGTGCTTTGGAGCCACAGCTGGAGGAGAGACTGTAGACCTTTAGGAACCTCAAATAGATCTCTAAATTGAAAGTTACAGTGAATTCAATTTTTTAAAATGCAATTTGCATGTGATTATAGCTCATCTGCATAAAATGCAGTTGTTTCACTGCTATTTTTGGCAAGCTTAAGCTTCAAGAAGTCCTTTTCTTTGCACTTTCAAAAGTACTCATTTGCATTTCTCATTTCTCACCTCTTTTTCCCTGAAGCCCTGAATGTCAGAGGATCAAAGGATTATCTGTGTTACCCGGCTGCGTGGGTGCCTGAGGACTACACTGGGTCCTTCCCCGAGCCTCTCAGAGCTCTGGTATTTGGAGCTGAAATATGACTGTATTATCTGAATAACCAGTGCTCCCTGCATTCAGGAAACCTATTCTTATAGCAGATACGAGGACTTAATCCACTCAGTTTTGCTCCCTGAAGATTCAGCTGAAGTTTATCCAGTGCTGGCTTGTCTGAAGGCATTCAGAAATTGCCACAACACCTCCTTTGGAGCAGCAGCTAAAGCGGTCGGGTGATTACAATGGATGAGCTCATGCTTTTCCTTGTAACAAGCAGGGCTTTGTTCGGGGCTCTGGGGATGGGAGCCATGAATGGCAGGGAATACACCGACTGTCAGGGTCAGACGATACAGGAGTAAGAACTTAAATTGTTTTCAGTGGTAGGTTGGTTAGAAAGGTTAAAAAAATAGGGTTTACAAATATGTTGGGCAGGAGGGGAGAGTTTTGTGCAAAAATGGTTCAGCCCTGCTCTCTTCCCCGGGTGAGTAGTATTTGCCCAAGCACCATAGAGCTGGCTCTCTCTCCCATTGATGCCATTTATGAAATCTTGGCTTTGAGAAGCAGAACAGTGATTTTATAGTCTGCAGTGTTGTTCTGCAGTGCTAACCACGAGTCCTTTAATTTCACCCTTCAATTACCATAACTACAATTTTTCCTGTAGAAGCAGTACTGCAGAACCAACACACTAATAAACTATTGCTTGTATACCAAAGCAGAAGACACTCTACTGCAAAAAAACATCAAGGAACTAACTAGGAAGGCATTTTAAATATTATGTTTTTATCTAGATGTGTAATCCTAAAAAAAAAAAACTTTCAAGTGAAATTCTTCCCAAGTGAAATCTCCTGCAGAACAATAGCGGAGACTGCAAATACCATTAAATGGCTGAAAAGGTTAAGAAGGGATTTATGTGAAAAACCTGGAAACCATTAACTCAGGTTCCTATTTTGAGATCAGCTTCATGGTAGGAGATTAAGATAAAGACAGAAACAAATTCAGAACAGATGCCAAGATATGCCATCTTACTACAGAGAACAAATAATGGAATTATTTTGCTTCAGCAAAAATATTAAGCCATAAAACACATATTCAGAAAAAGAAATCTTGAGAAAACATGGAGTTGCCGTACTTCTCTTACGAGGACTCCTGTGTTCTAAAACAATGCAATAAATATAGCCAGATGATTAATTCTGCAGAATAAAGAAAGGGTGTTAACCTGAAATGAATCACAGCTCATGAAGTTTATGTCATATTAGTGAACTGAAGGAGTTTCCTCCAGCCCAGGGACATTGTGAGTGACATCTCTGCTGAACAGCATGCTCAGAGTGCCACCTCATGGCTAAGCCTTGCTTACTTCTCACCCAGCTGCCTTCACAATGTAACAGTGCCATCCATGATCTCATCACTGTTTTCCTAAACTATGAGAAAAAGCTTCTGCTTATATTACAGATGCTCATTAGCTTAGGAAGGGGTATCTGTGGTGTTACATTCCTAATGGCTGTTGTCAGTTTGATGAAGCAGACTGGCCTACACTGGATCTTCATTTCAGTGGGTGCATTTTGGGGAAACTCTGTGGCAATCAGGGGACCTCAGTGGGTCAGGGAGTGACCCAAGATGGGGGGGGACACTATGCCATCTAGGGGGGACAGGCCAGGGAAACCATCCACAGTTCCACATCATTCCCACATGGGATTGAGTCAACTCCAAGCTTCAGAGACCCGGGCCCCATGGATTTCAAAAGACACCTCTGCATTTTGTGGATTAAATAAAGCCACCCTCAGTTAATACTTCATTCTGCCTTCTAAAACTCTCTTAGATCTGGAAACAACGATGACTCCTTCTGGGAGCATATGCTGGATGAGCCTGGTAACTTCCAAGAAGCTGCAGCCCAGATCTGATTCTTCTTTATTGACACTGCAGAGAAAACACGAGATTTTTGCCCAATCTCTGCCAAGACAGCAAAAGCAGCCTCTTTCTTCAGCAGTCCGTGTAGGAGTGAAGTGCTGGGGTCTGAACCCCGAGCCTTGAATTAAAGTTGACATATGGGTGGTCCCCACAGTCCTTCAAAAGGAGGGGATGAGTTTGCCTTTTGACTTTCCTTCAAGGTGTGGCCGGCCTTGCAGGGAAAGCCCTTGGGCAAACAAGCCCCAGGTGCCCTGCATTGGGTAAAGGAGTGCCAGGTGTCCTGCTTTGGGGATAAAAGCTGGGACCACTTGCAGGAAGGGTGGAGTGTCTGTCTGTGAGGTGGATGCACTTTGAGGAAGGACCTCCT
Source organism: Podargus strigoides (assembly GCA_028020825.1). Lineage (NCBI taxonomy): Eukaryota > Metazoa > Chordata > Aves > Caprimulgiformes > Podargidae > Podargus > Podargus strigoides. The sequence goes on along the minus strand of CM051624.1, from coordinate 10,464,434 downwards.
GACTCTCCCTGCAACTGGGCCCCGGTCAGGTTTGGTGCTTGTGAACACGGGCTCTGTGCGAACAATATGTGGCTGCCTCTCTCCTATATTATGAGTCTATTGGCTTGGCTGTCTCCCATCTCTGCCATGGGAGACTTTGTTGCTTTGTTTGTTCAACCGATTGTTGGCTGTGTTGTATCATTCCTGGGGTCGCTGGGGTTGATGTCTATTGTGTGTAACCTGATTGACTTGTTTGTACCCCCAGTGATCATCCATGTACTGACCCTTTTGTGTGCAATAGAATCTGGTTACTGGTTTGTTCTACTGCTGGCTGTGTCCTTTGTGCTAGGCCTAGTAATTGACAAAACAAGGAGTCAGATAGTATAACACCCTTGAATGCTTCACCCACCCTGGCTGGAATGAGGGCCATGCTCCCACCCTCCCTTGCACTCATCTGCAGCTTTTGCAGATCTTCCCAACTGTGGACAGCAGCCACGAACCTGCTTTCTGGAGAGGGGATATGCAGGTCCCCTTCCAGACAGGGGCATAATTCCGACTGACTTCTATAAGAAGACTGTCTCATTCTGTTTGATATCCATTTTCATGGATAGAGGCTCCACTTTGGCACCTGCATTGGCCAGTACCTGCTAAGACATGATGCAGCCTGAGGTTTGGGTTTCTAACTGGAATACGCGATCGCAGAACACCTGCAGAGGCTGTTCAAGCTACCAGAATATAAAATAAGAGGGATTGAAATATGCTTTGTGTTCTTAACGTATCTCTAATTCTCAAGAGAAACTGCAGGCAGTGCTTACATAGAGCTAGTCATGGTTTTATCTTTCCCAGAAGGAACCCAGAAAAAAGTTCATCAGTATTTTTTAAAGAACTATATTTAGTCTTTAAAACACTGTGTCTCATTCCTCTACTAGGGTGTGAAACTGATAAGAATTCAGAATAAGTATTTATTATGATACCATTTGTAGGAAATCAACATCAAGGACAATCTCACTTTATTTAAGGATCCTTGGGGGTAAAACACAAATCCCTCTAGAATCTCATGCTCTTTAATGAAAAAAAACAAGCAGCAGCATTCTTACAATCCACGTGTATCAAAGGAAGATAGATATCGAAGCTGATGTATAAGGAACAGAATTTCACTATGACATAGTGAGACAATGGAGCAGAGGCCCAGAAACAGGTGGACTCTCCATCCCTGGAGATATTGAAAATTCAAGTGGAACATGCTTTGACCAACTTGTGTAAATTCAAAGTCAGGCCTGTTTTGAGCAGGCGGTTGGACAAGATGACCTCCATGGGTCCCTTCCAGCCTAGACTATTTCCTGACTCCATCGTGCAGACAAGGTTTTATATCCTTTCATGGACAGGAAAACCATCCCACCCTCCCACTCTGATGAGCAGTCAATGTATTTAACATTGCCACTCTCTCCACAGGAAGGCTGCACCAGCCTGGAGCTACCAAGTCACTGATTCACCCAACACTCATGTCAGGCCAAGTCCTGCAGCATCACCCCTTAAGAAGCTCCTCTAGTTGAGGTTGACCAGCATGAGTCGTCCCACATTACAGTAAACACAATATTTCAAATCCAGCTGACAAAACAGAGTCTGGGGACCATACCCTTTCCTTTTGAAAATCCACATTAAGTGTAGGCATATTTCTTACTCATCATATTAGTTTCTCTGCAAAACCTTACTCCAGCCTGCACATCAGAGATGATCTCCTTTTCATCATCCAAAAGCAAAGCTGCTTCATTAACAGCAGCTGCTGGTTCACCTAGCTGGGCCAAGCTGCAGCTCTTGTTGAGCCTGTATGGACCTCTTCTCTGCCCAAATGGCATTTTGTTTTGGTTGCTTCCCTAAAGTCCAAGATGTACAAAATATGAATTTCCAGAAGACCTGTTACCTCCATTGTCTTACAGAGAATATTCCTCAGGTTTTCTCCAGGTCAATGTTACATTTATTATCAAAGATGTTTCTGCTTTGTCATTGCATCCTGTGGATGCATGTCCTATGAATACAATTATAATTGCACAGTGGACCCTTTCTGCCTTTTTTGACTGGAAAATTCCTGACCTAACAACTTTTTCTGCTCAATTTTCACTGTAAATTTGGCTGCTTTTACAGCTACTCAGAGTTAACTGCTATACACTGGAATGCCCTTCATAGTCTGAAAACCTCAGAGATGGCCTGTCAAGTGGCACTGGGACATGCCTGAGAGGACACTCAGTGTCCCCTTACAGATGCTGGTTAACCTCACAGATTTCAACATGCACCATGCACATGCAAGAGGGAGTCAGCAACCACTCCATAGCATGCAACCCATGGAGGGGCACGTGCTGCAGGCAGAGCAGGCTGGACCACTCCCCAACTCTGCTGCTGCTAGGGGTCCCTCTCACTGAGATTCACAAAGACCAGCATAGATCAGGACTAATAGCATCTGCTATCTACTCTCCTGACCTCACTTAAATTACTCCCACGCTGCCAGGCATGATTCATAGATTGTGAAAACCAGAGGGATCATTGCAGTGCTCTGGTGTGACTCCCGCATAGCACAGGCCAGAGCCTCTGTCACTTACCCTTGCAGCAGAGGGAATTATATTTCCCCTGCTATGTGAATGTGCATCTGATGGGACTCAAGCTTATGACATGCTGCATCACGTAAAGTTACCAACAAGGAAAATAAATGGGCTGTGTGTCATGCTCAGAGATTAATTAAATGGGTATTGAGTAGCCCAGCTTCCTCAGCTAGCAAAAATCTTCAGGAGGTATTGGGACACATCAGCCTCTGGCAATGTGTCATAGTATCACTGGTCACCATCCTGCCTCACCGAGGTCACCAAAGCATTTGGCAATGCAGTGATGCTTTCAGATCCAGCAGAGCCACCAGCTGACACCTTGTTCTTCTTCATAAAACCTGAGGTTTTCATAGGGCCCTGGAGGCAAAGGATGGGAGGAGATGAGCCTGTTGCAGTGTGCCCTGGCATTTCTGGAGGCGTGTTCACTCAGACACAGACTCGCTGAGGGCTTGTGTTTGCTGACATCCTCTCCTCATCAAAGCACCACTGGAAACAAACCTGCCAGCTGAAACACCGTGTCCTTCATGCAAGCCAAAGCAAGTACCAGCCGCATGACAACTGACTTTATAACTGACTTCATGTCTTTCCATTACACACAAACAGCTGCAAAGCATCTCTGAAAGTCACAGCCCTCACTTCAGTGGAAGTGAAATAGAAACAGAGGGAGATGCATGCAGGAGCTGGTGGTGGTAGCCTGCAAAGGCAGGCACTGGCTGCACGGGTATTAATATACCCACAGAAAGAGTTAATAAATTATTTCATCAATCCCCCTGCTAATCCTCAATTCTGAAAAGTCTGTGGATGAGCCGATAACCTGTACAAAGTGTACAAGGGCAGGAGGCATGGACAGATTTGTGCTCCTTCTTCAAGCATCCCAAGGGTCCCGTGGAGCCCTCTGGCTATCACGCCACCAGTGCAGGGTTGAGCTTGCCCAGTACCTAGGACAGAGCTCCTCTATTCAGGGCTGCCAGGGCACATGTAACTCCCAGAGCAGCTCTTCTCACACACATCCAGCCTGGCTAAAAGGGCTGTGAGAGGAGGTGGAAGTATGGCAAGGGACAAAGGCTGAGGGGACCAGGGCTGCAGTGGGGTGGTGGCTCAAAATGTACTTATTCCTCAAAATAAGTATATACAAAAAGCAAATGCTTTCAGATTTCAGCCAGGGGAAGTAATCTGTTTTTCCTTCCCAACCTCACCTAGTTGCACACCAGAGGGAGAAGGGAGAAGATAAGCCATTCTTCCCTGACATTCACCAGGTCTCATCTGCTCCATCTCCATCCCAGCCACACAAACGATGCTCTGCTCTCCCTCCCTTCATCCAGTCTCCCTTACCTGGCACTCAAAGGTGCAAACACACATCATAGTTGCAGCTGGAGCCACAGCTTGCATAATGAATAGTCCTATTGCTCAGAGAACAAAAACCCAGATCAGAAAGACTGTGCCATTGCAGAGGGCATGCATGGAAACAAGTGGACTGGTGGTTGTCTGCCAGACCATGACTGCCCACTTCCAGACTGCTTTGAGCATCTGACACCAGAGCTTGAAAAAGCTCCATGGCTACGCAGGGAATTTGAATTTCCCTCTCTAGCCCTTAGCCACAACCACACTGATGCCACAGCAGGAGCGTGAGTGTCCCCCTCTCTCCTCACAGGTGGAGACAGAGGACTGTCAGGCATGGCTGTCACTTGTCCTGCTTGGTCCCTGAGGCAGATCAGTGTTGGGAGAGAGGTGGAAAATTGCTGCCTCCCCTCTTTGCTTTTATTCAGGGAGGTTAAAAAAAAATGCTTACGTGCAAAATTTGTGGAGTTTACTGCAAGAAATCAATAGCTGCTAGATTTTTATATTGTTTGAGACCATTCAGCACAAAGAAAACAGCTGCTTTTTGCTTCTGAGGAATGTCTAGAAAGAAACCATCACTCAGCTATTCAGCCAGGTGCTTTTTATCAAATGAGAAGTCATTTGCTTCACAAGGAAATGTTCCTAAATTTGGATTCACTTCATGAGGAGAGTATCAGGTCAGACACCCTGCCCTTACAGATATGTTAAACAGTGCTGTGTGTGGATACATATGGGATGGCAGTACATCCTCTGTGGTAAGCCCTGTACAACCCTATTTTTATCCCTGTTCTCTGACCCAGATACAGAAAACAACACACTGGAGCTATCTCCACACAGCAGGGCTGGTTCTTGAAACAACGTCCCTGTTAAAGCATCTGCACCCCTCACACCTACCAGCTTCTATTCAGCATCTCCAGAGAAAGTGGACAGTTTTCCTGCCTCCTGTGGAGAGACAGGATTTACTGTAGTAGCTGTGTGCAGCCAGGTCAGTGTTGCAGAGGGATGAATGGGAGGGAAGGCTCCAGGTCCCCGTGGGGTAGCAGGGACGCAGTGGAGAGCAGGGACACCTCTGTGTGAATGTTAACGAACGTGCCTCAGTTGGCCGGTGTGATGTGACCTGAACTCACAGGGACAGACCGGAGATTGTAGCAGGCAAAGCAGCCAGGAATGAATTAATGCACAGATCAAACTCTTTCTGAGGAAACATGGGAGACCTTTGGAGGAACAGTGAGGAAGTTAGTTATTGAGGAACAGCCTTGGCACACCCAGGCTGGCCAAATGAGCCCACGTGCCTGAAGACAGAGACTCCAAGGAAACCCTGCACAAACCATGGTGGGGAGGGCTGCCACATGAACGCAAACCTACACAGGGGAGGACGTGCTTTTGAAGCTAAAGGACAAAGCCAGCACAAGGAGAAATGGTTATAAACTGGTTGTCAGCAATCTTAGGCAGAACTATGAGAGACTGCGGGAGGTTTGAGAAGGGGGCGGTGGGACCAAAAATAACCCATTTCAGGAAGAGGCTTGATGAGTTTAAGGGGAGAATTTGTACGGAGCAGTGTTTGCAATAGCCAGGGTCAGCAGGCAGTGATCTACAACGTGCCAGCCAGCGCAGCGCAGATGGTGCCTACCCTGTGGTAACCTGTGTGCCCAGGCACCAGCCCACACCCCACTCCGGGTGACTTTGTGTGAAGGGGCCATGCTCACGCCTGGCAGCTGCGGAGCTGTTCGCTGGCGATAGTGGCCGAGGAGCTGGAAGGGTGCCCTGGGTGTGGCCCACTGCCTATCGCAGGGACCGAGGGCCTGAAATTGCCTTCATGTGCTTCACCTGCTATAAAAACAAGGTGGAAAGCAATTCTTGGAAGTGCTGCCCTCCTCTATATGCTAAACCAGCAGGAGGGGAAGAACGAAACCCTTGGGTCAGCAAGCTGGACTTCACAAGTGCACATCAAGCAGAAACTCAGGATCAAATGTTTCACCAAGATTTCCTATGGTCCATTGTTGTTCTGGCCATGGTTATATTTATTTTTTTGTTGTTCTTGAGAGGGAAATCTATTATTTTATCATTGGTATGGGGTATTCTCAGATGGTAAGAGCTGGCTTAGGCTGGGTCTTCAGGTCATATCAGCCCTGAGGTAAAAGCTCACAGTCTCAGGCAGTGTTTGTTCTTCTAAGCAAGTTGTAATACAGTTAGCATCTGGCCTTTCATGCTGTCTCCTGCGCATCGGTTTGCACATACAAATAATTTTGCTGGCTGAAGTCATAGAGTTTGCATTTCTGCAGCCAGAAACAACCAAGAGACAAAAAAACAGCTGGCTAAGCATTAATCTCATGGTATTTTTTGAAAGGAACTCTATTAACCTAAACCACTTCTTGCTCACTGGGCTTCTTAGTGCTTCTCCTACCATTTACATTTGTGAAGGGCTTTTAAAAAATACCTTACACGCTGGCATTTATGTTGATGAGTTGTATTTAAGAAACCTACTCAGTCTGAAAAATGCAGACACATTCCTCTACTTCCATTTTACAGTTTTGTTTTTGCAAAATCACAATCTTTCCTTCACTAGGCACTCAATGAGAGCAGCTACAGTGTCCTGTTTGAGTGGTTTATCAGACACCTCACAGCCTCACATCTTCAGGAATTTAACACCAGCAGCTGAAGATGTATCAGCACTCTATAAACATCTGCCAGTACTTTCTTGGCACTGTGAGCAGACAAGCTGTCCTCTCTCTCTGCACAGGCCAGGCCACTTGAAGTGAGGAGGGGCTGAAGATTTTACAAGATTGCATCCCTGATAGCATTGGAGAACCATGTGTTGCAAGATGAAAGTCAGAGCTGAGTTCTCTAGTTAAATGATGGAGCTGAATCCTGTTCCCTACAAATCCACAGGCAATAATCCCTCAGATTTATTGCACTGCCAAAATGCCATTAAACTATGTTTATTTTATTTGTTCTGCTAGCTGTTTTGTGAAAAGGTGAAGCCAACAAAGAAGTCAATGCCCTGCTGCTTTCAGCTAGAAAAGTGACAAGTCAGGTTAGCAATAAAAGCCTTCATGAAAGCTGAGGAACTATGTTTCCTGTTCTGCACCCCATGACAATACAGCAGCCACTAAGTACTGCAGCTTATTTTGGGAAGAGTGTCATGCACTCCAGTTATATATAGAAAACAGCAGATTAGGTGGTGCCCTGTTTCTTTTCAGACTCTCATGAGATTTAGGGGACCAGGTACAAGTCTGGCGCCCAAGCACAGGAGCATGTCATACAAAATGAGTAAGTAGAGAAGAAATGGAATTGCTCACACTCTGCAAGGCAGAAGCTGTGCACGGTGGAGAGCAAGGATCTGGAGTGGCGTACAGAAATAGAAAGCCGGTACCATCCCTCCCCCTTCCTTCTCAAATGAAACCTACTTCCATCAAACTGCAATAACACCACAACTGAGGGAGCATGCAGCTCTGTGCTTCAAAGCAGAATCATCCTGGTGAGATTAAAAAGTCATAGCAAGTATCAAATCAGAAAGAAAATCAAGGAGTGACACAAGACACTGCTAGGTTTGCCAAAGGTGGGTTTTCCACCCATAGGGAGGTGGAGAGATGAGACAACCTGCAGCAGAGAGTGATCTTCTGCCTTGAAGAAAAGAACAATGGTCCACACAGACAATAGACACTCCCAACACATCCAGCAGCTCATACAATGGCTGGAAGTATCTAAGTGCCTGTTGCAAGGAAATTGTGTTTAACTCTTTGACATGAGGAAAGGGGTAGCTTTCATCCATATGAGTCCACAGATGGCTGGGCTTGCCTTGTACTCCTGCGTTAGCTGGTTTGTCCGGGTGGGCCAATGGCCTGGCATCCCCACAGGAGGTGAGGACCTGCCAGGGAAGGAGCTTCTCCCTAAAGGATGACTTCATCTGAGGGAGAGGCTGAGTTTAACCTAAGGTTGGCAATCACAAGTAGGCATTGTGGTGAAGGTGTTTGCACAGGAGGGCGTGTATCTCTCAGAAGGGAGAGATTCCTCTCTCCCTTGGAGAGAGCAAAGCTAACATCTCAATATTTGCATTTGAAAATCATATTAAAAACAGAGCCAGTGATCTGCAAACTGCTTTACTCCTGGGAAGGTTGCTCTGCTGTCGGTTGTGGCAGCTTATCTTCGCAGCCCCTCCATTGAGATGCACCCAGGGCTGGAGCCAAGGTGGGCCACTGAAATCAGGCTGGAAACTCCAATTCAGCTCATGGGTTCAGACTGAGGCAGGTATTCAAGTCATGCACAGCCATCTACCCTACTCCCCAGTGTCACCAGTCTAGCTCCTCACTGTGCTGGGTATTGATAGACACATAGAAAGGACTAACCACTAACCCAGGAACCAGCAACTCAAGTGCCAGATATCAAAACAAGATTTTTCCAGGCCTGTGGTAATCGATCTTCTTACTTTGTCCCTTCCAAGCGAGAACACAGATCAGAAATATAGAGTACATAGAGAAAGCTTCACCTTAAAACACAGCCTGGCAATCACTAATATAAGCAATGCAATGCACTGTCTACCTTAATACAGATTATGTGGAGGAGAACATGTTCATTGTCAATGAGCTACCCAAGTCTATAAAACCCCAGGAAAGAGTGCTCTTTATTGCATGAGAAGACTAGCATGCCATAAAGCAGAAGGCACTCCTATTTTCAGCAGCTGAACATGTAAAACTAAGGAAGGGTGTGGGAATCAGGAGAAGGCTCAGCAACATGAAAAGAATCACGATTTTAATGTGCTTCTGGTGAATATGAAGATATTTTTAAGTGGCCTGTTAGAGCTCTCTGAGCAGTACTTTGTCTTCAGAAAATGTTTGGGAACTGTCTCTGAATGAGGTCTCTTCTGGAGGTTTCAGATCATGAGCTGAAATATGCCTCCTCCTCCAGTTAAAGACCAAGTTGTCAACCTTGATAAACCAGGGAAGAGAAGTTTTGACCTGGGTCCTTTCTGCCTGTTGAACCTTCAAAAGACCACAGGATCAGAAGGGGAACAGGAAAGGATATGAGGAGTTTCAGGCGTTCAAGCATCCATCCATTTCAGGATGCCTAGCTGGGCAGGAGGTATCTGGCACCTCCATTCACATGATGGGGCAGCAGGCACAGCTCCAGGCTGCAACAGGAAGCTGGTTGGCAGTTGGCACAGCCGTGGTCAGTGAATCACAAATGGTGGCAACCAGCCACAGCTGGCATGTGGAGCCACGGTGCAGGTGGCTGTGGCCGGCACAGCAAATACACGCTCTCACCCTAGCTGCAGGCAGGCCAGAGGAAGAAGCCAGTAGCATGAGTCCTGCACTTTATGTGTGAGATCAGGCAGGTCCAGGCTTATGCAGGATCATAGGCTGAACATGAGTCAACTGTGTGATGCTCTTTCAAGGAAGGTGTTCTTGGCTATATTTATAGGACTGTAATAGCTAAAATATGAGAGGCAATTATGCCATGCTGCTAATTGCCAGTGACTCTCCTGCTGTAGTCTTGTGTCCATTTTTGGGAACAGTACTTCAAGAAATAGGCCCATGGTGAGCATCTATGGTAGAGTCACCTCAGCAATAGAGATTTAAATAACATGTGATGTTATTCTGTGATGGAAGACTGAAGCTGTTGGGGTGCTTAATCTCCAAAAACAAATGCTAAAAGGGGAGCTGGGGAAACAGCTATTGTCTATGAATAATAGAGAATTAGTTATTTATTACTAATGATTACTTCATTACTCTCCAGATTCATGGGGACAGAGTAAGAAGAAAAAAAATCAGTATTATTTAAATCTTTAGACGAAGAGTCAAGCTGTTAGGAAAAACTATAGAATTAGGAATACCTAGAACAGACTATCTGCAGAGGATGTGGATTCTCTGAGAAGGTCACACAAATATTGGTCACTCATGATCTGTTGATATTAATCCTCTCTTAATGCAAAGGTTTTCATGAGCTGATCTCCTTAGGTCCCTCCCAAGCTGATTCTGTGACTTATTGCCTGCCAGACATCTGCTTTCTGTGCTTCCTATTAAAAAATGCCTTCATTTGGTGGCTGTGAGCTCCTGAAAAGTGTGCTCCCACACAGTCAGTGAAGGCGTGTTAGAGGTGCCCATCTAAATTTTCACATCCTGTGTGCTAAGTATAGTGCAGGCTCTCACATCCACTGGTCTCCAAAGCTAGTTAGGAACAAGGAACAATAACACAATCTGAGCTCTTGGGGTGCTCTGAAATCAAACTCTTTGTGAGGTAGTGACAAAACTGAAAGCCATACTACAGTGACCACTCAAATTTCCATGTGAAGTTCTGTGCAGGTTCTGTAAGTCAAGATCAACTGACCCTGCATTAAATATAAATATTGCATCTGCTAGTCCTAAATCATATAGAATCATCCAATATAGCATCATCTCATAGTAAGCAAGTAGGAATGCAATTGCATCATGAACTGGTGGATGTGCTGGTGTGTGGCTGTCATTGTATCATGTGATCAGAAATAGCATAGTTACCTAAAGTCCAGGCCTTTTCCATGCTCAGGTCCTTAAGATATTTAGCAGCTGACTTTGCTGAACAGCTCACTGAAGGTTTAGGAATGCAGCCTTATGAGCTCAGATCAAAAACAAATTTCCTAAAATTTCCTATGGTTTATCCTTCTGCCAACTCAATCCTTGATTATTTTCTATCACCAACTCTTCAGTGATCCCCTAACTGCTTGGTGAAACCTGTCTAAAACATTGTCACCTTTAACTATTATCATCCTTGATTCTTTGGACTAACTGATCGGGGCCCTGACCCCAACGCACTGGCTGAGTTCCCAGCTTAACCTCAGACCTGCCTCATCACCAGGCTTGTCTGGTGATCTGGACTCCTGTTGGAGCACCTGGATATTGCCACTGGACCTGCCCTGCCCTGCTGCAACACGTGCTGCCGGCACCCCATCCCATTCTCCATCTTCACCTGACTCCTTTCATCAGTTGAGTATATCAGCAATATTAGTATTTTTTACTTACCCGGTTGCCTATTCTTGTACCCTCTCATGTTTTCTTATCTGTTGTTACAACCTCCTGTCCTCTTTTTCTGTACCAGGAATGAAGCCCATAAAAGTCCTCCCAGCTGTCTTGTATCTTAGCTTAAACACTTTCTTCATAATTACCAGAGCCTTGGTCCCAGAGAGCTCATGTGGCATGCATGTATTTTTTCAGGGTCTCCAAGTGAGTGAAACTGATCTTTGCCAGAGACATCAACTAACAAATGCATCCTGAATGTAAGCTGTAAGGTTTCCACCAGAACAGAGAAAGAACTCAGCCATTGGTGAAGTGGTGAAAAAGGTGTCCACAAAAGAATTAGTAATTTGGGAAGCAACTTGTGCTTGAGAAGAACAAGATGGACCAGAAACAGAAATGAATAAATTTGCCACGAAACTGGATTAAAGGTTTATAACAAAAGACAGAGACAAAATACATCAGAAACACAATAGTTCTGTAGAAATAAAAGAGACAATAAATTGGCTTCTGCTCTGAAAACAGGGATGCTGAGAAATGTTCCAGATCACTGAGGTGGAATGAGGCCATTCTGAGGCTTCCCAAAGCAGACACTGGCTTTACTGCATTTCAGTAATCTTTACATTTTTAAAGACTATTTGCCCTCATTGCTCTAAACTTATTTAAACCTTGCAGAGAGCCACTGTACAGCTTGTATTCTGCAGACTCCCAGTGATTCCTGGCATACTTTTAGAAGCTCCCAAAAGGCAACCACAGCTGGCAGATTTTAATTTGCCTTATGTATTTTTTTGAGTTTATAACTTGAAGAAGGTTGGAAACCACAGCACACACCCCATGTGAATGGTTGCTTGTGTATATATGTTCAGTGAGATGTTTTGTAGGTTATTAGATATTTTTCCTTAAGACTTTAGTACTCCTAATAATTCAAATTTGAAAGCACATATATCCATTATATGCAACATAAATTGCTCTTCTACACCAAGGCCACATTTCATAAGCAGTCTCCTGTTTTAACTGATGATTTCAAAGATCTTTGTCAGGAATTGGGGTGAACTCTTCCTGGGGAAGCTTTTAATATACTTTGCATACTATTGCATTTGCCTAAATTAACTCAGACTTCCAGCCAAGTGAAATCATCAGAGATAGATTCCGATCTGAAAACCATTCACACATGGTTCCTTCAAACAACAACATACCTAACGTTGATGCAAAAAAAAACCCCTAGCAGAGGTTGAAAATGTCTCCACTCCCTTTCTACAGGTCACTCAAAATTATTGATTGCTAGACTATCCGAATGGCAAAACAGGCTGAGCATGAAGATGATGTCATGAAGAAACTACTAAAAATACATAGTTCATTGTTTTACAATTGCACTGCTACAGATATGATACTGATTTCTTCTAGACTTCCTTTGAAACAATTCATCGAACAATGTACCTATACTGACTCCTACTTCAGGTTAGAAGTTTTAGCCTTAGATATGTTCAGAACTGGAAAAACTCCTGAAAAAAATTGAAAAATACTATTAAGGATTTGCTTTGGATTCAGAGAGTAGAGATTTACAAAGGAACTCAGCCTGTTTGGGTGTATTTGCTCATTAGCCAAGCAAAACAGGAGCTGAGAGGCAATTCAGCTGTGGCCTATAAATATATTCTAGACTACACGCTAGCAGAGAAGAAAAGCGTCTCATGAATATGTTTATGCTGGAAATTAGAAGGTTACTCAGTCCTCACAGCAATGATGCTTTAGAATCCTTTCACTTGAGGAATGCGGCAAAGCCATTTTAAGTTGCAGCTTAATAAGCTGCAAGGATGATCCCATGGTTGTCCGTGACAGGAAAGGACAGGGTGCGTGGGTCTATGGATGGGTTCCTTTTCAAAACATGGCCTTACTTGTCACAGTGGGAACTTTTGGATGCTGAGCATTCTGGAAAACCTGGCTTTTACTAGATGTCTGAAAGTGAGCAGAGGCCATGCATATCCATAGTTGGCAGAGCTCTTCAAACCTCCTTTTCATGTAGTATTATCATGAGGCACCTGGAAGGTAAGAAGTAGGCATTCGATCATAGGCTACAGAATGATTTGAATAAAACAATGTTACAAAGAATTTTCTTTAAAAAACCTAAGAAATTCAGCATAAACAATTACATGAATGATATCTTAATCAGACTTGCTACCAGTTATTATACTATCCCTTCCAATTATCAGTTTATTACAGGTTACAGCCTTCATGTTGCACACTGTCTTCTGCAAGCCACGCTGATACTCCAAACGCATGCTAAGAGTTACTGTGACCAGACATTTCAGAGAGAATGAGGGTAATTATAGCATCCCTAGAGATGGGTGGCACCGTCTTGCCTAAGGGCACACCAAGGCTAACCCCCATCAGCTAGAGGTTGGATCCTGCCTGGGAGGAGCACTTAGGGTGGAAAACAGTGTTGAACTGCAGGGTGGAGACTAGGTATAACTGCAACAAGGCAAAGGGAGCTTTGCTTTGCTTGCTTTTCTTATGTTGTAAAACTAAAAGAAGTCAGTCAAACAACAGCCTGACAATTTGTTTTCCTCCAGCCTTTCTTCTCTCTCTGCTTCTTTCAGTTTTTGATTTGGCTTATAGACCTCTCGGTGGTCATGATCAGAGATTTGGTTTTGGGTATCTGCTCCAGAGTCAATACCATTGGGGAGGTAAATAAGACAGGACCTTATTAAGGACATTGTACTGCATCATTGAGTTTCTTCCCTCATGAGATGCTTTTGATTAGCTGCCTGAAATACAGGTTTCACAAAGAACTCCTGTGGCACGGAAGTTTGTCTGGCAAAACTAATTGAGAAGAAATGGCCCAATTAAGAAACTCATTGTACTTTTCCATTTCTAATGGCAAACTCTGCTACAACTTATGTCCTGTAGCAAGAGTTTGAAGACTTAGAAAGGGTCCTCATTAGTTTTGAACTGACAAGCAGTGCAACTCATGCACTCATCTGTGTTTGGCAGTCCCCAGAACCAAATGCTGCAGAAAGGATGAGCATAGTGCAAAGCCTTCAACAAAAGCACACCTCATCCTCAGCTTCTTTGGTTAGCCACCAGCTTTCAGCTGACATGGATGTGCCTACCCATATAACTGAAAGCATTATGTACATTATTGTTTCACGCAGTAAAACAGAATGATATCCCAACCAGCCAACACTTCTTTACTATGAGGGTGACTGAGCACTGGCACAGGCTGCCCAGAGAGGTTGTGGAGTCTCTCTCTGGAGACATTTAAAACCCGCCTGGACGCGTTCCTGTGTGACCTACTCTGGGATCCTGCTCTGGCAGGGGGGTTGGACTAGATCATCCTCAGAGGTCCCTTCCAACCCCTACCACTCTGTGACTCTATGACTCTGTGACATGCCCCGGCAAAAGCTTTAAACATAATTTCTCATTTTTATCTAAAACAGAAAGCCTGACAGTATTTCAGGGAATATTCCCCCAAGAATCTACTTTCTCAATGAAAGTTCATAAGAAGAGGCACAAAGCTCGCTCAAAACATCTGCTCTGAACATTTGATCATGTCTGTGCTAGCAGTTTCCTCTAGCAGGAATGTTTTCCTGGATCCCACCATTTAAATGTCTCCTGCTGGCACCCAGCTTAAACCCCCAGGCCTTCAGTCCATGAGTTCAGTAATTAAGTCCTTCTACTCCTTCAAGTTCTCAGCTGAGAATTCTCCAAAGGAGAGGATATGCCTATATGGAAACAAAACACGAGAGATTTTCCAGTTAAACCGTTTCAGGCACCAAAATCTGCCTGTCCTGAACAGACACAAAAAAATCCTCAGCAAGGCAAATTCTCTCCTTTGACGAGTAAACGGCTGATCAAGACAAACAGGCCAGCAGCTAGCTGAGCAACACCTGGGGCCATTGCCCAGGTGATTTACTGGTCTTTGAAGAATTTATTTCCTTCAAATAAGCTATATTGTTAAAAGGGAGAGAAAGAAGATACAGTGACCTTGTTACCTACAGGAATGTTCAACTTTTATAAACCTTATTCTTATCCGATGTTTTCTGGGTAAGACTTTTCCAGATTGTGTACAGCACTTTGACAGGATCGCTCGTGCTTTGTATTGCATGAACACTTACTATATAACACAAAAGAACAATTGAAAGCAACCGGTTTATTTTGTGTCCATGATTTATTTGCATTGCCTTCATCAGATCCCATTACTAAAGCAGTAAATTCCTACTTGAAGGAATTGGTAGTGCCACCTTCTCTTTCTCCTCCAGAAATTTATCTAGGCAGGTGGTTGATCTCATGACTTACTGCTACTGAGAATCTTAAAACTTGCTCCCTAACCTATGGGTCACCCACCCATTTGTTCTGCTCTGGCCCCCATGCCTTTCTACCCACAGAAAACTCCCTCCTCCATTTTTAATTTTATTTTCTCCCATTTTATAGGATTAAATCAGCCCACAGGAGCTGGCCAAGCAGCAAAAACTGTACAGAGCCAGCAGCTTTCTGGGCAGAAACAGAATTCCTGATTTCCACCAGGAGTGAGCTGATAACTTGGCTCACTGCATCCTCAGAAAACATACTGAGTCGTCAGAACAATCATGTGAATGTGCCTCATCTACAGTTTAAAACCAGATTATCTTAACTCCTACTAAAGGTTCTTTAATCCACACTGACTTTGCACATGAAGAGACTTCAGTTTTGCAAGCTCATTTGTTAAGGCAGCATCCTTCAACAGAAAAGCGGCAAGATCTTAAAATTGTCACCAGCATTTTTGCAGCGATCACTCAGCTGAAGCCCAGGAGTACGCAAAGCTACGGCTGAAGAAAACGCAAGAGACGACATGTAATGATCATCATGCAAGGCTGAAGGCAGAGAAAACCAAGAGGCACCAGATTTAGCAAGTAGAGGTAGGAGTGGTTTCCACACAAATAACTTTATTATCATAAATACAGCAGTGAAAAAGCAAATTTTTAAAGAAGGGAAAAAAAAAAAAAGAGAGAGCTTTACATGTTTAATAAAAACACTTTTTCTAAGACAAAAATCATTTACATTCTGATAACTCACATTCAAAAATAAATAGAGAAAGGCAGCAGGGCATAACATTCAAATGAATACCTAGCAAAAGGTAGTAATATATTTTTATTAATAATCAAGAATATAACACTGCAATATTTAATCTTGAATTTGTATATACAAATGTCATATCCTACACAGCAATAAATGAAGACATATACACCATAAGGAGCGTGTACACTAATTTCTGTCAAATTGAAAAAGTAGGAACCATACTTAACAAAAATCTGCTCCAAACTGGTAAAAGAAAAACCACTTTGAGCGGTAAACAACAAAAATAAGCACTGAAATAACTAAAGAAAACTAGTTTAAAAAAGAAATACAATTAACAAATGGGAATCACAATGTACGATAACCTCTGCCCCAAATATCCAATAATTTATTTTGCTCTAAGGTCAGTTACACAGCACACAGAAAAGTTATTTTATTTCAGTAGAGTACTAAAATGCAGGCTTTTGCAATTTGGTCCATTTACATTTTCCTGATTATTTTAGCCTGCAAGAAAAATTGTGTCCCCCTCAATCTTTGGATATAAAAAAGAGAAATTACATTCTTCGGCACAAAAGCAAGATTTTGAGAAATCTGTGCATTATTTTTTTGGTTAAGAATATTTAGTTTATTATTGTCATTCATGCAAAAATGTGAATTAATCCCATTCAAGAAGAGGATTTAACCATAAAATTTTAGATTACAGAACTATGGAAAAAACCTTAATCCACACAATATCTTGTTACTACTCAGTTAGTCAAAGTTACACTAACCTTAAACATTTGCCTCCTTAAAGACACAGGCAAAACAATTCATTCAGAAAAGCTAAACAACACGCAAATTTAAAATAGAACAGATCTGAAAACTGTACTTACTCATTTTTATGTTAAGAGGTTCAAACATTTCTGATGCTACACGTAACCTCCAACGAACATGGACTCTAAATTGTTAAACAGTCTACAAGTAACCACTGCAGACCTGACACTAATACTAAAGAAAAATGAGTAATATCAGAACGCTATCAAATTCTTATATTTCCTAAAAATGTAAGTGCAAATCAGAAGTTGCAGTTCATACGTGTAGAAAGCTTGAAATGAGTAAAATAATTCAGGTGCATAACATTCTTGATATTCTGTGTAAGCCATGTAAGAGATAAATATAGACTGGAATTTTAACTGGGGGAAGTGATTTTTTGAGGTAAGGAGAGATAAATTCAGTGGGGTTCTATCTCTGAAGGATCAGAGAGAATCCTTCAACAAATATGTTGTCATTGCCAAATTGTGCCTTAGGCACTGTACTTAATTGAAAATATAGATCGTTTTTGGCAGGTAAAATTGCAAAGCAATCACCTGTACAATCACGAACAAAATGTATTCACACTCTGAAGTTACACAGCCTTTCATCAACATCTCAAAGCATGTTATGGAACAAACATATTCTCTCCTTCTTGCAGCAATAGGCACAGAAGACCTGCCCAAAGTCCCCCATCTCCACATCAATGCGTTTGTTTTTAAGCAGAATCCGCATTTCCCAAATGTGATAGTCATTCTCAGGACACAGCAACAATTGTCACCTAGCGTATTATAATTTGACATATATTACAGTAGAATTATATATATATGTGAGAAATCCAGTTTGTAAAGATTACGAATGTATCAAGCTGCCAGTAAACAGTTCCTATATCTACGTATGACGGTACAAGTCAGTGGTGTCATAAAGGCACTTGTCTCTCACAGACAATATTGTCTTCTCTAATCAGTCAAAAATAGATCTAAAAATATTTATTTTAACATCCAAAATGGTTTTTACTTCTTAAAGTGGTGCAAATCATCATCTATAGAACAATAATTCATTAATTTGAGATGAAAGAGCTAAGTGCAAAGTATCCATAATTAAATATATCTTTATAATTAATTCATTTTAATGCCATGCTCTCAAAGAAATGCCAAAAAAACATGCTATAGTAGAAATGTGATTGGCACTAGCAGCCACAAATAAAAAGGTAGGTGCATACAACAGTACAAGCAAGCTTATTTACGAAGTTACTGAAACAATTAAGTGATGAGTTGCAAGGAGAGACATTTGCCACAAGTCTTTTCCAAGACATGCTTGAAGCCACACCTGACCAGTATGAAATATATAACACACATTTATATCATTAGGGATGTCTATGGCTAGCTACCTAATTTTACAAAAATAATTCCAAAATGCTCGTTCACTTCAAAGTGAATTGTTTCTGTTTTCACGCAATGTGAAAAGGCAAGTCAAAACCAGATGTAACAAGTTTAAAAAGACACCGAAGCAGCCACTAAATACAGTTCAGTGCAGTTTTCAGAGGTTTATGGATGGCAGTGTGAAATCCTCAAAATCCCATTTATCTGATCAGTGCGTATGTAGATTTTCCTCTCCAAGTCTCAGTACCTTAAAGCAGTAACTTGAAAGAGTTCCCACCAATAAAATACCTGTTTTACAAATCAGAGGGCTCAGGTATTACGCAAAATAGACATAAGTGGCTTTGTCCATGTAAATGCTAATTTGCAGCTGGCATTATAGCTCCATTAACTGAGAAATCAAACACCCAGAAAGGAGTGATTGATGGAATAAATCAAGTACAACCCAAAAGCCAGCAGTTTTTTTGTCCTTAATACTTTCTGTCATAACAGCGCATTAAGTGTACATCTAGACTGCTATGAAGTTGCTGGATGGAGCCTATTGCTTCAGTACTAATTTTCATGTCCAGTCTTCTTTAAATAATTTTGCAAGTACTGTACCATAAGGAAGTTTCTGCATCTTTGAAAAACCTGCATTCACTGAACATTGCATTGCACAAGGCTATTAAAACAAAAACAGGGGGGAAAAAAAGAAGCCATTTGATCAAACATTAAGCTATTCCTTCAGAGAATTGCACTTCTTTGCTTACAGCAGTGAATGACCAGAATTGCTGACAGTGTACTGACAGTTGCCATGGCAAGTGGGTGACTGCGTGGGATAACAGACATATAGCCAAGTCAACTGCTTATGCAATCTCCGTGATTGAAGCTAGCACAGAACACACCGCTTTTGTTATGTGCTGCCAACGACCTGCACAAAGTGCCAAAGGAAAAAATATTCTTCTCTGTTAGGCCACAGATGTTTCAGTATTCCCATTCATCTGTTTTCATGTCCAGATAGTAAAGAATATTCTGCGCAAGCTTTACCGCTTGCTTTCTGGCAGCCTTACACCGCTCATCACCTTGTGGATCAACAGCATCAAGTGCGAGAAGTTGTTTTGTAAGAAGTTCTTCCAATCTCATGTAATTTTTATCCGTTCTGTTTCCATCAAATGAAATCACCTCCTGCTGAATTTGAGACAAGTTTCCAAGAACAGTCCAAACTGCTTGATGAGACTGATGTTCGGCAGCAGTTTGCTCAGGGTACATTTGCCTTTTTTCAAGTGCTTCCTTCAAATCAATATACGTTATAAGAGTCTGAATTTCTATTACTGCTCTTCTCCTGGCTTCTCTAATACAGGGGTTTTTTCCTGGACTCACCTCATCTAAGTGGGCAATTAATCCCTGCAATTCTGCTTTGGATCCCAAATACAAATCAGAAGCATTCTCTGTTTTTAAAAGTAAAGAATTAACTCCCTTCATTTTCTTGCGGATCTCTTCTATTTTTAGAATGGACTGGTTTTGTGCCAAATCATAAGCGTGAGTAGAATTTGCTTCTTCTTCCAAGTCCAGGTATTTCTGCAATTTATTGATCTCTTCCACTACTTCCTTTCTGTAATTTCTTATTTCCGTGTGACCACAGACATCTAAAGCATCCAAATCAGCAATGAGGCCTGTAAGCACACAGGACAGATGCCTGCAGGTATCATTACTACTCACTCCCATGAGAAGCGCAATAAGAGTTCCTCTTGCTTTGTTCACATCACACATTACAGAGTTAATTTTGGAGACAGAAGGATGTGCATCATTAGAGAGTGGCAGGGACAGCTGTTGCTTCACACAGCTCTCTATAATCTCCTGAACAGCACATACTTTTGTCAGAGTGCGGTATCTTGCTCTGCGTAAAGAAACTTTCCCTCCAGTTTTCACCTGGGTAAGCCTCAATACAATGTCCTGAATACCTTCTTCAAATTCCTCACTTATACAGTTACCTCCTTTGTAAAAAGGTGTAATCTCCCGTTCCACAAGTGACTGTGCCTCCTTGAATATAGCCTCTATTTCCAGTCTGCGCGGATGGTTTGCGTTTTGTTCCAGTTCCTTCAGCAGCCTCTCTGTTTCCTGAGCAGCTCGCTTTCTGGCTTGCTGAATATCCCCCTTTCCTTCCGTGTCCACAGAATCTATTTCAAACAGCTGTTTAGTAAGACTCCTTTCCAGCTCCTTGTAATCTCGATCCGTAGACAGGCCGCTGAAGACAACCACTTGCTGTTCAATCTCTTTGACTTCTTTCTGTATTTCATGCAACCGTTTTATGGATGGGTGTTGGTTACCCATATCCATGCTCTTCTTTCGTCCAGTTTCAGATGAACTATGAGGGAAGTGAGAACAAAACTTGTGATTAATAAAGTGCTACGCAAGCACATGGCACAACTTTTGTGACAACCCAAAGCACCTCAGCACGACAGCTATTTTAAATAACGCTAGCAATAGGAATAAGCCACTTGGGTGATATTTCCCAGCCGTTCCTCCACTGTTTCACACCTCTTTCTCCCGCTCGGGCCGCAGGGGTGATGCTTCAGTCACCACACCACCAGCTCTCCGCGTTTACCCAGAGCCTTCAGCCCGCCCTTCCCCACCTCCTCTGCAGCTGACGGCATCGCACGACAAACCGGACACCGGCAGCCCAGGGGAAAACAGCGGCAAAACCCGACCGCGCCCGGGGTGTCACAGCCCCGGGCAGGGCTGCCTTCCCCCGCAGACCCCACAGCCGCCGCTCCCCGCTCAGCACCCGCCACCCCCGCCGGTACCCTGCGGACCCCCCACGGCAGCACCCCCCTGGCCCCCCGGCGATGGGGCCCGACGAAAATGACAACGGGCCACCCCAAGGGAGCGCGGAGGCACCTGAGAAGAGCCTCGTCCCGGCCCCGCAGCAAACCCCCTAAGCGCCCCCGCCCGTAACGCTCCCTCGCGGCGCCCCCGCCCACCTCACCCGGCGGCCGTCCCGGCCGAGGGACCCGCTGCCCGGCCCGGCGCTGCGCTGCGCCACGGGCCGAGCGGCAGCGAACCCCGGAGGCCCCGCCCCGCGGCCGGGCGGTGGCGGAGGCGGGAGCGGCGCGGCCGAGGGATGCGGCCTCTTCTCCCAACTCCTCCCCCAGCGGCAGCGCCGGGCGGCCTTGCCTTTGCGACACTGCCGTAAAGCGCCAGTCACCGGCCAAGGCGGGCAATGGCGGCGGCCTTGGCGCTGCGGAGGGGCGGCTGCTGCCGCCTCCTCTCCTCATCAGCCGGCAGTGGCCGCAGGGCTGAGCGCGGGGATCGGCAGGAGAGTGCGGTAAATCCGGGCGGGAGGGGTGGGCGGGTCCTGCGTCCCGGAGCCGGCCTGCCATGGGGGCGGCTTCGGGCTCTCCCGCCCCTGTGGAGCCCTGAAGGGGAACGGGGGAGGCCGCCCTGGCTGCCACCGCTGTAACTCTCAGCGTCGCTGGGCGGGTGCGTCCTGATAAGGAGCTGTTTCCCGCGGCTTCTCGTTTATGTGTATTCCAATGCCCCCTGTGTTGGTAAATACCGCGCGGGCCTCCCCGTGGGGCGCTGAGGTACGGGGGGCCGTAAAACGCTGTTACAAACGGGGCGGTGGGTGCGCAATGTTAAAGCGTTTTTCCTAAACCCGCCCTGAAAAGCTACGTGCTCGTGTG
This sequence comes from Podargus strigoides, assembly GCA_028020825.1. NCBI lineage: Eukaryota > Metazoa > Chordata > Aves > Caprimulgiformes > Podargidae > Podargus > Podargus strigoides. Next base: position 10,442,661 of record CM051624.1, on the reverse strand, counting down.
TGTTCACAAGGGTGCACGAAGAAAGCGGCGCTAAGGAAGACTTACAGACTTGCTAGTTCTTGCCGTCAAATATTTTAACGCAGTGGAATATCAGTGATACAAAAATAAAAAAAAAAATTGCTTTTGGAAAAAAAAAGCAGTTGTAAAAGAGTCGAAGGATACTCGTCTCTGTACTGCGTTTCTAAATAAAAGTAAATTTTAAATGTATCACGTTGTTTTTGGTCAGGGTAAATGAATGTGAATAATTTCTGAACTTGTTATGCTTCTCTTTTTTAAGGTTGTGTGGAGTTTTGGAATTTGTTTCAAACCAGGAAGTTCATCAAAAACTCCACTAAAGTGGTCATAATGCATTCTGCCTGTATTTTCAAGGGTTTGGGTTTCAGCCCCCCTCCGCACTCCCATAATGACTGGATTGGCCCCCCTGATAAGCACTCCAACCTGCGGCCGGTCATCTTCTACGTGCCCCCCGAGGAGTCTGCCCTGGAGCGGCGGCTGCGGGAGGCACGGCAGGAGGCCCAGACCTGTGACCAGCGCTTCTGGGCACTGCACAACCGCGCCTTCCGCCAGGTGAGCCTGCCACGATGTCCCGTGCCGCTTGGTTCCCACCTGCCCTGCCAAAATTATGGGGTTTGGCCTTTGTGACGTGAGGGTCAGTTCTGCCCACTGTTACTGGCTGGTAACTGATCCTGTTTCTTTTAGTATGCACCCTTGTGGAAATTACCTTTTTGTCATTAGTTTCTTTAAAGTGACACACAAAACTAAAGAGCCTGTGTGTGTTAGTGCTGTTTAGTGGCACAGAATGGTATTTGCCTTTTTCCCATCTTGCACTGAAAATATAAAGTTGTAGCCACCCTACATACAAGACCTGTGACTAGAGCGGCTGTTGAAAATTGTTCTGCAGCTCTTCTTTGTCTATCAGAAGTGAGAGAAATTAGGTATAATCACCAAGGGTAAATGAGGGACTTGCCCAGTATCACTGGCAGTGTATCCCAACAAGGCTAAAAGTGGGGACGTTTCAGTTGTGGTTTGTCTTCTTTCCTGATTGCAGCATTGGTTAGGAGACACTGAATTTTGCTGGAAGCACAGTAACAGTTTTGTAATTCACCATCATTTGTGATGATCTTTTATCATCATATCCTCCCAAAATTTGCAGAGATCTCAGAGAAAAAAACAAAGATTTTTTTTTTAATTCCATAGAACTGCTTTTTAAGTTTGAAAAACTTATGTACAAATAATAATTTTTTTTCAGTCTAAGTAATTTCAGGGTTTTTTAGTGCTGCATGTTTTTTTCTATGCTCCAATTCTCGTTTATACAATACAGTGCATCTTCATAGTTTGTTTTCTGAACTGAAGGTTCAGATCCTGTCAAACAATACTGAAGCTAAGCTGTAACTTTACTCCGCAAATAAGTCTTACATGTTTCAGTAGAACACTTGCATGAATTAATTGATATATGCAGGTAGCAGGATTTAGGTGACAAACTTACTAGTTTAACTCATTGGATGTTTTGTTGACATTTCCAAGTATAATGAGTATCGCTTGTTATTTCAGAGGGTCTTAAGCACTACACTACTATGTGATTAAAAACAATGGTTAACTTCAAGGAGTGAGTACATCAGATTCTAATGTGAAAAAACATGTTTTAGGAAAAAGAAGAATTTATTTATTCAAGACTGAAAGCCAAGGGTCTGGAAATGAGAGATGAAACAGGTTAGTGAGATCTTTGTTTATAGTTTAGGATGCAGCCTGAATTCTGATTCACTTTGAATTTTGTTAGTTTATGCTCTTTGTGTTCTGTCACAAGTAAATCTTGAGGGTAGGATTTAGAAGTGTTTTGAGGAATTTAATTAAAAAAGAGGGGAGGAGCTCTTCAGAGATGTGCATGTGGGGGTCAGGTCATCTGTTGCACTGTTCTTCCCCTAATTCCTTCCCTGCAGCTGGAGGGAATGGTGCTGAAATCCTAGCCATGTAATATAATCAGCCTGTAGTCTAAGGAGGAAGTGGCTCTTTCCTTTCACACCTGACCCCGTGAGCTAACTGAGCTAAACATGTAGAGCATTTGTCTCAAGTGCATGTTATGGTTGGGTGGAGTGGAACATCTGCCTTATGAGGAAAGGCTGAGGGAGCTGGGTCTCTTTAGCTTGGAGAAGAGGAGACTGAGGGGTGACCTCATTAATGTTTATAAATATGTAAAGGGTGAGTGTCATGAGGATGGAGCCAGGCTCTTCTCAGTGACATCCAATGACAGGACAAGGGGCAACGGGTACAAGCTGGAACATAGGAGGTTCCACATAAATATGAGAAAATACTTCTTCACGGTGAGGGTAACAGAGCACTGGAACAGGCTGCCCAGAGAGGTTGTGGAGTCTCCTTCTCTGGAGACATTCAGAACCTGCCTGGACGTGTTCCTGTGTGACCTGATCTAGGTATCTGCTCTGGCAGGGGGATTGAACTAGGTGATCTTTTGAGGTCCCTTCCAATCCCTAACTTTCTGTGATAAATTCACACTCTTTGGCTTTACATCCATAGTGTGTACAATGAATACAATATTTTTCCTTGAGGGGAGGATAAGACAGCTTCTGAGGAGACAGCAGCTGCTATCTGCCTGTCTTTGCCTGAGCACAGTTGCTGTAAAATAGTTGCCTCTAAATCATTATATGAAACTGAAAACAAGATGCCTTCATAATAACAGTGAATTGGCTATTGTTTTCAGGTCAAAAAGCAACACTGAATGCAGAAGAAATGGCTGACTTTTACAAGGACTTTCTAAGTAAAAATTTTAGAAAGCATATGCAGTATAACAGGTATGTAGAAGGTATTTATGTTGGCTGTTACACATTAAAGTTTAAGTAAAAGACATAAGATCAAATTTAAAATTTGAACATTTTTTTCTGTAACTGGTAAAGCAGTACCAAAAACCTGTTATTTGAGAAAATTATTTTCTCAATTAATATTGAGAAATATTCTCAAATAATTTGATAAAATTATTTTCTCAAATGACATTATGAGCATTTTACAGAAATTTGCATTATCATTTGAGTTGTTCTACTGCTTATTGTTAATTTAGTGGAGAGATGAATCTCATGTCTGAGATTCAGAGAGACAAGGTCAGGCACTCAATTTTTTCTCTTATGCCATGGGTCTTTTCATGCTGCTAATTGAAACTGATAAACATGCAAATAAAACAGTTATATATAACAGATTCTAGATGACTTAAATAAGGGCTAGTAAATGATTAATCTCAAAGGGAATTTGTTTGAGAGTAATATTTAGTGTTGTTGGTTTTATATTTTGCAAGCATGTAGTAAAAATGAAATGTTGAGGGTTTTTGTGTGGTGAAGCGTTAGTAAAATGATCACCTGAACTCATCCTGTGTAGAACCTCAGCTACAAGTGGGTAAGCCCACATCCACCTTGCCTCTTCACAACATCTACTGCATTGTTTCAGTGTTACTGTTTGTACAACAACTTGATAAACTGGATTGGGGATCTGAAACAACTGGAAAATAACTTGCAAACACACGTTACCCTGCAAGTAATGGTGCATTCTTGGTAGTGGACTAGAAATGAGGAAGGAATAGGAAGCTGGAGGAAGATAGCATTTAATTCAGTTACAGTAGCACTGCTCACTGAATATGAAACCACAACTTCAGTTTCTTCTCTGTATTGGATTGAAAGAATACTGGGCTCAGAAGTGTCGAGTGTTATTGGGCTCCTAATGGTGTACTGCTGGTGAGAATTCTACCATCACTATAACTGATCTGTAACAAATTGTAGTTTAGGGTTCTTTGTGCATATACCATAAGATACTATAAGAACAATTTTACTGTAACAAATATTTAAAACAAATAGGCATATCTTGTCTTGCCCATGGAGGGAACCTCGCCACAAATCTAAGCAACAGCATGAAAAGATGGAAAGTAAAAAAAATTCTTTTTAATACAACGATTGTTCAAATTGCCTATAACTGAGGAGTGAGAAAGCAAATAGTTTATATTAGAACTGGTCACAGATGCTGGTGTTTCAGTGATCATGTCCTGTCTTCACAGTAAGAGAGTTCAGGCTTTGTGCCATGCCCATCCTTGTTGCTGCCTTGTAAAATCAGGTAGTGTCAGCTGCATGGTTGTGGCTTCAAAGTGAAACTGCACAGCCCTGAAAGCAGGGGAGCTTTTTACAGGCATTCTGATTTTGAGGGGTCATATTTATAAAAATCTGTTTATGCATTCAGCTGTATGTTCTTTTGCCGTGTTGCCAGCTGGCCTGAAAACTGTGGCTGCTGAAGTGTTGCAACTTCTAAAATTTAGTTAAAATTGAAGCAATGACTGTATAGATGCCATGAATGTTTAATTCAGGGTACTTAAATTGGAAATGCAGTCTAGTTTAGGAAAAAAAAAATACTTGAGAAGGATATAGGAAATGAGACATGAAAGGGGAAAAGAAACAGTTGCAATGTTAGCATGATGTTTTGATTTAACATGACATTTGAGCGGGTAGCTCAGTGCTGCTTGTCAGCATAATTTTGGCTGCTGTCCTTACTGAGAGGTTAGTATCTCAGGTTTATCTTAGATCTGTACATGCAAGGTTTCCCACAGAGATCTCAAGAGAAGACCTAAATCCCAGTGTTTAATATTCCCTGCTATTTCTACAATAAGTGTTTTCTATTGCTTCTTGTGCAGCATTTTACAAAACAGGGGAGTGATCCTTCTTGGAAACTAGGAAGAAGTTATGGTATTACTTTAGTTTTGTAATAGGGACAAGAATTTGAAGTAAGTTCTCAGAGGTTAAAAGGGCTGGTACAGATTATACTATCTATATTTTGAATTGGTTCCAGAAGCCATACATGCTTCAGAAAAATTATTTGAGGATATAAAGACTAACTTTGGCATTATTAAAGGCATAATCTTTAGGTTTCTAATGCGGTACCTTTTAATGTTTCCTATATTGGGTTGTACAATTAGTCTTTAAAGTGTGATTTTATTTTTTCCCTACCCTTACAGGTGACCAGCCATGCCCTTCCCAACACACACATCTTCATACATGCACAAAGAAATCTTACACATAGCACAGCACTGGCAGGAAATTCTTCCAGATAGCTTGATGATAAACTCTACTTCTGAAACATGAGATATGGTTACAATTGTTTTATCTTACCTGATTACAAATATAATTGGTCATAAAACTACCCATCCCTTAACTTTTTTACAGTTAAGCTCTCAACGGTTGTAGCCCTATAGTCCAAATGTAATCAGCTGAAGGATGTGGATACTCACATAGACCTTTTCATAGGTTATCTAACTATCATTAGGCAGGAAAAGTGTTGCCACAAAGAACAGAAAATGCAGGTCATCACTGAATTGTCATTTGTCAATGCAAAAGTATATTTTAATATAACTGTGTACCCTTTTCCTGTTCTTGTTCTGTATGCTGCTGACTTTCCTGGCTTTGGAATCCTAGAGATTGGTATAAACGTAACTTTACTATCACATTTCTCATGGGACAAGTAGCACTGGCAAGAGCTCTGAGGTGGCTTCGTTGGAAAAAGAAAAATGTTGGAAATTAATGATCACAGCTCCATGAAGAATGCAACACTAGCTAGGCCTGCTATAAACTTGTCTGTAGTGATGTTCAGAATCAGAATGACTAATGCAATAATTGCTTGAATCTGTTTGTTAAACTATGTAAATAAAAGTTGCCATTGGTCTTAATTTATAATCACTATGTAGATTTCCTTTTCCTTTTATTCCATGAATATCTAAGATATTTCCCAACCAAAACACAACTGAGAAAACTATCAAAAACTGTTCCTCATTTACATTAAGTGGAGGGGGTCACAACTGCTGTGTTTTTACCACAGAGTCATAGCTCCTAAATAACATGTGATTCAGTATGCTGTACCTGAACTCAGATATGAGAATGTCATCTCCATCAACCATATTAGGATATAAAGACATTTTGTGGCAGCTGTCTGTCTGGGGCAGTAGCTATCCACAAGTAATACAACACGGCTGAAGGAACAAGTATGGTTTGTGAGTGTATATATACAATCAATTTTGAATAATCCTCTTTTCAGTGTGATGATTTCATATTTTTAATAAAGATTTTAGCAATTTATAGAAATAATATCTTATGTAATAGGATCTTCTTAGATAATTTTAATTAAAAGAAATGTGCCTCCTTTGGACAAAAGATTGGGAAACATTTTAGTTGCTGAGGAAAGGAAAGCAGATGCATTGCCAGTCACTTAATCCTGGTAGAAAAGGAAACTGATACTTGGTTGTATGGAGGAGAACATTAATACTAATATGCACTGCTTTCTACTGGTTCATTTCTTCCAAAAAATGTGCTATTCTCACCAGTTTCTTTGAGGCACTCAAAAGAACTCACCAGAGGGGGATTTTTCTGGCCTCAAGGTATGTAACATCAACTGGAAGGAGGCTGGTTTAAATGAAGTCTTCAAATGTTATGCCATGTATCTGTAATTTAAATGAAGCTCCATTCCTCAGAATGTTCTCCCTGTGCATTTATACAGTTAATTTTTTTTTTTTTTTTTTTTTTTTTTTTTTTTAAATACAATACCTATGAAGAGTATGGATTCTGTTAAAAAGAATGTATGTTGTCAAATGAAGCGTGTTTTCCTACAGCTATGCTGTAGGGAAGGCTCTGCTTTTAGAAATGTCAGCTCAGTAGCCATTGACCTGGTTTTCATATCTAAACACAACATTGATTTATTCATGGGCTTTTTCAGCTGAAGCAGAAAGAGCTTTGTCAGTATCAACTGTAATAATTCCTTTGCAAGATTATAAATATTAAAATTATTAGATATTAGCAGATCGCACTGTTTCATACAATGATGATACCAACACTGGGGCTAAAACAGTCACTGAATTGTGGTTTCAACTGATGTGTTACTAGTAAATGAAAACAGTCATTAATAGTGTTTGCTGAGGTGATAACCAACACTAGGAAAATGTTATTTGTGAATGTTATTTACTGCATCAGTAAAAGGAATATATTTATTAAAAAGATAGAAAATGCCATGTTTCTTTAGGAAAATAAATTTTTGAACTAGACTACTGTGGGTACGTTATAGAATTCTTCGGGGCTTTACAGTAAATAATATCTTACAGTATATAAGCTTTGACCACAATGCAAATGCACACTTTAATAAATAGTTCCAATGTAAAAGAATGATTGGATAATCTAAGAAAACATCCCTGAAAGGCAGAGACCAGAATCCCGGTGGACTGGTGTTTGACAGCCATATGTTCTGACAGCCTGTGCGCGAGATCCCGAAGGTAGTTTCACATATGCCTTAAGTGGATAGAGGTCAATCAAAAGAAGCATTTTCATCTTCTGAGCTGCCCACTTTTATTAACACAGACATTTTTGTGTCTGCCCGCTGAACCAGATCAGGAAATTGATTCACTACTAGAACTAATCCGAAGAAAAAAAGTGTTAGATGTCAGTTGAATTAATATGCCTCATCATGCAGATATAAGTGTTCTACTGTTGGCATGAGGGAGATGTGGGAATTCAGATGGAAGGTTTGGATTGTGCTTCAGTCAATTCACAGTACTGCTTTTTGAACGTGTAATTTTAGTGTTGGTCACCAAAAAATAATATAGTCAGCATATTATGGATCATGCTGGGATTCTGCTCTGAGCTGCTTGTAGGTGAAGTTCATGCCTTTATGGCATTGCCTTCATTAAGATTCTGTGTGGGGTGCTGGGTCCCTGCATCTAAAGCCTATTGAAGGAGTGAGGTATTTATCTATTAGGTAAGCGTAAGAGCTCTGATTTAGAATATCTAATAAAGCCACTGTGAAAAGATGTTATTAAAAATAATCCAGCTGAAATTTTGAGTCTCATTACCAAAACCACATACATTTACTGAGATAATTACATTTTCTGAGCAGCCAAGAGCTGTATCATTTTTGCCAGTGTTGCATTACTTTTGATTTTTTTTTCTTGACTCAGAGGAGTTGTAATAATGCCAGCTGCTTTCAGACATTATTGATTATAAATCCTTTATACATCAAAGGAAGAATAAGTAGCTGCCACAGACTACTAAAAATAATTTTTTTATGTACACAGAGACCTGCTACAGTAACTGAAGCTACTGAAATAGATCAAAGAGTGAATTTTCTGTACGTATTTTCTGAGTATAGGAAAAATACAGGGGAGTGTTCTTATCATTTAAGTACTTAGCTAATCCTGTCAGAAGGAACAGCAGTGTTTCATATTTTGTAGTGTCAGCATGTGCATTTTCAATCTGTCTCATGCACTCAGTAAGAGAATAGTGCATATAAAGCAACAGTATTTTGGTAATATTCAAATAACTTTGGATAGTTTGTATTGACTGGGGGTGGTTATGTTCTGATGAACTGGGGTAGGGTTTGCTATTCACTGAATTTCTTTAGTGGAGCATTAATTTCAGTAGAGTATGAGAGGAGTGAGAAAAAGTGTCAAAGGGGTATTGAGGGGCAGACCAACTAAAGGTTGAGTTGAAGTGATTGTAGCGCCTTTATATGTGATTAATAAAGAACATGTACATCTTAACAAAAAAAATAATGGATTTCTCAGTTTCATTGGGAGTTTTAAAAGAAATGGTAGCAAGTAATGAGAAGATAGCTTCTACATTTAACTGAAAATTCTTGATGATAAAATTAAAGTCTAGTTGAAAACCCAGGATTTGTGGTTTAGAAGCTGACTCTTCCTGGCCCCATTTTCAGGGGACTGTTCTGCTTGCAGTTTTTAACTTCCACTATCATTAAGCAATACTGGAATCCTACACGGCAATCAGGTTTAGCCAGACAAGAATCACAGAATGTTAGGGATTGGAAGGGACCTCTGAAGATGATCTAGTCCAAACCCGCTGCTAGAGCAGGATCCCAGAGTAGATCACACAGGAACACGTCCAGACGGGTTTGAATGTCTCCAGAGACGGAGACTCCACAACCTCTCTGGGCAGCCTGTTCAAGAACTTCAATTACACCCTGTGCAGAGCCCCCAGGCCAGTCTTTTGCATAAAGACTAGGAGATGGAAATGTTTTCAGGAAAGGATATTATATGCTTGGAACTGTAATATGCGTGAATAACATTTTCATATTAAAAATTATATCCTCTGATTGCTGTAAACTGATCCACAGAATAATAACTCCATAATTGGATATTCAGGTTCATTTCTCAAAAAAAAGAATAGTAAGGAAAACACAAGTAACTTTATTTCTTATGAGTGTATTTCTTAGAAAGAGTTTATAAGTACATGGAATGTAATAATCTTGAAATACATACTCGTTAATACTAATTATTATATAAATCACTTCTTTGTGCCTTGACTTTGCATTCATTAGTGGATTATGATTTACCCAAGTATCGTGAGATTTAGTTGATTGATATATTCAAATAGCAGATGCTGTGGAAGTGCAAAAGCAGTACTTTTGGCTAGAAATAGTAAATGCAAAAAATGAAATGATCCCTTTTTAAGTGTGATCTGTGATCTTACTCAGGAGAAATATTATTTTGTAGTACTACCCACAATCAGAATCAGTTTTAGAAGCCATGTAAATGCCCTGAAAACATGGTCCCTGTTTCATACAGCTGCTTGAGTTTTACTAGTTCAAGCCAGAGACCCATTTAACCAAGTTCCTTACATTTCACAGGGAAAAGCTCAGTGGTTTTGCTTTCTGGTGTATGCAGATTCTCATCCTTAGGGGTGGCCCCAGGTATGTTGTGACCAGGGCCTGAGATGGCAGGAGACAGCAAAATGACTATGCATCTCCCGAGACTGCCAGGAGGCAATGTGCACTCAGCCTAAGCCGGAGTAGCCCTGAAGCTACTTTGATGGACCATGGCTGGAATGAGTTTCCAGCAGCCCCCATGCTAGTCAAGAATTGCTGGCATTCAGCAGTGCTCTGTTCACACTGCTGCCTCCAAAGAACCCACTGCTATGATTCAGCTGCAGAACTGGCTGTGATAACTTTCATCTGCTGAGCCAAAACACATTAACAAGCAAAACGCAAGTTTCAGAATCATAAGAAATTCAGGTCACTGTTCATATCTCATTGTTAAAGAACTTCCTGTTGACAAATTTTAGCTCCGTCTTTGTAAAAAGTCCCTGCTGTGGAAAATTTTTCATGTGATGATCAGTGTGTAGCATACATTGGCTGTTTTTAAAGGGTTCCAGAGAAGTTACAGATTTTCATTTCTAGAACTATTTGAATAATTAGAAGTCTAGATTCTCTCGGGGGGAGGGGCTGTTTTGCAAAACAGATTTTGTAGTCAAGGCTATCTTAGAAGACAAAATCCATGCATTTCACATTTCAAAAGAGATTAATTGACTGCCTTGATTGCTTTCCAAATATTCTGTAATAAACCAAGTCAACACAGTTCTGACCTTAGTAGCTGTAGAAACTATAAATTCTTAGGTAGAAAACTCTTAAATTGTATGAGACTGAAAGACAAAACAGAAAGCAAATTCCAAGGCATATGTAAGGAAATGTTTTCTGGACTTACCAATCTCACATTTACCAAAATAATATTTCGCTTTTGATGTCACGTCTGGAAAAGCTCCTCATCAAAGGCCTCATCAAAAATTCCACACAAAAAACCCAGAACAAAATACCAAGCTGACATGAGTAAACAGCCACAGGTGCTAATTTGTGTCAAAGGAGAATTCGAGCTCGCTTCAAAGAAAAAAGATCAGCTCTGCCATAGGATATTACACAGCAATTTTAATTGACAAGAGATGCTCAAAATTAATTAATTTGCTGTGCTTCTCTGCTGCTTCTTCCCTGGTGCTGCTTTTGCTGTTGGGAAAAGAGGGGTCAGTGTGACACCTGGAGACTTGCTGGGTATCCTTAACAGTTACCACGGTGTTGCAGCCATAAATCTGATTGCCATAGGACAGAGTAAAATAGGCTGATTGATGCTGGGAGAATGTGGCTGAAGAGCTGCCACTGAACAGGGCATCTTTCCAGCTTAGGAAGACTTTTCTCAGGCTTCCGAATCATGAGGTTCACGCTTTCTCTAAAAGCAGCAAAGCAGCTTATTACTTACTGTCTGGAGTCTGTAATTTATAGGTATTATCTAACAGCCACTTAGCACTCAATGTTTAATTTCATATGTAATTAAGAATGTCTTTTCAAATTTTAGTTCTATTATATGTTTACATGTAAATTAGAAAAGCAACCTCACTTATTTACAGTAGGAACTTTGGTTTTTGAGCACTACCCAACAGAGTTCACAACCAAAAATTCAAAGAGAAAGAAAATAAGTGAAATTAATGAGAGTGCTGGTAACACAGCATTCCAGCCTCATTTGGTTGCAAAATGAGTGGGATGGGAAATTACAAATGTGTGAATCTTCCTTTAAAGATGTTTAGAGTGCTTTCTGCATTGGTGCACGATAAACCTGGCAGCAACATTTTTACGGTTATGTATTTAATTATAAGGATATGGGGCAGGTTGAATTGCTGCCCACAATGGAACCATTTACTGGGTAAATTTCTGGTCAGTGTTATACACTGATGAAGGAAGATACTATTATTCATCTGTCTGTTCCGTGTGAGTCATGACAGTTTTCAAACATATGGTGACAGTGTACTCTGTGGCCCTTGAGCATGTAATAACAAGTGTAACACTGTGTAGGCAGTACATTTCACTTTCATGGCTAATTTATATATATCAGTTGTTCCCAGCTTTCTCCTAGTGTTTAATAAGGCATGTGTCAGTTCCTGTTTACAGTTAGATTATTTTCAATATGTAGGGTTTGATAAACTATGTAAAACTGCATGGTATGTCTTTGAAACAATTTCAATGTATTTCAGCTTTCATTAAAACATAATTATTATTTTAAATATTAAGGAATAATTTTATATTAGAATACACAGATTCAGTATCTGAAGTACTGCATATGGCATGTGTCAGCAGTTCTCCAGAACTTCCCCAGGAGACTGCTGTTAACTGATATGATGGAATAAACTGTGCCAAGTGATCAAAACACCTCAAACAATCCAGGTGTGTTAGGTGACGCTGGTGGTTTAGAGAAACATGGTGGCACAGATTTTTTCCTTGAAAAAAATTTCTACAAGGTCTACTTTCTGTGAATTGTACTATGCCCAGCTGGCCACCACCATCAAAGGTCAAGGAGTCCTGCTTTAAATTCCTATCGTTAATTACTTGTCCTCTGAAGCAAAATTGTAGCCTCAGAATATCTGTGGTGATGTACATACTGATAACTGCCTTCTTAGCCAGTTTCTGCACCAATTACAACTTACCTAAATTGAGTCTAGCCTTTTTGGCACAAGGAAAACCTTCAGAACGTGATGTGACACAGCAGTATCTGCCAAACTTGACAAAGTAATAGCATCCCCTCATGGTTTCTTTTATATACTGGTCTCTAAAACACTTATACACAGATGTGTGAGGAATTCCTTTCTTCAGAAGCTGAAACCTAAAAGACTAGTTTCTAAGGCCTCCTTTCACATCCCCTAATAGAGGGGGTATACTAAGTGTGGATGGGCTAGGTTACAGGCAGACCCTGTGAAGATCCTGGGCAGAACTACCACATGGAAGCCAGGTCCTTCTAGTTGTCTAAATCACACAGGGAGCAGGGAATAGTATAGGATTGGGAAGGCACAAAGATGATTTAAAACCATTCTCTCAACCCCTTCTCAAATACGGTATCAGACTCTTCTAGACCTTTTTGAGACTGTCCACAGATTGAGTTATTCAAGAATATTTGCTCTCAGGTAAGTGACAGACAAGTCTGTAGAGATAAAACATCATCCATCCTGTAGGAGTGAATTATGCAATCATCTCACTAATGCTTTGAGTCCAAGACTTGATAGCAGTGATGTACATATCTTGTTTTCTTCTGTATCATTGTGAAGACACAGCAGAAGTGAAGAGTGTGTCCATGGCATGTCTTTGAACTTAACAGCTTTCAATGGATTTCTCTGTGAACTGGCAAGAAAATGTTTCATTAAAGCAGGTTAAAAAAAAAGACAGAATTACAACAGAGAAGATAGGAATTACAACAACTGAAACTGAACCAAAAACTTCACAGTACATACTTGCTGTGGGAAGAGGGAGGCAGTAACGAGAGAGAATTCATATCCAAACCCCTGAGAATAAGATAATCTCTCCTTATCCTGCATCTGCTCTATCTCCCAGGAGACAGGATAAGGAACAAAATACCTAGCACAGGCAGTTCTGTTTCCTATTGATTTCTAGAGTGACTGCCCTTCTCGGCACCACGTACTGTATACCATCCATCTAGCCACAGGCATATTCACAGAAGCCATTTCTGTAGAGACATAATTGGTCATTGGCACAGAAACTACAGAAACAGTTGTCACACAGCAGAAACATTTCCATCTCTCTTTCCCTTGGGGCAAACTGCATTACCATGAATTCCCAGTCCAGTACAGCTGAGTACTGCCTTGGTTTGAATACCCTCTTAACCAAGGCAAACTACAGCAATGAAAAGCAGATGTAAAATAGCCTCCCATAAAAAATGAGAACTTACAATCAACCTTGGATGCCAAGTGAATTTGGTGTAATCCCATACAGAGTATTAGTTAAGGAGGAGAGAAAAGTGTTTAACAGAAGAACTGAAAGTGGGATAAGGGTTTGGCAATTGCTGCAGCATGTGCGGAAAAGGAATACATCAAGTGAAGGGGAGGTTTCCGATAAATCAGACTTGGGAACAGCCATTCTCAATAGTGACCATGGCACAAACAATTGCAGCACGTTAGGCCTAAGAAAGATGAAGCAAATGGGAGCAGTGAAGGGCAAGCTGAATAATCAGGGAGATGTAGAATCTTTCTTAAAGAGATTAAGAGTTCAGTTTGTTTAGCCAAGCAAATTGATGGCCGGGAGGGGAGAAAGGAGTGCAGAATCTCCTAGACAGGTGAGTGGAGGAAGGACCAGCTAAGAAGGTTACCCAGGGAAGAATCTTCTTTAGCTACTATAATTTCACCAAACATACAAAAGAAAATTGTTACATTGGAGGACCTCCTTAGAAATGCAAGCACGTAGAGAGATGGAGCTAATCAGTAGCAAGGGAAAAGAGCTGGAAAGAAATGACACAACTTGGCACAATATCTGTATGTATATATTACCCTTGAGATTGAACACTGAAGTGAGGTTCTTGGGCAGGAAGGACAAGATGCCTGCTTGGTTTTCAATAGAGTTTGAGAATTACATTTAGAAAAGACCAGATGAGGTGGTTATCTGTAATGTCTTTTAGACTTTTGAGACTTAGTTCTCTTTCATCAGTAGGGGCAAATTTCTACTTAGAAAAGGTCACATACGGGCACACACTGGCACTAGCATTTTGTGTAATTAGCATATGCATGAGCTTTAATAAAAGGCAGCATCTGAGAAATCACAACTTCCTTCTTTTATAAATGCATGTAGGAACCTTAGTCAGAATAAAGAGAATACATCTTCTGTATCTCCATGGGGAAGCACCAGTTTCCCTGGTGCTGAGACAAGTTTATGTTCCAGTCTGTGCCTCTGCCTAATGTTGGCTGAAAAAAAGGAATGCCTTTCAAAGATTCACTTCTCAAAAAAAGAAAAATCTCATACTGGTTAATGAAATTGTCCAAGATTTTACATTGGTGTGTGACTAAAATTAAAGTCACAGCCTTCACAGCTTTTCTTTTAGGGAAAAGGCACTTTTCATAAGGAAACTGGAGAATTTAATGAGAAAAAGGCACCTAAAAATCTCCTTTGCCATGGAAAAAACCCTACAATGACTAAGTGAGATTATCAAGGTAAGACTCACCTAATCTAAATGCAAGTAATCTGGCAGCAAAGCCTGATGAGTTAGCAAATCTCCATAAAGGCATGCTGACACACCATATAGGTAACAAACAGCTGGTGTTCAAAGAAAGGGAAGGGGATAACATAAGCAGTAATAAAGCAGGCGCTTAGAAATCAGTAGAGGTGATCCTTTTGTCTTCTGCTTTTACCTAAGTGTTGCTGGGTTTGAACAGACTATCAAAGATTTTGTGTTTGGAAGAGTCTGTTTGTTGCGTTTGTGGAATAAACTTTTTTCTTATCAATACTAGGCCTTATCCCAGTAGAAGGTAAAGAAAGGGAACACAGTCATAGTTGGGAAGTAAAGATATGGGAGGGTGAAGAGAAGTACTGTTATCACTGAATGTTTTCACTCTAACAGTGGCCAAGATTGTGATATTCTACCAATAGAGTGGTTTTATTTCCTCTGAAGAATTTAGTACCCTTCTGCAAAGGTTCAGTGACTGAGGTAGGTGAATACAGAAATAAATGTAAGTTCCTGTGACTCATATGCAGTAATTAATAATTTTCATAACCTTGAATGGGCAACCAAAACCCCAAGAGAGAAAAAACTCACCGAAAAGTGAGAGTATACAGAAGGGAAAGGAAGAACGTAAATGGAATGCTCTCTTTCTTCACATATAAGCACTAAAAATCATGCAGAGTGAATATGGAGAAGAGCTCTGCAAGCTAGAAAGGTGTTGGTAGTCAATTATCAGCTGACTATAGAACATGGAAGCAAGTAAGGAAGAAAGTTGCTTCATTTTTCAATGAAATGAGGTACGGCACAAGCAAAGAAGGAACAGAAATTGATGGTAGAGCAGAGTAAGTATGTTTTGATGTGAACATTCCCTCATGGAGGTGGGAACCTACTCCTTGAATGCAGGGAGTAAAGATACAATCTAATTATCATCATCATAAGCTCTCCTCTGCAAACCCTTACCCTGTTGGGAATTTTGATGCTTAAAAAGAGTAGGATTGTGGAAAATACTGACAGCATCTGTAAATTCTTATAGAGTATTATAGTTTGTTAAGGGGTGAAATTCTTAGTTCCTTCATCATGTATTACTTTGAAGATCACAGTGGAACCTGGGATATATAAATATAGCTGTGTTGCTGAAATTGTCTAGTATTTTTCTTTATGTTCACATTAATATTGAATAATTAAAATTGCAAATGTTCTAAT
The DNA here is from genome assembly GCA_028020825.1 of Podargus strigoides. Taxonomy (NCBI): domain Eukaryota; kingdom Metazoa; phylum Chordata; class Aves; order Caprimulgiformes; family Podargidae; genus Podargus; species Podargus strigoides. Next base: position 10,426,670 of record CM051624.1, on the reverse strand, counting down.
AGTTTCTAGCTTTCAAGTGGTTACCTCAACTGTATTACCTGAGGTTTTTAAGTCTGTTTTTCACTGTTTTAAAGCTAACTGTGTGGGTTTCTTAAAATGTTCCAGTGTCTTTTGGGCTTTAACAATAGCACAGCTCTCTAATAGCTGGGAGATGAAAAGAATTCTGGTTAGCAAAATCTTAATGTCCAGTGCATCCTGCTCTGTTTAAAAAAAAGTAACAGAAATTAACTAATGAAATGGCCTCTTAAGAGTTGAATTAACACTGCACGTTTTATCTCATTATTTCTCTGTGGATAGAAAACTACAGGGAAAAGGACACAGGCTTTCATTTGTTACAGCTTTCTAGCAATCCTTGTGACTCTGAAAAAAGGGGATTGCACTTGCGTGTAAATTTTATTTTACTTAGAACGTTAATGCCATGCCTAACAGTGGGTTCCCAATGGTATGTTCAGACATCTTGACTATGACAACGAGTCATGTCAAACAAAATACGGTCCTTTTACTACTAAGTGCCTGAACTCCCTGATGACAAGGTAGCTCTGCATGCAGTAATTGCACATACACACAAAGGAGTTAGGCTAAAATTGTGTCTGGGACTGCGTACTTGACACCTTTGACTCTTGAGCACCAATTTTTATGTTTCTCCTTTTCCATAAAGGATGTTTTTGTAGGAAATACAAACTAAAAGCCTATGCAACTGTCAAGTGATTGTGATGAAAAGCCAGACAGGTTGCTGAATGTGGCCTTTCAGTATTTATTATTGCCAGGATGCTTTTAAACAGCACTTTAGCAGCAGCTGAAATTATTCCAATGTAGTGCTTTATTGTAGCCCATATTTATAAAATGAAGTCATAGATTTTATAGACTGTAGGATTAGTTTTTTAAAACTTTTGTCTCTTTTGGAGGAAAGGTCCTCTAAGCCAGAAGGATAATTTTTTTAAATAACAATGGTAAAATAAAACAACCCACACTTCTTAAATGAAGTGAATAATAAATAAACCTGAATTTCTTTATGGAGGCTTGCTCTATTTGTGGATGTCAGTTAAACCAAATCTTAGTTTGCTGCGTGTATTTCTCACACTGTTGCACCTCAAAAACCTAAGAGCATTGTGCTACATTAGTTGAACTGTTTGCTTTTTCCTTTCCCACTGTCAATGACAAACCTCCTTCTCTCTTCTGGGAGAGGAAGGAAATGGGTATATCGACAATAAAGAATCCAGCATTGTAAATAAAGTGTTTCGGTGTTTTGTTTTAATATCCACTCAGATGGCTGCAGAAAACCACAGTGACTTTGTTGGTGGCAGACAAAGAAGATTCTAGAGACAGCATGTCTAGATCACTTCATCCTAAAAGTAGGGCACATAGCATAACTAGTTCCCTAAGAGAAGATGGAAATGTGGGCAGTAAATAGTTTTTACTGCTAGACGAACCTGGATAATTCTTATGTAGATGGGACAGGAAAAACAAGATCCAGATAGAGAGGAACTCTTACGATATTTCAAGTCAGGCAGCAGGTTGAGGAAGAAGCACACTCACCAAGTCTCTTCTGCATCAATCTTCTGCATCTACACTTCTGCTGTGTGCCATAAGCAGAGGGGATTAATACTGCACTTTAGTTCCATTGAGCTAATTAGCCTTCCTGCAGGGGGGAGCTTATAGTGTGTGCTGCTTATGTGGGAAATTGCCAGCATGCATACACTTGATTAGCCAGTGTATTATGAATCAGGGTCATAGCTGGAGTAGTGGCTTTGTTCAGAGATGCTCAGATCCCTCGGGTAAGCAGCTAATTGCAGGAAATCTTTTAAAGCAAATGTGTGATAGGAAGAAAGCAATGAATATTGTTTATTCAAAAGACAGGAGTGGTTCCTTTGAATCAGTTACCTTGCATAATTATGTAATTAGGGCATGTTCCATTTTTAATTAAATCTCTTGCATATTCATGAAAATACTCTGAACCTGTAGACCAATTGGCATGACTCTTACTTTTAAAATACAGGTGGTATAAAGGAATGCCCTTCAATCTTTTTTTCCCTTTCATATTACTGTGCAAGTACATGTTTCACACTATTATACATAGTTAGCCTGTATTGCTTGTCAAAACTAAAATATTATGGTAAGCCATTAATACAAAATTGTCAGAGAAATGTTTTAAATGGAGATGAACACAGAAGCTGCTGCTCTGAAATACTAGCTTCACAATTGTTTTTGTTGGACACCTTGACCTGTGTAAGATATCAGTCAGTGAGTGGTATTCAGAAAGTATACTGCAGTTCCCTCAGCTTTTCATATCCAACCGTGACACTCTGTATTTGCAGTCTGCAGGCAACCCGCGTTCCCCTAACTTTGTTTTGTTTCTTGTGGGCTTCTGTGACTCTTCCTCTTCTTCTATCTCTTTGACAACAGCATTAGCTTTGATTCTTCTTCTGTCTTCCTGCTGCTGCTTAGGAGTCTTGCTTTCTCACCTGGCTCTTGTTCTCACATCTGCCGTTTTGTAGACTTGCTTGGGTTTATGCGAGAGCAAACAGGTGTAAGCCATGCTTTCCTTGTGTATTGTAGATATTGATGTTTAGGTGAGGCTGCACATTTTGATTTACCACTATACCTCCGTGTTTCCATTAGCTTATGATTCATACCCTGTATGTACTGCAGGAGTTACATAGGCAGTTGCACTAGAGAATCGTTGTCAGTCTCTTCCAACTGAACTATTCTATTCTACTGTACATGGAGCTCAGATGATAATGCACTGTAATATTCTGCACAAACATTCATATTCTCCTCTCTTTCATGAAGTTAGGCTGTCACTCTTCCCTGATTATTTCCAACGTACATTTTACAGCTTTTCTATATATAACTGTTGTGGTTTTTTTCACCTCAGACCTCAATTCCTTACATCTTTCATTTCTGGGCTTAACTTCTACCTACTGGAACATAAAGCAACATGAAGAAAACACTGTGACTGTTCCTTCTTCTCTAGCAAGTGGGAATTAAATCGGAAGCTACACAGAAATAGTTCTTGTGACAAGTGCCATCAAGTTCTTATGGAAGCCTCACTTACGTGTAAACCTGTAGAAGCAGGGATCTTTCACTTCGTTCAGTGTGGAACAAAGATAAGGGCGTTGAAATATATTAGCAGCACGTCGTTAGCTTTGGGGCAGGGAGCCAGCCTTCACCACAGAATTTGCTGAGGGACATGGTGTAGTGGTGAATTGGCAGTGCTGGGTTAATGGTTGGACTTGATGATCTTAGAGGTCTCTTCCAACCAAGGCTGCTCTGTAGTTCTATGATTCTATGAATTCGTCCTGCAGCCTCAGTTTCCCTGGTGTAACCCACCCCCCAAGCTGGCTGCATGTGGTACAGCTCTTCTTGTGCCTTTGTCCCACGGGTGTTCAACCACTACTGGAGCATCACCTGTACATTCCTACTGCCAGCCTGCTTTACAGGAGCAAAATCCCGGGATTCTTTCCAGGACACTCAGAACAACCAACACGAAAAGCATCTGTGGCAGCACCCCATGCTGGAGCAAAGCCACCTCAGTGTCACCGGAGGGAGGGTGCCTTGAGGAAATGCCGGGGTTGCTCTCCACTGACACACACTTCACCAGACAAGGCCTCAGCGAGGTTTAGCACGGCCCCCGTCCGTCTCCCCCGGCAGCCTCGGGGATGTCAGCGTGGGGCCTCGCACCTGAGCCGCCTCAGGCATCGCCTCAGCATCCTTCCCGGGGCCGGCCCGGCTGCCGAGGGCCGCCTCAGGCCCAGCCCCGTGCTACCGTGGGGGCGAGGCAGGCGGGTGGCGGGCTGATGGGGTGGCGCGGCTGGGGGGCCATTGCGCTCGCGCTTTCCCTCTCTCCCCACCGAAGGGAAGGGATGACGCCATACGCGGGGGGGCGGTGGGAAAGAAGGGCGCGCAAAGGCTTGTGGGAGAAGAAGGGGGAACCGCCATGTTGGGCGGGGCGGCGGGTGGGAGGGAGGGAGGGAGGCGCAGGGCGGGCCCGGGGCGGTGGCGGCAGCTGGGGCGGTGGCGGCGGCTGTCTGCAGCTGTCAGCGTCCCCTCCTCGGGGGTTGGGCCGTGTGCCGACCACCGCGGCCGCCGGGCTGGGCCTGTCAGCGCCTCGGGTGAGGCACTGAGGGCGCCGTAGTGCCGACCCACTTCCTTCCTTCCCTCTCTTCGGTCCTCTCTCCCCCTCCGCCCCCCAAAAACCCTTTTCCTTCCTCCCTTCCGCCCGCCCATCGCTGACATCCTCCTCCGGTCGCCTCCTCCCCCCCCTCACCCCCGCCCCGGGCTGCGCGGCCCCCGCCGCCTCTGCGAGCGCTGCGCACATCGCCCGAGCCTGCAGCACCGAGCGGTGAGCGAGGGGAGCTGCCCGCACCCGGGGGCGGGGGGAGGCGAGGTGTGCGTGCGTTCCATTATTTTGCCTTTTTATCCGCCGTTACGCAAACAACAAAAGGCTGCGCGGGCGGCTGGTCCCTCCGCAGCCGCTGACAGCCGGCGGAGAGGGGGGTCCGGGGGGGTCGAGGTGTTTTTTCGGTGTTCTGTGTAAAGCTCCCTCAGTTAACGCTCCCCGCCCGGCTGCGGGAAGGAGGAACCCCCCGGCGGGGATGGGGACGGGCTCGGCTTTGTCCCCTCTTCCTCCCCTGGCTGCCTTCCGTCGGGCACCGCCCGGGGAGGGCCCCCGCGCGGAGCCGAGGTGCGGGGGGTGCGGGCCGCGCCCCTCCTGCGGGCTCCGCTGGGCCGCGGGGCGTGCGGCGCTTTGTGCGGAGTTGGCGGACTTGGCTTGGGGGTTATTCGGTGGCTGCTTCGGAAATGGGGAAGGGAGAGGCGGGGACAGCTCGTTCTTGGGTCTGTATATTGTAGGTCACCTACTGTGCGCGGGGGAACCCGGGGCTTAGGACTTGGCCAGATTTCTGCGTTTCCAGGATAAGGAAGAAAAGCATTGGTTAGGAACACCTTATTCTAGCAAAATGTCATGAATGCATAACTGACTGAATTGCTAACGGTATCTTTAGGGCAGAGATTAGCTAGATACTGTAAAATCTTACTCATTGTCGTTTCATGTTTCTAGTATTTTCAGGTAACAATGCTTGATTTGTAGATCTGCACGGCAGTTGTCTCTTAATCACAAAAAGGAACTTCTTGACTCCTTATTGCATTCTGAGCATATTGAAGCATATTTTCATGACCAAAGCATCACCTAATGTCATGCTATCACCTGGCTTTTTGAAGGCTACTAAATCAATGATGATGCTCTTACTCCTCCACGCCCCGTTAATCATTTCCATGACTGTTTGTGACTTAAATGGAATCAGAATACAGAATCAGAAAATAAAAGCAGGTAGAAAAAAGTGAAACTTCGTTTTTATCGTTTCCTTTGAACAGCATAAATGCTAAGCAAATATTCGTGATATAAAATACTTTCACAGTTATGCATAAAAGTGCATAAAATGAAGACTGAAAAATGTAATTTTAGTGTTCTTGCAGTCGGCAGAAGGTTTAGTAACAATTACTCTGGGAAGTAATTGTCTCTTTCACTTCCACTTTTGTACTTGCACTTCACTTACATAGGAGACTTATGCCCAAAGGGTGTGATTGGAAGCTAAAAAGGAACCTTCGAGACTTAGACAGTTTAGCAATTTAATCACAAAACCACACACACAAAAAACAGCTAAAAAAACCCCCAACAAACCCCAGTAAAACCAAAACCAGCACCTTTTTGAATGCACAATTGATTTCAAACTCTTTTGGAAAATAGCTTTATTTTAATTGATTATGAATTCCGAAGCTTCAGCGAAACATGATAGAGGATATTACAACCCTAGGATTACAGATACAATTGAAAGTAACACATTCAGCATTTCCTGGCAGCAAAGAGAAAGCTGATGCATCTGGTGATTCTGAGCAGAAGACCTTATATTTTGTAAGTCACTTGCACAATTATTTTTGTGAACACATGGTTTATGTGAACCTTTTTGTGAAATCACAACAGGTCTGGAGAACTCTAACAGTTCCATTTAAATACACATTTTATATAATGCAGAACCATGTGGGTAAATGCAGGGAATTTAAATTGTCAGTTCCTGAAACTCCCACAACAATGCTGTATCACTTCTGCATCATGTTGCAGTTAAAAGTTTGGCAACCTTTCTGTTTCCAAAGGATGATGATGGAATTGGACAGTTCAAGTAATGAGAAATTCTAACAGCAATTTGAGCTTAGATTCCCTTCATTTTCTAATCAAAGAAAACATGCTATCATACGTAACTGAAAAAGAGAGTAATGTTACCACCCAGACGTCTTCTGAAATAGCCTCATTTATTGTTTGTCAGGTTACTATGATATGCTAACAGTGCCTTATTAATGGAAACTGATTTTTAAAAAGGTCTGTGTTTGCCTGAAGAGGAATTGCATACAAAATTGTGAGTTAAGTTTGCAGGAATCCAGAATATGATCTTCTGAATGTTTTTGATATAGAGAAATCAAAATAATACTGGACAGACACTTAAGGCATATAAGAGCAATTACTGTTTCCTCTGTTCATTAAGAACTTACCGCGATAATGTCAGAAAACCATCACTTGAGTGCTGCTCTTATGCAGTGTATCTATATATGTGTGGTTTTATGTGTATCTATTTGGGTATACATATATATCTACATATGACTTTTATTTAATTGGGAGTTTGGGGAAATACTCTAGCCTCATGTTCAGTTCTGAGTCCATTTAATGCAGCTTCTGTTCCTCTTGAGACATGTGGGTGTGCAGTTACTCTTTCATGTCTTCCTCTGTTTAGCTTCTCACGCAGACATGCAATTGGATTTATTCCGGGATTAATAGCATCTCTGCCCATGTATAGCTCATGATTATTTTAAAGCTTAATTCAGTGTTCAAATACTTGTTAAAATAGTGTTTTTTATAAGAGGAGTGGAAAATAAGGAGCTTCAGGTAGATTCATAAATAAGCAAAATATATTTCTGTATTTAATGTTGAAGAGCATAATAGCAGACAGTGATGGGGACAAGCATGCTAGGTCTATTTAAATGAACATCTCTTGTAGTCTCTCTGCCTCCAGGTTGTTGGTCATTATGACACAACTATTGTAAAAATGGACCGGTTCCATAATAATGGCAATAAAGTGGTTGGTTAGTCACAGGCTTTTCTCTTCATTCAGCCTGTGTAATACTTTGTGTTTCCAAAGTATTTTTTAATTGTTTTATAAGAACATCCTACTTACCTTGGCCAAAGTTTAAGAAAATGTTTATTTTCAACATTAGCTCTAATTTTCCTTAAAGCAAAAGCATGACACAGATAGTGTTCAATAGTAATGTCTAGTTACTTTCTGGTAACTAAGTACCAGTGAAAGGCAGATTGTTCATTCTAAAAATAAACTTTTTTGACTTCAAAATAGAACTGATTATAATAGTTATACCTGAAGCCAACTGTGCTCAGGATATTTTTGAGGTATTAAGGCTTTTCCAGTAATTTCTTTAGTAAAATATTTTATTTTCTGAAAGCATGCTACAGAAATAAGTGTAGTTCCTTTGAAAAATTACTTAATCGATAAATGCCTGACCAGAAGAAGGTGCACTTATGCTGTCTTAGATTTGCTGAGATGTTTTTGTTGCCTTCGTTTTCTGGGATTTAAATTGAGCACTTTGTTAGAGGGTCAGAGCCAGAATTATGGATGCTTTCAGTGCTGGAGGAATTACTTCCATAGGGTTTTATATGAGGTGCTTTGCAGGCATCAGGTATAAGATGACACTGTAGTTGTTTGGGTTTTTTTGTGCTAGACAATATATTTAATAATGATGGGCCACAGCAAACAGGCAAGCATGAGGACTGAGGATGTGTGCTTCCAGTACCCATAGTATATTTGGGAATGTGAAAAAAAGGAGTTGTTCACAGAGGACAAACACTAAAGCACAGTTAACAATAGATATGCTAATTTTTAATAATATATGAAGAAAATTAATCTCTGATAGTTGGCAGTTTCTTCAGACTCGGCCAGCTAAGAAAACAGATGCAAGTAATAGTATCTGTGTGTTGATCACTGTTTCTTTGAATCCAGCTTCTCTTCCATGGAGCCTCCTATTTAACTCTTTTTAGTGCAATTGGAAACAAGCTTTACTCTGGTGTTTTAACAGGTACATAGAATTAAATTGAATTTGCTTTATCAAATATTTATTATTGACATCTTTCTTGCTCAAAACTAGGAAGCATGGGATTATGTCATCTTCTATTCCAAATGTGCTTTCTCTCTATTGTCTGCTAAAAATCAGTCCTTTTCAGGGACAACACTTATATTTTTTGGAATTGTCAGATAACCATATATCTTAGTGTTTTGCATTACATACAAACACTGATGTTATATTCATAAACTGTTTCTTAAATCCTGTGCTGCTATCCCTTTTGGCAGCATATCACTACAAATATTTTACAGTATTCTAGTATTGTACTTTGGAGACAGCACAAGTAGTTAAAAGTTAACAAAAAATTAAGATTACTTGCAATGTGCTGTTATTTGTGGATGTGTGCCATTCCACAGTGTAGAGAGTGGTGGTTTTAAACTCTTTAAAGGACTGCAGTAGCTGCATTCCTGCAATATATCTGGAGTTTGCTCCTTCCAGCTGACAGTAGTTGAATGATTTGCAAAGCATGTCAGACAGATTATGGACTAGGAGGGGAGGAGGGGGGTGTCTGTCTTGGGCATGGTTTTGGGTTTTGTGGGGTTTTTTCCCTGAGAGAATATTGTGTTTAAGATTGAGTGCTTTTATGGATGTTACTTTATCAAGCAATGTCAGGCTGAATAGTGCAGGAAAGTCATGGGTGTATCTGTTTCTTCCAGTTTGAGCAGCTTCCATTTCAGAGGCTGCTGTTGCTCCCTCATCCCTCTTGTCTTTGCCACAAGTGGATTTTACTATACCTTCACCTTTAACATTTCATTTGTTCATGTACTTAAACTGGATGTTCCTCCCTGCCCTCCTCCAATCATATTTAGTGTGTGTTTAGAGGGAGAAGGGTTGGTTAGTTGCCTCAGTGTAGAGGGTGGCTGTGTGTAGTCGGGTTAAAGCAATTTGTGGGTTAGTAACCTGTGAGTATATAGGGGAGGTCACAGGTTTGTGATAGGAGGACAGCAACCTCCTGAAATGTTTCTACTGACAGAACAGTAATATATAATCAATATCTAAGAATATAGTTGAATTTTTCTTCAGTCTCAATGCTGGTTTATGTAGTTTCACACTCCTGCTGCTTGTTCTGTCTCCTCATTCTGTTAATACAGGTTGCTGCACAGCAGCATGGTGAAAAAGGTGTATTTGGACTGTTTCTGTGTCCTGGACCTTTTCCTTTTTTTTTGTCCCCTCACCTCTGAGTGAAAATTAATCCTGTAAAAGGTGCAGATCTTTGGTTTGGTTTAGTATGGACAGGAGTGCTTGTGCTGGCATGAGGAGCGTTACTTATTATCTCTAACCATAGCCTTAGTGAGTGAATGCCCATGGTCTTGTGTTTGCAGGAAGCCAGGCTGGATGATTTGATGTCCATTTCTGTCTCTGAATTCCTCTGTAGGTAGAAGGCAATGATGTGTGGCAGATACAAGAGTGCACTATTGTTTATATTTACCATTTCCCTGGATGTAGCTCAGTTGCATTCAGTATAATGAATATTGCTGTGTTGAAATACAGAGGTCATGGAGTACAGGAGTCATGATGGTGGTTGGCAGTTTGCTGACACACGTGACAGTGACCTAGAGGTATGAAGGAATGAATCCACAGGAAGACAGGTTAATTCTGAGGAGTGGTCTGTGTTGTGAAGGTTTGGTGTGCAAGCCTGATTGCTATGTCTATTGTAAGGCGGAATGATATTTAACAGAGAGGACGTGGTAAAACTGCTTGGTAGGCTTCTGGTCTGGGAGCATTCTGGAACACAGAATGGAGGTGCTTGGTGGGCATTCCTGAGGGCTTAAGAAATCATGTGGAGATGACAGGTAAGATTTTGTTATGGTACTGATAGATGTCTTAGCAAGATGTCCTCATTTTTCAAAGATTTCTTATCCATCCTGTATCTTTTGAAGAGGCAAGAGACAGCACAGGGTGACTTTGACTCAGTGTCCCAGTAATTTGCCGTTAAGTAATTACGTCTCCTTTCCATTGTTCAGAAAAGAGGTAAAGGCAGATGAATGATTCAATTAACTCTGCTTTTAAATCTTTCTTATTCAGTTAGTATCAGTTACTCTCACAGTACTTTTACGTTAAAATTATATGCTGCATGTTAATTTTAGAGCACACTTAAAATCCTGCTGTCAGGACACTCGTTTAACTTTAGAAAAAATGTCTCTAAGTTTGGAGTTTGTACAGAATGCGGGTAGAGCGCAAAGATGCACAGCATATTTTTGAAAGCAGCAGCCAGTGGGGTTTGAATTACAGTACCTGTTTGTGTGGCCATTGAATCTTGATCTCCACACAGTTGTTATGTTAACAAATGGCCTGGAAATATGCTGGCTGATATATATATATTTTTTTTAATTTATTTTATTTTTTCTTTTTATTCCCTCTTCCTCCTCCTCTAGTCTGGCTGCACGTGGAGCAGTACTTGAAAGTACATGATGCGTTGCTTTTAATGGTGCATTTGTTTTAGGAAGTGACTGTTCTGCTGTCCTCAGTACTGGGATGTTTTCCAAACAGGTTTACCCAAACAAGATAGTTTAAAAAATCATATTAGAAATGTTACTTTAGAGCAGCAGGATGATGGGAACCTTCATGTTAGTGCTGTTACCACAGCCAGTATTTCAGGAGTTCTAAAGGAGACCCACTGCCCCAGCACTAAGACCAATCATGAATGTGAAAGATCACTGAGAGGGGGCTAAAACTATGATTCGATCTTCAGGTGGGAGTGCATAGGATGTTGAGGTGACAGTGTCTGCAGAAGAACTTTCTGGTTTTCTTGTTTTGGTTCAAATAACCCTTCTCTTCAATGTCCTCCAACGTGCAAGAGCAACATAATCTGTACTCAAAGTAAATTGTCAGCAAAGCTTCCTGCAGAGATCCGATAATGAGGCAAGATGTGGCCTTCTCTGCCCGTCTTGCGTGCATTTCTTTAATGGTTATAGGTATGCCATAAAAAGTAGATTTGGTTAAGGTTATGGGTCTGATGTTAGTTAAGTGGAAGCTGATGGGCTTTTTAATATATTATGGAAGTCTGATTTGATGGAAACATTCCTGTGCTTTTACCTAAGTGCTCTTTAGAGTCAAGATAAATGGATAACAAAAGCGGATACGTACTGTAATTAATCAATAAAGAGGTTCTTGTCCAAAAATAGCAATACAAATACATTTTGAAGAAATAGTGTCCAGCTCAAAAATGTTTTGTCTACACTATTGACATCACAAGACATGTAACTTTTATAATGCTTTCACGTTATTGTACCTTTCTGTTCCAGTCCTAAAGGGATACTCTCACCAGCTAGAATCAGTCTGTTAAAAATGTATCAAGAGTCAAGATTTACTGAAGACATGGTTGCATAAGTTGGCAAGTCCATGAAGAGCCAAGTGCCATTTCCACATGCAAATAAACGTAGATTCTTGGAATGTTGAGGGTAAAAACTGTGGAGGTTGATGAAGATGATGGATTTGTAGCTCCAACTGTCTTGACAGTATTTCTTTAAAAATACAGGCAAAATTTCCTTTCAGTCCACTTAAAGTAGGTAATTTATAAAGCATGTCTTTGGAGCTACAAAATACTAAACTACAATACATTTTTTTTAATAATTAGCCTTGATTTTTCCTGATGTATCTTTGATTCTTGTGACATGCATTTTTAATAACTAAGGTACCTATAATGACTCTTGAAATGATTCAACTTCTGCCTTCTGATACATTTAAGTATGGTTATTCTGTCTTTATGTAACTACTCTTAATACAGTCATAATAATTTTGTTAAAATCATCCAGTGAGGTGGGCTTTGTGTCATAAGCGCAAGACAAATCCTGTGTGGCCTGGACTGATATGTTGTGTCAGTGTTCTAGTGAACAGGCAAAACGCTCCACTTTCTTGAGGTCTATTGGTGGCCGCTTGGAAGTGTTTATTAGTGGCTCACAAGAGACTAGGGAGGTGCCAGCTTTGAAGGAGATCAACAGACGCTGTTTGCTGTTGACACAGCAATAGTACAAAGAGAGACAGCTCCCTTGCTCCAAGGAGTAGGAGACTGTGATTTGCAGTCTGTGTGTCTTCAGAAGTTGCATGGACATAACTAAAATTAACAAATTGACATTAGAGCTCCTTGCTCAAGACTACCAAACAGTGGAAAAGCTTTGTGTTCAGTTTTATTATTTTGGAAAAAAATCGGGTTTTGATCTTGCCAGAGGTCTAAGGATATTAAATAAGTATGTTGTTTCAGATTTAGAGTAAGGAAGGTATCTACCACCAACCTGTAACAGACGATAGTAACCTTGATTAACACAGAGTTAATAAGCACATACCTTCTTGAAAGTATGGCGTTTGCTGTAGTTCCTCTAGATTCCTGACTGGGTCTACTAAACTGCCTTAGACACACGCCTGTCAGAGTTCTCTTGCACTTGCTTCAGCTTTGACAAGAGTAATCTCTGATGTGGTAACAAATGCATAGAAGGATCTTATTTCCATCCAGCTTCATTTGAAACCTGAGATGTTAGAAGGGCTTGGGAATGTATACAGAGAAGAAATTTTCTCTTACATGCTTATGACCTATGTGGACTGATTGTAGGATCCAAACAGATGCCACTTTTCAGAGGAAGAATAATCCACTGTGACTTAGGATATGTCACTATTCTATGTTTTAATTGCTATCTATCTTTAGTACTTCAGAAAGGTAAAATGTAGTGGGTGAGATATGCCAGAAAGAGGATGCTTTCCCTTGACTCCTTTTACACAAATAATGGGCCATATCTGAGGGTCTCTATCTGCTGCAGTAAAGGAACAGGAAGAGCAGTGTGGGGTTTGGCCACGGTCTGCAGCATTATGGAATTCCAGATATGGTTGAATCTAAAAGAGATTTTGGAAGTAGTCAGATTGGCAAGTCTTCTGGGCTGTCTGCAGTTAAAAGGATACAGATCTGACTGTATCATGGTAATTGAAATGCTGGCTAGTAGCTAGTGTTTATTCAGTGGAGAACTGTCAAGGGATTGACACCATAATAACATTTTCTTTAAGAGGAAGAATAATCTCTGTAGTTACAGGATGCTTTTATGCCACTAAATACTTTTATACTGTATAAGGATTTTTTATGGAATTAACTGTTTCAGCAGGAATTTATAATTTTAATGAAAGTAGTTTACTTGCCACAAAAGAAGGAAGGCTGAAATTACTCTGAAGTTCTTTTGGCAGTTATCCTTGTAATGTGCCAAAGCATTTATTTCAAAATACTGCTAAGATTGTTACTTATAAAAATGCAGATATGATTGCTAAGAAACAGTATATGCTTCATTAATGTTGATGTAGCATGATACAGAAACCTAAATAAAAGGACTCCGCAGCAGTGGAAATCTTCGTAGCTTGTGCTTTGTCAGAGTATTGTCAGCATCACCCTTGCTATAGATTTTATAGGAGCTATTTTTGCTATCACCTCTTTTATTAGCAAATATAATTTGTAAGCCTACTTTTCTCCTTGATTTTTTAATCTTCCAAAGAATCCAAAGACTACCCCTGAAACGTATGATGATTTTTTTTAAATAGCAGAATGTGGCATTAAAAGATTCCAGTTTTATCAAGGCAAATATACAGTGGCTGTGTTCTTTAGTTAAAGTACATAGTCCTCTTCACTTAAACATAGTTTAATGCAGTGGATGGGCTTATTGATAGCCATGGGGGTTTCCTAGAGTCTGACACAGTGTTTTTCAGAGGTGGATGCTGGTGTGATGTAGGGGTAGAAAACACACACGGCCATGTAGCCTCTTGCCCCTGATGCGATGTGGAGAGTGGGCTGCACCTGGCAGTCTTAATAGAAAAGCAACAGTCATGTTAGTCTGGTGGAAGTCTCTGCCCGTATTCAAGTGTGTTGGTGTTTTATGCTTTTTAGTCAAGCCGTCTTATGTGTATTGTGTGTTTTGTCAGAAATTTGTGAGTTTACTTTTATGAATGTTAAACTTTTACAAAGTATGAGTGCTTGTCCAGTTTGCTTAGCAACACAGATGTCTTGTGGCGTTAAGGTCAAATTGCAAACATGTTCCTAAGCTTTTCTTAGGATGTGTGCCCTTGACATTAATGATAATAAATGTCCTTTTTATAGTATTTACCTTGCATACCTTCATTTTAAGCCAAGTGCAGACTTCTACATTCAGGGTTAGCCAAGTTGAAGGCTGGCAGGAGGAGGACAATAAGGTTTTTTAAATTCGGGTGCTTACTAGCTGGAAGTTGATAGAAAGTGAATCCAGGGGTTAAATGTTGTGTCTTCTAAAGGACTTCTCATAGCCTCAAGTTGGCTGCTAGTCCAGTATGTGCTGCTGATTGTTCTCACTGAGTTGTTTTTAAGGTAGCTTGTGTACATGCTAAATTGTGAAGACGCTTTCTGAGTTCGTGTATTTGGAAACCCGAGGCAGTACTGAAGTGTGGCAGTGTTCTGTTTATAGAACTGGGTCAGTGAGTGTACCTGAAGTCTGACCTCCAACAGGACACTGTCTGCAGTGCAGTTCAAGATTTTCTGTTCTGTAGAGTCTCATGTGGATTCAAATACAGTATGGGGAAAAGAGTGATAGATTGGATTGGCAGTTCAGCTACAGTCCTGAGTATGTCAAGAGGAAAAAGGTACTCTCTTTCTTTTGTGAGGTTAGAGATGAAGGCACTGGAATAAAATTCCTGAGCATAACGGATAATTTTGGGCAAGTCAAACAAAAAGAGAAAGACTATAAATTTTGTTATGTTGGGGAATATGACTTGTGATAGCAGAAATAGCCTCACAGAGAAAGAAAAATTAACATTTTAGGTTAAAAAAACATGTAAGTAACCATTGTTCTTGCGGACTTGGAGATTTCTGACTGTAAACCATAACAGCAATGTATTTGAGCTAGTGTTTCTAATATGAGTCCTTTTACAAATACCTTTCTAAGTATATGAAAGACATCTGTGGGTGATTCATCCTCACCTTTTCTGACTAGTGTGTGTTGCTGAGCCTGCATGGTTAGGAAGGGGTACAGTTAGTGTAGCATTTGATGTACTACTTGTGTCCCTTGTCAGACTGGACAGACTGTTTTTCATCTCTTGCCTTTGTTGGTGAGTTTCTTTTTGCACTTGGAAGGCTTGTGATCTTTTGAGGATTGTTTGAGAAGGCAATTTTTCACATTATGAAGATTAGCAGTTAAAGCAGCTCATAGTATTTCAAGGTGGTGTGTTCCATGATATAATGAGATGTGTTCTTGGTCTGAGCAGGGAATTAATAACTTGTAATTCATAGCTGGTACAAAATGAAACAAGTGCATGCCAAATGTAGGACACTGAGTCTTGCCATTTAATTAAGGAGAAACTAAGAGTAAAATTAGGGTTAAAAGCCCAGAACAGGCTGACTATTTTTATGAATCAGTGAACTGATAGGTAAATATTGGAGATACAACAAGCTCAAATTAGTATATTCTGTATCTTTGTGGTATTTGCAGTGCTTGTAGATGACAGGGCGTGTAGGTATGGCTTGAGCCAATCCTGTAGTAGCTTTTACTGTGAGGAAGATGAGTTACTCTTTCTTGTATGCAGACAAATTATTCTGTAACTTTCAGCTATCCTGCCTGCTATCTGTATGTGCAGTGGAAAAAGTTTAAGGAGACTGAGTTGTCACAGCAGTTTGCAGACTTTTTTTTTTCTTAAATTGCATTTTAAATGGTAATTTAAACCAGTGATGATCAGACATGAGATACATTAAAAATTTTATCTTCTGAGCTTTTAGTTCTTAAAACTTGACTTTTAAATAATGAAAACATCAATACTGCAAAAGGGAATTCTTAGGCATATGTAGCAAGGAAATAAAAATAAAAAATTAACTTTTATTTATTTAGTTTTTTTATTTGTCTTTAGGACCCACACTAATCTTTAGTCAAGGAAAAAGAAACCTGGTGAGTTTCTAAGAAAAATGTTGTTCCTTGATAAGCAAAGAAGGATTCATATGACGATGTGTTCTGGTTCAAGAATTTTTTGAGGTGATCTGCTGGGAAATGACACTTTTTTTTGAAGTAGCTGAATAGGCAAAACTATTTATGTTTAACAGATCCTTAAATACGAGTTGAAGAGCTTAAGTAGCTAGCTCTGGTGTGTGTATGTCTGTAGGAGAAGTTAGGCACAAATTGTCAGCATTACTAATGCAATCGGTTTGAAAATTTTATGAATAACAAAATACTTAAACTGATTAAAGAAAGATACAGCCACTTAAGTCATTTGCATATGATGAGATTATCCCAGTGGTTACATGACTGAAAGGCAGTAGCTTTGGCTGTTTTCTTTAAGCTTTCTTTAGTTCAGATTCTAGCTATTCTCAATCCATTTGTTTGACTGGAGTTCATGTTATAAAATTCTGCAAAAACCTCTTTAGTAGGTGTCATTGTAAGGCTTTTTATGTTGATCTGTCCAAGTTCATTAGTTTTTGTGCATTTGAAGAAAATTGCTTGATTTTTTAAAATAATGTTAAACTGTTAGACTATGCTAAAGTACAAAAGTCATTTATGTTGTAGTAAATAAACCACACTCAAGGTCAACACAGGCATATGATACCTAAACTGCTTACGTCAGCTAGCTAGTCTGTAACTCTGGCTACAGTGTATGTTTTTTTCCCTCACCTAAAATTCTGTTTTCTAACTAAACATTTGTGCCTCTTAATTTTTTTGTTTTGTTTTCAATAGTACACTGAATTAAAAATTAGTGTTTGAATCTATAATTCCTGCCCTATAACAGGTAAAATTTGCAGTATAGTGAAGTGTATACAGGATAAAACTGACAGGAGTTTAAGAAGCCTTTGATGATGCCCTTTTTTTTTTGAGTAAGGGAAAAAATAGAGGCAGAAAGAATTATCATTTTGGAAAAGTGACGATAGAAAGGCATGGTAGGTTTTGTGTCTTTTCCTCCATATACAGGTGTCTACTTCCTGAATACAAACAACATTTTTGCTTCCTGTGAGGTTTGCTGCCTCAGAGTATGCAAACTAATTGTGTGATGTTTATATATTCAAATATAGTCTCGTTTCATGAGCAGGTCATGCTATTTTGTACAATAGATTTTTTAAAAATCATAGAAATAATACGACTCCTCAATGCTACTCTTAAAAGACATTAGGTATTTGTTTATTAATCTTACTCCTGCAAAGAATCAGATCTGATAGCATGATAAATTACACGTTTGTTTTCTAAATTATTCTCCTAAACACAGTCTATGAAACTCTGAACACCGTTGTCCAAATCTTCTGTCATGTTTTATACAGAGATGATTTAAATAGACACCCTACAAAATCTACACAGAAAGATTTATTCCTTTCCTGTCAGTGCGAGAGAGAAGGATTCTAACAATTTGCTCTAGAGGAGACTTGAGAATCCCTCTCCCAGGCTGCAGGGACCTTCAAATCAATCTGTGTCTTGATGAAGCTTTTGACTTGACACCAGCACCAGTACAGTTGCTTGTACTGATAGCTTTGAGCTAGTGAAAGGTTAGAGCTCCATTTGGTTTAGAATGAGGTGGCTTAAAAGTCTGACACACAGGATTGAGAACAGAAGTATGTATTTGTAAAGCAGGTCTATTGTTGTGATGGGCTTTGAGTAAGTTTCTGCCCCATTGGGTTTAAACCTGCTTTTCCTTTCTTCAGAAGCTTCTGTGCTGGCTTAGCCTCCGTGAATTGCAGCTTCAGTGTATTCAGCCAGAGCTGTGTGCCTGATTCTGTCTATGATCTGACAGCCTTTTTTCCTTATGGTAACAAATTAATGTCCATTTCACACCTTAGATGCAGTTGTGCACACAGATTTGTCTTTTGGTTGGATTTCGTATGTCGGATAGGTACTTCCTAGACTGCTTTATTCTTTTGACCATTGCAAGGCCTAACATAGTTTTTTGGTATTATTTTCTTGGTTTTGTGTATTTTTTGTAACTGTGAATGGCTGTTAATTTATCTGTATTCATCACCTAGAATTCATTTAATTTTGCATTTGTAGGAGGTCAGAACAGAGAGGGTAATTTAAGTGTATATAAGCTGAAAGAGCAACTCTGTTTGTTTTTGTTAATGTAACATAATGTAAGAGCACATCATTTGGCTGTTGTCATGAAGTGGTCCACATATGCATGTTCCTTGTATTCAAGATTTAAGTGGGTTTGATTTGTTTAGCTTTCTTCTAAAACTAGACTTGTTTTTATATAAAGTTGTAATACAGTTTAGCTAATTCATTGTAAATGTTAGATTGTCAAAGCTTCTCCAAATGTCTTCATATACACGTGATAATTTATATGAGCTTTTAAAAATATTTCCTACTTTATTCTAATTTATGCTTCCTGGTACACTTGAAGATATAAATATCTTAAGTATAAAGGAGCAATTCCTCAATTCCTTACTTTCGTTGTAGAATGTTTTTCTGGTGACATTTAAAAATGATGAAGTGTCTTTGTCTTCTCTTTGTATTTTTACATTGTTACACTTGTTTGTCACTGAGTTTCTAAACTTTTCTGGGTCTTCATTTGCACTTGGTAGAGGTGTTTACAAACATCCAGAAATTTTCTAGCCTTAATGTGTAGTGCATGAGGTACTGACAAAATAGCACAGTGAAATGTTTCTTGCAAGGGTTGTGTTATACAAATCTTTTTTTCCAGCATGAGACAGCTGTTGCAGCTTCATTAAAACTGCTGTGTCTAGACCTGTAGACAATTAAGTGTCTATATCTAACTGTAGAGTTACAATAATGAATGTAAAGTAATCTTAGAGGGCAGTTATTTTCAAAATACGTAGTGATAACAGCTTCTGTAGTCCTTGGAAAAGGATGAAGATGGTGTTTCCTTCTTACTAGAGAAGGATGATTTTTCTCGTGACCGACTGATTGATCAACCCTTTTAGAGGGCTGGATGGAATTTGTTCAGATTCCTTAAGCTCTAGTTTGTGGGTATATGTAAAGATAGTTGTAGATCAGTGGCATCTGCAAATAACTGTATTATAGTATGTATTTTATACACCAGCTACTTTATTTGCTTTTGCGTGTCCTGGAGATGCAGCCTGATTCTTCAAGTGTTTGTTAGAAATTATTCTGCCATATTGTAGTTTTATTTTATTTTCAGTTGTTATTTGGCTTATGAATTAATGCTAATATATTATCTATGGAAATAGAAGCTGGAAAACTTGGAACACTGTTCAAACCCAGGATTTAAAACACTGTAAAAGTTCTGCAAAAATATCATTACATTCTGAATATACATTTAAAAGTCATGTGTTTTAATTGCTTCTTAAAGGAAAGCTTAATTCATTTATAGAGAATTGCTTATTTTATTTTTACTTTTTGGTTAACTTGTGTGCTCTTCCATTTCAGAATGTATGAAAACATGTCCACAATGGTGTATTTAAAGGAAGAGAAGTTGGAGAAGCTTACTCAAGATGAAATCATTGCCAAAACTAAGCAAGTGATTAATGGACTAGAGGCACTGAAGAATGAACACAATTCAATTTTACAGAGCTTGCTTGAGACACTGAAATGTTTGAAGAAAGATGATGAAACTAATCTGGTTGAAGAAAAATCAAACATGATTCGAAAGTCACTGGAAATGCTGGAGCTTGGCCTTAGTGAAGCACAGGTAAAATTGCAGTACAAATAAAGCGTTCAGACTTTGAGGACTTACATTTGCCTCACTAGTAATGTGCTGGGACATTGACATTGTTACTGTATGTTAAGGAAAAAGACTGCTGTGATTAATAGAGGTAGATACTGTCTGTCTTGCTGTGTTACAGAACTAATTATGCATTCAGTGTTAAAGCACTGAAGCTCATAACTGAGCTTCTCTTTACTTCAGTGAGACAGTTGCTATTTTCTCTTCAGACCTTTCTAGGGCATTAGGCAGGTAATGTTTGAGCAGCTCAGGGACTGAGTGTTGGCATTTAACTCTTACTGCATAGGGAGGTCTTGCACACACACAAATAAATGAATTTGCTCCAACCTTTGAGCTCTGCCATAACCTTAAATTCATGTTTATATCCCTTTGATTCTGAGATTCTTGATAGTAGCTCACAATGTCCCTGGGCCGTCTTAAAAATCTCTAATGTTTATTGCACATTTTACTAAACCAAAACTGAATCTAAAAAGATATTAAAGGTTAAGACTCTAGTACGGAATCTGGATGGCTTTCACTGATGCATTAGAGGACTCTGAGCTAATTTCGGTGAACTATCTTAGTCAATGAAAGTATCACCTGCAGAAGATGGGTGAGAAGATGCATGTTTAGTCAGGATGTCAGGCCTATATTTACAGTAGGTCAAAAACCTGAAATGATGGGATGCGATGCAGTCATCAGTATAAAATGGCAGGGTGTTTGCAAATGAGTTGAAAATTCCAATGAGTTAACTTTATATTAATAGGCTTTCTATTGGTCTATAACTGTGCTCAGTCGTCTCATCTGGATGGGGCTGTTACTGCTCAGTGATCTGGAAACTGTGTGCGTTGGGTCATGGTGAATTGAGGCCTGAGAGAATGAACAAATGTGGGTTACCAGACATGGGAATGTAGAAGCCCTGGATGTTATGGTACAGACTGTCAGGCCTTAGTATATTCTACAAGCTTTGATCCCTTGTATTGGCATAAAATATTAGACCATATGTGGAAAAAAGTGCAATACTTGGATTACCTTTAATGGGTGTTTGTAGAAGCTTTATGAGTGAATGAGTAGCTTCTCTCTCCTAACTTTGATGTGGTATTTGAACTCCGAGAAGCTAGTTCTGATTCTTGGGTCTATCAGGTTCAGCAGCCTCAGTTGCAGATGTACTACCTTGTTTGCCCCACATGGTGAACTGTGGTGGGAAGAAGCTAAGTTGTCTGCTTTTACTGTGTTTGTTAGGAAAACAATTACACTTCAAATTACTACTCTCAGACCTGATAAGCCTACTCTTCCTACACTTTAGGTTGCAACAATGTACGTGTGGTTTTTTTATTATTTGCAGGATTTAAATTAAGATGTGGAAATATTTTATAGCTGTTTTTGTGACATGGACATAGGTCTGATGACACAAGTGGTTTTTCTGTGAAAATGAAACTGACTTTGCTGAAGAAGTAATAGAACTTTTTAGTTAATTCTAGAGAGCAAGATTATGAAGGATTTTA
Source organism: Podargus strigoides (assembly GCA_028020825.1). Lineage (NCBI taxonomy): Eukaryota > Metazoa > Chordata > Aves > Caprimulgiformes > Podargidae > Podargus > Podargus strigoides. Next base: position 10,405,404 of record CM051624.1, on the reverse strand, counting down.
GTTTGCCATTGTAACTTGTAGAGTGTTGCTTGAATATGTTGACCCTGTTGTCACAGTTTTCCCAAATATACTTTATGATGTTACAAATGCTGCTGTTTGAGTAGTCCAAGTAATTTAAATTGTTAACAGTTCTGAATATGTAAATAGGTAAGTGCTGAAGCCTGGGAATTTGAACTGGTATTAGGAAATTATACCTAGAGTTTTATCTTACCTTTATAGGAAAAAGGTAGCTTCTAAAGACTTGATGTATTTTTTTTTTTTTGAAACCTGAAGGACACCATCTCTTTCATGTGAAATATTTAGTTTAAAAACACTTCAAGGTAACTTGGTTTTAAAGAAACCTTAAAGAAATTGAGGAGGTGAAATAATAATAACTTGAGGATGTCAAACTCATCTAAAAGAAGATTTTTATTATCATCAGTTGCCCATTCTTACAAGGTGTGCTCCCTAGGATTGCTATCAGCTGTTCTGTGTGTATCGCAGGAGATTATATAAACAGTGAAGGGAGAATATCTTCTGTATGTAGTGGTTGACTTTTCCTTAACAACCTCCTTTTTCATTTGACTTTGCTTAGCAAAAAAGAAAAAAAAAAAATCCAAGTAGACTGCTTTTAGGGCTGTGCTTTTTTTTTTGTCCTTAATGTGACTGTTTGAACACATTGAATATCTGCACACTCAAGCCTATGATATGTATATATAAAGTGCTTATATAAATTGTGTCAATTGTGTCTCAGTAGTATAATTGTCTTTTTGAAGTATTATCTCTATGCTGAGGTGTTCATCCTTATGAACTGTAAGCATGTATATGAATCCTTTTCTGTCTGAAAGCTCTGAAGTGAGAACTCTGTTAGTTCTTAGGTTATTTTTGTGATCCTTCAAGTTAAAAGTTTTACTGCACCATTTTATGTTAGTGGAACAAAGATTTCCATTTCAGAAATTTAAATCCTAGTTCAAATTTTTCATATATTTTAAGATTGTATGTAATCTTCAGGGAATTCTAAAACAATTTGACTTCAGTTAGCATTGTGTAAAACAGTCATTAGTAAAGAGTTCCTCTAGGTTAATTGTCTGGACAAATGATAAAAAAGTTTTGAGGAAAAGTGAGAGCCAGATATATAAAGAAGAGAACTCTGAATGTTTCCCAGACTTCAAAACTAACATAAGTTCTAAATAAGAAAAAGCTTTTGTGTGAAATACTGGACTGCATTCTAGAGGAAGTATATCATGTGACACCTTCTGCTTTTTAGGTAATGATGGCCTTGTCAAATCACTTAAATGCAGTGGAATCAGAGAAGCAGAAATTGCGTGCTCAGGTTCGCCGGCTATGCCAGGAAAATCAGTGGCTACGCGATGAACTAGCCAATACACAACAGAAACTACAGAAAAGTGAACAATCCGTGGCTCAGCTGGAGGAAGAAAAGAAACATCTAGAATTCATGAATCAATTGAAAAAATATGATGATGATATTTCACCATCAGTAAGTAAATGTATAGTAAAAAGCACCTTCCATTTACATATGTGTCATAATCTGCCTAGTTACCAAGAAAAGACAGATAAGAGCTTTTTATTTGTCTCTGACATAAACTTGTCATTAAAATGCTTAACTTGTACCAGTGTCACATAGTTTGCAGAAAGATTCTGAGAGTTCAGTTCATTCTTATTTTAAGAGAGTAAATGTTTCACTGACTGTAGATAAGAAAATACATATGTGGTTCAAAACCCATAAATACTTATTTAATATCATATTAGCTTAAAAAAAATAGGAAGAACTGAACTTCAAGGCAAACATTTTCTTCTGTAAATTCAATAATTAAAATAAATGGGGAATGTAAACTAGTAGAGATTTTGAGTACATAGGGGACTTGTCTTATTTTGACCACAAGAAAAATATTTAATTTTTATCTAGTAAAATCAGTGTGTCACTTTTATATCTCTTGACAATTTATACTAGGATAGGACATTACTGAATCCCTTTTATGACCTTCTGCCAGACATTGTGATCATCTGCATGTTTTTAGTTGTGTTTAGCTAGTCCATTGTGTTGCATACTGTTCGATTCGGAGAGAAAATGGATGCTATTTTAATTTACAGAAGTAACTTATCACTTAAAAAGACTTCTGAATTACTTGCCCTTCTTGTTATTCTTTTATTTTGTTCTTGTAAGTTAGATGTCACTGTAGAGAAAGATCTCATTTTGTGCATTCAGACCTTCTCAGACTTCTCTTGGAAAGAACATTTTTTTCATAACCAGTTACTTCAGCAACATAATGGTTGAAAATGCATACACTTTAGTCATACTTAACTGACTGCTTGACTAAATCCTTTTTAACATATTGTGAGTGGTGAGAGTTTCTGAACTTTTCAGTGGTGTTTCATGCATTGGTGTTTGTAGCTGAATACTGTCAGTGAAGCCCATTTAGAAAAGGGGCAGGAGGAGGCAGTATTGGGAATTTGGTGTGCTGGCTGTTGAACTGTAGTGTAGAGATGGCCTAAATAGCACCATCATTTCAAGTTTAATTGGCAAATATGGGCAAAGTAAGCAAAGCATCTTTATAGTTTCACTCACCATATGGACAATCTGTTGTTAGCCTTTGAAAATAGTCATTTGTATATGCTCAGTATGAGGTTGGAATCAGCACACTTACAATTATGAACTTCCCATCTGAGCTCCAGTCCCATCAATCTGCTGTTTTTGTAGAGCACCCACTTTGCCACCATTGAAGTTTAATGCCAGCAGCAGCAGCAGTTGCCTTTTTCTCATCTGTGGGAAAATGTGTTGGATGGAGAGCCAGAAAAATAGGAATGTGTTCTGTTCCTGGGTTTTCTCCTTACTGAGATTAACATTTCTGAGAACTTCAACTATTTATATTGTGTAGACTCCACATTAAGAAACAGAATTGGGGGATGATCTGTTTCTTTGATTTACACAATTGTGGGATTGGAATGATGTTTGGGTGTTGAAAATCAATATACATTGATGGACTGTGCAGAAATTAGTATGGTTCCAGATGGAGACTGTTGGAGATGAACTTCCTTTCGGGTGTATTTTTTCTTTTTGAACCTTATAGATCACAATTGCAAAGTCTATTATTTGTGCAGAAGTTGAGTACTCAGAAATCGAGGTCTCCTTATTCCTCTCCCTTGCCCATTTTTAACTGTGTTTACGGCTAAAAAAGTACAGTGGACAATTCTGTATTCGGTAGCACTCGCCCTTCAATGGGTAGAATGTCTCTGTAAGAATAGCAAATGTGTTCTTGTGTTCTTAAATTGAGACTGAAATCTAGGAGACCTGATTCCTATTCCTGGCTCATCTGAAGGTGTCCTGTATTGTTTTGGGACAGAGTATGTAAATACGTTTGAACATAAGACCTTCGTAAAACTTCCATGAGAAGTGTTATTCTTGTCATTTCCTAAGTTCTGCATGTGGAGTTTCCCTTTAACATTGCTGATTAAATGGACTGTCCCTTTATGCCTTAGATTTAAGTGTAACAATTTCTTGATTGTTCTATAGGAGGATAAAGATACGGATTCCACCAAAGAGCCTTTGGATGACTTATTTCCCAATGATGAAGATGATCAAGGACAAGGAAGTAAGTACACTTCAAATTACAATGTTAGTGTATTTCTGCAATGCAGAATATAAAGATGCTCTTTACAAAAAAAAAATCTATGCTTGTGGTCCTCTGGGACACAGTGGGGTGGTGAATGCCTCTGCTAGAATAAGGAAACCAGTCACTGACATACATTCTGTATGTTGATATGTACAGAACTGGGGCCTAGGCTTTTAAAGAGAGTTTGCTAGCTGTTGTAAAGTTCTTGGGACTGACTTCAGTTCGGAGTTGGTCCCACAGTCTTTCCTGTGGGCCTCAGAATGGAAAAGGTTTGTTCCAAGTGACTGAGGCAGATTCTGAAATATGAAGCCTTTTAGTGGTCTGCCCAGATGGTCAGTTCTGTGAATGACTTTTTTAATGGTCTGATTTAACATTTTGGGGCAGGTTTCAGTCTCTGTTGTATGATAGTTTGTCCTTTGCTAAGGTTGCCTTCCTTAGTTTTACTACTCATTCTATAAGTATTGTTTTCAGGTCAGAAGGTTTGATGAATATGCAGTGAAGCTTGAGGTAGAGATTTGGCAGCATGATTGAAATAAGCCATTGATAGATAGCCTTGCTTAGGGAACACGTGTTTTCTGTGGGGGTGTAAAGCTGGTATTATCTAATGTATTGATATTGTAGTGTATATGCGGTGTGCTAGTAATAGAATGGTTCTTAGTATATAAATGACTTCAGAAAAAATGTCTGAAAGGTCCCACCTTTGTAATAAGCAGAGTTTCGCCTTTCCTTTGTGGGCATACAGAGAAGATACACTGCATTCTTGATAGCATGGTAATGCTGTCCATAGCCAGCAATGGAAGGAAGACTTGAAGAGTTTAGAATAGCTTAGTGTTGACCATAGACTCCCTCCTGAGCTCAGCTTCCCTAGAATTTTGTAGTATGAAAGTTAAATGACCACACTCTCTATATACCTGTGTAGACCAGGTATATTTTTTGCTTTAAAAAAGATAGAGTTGACATGTAATTTCCTTGGCCTCCAGGAAAAATACTGAAATGCTTCAGTGCTTTGGTAGGCAGTGATTGTGGGTGTAGGCTTGGAATTGTGTGATGCCGCTGACGTAAAAAGGCTCCCACTTGCTGTGAGAATGTTTTTTGTTTAATAGAAAGGAGAGAAGAAAGTCAGGCTCGTGATTGGAGCCCTTATCATGGGTGTTGTCTAGAATTTAATGAATATGAGTAAGAGGGAATTTTCTCAATCTTCCCAGAAGCCTCCCAGGGGAAGAGAAAAGAGGTAGTAGATTTTGGGGGGGGGGAGTGGGATGGTAGAGGTTGCAACAACCAAAGGTTAGGAGATACTGGAAAATAAGTGGGTAAGCCTGAGAGTCAGTAAGTAAAATCTGAAGGCTGACACTGGCGTTGATGACTCAGTGCCTTTTCTCTTGCAGCTATTTGTGTCATCCAAGGGCTTTTAATCCTCTGTGTGCCAACCTTAAGTACTCCTTGGTATGGCAAACAAAGGGAAACACAAAAAATGTATATGTTTAGAGAAGGAGAATAAAGGAAAAAGGACAAATCATTTGAGCTTTTTTGCAAGTATTTGGCTATGTTAATGTTTCTTTCCAAAGGGAAACACTGATATTTGTAAGTGCAAAATTGTGATATAATCTTGAGAACTGTTAATGATTCGCTGAGCTGAAGTAATTTCCTTCTTTCTTCATTGGTTTATTACATTTGACTCTTTGAGCTAGTAGCAGTGTAAAATAATATTAATACAATACTGGGCAGAATATGAAGAGTAAAATGGCCACATTTTCCCTGTCACTGTTCAAGACAGCATGACTGCTGTGACGTATGTCCTAATACTAATACTTTGCATTGAAGAAATCAATCATTTTCTGTCATTGAGCAGTAATATTAAATGTTTTACTCACACTCATCTTTTAAACAACTTGAAATCTTGCGGATTTCTTTCAGTTCAACAGCAGCATAGCAGTGCAGCAGCTGCTGCCCAACAAGGTGGCTATGAAATTCCAGCAAGATTAAGGACCCTTCATAATCTTGTTATTCAGTACGCTTCCCAAGGTAGATATGAGGTTGCTGTACCTCTCTGTAAACAAGCTCTTGAAGATCTGGAGAAGACATCTGGTCACGATCATCCTGATGTTGCCACTATGTTGAACATACTTGCATTGGTGTACAGGTTTGTATACTGACATAGATAAATATCAGTTAAGTAAATCTTTGGCCACAAACTGTTAATGTTCAGACTAGCGTTTTTTTGACTGTTTTACTTTCCATTCAATTTATTTTCCATTCCCTGTTTTTTATTAAAACCCTCAAGAGGGTCCTGCAATATTTACGTGTCTCCCTATACTTAAAAAGTCAAACAAGTTGCTGCATTTTTGCCTACGCCTTTGTTTTAGGAGTGAAGCTGGTTTTGATACCTTTTTTGTTTGTTTCTTTTCCTACTCTGAGGGCATGTCTTGATTACCCATCGAGAGGTCATCTAGAGGTACAAATTGGACAGCAGTGTAGAAGTAATACATGCTAGTCCTCAACTAGCAAACTACAGTTACAGGCTTCAAGTTTTTACTTCCTGATTTTTTAATATATTCTCAATTACTCTTCTTCTTCTTCCATTTTTATGACTTTCTTTTCTGAATTACGACTCTCTTTAAAATTTAGAGACCAGAACAAATACAAAGATGCAGCAAATCTCCTGAATGATGCCTTGGCTATCCGTGAAAAGACTTTGGGCAAAGATCATCCAGCGGTGTGTATACATGGAATATCATATTTTTAGTTGTGTTTTTCACTGAATTTTTTTCAACTCATTCTAATATTAAACTCAACAGGGAAGTTTTTAAGACCTGGCTTATCTCTAAACAGTACAGGTAGGAGGCACAATGTAATGTTCTTTGTTTTCTCTTAAATATTTAAAGTACCTTTTGAGCACTGTACTAAATGCTGTTTCACCACAAATGACTTGCACATATTTGATTTTTGGATTGCATGGATTTTCTATGGGAAATTAATTTGTGAAGAGAAATTTTTAATTTGGTTACTCAAATCACTTTATTAAACTCAAACTGAAGGGATAATTCTGATTTGGTTTACTGCTGCTTTTAAATAAAATGTAAATCAAACTTTTGTACTTGGTGTTTAAAATCAATGTGATACCTCACTTCATGTAGCAGATCTGAGTGTAGATGTGAGAGGTAACTTTGTAAGAGAAGAACACATGAAGAAAATGTACACACTAAACGACATTTCCACAAATGAGGCAAAAGTATTTCATGATTTCAGGTTTTTCCTTTCCTTGTTTGTGTATGTATGCATTCAATAATAATTATTTCTTCGTTTGCAAATTTCGAGAGGTCTGCCCTGTGCATGGGAAATTTGAAAACATCGGTGCATTTCAGATGTGTTAATTTGTTAGATATTTGTGTCAGCAAATTCCAGTGTAATTAATAGTTCTCTACTGTTGTCAGGTGGCAGCAACTCTAAACAATCTTGCTGTACTTTATGGTAAACGGGGAAAGTACAAAGAAGCTGAACCGTTGTGTAAGCGGGCTCTGGAAATCAGGGAAAAGGTATGAGTAAAGAAATACAGCACCTTTGAGTGGATTTTCTTGAGGGAGGGGGCAAAGTTAAGCACTTATTTTTATGTTTTGGTTGGGTAGATCTGCCAGATAAACCACAGAGTTAGCAATGCCCTAATAGTTAGCAGTGTCTGAAATTCAAAGCAGTAGTAAATTCCAGTAGTCCTGTAGAGCTGTTGGAGCACTCTGGGTATACTCTAAATTCTGTATGTTGTAATTAACCTTCTCTACCTTTTTCTTTCCCCTTTGATAGTTAAGTAATTTTTGATTTGACAAGAGCACTGGAATTAAAAATGAAACATCACTAAAATTTTTAAGTTGATTATTCTGTGACTATGGATATTTATTCACGTCCATGACACTGAAAGCCATCATCTTCAGGCTTCTTTGTATAGTGCGCTGCATATAATGTTGTTATACTGCTTAGGTTATTCCTGTTATGAACTGTTCTGCAGCATTTTCAGTTTGTAATGGAATTGAGTAATTTTCATCTTTCAAATGCAAATTTTGCTTTTGTCCATCCTCATGTTGAATTGATGAGGAATAGAAACTTAATGGGGTGTTTCTAAATGGTGCATCTGTAAATGCTGACATGATGATTGGAGAATGTTTTAATACAAGGTATTTCATTTTCAGGTTCTGGGGAAAGATCACCCTGATGTTGCCAAACAATTAAATAACTTGGCTTTACTATGCCAGAACCAGGGTAAATATGAGGAGGTTGAATACTACTATCAGAGAGCACTGGAGATTTACCAAACTAAGCTGGGACCAGATGATCCGAACGTTGCAAAAACAAAGAATAACCTGGTAAGCTTTTTAGAAAGTAAATCAAAGAAAAAGTAAAAATTTTATGATGAACTGAAATGCAACTTTATGCAGCATGTATTGTATTTATTATTTATCAAACTAATTAAAACAGTGTGTTGATACATCTTTTGGGGGGTGTTTTGTTTTCAGGCATCCTGCTATCTAAAACAGGGCAAATTTAAGCAAGCGGAAACTTTATACAAAGAGATTCTTACTCGCGCTCATGAACGGGAATTTGGCTCTGTAGATGGTAAGAAGCTTGGACCCTAGATGTGAATGTATGTTTCAGTTTTGTAGTTTACATGAAATAAAATTTGCAGAAATTGTGCCTTTATTAAAATTGTTGTCTGCTTGAGGTAGACTTAAAAAGTGAGATTATAGATGCGTTGAAGTACATTAATTATAAGAAACCATTTAGATACAGCAGTAACATTTGATTTAAAAGGAGAGTTCTTACATGAAGTAGACTTGGTGAGTTTATGTTTTATGGATTGTATTTATGGCATAACTTATCTTATGCCCAACCAAACCCAACCTTGATATTTTTATAGAGGCAGAAAAATATATGTCACTTCCCAGTCACAGGCAGAAGTCAGTGCAGGATTTTTAATGATGTAATAAGTCCATTGTTAATGTGAGACATCCATTAATGCATTTAAAGAATGAGAAAAGTACCCTTAAATTGTGAATTACACTGTACATTGAAGTCAAATGCATTTTATCAACCATAAATCGCAGTCGAGAATTTTCATTGCATTCCATGACAGCCGTATATGCACCACTTAGTAGATGTCAAAACAGTTGTTGTGATAAAATAAATAAATGTGTGTTTTCTAGCACAGAACTAAGCACATGACAAATCGATGGCAGCGTATACTGACTGCAGAGTTTCTCATGAGTAACTGTTTCTAAGTTCAGATACAAAAAGAAGGCAGAATTGTAAAACTATAAAAGAAGAGATGCATGTTTTATTTATCTGCTGCTTGTAGTACGGACAGTAAGCTTTTTTTGTGGTGGCCATAGTATAATTCCCTGGTTCACAACTTCATTTCAGAAGGATGAAAATCAAACAATGAATACTTTTGTAGTTTATACTTCTATAAAATATTTTCTTCTGTTTCATCAGATGAAAATAAGCCTATTTGGATGCATGCAGAAGAGAGGGAAGAATGCAAAGTAAGGCCATTGTCATCAATCTTTTTTGGAGCTTTTACTTACTTAAGTTACAAATCAGTTATTTTTCTTCAATGCCACTTTTGTTTTAGGGAAAGCAAAAAGACGGCGCATCATTTGGAGAATATGGTGGCTGGTACAAAGCTTGCAAAGTTGACAGGTGGGTAATTTCTTTACAGGACAAACAGCGCAGCAATACCCAGTATCCAGAAATGTCAGATTAAAGCATGTTTAAAAATGAAAGCAAACCAGCTGCTTGCTTAGGAGTATAAAAACTATAGGAATTCAGGCCCCAAGACTGGGTTTCAGGAACACAGTAGCAGTTCTCACATCCTGAGGCTGCTTTTAATCTAGTCTGGTTAGATCTAGTAAGTGACATAAAAATTTGCCAGTTGTGTTCTTGGCAGTCCTTCACACAGAGGCATAGGTCACCTTGCTTTCTTCTTACACCATTGGCTGGCGTACATGCTCTCCCTGCCCCAGCAAGACCTCTAGAGAGGGCCAGAAGCAAAATGGAGACTCTATAAATAACTGAGCCTTAAGTTTTCTAGCTGGCAGGAGAAAACAAAGTTAAACTGCCACAATTCAGCATTATTTGAGTTTGTAAAGCTTGAAGGATAGAGTTTTGTGTGAATGAAAAAGTGTACTTTAAAATGGAAGAAGATAAATGAGGACTTAGCATGGGTTGTACTTGGTGAAATATTTTTTGTTTCCTTTAATTTTGTTCCTTAACTGCCTTTTTTTAACATTCCAACAGTGAATGTAAGAAAACCCCTGCACCTAGTTCTGATAATGTTCATTGAGGGGTTTCAGTTTGATCACTGTTGGAATGCTTGCATTTAACAAGCAACAGAACCTTTGTACTGTTGAAATCTGCTCTTTTTTCTCCATCCTGAACTCTGGGTACAATACATTTTGTTGGTTTGGGTTTCACGTACTAGTTCATTCTAATGCTTGAGGAAATCTTTTCTCTGCTGTTCCTGGAGTAAAACTTCATACAAAAATACTGTGAGCTAATTCGCATTGTGTCATTGAAATAAAAATGTTGTGTTGGAGTGTGAGACTTGTTGATGGAATGTGCAGGATCTTTTATTCCTTTATTGTTCAAGTGTAGTTCGAATGCAAAGAAACTGCAAATAAAAAAAAAAAAAAGCTGATGAAAGGAACTGCTAATTTTTGTGACTAACATGCTACAGTAATGGTCACTGTATGCATGAGTGGGTGTATTTTCTGGAAGCTTCACAATTATGCAGTTGGACACAGACTGAGCTCAATTTTCACCTCATGATGCATCTGAGAAACACGAGGATATACCACTCTTGAGTAGATCTAGAGACTAGTTGCTAACTGTTTCAGGACTGTTGACTTATCATAGTATGGGACATTAATGCACTTTGAAGGGCCTTAACAGGTTTTTCCATGTACATGAAGTACAGTATACTGTATTTCAAGAGACATTTATTAAATAATTACAAAAAATACTATAAATATTGTATTAAGTTTTTATTAGTAGGTGCATTGAGAAGAGGGGTGTGTGTGGGGGTGTGTGTGTTTGTATATATACACTTCTTTTTTCTTTAAATAGTCCAACAGTAACAACTACCTTAAAGAACCTTGGGGCACTTTACAGACGACAGGGCAAATTTGAAGCTGCTGAAACATTAGAAGAGGCAGCAATGAGATCTCGTAAACAGGCAAGTATGAAAATTCACCTTAATGATATTTCTGCATTGTGGTCACGCAGGTTTTCAACTTCAGTATCTGTCATACATGAAGAATATCTATAAACTTGCAGCTATTCAGTGTCTGGATCCTAGTGTCACCCTCTGGTTTCAGTCTGAACTGGTGATAAACCAATACCACCTTAGCACTTGCAAACTGATTAATTGCTAGGGCAGTGGCACGAGGGACACGATTCAAATTGGGGGTGAAATTGTGGGAAGTGGAAGAGCAGAAAACAGTGTTGGCCAACAGTCCTCACTTGGCTACAGGTCCTGGGAGAGACACTGTAGTTAGGGGGAAAATGGGAAGTTTCTTGAAAATCTACTTTGCCAGTAATGCTGTTCTACTTTTAATAAAGAGCTGTGAAACTTAAAAGTTCTGTTTCTGCATACAACTGACTGACTGGTGCAGGCCTTCAGAAGACCACTATAAATTTATCAGTTGCTGTTTCTGTTACTTTTCCAAGCCAATGGGATGGACATTACAGTTTAAGAGGGAGACTATTATTCCTCTAATGCAGAGAAGTCCCCTGCTGCATTTGCTGCTAATGCTACACAGTGAAACATGCAGAATATTTTTCTTATGTGTAAAGCATTCATCTGGGATCTCTTCCTGTCAGCAACTACCATTTATCATGCAGAGCACGTTTATTATAAAGAAAACAAAGCTAAAAATAATTATGATTTGAGCTTTGTTACATTCTAATTTCTGTGTTAAACATTTTGCCTTTATTTTTAGTACAGGGTTTTCATAGAAAACTTTGAAGATAATTAAGATACCACTTTTAAGATAATAGGTGATTGATGGGCATTCTTTAACACAACCTAAACATATTTTATTGACTATATATATAGTCTGTTCTATTATAAGCTATTTTTTATTTGACTTCTTTCTGAAAATTAAATTATACACCTGTGCTAGGTGTCCTATGTCAGTATTTTTAAATAACACAGCCTGTGTCTTGGGTATTAGATATTCAGACACCTGCAGCGTTCTTTCCGAAGGTGGGTGAATTCTGTGCCATTTGATAGATGGAAAACTGAGAATTGCATTGACTGTTCATGATCTATAAATTGCTTCAATATTAAGCTGGTGGCCAGATGGCTTCAGGTAAGTGATATGAACACAGTGAGGCTTTGACAAGTGATAGGGAAGGAGGAAAAGAATGGCAAGTCGCTGAATGCCAAACTACCAAACTGTCTGTCCACTTCATGCTGTGTTGCTTCATGCAGTGGATAGAGGGCAACTCATATTAACTGCCCTTTGAAAGCAGAATCGGGGTGATGGAGTTACAAGTTGGTTTGACTTCTTGATATGGTTATTGTGTGTAAGTTGTAGGTTAATACAGCTTTTAATAAAACAAAACCTTTTCCTGCTTAATCTAATTCTCAGGGTCTTGACAATGTTCATAAACAGAGAGTTGCTGAAGTACTGAATGACCCTGAGAGCATAGAAAAAAGGCGAAGCCGAGAAAGCCTCAACGTTGATGTGGTAAAGTACGAGAGTGGTCCTGATGGAGGCGAGGAAGTGAGTATGAGCGTAGAATGGAACGGGGTAAGTACAGTACACAGTTTAAGAAAATAGCCTAGATAAATTATCACCGTAACAAATATGGTTGTCCATTCACCAGCCTATTGTGTCTGCAGTAGTTTCTTGGTTGAAGTACTTTGTATTTTGTAATTTTGCAGAATCAATTAAGAAATGAAGGATAACATTTTTTTTTTATCATAACATAACGTAAAAAAAATGTAATATTTTAAAAATTTAAAACACCCTTTCTGTTGTTGTCCTGAATGGTGAAATTTCTTCAAGAATCCCAAGCAGTTGTATTTAACTCTTGAGTTGTTTAATGCTGATTGAGTGTCCTGGTTATGGTCTGGTGTACAATTGCTTGTCAGTGGTTTCTTTTTACTGGTAGAAATATTCTGGCAATTAACTTACTTTTGCTTTTGTCCTTTTGATGCCATATTTTCCCATATTTTAAATGTTGCTTTAAAAATACTGCATCTGTTGGGATCCCAAAGAACATTTGCTATGGAGATGTATTGAGTGTTAGCAGTTTTAGAGTAAACTAAAATTATCAGTCTAACACTAAGATAATTGCAGTCTCCTCTTTAGCCAACTTCCAGAGGAAAGAACATAACTTTCCAAGCTGCATTTTAAGAGGCAGTGCCATCACATAACAATGTGATAGTAACTTCACATTTCTTAAGTGTAATATTACTTTTAGAATTTGACTGGAGTCAAGGCTTGTTCCTGTGTTTCCCATTTATTGGTTTCACTGTATAACACTGATTGTCATAAAGTAAAAACATATATATAATGTGATTACATATGCATTTTTCTAACCCTTGCTTTCCCTTAATTTGAAAGACAGTGCAAGCTTTCAGTTATTGTTCTGGCTCATGTAGTTGTTTGCTTCTGTCACCAGCTTTCCCATGCTTTATCCCATTGCTGGCAATGGGATATATATTGCACTGTTAACTAACTCCCAGCTGAAAATATTTCTAAAAGTGGTGTTGCGTGCTTTTGCCGTATGGGAGGGGAAGTAGCCTACTTTGCAATATTGAGTGTTCTGAAGTTCCATTTCTTTTACAATAGCAGTCTTTTTTTTTCCTTCTTTCTTAGCCACATGAGACAAAGTTTAGCTTTCCAAAGAAACCTTGAGAAAACACATACTGCTTTTAGTCCTAAAGGAAAATGTTCTTGCCATCTTTGCTTTTGTCTTTCTTATTGTTTTCTTGGCATTGGTGTTCTCAGTGCCAAGACAGTCAATCAGCATCTATTGTGAATAATACTGCATCATTAATAAAGCCAAAGTAAGGTTGGATAACTCTTTTTAATTCTCATTTTGCCCATTCAGCATTAGAACTGTGTACTGTACTCCTCCCTTAATTTTCGCTGTACTTTGCATGACTATGTGTTCTAAAAGGATTAATTTTTTACTGTTATTGACATTAATTAAACAAGCATGCAGGTTTTGGATTGAAAGGGCCTTCTATAGAAAAGCAATAGACAGTATTTCTAGGTCAATATTTGAATCAAACTCAGTGATTAAATTTGTCGATCTGAAAAATTAGATTTTGGCATCTTGGGACAAACAGACTTTTCACTTTTAGTATGCTGAAGTGGCATTGCTTTATTCTTATCTTCTTTTCTCCCCCCCGCCCGCCCTTAAGAGAAGGTATTTTGTATTGCATGTTTTACATAAAGTGGGCAACTCTCTCTCCCTCTACCCTGCTAGTATTTCTGTCTCAGTGCTGTTCTTCCCTCTACTTTATATTATGTAGTTTGTTCTATCTTTGTGTGTTCCCTCCAGACAAAATACTACACTCGAGCAAAAAGAACTGAAATATCTGTTTAAATAAATCTGCCATTAACTATTAAAACAGACACATTAAGTGAGGTTGTATAGTGCACATTTACATGTTTCTTGTAAAATCCGTGCCTTAAAGTTAACAGAAGATACTTGAAAATGCAAAGAAATACTTGGTCGTAGAAATCCCAAAATTTGTATGCCTTAATATATTTATATTTAAAAAAATGACAGTGGGTATCTGTAATTGGCATTTTTGTAAATTGATCTTGCAGCCACTTGCAGGACACATAAAAATCTTCATGGTATGATAGTGCTTAATTTAAGATAATGTTCTTAGTGTGAGAAAGTATCTTTTCTTATTCTAACCCATATGCTTCAAAAAGACAACCTTGTGGGCACATAAGCCTGCTTTCAAGTGTGAAATGAAAGCAATAAATTTCACTACCATAGACTAGCTGGTAAGAGTTTGCTCTTGTTTAATAAGAAGTGTCAGACACTCAGAGGGGCAGACAACTACAAAGTACAGGAGATAACGATGGTGGGGAGCTGTAGGCAAAAGTAATAAGGTGATTCTCATTCTGAGTGACATAAAAATTAAATTTACCCATTTCTATGGCACTCTCTTGTGGGTTTTGGTTCTGTTTGTTTTACACTAGATTTAGGATTTTTTTTTTTTTAATCCTAAACTCACGTTTTAAAGTTTTTTGTTAATCATGTAGTGTTTAACTTGGGAGTTCAATGTTTTTATTTCAGATTTGAAGTACCCAAAAGCTTGAAAGCTTGTCTGCTTATTCCTAGTGTGCTAGTGAGCATAATAGAAGTTACACTTCATACCTGCCAAATTCATCTTGCCTTTGTTCCTTGGATCATTATCACTACTATAGCATCACTGGTTTAAGACCATAGGAATAATTAGCCTTTTCACTGAGGTATTACTTTTAATTGAAATTTAGACTTCAGTTTATTCAATCCTGCAAAGCTGAAGTCCGTTTTTAAAAGTGAACAATATATACAATTTAGTTTAAAACATACTTGGTTAGATTTTGATCTTCTAACCACTTGGTAGCAAGGCGTTTTGCCACTTCCAATAATAACTTAATTGCTGTTCAGTCCAGTTGCTATAGGTAAAGGCTTTCAAAAAAGTTATCTTAAGGCTATCAGGAATGGTCTCTGTACTTACACCAAGAATGGAAAGTGTGTAAATTGAACCACAATTTACTTTTAAAGGTGCTTCACCACATTAGGGAAAGTAGAGATGTTTCCATTTAGGTTTTCTTTATATATATATAAATATAAATATATAAATTTTTTTTATATGCATGCAGATATGTTCTATAAAAAATACTCATGCAACTGAACTGACATAGGTCAGTTGGATTCTAGTTCCTTAAAAGAATGAACAAAATTTTGTCTGGAGGTTAGGGGAAGACCTCTTTCTTCTTGCAGTTGTGTTTCAAGGGAAATTCCTGACAGAAGTTAAAGCTGAAATGAATGCACCTTGCTCTGTTCCTTTGTTCTGTTTTTTCTTTTTCTTTATTTTTATTTTTGTGTTAAGTCAGCTGAAAACAAAATCCTTTCTTTGTTTACAAAACGTAATACTGAAGCCATCCTTTCTTAAAGGTGTTTTGTATTTTACACAAATGCACAGCATCTTTCATGCTCATTTGTAAGTTGCGTATCGGTGATACAGGCAGAACTGTATAAAGTCCTGGTGATTGCAAGGGCCTGCACTTTGTACTTAAGGGCAGTCCAGATACTCCGGAAAAAACGGTTTTGAATGTGACCTAGAAATACTGTAAACATAACTGTTCAAAATTGAAAACTGTTGAATTTTTCCCAACAGTTTCATTCAGTTTTTCTCTCTCCATTTCTGACAGGCCTAGATGCCTTTTGTGATTCTTATACTGTCTCCTGCATGACGGGCGTGCACCATCTTCAAGCTTTAACTTCTCTCTTCAGTACTGACTGCTGTGTTTTAGCAAACCCCTTACGATTCTTGTCAGAGCTACACTTCCCTGTAAACTGGCCATTCCTTCAGTGCTGGTGTCTTTTTTTTGGTTTTTCTATTTCTGTACATGTGTAGCTTTGCCAAATATGTATCTAGTCATACAAAATGTTATTACAACCATTTGCTGTGTAATACATTAGTAAAAAAAAAAAAAAAAGTAACAATGAACTTTATAAGTAGCTGTTCACTATGGAAAAAAGGTAGTTAAAAGTATCACACAAGGTATTATTGAAATGGCATGATGGTGATCTTAACAGGAGCAAAACAAAACCAAACCCGTAACAGTAAGGCATGTTCTCCAAGTGCTTTAAAATGTATTTAGAGACCTATTACATGGTTAACATCAATATGGAACTCTGGATGTCTTCACTTATGATTATTCTAAAGTAGCATTGCTGTTTAGTCTTTGTGTGAGATTTTGGCAATTACGCTTTTCTCTACTAAGCTCGGTGTTCAGTGATTTGTGTATTTGTCTTTCTAACTTCTAATAAACTCACTCCAACTCAGGTGTCTGTCTTTGTCTGCTTAGTAGTAGTTTATATTCTTCTTTTACAATTCTTTCATAGTCACATAGGATTTCTGTGAAGTAGGAAGTGGTCACTTCTAATCTTACTAAACTGTTGGGTTTGGTTGTTATTTTTGGGGTTTTTTTAAGAGTAAAACATTTAAAAATAGTATTTTGGTCAGTTGGAAGTTTCTTTGGATCAGCACAGCAGTGTAAAACATGAATGCAGTGTATGAATATTTCATTTCATCGTTTTACCTTTTCTTTGGTGAAAGTTAAATTGAAGCATAGGAATTTAACCATATGTGTTTCTGATCAGGAATATCTTTGCTTAAGGATTTTAGGATTAAGTAGACATGTTTGCAAGTAATGTAGATGTTTAGAAAAAATAAAACTGTTTTTTCTTAGACTCTGGAATGCTTTTGCTTGGGGCTTGTACTCTGTTAACCACAGTGCACTCATATGAAATAGTAACATGGTGATGGTGAATTGACTACTGTGGTGGGGTTTTATTAATTATTATGAATCATGGCTTGAGCACGTCTTCATGTTTTAGAAATCTTTGTTACAGTTTGGAAGGAACCCTTTTGTTTGGGTAAAGTTACAGCTGTATGACACTCTGTTTAGGTAATTGTGCCAAGTATATATTAATAGCAATTTAAAAAATTATTTTCATTCATGCAATGTTTTTGAGGCAGGTTTGGGGGAGGGTGACAAACTCTTGCACTTTCACATGTGTTCAATTTTTTTCAGGATGGCACTGGATCTTTAAAACGCAGTGGTTCCTTTAGCAAACTTCGTGCTTCCATTAGACGCAGCAGTGAGAAGCTGGTTAGAAAGCTGAAGGGAGGAAGTTCACGAGACAGTGAACCAAAGAATCCAGGGTAATTATCTATTCTTAGCTGTGCTGGTGTGCCCTCGTTCTGTGCCCTCACTGTAGCCTAGTGCAGTACCTAGGGTAGTGTTTTCTTCTCTGCTTAGCTAACTGCATAGCATATAGATTTATATCTTAAAGAAATATAAAATAGGAAATAATTTCTTAAACTTCTAAGGAAAGTTTGGTAACATCTGAGGAATTATATTTGCTTTTAAGAGTTAATTTAACAATGCTTTTTCCCTTTTTCCTGCTCTAGCCCCTTGAAGAATAGAAAAGCCTCATAGAATTACTGATAAATGATAGTTACTTGCAAAATTCTCCTTTTCACACAGCAGGAAAGAATAATAAATGTTACTGATTTTTACAATAAAAGCCTGACTACAATAAACCCACAACTAATATTCTTGATATATCTTGATGTATTCTTGATACAGCTTTATATATTGCTGTGGGTATAAAGAGAATTACTGACTTGAGCTCTTCTCAGTTTCCATTTTTGGAAAACCCGGATTTCAGAGACCAGAGGAAAATAGTGAAAAACTTGAACCTAGTTGTGCATCTCATTAACATTTTGGCCTCTGTGAAGTCAGTGGTAAAAACTCAAATTTTGATGAATCTGACTTCTTACTCTTTCCTATTCACCATATGATTATGGATTTGGATGTATGTAATATTTCTAATAAATGCAAAACACCATGCATCATTTATTGGCTGCTGCAGAGAAGCTGAAATGTTAAAATGATACTACTATTTTTTATGATAGCACTCGTGGGGGTTCCTCCTCACCCTCAACATAATTGCAATCAGTTTTGCAGGGTTTTTTTCCCTCACTCTGGAAAACTGGAACTCATTCAGTTGATGGGAAGCTGTATGACAATGTGAAATTGAACTCACACTGTGGAACAGTTCAGTTGGAGACCTTGGAGTAACTTCTGATGGAGCAGCTGGGTCTATCAGTAGTATAGCAGATGGTGATGATGGTAGTACCTGATCTGGAGGCAGGGTCTCAATGTGATTCTGTAAGTGCTCTGATGAAGTTCTGCCTTACTGGTTTTATGCAGCTAGAAAACATTGTGTGCAGCTGCAGTACACATAGAATTCTCTTCCTTGCAGAGCTGTTTCAAATTCAGCGTGATCTGATTTTTAGAATTGTTAAATAAAATTTCACTCTCAGCTGCTAGAGACTTGATGTTGAAGGCACTGAGTCAAATACAAGGTCAAAAATCCATTTGCGTTTATTGATAAATCATTAAGAACTGCTTCTGAGATGATAGATTGGGAATAAACTGTGAAAAACACGTAATTAGAAGAAGGAAATATGTAAACGTGAAATGCTGTAGAGAAAACAAGCAAATGCAAGCCAAAATAGAATAAAAGGGATTTCCTTCTGTCTTCAGTATTAGCACTTTTATATGTTGGTTTTCTGTTTCTATTCAGCTTAATCTAGAGTTCATCTATCACATTTCAGGTGTATTCTTGCATGAATAGATGCATATATTCATAGCTAATTTTGCATTTTCTCCTCATTTTTGTGAGGCACGGAACAGTATTCGGTTTCTTAAAAGGCAAGAATTTTATTCCTTGTTCTCTGTGGCAAATAGAGCTAATTTTTTCTGCAGGTAAAGTAACTGAGTGATTATAGGTGTAGAAAATTATGCTTATGTGTAACTGAAGACATTTGGCTTTGCTATGTCCTGTAAGAACTCCTCTGCCTTTTTATTGTCTGCATTTTGGTAGTGTTATTTGACCAACCTAGAAGTAATCTACCCACATTAACATTAATTATATTGTGGGGTCTGTATCATGAGGTAAGATTTCCTCAAATAAAGACATTAATCTGAACCAAATGAAAACAAAGCAATATCTATCGAGCTTTCCCTTTTTGATGAGATATTCTTATTTTTTAGATGTCACTGTAGGTCTCAATAATTTATTCTATAAAACTCGCAATAAGTGTATTACATTGATGGGCTTTTATGTAGATGCACATTCAGTGTGTAAGACAATATATATATTTCAATTTCTGTTGTAAGATATAGACATTTTTAAATCCTAATTTATATTTGCATTTGTTACTAAAACCAGCTAAGATTCCTGGTATTAAACACCACCTCTGTAGATCGTGAAGCATAGCTGCATATATTGATAATTCAAGAAATTATTTTGATTTCATTTTCTTACAAACTTTAGTAAATAGTTAGTTGTTGGGTTTTTTGTGCTTTTGAGTTTAATAAAGGGATATTCAGTTATTATTATGCAGACCTTTGATTTTTAGTGTGTTTGATAGCTGAATACTGACGTAGCATACATATAAATAATTTTTCCTATGAAGTCAGCCACTCTAGGTAGAAGGCTTATGTGCCTCCCTCCTTACCAGTACACCCCTGCATTCCCTTCCTGTGTCTCTGTGAGGACTTGATTTTGAAACTGATTTACACCTGTTGCTTATACTGCGCTTCTGTAAATAGTAATTGACAGTGCTGGTGTGATTCTGAATGAGAAATACTCCAATAGAAATACATTAATATCGCAGCATGAAAGACTTAGTTTTCATGTTGTTGCTTGATACAGGAAGTTGTAGAGAATAAAGTGGAAAACTCATCAGGGAAATTGTTTCTTTCAGATCCAAGAGCCTTTTTTACAATGAATTTATCTCTTAAGAACTGTTCTTTGAAATGTACAGTACCTGAAGGATGGTATCAGTTCTTTCTTTCTTTGTCATATTTCAGAATTCAGTTCTGTAATAATTTAACTTTGCTTAAATTAGTGTTAATTTTTCTCACTTTTAAAATTCTGATCATACAGCGGAACAGATAAGATTTTTAATTTAAAAAGAAACCTTTCATTGTTTATGTAACAGAAAAACAAC
Organism: Podargus strigoides; assembly: GCA_028020825.1. Lineage (NCBI taxonomy): Eukaryota > Metazoa > Chordata > Aves > Caprimulgiformes > Podargidae > Podargus > Podargus strigoides. The sequence goes on along the minus strand of CM051624.1, from coordinate 10,384,968 downwards.
TGCATGCTGTTTGTGCAATTGTGTTTCTAACATGGAAGGAATTAAAAATATATATGCCAGACTAAAGTTCTTAAGTATGTTGATTTAAAAACAAATAAAAAACCAGCTCACAAACAAACTAGTATCTCATGTGTGATTAAAATACTTTTTTTTTTAATTATTATTTTTTTATTTTTTTTAACTGGCACTTCAGCAAGAACCTAAAATATGTGTGTAAATTTTTACTGATGAATTTTTCTATTTCCCTGGAATGTTTTCCATAAACCTTTATGCTCTTTTGGAGAGTTTTATGTAATATTTTGTGCGTGTTTTACAGATTAACTCACTCTGACTACCATATATAACCCCTGTTGTACATGTTTCCTTGAATAAATGAGAGGTGCCTATACCATGCATGAGTCCTTGCTTTGTTGTTGCTAACACTCATGTCAAATATTTTAAATTGTGTGCATTCCAGCTTGTGAAACGTTCAGATTTAATGCTAGGAAAAAGCAGTAAGCCTGTGCTATGTGGCAGCTGTTGCCTGTGTGTGTTAGTGTTTTGGTTCTTTATTCTGCTTAGCCTTTGTTTTCTGAAAGCATTTAAAACTCGTGCTTGACTTTGACTGTTAGTAGTCTTGCTTCAGTAGAGAGAAAAATTGGTTAATACCTAATGTGATCTGTATGGATAAACCTTTCCATGTTATTGGAAGGCACTGGAATCTTTGCATCAGCCAGTTATCTCTAAAGCTGTAGGTAGCACTGCAGGACTGGGGCTTCCTTGTCTTGTGAACAGTTCATCAAATCTGTACTCAGAGCCTTCATTTAGTAGTTTTGAAATAGAGCTGGTGAAAAATCAAAGCAACCATAGTAGTTCTGAGTAATGTGCACTTTGGGATAAACAGACATTCCTGTTGTAGTCACTGTGATGGTAGGAACCTCAAGGCTAATCTTGAATTTCATCACACACACGTTAAAATATTTTTGTTAATTTTTGCATATGTTTGAGAAATGTAGGTAAATTATTAATCCTAATCTCAAACAGCAGTAGTTATTACAGTTAATGCAGTGATATTTTGACTGTCAGTAGCTCCTGTGCAGGTAATTAATTTATTTTCCTTATCTGTTGCTTTCAATACAGTGTTCTAGGGTTGTTGTTACCACTGCTCAGAGCGTTGTTGAAGCCAAAAGCATAACCAGAGTTAATAGCAGCAGCCATCTGGTTTCCCTTCACTTTGAACTATTAAAATATTTTAAAATGCTTTTTGAAATGGATTCTGGACTTACCTAGATGAGTTAGAAAGTACTAAACTAATGTTTGTTGTAGCTTTTGCAAGTTAAATGTTGCCTATGTAACAAACTTACTCATATGCGATATTTTTTTCCCTAAACTGTCTGAATGTTTTGATGCTTTTGTAAGAAGCTGCATAAAATTGAAACTGATAATTTGTTAATTAAAAATCAGTGCTAAGCCAGTGTATTACTTTGATATATTTTAAAAATTGAGATTATTTTGAGTTGAAATTAAATCAATTGCCTGAAATGTTTAAGCTCTGAGGAGCTGATAATTTTTTTTGGAGTTTATACGTAATTTAGAACTGACCATAAACATATTCTAAGCTATGTAGTTATCTTAAAGGGTATCCCTCGGATCAGTTTTGGGGCATTGTTCAAACTCCCTTAACTGTGCATTGCTCGTTGTTATACTTGTGTTTTTAGAGCTGTTAGTTTTCAGCTGTTCTGATTGGTTTATCCTTGCATGTTCACTGTCCTGGTTGCAGCATGAAGCGTGCCAGTTCTCTGAATGTTCTTAACATGGGTGGCAAGGCTACTGAAGATCATTTTCAAGTAAGAAGCCCTACAATATTCTTACAAAAATAGGGATCATTAGTAGGGTTTGGGATAAAAAGAGTATGATAAATAATAAAACAACAAACTCCCACTGATTGGTAAGATCCTACTCCAGTAAGATGTTTTAAAGCGTATGCTTAAGGCATCGTTCTGTAACTCATTTGTGAATTATGATCAATTTTATGAAGTGCTTAAGTCCAACCACTGAAGAGCATTTGTTTTTATGATACCAAGCAGTGTCTGGTTTTGGATTTTCTAACTAATACAGTGGATGTGAAACTTCGGGAATCTTACGTTCTTGTAAATGCTACTTAAAAATACAAGAACTTTTGAAGCCCAGTTAAGTATTTTTTTTTTACTTTAGCCCCATTATTTCAAAGGACCCAATCACCCTAATTGCTGTATGTTTTCAGATTCCCCTCATGTGACTCCAGTTGTTTCTAAGGTTGTACAGGAGCAGTCTCTGAAGTTTGTCTGATCTATGTTACGCTTCTTCTAATATAAAACCATGTTTTGCTTAACTGTATATGGTGTGCCCAATTGCTACTTCCCATTGCCTGTTTTTACCTAATAAATCACTGTTTCTTACACTGTCAAATAAGCTAGCAGTGTTCTGCGTTCTAAACACTGTTGTGCATTTCACTAACACAGTAACTGCAACTAATTTTAGGAAGATGAAATTGCTACTCTACTAACAAAGCTGTACACAAGGATTTTCACCACTGTTTGTCCTAGAGCAGCAAGAAAGCCCAAACTGTATGGCTCTTGTTTGACTGTTGAGTGGCATAAATGTGTCTTAACTGTATTATTTCTAATGAATACCACAGAGTTTTCTGCGGTGTGAAACGTATGCAAAACTTTGCTTAGGGTGAACTTCAGCCAAAAAAAAAAAAATCCAGGGTAAAGCATAATTCTTTGCAGCAACAGCTCCAAGGTTTCCAAATGCCGTGCCCTAGGTGCCCCTAAACTGCATCCCATCCTTAGTATGTAACTGGTGTGGCTTCCAGAAGAGTGATTTATTGTTTGTGTACACTGCAATATTAAAATTAGTTCTCATTTCTTGTGAACTTTTGTAGTTCATGGAAATTCCTATAGTAGGGCTCCTGCATTTCTACTAAGACTTGGGTCAGGGCTTTAACGGGTGTGTATACGTATCAATAGATCTTTTCAGTACTGCTAGTTGAAAGTTGTGGGGGGAAGATGTTGATTAGAATATGGACAGTGTTCCCCTACCCAACATGAACATAGCCAGTTCTCCTTAGTTCCTTACATTTAATCGTTCCTGTTTGTTAAAACTAGTAATTTTGTCTATTTAGTTGAACTGTTTGGACATCTGCTTAATTTATTTGTTTTTCTCCCTTCCACACAGGAACGAAATAATTGTCTGACAGACTCGAGAGCTCTGAGTGTCAGTCATACTGATTTGGCGCATTGAGATTCTTGGACAGAAGCTAGCTAATATTCCTTTGTGAATAAAGAAGCACTGAGACCTTCAAAGCTTTGGTTCCTCATCATTATGTATAGGAACACTTAGTTGGTGGATTTCGTTGTTTTTTTTTTTCCCAATGGACTGCTGTTTTTACTTCTTAAATAGGGACGATTTGAAACACAGCATTAAGTGGGTATTTTCTTCTAAAGGAAAACTCTATAGATACATATTGCTCATTGCACTGCTCCCATTCATGCTACTTAAGTTGATTTAATAGATCGAATAGTACAGCAGCCAAAAAAATTGTAAAAATACAAACATATTTAAAGCATACCAAAATGCAAAGATGTTTGAAAATGCGGGCAAAATTAAATGTGTAGCAGTAAGTACATACAGTGCTGGAATGAGAGAAGGATAAATTTATGTGCATTACTGTATAAATTTCAATTCAACATACTGTATTGGTGGGGCTTTCCTTTGCACCACTGGTGCACTTGGAAACCTTAGCTGGCAAACCAGCACTTGGTCACGGTTTACTTAACCACTAGACTGAGCTGTTAAATTCTACAGGGGAGATGGCTGGGGTTACAGTACACAGAGACAGCATGAATACCTGTGACCATAACTTGGATACCTGTTGATGTTAAGTCTTAGGGCACAATAATCAATGGAGGTAGGATAGTTCATGTTAATTGGGAGAAATGGAAGAAGTTTTGACCTTTACCTTGTCTGGTTGAAGAATGCTGAAGTTTTGGACTGCAGTGGTCCCAGAGCAGCCGCTGTTGCTGTTGGGGAAACATCAAGCCTCAGGTTGACTTTCTCGCTTGTCCACTGGAATTCACAGCCCCGTTCTCTGGATGCTGAAAGTGCTCCAGCTTTTCCTCACACTGATCCCAAACCCTGCCTTTCTCCGTAGTAGCAGATGACAGCAAAAGCAGGCAACTGCACGCTAGGCTGTTACACCGTGGAGCAGCTGCCGTGCAAAGGACCACACAAGTCCTAAGGGCCCCGGTGGAAGCCGTAAGTGGCGAGCAACTCGTTGTACCACACATCCATGTTAAATCTATTTACGGTTAATATATATGCTGTCTGTATACAGGACTGCTGCTGGAACTAAGTATGTATGTTTTAAGTATGTTATAGACACTAGTATTTCCTTTTGCTTTTCTGTAAAGCTTGTAATTTTGTTCATCTTTTGTTAAAACTCTTATTCATGTGAAGGTGGATGAGAAAGTAAAAAAAACAACCGGTGTGTGTACAAATGTATTTGTGGTCATAGTTGTGAGACGGAAAATGCAGAATGAAATTAACTTTGGGAAAAGCTGGAATATTCATTCAGGGTTAGCACCCACTGAAGGAGGTAACACAGGAACATAAGCAAGTTTTAGTATTCGAACAGGCTGTGAAGAGTCATTAGAATTAGTACTTCATAGAAGTATTTGACTGGTTTTACATCTGGTTTTAAAGTTGGTTACAACAACTGATGCAAAATGTTGTATATGTAATGCACTTAACTATGTTTACCAGGAGGTACCTTATTAGCATCTCTTTAAAGAAAGCTGCCTATGGTATACCTGCTCTAAAGACAGTTTAGATAAACGGTGAGATACAATGCTGCTAATATGTAGAAGTTTTAGTACAGAGTAGTGCAATTCATTAATGAACTCGAGCAAGAACAGATTGTTGCTCAGTTATCTTAACAATATATGCTCATATAATGTAGACTCTTGAGTTTTAATCTTTTTATTAAGAGCTTTTTATATTAAAAATATGTAATATATATACTTCTTTTCCCCCCCCTAAAGCAAAACGTGTTTTCTGTGCCCCCTGGTGAATTCGGTTCTCTGCACAAAGCCAGGCTGAGCTAGCTTTGTGCCAGGAACTGGGCATCAGGTTGCCACACCTGGTGGGTGCCCGTGTCCAACCGAGGGGACGGCAGGAGAACCCTGCTGCAGCCCTCCTCTCATTTCACAGCCTGGGACGGTGACATCTGTCCCCCTGGCTGTACCCTCACTGCAGACACCCCCGCAGTCAACCTGTTCCACACCAGCACGAGGCTACTGCTGTAGGAGTGGCTCAGTGGGCCTTGTTTCATTCAGAGACCTTCCAAAACAACCCAGAAAATTGTTTGGACGCAATTGAAGAAAGTGTTTTCTACATTTGTCTTTCAGCTTTGAAGGAAAATTATTTTTGCAGCCTCTCAAAAAAAAAAAAAAGAACTTATGTAAATAGCAATAAAATATTTAACCGTGCCAGATGGCAGTGTACATGAAGTTGTTAAAATGCAAGACCATGGTATGGTGATGGTGACAGGGAGGGAACTTTCTTGTTCAGGATCTTAACTGTCAGTGGCATTACTAGTACTGTGCTTTTGAATGTTTTAAACATTTATATAATATTTTAAAGTGTGTTGGAAGATTAAGTTGTTGAGTTACTGCTTATTAAACAGTTCTTACATTTAAAAGATTAATATTTTTTTTTTCAGAGAAGAAACAAATTTCAAGACTTCTTTATTCCATAAATCCCCACGCATGATAGCCAAGTCCTTACAGCTGTGAGCCAATGAGCTGTTTGCAGTTTGAGAAGAACTTGTAGAGTACAAAAACAAAGTTAAGGTCAACATTCCTTGTGTTTGAATCCTACATGAATTGCTGTCAAGACGTAGCTTTTATACACTTAAATTTCAGGTGAGCTTCTCAGTTTGCTTTTATGTAAGATTTTCTTTCTAAATTTCCAGTTGTAGGGAACAGTCTGCATAAAGTATAAATCCAGAATACCCAATTCTACAATTCTTGGGTGTTTTCAATACAAAACTAAAGCAACAGCTCTGAAACAGAAAACTAGGAAAGACCCTTCAAAATTGACAGACATCTTTTTAGGAAAGCTGCAGCCTTGGTAGTGCTATTGTGTTTCTTATTTTGGATGTTTGTCCTTGCCCAGAACTGTAAGGGTCAACCTCATTAAAAATATAATGAGGATTCCAGGTTAGGCCAGTTCCTCGTGGAATTGTTACTGATAGAAAGGTGCCTGTTGCCCTTCTGTCTGTCTGCTGGTGTGCTAGTCTTTAGGAATATTGGCAAGATTTGGTCTTGAGTTTAGATCTTAATAAATATCATTGTAAAATGTAACTGTTTCATTATTTGTTCCTCTTTTAGAGGAATAAACTGTTGCGGTGATGTTTGTGCTTGCAGTGCTGCAACGATAGAACATGGCACTTAAACAACCACCCACCCATTCCCTAAGCCCTCCTGAATGGTAGTAAATGAAAATGGTTTTAAGCTTGAGAAGTATTTGTGCTGAAATTGTACCATTTGACTCCCGTAATTTTGCAAACGCTGTGGTTCTGTTGTAAATACCTAGTAAAAGGGGTGTGCAGTGCTTTGTTGATAGTGTGTTTACAATACTTGATGAGTTCAAGTTACTTTAGTTTTTATTATGCTGGTCATGTATTTTGTCTGAAAGCTGCTAAGAGAATTACATTTTTGGTAATGTTAGCCTGTGCTGAGAGAATAAATGTTAACAGATGTGATGCTGTGAAGTTTACCGTTTCATTGCAGCAACTTTACATTGTCACCGACTTACAGAAGTATTGGGATAAACATTGGCTTTTTTTTTCTTTTTCTTTTGAATAGTTTAGAATTGAGGAACTTCCTGAGCATCTACATTTGTTTATTTCTTTCCCCAAGAACCATTCACAGTAGTCTCAGTACACTGAGTAGTCAAGGTCAATAGTGGTGTTTTTTAAAAAAAGCCCAAAACAACAAGGCAAGAAGCAAAACACAGTGCCAGTGTCTGATGGAGGTCAAAAGACCTGAGCTGTTGAAGATGCTTATGCTCATAGTGACATTGCAAAACTGTTCTTTAGTTATGGCTGCATTTAAATAAAAAATATTTCAAGACCCATAGTTGGAAGTTCATTTAACCCTCCAGCTACATCAGAAAGCTCGAAGCTGCTCTAAGGGTTACACTGGCACACACAAAGAATTGCTTACAGCATGGAATGAGCATAGTGAAGTAGTTTTTAAAAGCAGATCAATCCTTGGGCTTTGTATATTTATACTCAAGTCCTGATTCAAGCATGGAAAGTTACTGGGTCTTTAGTTTTAAATTATGTAGTAGCAGCATTATACCAGAGGGGTGGTAGGTTACGGTATAATTAAGCCCAATGAGTTCTATGCAATCAGGAATGGTATTTTTTCAAACCAGAAAGCCGTTTGTCATGTCAATGTATCCTTGAGGAGAACACCCCCCACCCCCCGCCTCTGATATGTGGATTGTGCTTGATTTTAAAGAAAAACCACAACCAAAAAAAAAAACAAACCCCTTCCAAGATTGGCTTTAAGATGCTGCATTTTGAACTCCATGTGTAGTTACCCCTTGTCACAGCTCTGGATAAAATCCCATTCAGAGTTCACTGCTTTGTCTTACCCCATAAAACTGTGTTCAAAATAAACTTCCACAAGTGTTATTTGTAACAAATTGTAGTGATTCACTGTGATTTCATCAAGAAACTTGTAGTGAGGTTGTTTACTGTGTTTTACTGCATCTGTTTTGTTATTAGGTCACTTGTGTAAACTCTTTATCTTTACCAAACACAAACAAATTTGGTTCTACTTTTCCAAAGCAATGTTTCCAGAACCTTCCATCATCGTTCTGCTGAAAAAGGCCTCTTGAAATACATCACAGATCTGTAGACTAATTTGAAACTGTTTATAAGTTTCTCAAGTGTCATTTAACATTTTTTTTCACAGTGTAGAAAAATATTTGAGTGTAGTCTTACAGGATAAAGATGATATACTTAATACATTCTAGAATGTAAATCTTCTTTGTAAAAATTACTTCATTTTTTTTTCCTGTATAGAAACAAATCTCAGTTGTGAAATCCAAAGATGAATAAAGCTGTATAAAGGGAAGGTTCTTAAATTGCATTTATTAAAACATAAGCATATTGCAGCACTTTGGACACAAGCCTCCGAAGAGGGCAGATGCTTTGTTCCGTCTCCATGGGGGTTTGCACCCCCAAAGCTGTACTGATGTCAGATGGACAACATTCCAGATTTCTGCCTGTGGATGTAAGTAACTGAAGAAAGGGCTGGAAAGGGCAGGTAAACATTCAGCTGCTGTGGGGGAGTGACTGTAAGCTTGGGGGTCAGTTGCATTTTAGAGGTTCCAGTTTGTGTGTGATGAGCTAAGAAACATACTGTAACATCCTCTTACTCAAATTTAAGCCTCTAGCTGGAGAGTTGAGTAAGAACCAACATGGGCAAGGACAGGAAGACCTGCTCAGGTAAAGTGTTACTTAAATTTGTTGGTAAAACTGTTTTTCACCAGGTACACTGGGACTTCAGTTACAGACCCACCTCTGACTTTCACACTTATGTCTCATTCCTGCAAGCAGGCAGGCTGCAAAAAGCTATCAATATATTACAAAACTGAGCCTTACAGCGTGTATCAGCCTGTTCTGAACACAGTTCACAGCAAGGCAAGGCCCTGGGCTTTGATGAGACCCATTAATCGGCCACATCCATCTGTTAGTACAATTGGATGAGCACTCTACTGGTTTCCCTTTGGGTCTGGAAAGAGAGAAGTACACAACTGCAGTAAATGCTGTTTTTAAGTTAGCATGCTGTTAAAAATTGGAAGTCGGGTCTCCCCTAAGATGGGGATTGCCACATCACACTTCATTGTGCAGCCTTCACCTTGCCCACAGCTTCACTCTCCTTCAGAATACTCACAAGGAAAAGCTGATGAACATACATCCAAATATAAAAAGATCTTATTTCACAATGTAGGCAAGGTGTAATGTGTTGTCTTACCACCATTTCTGTATGTCAGCATCCATTTCTGTCATCTAGGAAGAATTTAATTTCACTAGTAATTCTTCCTGAAGCAAAGTAGTTTTGATATCTTCTTGGAGCAGGATCCTTTACTACATGAAGGATTTATTTTATTCCTTTTACACCTTCCAGTTTTACAATATAGTAGCAATAGGATGGAGGGAGATGAGGAGCAAAAACTACTCTTAAAGTCCTCACAGTTCCAGTGCGGTGTGACACAACTCCAGGCACTTGTTCAGGCTGTGCCCCTCGGCTGACCACCACTCTCATTAGCAGCTGATTTGCCCAGGTTATTCCCAGTGCTGGGGAGACTCTCTTACCCACGACACTATAAAGAAAGCATTACAGATTTCTACATGTATGAATTGAATACAAAATATCTCTGCTTCTGAATTACACTGGAAGAAATTGCCTACTGTTTCTATATTTTCTGTTTGCTATATTTAAAACAATAGACCTTTCAAGACAGAGATTACAGACTATACTCACAAAACTATACGCTGGTTTCTATCTATAGCAAGGTAACAACTGAAAGAGAAGTGCTTCTATAAAAATAATTCAGTCATTCTTCCAACTACAGCCATGGTGAATGCCTCCCTCTGGCTTGACGGGTCCCCTCTTGTGACAGGAAGATAGCAATAGAGAAATGATTGAACTTTTAACTATTTGAAGTGTGTAACTGTTTGCCCTGGATTCCATTTGCAGGTATATTTAGAAATGTTGGGAAGATATAACACTACATACCTATTACTTTCAACCTAAACTATTTTTTTTTTTCCCCTGCGAAACGTACAGTCTCTCCAGTAAAATAATTACAAGATAACCAGGGGAAAACAAAGTAATGAACCGTATCCTGTGTCAGTTTCTGAATCTGGAGGACATCACTAACTTATTGCAAAACCACATTTCTGTAGCACCTAGCTTATCTAGTAAAGCGAGATTATAGTTAGGATTCAAACAACAAATACATATGTTTGAATGTTGTCAATATCTTGGTGTAAAACCATCCTCTTTTTTCTTAAGCAACAAACAAAACCAATTGATAAGGTTGCTATATTTTTTTAAGCAGACAGAAAATGCACTCAGTTATATCAGAGACAAGAAGAGATGCAAAAATACTCTTGTGTAAGCAAGTACACCAGCCATTAACTCCAGGAAATCTTTCACCCTAACTTGCTGATTAGGGATTACCTCGTAAGTGTATATGACAGTTTCTTCCACTTTACACCCATTAGTTATTGCTGATCCCCAGCACATACAGCATTGCTCTGTAAATGCACTACTGCTCTTAACATGCTCTGGTTGTTTATAATTGGAGTTATAAAAAATACAGTGGTTAAATGCTGCTGTGCATGAGATATTGTTACATTTCTGTTGTGGATGACTTACCTATAACTGCACTGAGCAGCTTCTGCCTCACTCACTGCATCGGTCACCTAAATAAGAAAAAAAACATTGGAAGTTGACCTGTAGTTATGCATTTGTTTTTAGCAAGCAGAAGGGCAGGGGAAGGGAACAAAGCCAAGGAAATCCAAGTTACTGGATCACATACTAAGCCAAGTCAGAAAACTCTTACTCTTTCAAAGCAAACTAAAAGGGAGTTGTGAAGTATAATCTTAGTTTACATTGCTACAACTATTTAGCTAGCTACAGCTGACATGAATTTAACTACTATTAGATGATTTGTTAAAAAAAAAAAAAAAAGCAGCAAACAACCACACACACACAAAAAACTGTTCTGCTGCTGTAGCTAAAAGGTACTGAAGCCCAAATCTCCAGAAGGTGTTCTGTCCTCAAAGGTGTCACTACCTTTGAAGGCCTGCTTCATGGAGCGGTTTGCCTTTGACTACAAAAAAAATCTACACGTCTTGACTCCCTCTGTTGTCTTTTAATGTCATGATTCTTCAACACAAGTTAATCACAAAGTACAGCAAATTAAGTTACAAGTACTTCTCTAAATATAACGTACAGAAGGGGTTACTTTACAGCCATAATCTTCCTCAATGCTATTGTATTCTCAGTTTATTTCTATACCTACAGACTTGATGTAATGAGTCACCTGCCATTCGAATACAGTCCTGCCCTGAAGGACCCTTTGTTAGCAAATGGCAGACTGCTGTCATTCAGGAGTGACCTCACCTATTGTGAGCCAGCACCAACTTAAAACTCCCATCGTGGGAAGGCACATCTTAGACGCTCTCTTAAATCACTCTTTTCCCTCTCATGCTGAACCAAGGTATCCAAGGTAGAGACTGGATGCATCTAGACTTGTCTTACCCTTAAATCAGATCTTTTGCCTGCTAGATGGGTCCCCAAAACTCTCAGGAAAAAGGCAGACGGCCTTTTCCAAATGCCCATACTCAGAGTATGCCAGAAGCTTGCCAAGGAACCTGACTCCATTGGTTGGCTTCATAGCGTGAATGCTGAAACACAAACCTTTGCTTAACAAAGGGCAAAATCCAAACCATGCTTCCCAAGGAGAACAAGTTGTCTCTACTAATACCAAAATCCAGAAAGCAGTTATGGGAAATCTCAGTTTTCCTTAAAAGTTAGTTGACCCTATGAAAGATTATGCAATAAAAAGTTGGTTAAAAAATTAGGAGTAACTTCTGGCTGAAATTTAAATCCTACTGAGTCTTAATGGGAATCTTACTAAAAATAAAAACATTGTGCATGCCTGAAAGCTGTTCAAATTACTGCTGTGTGTGAATTCCACTACAGTCCCTTCCAGTTGTGGTAGTAAATGTAAGGTTTCACACACTGCTTATTCTGTAGTTCCAGAACTCCTCATAGGAACAGAAACAAATCAAACAAGTAAAAGTTGACTTGATGTTTCTAGACTCTCTTTCTTCTTGCTTGTGACTTCTCAAGTTCAGCTTTTCTCCCTACCCCTTTTCTTCTGTTGTGAGAAGGAAACCTCAGGTCTGAGTACTTTCTCATTTGATGGAAAGACCTTCCAGAAAGGAAGTTTCCCAACAGTGGCCTGCCTGTACATTTACTTATCCCTTTCTCAGGCGGCATTCCAAGTGTGAACACTTCACCTCTAGCATTCGTATGCTCCTTTGACGTGTGATTAAACTAAGAGCAGTGGCATGCTGCCTCTACAGGACAGAAATACTGTCTTGTCTGGTTTTCTCAAAAGAATGTTCTTTTTGACTCATATCATTGTGGCCTTTTTTTGATACAGCTGGAGTCAGCCTCCCTGCATTCTAATGCTTTAGTAATCTCAGCAGTTACACAGAAACGCTGAGCTGCACAGAAATGCAGCACAGCCCCTGGTGTTTCACTGTCGCCTGTATGTGTGGAATATAACTGTGCATGCAGAGCTCCCAGAGAAATCCTGCTGGCGATGGCATTTGAAGCTAGTGTTAAGAGCTCACTCTGTTATTTTAGTTCAATGCTTTGTATAGCTGCTGTACATCTCTATTTACATTAGCTTTAATAGACAGCCTTTGAGAACATTGTCTATAAATGCTTAAATTATATTCTTAAACTTTGAGAAGTTAAAATTTTCTAGTTTAAAGTACACCAGGCTTAAGGAAACTTCAGTTTCCATCAGTCATTAATACTCAAATTGACAGTTAAATACAATACCAAGAAATCTGCCTACACAGATTTCCCCCCTCCCCAGCCATTTATTAAATGGTCCCTATAAAATGAAAAGCAATTTTGATGTCATACCTGATTAATGCACATTATTGGAGTCCTGAATCTAGTGCTTAAACTGTGAAGCTGTGCCCCAAATGTCTGCAAATACTGAGCCTTCATAACAGAATCTGAAACTCCAAATTCGCATCGGAACAGAGCAGCAATAGAGTCTATGACCACCAAGCGCACCATGCCTCTCGTGAGCAGGAGGGAAATCCTTTTAGTAATGCAGTTGTGAAAGGTGTCCTACCACAAAATACAGACAGCATTAAAACAGTTCAAATAAATAGCTCTATTTGTAAAATCAAGGCAGTAACTACAGCTATCACCACTGAAACACAAGGTGATGGAGTTTCTCAAAGTGAGTTAACTGCAAAGTAATGTTATCTGCAGCTCCTCCTTAAATCAGTTATGTACCAGCATTTCAAAATCTCAAGAATGCAGTACTACAATCTTCAAGCATTCCTATTTTGCAGGAATGGTTCTCACTGAAACACTGAGGACTCAAGAACTAGCATTAAATATTCAAACCAGAAGTTAGACTATGCTGCTGTTCCACTAAATACATATTGACAGTAAAATACGTAGTTGCTGCATCAAATCCACAGTGATCAAGAGTCTTACGAATAGCTGCAACTTATGTCCTCCCTATTAAAAGTTTTACTGACTGAGTATTTTGAAGTCACCAAACATTTCAATTGCAAATTACAAATATTTTGTAGGGTGCAACTTCTATCACGTAAGAATAATCATATTAGTCAGACAAACATCCTTGTAGCCCAGAATCTTGTCTTTAAGAGTGTGGTCTACAGCAACTGAGTAGAAAGGAGGACAATCTCACAGGGGTCATTTCAGCTTCTGGCCACCAGAAATTTCAATGTTGGCAAATAAGCAATAATGTGAGAGTCACGGTTCTTCTGATTGATGCCACTCTTTACATCTACACAGAGGTTCACAACTAAGAGCTTACATGCATCCAAAATTACACATATACACGAACTGAATCTATACACAGCAACATATGAATTGTGATAATGTATTGTGCAGCTGCTGGACTTATCGGTGAGTGTTGTTTTTTTACTTTTAAGGGTATTTTAGAGAGATATACATACAACTATATCATGATTCTCTCCTTTTTACAATAACATACTCTGTAGCTTCTAGAAACTACAATTAGAACTTTAATTAATATTTGCAATGAAAGGGACATGGAAAAGGTAGCTTAGCTGCTGCCTGGACCACACAGTGAATACATGGCAAGCATCCTAATATACAAGATCTATGATTAAAAAACCCCAACAACTGGAATAATTTAACAACTGCTACTTCTGGTGCTCTATCAATAAAGAGCATATTTATGGCTACTTAAGGAAAAGCACAAAAATGTGGGTTTACAAGGCAAGAATACAGTGCTGAAGTTTGTATCTTTTCCCCTCCAGTTTCAGTATAATGTCTTGCAGGGAGAGGGGCAAGACAGCTGCACTGCTGTGGTTATGCTGTGCCATTACCTATTCCAGGCATCATTTTCTGTAGCTTTTCTTCCCACCTGCTTAAATCGCAGTTTACCAACTCTGGTGTTAAATTGCGATTAGTCAGGATACACACCACCTTTTGCATATCTATTTGTATCCTGTCTCCAAACTCAATGAAGGTCTCCCTAGGAGCTGCAGTAAAACTAGTAGCAATAAGTCTACTACATTTTAATAAACATAATGACTTATAAAAATCCATTACATGATTCATTCTAAAAAATACTAATATTTATCTTTCAATATATTTCATAATAAAGCACTGTAACATACAGTTCTCTATCAGCAAGTTGCAGAGACTAAGAAGTATTCATTACAGATCTTAGTTCACTTTTAGCCTTTCGGAAGGTCTTCTACATAAAAAACCCCACCCCTGTGGTTACTGGATTATAGTGTAATAATTATGCATCCTTAATTTGTGCTACTACTTACTAGGTCTGCTGCATGCTCAACAAAAATACTGTTTCCAAATTTGATCTTCTGTATGATTTCAGCTGGAACATCTGCACGCAGCTTATGTTGTTGATCTATGAGTTGTTGTAAACGTTTACTTGGAAATACATCTTCTGTACAAATGTAGACAGCTCCTATAATCAAGGAAACCACCTATATTAAAACAGGGCTCTTATACACACAGTTTTCTTAACAGCATGAACATAAAATAATACATTCTGCACTCAAAAGCTAGACATATGTACCTGGAAATTCATGTTGCTTTTTTTTTTTTTTCAGCCATGAAACAACAAAAAAACCCACTCCTGTAACTTTCCTGTAGTTGCCAGGTGCCTTTTTTGGTGCATGCTGACAAGTGGATTTTTGTAGTCTCCACTAGGTGACACTCACTTTGCACAGCAGCAGAGCACTCGCCTGCCTAACCCGGGTGATTACAGTATCATAATTTATCCAACCCACAAATGGAGCGATACTGCACAGTTTGCTTGTTTTGGTCAGAAATCAAAACCACAGCACTATACTATGAAGAAAATTAACTATCCCAGCCAAGACCAGTACAACTAGTATTTAAATTAATTTCACTCACTGTTTTCAAGTTTCTTGTTTTTAAATTTACATATGGAATGGTACTTATTGCCACAATTTGTAAACCAGTTTAAAGAGGATCACTCATCCAACCTCAGTCCAATTAACTCTTCCTGAAAATGGTACATTAGATAAAAAGCATTATACTTCAATCACATTACTGTAAGTGATGTCTAATATATTTTTACTGTGGTTTCTGGTTTTTAAGTATGCATTACTGCAGAGAAAATCAACCATACACATCAAACATGTAGGGGAAAGAAAACAGAAATACATGCAATATTTTCTTTATAAAAAGCATCACTGTTTTTCCAGAACTAGCAGAATTATCAGCTAATCCTTACAGGGTTACATCTAAGGATTAAGTCCACTCACTAAAATGGTTGAAGCTGCTAACAGAGCTATTAATTACATCACCTAACTGCTTAAAGCTTTTTAAATAGCTAATTATTAAACAGTTAATTAGGTGAACCATAGCTTTCTTGACTATTTCACTAGGTTAATTTCTCCTAATTGGACTAATTTTCATATCACTCTCCAACTTGACAGTGACAGCTGAGTATCAAATAGGCAAGTGAGTGTCTTCACTAAGGGCAGTTCATGCTTTCCTAATCAGATTTTCAGTTGCACAAAAAAAGCCGGTAAATCAAGAAAAAATTCCAAATCAAAGATTTGACATTATGTATATCCAGCACCAATACTCACTCAGATAAACCAATTATGTCTTGCAACACTTGCACCACAAAATTGAAAATCACTATGGTGCAAATTCAAAACCAAGTAAAGAAATAAAGAAAACCCACCATGATATGCAGGTTCCTTAAGACCATGTGGTTTCTCAATTTCATACTAACAAAAGCTATGCTAACTTTTGTTAGTTTAGTAACTTAACAGTTCCTAAAGTAAAACATTGTGGACTTCTCAGCTCCCATCCCTATTCACAGCTGATTGCCTAATTCTGAAAGACAGGGATTTCTTTACCCTGAGTACTGGCTTACAGAGAAATCAACTGCTTTCTAAAAATCAGACCTGCCAGTATGTCCCTCCTCCTCTCCTTGGTTTGCTTAAAAAGGACAGAATGTCTGTGACTTGGGACTTCATGGGGGTTGTTTTTTCAAATGCAGATTTGCATTTCTAGATAGATCAGTGCTCCATTGATCAGATAATTGTATTTCAATCCAGAGTTATTGTGACATTCAAGACATTTCAAAACAGAAAACCTGATAAACTTGCTGAAAAAATACATTTTTTCCAAAGTTAACTTACCTGGAGAAAAAGAAACATAAAAGTCTACTAAATACCTTCTTTGCAGATTATTTCAGTACAATAATAAGAACAGTGATAGGAACAAACCAGGCAAAAGCAGAAGAGTATAAAGGGATCAAGCAATCTTGCTGTATCAGAAACATATACGCAATTCTGGCCTAGTTGCACATTTATATCTGATGAACAAGTAAAACAAGGTAATCCTACAGCTGCAATACCTGTAGGCATAAAGAACACCTGGAGAAGCAAAAATCTGGTCCTCTCTGCTCCACTGGTCCAACAGCCTAGATTTAAAATTCCTGATCGATAGATACACACTATCCTCTTCATAAAATCATGCCAGAGATTTCAGAGTTCAAGTGAATGTATTTATTCAGGGTAACATTTTTTTTTTTAGTGAAAAACTGGTAAAAAAAAAAATAATTAGGAAGATTAATTCCTTAAGAAGAGTTCTACATCATAGACTATTTTCTGCCTCAGTTTAGTTTTGTAAAAATCGGTGTTCAGTCACCCGCCAATCTGCTACTCTGCTGTAACACTCCTTTGACACCAGTTCAATCTACTACAGCAGACACTGTTCTCCTGGTCCTCAACTGGTCCATTTGTGATTTCTCCAAAGTACACAGTGAGGCACCCTTATTTTTTTTTTTTCTTTAAGTGATGCTCATTTCACAAAACAATAATGTAGTTTTCATCTTGAACTTTAATAGAGCTAAGCCACATAAAATATATCAGATAAGCTTTGCCTTGGCTTAAAATCTGTCCTCAAGCCTCTTCACCTTTTGTTTGTGCTCTTCAGTTTGAGCCACAATAAAACACGTAATGAAAATACACACTCTTGCATTAACAATACAGGAGGCACTTCATAGCAAAGTTACAAGGGCTAGAAGAGACTGACAAATAACTAAACTCAGTATTAAAAACCAATGGCTAATTATGAGGCAAAAGCACTTAATACTCACATATCTTTAAAGATAAGCGAGTTGTCATGACCTAAATAAAAAGAGGAGATTAGTGCAACACAAACAGAAAAGCCTATGGCATTGTGCTATTTACAGTTTATTAGGAAGCTGTCAACACTAAGCCAAGAGTCAGGGTAGTTACTGTTTTTGAGAAAGAAGCCAAGAGACACCCTTAAGAAGTCAGTTGTCCTCAGTGATCATATAAGCATCTTTCCTCAGAGGTTCTCAAAAACCAAACAGAAACCAGCTACTTAATCAAATCCCAGTGATTTGATGTAGGCTGATAAAATGCTATGCTGGCTGCTGACCAAAACCCACCCTAAAATAAACAAAAACAAACCAAAAAGAAAAAATACTAAAAAACCCTCATCCTCAAAGAAAGACGCATTTTGAGTCCTATGAACATACTCTGTCATGCACCAAACCAGCTTGTTACCAAGAATCAGTAGCAAGCATTCTTTTCTAATTCAGAATTCTAATATGGATATGAATTTGGCACATTATCTTCATGTATTACTTATGAACATGGGCACATAAAATAAATTCGGCCAACATGTGACTGACCATAACTGACATTCTTAGAATGGCAGAAAGATAACCTTGAGGCAAAGGATGTCCTATTTTCTTTGTTTGCTGCCAACCTCCTGCACTGAGAATTGTAAACAAGATTAGCACCGAGTCAAATGAAGTAAATACACAACAAATCTATACTGTCTAAAGAAATGTATTTCAACATCACCACTTAAGAGAAGTTTCTAGCACTAAAAAACCATAATCCATCATAATTTTAAATCATTAACAAAGTTTTAGCACTGACATTAATCTACTGGTAGTGCTAGACTTCCATGATGGTTACTAAGCACTGTTGTTCTCCTCAAGTTTCTTAAAGAATAAAACTCCTCATACATTACACAATTTTTAATTCCTGTATTTCTCATAAGAGACTCAACGCAACCCTGATTTATAGAGTGCAGAGAAATCAAGTTGCATTTTCTAAGTGCTATGCAAACAATATCTGCTGCTATGACTCTATGCGATGTAACATACGGCAAGATAGCACACTGAGAGTAAAGAACTGCAAGAATTAGGATTCTACCACTTCCCCAGCTCTCCAGCTCCAGCAGCCTTCTGTACCTTCAAGATCCTCAGAAGTTCTGTTCTCTCAGCTCTTTCAGAATACTCTGGTTCCCTCACAGGAGCATTGATATGATGGCCATTCTATCCTATCTTCCATGAAATACTTAAGTAGATGGGGAACACGGACTTGACAAAGCAATCGTGATAGCACCAAGTGCCAGGTGCATAAGAAAAAAGAACCATCTCCAAACAGAAATAACGAGAAGACTTGCATTTTGTAGCCCTATGTCCTGGTTTCCCAGGAACAGACCCATGGGCCAGCCATGGCAGACAGGCCATGAGTACCCCAAACCAGCTGGGAGAGTCAATCAAGGCAGCTGACCCAAGCTGACTCACAGGTGTATCCCATAGCACTTAATCTGCTCATTAGAAAAGGAGGGAGCTCACTAAGGGTGGAGTTCCTCTTCCTGACCTTCTGCTCCTGATCCTAAGGATGAGGCTGAGTATAACCTTGTATATTTTTATGTTGGTGATTGTATTAGTTTTGATATTTCATTAAATCTGTTTCTACTTCAACCCACGGGGCTTCTCCCTTTTTTCCCTGATTCCCCCTCTCAGCTGGGGAGGGATCATGGGGTGGTAGAACAGCTGCTGCAGTTTAGCCTAGGGTGCAGGCAAGACTTTACACACCCTACAAGGAATACTGTAATCTGGTACAAGAGGCAAGAGTGCCATTAAGATGTTGGGCACCTTCTTCTGTACTCTGCTGTGGTTTGTTCCTTTCTTTCAACATAAATAGGGAGAAATGCTGGGTCATAAATAAAACTGTATTTGCATTCAAACTATTTGCAGCAGTTAGCAGCAACACACAAAGGTATCAAAATATATTTCCGTCTACTCTGATTAATGATGTAACTTAAAGCAAAGTAATGCAAGGCACAGGCTAATTACTGACCTTTAAGCAAGATCTTAATTTGAACACTCCATGATTTTTCCACATGGGTGGGTATAGTACAAGAAATAACTAAGTTTCCCCACAACAAACCACTGAGCTGCCAAATTAAATCCAGTGCTGCATGGAACGAAGAGCAAGATCACAGCATAAAACACACCTAAGGAAGACTACCAGGACACTGCATTCTCAGAATTGACACGTTTCCTCCTGTTCTAAAAAAGCATATTATACTCGAAAGAAAATATTATAAGTTAATGTGACAGTTTAAAAAAACCCCACAACTACTCAGATCAAAGAATAAACCCACATACTTTGGCAAAACCAAGAAAATCACAGGTACAAACAATGTCAACTTTCTTCAATTGGATTTCCATCAACTCTATAAATCACTTTAATTATTGTTATCAACATAAATATTCTTTGAAATCTGAAACCCCCAACTAGGGAATATATACCGTATACCTAAGATGTTTGTGGGAAATTATCTGAAACTCTTTTGCTGTGGTTGTTGCCTGAGGAGTCAGTAAGTACTTATGAAAGCAATACTTTTCATATATTGTTTGCATGTGTGTCTAGTCCAGCCCACAGTGGCAGGCAACAGGCAATAGTAATTGTGTATTAAATTATGTTGTGATGCAGGGCAAGTGCACAGCATGCTTTTTTCTCTCTAAAGATTTCTTACTAACTAGCTAACTACTAATGCTATTGCAGAAGGGCAAGACATGCACTGAACACGTGCATCTATTTCAATGCACTGATGATGGTCTTAAAAGACAGTATACTTCTTTAAATGACAAATTAATCAATATTTACATTTCAGTACTTACCAGACTCTAATCCACCATATTTGTAAGGATACTGCACACAAAGGCACAGTTGTAAACCAATCTGAGTCTTCCCAGCAGAACTTTCCCCAGCAAGTTCTGTGATTCCCACTAAAGGAATGCCACCTTTTAACAAGTTGTCTAGTACTGAACATCCTAGGCTTAGTTTCTGGTGTTGGGAGGTGAGAGGATCTTTATCTTGGTAGAGCTGAAGTGCTGCAGGGTTTTGGAATTTTTAAAGAATGTAAAAGAAAAAAAAAATTCATTTAGTATCTTTGTAACATACAATGATACAAAATAGAGGCTGTGTACCAGGTTTATATCTACAAGGGATGCTTTCTTTGGTGATGGCAGGTTTTTCCAATTCAGCCTGGTCTTCCCCACTGCACTTTCCCCACAGGGCCTACAGACTGAATGCCTGTTCAAAAATTGATAGTTTACACTGAGCCCTCTCCTCCTCTCGAGCTTTTCTTCCTTTCTCTGCCTCTAAGGAGTCTCTGTGGAAAGCCACACTCTGGGAAAGTATTGCCAGCAAAGTTCAAGCACAGCTGTTATGGAAATGGGAAACTATAGCAGATTATGAAAGAGAGTACTAGGCATCTGGCCAATGCCTGAAGATATATGCAAATCACAAGAAAAATTCTAAGTACAGAGGTGCCATGAAGCATTTGTACAGGAAGAGCTATTAGGTTCTGCTTGATTTAGAATGAGGTGTTTATATCAAATCAGTTTATACAGTTTTTAATAGATCATAAGTTTTTCAGCTACTCTTAGCCCAAGAGGGAGAGGGAATCTTTTTTCCCTTCTAATCAAGTTTTCCAGACTGGAGAATCATTTTGTCCTGTTTCAAGCAGGCTTGTCCCTGCAGAATGACACCCATCCACTTCCTTCTATCTTCAAGGTCTCAGAGGAGCTGTCCTTCAGACAGTTAAATAATTCATTACAGCATAAGTAAAACACTTGCCTTTTCATTTTCAGAATCACATTACTGTGTGAATGAGGAGCTGAAACCTTATTTTCTCCTAGTGACAGTATTTTAAGATGTAAACAGAACAGCTTTTTGTATTGACTGTATTACCTGTAAGCACACTGTTTCTCCTCAGTGTGCGAGAGACTGTTTTCAGTAAGCACTGTATATCTGCACTGGATAGTTTCATCAGTCTTTGCAAGTCTGCTTCAGAAAGATTTAAAACCTCTTTTACTGATTTTATGTCAGCTGAAATTAGAAGAATTTTTATAAGTACTTTGCCTGGATTACAGTCTTATGCACAAAATAAAGTTTTCCTACTTTCATTTACTTGAAGTTTACCTATACTGCATTTTTGTGAGCTGGGCAGGCAACATTTACTTTGAATGTATCAACATATGCTATAAAATTGTTTGGAAAGTTATTATTAGAGCACTGGGGAAAGCCATCACTTGTAATTATTAAAAGAAACTTGGTTATGAAATACGTAATTACAGTTCTAAAATGTTACTGTACATCCATATGCCTATACCCACAAACACATAATTATGTAAAGGAAGACTCTATGGTGACAGATCTATTAGCAAGACATTGGCAAATTAAATTACCTTTCTTAAGGGCAGCAATTACTTTAGGATTCAAGTCAAACTGGTCCCAGTCCATTTCCTGATACAGCACTGGAGTGAATTATCTGTTATTAAAGTGACTTTTATCAGATATACATACAACAAAAAAATAACCATCATTCAGCATGGAAAGTTGGAAGGAATATTCTTATTTTTTAACAATATATTTATCAGGTATCTTAGAAAAATGATTTGGCACACTGGCAGAAGTCTTTTCAGATGGCTCAGATATTATTAAAGGATTCAACTAATAACACTGCAGTTAAGAATTACTCTTAAGTGCTTGTAATTCTCCATAGTGATTTTGCTCTGGATCGAAATTCACACATATGTTGGATAGTTATATCTATGCTGCCACTCTTTACACGAGCTTTTTGTTTTCAAATAGAAAACAAAATTTCACGCACGTGCAATTTGGAACATCCAGGATTATTCATACATTAGACAATCAAATATATTTTGATTAGCTAAAAGCAAATTTAGTAGCAAAACATTACAATTGCTTTGTTTAACAATATTAAACGCTAGTTTTAATACTTTGATCTAAACCACTGTGGTTTAGCATTACAGCTGCCTAGAATAGTACTGTGAGGTTTGTTACTATTATTCAGATCATCTTTATGAAGGATTCTGCAGACACATAAGAGTTATATAAGAATACATGAATTAATGAACTATTCCTTTAACACAGGGGAGGTGAGGTTGCCACGGACCGATCCTGATACCAGAATGCAGGAGGAGAAACAGTTATTTTTAAGCGACACACATTTAAAGCAACATTCTGACAAGAGCTGAAAGTCGCAACTCACTGAAGTTAACCATGATTATGACGGTGTTTGCCCGGAAGGACTCCAAACCGGTTTATTTTACACCCTGCTCGCACGAAGCGCCCCCATCGCAGCCACAGCCGGAGGCACTGCGGAGAGAGGGACACCACCACAAGCACATTACTGGGAAGCCCAGCGCGTCCCACGGCCGGAGAGCCCACCCTGGCACGGGGAACGGTGAGCGGCAACACCCCCCGCGGCCCGTTCCTCTGAGGGGAGCGCGGGGAGGGGCGGCTGAGGGGGGAGCGCAGCAGCCGGGCCCGCCACACACATCACACCACCGGCCTCACAGCTCCCCCGCCTCACCAGGAGCCACCTCGGCACCGGCGCCGGGCGGCTGGCGGCGGAGGGACACCGCTGGAGGGAGGGACCCCCTCCCGCCCCGGGGGCCGGGGGCCCGGCCGCAGAGCCCCCCCCACCGCCCTCACCCCCGTCACGAACCCCCCGCCAGAGCCGCCGCGGAAGGCCGGAGCCAATCGGCGATCAGCTTGCCTACGACGTCACTAGCCGCAGACCAATCAAAACTCCGCAAACCTGCCGCTGCGGCAGGACAGCCAATGGCAGGGCGCTGCTTAATGAGTGGGTGGGACGCTTTTCGCTCCGATAGCGACCGCTTCCGTGGGGCTGGGGGGGGGGAGCGGCGGAAGAGAAGAGCGTTCGCCACTGCCAGCGGTGGCACAAGCGGCTCGGTGGAGCCCTGAAGGCAGGTGCTGACCCCACAGCCGCGGAGCCTCCGCAGAGCCCCTCCTCAAAGCCGCGGTCACGTGACCCGATCCCCTACGCAGCCCTACTCGCTGATTGGCTAGCATTCTTCCTCGACCGCGGAAAAAGGGGGCGTGACTGAGGCGCGCGCGCCCGTCGTTTCCGGGTTGCGGGGCCGGCAATTCCCGTTGCGCATGCGCCTCGAGCGCCCGGAGGCACGGGGCGGGAAATAACATGCCACCCTTAAACCCCGAGCGGTACGGGACTGGCTGGGAAGTCCGGAGCCAGTGTTCCATTGGGTGTCTGGAGCTGGTGGGCGGGGATTGGCGGGGTTACCGCTTTCTATTGGCTTCTCGCCGTGTCCGTTCCGAAGGGCCCAGGCGGTTATTGGGTAGCAGCGCTGCCAGTCCCGAGGGAGCGAGTAGCGGTGGCGGAGTTTGAGGGGGAAGATGTCGGGCTGCGAGGCCCACGACGCCAAGAAGTTGGTGCGCTCGCCGAGCGGGCTGCGCATGGTGCCTGAGCACCGCTCTGCCCGCAGCCCCTTCGGCTTGGACGAGCCACCCTGGGTGCCTGACAAGGAGGTATCGGTAGGGGCGGGGGCGCCGCTCTGTCCTTCCCCGGGAGGGGGGCTCCCCTCGGCAGCCGCTTGCCCGCGGGGTTCTGGCCGCCTCAGAGGCCGCTGCCCCGCAGGGAGCCGGGACGCGTCTCGCCTGGCCACGACCGGGCCGAGGGGCCGGGAACCCTGGCTGAAACTGCGCTTCTTCCCCTTTCCTGCGCGTCCGTGCTTCCCAGCACCTCCCGCCCTCCCTCAGCCGGCGCTACCTGCCGGCGATCGGAGCGGCCGGGGGCCCTTTGCAGCCGGGGCTGTGTCCGGCGGCGGGGCTTAGGGCGCCCTCGGGGGGCTCCCCGGCCCGCCCGGTGCTGCGGGGCGCCAGGCAGCCTCGCCTCGCCTCACCGACGGACCGGGCAGCGGACCGGGCTGGCCGGGGGGAGGTTTTTCAGTTGTAAACCACGGGTTTTTTGTTTCGCTTATATTAATGGACTGCAAAGGATCTCACCGTCACTCGTTCTCCAGGGGTGTGTGGCCCTGTCGCCAAAATTAGCGAGGAACTTAATGAGTTAAAAGCCTAGCGAACCACACGGCATTGACGTTTAGTGAAGCGTTCTCCTCGCATGCTTATAGAGGTAATCCTGAAGACCGTGTCGGTTTATTTTTTAAAAAGACACAAAGTACTGAGGCAGTGGGACTGAGAACAGCCCTCTGCCTCCCGGTGAGAATGTCCTGAGCACTGAATGGGGATCACAGAATGGTTTGGGTTGGGAGGGACCTCGGAGATCCCTTATACCCACCCCTATGGAATAACTCGGACCATTCCAGTCAGTTTTGCCTTTATATAAGTAGTTAAAAAGTAATTTTACTTTTCAAATAAACTGTGCGATCACGATGTTACATTAAATGTCGTGTAAGATGCGTTATTTGTTACCAGTCCCTACAGCTAGCTGCTGATCCAACTTAGAATCAGTTGTTTGTATATTTATTTATTACCAGCGTTCTGTGGTGTGGATACATGCCAATGCATTTAAATGTGACTGGAATTAAGTTTTGTTTTCGTTGAGGCAATATGAATTTAATCAGGGAGTCACTAAAAGGACTTCTTTGCCAGATACTGACATGGTTGGTCTGTTTTGTATGGGAACGCTGTGTCCTCCTTGGTTAGGAATGAGGAAGAAAACTTTGCCCCGTCTGGTATCACTTGAGGCAAAAAGTTCTGCGTAGAAGTAATAATTCTGGAGAGCTGCTGTGCTAGCACAGCTTCTGCAGCTCAGGTGAACCTTTACTGTCATAATATGCATGACTAGTAAGTCAGTTGCTGGTTTTGTCCAAAATAATAACTCTTTCTTGATTTGAAAGTGACTTTTTCAATTTATTCTTAATAAGCTGTCTGCTAAAAATCTCTTGTGGGAGTTTTCTGAAGTTATTCTCTTCCATACTTAGAGACCGAAAAAAGAAATCTTCCCTGTTATCAGTAGCAACTGGGTATGTGTCTTATATGAAGTGAAGATAAGACAAAATTTCCAGTGACGCGCTGGGTGTCGTTTGAAGGTATCCGTGCTCAGCTCTTGGGGCTCCCACCCAGCTCGCACCAAATGTGATGTGGTGCACTGGGTGTGTCACAGATGGGTGTGTGTTTATCAGTGAGCTTGTAGCAAAGTCTGAGCAGTTATTGTGCAAGTGTTTCCCCTTTGTGTCGCGTGGAGTCTGCTTTTGCTGCGTCAGTGAGTTGCTGTGCCCTGTGTGCGCTCCCCTAGGACACCTGGGAACCTGATTCCTGACATCATCATCATCAACATCAGTGGATATAATTTGCATAACAGTTAAATAGAAATTAGTTTTCTCCCTAAGCTTCTGAAACACAGTTTTATATTTTAGTAGTCCTTGATTAGAGCAGACTGGTTTCATGCAAAAAACCCTAAGATTTGTGACTGAATGTTGCCTTTGCATGAGACTCAGTGATATTTGCTATTGAGAGGAAGTGTATTACAGGCAAACATTGTAAATGTATTTATTAATTCGTATTCTTAATCTTGCGTTATTGTTATTTTGTAAGAAGTTATTTTACTAGCTTTCTTAGTGTATTGAAATTCTGACATCCCTTTGGTTAATAATTACCAAATATATTGCAAAGCTTTCCCTTAAAGCAGGTACACGGTATACAGGGAAGCTTATAAACCCCACTTTTTTATTAAGAAATTTAAAGACAGTGTTATCTAGCTAATGAATTTAGCAGGAACACTTGCTCATATTACAATGTCAGATATAAGTTTAAAAAAAAATAAATATTCTTTGTCCAAGACAAGAAACTGGTATTAGAAAATGTTGATTTGGCTTTTCAAATCTGCTGGCTTCTGCTATGCAGTCAGTAACACTCACAAATTCAGTAGCTTTATTTTTCGTATGCAGGAAGAGTCTACTGCCTTATTTTTTAAAAGTAAAACCACCTAAAAATCACGGCAGTTGGTAGTTTTGCAAAACTTACATAACATTGAAATATATTTCAATTTTTAAATTTTATGTCACAAGATTATAGTCTTAAAATATAAGTTGTTTTGAGGAGTTGGAAGTACGAGACTGAATGACGCAGGACTACAGAAAACTTTCTTTTTTGTAGTCTTATTTATAGTATAAATAATGAGTTGAGGTGGATAATATTGTGAACATTTATGCTAAGTATCATAAAACTTGAGACAGAGCTTGAAGTGTTACTGCATGTGCCTTGTCTTACCCAGAACTTCTTCGTTAATCGCCAGCAGAGCTCAGCTGATGATGTTCCCATTGAGGAAATCTTGACTAGAAATTGAGTAAAATTTGTATGCTGGAGTGCAGAGGTGGCCAAACCTCGTGACATCCAGCTGTGTCCCAGATCTTTATGTGGCTGAGGACCGCTGGGATGTGTGAGAGGAGCTTACAGATGTGGGGGAAGTGATTCCTTGGGGCTCTTCAGTCACTGCGGGAGGGATCTGAGCTCTGTGTAGCTGGGTCCTCTGTGGGCTCAGGCGCTCAGAGCTGGCACTAGTTATGTGATGGAGCTGTGCTCAGGCTGCTGGCAAACCTGTGCAGCTCAGACAGTGAATTGTCCTTGTACAGTTGTAACACTAGAAAGCATTGTAAGCTGTATCTGCTGTATGTTTGCTTTGTGATGGTTTGCACTTTGACATCAGCTGGTTTGGTCAGGCGAGTTACAAGGTGTGTTTTGACGAGCTTGTGAACTTTCACATTTGCAAAAGCTCACTGTGTTAACAAGCTCAACCAGGTGTTATCTTGCATCATTTCTTGAATTGCTTTGTTATTGTATATGCAAATAAAGCGTATGAAGCGTAACTATAGCTTCCTGTCCATCTACAGTATTCTCACCTCTGGCTGGATCAAAAGCATTATGCAAATTTGTTATCTCACTTCAGCAAACATCAGAGAAGTTCTACTCTATTTGTAATGAACTAGCTCTCTCAGTATTTTTAAATTAATACCAAGATCCAACAACTGTTAGATGTTCTGCCATTTTCCTCTTGCCATATCTGATATCAGTAGTAGTGGGATGTTGATTGAATGTAAAATGAATATACTCTTGACAAAAGTATATACTTTACAAAAAAAATCAGATTTGCACTAGTTTTAAAAAGCCTGTATCTCGTACATTAAAAGTAACTTGAACATCATGCTTTCTTCTCTGACAATGTGATAAAAATCCCTTCAAGCAATAAAGCTTAATTTGGTACTCGTGTACTCTCTAATTAGGTCAGCATATGGATGAATAGGAAGAAGTCACCTTACAAGATGTTCTTCCATAGAGGTCTCTTCTCAGGCAAATTAGAAGTTGATATTATGGAAGTGTGTTCAGTTGATTTTTGGTTACTTGAAGCAGAAGTGCCTGGAAGGAGCAGTGTATTGAGCCTACTTGTGTTGGAGCATTTTTGTAGAGAAGTCCCATTCTGCAGTGCCTGCTACCGTCTGCCATTTGGTTTGTGGTTTATTTATGACTGCTCTATGTATCGCGCAGTGTTATCATGATAGGTTTAGAATTGAGAAATGTTTTTCTGTGGAGTTTGTATGAAATAAGAGGGTGGATAACTTTGTTCCTTGCTGAAAAGCAATTTATGTGTGTAGCCTACCACTGTGTATGAAATACATTTAGGACAGTATTTAGAAGAGTGTGGGTTTTTTTCACCCTACTTTGTGGCTCGTGCTTTCTAATTTCTGACAAAAAAAAAAAAGGTATATGTTTTCATTAAGAAAATGAATTAGACTCCTGGTAAATTCAAAGTATACCAAAATTCTTGCCAGATCCAGCTCCAAGACAAGCTATTAAGCTACACATGTCGAAAATTAAAGCACTAAATTCAGATCAGTGTAGAGTAAAATGCAGTATCAGCTGTAGACTGCTACTTGTTAACAGAGGTGAAACCTTAGGAATGCTGAAGTTGCTTTATGCTGAAGGTTGTTCATCAGTGAATGTCAGAATAAGCTTTACAGCCATTGTGAAAAGAGGTGGTTGGATGCCTTAATTCAGTACGCTATTGGAAACAGGACACTTCTAGTTTTCTTTTTGTGGGGGATTTAGAAACACATAGCTTATTGTAAGGAATATGGCAAGTAGCTATTTATGTTCCATTACAATGACTGCAGTTACTCTCTAATTTGTTAATCTTTTGTTTAGATGTCAGAACACTTCACATAAACTGTTGCAAGTTATTAACAATCTTGTACTTCAAAAGAAAATGAAAAGTTTCTAGAGAATTTTTGATTTAGCTGCTCTAAGATTTTCTTGGCTATAGTTGTCGAACTGGTGACAGTGATTGGGTATCTGCTGAAGCAGAAGTCCCTGAAATAGCTGTCAAAAGCTGTCGTAACTTGAAGGAGTTTATAGAAGATAAAGGGCTAAGTATTGAAATGTGTTAATTAAAGGCAAAAGGTGATTACTCTGTGTTTAGCAAGTAGCACCTCCTCAGCTTGGTTTTAGATGACATTCTGCTGTAGTCTGGGATATTCTAGTTTGAGGAGTTTCGGTTTCTAGAGTTATAAAACTTCATTCAGATGTCAGGCATAATTTTGCATTAATATTTGCAAATCTAGCAATAATTGCATTATAAGCCTTGGAGAGTGGTTTTTGATATGGTGGATGAAAATATGTAAAATCTTGGTGAAAATCCAGTCATCTACCAGCTGAGTATCAGCTCTTGGGTAGGTGACTTTTTACACAGAAAGTTTTAATTGTCTGGCAATTGCTGAGAACTTCTGGTAGTTTAGAAAATCAGCGCTGTCACCCCTGAAACTCAGTTGCAAGAGAGAAACTTTTTTTCTGGCTTTTCTTTTGGGAGGAGTGTGGGTGTAAGCTTGTTTTGGGAAAGATTTCAGGAAGTGACATTTTGTAACTGGAATAAAAATTGAGTCTTAGTGGCTTGGAAGAAAACCAAGTATCTTCTAGCGTGTTTCAAAAATGTGTAAGTATTGAGAGCATTACAATATGTAAACAATGTTTTAGAGAGTCAACAGAGTGTCGCAGTGTTATATAGTGAGGATGACAACTTACATAAAAACAGTCGACTCTGGAGTATATGACTGTCTGGATAACCAAATATAAACAAGCATGATCAGTACTTCTGCAAGTAGTTTTGACTGCTGGCAAGATGCAGTGTTCCTTAGGGCAAATGACTTTAGCTGCTTTTTTTGTTTTACGAATGGGAGAGACATTCTTTTGCTACATCAATGTGAAATGAAAGCCATCCATGGTGGAACAAAAGGATGGAAATTTGTTGGAGGTGTTTCTTTTCCAGGCATAATATATAGCTCAGTCTTCGTATATGGTAGAAGGATTAAAGGTTTAGAAGTCTCGTAGGTTAATCTTAATTTGTACTGTTTTCTAGTGCCCAAGATGTATGCAGTGTGATACAAAATTTGACTTCATAACTAGAAAGGTAAGATAAATCAATGAAATGTAACGCATTACCTGTTGCAAAATACTAACATGGACTTATTTTGATTTAAAATGTAGAAGATTTCAGTAGAATAGCATGCAAAGTCTGATGTAACTTACTGTAGGTTTTTTCTGTTCTGCCTTTTCTGAGCAGAGGCCCTTCTTGTTTTAATTCTGTTTCTTTGACATTCTTCTTGTTGCTCAATGTATAATACACAGTTAGGGTTTTTCCAAACTACATGGTACCCACAGGATTTACATTCAAAGGAAATGTTAGAGGAACCCATGCTGGAGTAGGCTGCTGATACCAGTACTGACAGAGAAACTGAATCAGCAAATTCAGTTTTGTTTTGGGAGACAAAATTAGTTGTGCAAATGTTACTTCTGAAAACATTTTTGCTTACAAGTTATAATCTTACATTAAAGAATCATATTGTTCAAATGTAGAGAACCAAAGCTCAGATTCTTCTGTTCTAAAAGGTAAAGCAGGATTTATCTCAGGTTTGGAAAAGGAAATTTCTGGTTAAAGTAGAAAGTATAAACAGCGTTGATTGCTGTGAGCTGTAAGTAGGCTTAATATATGAAAAGAAAACACTAACATTAGAGTTAGATTATGTTCATTAGATAAAAGTAAGCAGGTCACTGTGGAATGCATGTCAGTGTATGGAGTACTGCTATTGGAAAACATTCTGATGAGAGATTTCTGCATGGAGAAGGAAAGCAGCCTCCCAAAAAAGGCCAACAATGATTTTTAGCAGGGAATATCATTCCTTCATAAAACTACTTTGACACTTTCTCATCACGTGCTTGTGAAAGTGAAGGAAGGTGTGGAAGTGTGACTTGTAGTGCAGTGACATTGTCAGTGTTTTTGAATTTGTTGTTTGGAGGAAGAGAGAAGGAGAAATTGTAAACCATGCATAGTAATGTTATAGCAGATAGTTGTCAATTTTCAGGAGGCCTGAAGAGCATTAGGATGTCATTTAGTGATCCTAGTACTCCTAAATCATGGAGTGTACTTTCTCCTAGTCCTTGTTTTACCTTTTAGTTGGGTGGGTTAAGAGCATGGTTGTTGGTTGTTAGAGCATTTTGATTGAGAAGCAGTAATTCATTAGGCTGCTATGTTTTCCTCGTGTTAGCCTCGGGAAGTAAACGGAGGTAGCCTTGGGAAATAGATACTCCAGAGAATTTTGCATAATATTTGGAAGGAAAGGCTAACACTGACCAAAACTGCAGTGTATCAGTTCCTTGTATCAAACTGTACAAACTTGCTTTGAGCCAAGAATCAGTTCCTGCTTGCCTGGGAGTACTTGTTCTGCCGTGAGAACTTGCATCAGGGACACCTCCTGGGACTGTCACACCCCTACAACCATTTGGAGCACAAGCCACTTGTTGCAGATTTAGTGGCTGTGAAACAGATTGCAATACTAGTTCTGATTTTGCAAATTCATTGCATGTGTACTATGCTGCCTGATATTTTGATAGAGAAATAGCTTTGGGTTTAAAGTTTTCATGGGAAAAACTTGAGAACAAGTTTTAAGGGCAAAGAACAGGATTTCCAGTTGAAGTTTCCCAAGATCTTTGCTTGGAAGTGGGAAGGGACCTAGAAACCACTCTTTTACTTTTGTTGACAGTAAGGTGAAAGATTGACTGGACACTGGAGAAGCCCTTTCAGTCTCTGGTCTGCTTTAGAAGCGTGTTTACAGACAGCTAACAAAGGCTTGTTCATACTACACTCAGTCCTTTGTGTTCAGCCCTCCGAGATTGCTTGATATCACTCTAGCAGTTAAATTTCCTTTACCTCTCCCTCAACTTGAATGTTTCAAACCTGAGAAACTGTTCTGTTTCTTGGGGAGAAGGATGTTTAATGTAGCAACTTTATGAAATTATTCCCCAATAGTTGCTTGTATAAATAAATAAACTAACTGTTCTCTCGTGTTTAGCATCACTGCCGAAGATGTGGAAAGTGCTTCTGTGACAAGTGCTGCAGTAAAAAAGTGCCTCTGCCTCGCATGTGCTTTGTGGACCCCGTGCGCCAGTGTGCTGAGTGTGCCCTCATCTCTCAGAAAGAAACAGAGTTTTATGACAAACAGCTTAAAGTGCTCATGAACGGTAAGGACGGAATGCATATATGTGCTGCTTTGATCTTATTTGTATTTATTGAAATGTTGTGTTGAACAAATGTGATAAGCAGCAAGAGTAATGCCTCTTGTCAGTCAAGCTGCAGTTTGGTTTCCTTTAAATACTTGTTTTGTTGTCATACTTCTTGTTTGCCAGTTAATAATTCTGCGTTGTCTGTTTATTTAGAGAGTTTACACTTCTTAGTCAATGTTTACAAAGAGTGATTTAGTTAAAGACAAAGGAATTTTTAACACCTCTGGGAACAGATGTGTACAGTTGGCATTTTCCTTAAAATAATGCATCTTTTAGCCACATTCCTGTAACATTAAATAAGGATGGAAAATACTTAACATTAGAGAATATTTTAATATTTTCTAACAAAATGTGCTTGTTTCAAGCCTCGTCTGTGAGCTTTGATCTTGTCTGTGGCCTACAGCTATGGTTGATGGCAGATCATAATGAGTGGTCAATTTTGCATAGGACTAAAACTACATGCAATCAGTAATTCATGTTCCAATTACATTAAGAAAGCTGAGTCTTCAGTTTTTAAAATACTCTGTGATTGTTCAGTGCCTTTTGATGGGCTTTCAACTCTCAGCATGGTGCCAATGTGTGTAATGGGTAAGCTAAAGCACACTTCTGATGAGCATGGATGTTCCTAGGGAGACTGTAGGTTCACAAAGGAGTATGGCCATCCCTGTAACAAACAAATCGTTCTTCGCTCTGCTCTGTGGACGAAGGTGTAGATGAGGTTTTAAATAATGTATTTTAAACTGAAGATTTTTTTTTTTTAAAGCCTGTCTTGGTTGCATTCGTGTTGCGCAATTCAAGTTTGAAGTTGTTCCTGACGTACTGCAGAGCCACAGATCTCGGTCAGAGAGATGGTGGTTGTGATGTCCTCGGCAGTTTGGCTGCTGTTGCCTCTCTGCCTCGCTTCAGCAGCAGCCTGGGGGTGTCCATGCTGAGGCGTCAGTGAGGCTGCATAAAATTGTGAAATAGCCAGCGAGGTTGTGTGGCTGATTGTGGAGATGGGTTGTGGCCCAGTTGGCAGGGCTGTATGTTGTTGTTTTTTTCATTTCCCAGACCAACACTACTGGGATTAGGTAATACCAGGAGCGTGAGGAACAGAGGAAATAAAGTGGTTAGGTGTGTGATGTGCTTATTTGAAGTTATGAATCACTAACGTAGCTAAGATGACTTCCCTGATGTCAAAGGAGCTGTTTCGAGCAGGAACATCACATGAAGGCTGAAGTTCATTGACCTCAAAGTAAGACTGAGCTAGCCTTCAGTAATGAACAAGAGGTGTCATTACCGTTTATTCAGCGTAGAGCTGAAGGTCACATCCTGCGAGTAGATTCTTCTGACAGATTTTTTTTGAATACTGAAATAAGTTTATATTATGGTGACAAGATAAGGTCTTTAATTGCTTATTTTTGCCATCTCCTGTTCTGTTCTAATTTTTAAAAGATTCATCTTGGATATCATTGGTATTTCTACAACATGTGGGAGAAACTACATAGCAATTGTGAAAGGTCCTGTGATTGAGAACATGATAATTAAAGATCAGCTTTTTATACTTGAGTGTTCTGCTGATGTTAATCAGTTTAACGTTTCAATTAGTCTCTTAATTCACCTGCTTCAGTGTGTTAGGTGCTGTAAGTAAAAATTAGTTAACTTTTTTTGGTACTTGAATGTTCCTTGCTCAGCTCTGCATTAGAATACTAAAACATTTCTTTCCAGGTGCTACATTCTTTGTAACTCTGGGAACATCTGATAAATCTGAGCTCATGGTTTGTCGACTTTCCAACAATCAGAGGTGAGAAGGACTGATAGAAATTGCGCTTGTAAACAATATTGTTGTTGTACTTTCAGCTATATTAGCATCTAATAACCTAAACAAAATACAAGAGTAACATGCTGTGAGGATATTGGAGAGAGTAATTGGACTGAAAGGATAGGTACAACTTTATTGGAGTAAGCTGGTTTGAATTTACTGGTAGATCAGAGCGCCTTGGAATGGTGGAGCTCCACTCACTGGTAATGCCTCTCAGTGCCACTGGAATACAGTGGTTTTGCCAGATGAAAAAAAGCTGGTTTTGGAGTGATTCTAAAACTGCACCATGCTGTTTAACGTTACAACCAAAGCATTACTTTGGTCATGCCTGTAATTTCGTTGGCTAGAATACTTTACACTCTGTGTTCCCCCCCAGAACTTTGGAAGAATAGTTTTAATATTTTGAAGGCGTCCCCTGGTGAACTGAACTATAGGTTTTGTGTTGGTTTTTTTCCCTTCAAGTGAAGAACTTCAGTGAAAAGTAATTTTTGCTGCTTGATTCCTCTCCCTCCCCACTGCAAAGAACATATAAACAGCCAGTCACTGAGAGATTGTTTGTTTTTTCCTTTGATTTGGACTTGATATTGTAGGAAAAAACTTTTTTTTTTTTTTTTAAAAAAAGGTTTTCTTCTGTTATGTAGATACCTGGTTTTGGATGGAGACAGCCACTATGAAATTGAAATTATACAGATTTCAACTGTTCAGATACTTACAGAGGGATTCACTCCTGGAGGTAAATTTTTTTCATTCAATACAAATTAAGAAAAAAAAAAAAGTGAAATTGTAATTATTGAGCTAGACAGTGCATTGCTAGGTTATTGGTAACTTGAGTGTAACTGTTAGTTACAACTGCTCTCAGAGTGTGCAGTGTGTGGAACCCTGTGGTGACTGAGATTTTGGGGAAAACCTAAGAATTGAGAAATTACTTTACAACTCTAACATGGGAGAGCTTCTCAATAAACCTGAGTAAAGGTGGTTATCATCTGTTCTGATCCTTTCTCTTGGCTAAATATAAACATCTGTTGATTCAAAAGCTCATAGGAGGGAACTGTCAGTCTTTGGTAGCTTCCATTTCAGAATCCAGCTGGGATTTCTCTTCTACTGGTACAAACAATTGTGAGGACAGCAAGAGAGAAACTGGGAGGGGGAAATAAATAACTAAACTGTGCCTTGGTAATGTCATTTGAGATGAAGGGGTGGCCGAATGAAACTGGTAACATTGGCATCAGAGGGCAGCTACTTACTGCCTCATCTCTCACCAGATTTTAGAGTATTTCAGGATGAACTTGAATGTCATTTCACTGAAATGAGAACAAGGTCAGGAATTTTAATAATTGTTCTTCACCAGACACCTCTGTCACTGCTGGAATTTTCTAATCAGCCAGCCTGTCTGTGCAACATTCAGTCAGCACAGCATGTTAACTTCAGTAAACTTACCTTGGTGTGCAAATCAACCAGATGTGTTGCTGAGTTACTTTAGAATGCTCCTATAATTCCTTGTTCACGACTCTTCTGACTGCTTTATCTTTTTGCCTGCCTGCTTTCTTCTTGATGGTAGAAAAAGACATTCACACTTACACCAGCCTTCTGGAGAGCCAGCATATTACTGAAGGTATCACCACTGCCTTTGAGCATGATGCACCTAGAGCATGTTTTGGCCCCTCTCCCATCTTTCTTCCTCTGCAGTGCTGTTTTTTTGCTTGATCTGTAGCTATTCAGCTTAAGACAAGTTATGTTCAAATCTGACATATATCTATTCCTTCCCATTTGTCTGTTTAATAAAATGAGAATGAATGAATGTTTTGGAGGAGAATTAAAACATTTGAGGCATTTTTTTAGATGACATGTGCTATTGGCCATGCTAGAAAAGAGAAGGGAAGATGAGGAAGAATATCGTTAGTGGCACAATGTTACACATCACCTGCTTCAGCAGGGGTGTGCTGAACTGTGTACACCAGAAATGAATAATGTACTTCTTGTGTACTGTCCGGTAAGGGTTTGCACTGAATAAATAAAACTGTTAATTAATGGCTTGCTTTTACACATCTTTAAAAGAAATATGACCTCTTGCTGTGTAAAGTATGTTTTGCCAGACTCAGTAATTTTGGGATGCCAAACATGGGCAAACTGGTCAAGGCTGTAGGTGTTTGATTTCCACTGGTTTATCTTTAGGTAGTCCTATAACCTGGTGGTCTGACCAGGTAGATGCAGGGGGTGAGTGATGAAGTTGGCTTTCAGTTTAGGAGCAAGAGGAGCAAATGGCAACTTCTATAAACTCTGCTTGTGGGCTTTTTGATCCAGGTTCTTTAGATTGAGATTGTCTTTCTTTGGCATCTTGGATGTTACAGTCACGGCCTCAAGGAGTGCCTACATGAGAGGGCTTCTTTTTTAAAAAGACCTTTGCAGAAAGTGTCCTCCGGTGTATGGTGGTGCTGTTCCTGGGGCTTAGTTTGTGCTCTGCTACTTCAGGAAATAACAGCAATAGTGTGGTATTCTAAACAAAGCTTTTGTTTCATGTCTGTATTTTGGCTTTGGTTTATCTGACTCTCTCTGCAGCTGGAGTAAAAGAAATACAACCATCTCGCTATCATGCTGCTGGAGTAGTGTGTTTGTAGTGAATTTCCTTCAGGAAGTGACTGATGCTGCCAGTCGTTACCTAGTCTCGTGTAAGCATCTTTCCAGCCTTTGCCTGGTTTGGAGGGACTTTTGACTGCTGTGATAGTGTTGCAGAGCAGGGATCCCTGTCTGAGCTCAGGCTGCCTGGACACTAGTAATTCAGTTTACAAACTGCAGACTAC
Organism: Podargus strigoides; assembly: GCA_028020825.1. Classification (NCBI taxonomy): domain Eukaryota; kingdom Metazoa; phylum Chordata; class Aves; order Caprimulgiformes; family Podargidae; genus Podargus; species Podargus strigoides. The sequence continues at coordinate 10,348,232 of CM051624.1, read as the reverse complement.
AGTATTAAACCATGGCATCTACTGAAGAAAAGACATGGTAATATTAAAACATGAGGGTGTTCTTAGTGTGTGTAGCTAGTGGCTTTATGTGACAGCTTGTGGCTTTATGTGACAGCTTGTGATGGCCAGAGAGAATGAAACAGTACTGAGGATGCACATTCCATTGCCCAGCATCAACCCCTGTGGTCACTCCCTCCTCTGAGCCAGCAGCTGTCAGTGCAGTTGCAGTTGCTAGTGCTTTGAATTAAGTGATGAGAGAGTTTTCTTCAAACATGCTGATTAGCTAGAAGCTGTTCTGTTATTTAGTTGGTAAAACCTGTTGCTGTTCACAATTTTATTGCTTCTTTCAGGAGGCAATACTCGTGCCATAGGTATGATTCTGCAGTATAAGGTGCCAGGATCAGAGGAGCTAACGCAGATGAAATTTACAGCGGGTGAAGACTTCAGCTGTAACAAGAAGCTGTCGGCAAGCTGGCTGGCAGCTATGCATAAGGTAAGCAAAGGAGGCAAGACTTACAGAAGGCTGAGGAAAGATCTTAACATGGAGTGCTCAGCGGTACTTCAGAGAGTATGCAGCCTTCCTTCGGAGTCTTTTTTTCTTTATCTTTATTTAAGGATTTTAGGGTCTTGGTGCTGCGGATGGTTGTTACAAACATGACTAGCTTTATGCTAGGTACCTGAAGAAGATATGCACTACAAAGGGTTTCCTGAGATCTTGCATATGCTGTTAGGTGAAAACAAGGTAGGAATTAATAACCTTAATAGGAATTTTTTGAAACTTTAGTGCCTATCTGGATGTGTGACATGCCTTGGCCTAAGGAAAATGGCAGAGGAGGAACTTAAAGCTGTGGGCTTAAAGGAAATTTTCAGAGGGGTAGGAAGGAGATGAGGTGGCTGCAAGTGAAAGTTCAGTTAACACAATGACATTTTATCTTCATGTTAGGCAACAAAACTTCTTTACGAGTCCCGGGACCAGTAAGAGCAGCAGACTGTTGGCCACCTGAGGGAAGACACCAGCCTCCACGGCCCCACCTCTCACTTCCTGCTAATTCCACAGCTGGTAACACTTGCTGTTCCTGACCCTTTCTCATTCCAGTGTGGTTCCTTATGTAAGAACTGGCAAACACAATGTGAGTAATTTTTTGAACCATGAGTATTCACTATAGTGTGCAATATGTATACAATTAATGCTTTAAACAGCCTCACCTTTTAAGACTTTGTATATTTTGTTAAGCCTTTTTTGGCACTTAATACGAAAGTGACCTGCACTACAGCTAATGTACAGCACAACTTTTATAGTAACAATTATGTATAGTTTGCTACAAAAAGCAAACAAATGTGTATGTCTCTTCTGCAGAGAATAGCTTTTTGGGTATAGATCTCAGGTTTTTCCTTCTATCCAAATGTTTAAAATCAATGTACAATAAAATCTGCCTTAGATATGATTTTATAGAAGTCACTTGATTTTTTTTTTTTTAAACATTTCAGTTTAAACATCTAAATATTTCACCAAATATATCACCAAACTGGACTGGTGTGAACGTGACCTAGAAACTTTCCTTCTGTAATAAATGAGCTTCCAGAATAATTTTTAGTTTTGTATTTTCTTTTTGGTAACCAGCTTTTGTTAATCTAACTGTAATGCTACCTGAAATTGTATACAATTTAATGTACAAATATGAATAAATTAATTCACTTATTAAAAAAAAAAAAGTTATACTTCATTTCATAGTATGTAAGTTTAAGGATGGGTAGTGTGGCCTCTACTCTCTGAAACTTTTGACTTTTAGAACTAAAATTAGGGTGTTTATAAAGTGTTGGTACTTGGTTGAGTTCTCGGGATGAATCCTCTGGCTACACGTGCTGAGCCCAGTGTCTTTCTGCCCTCCGTCTTCCTACGCTGGTAAAAATGGAGTAAACAAGCACATGAGGCTGAGTTGTTAGCTTATGTGTAAAGAACCCTTGAGAGCTTTTCTGGGCAAGTATTAATTTGTCACAGCTGGAATATCAGTGTAAGGAGGTTCCAAAACTGTCTGGTAACTCATTTTCTGTGCAGCTGGTAAAAAAAATGAGGAAACTGAGTTAACAGATTGAAAAATTTTAGCTTGCCGTGTTCTTTTTCATAGATTATGACCAAAGGCACATCTGCTGGTGCTACCTTGATAAAAATACTGGAGAATGCAGCCATGCCTTAGCAGTACTTTATTGTGCACATTTACAGGTTCTCTGCATTAGTGTATCATAGGCTCTTGAAATCATCACATTCATGTAGCAAATTCTTCAACAATAATACCCTTTCACTTTTCACCACAATATATACAGTTAATGCTAACCTGTGGTAAAAGCAAGTTACAGCACTGCAAAAATGGATATATAAATTATACACAGAACTTGTACATGAAGAATTAATCAAATTGCATACTGTTAAATGGGAGAAAATTACAAGAAATATGGCTAAAACTTATAATGGGAAATTCAAAATATACTTTTGGTATATAAAATCATGTACAATTAAAATTCCAGTGAAGTGCCTTTTTTTCCTTTTTTTTTTTCTTTTCTTTTTTTTTTTGCTTGAAACTACAATGTAGTGGAGTAGGTTATTGCATAACTTGCCTTGGCAACAGATGTGGGTTGCCAAGAACCACAGAAACTGTCCTCAAATAAGCTACTGCCTTTCTTAAATCCTTCTCTGAACCTTGTTTCTTTCTTCTCCTTGACTTAGCATCTATATATCCCCCTTTCTACTTCTACCCAGTCCTTCATATTTTCTTCTACACTGACTCAGGCAAACTTCACATTACACAGTGTAACCTTCACCGGACTCTTACCCTTTTCAACTATTGCACTTTCATCCATGCAGACGTACAAATCCCTTAAGCTGCTGCAAGTTTGGTATGAACTGTTTTGCCCAGGATGGACAAGCTCAGGTGGTTAGTAGGGGAACCTTTACGTTAGTAGAGGTAACACTGGTGCTGTAGGCTGAATAATACGAAAATAAAACACCAAGTATGTGTGTCAGGGTTTTGAGAAGTGTACAAATACTGTTGTTCTGTTAGCTCTCTAGCTTGATTCTAAACGCAAATAATCCTAGATGCTAGACTCTGTAAAGCTGTTGTTGGGGTTGTCTGGACTAGGATTTAAGTGAATAGCATGTTACCCCTTAAAGTCCTAGCCTTCATAAAGCTTTGGTGACTACTTAATTATGCATGTAATAGACGAAGATCTTGTGTCCTAGAACCCAAAGTAATGTGAACTCAACATTCACTGGTATGGAATAAAATATCCAAAATCCTGATGTGGGACAGTTACTGTGGGGTTGGAGCAAACTGGACAGCGTATCTGCACTCTGCAAAGTGACACCTCTGAACATTTAACACAAGAAAGCTCCTACCACGGAACTTCAACTGAAAACACCGCTTTAGACAACAGCTGGCGCAACACTGCAGGTAGTGGAGGTATCGTTCTCCTCAGTGGTGGGTCACATAAAAATGTTCCTCATTTACAAACTGCAGATCTTGAAAATTGTGGATGCTGTCCATTTAACAAGAGAAAGCACCATTAAAACTAAATGTCATTTATTTCTCAGTTTTATTTCTCTGTGTGAAATGACCAAAAGTGATGGCTCCAGTGTATGTTTTAGGTTTCCAGTTACCAGCACGGTAGTGCGCTGTTGTACAACTGAATTCAAGCAAGGGTTCGCTGTCTAGGTTTTATTCGTGGATATAACTGTAAAGACAGAATAAAAATATTAGGCTTTGCATGGTTGATGCCAAGTTAAATATAAATCAGTTCAGTTATAACCAAGAGGTACTTATTAACAAGAACTAGGTGATGAAGTGTTTTGGGGGTGTAAGCTACAGCATGTTCTTAAGTAACTTCTGAAAAACAGGAGCAGCAGAAGGCCAAGGGCTGACTTACTCCTGCCAAAATCACTGCTCTGAAAATGATTTGGTTCATTTTGTTCAAGATCCTAGACTAGACTAAAGGATGTTTTTATGTAAGTACAAGAATTCCCTGCTGACCCCTGCAGAGAGCTTATTTCCTGCTCTAGAAGGTTTTCTCACACATTCTGTATCTCTCGACGTAGTAGCCTTACATTCCTGGTCTCTCACGACAGCAGTGTTCCATTTGACCGAGAGCAGCATAAATAACTTGCATACAGTTGTCATCTTCAAGGCTCTTTCCCATTTGAAATTTGTACATATCTATATGTTGCTTATCTTGTGCCAGGTATTAAAAACCTTTCTAAAGAAGTTCCTGTGCCAAAGCTTCGAGCTGCCTCCTAGGGCCCCTACATAAAGTGTGGTGGCTCTGTTTTAGCCAAGGGGAAAAAAAATAATCTTACTAAAGATGAAAGTATAAACTGTATTAAATATGCTAACTTGGCAAATAAAAACCAGGAAGAAGGTAGCTTAAAAAGAACTTACCCCAAGAAGATTTTTAGGCACATAGCCTTCTTTATCGTTGAGGCGGGCCCACCACCACTCTGTTTCATTGTCATCCTTGCGTCGTAGAACAGTAATGGCATCGCCCTCGTGGAATGACAACTCGTCATTATTCTGGGCTTCATAATCCCACAGAGCGTACACCACTCCTTTATTCATCACTCCCAACTTCTCCTGCACTCCTGTTAACAACGAATTAGAGAACACACTAGATGATAGTAAAATATCCTATTTTTCCCCTCTGAGATTTTCAGTATGGACTCTGTGGTCCAAACATTAGTCTCTTATTAATAAGATTTCATTAACAATTTTCAGCACTTCCATCATGAAATGCTTTCAGAAGTTTAACTGCATGATAAAAACAAATTTTACAGAATATTTGAAACCAATTCAGAGCATGAGGTTTTATTATATATGCAATAGCAATTTTACAGTCTTTTATTTAAATGAGGATTCAAATAGTTTTACTGATGTTTGAGCAAAGCAGCTTTATGGAACTGCTGTATATTTCTCACAGGCCTGCGCTCTACAGCAGCTTTTGAACAGTGCTGGGTATATAGAGCCTGAATGAAGCTTATATCCTCTGATGTAAACTACAAATTTGCTCCATCAAGGTACTTTTCTTGCAGATGTTTCATGCAGATCAGAGACAAAAGGGGATGAATTTTAGAAAAGCTAAAAATGTTTGTGAAGCAGGGTCACAACTTACCATACAAGAACTGGGAACACTGAATATAACCTTCTTCCATCTCTTCACACTTGTCTGCAGCAGTTTCTGTATCACTTATAGTAGAAGCAAAAATAGCTGCCCCAGATTCAACCAGTAGTTTGCAGAGATGAACACTATTGCAAGAAGCAGCACAATGCAAGGGTGTCCTGAAATAAAGCAAAAATGTACACATGAAAAAATAAACTTCCCTGAATCCCAACTGGTTTGCACTACGGAGTCTAGCCTGTCTATTTTTAAAGGAAATTGTTCTTTATGATTATAGTATATGTATGCATTGTCCAAAACCTGTCAAGCAACTGGAATGGATTCTGGGATTTACCTGTCTCCAGTAAAGCCAAAGATTATAAAATAGGTGTTAGCAAAAATGTCGATTTTCATAGCTCAAAAAGCTGTTGGGTATAAAAGGGTGTTTTCCAATATGAAGAAAAAGGCAAAACAAAGGTGATGGTGAAACAGATGAGCACAGCAAGGTTTCATATCCCCTCCAAACGCTTCAGAAGTGCTACATCTACCTGTAAGGGCAGATTCTTCAAGAAGACCAAAATCTGTGGTGGGTTTTATAAAGATGAAACTTAAATTTTGTCAGTTGTTATTTATAGTTTAATTATTTCAGCATCTGAACAAGAAATGCAACTATACCACTAAGTGAAACCAAAATGTAGTATACTTAATGATTTAAGTGTGCTTGCACATGAGTTGAGCACAGTGTGACCGTGCATTTGAGTTGGTCACCACCTAGAGATCAGAAAGTGCTCATTTCCTGCGGGTGAAGGGGAAGGAAATTGTTCCCCAAACAGGTCCCAGCTAAATTTTGAATGTACAACAAAACAGTGTTTTTCTCAGATGCTAAGTTAAAAATCCTGACGCTTACCACCCATCGCTGTCTGCTGCGTTTACATTTACACCAAAATCAAGCAGGAACTTCACAATGTGGTGATGACCAGCACACACTGCATTATGCAAAGGTGTAATTCCTTCATCATTTGGTTTACTGGGATCATCAACCTATTGAAAACAGGAAATAGTTCAGCACTTTTTTTCTCCCCCCCCCCTAAATATCTGAAGAGGTTGCCATTGTTTAGAAGCTCACCTCATATATGATTCGTTGTACAAGATCAAATTCTCCCTCCAAAGAAGCATCTAGGAGGAGGGCCAATGGATTGAACTTCACTCTCAAACCATGACCTGTTCTTTCAGAGTTTGGTTTCTTCAAGTTGGTGCGTTTTGTCTGAGTAGAGATGAAGGTTGGAAGGCATCATTTCAGGTTGTACAAGTATTACAAATGATTCAGTTACTTTTAAACTAGATTAAGAATCCCGTCCTCCTTAAATGGTAATTAGAACTATGCAAATGTTTCTACTGTAAAGTCTCTAAAATATAAGGTATTACATACCTATATAAATACAAGAGACTGATATCTTACTATGTCTTAGTTAAAAAGTGAAAAAGCATGCCAATATAATTTGGAAGCTTCTAATTAAAGGTAGCGAGATTACAAGGAATTATTGTCTAAGACACTGTCAAAACTTTTGCTTAGACTAGAAAGCATGACACAGTTAAGCCCGAGTGTCAGTCTCTACTCAGGAATCTTTGTCTTCAATTTATCTGCTGTGGGTCAGTACTGACAAGTCATGAGTTTTGCTGTGGGAAAGAAAAGTACAGAACATGAAGCTATTTTATGTGACATTCTAGCTCGTGTTGTCAAAAGCAGCATTCTCAAGATCTGAAACACATTTAAATGTGTTTTGAGAATATTCAGAGTCATTCACACGTGTTCTTGTCATTTTCCAGAAAAAAAAAAAAAATCTATTATTAATTACAGCCTTTATAGAATGCTTTTAGTCTCTAACACTGTAAGATCTGCTTTCATTTATGCGCCTATTTAGGATGGCTATTTCAGTCTGGAAAATAAACCTGTCGCAGTATGAATAATATCTGTTGCTAGCATATTCCCTTCTCCCAGAACTATCCTGGCCCACTTCTGCTCATGGAAAATGCATACAAGGCCCTGTGCACTCAAATTGTCACAGGCATGCAAGGTCCCTACATGAATCAAAAAGTGGGAGATATTCTTTGAAACCAATGTTAAAGTGAGTCATATCAACAACTAAGAATAATTCTCCCATATTTTCAATTCTCCATATGCTGTAGATTTTGGTAATGCCAAGTATTTAAAAGATGTTGGTGTGGCTGGAGGAGGGACTTTGAAAGCAATTCAAATAATGTGACAAGCCCCTTAGAAAAACATTTCTGCTAAAACAAGTCAGCTGTGTTGCTGTTCGTGTTAGCCCTGGTCTGGCATCTCTCTGCTGAGAGGGGAAAAGGAGTGTACTTCTCCCAGAACAATTATTTCAGCTTGCTTGCAAATTAAAAACCTTCCCACTAACACAGCTTACCCTTAGTTTCATACAAATATTTACCTTTGTAGGCCCAGGGAAATTAAAAAAATATTTTTAATGGAATCTCAGATTCTAGAATTAGTTCTATAACAAGGGTGTATCTTCAAAAAAGTTCTACAGCCTAAAGTACATACACAGCCTCCTGTTGCCTTTATGCATATTTTCCTTATTAAACAGCTACAGTAGTACAGAAACTAATCCATCAAAATTCTCCACAGAGCACCCCCTGGTTTTCTTGTCTTTTACAGTCATGAAACTTGGAAGTGCAAACATAAGCATTTAGGATAGGCTTACCACCTGCCGGTTACGCTGAAACACACAGCTAATTCTGTAGTTTACAAAACTGTCTTTTTGCTTTGTTACTTACTGCAGGAAGTGGAGGAGGAAGAGCAGGTGGCAAAGGAGCTTCCTCTTCTACTGGAGAACTGACCTCAGGCGTGGGACTGGGTGACTGTTCAGTAGAAGGAACTATAGCAGGATTGTTGTTGTTGTTATCTTCAGTTGTCTCAGATGTTTCGTTCATGGTTTCAGTGCTTATCAGTTCCTCAGTAGCAGGAGAAGGTAATTCATTATCATTGGCATCTGAGGAAGGGGGTGGCTCATCAGGAAGAGGAACTGTAGGTTGCATGGAAATAGGTTCTTCAATATTGCCATTGGTACTAGCATTACCATTATCAACATCAGCTAAGATGCCTATGAAGTCCTGTGGATTGCTCGGCTGATAAAAAGGAGCACTTTCTATTCCTCCAGCAAGAGTATTAAAGCGCTGATACAGTAACTTCTGTATGTTTGGTCCACTTGGGCCTTCTGGTTCAGTGATAGAACTGCGCTTCTTTAATGGCCTAGGAGCGTTGGCCAATTTTCTTCTCAGAGCTTCAAGGTCAGCATCGCTTTGATATCGTAGGGGTGAATGCACAATAGGTGTGAGCTTAGTAGGACTGAGAGGACGAGGAATGTTTTCTACATTGCTGTTCTCACTGGATGGTGGAACATTTTCCAGCTCTTGATCTTTCTCAGAGACCTCAGTCTGAGGCTGAGGTGGTGGCTGTGAGGAAGTCTGGGCAGGTAGAGAACCATGAAGGAATGGCAAGGGTGAGGGAGAAGTCGAACCAGATTGTAATACAGGTTTTCCATAAACTGAAGAAAAAGAAAGATGGAAGACTGTGAAGAGCTGGTCTCAAATTACATAATAAAATATTTGCAAATATACTCTGTATGTCTCTGTTGCTACTTGTATGACAAATACAGAAAGGAAAAAAAAATCAAATTAATTATATTGGAACCTATCAAAACTGAAGTAAGTACTCACCTGTTTGTGATGGTGATGCTTATTACAGTTATAAGCTACAAGTAACACCTGGAATGTTTTTCCTCTTTCATGAGGAAACAGTAAGAGGAGAAAAACTCCTCTGTAGACAGTGTTTTTTCAACTTGTTTCTGGAAGTATTGGCAGAGTATCCAGACTGTATTGTTCTAATTGCATCTTGTTTTAAACAAAAGGTAAATGAACGTATACTTATCACCCCAAAAATATATGGGATCATTTTTCTGCCATGCTGCATACATAAAAATATCTTTCCTCTTCTCACAGACAAGTTTTTCAAACTGACACAGAAAGTAAACTAAACCCAGTGAGTGGATCTTAACACACCATTTCAAAGGGAAAAAATAAAGCAAAATATATTCTACCTGCTTTTACCGACTTATTTAAGGTATTGTATACAGCTTGTTGGTAATTCTTTGGTGGTGTTGCTTGCTGAAGATACATGGAGTAGATAGAACTGGAGTTCACTGTCTGTGGCCCTTTTCTGGGAGACTGAGGTCTTGATCCTTTATCAGCTAGAAAAGGTCTGATTGCCACAGTTAAAGGGAGTTCTGGCCTGCCATCTCCTGGAAACAAGGAGGGACCGGAAGGTTGATACGTAGGGCTGGGGGGTACAGAAATTCTCTGTTGAATCTGTTGTGAAGAGCTGGGCTGATGTACGTTGCTTGGTGGCGGAAGCGGAACAGGCCTTTGCCGATTTGTTACGCTGGTGCCAGGTCTGGGCAGGCTGCCATCCTTCCTTCTTTCTAGAGAATTTGTAGAACCTGTTCCTAACTGAACTGGGCTTGGATAGGTCCCATAGTTTTGAGGCAACTGCTTGCTTACACCAGGAACTGTTGGTGGCACCTTCCCCAGATCAAGACCCTGTGTAAGAACAATAAATGGTACATACCATTTAATTAAATAAAATATGCGTGAGCAAGAATATTCCTCATTCCACAAAACATACTGATAACCTTGTGTGACAGCAAAGGAGTCAATATAAACAATTTGTGTTCCTTAATCACTAGATATAAGTCTACCCTTATCACACATCAGACAGAGGCCACTATTTAAAGGCATCTGCAGCTATAATACATTAATCTGAATCCAAAACTATTTGCATACTTTCAAAGCCTAAGTAACTTGTTCTTGGTATCTACTTGATAATATATAGTGTGATAACAGAGTTTACCAAAACTATGTAGAGACAAAGTCTTTATTCTTTAAAGATACAGTCTTGAAGAATTCATAAAGTACTAGAACAGTGCAGACAGACACCACCAGTGGACTAGCTCAAGGACGGATTTAATGACTCCTTTTGTGAGATATTCTACACCAAGGAAAAACAGTAACGAAGATTTGAATTAGGAGAACAGGAAGGTAGGGGAGATGATTAGGAGAAGCAGAAGGAGAGAAAAAAGGGGAGACCAGATACGTAAAAGAACAGGAAGGAATACGAACTACTGAAGTTGAAAAAAAAATAAATTATAATGCAGTAAGAACAGAAAGGAACAGGAGGAATACAAAGGTCATTTTCTTTATGACTTTTAAAATAATAGTAAGCAGGGAAAGTGAATGTGTATGTAACTGAAGTGAGTTCAGCTATGGAAGCCACAGGTTCATAATTTCAGCAAAACAAATCTATGAATATATCACAGATGAAACCCACCAGCTTATCAGTACTTCCTAGCACTGAAGTTGGCAAAGGCTGGCTGGATATAGTTCCTTGTTTTAAAGCAGTATCCATGCTTGATTCTTTCCAGTCTGTGTTGGAGATCTGAGGGGGTTTTACCACAGGGGTTGAGCTCTGCTTAAGTATTGGCCAATTCCCATCATTAGCTTGAAAACAGACAAAAATACTATATTTAAGATAATCCACAGCATCACTGTAAACAACCAAAACAACATGTGAAATGGAATAGCTCAGATTACAACAGGATTCATTAGATTCCAGAAAAGAGATAAATCACTATTAATGTTTGATTCAGAAATCAATACTGAAAGCCCAATCACTGCATATAATATGCTCTTCATCACACTTTGACATCCAAATTGTATTGAAAATTTCTATAAAAAAAGAGATAGTTGAAATTTTGGTTTGAGTGTCGCATATTCTACTATTCAAAGGCAAACAATTTCAGAACAAAAATCCTTACAGAAACACCTCATCAACAAATTTCTTTTGGTACTATCCAGAGACACTGTCAAATTAGGCTAAATGTTAAGTCTACGTAAGCTCTCAGTGGACTTACTCCAAATTCAAACCATGGTTACTAGATTCATTCACTCATAACAGGATGTAAAACCTCATGTCAATAGTGGGGTGGAACAAAAGCATGCATTCCTTTGCTGGAAGTGGCAGCTGACTTACCTTCTGTTTTTCCTCAGCATACTCACCTGATTAGAATTGCCCCAGAGATTTAATTTTAAAGAAATTTATAAAGCCAGCTGACAACTTCAACTCACAGTGTCAAGATACAAGTCATGGGCTTTTATCTTCATCATATGCAAAAAATCATGCATAGCTGCACATGAACTGAGGCAATAAATCCTTGAAGAAGTTCTAGATGCACTGATACATTCCTTTATTAACTGCATGAGACTAGTTTCTGTTCTCTAAGTAAGCAGAGTGTTTAAATAGCCTGATAATTAGATCTGGTTTATAGTAACTGAAAGACCCCTGGTTAGATCCTAAGGCTTTGATTTGCCTTTAAAAGGTTAAATTTCAGGTTTCTCTTACTCTAAAGAGACCAGAGATCATTTCTCCTTTCCCAAAACCGTATCACTTTTAAGTGAGCAAAAAATAAAAATTGATACCTCTGCATTTAAGCTACCATATTAACTCTTTTTTAATTATATGTGCAGACCAGGTGCAGACCATTCCTTAATATTACACACACTATATTGTATTAATCTTTCAAATTTAGATTAACTGTGTTTGCATTCTGAGAGATAATTACTTTGGAGCAAGACTGTTTTTGTAGTTTGTCATTTAGATAGGGTTAACACTTGCATATTTTTACACTGAGAGTATAATACATAGACCAAAAATCCCTTCTCACGCTTGCAAACTGCCAGGAAGTAATGAGGCCTGGCTTTAGTACTGGCCACATCCAAGAACTGGACATGTTGCGGTTTTTGTTTGCTTTTGGTTTTAATCATCTGGGTATCAAGAGCAAGACCAAAAGAGATGACTGTCTAAATACCTTGACCTTAAATAATGGCAATTTTTCCAAGTACGCACTGAATTAACATTTACTGTAGAAAACACACAGTATGTTGCATAACTTCACTAAGGTTCTGGCTCAGTACAACTTTTGTTTTGAAGGTCAGTAAAAGGTGTTATAACTGATTCATGCTGGAGATGAAAGCATCTTTGCCATCAGTTTAGCTGTTAAGAAAGCACTTACAGAAACATCAGCAAAAATCCCAAATAATTTAATTATCTTACCTGAAAATACAAGCCCACACTCTTCTATTAGAAAGACAGTTACACAAAAACATTTTGTAAGCCTTCAAATTCCAAATATTAGCACGTCCATTCCCAGATTCTGAGATAACAGACTGGAAGTAAATTCAAAATCTCTAACTTCTCTGTTTACTTCTATGTATATAAACATCAGAACGTAACTGTTCCCACCTGCATGTTCTTCACATGACAACCTGGCAGACTTGCCAACTTTATGAGTGCAGCCCTCATGTACTCCCACAACCCAAGCTGAATCTCACGACGAAGCTGCTGTTGCAATCTGCAGCTGCAGTGTGTGGTGCCAGGGGCTGCGTCGTAAGTGCTCAGAGGAGGCAGCCAAACAGCATCTTCTTTCTGCTGTCTTGGGTTAGGCTGAAGAAGGTCCCAGCCACTCTTGCCCATCTGATGGCAACACCCTTCTGGCCGGCCCTCGCTAGCTCCTGCTCCCAGCCACCCCAGAGCCATTTCACTCAAATGGCTTCATTTTCCCCTCTTGTCTGCCACTCGTAAGACCACCTAACACCCACTGTATTTCAACTCCCACCAGTCCATTTTGTACATACATAAATAAGACAGTAACATGCAGACACAAAAGGTTTTGCGAGTTTTCTCTGATTTTACCTAGACATTTTTTGGAGTTCTGGATCCAGGATACTTACTACAGCAACTGAAGTGGAAACCAAGTATAACATTTTGGTGTGATGGAAGTTAGCAAATTCTTGCTATTGACTTGGACAGAGTGAGCTTTTATCCCAACTCTGGGGCCAGTGCAACATGGAAACCAAAGTTTCCCTCAAAGTAACTCCAGCTAAACCTATATGTAATAAATCTCTCTAATCTGAGATACACTAAAACATGCTTTGGTAATTACAATGAATTTTCTAATAACAATTAGAAAATGTTATTTTCTAATAGAATTAGAAAATGTCAAGATTTTTCAATAAAGAAAACTCATCCCTAGTACATTACACTCCAGTACTCCAGGGATGAATTTGCTGCAAATCTGTTTCCTTCAAAGATGAAAAGCCACTTCTCAACAATTTCACATTTCAACAGCATCTTCTGCATGCCAGACCACAACACAAGTTCTTAAGATGCTGTTTAATATGCATCTGTATGCAAGAGCTCAGATGACCATATTAAAAACGGAGTTCTTAGCTAGCCAGAGATCTTCTATGGACTCACAGTGCTGGGTGTCAAAGAGAGTAGGTGCCGGACGGATGACATTGTGAACAGCAGACTGAAGAGAAGTGGGAGGTGACAGAATAGGATCCACTATTATGTCTAAATCAGAAACCTTCCAGGTGTCTGGAGATTTTTTCACACACCCACAGTCTGTCTCTACCGGACACACCAAGGCAGATCCAGTTACACAGAAAAAGAAAGAAAAAAAGTGGTGGAAAAATTATAACAATGACAATGGAGAAATTAGAACAGGAACACTCAGATAACGAGAAATAAAAGTATGACAGCTGAAAAAAAATTCTCTATTTTTTTTCTTCCTGGGAGCATGTAAGCTTCTCCTTACATAAATTTACCTTACAGGACTTTATTCAAGGACATTCAGAGTGCACAAACACAAAGTCAGTCCTAGGGTAGAATAATTACTTCTATAAAATCAAAAAGTCATCATATTCAGAGATCTTGTAACCTCCTGAGGTAGGTCTAAAGTAGGTATGTATATCTTCTGAGGTTAGTATTTACAAAATAATGAATTCTTTTTAGTTGGTGAACTTAAAAGTTATGAGTTGTCCTTTCCCATCTGTGGAAGAGGAATCCACAAGTCTGAAAGCAAAACTGTTGCAAATCTGTCACTTCACCCCACAATTAAGACTTTCCAACAAAACCACAGCCTTTGAATTAAACTAAAGGTATTGTTAAGTCACTACTATAAATGAAAAGACTGTTTTTTTTAAAGTTGTGTTTGGATAGTTTCACTTCCTGACCTTGGGTTTTTTTGGGAGGGCATTTCTGTTACTCTTTCTTACAGAGAGGTTCAGACTGTCTTCCCTCCGCCTCTTCCTCCCCATTTGGAAACATGCTGCATGCTTTGCTGGAGTATTCTGTTTTAAGTACTGGAACATATGTGAATATTGCAGGAGCTTTGCTCTAGTGGTCATTGCTTATCTCATTTTTAGATCTCTCCTAGGAGACCGGGTAAACTAAGTCCTGTGATAAGACCTAGGGGAATGTGCATTTTTATTTGTATTATGCACATTTTCCCAGTTAACCACTTCTGGAGAATTCTGATTTTGCTAAGACGTGAGCAGAGAGGTGAATTTTGCCAGAATGAGAACTTAAGGCACAAATGTCACCTGCTTCAATGTAAATTAAAAAAAAAACAACAACAAAACTATTTTATAATGTAGATGAGATTATTCATTATGGGAGATGTGGGAGCCAATTTTAGATATCAGGTTTTAGGGAGTATTCTGGAGCTCCTTCACTAATGAAGGCAGAAACAAGACAGAACATAGACTCTGTGAAGGTACATGTGCTCCTTTTCTCAGTGTACCAGCTAGTAAAATTTCAAAGCAAACACTCCTAAGAAAAATTCATGGAAAGAGGCAAAACTGCCTCATATCAAATGACTAATGTCAATTCACACAACAGTATCAAGACATCTAAAACTTGCCTCTTCCACTACAGAGACTATGCCAACATTGGGTCTCCCAAGATTACTTCTTCCCTTTATTACTCCTTTCCAAACCATGTGTATTAAACACTGCGCTTAAGTACTTACCAGATTTTGATCTGCCATGTGTTGAGCTAGAAGCAATGGTGAGAGACTGTGGTTTAACTGGATCTACTGGTACAGCATAAGTGCCAGCACTTGGAACTTGGATGTAAGGTCCTACAGCTGCCACCCTTCCTGAAGCACTCAAAGATGACTGGGGTGATGAAGTTCCATTAATACGATTCAACTAAAAAAATCAGACAAATTGAAACGTGAACTTCCATTTAATCTAGGCATTTGTGCATGAACAGGAGGTCTAAATTTAATTCTCTAGAACCATGCACTGTATCTAGACACCTTAACAATTAAGTTACCATACTCCATGCTTCTACAAAAAAAAAAATAAAATAAATGTAGGACGTACAAGTTTTATTCCCTAAAATCAATACCTCAAAAATTAAATTTCTCAGCCACAGCACATACATTTCCTGTGGAAACCTTTATCTGTGTAAGGTCTCTTGCATCGTGTCTTTCTTAGGCAAATCAACTAAAATGAGTTCTTAAATGATCAAATATGTATGGGTTTTTTTTTAAAAGCAATGTCTCCAGCTAGGAATACATATGGAAATCCAGAATTCATCTCCCTAGTCCTTAGATAAATGGTCTGTTGTGTAACTAATTTACTTTCAAATTCCAGACAACTATTAAGACTAACTTTATCAGACCATTTACATTTTTATCAGTTTTCCATATTGGAAGATCAATATTTTATAAAAACCAACTTTTTATGCTTTCATGCTTTGAAACACACCTCATAGTCACACTTTCCTTCCTGGAAATGTAAACTATTATGATTTTTAATACACTATGGTCCATGCCATCAAGAAAAATAAAAGGAAACACATTCTGTCTAACAGTTTTCTGATATCTATGGAAAACCTTAAAATAGTTTTAAGAAGCCTTCTAGTTTTCGAGTAGGTTCTTTAGATGTAATTGTATTACTCAGCTGGGAAAAAGTGAGATTCTATGTATTTTTTAATAGGCTCTTGATAAACTAAAGTGTGGCCCTGTTAACAGTTTATCTTACAGGAATGTTTTCTTTTTGACGTGCCTCAACTTTTTTCTTGTATAGTCGTTCACGCAGCTCATTGATTCGCTTGTCCATCATAGCCACCTCCATATTGCGTTTGTTTAAGAGTTCTTTCTGCTGCTGAAGCTTGGAGTTCTGCTCCTGGTTAAGCCTGTTACGAATCTTCAAAGAAAAAATAAAAGAAAAAAGCACTTGTTAGGACAGTTACTTCATTCTGTCTCTTGTTGTTTCTTAATACAGTGTTAAAAAACCCAAAGCAACTTGGATCAGCAGCTTGTTCTGACATCTCTAAAGTTACACTTCCACACAGCCTGTCAATTCACATTTGCAACCATGAACAATTCTTAAAAGCAAACAGCAAAAGAATGTCCTAATAAACTAATGAATACCTATTAAATACATGTAGACTGCATCCCATTTATAGCAAATAGATGGAAGAATTAGGTATAAAGACATTTCAGAACTGAATTCCACTGTGAAAAATTGTCATAGAATATGTTTGTTAAAAGTTATGTTTAACCACAAAGACAGTTTGAATATCATGAAGATTAAGTGACATAAAACTTGTAACAGAAATTATGCTATTGATTCTACTTCCAGTTTCACATGGGCCTTTCTTTATGTCTGGATGGGAGGTTAACTGAACTGCTAGTGCAAGGACTGGGCACAGTCACCTCTCTACATGGGGATTAAACTGAATATAGTGCAGCTTGTATTTTTGATGATTCTGTTAAAATGTATTATTTGATTATGCATTTTTTTTATTTACACCAGATTTTATAGCTATATTTTCACAATGTATTCTAAATTTACTTTTATTCACCGTCCAGTCACGTCTCCAAGCTAAGATGACACTGAGCTTGCTACACCCAGTTCTTTGCAAAATAAAAAAGTAACAAAATGAATTTATTTATTTTTTTTAAGAGACATTAAAACAAATACTAGATTATGTCAACATTCAGTATTTCAGTATTAGGGGCTGAGAAACGCCCTTCAGAACATTTGCATACTTTGTATCATTATGTGTATGAACAACAACAAAAACAGCTTCTAAAGCTAATGAAATTCTGTTTTAAATATGCTAACTACAACCCCACATATTAACAGCATTCCAATACACCAGTTTTACAAGATGTCACAGAACCAAATGGCCACCCATAAGAACACTAATACAACTTCTTAAAATCTACAGCTATCAACTGAATAATAGCATTTCTGTTACTTACCTGTAGCTCTTGATACAGCTTTTTTAATTCTACTGCTGCAGGTCCCGTCACTTGTCCATTGTAAGACTGAAACCCATTCAGTTTCCCTTTCCTTAAATCCTCTAGTTGCTGAGTAAGTTGATCCACTTTTAACACTGCAGCCTGTAGCTCCTGCTGCTTTTCCTGGAACATGGCACTTATATGCTCAATTTCAGTTGCTAAAATTAACAAGATAAAAATAACAAAAAAAAACCAAAGTAAAGCTGAAGTTTTTCATTTTTTAATTCCATGGGTATTGATAAATACAACGAACTAGTTTTAAATCTAGTATATGTGTGCACATATAAAATATTAACGTGTTGGGAATTTGCTAACAGTCATAATATTTCCTAATAGTTAGAGGACAGACTTATTCTGACTTCATGCCTGACTATATAAAACAAAGAGTTACATCATATATAAATTTTGTGGAAACACAGCACCCTCTATAAGACAAAAAACCATTGTATATGAAATCCTGCTTCAATGCTATATTGATTAGCAACATAGCATTATTAGTCACGCAGTGAATAGTAAATTAAATTAAATAAATTACTTAAAAATTCCACATACACAGATTGCCATTCATGATCTTGCTGTAGTCCACTTGTCCTCTCATGGCACGGATTTTTTTCAGCTTTGTCTCCTGGGTTTCAACACGTTCTTTAAGTTTTTGAAGCTTTTCACTCTCAGAAACAGACTGCTGCTGACGACGTTCTTGCTGCTTCAGGTAACGCAAGCGTTGTTCCTGACAAAATGAGATTTTAGACAAGAGGTACCTTTTACCCATTTATTTTTAAAAGAGTTAGGAAAACTTAAAACTTAGAAACTGAAAACTGAAAAACCTATAAAAACTCATCACTATCATCAGTGGTTTTTTTTACTTCCAGAAATTGGAAAAAAAAAATTTCTAGTTAGAATATCAGTCCTCCTAGAAAATCTCTTAAGTTAATAAACCTGTTTGACAGCAGAAATTCCAGATTTTTTAGACCAAATATCAAATTTACATATATGTGCAAATACAACCCTAGCCTGAACTTTCAATCACATCTGTGAAGCTTCCTCTGGCATTTGTTTTCTGATGCTATTAACACTTTTCCTGCTGTTGCAAAATGCATTTCCAACATTTTTACTCAGCTTCCCAAAGAAGAAAATGTCCAACAGACTGTTTCAAACAAGCTGAGCTACTGTAAGATAATGTTCCAGTTCTAAATAACAGTCCTTTTGTTGGGCACACGAGGAAAATGTTTCTTTTTCTACATTATCATTATTTCCATCAAGAAAGAACACCAGACTTGATAGGTTGATACCTAGGTACTCCAAGCATCCAGTGCATAATGTACATAATAAAACCTACAACAATGTCAAAAACATTAAACCCACTCCTCACTCTGAAAACTTATTCAGTTTGTTACATCTCTGAGACTTTGAAAATGTAATACATAAATACATACAAAGTGGCCATATTCTCATCTCACATCACTATTACTATACTGGAGTGAATGAGCTACTAGAGATAAGCATAGAGTCAAGCCTGGTCTATCAGACCATGACGTGGGCCTCACAAGAGACAAATAAAACCCAGCAATATTTCTATAAAGACACACGACTTGCTTGACACAGGTCATTATAGTACCAGTAACACTGAAATGTTCTGTATCGCCTAGGCTAAGATTAACTTGGTAAAACAATGGATTTCTCAAGCTCTTTCTTGAGCTTATCTAGAATGAATTATTGTGGTTTTCTGTATCCGTATGCATTATGCTTGCGTATGTTGAAGGAAATTTGTATTTATTATGATCTGTATATCATTATTACCTTAGCAACCAACATTTGCTGTTGATTTTCAATCTGCTGCTGTTGTCGGGCAGCCATATCTTGAAGTTCAGAAAGAGTGAGCTCAACACGTGGATTCCCAACCTGCAGAACACAAAATGTTACATTAATGTGTTATTTTATATTGAGTGTTCTGATGATAGAAGCTAAATTCCCACTCCTCAGAGGAAGGCTAAAGCCTCCTCCTCAGTCCTCAGAGGAAGAATGACGATGGACACCTATGAAAGAGTAAGGAACCTCAGGGCAGGGAGAAAGGACAGAGACCATGCACATACCAGGGACAGAAAAAGCAAAAAGTGGAAAAGCAGATGAAAGAGGAAAACACAAAGAGACAAAACAAAGAGAAACAAGCCCTTATACTACGTTTAACACTGCTCTGTTAGATGTTCTGTAGAATTGGTACACAGTACCCATATGGCACATGATAACACACATGTAAGCAGGTATTTTAAGCAGTAACTGGAATCTGAAACTTCTTTCCTTAACAAACATTTTCAGTGTAACTGCCTTGGCAGCTTTAACTGGTGGTTCGCATTATTTACCCAACGCAGGACAAGACCATGAGAACCCTTAGATAAAGGCTTAGATCAAGGCTGTCACTAAGCTCACACCCAAAGATGGTGAAATTTCCTGGCAGATTGGAGCATTTAAAGTCAAACAGTCTGTACAAAGTGAAGCAAAGTAAAATTGATCCCCTTTGGATAAGTGGCTATTACTGAGCAAACTTAAATGAAAAGACAAGGTATTAGTGCAGTTCTATCGCTCCTTTTGCATTTCAAAACTAACAAATCATTTAAAAAATTGGGGTACAGAGGCATTTACTGAAAACTATTTAAAATTTATATAATGCTGTGACAATGTGTGAGAGCAAATATTATGTGGTTTTTTAAAATGAATGTATTGTTTCAGTATATTCATAGTTCTATCAACAAATAAAATCTAAATCTATACATTAAATTACTTCAATTCAACCACATTTTTACTATGCAATCACAAGAAAGAGTGCACAGCAGAACAAGGCAAATTCCAGAAGCTGACACTTGTCCAGTACGTGCTTTGCTACTCAGAAAACCCCATCCCAATCAGTCATGCACCACACTGTAGATCTGATCAAAACCATCCCAGAGCTGCTCTGCTTTTCTGGGCCCACTTTACTGGCTTCCAACACAGCCCTGTACTGATCCTGTTCAACATCTCCCATGCAATACTTGCACTTCACTCTAAGAAAAGTAAAATTCTCCTCTAACATCTTGTTGATACCAAAGTATCTCAGACACTGAATGGCTTGCTTCATATTCCTACATCAAATTCCTACTTAAGTATCAGTTCTCCAACCAATGCATAATACAGAACTGGTTTTTAAGCTTCAGTCAGGAAAGGAAAATAATATTTGTTTTAAAATAACTGATTTCTCCTTTTTTCTATCTGAACTCCATACAATTATTCAGGTAAGATGTGCACCTCAAGCTCAGTCACTAAAATGAGCCAGATTTGGAACACTAACTGTTGCGTCTTAGACACATGATATAGACATGTCTGTCTAAAATTTTTAGAGAAAGTTATTGTCCCTCTTTGAACATTTCCTACTGAATAAATTATGGAGCAAAATTGTAATTCTTACTGGATACTGCAACTGCAGCTCCTCTTACTAGTCAACAAGAATTAAAACTATTTCTAGTAGAGAAGTAATTTTTTAAAAAATCTATGTATTTCTTTACAGATATGGCTATATAGCATAGTGGAACTAGAACAAAAGGTAAAATCCACCCAAACCCCCTAATTTGCTAGTTCAACACTTTGTTAGTAAACACAGTAATTAAAGAAAAAAGATTGAACTTAGCAGTGTGTACTTTTTTTATTAGCATGACTTGTGACAGACAAGAGTCCTTCACAATATTCATTATGGCCAAGTAACTTGCACACACTTGTGGCCACCAGCTAATAAATCAGAAAGACATTTTATTATTAATTACAGACTGAAAGGCACTAATTGGGTAGGAAAGTAAGGAAAAAAGCTTTTTCAAATGTCATCCACAAACCAAAACGTGCTCAATTGAGACAAGAAAATAACACAGAAAAAACAGATGCTGCTCTCAGAACACGTTCAGGTTCTGCTGACTTCCTTTGGCATGATTTTCTGCTAGAAAAACCTAAACCTCTACATCTGCTTCTGCTGGACTCTGTAGGTAATTCTTAAAAGGGGCTCAGAATGTCTTGAAGGCTTCCCTCTTGATCACTGATTTTAAAAGTAAAAAAAGTGAGGGGGGTGAATTGAGAGTATTTTCTCAATATGCAGATGCACCGTTTCAAAAATATACAACTTGCATCAGACTTTGCAAAGTCTTCCCAATGCTTCCCCTCTTTCTGCTTTGATCATCAGTTTAAGGTAACAACAACATTGATAGCTCATTCTAGCTCCAGTAGGGATTTTCAGTATAACACTATGCAAGAAATAGAGAGATGTTTTATTCTGCTAAGAAATCTTGTTAAAAATAGATGCGTACTCAAAAAGTGGTACCTGTATAGGCGTTATACATATTTCAAAGTAAAAAAGCCATTTAACCAAGGAAGTGAAAATTACAGATTCTCTAAATGAAAAATGTAACGTGGAATGCACAATGACAGTAAGAAACCGGTTTGCAAAAGCACCAGAAACAAAAAACTGGTTTGATCCAAAAGCTCAGAAATTTTACTACTTTAAACAAGCACATTTGAAAGTGTATCTAATAGTGCCTGAAAAAAGTACAGCATTATTTTGTATTATGTAAAATGTAGAAGATTAATTATAAGATGAATGCAAACATTAGCTTCTCCTTGAAGAAGTTATTAACTACTGTAAAATGTTCCATTTAGAAAGTGTAATGTCTGAAAACTTTTTGTACATGGCAAAGCACAAGAACATAGGAAACAGTGATAATTAACCATTTAAATATAAATGATCTGTGAGAAAACTTCTAATGTTTACCTCACTGAATACTAATAAGTGTCCCTTTCACTTAAAATAACTACACTGTACCTAGGAAAGAGAAGAAGAGGCAGTTGAGGAAACAAAGTTTTAAACCTGTAACTTCACTCGTTTGTTCCTTTTCCTCCACATGGCAAAAGCAGTAAGCAGACCAAGCAGAATTCCTCTTCGACATCAAGTCAATTATTTTCAGAGAGACTTGCTGATTTCAGGTCTCCAGAACAGGACAGCATCACTTTTGAAACAGCATGAAAAACACTGAATCTTTCTCTTGCCGAGATCTAGTTGATTCAATTCTTTTAGAGCACTTCATATTAGTTGAGTCTGCTTGTAATAATCTGTATGCAAACATCACCACTGAAAAAAGTCAGTCTTCTGTCAGAACCTCAAGTTATGCAAGGCAAAGAGACCGCTGCATTTTCTCAGTTCTTTCATGAGGTTGCTGGTCTCTTGGATTCTTAAGTTTATGCAGTTCATACTAGTTATTAACAGTTTCATCTGTGAAGTCACTCACCTCTCATAACAAACACAAGCCTATGACATTTAAGGTCCAGACTTCCTCCAGCAAGAGGAACCTACCTCCTGCAGAACTGCCTTCTGAAGGAGGTACTAAGAAGCCACTACAAATATCTACTCCTCCAGATTCCACAGATTCATTTGGTACATGGTGATACATCAAAGCAGACAGTTTTGCTGAATTGTAAATTTCTTTTCATTGATTCACAGAAGCATTTACACACCGAGATGAACTCCTAAATGAAATGCTATAGAGCAAACACTGCATTATTAGGCACTGAGGAAGTATTATGTATGTCTCATACAGACAAGAATACTTTACACCTATATTCCCTTATTTCTTAATATCGACAAGAATCTTAAGCAAATTGCATTTATTTTAACATGCACTTTAAAAGGTTATGATGAGAGACAGAATTTGTAATGAACTGGAGTCTCAGCTTCTGACACTACCCTCCTACTACAGCTAATATTTTACCATTTGATGATTAATATTTTTGAGATGAGTGAGATGAATGGTACAGTAGTAATTACATAGTTTGGGAACCAGTTCACAAGCAGCCTCAAAACAAGTCATACCTTAGGCATTTAATTAAGGAACCTCCTTCAATATTTATTTTTACACATTAGTCTTGTCACACTGAAAATTCATTTTCTTGTTCCTCCTTCATTTCTTTCTGCCCTCATACTGTGCTGTTCTGTCTATCATCACAGCCTCCTCAGTCTACATGCTTCTGAGCTATTGTGAAATGGCTTACTCATTGGCAACCCACAATAGTAAATGAAAAATCACACCTGAACTCAAAATATTCCTTTGACAAGCAGAGTGTACTGTAGCCAAGACATGTAAGCGATAAAGGCAGATTCCAATGGTTTTTTTTCCTTTACTCCTATCAGAAAACTATCTTTTAAGAGGAATCTAATTATGTCAACATTAAAATTAAAAACCTGTGAGACTGACCATTTGAAATAGATTATTTTTTAAAGATGCTAATTAGGATGTGGTTTGATTTTATGCATTTCTTTGCCTCTGTGTCTAAGCCATGAAAATACTTATTTTTTATCATTTTCTAAGTTTATACTAGTGAGAAAAGGAAGTTACTTTGAAAATAATAAAGAAACATATACCAAACCCACACCTAAGACTGTTATGATTTCAGCAATAAGAGCTTTAAAGGAAAACAACAAATATTCAAAAGCTTTACAGGCCACCATAATGACTGGCAATCTCATATTTAGGTTCAGCAACACCTAGCCACTCAAATAGCCAGGGTAAAGTGTAATGCAACCAGTTAACTGAAAAAAAAAACCCAGAGCAGTACAAGAATTTACCAATCATTTCCTTCACGCTGTCTCTTCAGATCTTTTTCTAGGTTTGCAAGAGCCACCATGTCAACAACTTCCCTTATCTACTTCCTTGTCTTTAAGATAGGTGTTCACACCCATCTCCCATACAATTCTCATTCAGTTCCCTACCCAACGCCCTGCACTAGAAAGTGTGGGTTTGAGTGCCTCAAGCCTCCTGAAACTGGCCAAGATCCTGAGAAGGCTTAAAATGCCTACATAGAAATGCAAAGTATATACTGTTTTTACCGTGCATACTGAAAGACTGAGTTTTCCATAATCTATAGCACTTTTAAATTGCTGTTTCTTCCTTGGGTAAATGAGGGCATACAAAACTTACCTCCAGACTAGAAATTTACCTTTGTAGAGCTGTCAAACCCCAGAAACCTACATAGCTATATGACAAAGAGAACTGGCAGGTCTGGGACTAGCTACATGAGTATGTGGACACAGGAAGTGAAGTATATTACACAAATGAGCATTTTCCCAGAACAATGCAGACTGACAACTGTAAAATGAACAGGGGTAGGTTGCTCCCCAGCGAGTGAATTCCAGACTGGGATCAAGGCTCTGATAATTTGCAGCCTCCTCAAACCAGAGAGCTCTCAACTCAGCAGGGGGCATCCCTGCATTTTCCTCCTCTGTGCAACATTTACAGCAAAGGAAGAGATACAGCTCTGGCTGCACAACTACCAAATTGCCAGAGCCCGAAGAAAGGAACAGCTTGCTTTGCCTGCTGAATCTAGCAAAAGATTTCCTAATTGTCCCATGCTAACTTGGACACGAGCAGCAAAAGTCCATCAGTCACACAGAACTTTTCTGCCTTAAGCCTCATTCAAAGTAACATAGTTTAGGAGATGCTTTAACTAGCCCAGTTGGCAAGAAAGCTTTAAAGGTTGCTGATAAGAATAGGCAGCATATGCTTTGGGTACCTGTCCTCAGCACAACAGCAGTTATGAGGAAAACGAATGGTGTGGGAATTTATTATACCAGTTCTGCATCAAATAGGTCTTAACTAAAATGTATGTGGTCTACTAGTGCTATTTAAGGAATGTGAGAGGAGAACACAGGATAGAGCATCCACTAAAGATTATTGATTCTGATCGCCTTACACTTCTGAAACATATTGACCCTATACATCACTAAGTTTAAGAATTCTAATAGATTTTGACCACATTTTCTGTAAAACCTGATCCTAGTGCCATGCACAACGAAGATAACTTGAAAATCTTGTGTGAAAACTCATATAAAGCACCATAAAAAGACAAAAGAAAATATCTGGGTTTATTTAAACTAAAATAGGGGTTTTGCTGATCTTGACATGGATGACATTATTTCCAGTTTAATGGCTTTATCCACAGCTCTGCCTTGCATTTTTTTAATTGGGTCAGAAATACGCCGATAGCAGAAATCCATTTTAAAGAATCCAATGACAATAGCATGTGCCTTTTTTAGCTTAATGGAAATGAACAGCTAATTAAATCCAGAAAAGGCAACCAGAATATTGGGAATTAAAAGAAAATATACCTAGCGTATGCTATCTCCTGATAATAAAATAATCTTGAAATTAACATTACAAACAGAATCTGGTAACTTTACACTTTTATTATAAATTTCTGAGTAATTTTATTTGTGCAAATAAATACATTAAGAATTTCTTAGAATAAACACACTTCAACTGTATCACAATTTGCTGAAAAATCTCACATTATCTATATTTGATAAAATCTTAATATCTCTCATAAATTGCACTACTTTTTTAGCAATTCCTCCACCTTGCTGATAAGTCACTCTATATAATAAAACATTTAAAGTCTATTCAGCATAAGCTATAGACTCCAGATTTCCTGTTTTCCCATATTTGCTTTCTTAGAAATCTCACAAGTGAGGCTGTGCTCTATTTTGCACAGAACAGCTAAGACAGAACTTAACAAAAGTCAAAACAATGTTAAAATATATTTTCAAAATTAGAACTTGATTTAAACATGTATACTGAACACCTGCTACATATGATATAAACTGCTTATAAATCACTTCTACAATATAGGAAAGTAGTATATTGAACTTGTTTACTTAAAATACTACTTTCTTCCTTGTCCTTGCAGACAGTTTTAAACAGCCACAGAAATCTTAAGCATGTTTATATTAATTTTATTTTTGGCTAAGATACCCAGTAGCTGATTTAAATCAAAATATCAACCTCATACCCCTAACAAAAGCAAATTATCTTGAAAGAAATTATGCATTCTTGTAGAAGTAACAGATCAGTTGTGCACAAAGCTTCAGATCTGTTTACAATACCAATCTCTTACTCCGAGTGATTTTGAGTAATAGATGTCTTACAATACACATTGAAAACACACTATCCAAGTGCCTTTAAAAATAGCCTTGGAATTGTATTTTTCTGGGTCTTTTAGAAGAGCAACATCTTATTCTAAGTTAGGATAGCTAAGGATAGCTAAGCATGGTTAAGATGCACTTATCATTAGTCTGAATATGATGTTTAACATCAAACATGCATTTATTCTTCCCCTAACTAATTGTTTCAATATGAAGTTTTTCTGTGGTGATGTAATACTGTTTATATGAGGACAGAATAATAAAACATTTTGAAAACACAAAAGTACTGAAAGTAAGGATCCTATAATTGAAAGACATGCTGTGAAACTTAGCGTGTGACTTGGACTTCCCATAAAACCTACGTTGTTAAAAGCAAAAGTCGACCATGATATTCTGAAGTAATGAGCTTTTGATAAGGTCTTAAAACTTAAAAATGATAGCAAATACGTCTAATAAAATCTGATTGACTAAGGATTTCAATTCAGAGAGAAGGTGTTACAAAACCCAAACTGGTCTGCATCATAGTCATGTGACAACAAAACCCACAATCATTTTTAAAGTGCAAAAGCTACACAGCATTTAAATAACATGTCCTCTGAAGTGTAAAAGTAACAAGTTTTAAAAAGTAATTAATCACCTGGTCTCTATTTTCCCAAGTAATTGTAAGAGAGCACATTTTTATTTTGTAGTACTGCCCATGGGCTGTAAACATTTGCATTGCTTCAACTCCATGTTTCTGTTATTTTCTGTCTACACTAATTGTTTAACTATTTGCTGTGAACAAGCCAAATCAACAAGTCTACACATCTTATGAGCTCTTGCATGGGTTTTTGGCTCAGTGCGATCAATAGGAGGTAGGATCTTCTTCCATATGAAATAAAGGTTTCCCCAAATTCTTTATCAATATGAAAAGCTGTCTCTCTGCATTCATCAACCATCGGCTAATGGAAAAGGCTAGTGGATTTTGCCAGCAGTAAAAGACCTAATCACGACAAGATCAAGCCAGCTGTCAAGTATAATCAGCTTGATTCATTGCACTTTTCATATTCAATGGAAAATGTTGAGCAATACACTTTTCTTTCACAGTTATCAGGTTAAACTGAAAATATAAGAATAAAGACAATTTAGCTTTAAAAACACATGAAATATTTTTTCCATTTGTATTTTGCAGTATAACAAACTCAGTGCAAAAACTCAGTATCAAAAAAATCAGGAAAATCATTACCTTTTTAATTTAATTTTACTATTTAAAGCGACAGAAAACCATACCACCTGAAATTTAACAGTTTATTAACAGAGACTGCCTAAGATAAAAGGCCAACAGTACAGTCAGAATAGCTACCACAATCTTATGCAAATAACCTTTCCGGTGTTTGCCATATGCTTTTCCCTACATACTTAAGCTTCTTCTTGAATGTTGCAGGCAAGAAGATGAATACAAGCCAGCAATAAAGCTAAAGCAGGCGTATAATAGCATAAATCAAGAAGCTGCGAGTCAGACAAGACTGCAGAAACCCAAAACCGAGACCTAAGGATTTTAAAATATTAAACGTGAAAGAAAACACTAAACTCTGTTAACAATTTCTTATGTATCTAAAAATATTGTAGAAGATAAAAACCATAAAAAGCTGCAATTTACCTTGTCAAACTCACAAATGACATGCAAGTTCACTCGCTCTTCGTTCTTTCAAGAAAGTAATTCAAGCATGATTCAGTGTACTTACACAAGAGATCCACACAAATGGGTCTCCATAAGGACACTGAAGAACTGTATGTCCAAGCACAACACAGTGAATATTCCAGCTGCATAAAGAACAGGCTTATTTTTAGCAAGCAAGAAAAGGTATGAGCTGTAGAGTAAGATCATCCAGTAGGAATAAGTGAAGAAAAACAAGTTCAACTCCCTTGCTCCTAAATTAGCCAGAGGGACTTTCATTTTCTCTGCTTTGATCTGAGGGAGACTGCAGGGGAACAAACCTAACAACAATTGGATGTGAAGGCAGCTGCAGACAGAGAAATGGAAATGTTCACTTGCTTGGGAAAAAACATATGGGTGGGAAACAGGTATGCTAGGTGTCCAAAGGCGAGATGGACAGGAAACTAAATGAAGTCAGTGAACATGGAAAAGGTGTGTCAGAGAAAGGAGGCCACAGCAGCAGTGTACAAGAAAAACCACAGAGACTGTGGAAAAGATGAGAGGAAACACTAACCTGCAGATGACACAGCTACATGAAAGAACGAACTCTAAAGGTGGTCTGAAAAGGAATAGTTGGCATTTTAAGTACCAGAGAAGTCTCCTGCTCA
Source organism: Podargus strigoides (assembly GCA_028020825.1). Classification (NCBI taxonomy): domain Eukaryota; kingdom Metazoa; phylum Chordata; class Aves; order Caprimulgiformes; family Podargidae; genus Podargus; species Podargus strigoides. The sequence goes on along the minus strand of CM051624.1, from coordinate 10,319,567 downwards.
GAACTGAAAGCAGCTCAGAGAGACAGAAGGATACTCTAAATCCTCAAGCTTTCACAATTAAGCTTTTAGAGCTTTGCACTGACACAGTGAATTTCATGATCTGCCTCCTGTAAGGAACTATAGAAACAGAGGAAAGGACAAGTCCCATCTTCCTTACAATAACTTAACATTAAAATATTTGGCTAACTAAAAACATTACTAATGTGACTGCAAAAGTATACAACTAACAGGCACTGAAGTTCACGGCGCTGGTGTAAGGACTGTGAAAGCACAGCAATACTTCATGAAAAATAATGAACTCTTTAAGTAGCATTTACTTTATGAGCTAATGTGTATAATGTTATGCATCAGTTGAAGCACTCATTTATTCTAAACTATTCCACCTTTAAGGCCCAAGCAACTCAGGATTTCTATGTGCAGTGACAACTGGAGGCAATTCTTCACATGCTTCACTGAGTTAGAAATCTAGGGAAAAAGAGTAAATTGTATTGCTCCATGTTCACAATACAAATAAATGAAAACAAGTACCATAGTTAGACGTTAAACAAACAAACGGACAGGACTGCTCACCTTCCTCCTTCCATGGACATCTGCAACTAAGTATTGTTGTAGAACTGCAAAGCTGTGTCTGAGGAAATGCAAACTCAGACCTGCAAAAGTGGGAACTAAAGGTGTAGATTGAGCAAATGGTGCAGTTTAGGTCTTTCCTACCCTGCAAAAGGGAAGCCACCTGTTTGTTTGCTGTTACAGACTAGAAAAACCACATCTTTGTTCCCTGTAACTTGTTGAGCAGAACTATCTTTGATGCTCAGAAGAGCAGCTGAACTACAAAGTCTGTATATCACAAGTGAGTGTGTAGAAGTGTCTGTATACTACAAGTCTGTATACTCTGAGTATCTCTCATATCCATAGCCACCTAGATAGATATTTGGGATCTAGAGTGACAGAGATTAAAAATCATGTAAATACATGGAGACAACACAGAGAAAAACAGTCCTTTGACAATGTTCCAAGTGAGTTCCAATAGTGTTTCCTGTTCCCAAGTAGCCAGACTATCTTTAGAGTCCTCAAAACAAAGTCAGATTTTAAGAGCTAATACTAGTCATAAACTAATGCAAAGCAATATTCTTGACATTCCAAATCCAAGAATGACATCATTCTGCCTAAAAAGTTTACAAGAGGCCTCAGTGAGGTATGAAGTCAGGACCATTTGAATTTCCTACAGTTTCATAGTTCTTTCTGTGAGATCACATAGTTATTGGTCTTGTAGAGATGTGAGCCTACTTAACAATCCTTTACTGAGGTGTGAAGAGACTAGGATTTCTAGTCCAGCAAGAATTCAAAAGCTATTTGTATGCATTAAAATTAGCTTCAGACTATAATTTATTTTTACTTCCTAATTTAATTTTTTTCCCTTAAGTCCTTTAGTTGGATTAGTTTTTCTATTTTTTGATGAGCACTGCTCATCAGTTTTGATACTGCTAGCTGTCTGGAAAATGCTTCAGACAGACAAAGAACTGTGTCAGTCTGAGGAAAATCCAAACTCTATTAAGATGACCCAGGGCTTGAACTAGAAGTCTGATGGTGCAGCAAGGCTCCCCTCTTGACAGGCAAAAATAATTTTAGGAATGTATGTCTTAGACAAGGGATCACCCTTGACTGTAAAAGCGGCAGATAAAATCATTTTTGTCTCCTTAATAAAAGCAGAGAAAGTTGCAGCAGAAAATTAGGAAAACTTGGATCTGGTTTAATTGTCAAGATTTGTAGATGGTTGAAATGTTTCAGGAACCCTACAAAAAACTTCAGGAAAAAAAAAATAATATCTGCAAACTGCTAGAATTCCTTGTGCCTAGATTTCCCTTTATCATTTTTTAATGGAATTATTTGCTTAGACTTTGTCAAGACCCCTGAAAGAATCTAGATTTCCAAGACTGACATAGTTATTTGTTGATTTTAGACAAATTTGATTCAAACCCATCTCATATGAATGGCAGCCTCTTCCAAGTACGTTGTTAAATGTTACAAACAGAAAGTACTTAATACTTATAAGCTTATATTAAATTGAATTTGTAGCTCAGGTTTGAAGAACAACTTGTATTTCAGACTAAGCTCTTTATCCTTCAACATTTCAAATTAGAAACTTCAAGCAAGTACACATAATGTATTTCTCATCTCTTGAGGTTACTATGTCTGTTAAAAATTTAACTTCTTTGCCTTTTTCCTCCCAATTAGATTTTGTGGTATCTTTGCCTGACAGGTTCTCAAACCTTTAAGTATTTTGTCTGGGCAAGTATACTTCTAAACCTCCCCCTGCAGCCACCTTTGAAACTTCTTTATCAGACTCTTTTAAGAACACATTTTAAAAATTTTACTCATCATTACAAATACATGACAAAATGTATATTAGATGTTTAATGCCTTTTTATCTGGTCACACTTGTATGGATCAAATAGTTAAAACTAATGAACAACATAAAAATCTACTGAAGGATTTTGGCACCACATGTTAATCTGTCTAAACTTTAAGCCTAGAATTTGACAAGCCATACCATAGGAACTCAAAAGCATTGTAGCTTTACATGACGGAGTGGAATACAGAGACTGACTGCATCAGATGGCTATCTACTCTCCCTCAGCAACCATACCCTCTCCTAAGTTAAATCAGTGCTATTAAAAACTGTTTTGCATGTACATATATGCAGAAGTTTTAATCTACTCGTTAACGGAATTTCCCTGAGCAATTCCCCCAGCATGAAAGTCTAAGAGTCTCCTAATGCTAGAACAGTTGGACTACCTGTGGTAAAATTTTTGCTAAAAGCCTGATTTGAGCCACTTTAACAGAAACAGTGAAGCTCGATTCTGTTATCTAATCAGCACAAAATTTTAATTCTTAATTTTATCTACTGGTCACAGCTTCAAGACTAAGAAAATTCACAGGAGTGCAATTTTCCAGTTTGGCATGATGGTGAAGTTTCCTTCTTCTACATGAGTTTCTTTTACACTAAAGTCAATACAGATTTTGTAGTGAGAAAAAAATCAGGTTCCACTTCATATTTCTTGGCAAAGGCTTCAGTCAATATCTACCAAGAAAAAAAGCTTATTGATATCAGTCTCTATAAATTGGGGGAGCAACTTTAACATTAGAAACAGTAAAAATAAGTTAAAGACAGAATGGTACAGGAGACCACAAACTGACATTTTATTCTACTCAAGTAAATTACCAAGTAGAAAAATAATTTAAACGAAGCAACTACAGCAAACGAGTACTGTCTTCATATACAGACTGTTCCCATTACACTAATCTACTTCTATTCAGTCCCACACACTTCCATCACGTTCCTGTACCCCATCCTTTTTTCCTCCAGAGCTGCATCTGCTTTCTTTTTTTCTCATCTCCAAGAAATTTCTCTGTAATCTGATTACCTTTTCAGCTCGACAACTGTCATCAGCCGGTCAGCCTTCTTTCTGGGACTTCCTTCAAGTGCATTTCTGATTCCCTGTTCCTATGATGACTGGTAGCTGCACCACCACGGGTGGCTCCCAGTCGCTCTCCTGTCTACCACTGACCCCCAGTGGTTACAACTATGTTTGCTCTATCCCACTGTTCTCAGACTGCTGGATCACACTAGGACATCTAGAAGCAAACACCCGGCACTGTATGACCACTGTTTCATGGCCACTGATCACAGAATCAAAGAATAATTTAGGTAGAAAGGAGCCTCTGGAAGTCACCTGGTTCAATAAACCCCTCTCAGAGCAGTTCAGATTGCTCAGAACTTTATTCAGCTACATAGAAATTCCAGAGACCTGGGCAATCTGTTCCAATGTCTGTTACTCTTGTTGAGAAAACATTTTTCCCAGTATTTAATTAGAATTTCCCTTGTTACAACTTGTGTTCAAATCAAACTGGCTCAGTTACACATGCAAAAGAAAGGAGGAGGAGGCCGTTCTCAGAGAAGAGAATCCCTCTCAAAACACGTCCAATCTCCCTGGCAAAGGCAAACGTTTAGTTATGTAAGTTTTATCTCCACATCTGTACCTTCGTGTAGTGGTGGAAAGAGATCAGGCCCTGATTACAGCATAAATCCACTTCCAAGATGGAAAGTTGTAAACAAAAGCAAACCCCCAAAGGTCACCACAGGAATAAGAGAACTGGTCCATTTACAAAATCTTGCATAGTCTTTCCTTCAGACTTTGTTACGCAGAATGCAAAGCTCTCAGGTAAGCACTTACAGAGAAGTACTCTTTATACAACAATGCATGTTTCACTGTTTGAAGAGATCTAGCCTAGTCTATTTTTAACATTAAATCTTTATTTGGAAGATAATCTAATGAAATTTAAGCAATTACATAATGTGTTTTTAAGATAACCATTATTTAAACAATTGCTGGTCAAGCACATGTAGTTTCAAAGAACAACAACAAAAAAATCCTACTGCATATGACAAAATGCCAATTAATAGAATTATCCAAACTGAATTCCAGATTGCCCATCATTTTTTCCAAGACTATTGATTCAAACATGAAAGCAAACATTCATCCTAAAGTTTTCTATGCATGTCACACTTTCAGCTCTATCTAGATATTAAGTAAAAATTAATTATTTCATCATTAAAGTAGTACACAGAATAAAAATATACCTGAATGAAGAATACGTGGTAAGAGTTGAGCTGTCTTCAATGTTCCATTGGTTTGTATTGATTTTAGGGCTAGTCTAACATTCAGCATGCCAGTGACAATGAATAAGCCTAATGCATTACGTAAGTGTAAGCTGATTAAATGCTTGATCCTGAAGCCACCTCTTTTTCCCCCTCCCCCTCCGATTTAAAACTTAGTACAATTGAAAAATCTTAGTTTCATGCACTTTCAAAACCTAACTTGTACTATTTTTGGCATAAAACCCACCACAATTTACATCAATACAACCCCTTCAGGTTTTAGTCTTTCTGGTGTTTTAATAGTTTCCTAAATGTGGTAAAGGTATATTTTGAAGTTATCAGTTCCCTAATAAATGTTAATTTTGTGGCCAAACTTCTGAGTTTTTAAAAAAACATATACTGAATAGCACAGAGGTAGCAGTGTTATTCAAGTTACCAGGTCTGGGCTTTACCCATAAAAATAACAGCAAACTGAACTAAATACAAAGCCATACTATCATAAACTTTAGTGCTGCCAAGAAGTGAGATTATGAGGTGCACTGCACATGCCAGTCCTAATTTCCAAAAATACTATGTCTCAAATGAAGTATATGTGCTATGACGTACATGGAGGAATGGATCAGGAGAGGTCATGAAAGAGTTATGTTCCCCTAGCACATTATAGCACTATGATCTCACTACATTGTCAATATGACAATGGAAGCAGGATAAACAGATCCATGCAGCAGAGGTTATCAGCTAGTGTTCTCTACAGAAAAGGAACGTAGAAAGCAATACATGACTAACTGTTTTGAATAGGGAAAAAAATTCCTTCCACTAGGCCTGCATGCCATACACAAAACAAGCTGCTAAGAGCTGCAAACTGACTGAACAACTTTGTTGCTGCATATTTAAGTGTGTGTGTGTGAACTTTAGACACCAGTTATCAGGCAATACCAATTGTTTAATTTGCAGTTACTTTCAACATTGTAGTTCTTTGTCTTTATGACATCTCAACTTGAAAAACCTGATTTGTTTGCTTTTAAACATTTTTAAAGCATTACTTTACCCTGAGAAAGAGCCCTACACATTTAGAAACTGACAGTGCTTCATAGAGACAATACAACTATGAACTGGTGAGCTGAAACTGAAATTTTAAAATTTTAAAAATAGTCAGCTATAGTTGTAGTGCCTCAGTAAAGGCAGCAGTGAATGAGAGCAGAATATGCTCTACAGGATCTTCATTAACATTGAGGATGAGAACAGGGAAAGGAAAAGTGAGTTTCAGCTCAGGAGTACAAGGTTTTTAAGCCATGGTAAATTTTGAAAGAGACGTGCTACGTTTTACTTGTAAACTAAACAGGTTGTCTGTGCTATATAATAAGTATTTTAAATTAGAAACCTAGTAATGTTTTATTTTAAAAAAAAAAAGCATAGAAATGAACCAACTGCATAAAAAATAGTATAAAGAGGTGGTTCTTCTACCAGCATCTGAAAACTTCCCAATCCATAAATATGTTCTCATGTTTTAACATATGAGGCTATGCCATGAATCAATACCAGTGAGATAAATCAAACAAGAAAAGACATCTGGACAGGCAATACTAGTATGGAAGACTAATGTAGCTGGGTTTTTTCCACACAGGATGAATAAAACAGCAGAAGACAGACTAGAAAATGCATTAATTAGTAAAACTCCAGGAGCTTCTCATGTCACATAAGCGAATTTCTTTCAAGACTGAAAATTTAGAGTAGTTAATGAAAGTGGCATTATCCCATTTACTTTGTAACAAAACCAAACAAACAAAACAGAACAAGGTCTATACATTTTCTACCAGTTTGCACCATAATAGATCTTGGGAAAAAAAGAATTTTAAAAATATCACATATTTGAATGGAATTGATCCAAAATCGTTAGGATTTACTACGTACCCCATTCTCTGCACGCTTCTCCACAGCTATATTTATGCCATTTCTTTGATTTTGGGCTTGACGTCCACCTAAAAGCAAAGTATCACTCTTAGTGTGAAGTTCAGTTTCCAGCACAAAAGATTGTCACTCTTGAAACTGTTATTTGCAATACTTTTTATATGAAGCTTTTACCCTTGAATTTTTTTCTGCTAGTTCGAACTCTTATCAGGTTATTCTTTTTAAGCAGTGGAGTCAGCAGAAATAAAGCATCTACTTCAGAAGCATTTAACTTCCTCTATTAAAAGTACAGACATGCATCTCCACTTTTCTGACTTGTGTTCAGGCAATGACGCCATGAAAGGGAATGTACTGAGCATGACTACTGAAGTTTCATATTTCTGCATCCACAAGAAGCAGTAGCTTCAGTTGAATGTATTATAAATTAATATATTAGAGGAAGTTTTTCTAATGCCTTAATCAACAACTTTAATCTACAAATTGATCCATAGGTCAACGATTAATTAAAAAGCCTCGCATGGTTCAGAAGCAGCATTTTCCTTGTACATGAAATTCTGTGGCTTCAGTGCATCTTAAAATTTGATCTTACAAAGTACCTAATTAATAGAAATCCCTCATATATTCTTGGGCCTGCTACTTCTGGCATTCAAAGCAATCAGGAACCACTGAGAAGTACAAAAAGAAACCTCAGCTCAAAGCAGTAAGGACTCAGACAAGGCTTCAATTTTGGTTGTTAGAAGTAGTCAGATTAGATGAATGAGTAAGGATAATCTGAGCATGCAAATACACATCTCACTTCGAAATACCTTTCCTATCCTTTAGACAGTCTAACAGCCATTAAGAATATAATGCACAGCCTCAGAAGTGTTCTCACAAATTAAGTACAGTCTATACTAGTTAGATCAGAAAACTTAAATCCTTCTATATTTTTATTCCAGTCTTTTAAGAAAGCCCTACTTAATATGGCACTGATTTATATAAACACTTTTCCTGTAGAACCAAGCAGACCAGTGACTTTTCAAAGTGTGAATTATCAGCACTATTAAATATATCTACATGAAGCACTGAGAAAGTAAAGCCATTGAGACCTCTGCCAATGATGCCTGTAAAAACAGATGTTAATTTCTAAAGGAGGCAAAGTAGTTTACTGAGTCTTGTTTTCTGGGGCAACTGAAAGAACAAGAGGTCAAAAAGAACAGTCCCACCCTCTCGAAATGTAGGGAGTTTCTCTCAACAAGAAAAGAATGCATTAAGCCTCTAATACCCACCAACATTTTTGGATAAGTATTAAGCCGAATAGAAACTGATCTTACTACAAAATAGACTAGAAATTGTTCTAGAGAAGAGAATTTGAGAATATGAATAAATGTGCCTCTGAGGAAGGTTCAAATATCTACTGAAGTTCACTAAAAGAACTGATAATCAAACTCACTTCAGAAATCTTTTGAATATGTTTAGGTAACAGCACTACTTACTCTGTTCATTACTTTCAGCTGGTGACTCCTCATGACGAAGAAAAAATTTCACCTCCTCCCTGCGGGGACCCCATTTCTGTAGGTGGTCATACATCATGTGATCAAAGGGTATGGGACGTTCTAGAAGTACAAGACCAAAAAAGTTAATCACAATTATTTTAAATTAAGCGAAAGTTTTATAGAATTCTCATTAAGAATCAGAATGTCCTTTTTGGTAGTAATTAAATCTATCCAATGTATTTTGTCCTATGCAAAGTCAAAAAAACCAGGCACCAATAGACAACAGTCGCACTGAATTAAAAGTTAGTCTGTTACTGCACCATAGCTCACTGCTTAACAGCAGCACATAACCAGTTTGCAAAACCATACAAAAAATATCAGCGTTTAGAAACCCTAATTTAGGAATTCTTCATCACAATCTTTTTCACAATGCTGATTTGCTCCTTTGCTCCCCAGCCGCACCGGATGGACATTTTGTTCTATTATTAAAATGATTCAGTTTGAACCTGTGGGTTTCCACTCAGACTAAAAGCCTTATCATTATATTGATATTTCATCTCCTAAGAACTTGAGCATGCGCTCCCACTCCGTTACACCAGACACAACTTCCAGGATATGTGAAATTAGAGGCAAATCTGTGAACAAATGAAGACTAAGTTCTATGCAGCAGTTAGTCTCTTTGTTTTCCCCCAAAGAAATGTAAAACATTCTCACAGTGCAGTTATTTATGTTATTACTAAGCAGCTGCGCACTATATATATAGTATTTCAAAATGAAAATGCATTTCAAAAGCAAAGTTTTCACTGTTTCCATAACTATACTTGCATTTATTTTTAAATGTTTTCATTGAAGTAAAAAAATCTCCCTTTTAAGATCTTATAAGACCTAATACTAAATATAGTATTAGAAGATCTCTTCTAGCAGAATAAAATTATACTACAAGAGATTTAATTAGCTTTCCTATATGCAGCACCATGTCAAACCCATATTACTACAGAAAATCAGGCTTCGATGGCAACCAAAAGGTGGAGTTTGCATTCTTCATCTTTAAAAGCAAAATGCTGTCTGCCCTCAAAACCCAAACCACACTACCTCCTCCTACCAGCAGAGCACCGCTAACAATTTGTTATCCGTCTCATACTTGACCCATTTGACATGAGAAGACAGAATGATTCAAAGATGTAATAGATACCTTGGGGAAAGCCTGGGAAAACCACATCACAAATATATTTTTTAATAATGAAATATACCTAAATTTATATTCATTGTGAACTATATAAATGTATACATGTCTTGACACTCTTGGGATACTTAACTGTAGTATTTAAAAAATAATACATTTTCCTCACTTGATACACAATGCATTTAATGCAATAAAGCATCTTGTCAAAATCTGTCACATCAAATAGGTATAGTGATTAACACAGTTTAGCCACAGTTAGATTTAGGTGATTTCAAGGGGGAAGGGTCATTTAAACCACTAACTATATTCATCAGCTGACTGGTTACCCGTCTTCCTTAAAAAAACCCAAACCAAACCAACCCACAAGAAAAAATAATAATAATAAAATCATAACACCTGGACTTTTCTTTTTCTTGTTCCTCACTTAAGTGGACTCCAAGTAACATTGTTAATAGTGTTTATTCAAAAAAGAATAAGGCCAGTGGCTAATTACAACTCAGTTCTTGAAGAGAAGTTTTAAAAACATGATTTTCAGGTTTTTCAGCTCCTGAAGTAAGGTAAGAATTCAAGTGCTTTGAAGCATATCCACTAAAATTGCAGCATGAGTCTTCTAAAGATCACAGAGTATAAAAATATTTGAATGGGTTAGTTCAGAGGACACAGAAGATAAGAATCTTTAGGAATTTTTCCCAAATAGCAAAATTGCTAGGTAAACCTAGCAAGAACTGAAGCTTGATAACAAGTACCAAGAAACTGGATGTCTGAACGGGGTTAGGCTAATTCTGGAATGGTGAGGAGTGGCTGCAGCACCGCTTCTGGTTAGGCTGGTCTCCCCTTAAAAGTAAGGCCCTGATCCTAGCAGCTATTCAAAATAAAAGGTACCATTTACATAATCTACCTTGAAGAATCAAGGCTAGTATTTTTCAGACGTGACCAGGGCGAGAAATGGGAAAGACATTTTCTACTCTACTACATTTTTTGCAATTCTTCAACAAAAACAATTCACACTGCCCTAAATTAGAAAGAAAAGAGATTAAAATAATAACAGCAACATCATCATCATTGAAACAGAGAAAAGAAAAATGAAGAAGCACTAATCATTCTGTACAACTTAGCTATATAAAACAGATATAGAAAATGGAAGAAATGAACATTAACACTTAACACAAGACACGATGAGACTTGAAGTCCTCATTGCTTTCCTCAGTTTAAATACTTTAAATCTAGAAAAATTGCAGGAAGAAAGCCTGATCTTACACTTGCTGTAAGTTCGGACAGCACAAAGGGATATTTTCTGGAAATACCTGTCTTTAAGAATCAAAATGAAAACTAACATAAACCCTGCAGTTTCACTTTTCCCAGTTGTTACAGCTTCAGACATATTTGTCAATAATTGTTTTCACACTACCATTTCAAACTTCTAGTTTTTAAAAGTTTAAATAGAAGAGAATGAAGAAAAGGTGAAATGGGAGACTGGGTATAGAGTAATCAACAGGGATGATCCCTATAACACATTAAATAATTATCTAGAGAACGTTTGTTTTTATGAGTAAGTAAGTGGAAACCCACGATATATGCATATACCCATAATTACTTGCAAAAAATGCCTTAGATTAAGTTGGATGAAAATTCTGAAAGACTTTGGAGAATTGAGCTTGACTCCTTTCCTTACAAGCAAAGTTCTGAGGACAGGCTAGTTCTAAGTATTCTGAAATGACTGAAAGACCCTGAAAGACAAAAACACAGATACCGCATCAATGTTTTAGAAGAGTATTGTAAAAATCTTTCTGTTGGAACTCTATATCCACTATTTAAAACAAAGTAAGTTTCAGACTTCAGAATCTGGCTTTACCCTGATTACAAGTATTCTGCTGTTTGCAATAAACACATTTAAGCATGAAACCAGAATACAAAGTAATGGATTATCTCCATAGTGGGAGAGTTCACTGCTTTCTCCCCTCAGGTTTGCAGAAGTACACTTGTAGTAAACAACTATTTCTTTCACAGTCACTTGCCCCTATGTTACCACTAAATTCAGGAAGACCAATTTATACCAGTTGCTGAAGGGCATTTCAGATGTAAATGAAGTAAATAATTGAGTACTGGGTGGATTTAAAGGTTGAAATCCATTCTCTCTTGAAACATACCACGAGTTCCTGGCATCACACCCATCTTTCGACCTCCTTACCAATTGCTATTTGCCATAGCTGGGGAATGAGGAAGAAAATTCTGGGTTTTTTTTTTTCCCCTCCTGTCACGGCATGAGAAATCCGTGCAAAAAGAGGAAGCTTCAAAGTGACAAAGCACAAGGTGCTACAAAACATACTGACGTATCAGGCATGAATGCTATTGACTTTTTCAACTATTACTCATCTCAAAAAACAGGAAAGGAGGGGAAACTGAGAATGAAATACAAAAATCAAAGGCGAATAAACCAAATGCTTATGCCATGCAACTCCGAAAATAATCAGTTTCTTACCTCTAACGCAAACAACACCTAAACTATTTTCCAACTCTTGGGAAGCTCCTCAATCATCTCTTTGCCACACAAAAGCAAACAGAGAAAAGTTAACATAATAAACAAACAAATGTGTTTTACAACAGCTAAGCTATTGTAATCCTCCTCTGAACTCTAGAAATCTTACATAATTTCTGGAGCCATGGATTTTAATGACATTTTTCTAGAAGACAAATGGTCTATCCCTGTCACCCTCTAAAAATAAAATCAAGTATTTCTCATTTATTTGTATATACACATTCAGGAGAGGAAGATTATTGGAAGAGACGGTATTTTCTTAGATTGATACAGTTTAGGAAATGTATAAGTTTTGAGGCACACAACCTGTTTTTGGAATCTGACAATGAAACTACCATCCACAAGCCCCATTGCTTTGAATTTGAGTAGACATGTATTATACAGTTGGGCTACCTAAAAGAGGCTGTGGCTACCTGTAGAATGGAGGTGTTAAGCACATTCACAAGAGGATAGGTATGCAATTTGTCACCTGTGCAACATGGAGAGACTACCAAGAAAACAGACCACTTGCAGTACGTGACAAAACCTAATGTGTTTATTCAATGCATGATTTTCTGTATCAACGTTCGCTTTGAATTTTACTTTCCAAAATGTTTTCTGAAAGAATATTGTAGACCTCTCCCAAGGATGAGGGCTGAGGGGTCAGAGACAGTGTAAGAGAAAAGAAGAAATACTCTTCCACTGGCACAACATGCCACAGTTTCATTGCAAATTGTTTCACACTTCCCACTCAGAACCATAGTTTAAGTTTTTTGTTGTTGGAACTGTTGCATTTAACTGTTTAGGCTCTTGTTTTCTACATCAGATCTCTGCTCCAGGCAAAATTATTTTTTAAAACTTCAAGGGAAATAGTTCAATTTTGCTTTCAGGAGCAGCTGAAGGAAAAAAGAAATCATTTTCCAGTCACCCTTTGAAGCTAGTTGACATTCTCTGCATTTTTTAAGTACACTCTCAAAGTATTGTGAAAGCAGAAGAACAAATAATACCATATATGTCACACTTTCACAGAAAAGTGACTGGAAAATATTAGGGATATTTTGAGTGCTGTTAAACACAGTCTGCAGATCCATTTTAGAAATTCATGCGATGCACTTGGCATCACAGACTCTCCATAATCTAAACTTCCAATCTGAAAAAGTTTTATCCCTCCTGTAGCTTTTGTCTTTAAAGACAGTTTTCTAACTAAGCATGAACTGAATTTGTATTCCTAGAATTGCAGACATGCTTAACCTCTCCTCTGCTCACTCTTGCTTAAACTCTGGATGAGTTCCCATCCAGTTACGAAATGAGTTCTTGAGGCACCTTTTCCCTTTAGAAAGTCTTAGAACAGTTTAGAAAAGGGGAGGAATAGTTTTCCCAGGAGGAAGACATTTTAGATTGCTAATACTTAAAAGCTCCAAAGGCATCTGAATAATGACTGTTTTGTCTGTTTGACAAAAAGCTCCTGACCAAAATAAAACCCCTCTATACAAAATTTAAGAATTCACTATCAAGCTATGAACTCATCAGTGTTTATACAACACAGATTACATAAACAGCTTAAACATGGGTGACCTTAGTAACTGAGGCACAAGAATCTGCCAAACATCCTCACCCGTTCACCGATTCTACTCACACCCATACATTGATATACTATAACCTGGAGGCAGTACACACAATTGCAAGAATCCATCTAGAAACAGAATCCATGACAGGGCTGTTTTGACACACTACTGAAAAGAACTGCCCATCCCATTATTCTGTGAAATAACAATTGCAACACAAATAGGATCCGGGCACTACTACCTGCCCCAAGGGAGGCTGTCAAATCTTTGAGGGGAAATGTTCATGAAGAAGCTGGAGATGCTATGTCCAATTCTGGCACAATTCTGTCTGCATAACATCTGCTACTCATGATACAGAAAGAAAAAATCTATACCCATTTGCAGATTTTTGTTTACATGCCTAATAGTGAGGAAACCGGACTGGAAAGAACGCAGGTAGCAATCTGCACCCAGTTACTATAAGAGATCACTTTGAATCCATATTCTCATTTTAATACCCTTGATCCTATATATACTGTATGACTATTTGAATTAAATGGCTTCTAGAAGTTAAAATACCCCCCCCCCTTTTTTTTTCCTTTTAAGATGGGGATACTGAATACTTTGTTTCTATAATTTGAAAAACTGAAATACAAAACACTAAGATATCTTACACATGCATTTTATCAAATACTCCACGCTCAGGAAAAAAAAAGAGAAGGGGGAAAAAAAAAATAATCAAGAATTCAAGAATTGCTTTAATCTCTACAGATATTGAAGTATCATGCTTTGCATCAAATTTTGATTTAAAAAAAAAATCGAAATCATTAATATTGAAGAGTCAGTCTTACCTTTTTTATAATTGGTACATATATTTAAATCAATTTCCACTGAACATTTTACTTACCATTTCCACGCCATACTTCAGCCAGATGGCAGCTTCCTTCTCCAGGCTCTTTGCAGAACTCTACTACATCACGACAAGTTGTTTCTGGTGTAATTGGAACTTCTGTCAAAATCTGTTCATTGTTGCTCAGAAACACAGTTAATATCATCTGAAAGAAAAAAGTAGCAGAATATTTTTTAAAATTACAAGACTAAGATTATGGGTAAGATTTATAATCCTCCTGTAAATGGAAATGTATGCTTATGGTTGGTTACCACGATCCATCAAAGTAGTTTTCAGTTTCTTGTAACTTTGTCAAAGCCTTAGCCCTTTGTGTTGAATTTTTCTGACAGTGCATTCAATTGACAATTTTATTTAAAAGCTTCGGTTGAAATGGTTTAGTTCTGTCTGAAAATAAGGCTGGGAGGGAAAAACAAGTTTTGGCTATGTTAGATGCTTGAAATTGTATCATTTAAATGTTGCAAATAAATACATACTTTGGCAAAGTAACCTGAAGCTTCACAGGTGAGCAATCCTTTGCATGATGGATGTCATTTTGCAATTTGTCTGAAGATACAGTTATATTTGGTTGAATTGTAAGCCTTTGGTTAAGTGGTAAGCCTCAGAGTTAATTTAAAAAAAAAAAAAAAAAAAAAAAAAAAGAAGTCACATTTTTTCAAGGGATTGCATTTGTTTAGTATGATTGCTAGAGCTAAAAACTTCTGAAAAGTCAGTTCTTTCTGTACTACTTTAGCCCCACGCCCCAAGCTTGCTGTGTTGATCAGACTCTACATGTAACCTTCCCACAGTGGCACTAAGTGTGCTCTCCTCACTCAGTTGCACCATCAAAAGCCTACTTTTCCTCTAGTAACTCCTCACAGCAGTTGGAAAGTAGCCACAAAACAACAAATTGTTTTTCTCCCCCTCCCTTCAAGTCAAGATGACCTGACATCAAGGAAAACAGAAGAAAAAGTGGGATGAAATCTAAAAAGGAAAAAGCCTAGTAGCCTAAGAGCTAGTACTAATCTGCGCAGATGTAAACTTCTGTTCAAATTCCTTGTTCCACCTTAAATAAATGTGTGCACAAATACATATATCCCATCCCTCTTCATGTTAGCAGGTATAACTGCTGCTAAATTAAACACTCAAAAACTGTGTGTATTAACTTTACCCACCTCATCCCCTTGGTGCATACGTATTATGATATGACCATTAATATGATGTTCGTTTGCCACATTCCTCCTATTAAGGGCCTCAACCTTATGCAGTATTCTCAGTGGGTTTGTTCTGTAGGCCCTCGTGTAATTTACAGCAAAAGCTGGAAGCATATCATTAACAGCTGAGGGGCTTGTAAGAAGGAAAAGATTAAAAACATCCTACCAAGACACAAAGTCCTAATACAATGATGCTGAAGCGATTCATTTTTTTCCCGAAGAGACTGGTTGAGGACCAATAAAGGTTATATTCAAAGACAAGTATCCCTGTGTTAGACTAAATCCTCTGAAAGATACCTGACCCTAAGCTCCTGCTTAAAATTAACACAGATACTTTTAACCATTCTCTCTCCACACCTTAATTTCCCGTCTGTAGTCACAATACTGCTCTGTATACTCACAGGGATGGAGCAGAAATAACATGATGTTTAAAAGACAAAGATACCATAATAATAGATGCCCCTAACGAATGTGACAAAATTGGTAATTCTGTCTCCAAAGAAAGTTCTTTCAGATCTTTCCAGTAAATGAGACGTAGCATCACATATTGAAGCACGAAGATTAAACCTAATTACTTAAAAGCTCTTCATTAAATGAGCACTCTTCAAACTGAGTGTGCTTCAATATGCATAGGAAATTCTTAAAAATGTTTATAATACTTTTATCTGTGGGACATATACACATACCAAAATGGAGATTTGCATTAGTAACGGCTAGATACTGAGCAAGAGCAGTCTGTCTGCTTTAGAAGTAGGCACAGGACAAATTTCCAGAAATCCCAGGCTTCAAGCTCTCCTTGGTCTCCTTATCAGTCCTCCAGGTTATTTTAGTCCATATTTCTACCCTCCCTCAGCCTGCCCAGTTGGTGCGCTCTATCCTGAAGTTTTCAAGTCACTATACTTCAACACAAAAAGCAGTCATCCAGGGCTGTAAATATACTGGAATTCACCCCTGAGTTTCTCCAACAGCAGCATTAAAGGAAGCTATAGTACAAGCTAGTACAAGATTCAGACATAGTCTCAATATTTAGTGGCTGTGGAATCTTTTACAGAATACATATCTGGTGTGGAATCCAGTAGTGGAACTTGACCTTATATTTAAGAAGAAAGAATCATATATGAACATAAAACAACAGGCTTAGAAGAAACCTCAAGAGGTCATCTAATACAGTCTCTTGGCCTCAGGCAGGACCAACTATACCTTCGTTATTCTGCAGAGATGCTTGTTTAACCTGTTCTGAAAGCCTTTCATGATCAAAATTCCACCATTTCCCTGAACCATCCCCCCCAGAAATCCAGGATTCCTGCTGGAAGGAGAAGCTTCTTAAAAGTCTACTCAAAGCTTTCCTTGCCACTGTTTAAAGCCACTAGTTCTCCTAGCCACAGGGATGATAGAAAACACTTTTTTTCCCTCGCTGCAGTTAAATTTAAGGAATATATAGTAAGTAAATTAAGTAAGTTAGATTAAACAACACCAGTTTGACAAATAATTATTAATGCCAGTATTCTAAATACAGTTTCCCCATAACACTTGACAGTAATTTCAAAATAAAACTCAAGTTTTCCAAACTTTATGAAAATGCCAAGAGACCCTGGCTTTACTTAAATCATGATGTGATGCATACTGCTTCTTTATCGTTTGTCTGAAAGACCTGTTATCTTGTTATGAAAGGATAAATAGAATGGCTTAACATCACGTGGTTTTATATGGTTTCCAAGTTTCAATTTTTTTACTGCTGTAAAGATAACACTGGCCTAGAAAACTTGTTTCATGTAGTCAAGATTATCTGTCGGCATCAGCAGACAGGCTAAGAAAGAAAGAAAAGCTTTGGAGGCGTGTGTTATCCCATACTTCTCAGTCAATTCTCCGTAAATTCAGGCCCCAGTCACTATATAAACTCACAGTCCCCTTTGCAAGACCAGGCCAAAATTTGCTGTACCACTTTCTTCTCTCAGCTCTAACGGCACTAGTACTGTCTTTTCCAAAACTGGGTGTCACTCACAATATCATCTGCTAGAAAGCCTAGAGAAAGGTATCTTGCTAATGAGGAGACAACTGTAGCTGTAGCTATTGTGCTATAGCCAACTATTGTCATACTACTCCTCAAGCAAACTTGGTTAAGTAAGGATTTATTTTTAACAGGTTGTCTGAGTAACACCAAAGGAACTGTTTCACTGTGCTGGGAAACAGACGTCCTGAAACATACACAGGAAGACTCAAAATATTGAACGTTATTAAGTTATTGCACTATTAATTAGATTTTCAAGTCAGTGTCATAGCTGTCTCTATCTGTGGTAGGGATGGAATAAGATTCAGAGGTATTTCATAGCAATAAAATACAAAGGAAGAATTGGTGGAGCCTGGAAATCTGTTGCTGAAGAATAGGAGTGAAGCGTACACATGAAATACACAGAACACCCACCAAAATAAATTTGCTTTATGAAAAAAACATTCTTAGTCAAAGATTAGGACCAGGAAAACTGATAAATCCTTTGATTTCTCCTTTTAAATAGATTCCTAAATAGGAACAACTATATAAAACCCATCTTAAAAACGAGATCATAACCATTGTAGCATTTCTTTGATAATCTCTCAATTCAATCATTCAGAACTTTTAATACTTGGACATAATGTCACACAACAGGATCAACCCAACACTCATGAGCAAGTCACGTCACGGCTTCTAAATCATGTACTTTTTCCAAGCTCCAAATCTTACACTTCCCTCCTTCTCCTCCACCCACACACGGATGTTACCTGTTACTCTCCTTTACTGCTCCTGTTACCAAACCAATGGCTTTAGTCCAGCTTTCATCAGTTCTCATCCCTTTTTCCTCTCCTTTTTAACCTCCTCCCAAACTCCAGTGTATCTCTTCAAGTTCAGGTTTTTTCCATGTCAGGTAAGCATCAAACATCACAACCTGCTTTCAAAACTATTCTGTCATCTCATTCATTTCTCAGCTTACAGATGACTTCCTCCTAGGAGAGCCTCAGAATCTAGTACTCTGCCCAAATCTTCTCTGCCCAACAGATGCTTGTCAAATAGTTGTACATGTTCCTCTTACTATGTTTTCTCCCCTTTCTCCATTTCCATCCCAACTCTCCTCTTCCAACCATACTTCCTGTGTTATCTACAGGACACACGTAATCATCCCTGCAGTTTCTCAGGGAGGTAGAAAGGAGGGATAAATCCACAAGGTCTTGTATCCTCACTTATTATCTCATCTCTTTCTACAGCTGGATAATGTCACCTAAAAAAATGTCAAAAGGCATCACCCATAGAGATGACACAGTTTTATCTTTCTAGACCTGATCTCTTGCTAAGGAAGCTGAAATGTTGACAATCATCAGTCATCTCTTGTGAATGCCTAGCTACCAATTCAAGTTCCATATGGCTGTGACAGTCCTTAGCCATGTTTCTCCAATGACTCCTTAGATTTCATATTCATCATAACACACAGGCACCTATCACTATGAGCATGTTTGACACCAATCAGTCTTGTGTCTCACATCTATTACTAGTTTCCCTGTACAATATGTAAGACACAGATAGGTTTTTTTTCTATCAACAGGTCCAGTTAATGTGCTCAGAGTTTGGAAACCTGCATATCAGCTTCCCAACTTTTCACTAGTGTGCCTTTTTTACTCATGGTGCCTATCACAGCAATAATCATTCTTCATGCCTATGGCTTTGACCATGTTGCCTTTCTGTATCAGTCCTGATAAGCATAATTGGTCTTCACTTCCCCATTGTGAAATGGAATCTTCTCCCTGATCATTTTTCACTTCGTATCAAGAAACTGATGCCAAATTGGTCCTTTACACCAGTTTCTACTCTCCATGTGCTAAACAGGTGTGTTTATGCTTTCTTCTGTGCTGTTTATCACACTTTATATGCACCTGCAAAGTGACTTCGTTATTTTCCTTGAAGACCTTCCTTTGCTGTTCTGGCTACAAAACACATTAGACAAAAGTAAGCTGTCAATATGCTAAAAAGTGATGCCAACCAGGCTGATAAATATTGTTTTGTCTACTTAGACTTCTCTGATTATCCAGTTCATCTCTTACTTCACCCCAAACCAAGATTCCAAGAGCTGTGCAGCAGAGATGCATTCATAACTTGCCTACCACAGCAAAGATCCCACAAGGCCACAACTAAATGCCTTAAATGCTACTATATAGAAACAAATAATCCTTCAAATGAGACTGATGTCCTTTGTTCTACATGAGCTTGTTCAGGCTGTCCTAAGAATAACCTTGACTTCTCTACTTTAGTTTTGCAACTTCAGTTGCACTCCCCTAGTACAACGCAATTACTTACGATTACAATAAAACTAACCCACCACCACCATAAAAACAGAAGATGACAGCTGATGTAGCACGTTGCTTCTTAGTTAAGAAATAGCCTAGAAAGTTAAAACTCTCAACTGTTGAATGAAGTCTTTTCCTCACTATTCTTCTTCAATCTTACTGAAAAAATACAACTTTTTTGCTCTTCAGCTAATATCCAAATTAAAAAGAACAAGTATACATTTAAATAGATCCCCTTTAACAACAGATTTCTTGGAGACAAGACAGACCTCTTCCTCAGCTGTTATCTTATGCTACCAAGACCTGAAACACTAGTGCTTGAGAAGAAATAAACTGTACACCTACGCCTCCATTGCCTTATGCCCAAGTTAATTTACTGCCTCAGCTGATAAAACAAACTGTGTTTCAGGCTAACACAGTTCATGCAAGTACCTATTTCCTGATACACTGCTCAGAGAACTGAATTATTTAAGATATCAGAAAGCAATCAGACAAGACTGGCTGAGGGAACTGGGGTTGTTTAGTCTGGAGACTGAGAGGAGACCTTATTGCTCTCTACAGCTACCTAAAAGGAGGTTGTAGTGAGGCTGGTGTTGGTCTCTTCTCCCAAATTTCTAATGATAGATGAGAGGAAATGGCCTCAAGTTGTGTCAGGGGAAGTTTAGATTGGATATTAAGAAGTTCTTTACTGAGAGGGTGGTTGGGCACTGAAACAGGCTGCCCAGGGAGGTGGTAGAGTTGCCGTCCCTGGAGGTGTTTAAAAAACAAGTGGAGGAAGCACTTGAGGCCATGGTCTAGTGGTTAGGGAGATGATGGGATAAAGGTTGGACTTGATGATCCTGGAGGTCCTTTCCAACCATAGAGATTCTATGATTCTATGACATGCTGAAACTTTAGAATTTAAAACAAGTCCAAGATTACTTTATTTTAGTAATAGTCATATATTCAACTAGAAAAAGAGAAATAGAGAAATGCCACGAAGATAGGAAATTACTCAGCTGGCTTTTTACTATACATATAACTCGTTTTTAACTAAGCCTCATGTTTCCACTCAAAACCAAGGTTCCTGGCAAAAATGGATCAATCATTACTTTTCCTACATACAGCCTATTTCATATCCACAAGAACCAACTAATTTAGAAAAGTCACATATATGAAAGATTGAAAGTAAGATCATTCAAGCAGTGAACAAAAGGTTAAAAAAAAAAAAGCCATGTGAATTTTTCCCTTTGTGCTATCCACTGCTCTCATTACCTAAATCTATATATAGGAATGCCTACCTGATATTAAAGGTATAATGGATAACCGAATTTTTTGTGTTAATAACCACTGCCAATTTAAGAATTATCAAGCATGTGATTGTCAGTTATGAATATACCGGATATTTAATGTGGCTAAATTCTCTCTCTGCTCTTTAGTCTTACTAGATTTTCCCTTTCTTTTCTTTTTTCTTTTTTTTTTTAAAGAACAACCTACAAATTTCATTGTGCAAATGCAAGAAACAACAACAAAAAAAAAACCCAACAAAAAAGAACCCCTCCTCTTCCAGCAGAAGAGTACACACAATGAATGTAAAGTACAAAACATTTCTGATAGAAATGCCAACTTCATCCCTTCTGTTTCACAGGAATCAGAAGTTATTATCTTCCCACTATGCATTTTCCCCTGATAGGGCGTTCAAAAAAATCCATTCATGATCTTGTGCTTTGCTATTTCAGAGCACTTAGCAGTGCCTAAAACTCCAAGACAGAACAATCAGCAAAGAGGCTTCTTCAAAGTAAATCTTTTTTTGCACTTTCATCTTTGATTTTGCTGACTTGGGAGTCCCAGCAGCTTGCTGTATTTAAGGTGCTTCTACAATAGAGTTTTAACCGAAACATCCCAAACCGTATCTTACTGAAATGCAAAACCCTATGTATCAAACATGAACTTTACTAGAAAAATTACAGAATGAGATGCAAGCAAAATACAAAGAGGTGAAAAATCATCTCTTTGGTGATAAGCCATACTAATATGCTCAAACTGTGCCTGTAAAATGGTCAGGGAAAAAAGTTACAAATTACCAATCATCTCATGCAAGTTTGCTTGCCTGGAATTCATGCCATTACATAAATCTTGCATCAGCTACAGCTGCAGAAATTCTAGTTGCATATTTCAAGCACTAAAGCAGAATTTTAACTTTATTTGCAGTATGAACAGTCTCTTTTTAAGAGTATAGACTTAATTAGGTGAAGCTTTAAGCAATTACATTTTAAAAGAAACCAGACTATGAAATTATCACCACAAAAGTGTTTTAATTAAAGCCATCTAAAGATACTATCTTGAGTCAAGTAATGAGTATTTCTTTATACTGTTGAGATTTCAGAACAAACAAATCCCAAATAAATCTCTAATGTTGATTATGTGTAAATGTCAGAACAGTAATAAGATCAAACCATTTCACTTCCCTTTATTAAATAGAAACCTTTAAAGTCCATCTAATAAAAAAGTTATATGCCAGCACGCTTTGTTCCAATAATTATTTACCTTCAGAAGGAAGCTGCTATTTTTAAAAATAGATCTGTTGAAGAACTTCTTGCAATATGTTTACGAGTCTTATTTCAAATAAGAACATCAAGACATACAGCGAATTTATTATCAGTTACTGTGTTTTTCATAAGGAGATTTCTTCCCATTAACATCTCTTCCCCTTCCTCATATATGGGGTGAGAAATAACTATTCTATTTCCACATTTCTGAACACGTTTCCTCACATCCAAACTGTACAAACATCAAGTTCAGGTAAAGCCCAATGATGCCTTTTGACTGTATTAGTAGAATTCACAAAGGTAGTGCAACCAACAGACTTCAGTTTGCAAAGAATAAAAAAATGAGTAAAAGTTTTCTGCCAAAATGCAGACTTGTGAAACCAGTAACACGTTGCCTACTATACTTTCAAATTTCAAGCCAACTGCCTCCATATGGCCTGCAAAAGATTCACAAAACTGGGGTAAATCTCAGATACTAAAAATCTATAGCATTCAGCGATGGGCTACTAACAAACATTAAACCCATAAATTTCACTAGTGATAAACTTAAGCATTTATAAGGTCATTCACATATACAAACAAGATAATATTCTTCTTGGATAAAATTTTCAATTTTGATCAAATCTGAAAATTTAATGTTGCTTAAATGGACTTGAACTA
The DNA here is from genome assembly GCA_028020825.1 of Podargus strigoides. Taxonomy (NCBI): domain Eukaryota; kingdom Metazoa; phylum Chordata; class Aves; order Caprimulgiformes; family Podargidae; genus Podargus; species Podargus strigoides. The sequence goes on along the minus strand of CM051624.1, from coordinate 10,296,686 downwards.
TAATTAACTTACAAAAGCATTTTCTGCATAAGCTTATATGCTAGCCACATTAACTTGCCATTTTGCAATCACTGAAAGAACAGTGATGGGGTAAAAAATTACTTGTATTGCTAGAGGACAGAAATCACTTTAATTAAAAAAAAAGCATAACATTAAGAGAAATCCTTAAACAAGATTTTCCAAAAATTTTAAGGCCTACATGTATGCAATGGCCTAAACTGACAAAAACCAGAGACATTTCCTCTCGGGACTTTCAGGACTGTTGCCTTTGCCCTCTTCTGTAAATGAGCTTTCATATGTGACTGTAGGTGTTCATCAACATTCAGACTATTTTAAAAACCTACACTTACTGGACATTGATTTGCTGAAGGCATATTTATAACACTTTCTTGCTCTTTGTTACTGAGAGATAAAAAGCTACTGCATCAATTGTAGATCTGGAATTTGAAGCCTCTTACTCTTTCAGTGGCAGGCTTTCTGTAAGGCGGAGAAATAAGCCAACATTTTTGCTAGACGAAGGAAACAGCAACTATCATCACATAATTAAATGTATTTAACTAAGCAAGATAGATCCACAGATTATTAAATGAAAGGTATTGTAGCAGTTAAGTGAAAGACTTCCAGAGCTCTAGGAAAACAATACCTAATGAAAACAATAGCAACTAAAAGTTCACTCATGTAAACAATACAAGCAACCCACAGATGCAAATGGGTGTTCTACAGGCTGAGAGGAGCAAGATACGAATAGGGCTAAAAAAAAACAACCAACCGACCTAACAAACATTAGGTTTCAAGTATCTGCCCAAGACAGAAGAGTGACACAATCATTTAGACATTATAATCCTACATCAGACTTTAGGCTATACTTTGTTATATAAGTCACAGTCAATCTATGGTACTAAACCAGTGCCACCTCTCCAGACATTATCTTTATAGAAGCTGTGTGTTGTCACATTAGAAAGCCTTCTTTTAGATTCAGATGGTTCTGTTAAAAGAAAGCAGGAGCTGAGATTTGGATAAATATTAAAGACAGGCAGTAAACATGAGGCTACAGAAGGGAAAATGGGTATAGCTGAACAGGGACAAGTTAAAAGAATAAACGAGGTTGCATTACAAATAAAGCTATTAATTTAAAAGGAAATCTGTCCAAGTGCAATATTTAACGTCATTAGCTAAAGCAACACAGCCTGAAGTTAGAGAAATCTATAAAACATGCCTCTTGTGATGTTTTCTAGTGGAAAATGTAATTTGGCACTTGCTACAGAATGAGTTCAATCTCCCTGCATCGTATTATCTGTTGGCTTGATTCCTAAATTGCTGCATCTGGAGAAACAGCAAGAGATCTTGTTGTTGCTCGTTGACGCAAATAATTCTACCAAAGGACTGTCAAGACACTAGTTAACATGTAAGAGACTTTAGAACACTGGGATAATTCTAGGTACACTGACAAGTTCTTGCTGAGCACATTTTTCCATTAGGCGACATACTTTACAAATAGAAAGATTTTTATTCTTTCCAGAACAAGGCTTGAAATTTTGTTTTGTTCCACTGTTTAAAAGACGGTGGGCCATATGCTATCTTTCATGATATACACAACTATTATTAAAAGGTGGATGCTGGAGACTCTTCTTGAAAGACTCTGTGCTCGAATCAGTTAATGCTGGATTTCCTAAACACTTTACAAGGTTCATAACAACTCAATACATTAAAATAAGTATTCTCACCTTGCAAATTAGTATTCATTCACTTGTTATATGACTGTTGCAAATGAGTCTTTGCCACTTATTAACCAAGAACAGAAGACTGATCTTCAAATCAAGCAGCTCTGAAGAAGTCTCAGAGCTTTTCTCACACTCATTGGCTTCATTAAAGATACTCTTTTTTGTCTTTTAGAATATTTTTTGCCTGTGAATCTTTAGGCTTATTAATATGAGAATTCCTTGAACAATGGATTCTTGCAAAACTCTTTTTAGAAAACTGCAGCAGATGATACGTTTACAAATGCGTGGAACACGTAATACGCAGGAAAAGTCAGAAATTCAGTGGACAGCGAGACTCTAAATGAAAACAATAGCTACATTAGTGTAGTCATCTTTCCTGAAGTCCATTTGTCCACAAACCCTGACAGCTCTATTTTGACAAAATATAAACATAATGTCCCCATTTCTATTCTTCACATCTCCAACCCAGAGTCCTCCAAACCAAATGGTTCAGAGAGTTAAGTGGGGACACCCAATAGAGGGTCAGATGTGGCCCCATAGCCCCAGGGAGAAGGAGGGAGGAATCACTGTGGCACTACAACCACATTTCATTGCACAAGATCACAAACACAACTTGGTGCTAATGTTCAGAGGTCATCTTTCATATCTGTCAAGGTAACCAGCACATCAAACACATGACAAGCTCGAAACAACAATCCTAAAATATGAACTACCCATTTCATTTCATCAGCTGATGAGATATGAATAATATGTTTAAAAATACTATTAAATATTTTACTTTCCAAATTATTACGGAAGATGTGTTGTTCTTCAGCAACACAAGTATAGTACTTGCAGTAATCTCAGGTGAACTGGCAATATATTAACAAAACTAAATGAATCCAAGATGACTCAGCTTCAGAGATCATTTTGTTACATCAGAATCTCAGCTTTCCAGTCTAGGAAAAGAAAGTCATATTTATCAAAGGAAAGTTTTTAAAAAGAAAAGGGGGAGGGGGGAAGGGAAATCACACACAAATCCAAACTGAAAAACCATTCACCACACACATAAACCCCCCCCAAAACACTAAACCCTACAAAACAGATAACCCCCTCAAATATTCAATAATCAAATGACAGATAAAAAAAGACAAAAAAAATAGTATTTTACTTTTACTAGGTGGGGGATATGGGGAGAAGTCCTATTCAAGGTTTTTGCATATTGGGATTAGCAATATTGTAATTTACTTGGAAAGAAAGCTCATTCTAACAACACAAGGCAAAGCTGAAGAACAGGGTTAAGCATGACATTTTGAGTTAATTTTCCTGAAAGACAACTTAGTCTTCAAAATCCACATGCAACAAAAGTGTTCCACAGAATTTGTATCACAGAACTGAGTGTCCTCAAATTATTAAAAATATTTTGGCCAAGACTAAGGAAAGGGAGGTGCTGATGTTCCTACGGTCTTGTGTTCGACCTTGTATATAGCTACAGCAAAGTCATCCAAAATCCACTGAATTCCAGAAAAGCCTGACCTACCTACTGCATTGAAAATAATCTCATCAAAAAAACTATAGGATACAAAGACAGACATTTGTGTCCTTCCCTTTACAACTTTTCAACAAAACAAACAAGCCAACCAAAGGCAAAACCACAAAACAAAACCAACCAACTAACATAGTATTTTTACTAAAGACATCATGCTTTTTGTCAATTAATAACAGTGATTCGCAGCACCAAACACAACTTTTTCATTTTACAAACAAGGAAATCTACAGACACACACTCGTATGTAACACTGGAACTGCAATCAGTGCTACTCTTTCCTTTTATTTGCAATAGAGCAAAACAAGAAGGGACCGCCACCAGCTTTCTCCCACTGAGCGGAAGGTTATTAACAAAATACTGATTGTTTAGTGTATTGCTTTCAGGCAATACCCACCATTCGAACTTAGATGTAATGTTATCTGGCTTGGCAAAAATATAAGTGAAAAGTGAATACACCCTTTGGGATTCAACAGGCAGTCTGCAGAGTTTTCCTTCCGTCAGAGTGGAAAACGGGCATAATAGAAAATAACTCTCTCCAGTGCATTTTTTCTGTTTTATATGGCAGGTTTAAAAATGAAAAGCTGTTCTGATCTCCACTTTGGCTGAATCAAAACCAATAAATAATAATAAATCAAACCATTTATGCAAGGTAAAATTTAAAAATCCAGATATTTCATATACAGAACAAACCCATATAAGGCAATAATCTCTGATCTTCAAGTAAAAATCCCATATACACACATTCTAACCCATTATAAGGATACACTGTTCGGTTTTACAAAAAGAAATCTCAAAATGCTTAATTTTACAGCAAATAAACAAAAAGCAAAGTAATCTCACCTTCTTTTTTATAATTCTGTCCTTTGTCCAGTTTTTAGAGTTAAGTCCAGTCTTTTCTGGCAGCCAAGATTTATCTTTTGATGTTTTTATAATATTCTGAAGAACCATCCTTAAAATGTTCTTCATGTGGACAGTTGTAAATAGCAGTGAATATAAAAATATTGTGAAGAGCTAAAACCTAAGAACAGTTTCTGTGCAACAACTACAGTGAAAAACTACTTAAATGGAGTATTTTTGGTCTACTGGCATATGAATTCAAGCAGTAATGACGAGCAGTGATAAGATGTTCTAAAGAAACAACACAGGCACAGTTGTGACAGGAACAAGATAGGCTAGATCAAGTTTCACCTAATTAGGCAAAGTTGCAGTAGGGGTGTTCTGCTGTCCTCTCGTTGTGCAATACTGATCTTTGTTTGCTATTATAATAATGACAAACAGCAAGTATTCATCTTAAATAAATTTACATATAAGGCTCTGACTTTCTCAACAGATAGAAGTGATTTTCCTGTTGAAGGGGGCAATGATATGAGCAGAACTTCTAAGAGCAAATGATCCTAACAACTACCAAAAGACATTTCCATGAGACATTTTCTTAAATCAGGGAAACATCTGAATAAGACCAACCAGCTTAAAAACAAAACAAACAACAAATCCACCATGTATTTATGCCTAAAAATACTACAGTTCAAGCACTACTCCATTCTTGGCAAATTCTGTCTTCTTGCTGGACGTAATTCAAGCAGCAGAGAATATAAAACGGTAAGCTATGTTTCTGATTGCCTCTTCATGTCAAGGGACAGTGAATGTTTATCATCATTCCTGTCAACACTATACAGGCTCAAGAGTGGGGAACAGACAGAGAGATGGCACCAACAGTGCATTCAGCTCTTACTCTACAATTGCAAGAGCAAAGCATATTCTCCAGCCTGATTCTTTCCCTTAATAGAGAAAATAGAAAGAGTGAGCAAGTGAGCCAAGGGGGTAAAAAAAAAGAAAAAAACCAAAACAAACCAAAAAAAAATCCAACCCATACTATAAAAGAGCAACAGAACTTGAACAACCCACCCCTCTCAAACAGAGCTATGAGCTACATTCTGTGTAGCACCTTAGATGTTAACTGTAGGAAAAGAAAAGCAGGGGGTTCTCAGCTTTGTTTGTGATCCACAGAATTGTTACACTGCCCTCCTCTACAAGCACCGTCAGAGCAGAAAAAGTTAGTAAGATGCTGTATTTAGCCTGCTTCAACTTTCAGAAATAGTACTGTCCTCCCTTAACACATTTTGTTGGTAACAAAAACATTCTGATCCCATGCAGTATTCCATCCTCTTCAGCAAACATACCACGTTGAGAGGTTTATTGAGAATACAATTGGTAGAATTGTTTCAGACTTATAAAACGCTGCAACTTAAAAAAATTAACATGTTAGCAACTGAGAATATTTTAAATAAATGAAACTGAATGATCTTTCTTAAAAGGGGGGAGTTGTTTCACTTTTGGAAGGTTGGAAAAATCTAATCTGGTTGTTCTCCAAAACCAGATTGTATCTTTATCTGCCAGAAAAACAAACTGTATCACATGAATAAGTATTTGAGACTAAAAGCTGGGCCTATATTAACACATATTGTGCCACTCTTCCAACTATGGCTACTGGCTGAATTCTTCTAAACAAACCCCTAAAAGTTAGAAAAGCCTTACTTGCAATAGAAAGGCATGACATACTCATGCAGACCAGAAGTATATGGGGCGGTCCAACTCTAATGCCTGCCATCCCTATTGGATAATCGCATTCTTTCAAAATAAGAATATGAGCTAAAATAAACATACGTGTCACTGAACTTCCCTTTTATCCTGTCATCTTCCCTTCTGAAATAATGGAAAACGTGTGTGTACTTTGTTATATCAGATAAATAATGAAAACAATACAAGCACAGTGTAGCCCCTTACTTCCTTTCATACAGTCTGCAGAGGTATTGCCTCTATACTGAGTATCTCATCCAGTGCAGTTATTTGGCTGAGGGACTTATAACTGTTACTGTTAGGTAGGTAAATACACATTTAGGATATATGTAAACTCTGGTTGCTTAATATATAGCAGCCTCAAAATCCTAAATTAAAGAAACAAGGGGATTTCTCAAAAAAAACCTCAAAACGTAGAGAGGTTTTGAATGTTCTAAATGAAGGAGGTGAGGTACACGCAGTATTTCATAGATGTAAGTTATGATTCTATATGAAATGTAAAAACCAGGTAAGATCCAAAAAGACTTCCCTGTAAAACAAAGCTCATTCAGCAAAATTATGTATCTACAGATCATCAGTAAATCACTGTAAATCACTCAGTAGGAAAGCAAATGCAGTCTACGATCCTACTAAAGCATTTTAGCATAAAGACACTCATGATCTCCAAAAACCACATAGAAGGACATGGGAAAAAGAATATAAAGAAAAACTGAAATTATAATTCCCTAAAACGTACACAACTTTACATCAAATATCTACACAAAATGAAAAATAACATAAAGCTATAGATTAAAATTGGTAGGGGTGAGCAACTAAGAAAACATAGAGAAGTAACAGACAAGTAAAAAGAAAAGTAAGAGTTCAGAAGGAATAAAATACAACACAGCATGCAGGGTATCACTAACTTTAAATCAAGGCTTATTTGTTTTAATAACTTTTGTTCCACTTTGCCACTCTATGATACACTTCCCTGTTTTCACTTCTTTCCTCCTGCAATATAAGCTATATTGTAAATGCTTAATAAGGGAATGTACAATTTATTTCTTTTGAACACACTGAATGACAAATGTGCATGACTGCACAGAAGCCCCCTAAGCTAAGCTTTTCCACATTTGTGGAAAATTAATTTAAACAGACACCTTAAGATTACTGCCAGATGAAAACTGACTTACTAGAATTTGCATACAAAATAAAGATTAAAAAACCCCAGCTTGTTTGCTTTCAATACATTTGCTTTCAGTTTCTCAAGGAAGATGAACCAAAAATCCATGGATCATACCGGGAAACTAAAAAAAAAAAAAAAAAGACCCAAAACCCAAACCAACCAAACAAAAAAAACCCAACAAAAAAAATTCCACCAAAAACCAAAACAAACCCACAAAACCAAACAAAACCAAAAAACAAAATGCAAAAACCCCCCTAAAGAACTGAAAAAAACCCATCAGTTTTTCACAGATCATCATAAATTAAACTGGAAGAGGGCAGATTTAGATTAGATATCAGGAAGAAATTCTTTACTGTGAGGGTGGTGAGACACTGGCCTGGGTTGCCCAGGGAAGTTGTGGATGCCCCCTCCCTGGCAGTGTTCAAGGCCAGGTTGGATGGGGCTTGGAGCAACCTGGTCTGGTGGGAGGTGTCCCTGCCCATGGCAGGGGGGTTGGAACTGGATGATCTTTGGGGTCCCTTCCAACCCAAACCATTCTGTGGTTCTATAAGACAGTTTACTTACCACTTCCACTCAGGTAAACAGACAACTAAGTTTATGCATTTCTTAAATCTATTTTCTGAGCTATAAATATGTGATGTTCTATTACACTATAACAACTGTAAGCTCAATAACCTATGCAGAGTATGATTTGTGGTATGTTTCCTTTTCTCAGTCAAAGTAAAGAAAATCAAAGTGAAAAAGGATCTGATTTAAACATGTCAAATACATACATTCAAATATATACATTCAAAACAGAAATTGTTCTAGCAGTCTTTTCCAGGGTGGGTACACGGCTGTGGAAAGGATTTTTTACTAACTGCTCTCCAAATGATGTTAGAAACACAGCAGCATCCCTAAGTCCCCAGCGTATCAGACTGTTTATTCCAGTATGACTGCAGACACCAATATATAAAAACATACCTAGCTCCATGACAACATCCACATTGTTGCATTCTTTCACACATTTGAAAACATCTTATCTCACAAGAAAACTGCAGTACTTAACAGAACAAGGAGGATGACTGAATGACTTTGGTCCCCACTTCAGGTGGAGGAAAGGAAGACAAAAGCTTTACAAAGAAATTCAGACACAATCAGAACACTCTCATCCCTGAGCAGTGGAAGAAAAGAGGCTGCTGAGACCTCACTGCTTGAAAAATTTCTGTATCATTTGTGAGATAACAAAAGCCAGACAAAAGCTTTTTCCTGCTTCTGAAAAGATATACGTAAGAAGAGGCACACTCCAGATGAAGCTTACTTGTAATTTTATGTCAAGGTATCTCAGTTCTTAAAAACTCAAGAGAGAAAACTGAGCAGTATTTGGTAGCTTCAGGGAGACCTTTCTCCTCAATAAAATCACTGGGGGAAGGGAGCAGCAGTAAATGGGGGCAATCCAGTAACGCACTGAAGACACAAATCACAAAGACCTGTTAGGCTGAAAGTTATAAAACACCCAGAAACACAAAAATACCATATTAGAAACACTGTATAGTAAATCCTCTGATTTAATGTATCTTTTATGTCCCTTAAAATGTTTTTTCAGACCATAATTTTGTACAATACGAAAAATCCACTATAAAAAGTAGTCTAAAGGTTGGCAAATACGTAAGTGAATCCAATTCAAAGTCCTTTATGTTTAGCTAAAAATGAGCAAAAGCACACTAATTGATACATAAATTAAATTATTCCAATACAAGTTTTTGAATTGGACTCCAAAAATCATACTGGAGTAAACAGAGCAGTTCATTCTTCAGAGTTTAAACTGATTTAAACCTAGTTCACCATATTACCTCCTACCAGCGTTACAAAACCACATACTACTGCTCTCCACCATCTAAAAAAAAAAAAAAAAAAAAAAAAAAAAAATGTGGTACAGTTAGGAATTTGGCAGCTGGGAGTGGGGGGATACTGCAAGCAACAGACTTGAAACTGATTTTGTTTCAATGTAAACAGGGATTTTCATAGCATATTCCCATATCAAACAAGCTCTTGCTGAAGTGGTGATAAATGACAATAAAAGGGTAACTACACTTCACTGTTAGTACACCAAGCAGCTAGTCAGAAAAAGGTCTGCAAAGGTTTCCAAGTGACATGGGCTAGAATAGACACCAATCCATGTGATACGGTTTTAAATAATTGCATTGATCCTGAAATGATTTAGAGGTGTAAAGGAGGTCAACCATTACAGATCTTTTTTCCATTACCAGAAGTACGTGATTCAGACTTCCAGCTAAAATTTTCCAAAATTTAGATAACTTGGGACAATAAAGCAGTACGTAAGGAAATTAAGCATCAGGCATGCTGAGACATACAGAGCTGCATGTAGAGATGAAGCTGCATACAGAGATGAGTTTCATAGTTTATTTTTATAACACACTTTTTAAAGAACTCAATCTCCCAAAGCATACATACAGTCCAGCTGTTTGGAGCCTGAAGAGTAATTAATCCATTTGTTACCCTGCAGAATCATCCAAAATTTCATTTCGAAGAACTCACTGTTTTTAAATACACAGCAGGAAAAATCTAACTACTTCTCTGTCAATGTATCTGAACAGCAACTCGAACACTAAGGACCCTGTTTGACTATTTCTAAGTCTATATTTGACTAAATTAAGTATTTAATTTTTATAGTACATGGGTATGTTATCTTACAGGATTTGTAAGAAAGAGCTGTTGGTTCATAAGTGCTAGTACATTCTCAGATGCCCAAATAATAAGTTAGGTAAGCCACCAGGGGGTAACTTACACTTTCAGGCAAGTAATCACTAGCTGAACTGTTTACACTTATTAGAGATACTAGTTTCCTACGCTGCCCACATCATTACATGGTATACATCTGGCTGTCACATTCTTTTCTCTACAAAGTGTTAACAGCCTGCAAACCACTTTACAGACATCAATTACACCATAACAATGCATGAATATCCTCTCCTTACATATTTTCAAAGGAAGTGACTGAGATATTACTGACATTTATTAAAGTGCTATTATGACAATGTTTTGAATTTAAAAAATTTGAAAACCCATATTTTTGGGTAGATGGGATAGATTCAGGTCAGGTTTTGACCAATACTTTCGTTAGGATTTTGTAAGATAGCCAGATATACTTTCTGAAGTCTATTTTTTCAAAAGTAAAGGAAGGGTGTAGAAAAAAAGAGGTTGAACAGCAGTAAGAACGCCAACAGGTGCAGCACTGTCTTGAATCATAAATTAGACAAATTGCATTAAGAAACAGGATTAGAAAAGGATTTTCTCATGCAAACATACATTCAAATGATGTCTCCTCAACTTAAACTGTAACTGTTATTCTAAACTAAGACTTAACACAGCTTCCTTGAGAAATTAAAAAAAAATTATATGCAGGTAAGCCTTTGCTTAATGGGCATGGTAAACTTCACTAGTCTCAAACCGCCCTACTTCTTCCCATTTAAACATGACATCTTCCTTGCAATTTAACTTAAGTTGAAACAAGCTGGAACATAGGAGGTTCCATTGAAATACAAGGAAGAACTTTTATTCAGTGAGGGTGACAGAGCACTGGCACAGGCTGGAGAGGCTGTGGAGTCTCCTCCTCTGGAGATTTTCAAGACTTGCCTGGATGCAGTCCTGAGTGACGTGCTCTAGGGGATCCTGCTTTTAAGCAGAGGAGTTGGACTAGATGATCTCTAGAGGTCACTTCCAACTCTGAATATTCCGTGATTCCGTAATACTTTTTTCCACATATTAATAATGCTGCCCTGTCTGTAACTCTCAACAATTCCAAGCTATCCACCTTTGTAGGTCTGGACAGATATATTCTGTTTTTTAGGAAAGCGAGGTTTGTTGGTCTCAATGTGTTGAAAATGGGCTCCCAGGAGAGTAGAACACAGAATTAACTCAGATGCTAGTCACTGCACTGTGCTCATGTGCATGGGGACAACCCATGGGATTTGGGACTGGAAAAAATCTCCGAGAGCAGCCTGGCAGAGACCTTGGGCACTGCATTTTTTTCTTGTTTTGATTTCAGACAGCAGGGAAGTTACTCTTCTCTGCCACTTGGGACATGGATTACACAGAAAAATCATCTAGATTTATCTCACTGTATTCATTCACCACCATGGTACTGTTTCAGGCTGAAAAATCCCAGCTATCTAAACTGATTACATCCTTCCTGCAACCTACGCATTTCTGCTCTTTCTTGTGCTGGTTCCAGTGCTTATCTGACCCTGCACTGAGTTGGTTTCAATGTGCTCAGCTGGCAGAAAAGTACCTCAGCAAAAAAAGAAAAAAACAAAAAAACAAACAAAAAACAAAACAAACCAAAACCCCCCACACAAAAAAAAAACAAAAAAAAAGGCAAAAAAAAAAAAGAGCAAAAAACCCAAACAACTAACAACTTCCTGCTGAGTTAAACAGCTCAGCACAGAATGAGGTAAATACCAGAGCCAACACAAGACAATACAAGACAGAGGGCAGCAGGGTGGCAGGACTACAGCAGCCCCTGCAGTTTCATCAGTTTCACCTACAGAAAACTGAAGCCTCATTTTCTCCTATTCTCAATTTATAAAAAATAGTTCAGTCATGTGAAAGCTGAAAGCCTTTTGTCAAACTTAAAGTAGACATAAGGATACATAGGTGAAACAGAGTGTCCGCAACATATGCAAGTTTAGATTAGATTGCTTCCTGCTGAGGTTCAAATTCCTTAAATAAAATGTTAGTTTTATAGACACAGTCTCCTCACACATAAATAAAATTCTGCAGCTAAGCAAAGCAATGAATTGGAAACTAAAAATCTTAATTGTACTTCCACTACTGAAGAACTAGGCTAAATTATACTATGAATCCTAAAAGTATAAGAAAACAATGGACAAAAACCAGAAGAAATGCCATACTGTGAAGTGAGGGGAAAAAATGAAGGCTGACTAGTGATTGCCACCTAAGTTCTATTGTTTTTCCTTATTTTGGTCCCAACTTTATATTTGTTTCTCAAGATTTCCTCAAAGACCACACATTTTACCAAAAAAACCCCATTATCCCTTGCACTTGATTCAGGAAAAATATAAAGTGTTACTAGATACCCAATAACGATGTGAAAACTGGTGAAATCATAGCTTATCTCTGAAGTAACAACGTTACTGCACTGAAGAAACCTGTAGTTTCATTTCACTGTTCTACTCACCTGCTGAACAGTCAGAGAACAAAACTCAAAATATGCTGCCTGGGTTACAGCTCCACAATACACTAAACTGAATAAACATAAATACTGAAAGGGAGAGAGTAGACTTCTCTGTCCCTTTCCCCATTATCAATCTCAGCAAAGTGATCTTCTCCCTCCTGTACCAACATGGACAATACAAGAGTCACAACGTAAGCTGATTTAATGTACTAGCCTGGCAAAATATACATATATATATGTATATGTACTTGTACATATATCTCTTGAGCATTCTTTGGATATAACAATTTTTTACTTATGTAGTGACCCGGATCAGTTTACTGAGACAAGCAGTGCAATCCATTCAAAGCAAACGGTGGGAATGAGCAGCAAGGAAGAGGAAACAGCCTCTTCCACCGGCCTCAGGAAATGGTTAACCCAGCTCATCTCTATTGTGAAACCTCAGCCCTGAAAGGAATTCAGTTGCTCCAACATCCTACTGCACCACAATGATAAACCTGCACTCTCCGATACAAGCAAGATTACACGTACTTTCTTCTAAGCACAATTTAAGAAAACAGAGTGACTTAATATGTAGGTAAAGTGACAGAAAATCCATGTTCAAAAAAATTCTTGTCTTCCACTAATCAGTTCATATTCATGGTTGTCTTTTGAGATATTGTAGAGTTTACACTTTGTCCTCCTGGTAGCATTGTTACCTTTGACACACAAATCTACTTCTGAAGCATGATGTCTATTATTACACAATAGAATTCTATTATTGGCTGTCATAAAATAACAATGGTTTCAGGAGCTCAAACACTGAGTACATTCCATGGTTATATTGTCTAATACAGCAGAGATTATTGCATGCTTCCACGTTTAATTGATTCTAATTACAGATTTCCAAACTACTAGAAAAATGTACCAACCTGAAGTGTTAAAAATCAATATAATATTTATCTACTTTAAAAATCTTATAATCTAAGAATCAGTGAGAGTTGTTCATAAAAGAAGTGAAAGACTTTAAAGATATTTGAAATGACCTAAGAATATCATTTTCTAATTTAAGGAAAAAAAAAAAAAAATTCACTTTGCTGGGGTCTGACACAATCCCCAGAATGAATCTGCTATATCCCAGGCTAGCATATTCAGTTAGAGCTGAAGTATTTTGAGCTATCCTGTGCTAGTAATTAATGTACGGTAACACTAAGCTTTTAATTTAGCCAAACATGTAAGACTTGTAAATTCCAACAGTGAGTCATGATGAAGAAGGAGCAAGACACCTTCTCTCCCCCCAGCTCAATTAGGCAACAATTTGTTTGCTTCTGCAAACCTCTATTCTCAACAATTATTTTTTATTTTGGAAGCTACCTCCAGCTTTTAAGGGGAAAAAAAAAAGTAGATCTAAAATACTCCGAATGTTTAAAAAGCTAATAAATGCAAGCTTTGATTTTAATACCAAGCATTAGACTCCAAATTCTTCAAAAAAGGCATTGTCTTTATTCTATGTATGGACAACTCACAGCATAATGGGGGCTGTTCCACAATCTGGTGGAATGGCATTTTGTTGTCAAACAACTACCTATTCTCTGTGAAGTCTGCAGTAGGCAACAATCTCATCTATGTTAATCTATAAAGAGAAATTAATAGAGAGTATCCCCTCAAATTTTTCTCATAAGTTTCATTAGAAGCCACATTACCTATTAAATATATTTAGTCTATTAACAGAGTAGCCTATGAATAAGTACTTTTTGTTAAAATAGTGAAGCTGATGAACTTATCTTTACCACAGAATAGGCCATATTCTATCCTCCTAAAAAAACATGAAGTAGCCTTTAAGCTTTGTTGCAATAAATAACTCCATTAATAATGGCTGATAAACTTGCAAATTATTCTCTACGGTCAGTTCAGATTTATTCAGCAAATGAGCACAATAGCAGTAATGCTGATAACTATACAGCTCTAAATTAACTGCAGTATATTTTATCTCAACATCCCTGGAAATTCCTAATATTAATTTAAGCATATGAAAGTGACACATCTTTAGACTTTTTACAACTTCCTCAGGGAAGAGAATAGTGTATACTGATTTGAAAATATTTTGGTTTTGAATGAGAAATAAGCAACGCCTACTTCGGACTTTTTGGGAAAGGTCTCTGAATATGTGAAAAGTGTTGTACTCATTTGGAAAACAAACAAACAAAACACAACAACAAAAAACCCAACAAAAATCCCTTTTTCTTAACTCAAAACTAACTACTGCAGATATCCATCTTTGGTTTGTGTTTTATCAGTCATGTTATATGTCTTCATAGGTCAGAAACATATATAGCAATTAAGAAGATATTAATACACACTGTAATACTAGAAATCCACTTGTAGATTGCCTAGTCTAACATAAAACATGCATCAGACATGGTGATCTTTGGAGTGTCACACAAAATTACCCAGGCAAGAAAAAGGGATCACTAAACACTTTCCGAACTTTTCACTCTCACATCTATTAAAACAACAAACACAACACCTGATCCTACACATTAAAATAGACGCATCCAAAAAGTCTTTGACTCTAAGCCTTGCACAAAGTCCTATGAGGTTCCTTCTAGATGCATTCAAAAAATGCATGCTGGCTGCAGCCTCAGTGATACTCATCTCTCCCAATTAAGTTAAAGGTAAAACCAGAAAAGCTGTGCAGCAATAGGTGCTAGGTGAATAGGCAATACTAACTACTCCTCCTAAAAGATTCAGTCCATCACAGTTTCTTAAACAGCATCCCCCATCGCCTCTCCTAGCACTTTATTGATGGTGCACAGACTCTACATAGCATGGTATGTTACCTCACATATGCTGTAAAAGAATGATACTCAGAATTTAAGTAAGAAATAGGAAGTATTATACACTTCCCAACTGTAGCAGTTCCTTCTTCCACTGTATCTCTTCTTAAGTATGAAAACAGTACTCCTCCCAAGTGGCTTTTTCTTATCTGCACCCTAGTGTCCAAGGAATATAGCTAATACTTGTCGGCAGAGGCAATTCTGGAACTACCATCCAAGAAGAAAAAGCATGAATTGCATTCCTCAAGAAAAAAGTTCAAACGCTCTTCCAAAAACAAAATCTAAAGTCCCACTAAAAAACCCTACAGGGGCAGAATAAAAAATTTTTTAAAAAGGAAAAAGAAAAAATAGAAAAGACACTTAGACTCCTCCAAACAGATTACAGATTATGTGGCTGAAAGAGGTGCTACATCCACAATATTTTTGCAAACAAAATACTTGGCTGTTTTTACCCAAAAGATTTCCTGTTTGAAATGATATCACAGTAGTTCTGGGTTTGCACCTTTTATTCTAAGAATGCAATAAATACTAACCATTTTTTTCAGAAAAAAAAAAACCATCACTCTATTCAAGGCATACTTATAGCAACGCTTTTAGTAAGTTCCTTAGTAGAGGTGATATTCAGTGTCACATCATAAGTTCACAGCACACATAGTCCTTATGTCCTGAAGGCAATGAAAGAGTTTATGATGGATGTGCCTTGTCAGCAAAGCAAAAAACAACGGGTGAGAAAAGTGCAGTCCACATCATTAGTACTTCTTGAAGTCCAACTGTGTTCAGGATCAAGAATATAATTATTTTTATATTTTTTTCAAAAATAAGGTAGAATAAGCAATATGAACTTACATGGAAAGGATGCTAAAGAACAGAGAAGGAGACAGCCTGGTCCCAAAAGAAATAGTAACTGATAAGAATCATCTCAGAAGTCACTCTGTTCCCCATGTGGGGGGAAAAAAAAAAAAAAAAAAAAAAATCACCACCACCAAAACACAGGAAAAGAGGAAAATAGATCATTCCATTTTCTATGCTTTAGATATTACTTCATTCATACAAATGCTTGTACAGAATGTAAAAAAACTACCAATCTAGAAATGGCCTAAGTCAATCATTTCAAATATGATAAATGCAAGTCATGAGAAAAGTTTGATAACATTTCATTTTAATATGTTGACACAAAACTGTAGTGATACCCATTTGTTACAACAGTTCAAGTCTAATAGTATTAGTCTCTCCTCTTGCTATTACTTTTGTTAATTATTAAAAAAAAAACCAACCCAAACCAAACAGGACGAGGGAGGAAAAAGCTTCTATGAATATGAATTCAAGGAATTCTATCGCATAACAAGTTAGATCACTAGCTTTTCCCTTTTCAGAATACAAAATCTCCAATAAAAAATCCCCAAACAAAAATGACCAAAACATTTGGTCCAGTTCCAAAGCCATATGTTCAGATTATTTTGTTATTATATGTTGATTATTCCAGTAAATGAGGTTGGGTTTTTTTCATCCTTGCAGTCCAGAAATATAAGAGCTGGGATGAGAAACTGGAAGATTAAAGATTCTGTCACAGTGTCCATTTAAATACACATATTCCTGACTACTTATGATAGCATCTGAACAGCATCTAAAAGCTCTTCAGAAAAGTAAAATACTTATTATTTTAGGATTCAGACTCAGTAAACTCTAATCTGCAGCATTACTACCAATGTAGCAAGGTAATTTGTTATTAAACTTCAGCCCTCAGTACTAAAAATGCTTTGAAGTATGTTTCAAAAACATAATAAAAAGTGTGAACCTTTTAACACCTTCCACTAAGCACAAACAACTGCTACATTTAAACAACCATGAAGGTAACACCAGACACTGGCAGAAACACTCAAATAGGAAGAAAAAAACCAACACAACACTTTTTAAGAAAAGTCAACCAGTACACTACAGAAGTTATGACATTAGCCTGAAACCCACACACAGGTGAGTAATGGGAAGCAAATACATTTGTTCTGACTTAGCCTGTCATTGGCATGCTAGGTTTTCACTAAGAATTTTATGAATGCAAAGCATAATCCAAGTTGCGACGGAAGCTGAGAAAGCTGACAGTCACCTTGGTTTTGTTTTTACGAGCTAACATCCATGTATTTACAGCATAAGCCTGTAACTCAATGAACTTCGTTGCTGGTTTCTAGTGTGCCTCCTGCACCGAAATTCTTACACAGTAACAACAGAGTATTTCGGTACCTAACAGCTGGAAGTTACAGGGTAGATCATGTTAAAAAGCCTGTCATAATACCTGGTTTTTAAACACCGCCTGTACTCTCCAGTCTGAAATTTTACATTTGGTTTGAGCTATTTATTTACTCCTCTCGGTCATGAAACGAAGTAGTAGAGCAATGGAATCTTTTAAAATGGTCTTTAATTCTCACCGAAAAGCATTCTGCTGCAGTGCTTCGGGTGCAAACACTGCAGAGGAACTGTAAGTTAAAAGCGTATTTCTATTGGAATTAGAGAAAACACAGGAGATACTCCATGTAAGGGAGTATCTCATACGCCCACGTCTGAGATCAAACAGAGTTTGAAAGAAATCAACATAAAGACCGTAATTGCCTATTGCTCAGTCTCAGAAGATCCTGTCATAAACCGAACAGCCATGGAGAGAACTCTTCCGACCTCTGCGCCAGCCACAGCGAGGGGAGGGGGAGAGGGGCGGGAAACGGAGAGGGATTCTGTCACAGAAAGCAATCCAGGTTGTTTGCGGGGAAATTAAAGGGTTTATCTTCGATAAATAAGCGGCAGTTTCACAAAAGAGGTGGCAGAAACGGAGGAGGAGAGCGCCTTTCCCTCAGAGGTGGCGAGGCTGCCGCCCGCGCTCGCCTGACCCGCGGGGCCGGAGCCGCCTGCCCCGGGACTGTTTAACCCCTCCCCGCACCCGGGCGGCCAAAACCCGGGGTTTGGCAGGGAAAAAAAACAAACCAAACCAGACATAACCCCCACACCCCCCCCACAAAAATCCCACCCACGCGTCAGAGCGGGCCTCGGCGGCCACCAGCCCGTCCGGCGGCCGGCCGACCCCCGCCGAAACTGTCGCGGGCGCCGGGGGGCGGGGAAGGAGCCCTGTCAGGAGGACGCCGGGGCACAGTCCGGGGGAACGCGGCCCTCGAGCTGTCACGCCGAGAGCCGCTCGGCCGGCGGAGGGGGGCGGCAGCCCCGCACTGGAGGGAGGGGCGGGAGTAGGTCGTGTGTCGCCCCCCAGAAGCCAGGGACAGCGGTGACCGGCGGCCCCACCCCCGGCGGAGAGCTCGACGGTGTCTCCGCAGCACCGTGGCCCTCTGCCCCGGCTGGCCGGGACACAGGCGGGGATTACGGCGGCGCCGCGCACTCCATCCGCCGGCCCCGCAGGAAAAGGCAAGGCGTCCCACCGCCCGGCAGCGCGGCGCCAGGCCGGGAAGCCAACGGCGCGAACTCAGCCCCTTCCCACTCACCGGCATCATCTCCGCAGCCGTCCCCCAGCCAGCCCCGCCGAAGCTGCCGCCGTGCTGTGCCGGGCCGGGCCTTTCCTGCCGCCGCCTCTCACCGTGGAGGACGCCGCGCTCGTCCTGGCGGCTGTGACAGGTGCCTCCCGCGCGCCTCGCTCCTCACAGCGAGCGGAAGGAAGAGGCGAAGGCGGCGGCGGCCGGGCTCCCCACCCCCCCACCTCCTCCTCAGCGCGGCGGCAACGGCCTCCCTGCCTCCTTCCCTCGGCGCTTCCTGCTCCGCTCCGCCCGCGCCGCCCAGCCAGGGGTTAACCGCCGCCACGGCCCCATTGGCCGCGGCGGGAAGCACCGGGGGCGGGGCGGCGGGAGGCGCGCGCACGGCCTGCGTGGGGAGGGGGCGGGAGCGCGAGCGCGCCGTGGTGCCGCACGTGACCGCGGGCGCTGTGTGGGGCCGGGCCCGCGCCCTCCTCGGGCTGTGGTGCCGCCGTGGTTTTCCTCGCAGACACGGCGTCACCCCCTCGCGGTCCCCTCGGTCATGTTTCGCGTGGGTCCCGTCTCGCCGGTTCTTCCCGTGGCCCCGCTCCGGGCCCGGTCTCCTCCTCCCCCTGGCGCTGCGCTGCCCCCGGGCCGGGCCCTCGGCGGCCCCTTTGTGCGGGCTGCCCGGGGGTCCCGGCGGTAGAGGAAGGGGCAGCGACCCTAGGCGCTTTCTGCCCCCGGGCGCGGAGGGGCGGGAGGGGACCCGGCAGGGACGGATGGGAGCCGGGAGGTGACAGGGGGGTGGGTGATCCCGCGGTGTGAGCCGTCCCGGCAGCGGCGGCAGGGGGGTCCTTTTTCCACAGCTTGTCTTGGTCAGCCCAAACACCCTTCGGTGACAGCTGTTCTATGTGACACAGTAACGTCACCGCTGGCGTCACCCCCTGTCACCGTCTCTTCACCCGCTTTCCTCGTGAAAGCTGCGTGGTGCACACACCCCTCCACAGCAGGAGAGGCGTTTTCCTGCCCAGCACCTCGCCGCCAGCCCGCTCCGAGATGGGGCCTGTTCGAAAGTCAGGTTTAGTTTCTTCATTTTCTGGTGCCTCATTCTGTAGAGCTACAACAGCAAGATGAAAGTTAACAGCTTGGAAGAAGCCGAGCTCAACTCTGAGTCAAAACATCGCCATATGTTAGTGCGGTGACACATGCAATGTAGACAAATTTCATATTGCTGCGAGTCTGAAGTCCTTCTCTACAAAACACATGGACCTGCTCAGTGCTTCAGCTGTCTGCGTAAATGGCTGGGTTCCAGCCTTTGTTACTTTATTTGTAGAACACTGTGACAGAAAGCTGGACTTTTACAAGGGCCTGTAGCGATAGGACAAGGGGTAATGGCTTTAAACTGGCAGAGGATAGATTTAGATTAGCTATTAGTAAGAAATTACTGACTGAGGGTGGTGAGACACTGGCCCAGGTTGCCCAGGGAAGCTGTGGCTGCCCCCTCCCTGGCAGTGTTCAAGACCAGGCTGGATGGGGCTTGGAGCAACCTGGTCTGGTGGGAGGTGTCCCTGCCCATGGCAGGGGGGTTGGAACAAGATGAGCTTCGAGATCCCTTCCAACCCAAACCATTCTGTGGCCCTATGATTGATTGTGTAAGTCTCTGAGGGTGAGTGATAATAGCATATTAATCTCAAAGATGAGCTTGTATCTTAAATGTAACCTATCATATAAGATTCTATACCAGATAATTGTGTAAATTATCTTAAATAATATATGCCTAAGATTTCATTGCATACCCTTGTCGGTGTATTTTCAGGCGCTGGTGTCAGCTTTGTGATAGGTCAGAGCTTCTGCTTCTTTTAATAAATTGGTCCTACTGAAAAAACCTACTAGCATCACAAGATAATACTTTGTCAGTTTAAAACTATTTTGTAAGTGCTGTTCAGAGTGCTACTTGCTGACAATAACACTATTATCATACTTGTTTTCTTGTAAACTGTGATTCCACCTTGTACACACAGTTTAGAAACAGGTAAGACTGATACTTCTGGCCCAATGGAGAACTCCAAGATGTACCTGAGGCTGACCTGAAATGAAACATCCTCATAGTTGCGTATCATAAGACCAAAAAAAGAGTTTATCTTCACCAAATTCATACTGATCTTTCATGAACAAAAGAATAGCAGTGAACAGAGATGTACTGTTCTTACTGGTTTTGGTGAAATTCTGATTTTAACAAGGGAATGGTGCACCTTTTGTCACGCTTCTGTAAAAAATACTGTCTTTCTCATTAACCAGCTTATTTGCCAGCAGTTCTTAAATGATGGTCTATAATTTAGAGCTGACTTCTACCTGTTTTCAGTAATCAATAATAAAAACTAAAATACTATAAATATTACCCCGCTATTACTTTTTCATTGCAACAACGGGAATGCTGACGAAATGAAAAGCGGGAGAATGTGGTGCAGACAATCGCTACTGGGAAGGCAAGCACTCCTCCATGCAATGCCTCTATTGGAATAATGGCCTCTAGTATAAAAGTTTGTCAACCTTGCATTGCTTTTGGCAGATGCAGGTTCAGCCAATGCAGCAACCAGACAGACTGGATACCGTGGACTAAGAGGAAATGTCTTCAAAAGGTAGGGGACATACTCTGTGTGCAAGCCTGTTCCTACTCCTATTTCTGCTTCCCTTGAAAAAAACCACTTGCCTCATCCCTTCCCATCTCCATTTTCCCATAGAAATGAGGAAACAATAAAAATTTAACCAATCTTTACAAAGCATAGACGTAAAACTCTACCTGCAGTGTGGTAAATTAATTAACATCTCTCCCATAGAAGAATCTTTTTGGGAACCACTCTCTCAGCAGTCAATGGAGGGAGCAGCCATTATAAAATCTTCTGATTCCAGCTTATCTACAAATGTTTTGTTTACTGGAAGCTGGAAAATGGTCACTTGGAATAATGTGGATTTTTTTTTCCCCATTGCCCACGCATTTCCGTACCAAATGACTGGTTTGACTTTGTAGAAATTATGTTGCTTGGCCAAAGGGGCCAGTGATATCTACAAGTTAGTTGCGTCTTAGATAAGTGAGGTTGTGTGAAAGCAGTCATGATTTGGGGAATGCCTAAGAAGATAAGGTAAGAGAATTTGGTTATGGAAGCAGATAAAGCCAGAGATACAAACCCCAAATTATTTACTTTCAAATAAGTTGCCTTTGTGAGAGGTACTCTGATTTTGTTGGCCTTTTTGTAAAGGAAAGGGTTTGTGCTTATTCGTTGGTATAAGTATTAAAACATGGTATGCAAACACCTTTTATGCTCCTCTTGGTTCTTAAAAAAAAGGAACAATACTATTTAACTTTACAAATTGAAGCCACTGTAGCTTAACAGACATTTATTCAGTTTACAACATCAAAAAATGAAGAATTACTGTTTATTAGTTATGGTATGGTTAGTTCTTGAGATTTGTGCTGAGCTGGTATTTAGCTGGAAATTGAAATTTTATTTAAACGTATAAACTATCATTTTAGTGTTTTGCTAAAATATTTGAAATTTATGGGTACATAGAGAAAAATTACCAAAATATGTTTTGTATTTAACCCAGATTTACTAAAAAAAGGGGGATATTAACTGCAGTTAATAAATTGGCAGGCCTCCTATTTGATCATTTACAATGTTATTCTTCGGACAAGCAGAGATCCCCAAAAACAGAGGTGGGAGACTAATGAGATTTTCAGGAACACTCCTGCTGAAGTTCCAATTCCTACTCCTGTTTTTTAAGTATCTTCTAGCAAGATTTTCAACTGTAGATGTTTTTAAAAGTATCAGGTCTGAATCTCTCCTACTTCTTTTTTACGCACAGACAAAAGGAGGAGAGTGAGCTTTCCTACCTCACAGACCCCAGTTTTCTTCAGTTTGGCATTAACTTGTTAAAATGCTTTTTTTGGAGCATAAGAGAATGTTTTCAGGCTTTGGAGGTGTCACGGGAAAATAAGTGTTTATTTTTAATTAATTTAACACTTTTTCTTTTCATGTGGTATTATTTTAAATAACAAGTACTCTATTTATAGCCCAAAAGAGTCTCAGAGGTCAAATGTTTAGGGTGGGATCCATCTCATGATCCATCTTATCTAACTTAATCTAGAAGTTAGGTGTGTAGTCTCAGTCAGTCATCCAGGCTCCTTCTATAGATAAATTGGGATGGGGAGGGGAGGGAGAGAGGCAGTTCTGCAGGCAATTCATTCCATGCTGAGATACTCATCCCACTATCTAAATCTCTTGGTCTTTGAAGGTGCCTGTCTCTCTATTGATAACAGATGGAGCCTGGATGACTAGCTCAGATTAGAGAGCAGACCTGTGGATGGCTACAGTTGGGATGGCTTTCCTTACAACTGGCAGAATCAAATTTCTAAAAAGTGAGTATGGGTAGGAATGTTGTGGTTTTTTGTGTGTGTATTAAAAAAATAATAATAATGTAGCCTAAATGAATGAGTGGCTTACATTCTTACAGAATACAATTTTTCTTTCAAAAATTACATTTTGCATGTAATGCAAGAGAAACTGGCCGTAAGTAGGTAAGCAATTTTAGAAGTTGAGTCACAGAAGTACTTCTAACTTGCCAGGCAGTTATCGTGCGGGTGCAGTGCAGTGTAATGGATGATACAAACAAAAAGACTAAGTATTTCAAGGAGAGTTTCACAGCAGGTAGCCTAAAATCTTTAGTGAATACTGTGTAAAGTAAGTGTGTGTATTTAATGGAAAGGTATTTTAATTTGTTACTGTGGCCTTAAGTAACCTCTCATTCCAGAATCAAGCTGACTTCCTAAGGCTGCAACAATAAGGAATTCATACTGAACAATAGTCATATGCTGCCATGTTTGAATTCATATACAGTCAATGCATTTTAAACCCCACCAAACCTGTTCAGAGATAAACTATAAATAATAATCTAAAGGAAACACTTTGATGTCTGTTTTGTATACAGAATTTGAGACACGTGAACAGGAGAAAGATATTTTTTCATCAGTACCTTGTAATATTCTAAAGTAATGTATGCTGGACTACATGACTAACGTTCTAAAGTTTCCATAGCACAATCCACTCGGTGCATCATTCTGAAATGGAGTATAATAATTAAAGCAGGAATGAAGCCATATGATCTGTATATAGTACAGCTGTGTGCACTTCCTGGGGATTTGAGTGTCTGATACATCATGTGTTTCAGCCCTGCAATTGGTGGATTAGAGATGTCATTTCTTTAAACAAGAACATAAATTGTATGCTTAATCCAATACACATGATACAAAAAAGTGTACTTAGTGGAGAATGCTGCGGCCTCATTGGGAGTGTGTTGCTGCTATATACTCTCATAAAATTCTTACACTAATAGGTATTGTTCATTTTTTATGCTGTAGCTACAGAAGATATAGCTCTGTAAAACAGATTACATGCCATCGTTTTTACAGATGGAAAATCTTGTTCTGCTCCCCTGTAATTTATAATGATGAAACCATTAACTATATTCGAAGGGGTGGAGAAAACAAATATCCTGGGAGAGGTTCTCTCTGCTTGTACCTTTAGGCTTATAACCATTTGGGCTCTCAAGATGTTTCTTTACAAAAATCTTTCTTCTTAAATTTTCAGTATGTCCATGATGAATGCAAGTATCTGTGACTAGCCAGATGATGGGTTATTAGTTAAAACATTAATTAGTAAGCGGATAGAGTAACAAGTCAATCCTTCACTCTTTAGTCCTTTTCTTTACATGCCACTTCGTTTTGGGTGTATCATTTTGCTGAAGTTTGAGGGGGAAAAAGGATGAGTCATGTTTTAAGATTTAGTCCAGCCATTTCATTTGTTATTTACAATCTAAAATTGTTCTCAGGTATCTCAGCCATGATTCAGTGAGTCAAATACTCAAAGTGGTTTTGGCAGTTTCTGTATGAAGTGATTTCAAATATTTCCTCTCTCAGCTAAAGGCCTAACGCAGAATTTGGTGATACATGATGAGTTTTAGCCCATGCTGCAAAAATGGTGGGCAGTTAATCTTCAACTTTTCCATTAACCATCACTTCCTTGTTTAAGTCTTTTTCTTAGTTAGCTTACTTGAGGTAAGTAAATCTAATAAGAAAAAACATGCAGAGGGTATAACATGCTGTAGCAAGTAAGCTTATGCTTCCTGCTGTTGTACCTGGTAATGGATGAACTTGAAGGACTGCAGTTTGGAAGAAGAGATTAGGGAAGTCCTCTGCTTGATTCTGAAGTCTAGGATACACTGGAAGGTGTTTTTTAGCAATTACTGAGACAAGGTGATGCGCAAAGAAGGCTTGGAGAGAAAAACATGTCTCTGAGCAGAATACTACTCACATATAGTAAGAGAAAGAAATTATAAACCAAATTAAACATGTATTTTTTAAAAGATAGTATTCAACAACTACACTATGAAGACTACGCGACTGGAAATAACATTACCATTTTTTTGTGTGTACTCATCACAGCTTTTACAGATCAGAATACACAAGGTAAATTTCCTCAAAAAATACAATACAGAATACTGAATCTCTTTAAATAAAACACCATTACACTTAATTACACATAACAGGATATGGTTATGATTTAAGATACACCTCTGTGGAAAACACTTCTGTGCTCTCTTTATATATATATATATATATCTCTATATATATATCTCTTACATGTATATATATACTTTTTTTAAAAAAATCCTTTAAGTGATCACTTGTGGAGCTTATTTCATTACCAAAAATTGTCAGAGCATGGCTGTCTTTTATACAGGTGTATACAATTTATTGTGAAACTGAGTTTTTCTGTCAGAGACATTTTTTTAATAGTGCATTTTTATGGAACAGCAGCTACACTCAGATAATCTGATGAGCAGATGTAATCTAAGACATTTGCAATTATGTTTTTTCCATGTTATAAACAAAAATATTGGTTTTGTGCCTTATTGATGCTTAAGGTTCATCCTTTCTAACTGTCTGTATAAATATTGCTTTTCCAAGTAAAGTAATGATGTTCTAGTCCTGGGAACATTCATGAGACAAGTTGATTTTGCCTCTAAGTGCCTTGGTTTGTAATCTTCCAGAAACATATTTCTGAATAATTTTTATTTTTACTGTTGTGATCCTATGACAAAGTTTATTGCAGTTCTTAGCTGCATAAATAGAAGAATGTTAACAGTAAAGGGAGATGAATTGTATAGGGCACTGATGGAACCCTATGGAAAATGATACTGTGAAAAGCCCTAGAAATAGTGACAGTAGAAAATGTATCACTGGTATGTGTTCAGAATCTATTTTAGGTTGATTTATTCAAAGAAGATATTACAATATGCAGCTGAACCTCAGAAGATTTGAAAGAGTGGAAAGGAGTGTGTTCATTATTGAGGAGTTCACACAGTAATAACCTACTCACTTGAGGATGATTAGGTGCTACTTTAAAGGTTTGTCTATTACTTATGTCTCAAATTCAAAACCAGTATTTCTATTGTATAGAAGGACAGCACAGGGTAAAGTAACTTGAATATTTTCCCTTTTTCTTCCAATTGCTATGTGAAAGTTCTACATGTTTTTTTCCTTGCCTTCTGTTCCTGTCCTTCTAGACAGGCCTGAGTAGGTGTTTAAATTAGTAGCCTCAATTTAAAAAGAGGTGTGATAGTTAGCATTAATAAGAATACATAATTTTAAAGCAAAGTTTGAATATTTTTGGCAAGATTCCTTTTCTAGTTGTACTACACCAAAAGAATTAACTAAATCAAAGTATGCTGAAAAGTATTTATGTCTTGGTGTTTACTGAAACAAGAGTCAGATCCTTTGTTAAAATTGGTATGATTCCAATTCTTAGCTTACTGAAAGAAAAGCATAATCTAAATTGTTGGTAATTATTTTGAAGAAGTGTCTTGAGGCCCTAACTGCAACCAAAAGAATTTTATTTTCCAGCTATACATGATACAATATGCAGAATAAAACATACGGAGTATAAGGAGAGAACTGTAGTGTCAGGTATAAGAGAATTTAAACAAAGCTGTTTTTCTGTACAAGACACTAAATTAAAAGGCATACCTGAAGCATCAAGAGTAAAGATGCAAAAAAGTATAGCTTGAGACTGCTATATTATATATTCAAGATAAATAATGGAGTTAACTATAAAAGTGGAAATGCTTTTGGTTAGACCTCCCTCAAAAAAGGGTATCCTTCCCTGTATTCTTGGTTCTGTAGCAAATGCCTGTTCCCTCCTGTTTCCTCCCATAATACTCTGGTTGTATTCAGTTTAGTTGTTGCCATTTTGCTTGTTTATATAGCATTCCATATGAAATAACTCACAACAGTTTCTACTTCATACCTGAAGAATTCCCCCTTAATTGCAGCAGTTCTTAATATTATCAAAAGTATGCTAAACGCAACAGGTTAAAACAAGAAATGAAGACTACAACTGATACTGCAGGAAAAATCTGTGTAGGCAGAAGCAGTCATCACTGATGGGACTCATTCAGTATACTGCTGTTAGTTCTACCACCTACAGAATCCCTATTATCATTTCCTAGCAAACACACTTCATCAGCTCTGAAGAAATCTCTGTTGAGCAGTTAGCTGAAGCTACTGTGATGATACAGATATCAAATAGTTAAAGGTCATGTCAA
The DNA here is from genome assembly GCA_028020825.1 of Podargus strigoides. NCBI lineage: Eukaryota > Metazoa > Chordata > Aves > Caprimulgiformes > Podargidae > Podargus > Podargus strigoides. The sequence goes on along the minus strand of CM051624.1, from coordinate 10,269,581 downwards.
TTAGAAAAAAAGTTACTTTAGGTTTTTGAAGGTCATAATAATTAAAAGTGTATTTTCATTTGATGACAACCAATAACATAATTTGATTTGAAGAACCACTTCGAAATTTATCCTTTATTACTGAAAGTATTCTTCCTGAAAGCATTGAGCATTAGGGTATTGGGTACAACTCTTCTCCCTGATCCCTACTGTTTGTTTGTCTCAGTTAATTAAGCAATACTATAAACTTCAGAAAGCGTTGTGCTGTCACAGAGGAAGGAAGCAAGGTTCTGCCTTTTTGCTGAAGCACAGGCTGACATTCCTGATTTGTATACAGGGTGGAGTTCTGCACTCTTTTTATTCCTGTGAGTGTTGACAATGATGACAGTTCTTAGGGGAGAGACAGTACTTTGATCATGTGCGTAGCTGAGTATGAGGAGGAAACTTGCATTAAATTATTGTAAGGGACACAGATTTAGGAAAGCTGTGTGAGTGAATGGAAAGCTAGAAATTCTATTTCTTCTGCCTCTTTTCTGCAAAAAAAAATAGTGCTGTTGTGCTGTAATGCAAGTTATAAAGCAGCTTTGCTGTAAACAGGATCAGGAGATGGATCCAAATTAAAACAGAAAAAAAATCCCCGAGTGCTTATTATTTTAGAGGGGGAAAAAAAAAAACCTTAAAAATACGAAAAATTGTCAGATTTGATTCACAAATAGTTGTATCAGCAGAATTATGAAGAGCAAGGCACTGTGGTATAAGGGTGGAAACACCACAAGCTGGTGTAGCTGCCAGAGTACTCAGACTGTTAAACCACAACCAAAGAAATCATACTACCCTTAGCAGAATTTAATTAAAACTTCCAATTAATCCAGTCTTGTGGTGGTCAGTTCATTTTGAGTTAGGATAGAGTAATTGTTTCCAAGTAGGTTGCCTGCAGCAGTGGAGTAGACTACAGCAATTTCTCATTTATGAGTTCTTCATAAATTACCAAATCAGTCACATGGCCTTATATTATTAAAGTAGAGAGAATATTAGCTGCTAAATGTTAGTTGCTAAAGGTCATAGAATTATAGCATGGAGAGCTTGCTGTTCAAGCACTATCTTGTCACTTCTTGTTCCTCCATTTACTGAATTGTTAACCAACATCTTTAATGCCTCAGGGAATCTCCATCTTACTATTCTTTCCTTCCTAGTAGCTTTACAGATTTCCGTGAATGAAACAATGGAGATTTCACACGTTCATTTCCTCACTTAGTTTCATTTCAGCCATCTGGTGGTGATGTCACATACAGTCACTTATTTCTAAGAAGCATCTGATCGTTTTCCTTCCTTGGGGACTGAAAGTACAATATACATATTCATCCCAGCTCTGTATCAGGCTGTATTTGTACTACAGTGGTTTGCTATCATGATTCAGATAAATAGGAGACTAGTTCAGCTGTTTTAGTTACTGTAGATCATTTCCTGCAACTTTACTCATCCTCCCAATTAACATGAATACACATTTGGGTTTTTTTCCAAGTTAGCCATTAAAGAGGTTAAGTAGGCTGGGCCCTGTGACTAATGCTTTCTTGGCTCTGACTGTATTTTCCTGCTCCCCTAGAGTATTCCATAATACTTTATTAGTATGCAGGGGATACTCCGAGATTCATAATTGTAGGACACCACTTGAAAATGTTCTAGAAATCTCAGCTCCACAATGAGAAATCCTGGCCATAAGTAAGACCCATCATGGAGGGGCAAACACAGAAGTACTTGTATCATAAAAAGACCACATCTTGCATTGTCATTATTAATACAGCTCCCTACTGCTGAGCTTTCATGTTCTGTATTGATTAAAAAAAACCCAAAACAGTGCCGCAGTAAAACTTGGTCAAGATCGTGCTGCTAGATAAGGCTTTTAAACCCCTATACAAATTTGTCATTCTACTAACATTGCAAAGGTAGTAAACAGTCAGTTTTTGTCATTGCTGATGCCTTATCACAGGCAATAAATGAAAAATGCAGTTGCTGGACTATTTTACTACAAAGTTTAAAGGTAATCCTCTCATTTTAGAAGTGTCAGCAATATAAAGAGGCAGCAGCTAAATGGAAACAGCATGAGCAATAAGCATTTCCCCCATCAGTGTTTCATTGTGAATCATGATGAATATTATCTCCATGGATTGATATCTTAAATAGTCAGTTGCATAGAAAATGAGTTTGCTCAGGAGCTGAGGCTTGTCTATATAGATAAGTACCTGGAACAAGAAAACCTTCTTGTTTTAAGTTAGCTTTAGAAATGACAACTAAATTACAAAAAAAGGCACATATTCTAAAATAAGATGATTCATTTCAAGGGTACTCCTTTGCAATGCTTCTCTACCTAGGGCTACTCTTCAGATACTAGAGCTGCAAAGGAAACCGATTACTCTTTCCACACCTCACTGTAAATAAGAAATGGCACTTATGCCTTAGCTAACTTTCCTCAATTGTCTTTTATACTACCTGGTATGCTTCAGCACAGAGGACCAGGAAGTATATAGACAGTACTACAGGTATTACTTGTTATGGGTGTGTTGATTTCTGCTTTTTCAAGCTGTAAGTTAATTTCTTCCTTCTGTATCCTCAAGTTAAAAAAAAACCCAACAAACTATTTAAACATAAACACCAGTTTTACTTCCCTTTTGTGGAGATTTGTGTGTTAAGAATCACAAACAGGAAAGAATATTCTGCAACCTTCACAGAAATTTCTAACAGAGATGCATGAATGGAAGAACCAGTTGCAGATAGCATTATTTCAGTAGAAATTGTAGTTTTCATAACCCAGACATTCTGCCCTTATGTAGTCTGTCCCTACTAGAAAATCAAGCAAGTCAGGTGTCAAGAAGTGTTGAGTTGAAGCAGGTTAAGTTTACCTACAAGTGCAGTTAACTGCTCCAAGGCCAGGTTAGCAGCAACTCCTCTTGCTTTTCAAGTAAGATCTAGGAGATCAGACAGCATGTTGATGTAGCTCACTCCCAATGTGCTAGGTTCTAGCTAAGGTGAAGCAAATCCTGCAGTGATTAATGTTTTTTTCCCTAGCTTGTTTTCCTCAGCTCTGTAATTGAAAATTCTAAAGCAGGTCATTTGAAGTATGTGTAGTATCTTAGGAATTATAACTTAGTGATCATAAATTTGCATTACAAATGCACACATAGCTCCCTACCTGGCATACATTTTCAATCTGAACCACTTATTAACTATACCACAACTCTGACTCACCCTATAATCGCCACTGGCCTAACATCTGTTCATTTGAAGCTCAATTTTCTTCTGGTTTTTATTCTCTCTTCCCTTCTTCTGGATGGTTTTGGTTTTACGTGAAGAAACAAACAGTGAGTTCTTTCTACTCCTCATTCATTCTTCTGCAGTGAGGAAGCACTGGAAAACCCACATAGAAATTGTGAAAGTGATGAAAGAATCAGCTAAAACCTATCAAGGGAAGATGCAACAATAAGGAAAACTGTGAAGGGTGAAAGAAATGTCAAGAATACATGAAAGATAGATGTCACCTATTCTTTTCCAATTGAGTAATGCCATGCCTGCCTTTTTTAAAAAAGCTTTCAGAGAAATATGACTGATAATTTTACTCTACTCATAGTAGGTACAGCTGTTAAGCTTAAGCAGAAGCTTAACTTTTGAAGAAATTAAAGGCAACAGAGTGTTTGGAATGTTTACAATCAGCAGGTAAGGTTATCAAGCTCATGAGTATTCAAATACAAAATATTTAAGAGATTAAAAAGCAAAACTTTAATCAAGCTGAAAGATTTAGGATGTTTCAGTGAAGTAGTTAAAAAGATGTACGTAAGTATTAAGTCATTAAAATGACTTAAGCCTCTTAATCTTCTCAAAAGCAGATTAGGCTAAATTTAAACAAAACACAAAGTCCAATTTTGGTTTTATACACTATGTATCCTTGGTACAGAATTCAGTATGTACAGTTCTGAAAACTGATTTTCATAAGATACTATTGGTTCTTAGAGTCGCCAAAATATAGTACTAGCTATGGAGTTACTTTAACAGCTATCTGCAAAACCCACTGATGACACATCCTAGTAATACATGTATTACTTCTAAATTTTCAGGGAAAAAAAGGGAAAATTTTATGAAGCCAGTTAAATGTTTGTTTATGCTCATATGAACTGCTGCCAGTGTGTGATTTCATTATTCTCTTTACATTCTGAGATTTTCATAAGCTCAAGTGGCAGATGAAGGCCCATGTAATATCAGTTTTCTCATACAATACGGGGATGTTATTACTTCCTCCTTTGCAAAATTTGTGACTAAAGGAAGAAGCCTTTCAGAATAATTCCTTAGCTCTACTGAATATGAAGGACAAAAAGATAGTACTTTTTAAAAACCTCTGTAAAATCTTGCATGGCGTTTTAATAACAATACAGCTTTTGCTTTTAAAAGCTGCAGAATTAAGAAGTCTTTAAAAAAATGTAAGGTTTTAACAAGAACTTTTTGTACCCTTAATGTTTGTACCACAAGCTAACAAAAAGCTGAGAATTAAGCCTTCACACTTGGCATACTATTAAATGACTTTTTAAAAGTCTTGGAGTATTTCAAAAGTTCTAGCCAAATAAAGATATCATTTGGAGAGAAAAAAAAAAAAAAAAAAAAAAAGGATTAATGCTATTGTAAGAAATCTTGGCTAATTCTATTAAGAAGTTTAATTACAGAAATTTGATCTTTTTTAAAGTACGATTGAAAAAGTTTAACATGGAACTTGGAAGAACTGTAGAAACCAAAAAATGATTATTATAAAAATTAGGTTAACAATACACTCCAGCATACTTCATCCAACATGTTTAATTCCTTGTTGCTCAGTGGATTTATTCTTTCTCTAATTACAGCAGATGGATGGGGTACAGTTTTAAAATTAACTTCCCTATGGTTGTAACTTTCTTCATTTACGGTAAAGATGACAAACCACCAAATTCATACTCCCAGAAGAGAAGAGGTCTTTAATGATGGCCAGCACCAGAGGACTCTGAAACAAAGATACAATTTAGACTGTTCAAGCAGTAGCGCAAATCAATTCAGGAGCACAGTTCAGAACCCAGAGCAGACAACTGCATCTACGTGAGCATGAGAATTGGCAGATTCAACTGCCCTGTCAAATAAAATAAACCCCTCAAACTACATACCTAAACTTGGCCAATACTAAAAATCCTCTTTCGCAAGTTTTAAAGCACTATTACAGGCAAACATCCATTCTTCCTCAGTTCTGGTATGGTTCCTTCTAAACTGAAGTTTATCCGTGATACTATATCCTTAAGTCTACTGGGCAGTATTTTGCTAATTACACATTTTAAAATGTAAATAATGTTTGCATCTATAAATTCAACTGGGAGCAAATGGGCTATCATGGTTCAGAAAGTTAACTGAGATATAGCAGCTCAGGAAAAATTAAATTCCAATGTGATGTCAGAAGAAATGGTCCATAAATATCTAAACATTACTACACAGAAGATATAAAAATACAAATTCAAAATACAAGTTTAAACTTCTTAGTCTCTTTACAGCTAAAATAGAAGCTACTCTTGAGATCGTGCTGATTTAAGTAATTCCATTAAACGGTTGTTACTATTATTTAGAAGAATTCCTCCTCCCCCCCCAGTCAAGGTATGCAACTTCCTTTCTTCTCCTAAAACCTACACAAAGGACAACATCAGACAGAGGCAGCATCTGTGCAGATTCACAGATGTTTCTAGGTTATAAAATCATCAATACAACTGAAAATACATATTTTGAAGTAGTTTTAAAATATTTTCTAAATCCATAACTTAAACCCTAAACTTACATAAAATATGCTGAGCTAATTTTTACTACACTCATTTAAAAATACAAAAGGGTATTAGATACTTAATACTTACTATCCGTCACTGCTTTTTTGCCTGGAAAAAAACAAAACCCGAGCTGAACAATGACAGTTTAAAAAAATTATTTTTTGCAGATAAACCTCAATTAGATTATACTACTTATGATTTGCTAATTTAGCTTGAACAATATTTAAGAAGCGTACAACACATATTTTCCATGGTACATGTCAGGAAACTTTAGACTGATTTTTAAAAGTTGTTTGTTTTTAATTACCCAAAACTCCATGCATTTAGAATTTGTAACCATCAAGACTCTTACTGTCATTCAAAAGAAATGTATATAGAATGATGCTCTTTTACATAATATATCAATGCATATACACATAACATACTGGTGTAAACTGAAGTAATAAGAATACAGTTTGCTTTAAAATCTTCCTTTGTACGTAAAATAGCTTATTTTACATTCCCATTGTAATTTTTCTCCTAAAATACTGATTCACAGGGATCAGACAAAAAGCAATGGAAAAATTCTTCATAAGGAAGACAACCATAAGACACTGTGCAATCTTCACCCTTGGAAATATTAATTTGAATTGTGAATAAGGCCATGAGCAACCTGATCTAACTACTTTAAGCAGTGGTTTAGACCAGGTGAGGTCAAGAGGTCCCTTCCAATCTATGTTATTCGACAACATACTCTTCTATAAATATATGTATTTGCAAAATTGTTCCCCGAACTGTGCAAAGGTCTATAGCTATTAAAAGCTATTTTCACTTTAAAATAATGTTTAGCAGACATTTAGATGTCTCATATCAAGGTTTTGGCCCTCAAAACCCTACACCATCACATCTATTAACTAAATCATAAATGAAAATAGAAGTAGCATGATACGAACACAAACTTGAAACAGTCTGTCAATTTTGAATTCTCTTTGAAATTAAAGAAGTTCAGGCAAAAGTGAAAGTTTGGGGTTTTTTGTCTTCTCTGGCTGTTCAGCTACTTGTATTTACATAAGCTTGTAAGTGTAGTGTACCAGTTTTGGACATGCTGCGAGTTACTTGGACAAAGCTAGAGAAATGTTGAGGTAACATCACTCAGCTGATTCTCACAGTGAGGAGTTCCTTTCCCTGTCAAGTTTATCTACAGAGTTTATACCATTTCATTGATCATGGCAACTAGTAAAGAGTTTGAGTTAGAGTTTTTTCAGCGTAGCCTAAATTAAGAACAGGTCCTTTAAGACACCACAATCTTGCATCCTTCTGCTTTGAGGGACCTGGCCCTCTCAAATTTATTATTTTTACATTAGTTGTTCTTCCTCCGAAATAGTGATCCAACATCACCAAGTAACACACATTTTAATGTTCAGTGATGTACCTCACATTTTGAGGTGCATCAGCCCAAAATAAACTAAGTTCTTTAACCTTCACAAGTTCACATAGGAAAACCTTTTAAAAACTTATTTTTTTGCAGATCTTGAGCAAAAACTCAAACCCTAAGAATTCTGAAAAAACTCCTAATCCATGTAAGTTCTAGTTCAGAACAGTCTTGCATTCCCCTTCAGGACAAATCTACAGAAGTCCCTGCTATAGGTTGCAAATTACATGTGCATTTTAAAAACTAATTCCTATATTGCCTAATCTTCACATAGGCACAGTTGCACTAGTATTAGAGTATTTTTGTTAGTGTATCCTTCTACATGGAATATGTTAAAACTTCTAAATTTTCATGGCAAAGATCTGGTCTTAAGTAAGTGTGTTAATCTGTTATTTGCTGGATATTTTCAACAACTGATTTCTAACTGTTGAGTATATTCTCATCTATAAGCCTTATCTGTAAAGTAACAGCTAATGAAGACTATAATGTGTAACTTACCACCATATGAAATTTTGTAATAGACATAACCTGTCAATGCTAGACCAACCCATATTTCTTGATACACGGTAGTGAAGTAGAGTTTCATGGCTCTCCATGACTTTGGAATCATGTTCTGCACCATCTGAAAATTATAAGAAGTATTGCCATGGTGAGTTTTGCAATTGTATTCTTACCTGCTATATTTTTTTATATACACAGATATTTATGTATACACATACTCCTGATACATATCAGCAGCAGTCTACAGGTTAAAATAAAAATATCCCCAAACATGCAAAAAACATTCAAAGCAAAGCAATAAAATTTCAGAGTTAAGGTTACAAAGTATGGGGTAAGACAATAAAATATAATAAATTACAGCTGATGAAAAGGTTCAAAGATGACTGAATAGAGCATTTACAGAATAGCAATAGCTAGGCTCCTCTCTCCCTATCAGTGACAGATTTTTTTTAATGTTTCCAGATTCTCTCAGGAGGAAAGCCTCATTCCAGACAAGCTAGAAAGGCTCCTTCCTTGCATTACCAAATTAGTTTCCCTCCCTCCCCCACAGGTAAGATGTCTCTCCCAACATGGTAATTTCTACTTGAAATAGCAACATAAAAGATGTTAAGCTACTGGATTAATGATTTATCATTAATATTTTACTTTCAAAATATGCCCCAAGAGCAAGAAGCCTATCAATGTTTTTTTCCTTTCTATGCAGCTTTGTTACACAAACAGAAAACTGCAAAATATTTTAAAATAAAGCTCACCTTAACTCCCATACAACAGGTTAGTACACATTTGCACCAGACTGCACTGAAATACATGTTCTGCTGTACAGCACTTCACCCCAATAAAGTCACTATTTATACTTACTACAGAGCAATAAGGTCAGTTATATACACATATGGACAATATATGGTAATCCAGAATCCCAGGAAAGAAAAGCAGATTTCAACTTAAGGTAATGCTTACTTACTTACTTGCTATTACTAAATGTAAAGCACCCTTTGGCAAGAATTAAAAAGAAAGGATGCAAGAGCAGCCAATGTCAAAACAACTAGGAAATCCTAGGACTTCTTACAAAATGAGAGCATATTCATGGTAATAAATGTATAATTATAGACAAACCCACATTTATCTTTACTTGTTCATGGACAGACATTTAAATAAAATTTATTATAGTGGACAGATTTCTTCAAAGAGTGTTGTGGTTTCACCAATACTATTAGGAACACTGCAACAGTTTTAGTTCCAGATGAATAGTGCCATAATAACAATAATTCTGCTATAGCAGAATATCGAGGCATCCTAACAGACAACGAGACTGAACAGAAATGGAAAAAAGGATTTTCCCACCACTACAAAACAAGCAGAATAAACAAAACTACCTCAAATTAAAACCCTGCTGAAACCCAGAAAAGGCCTCGGTGGATGCGACGTTGTTCAGGCCTTTTTTTCCGAAAGCTATCCGGACCAACCCTGAATTTGTTCTCTCACTGACCTGCCCCACACGACCCCGGGTTACCTGCCGCCCTCCCGGGGCCTGGCCCGCACAGCCTCAGCACGGCGGGCAGCGGGTGGGTAACGGCACAGTTCGAGCGCCTCTGGCCGCAACCACCCCCCTTCCCCAAGCTGACCCACAGCTGAGACACCTCCGAGCCATACCCGCCAGCAACCGGCAGGCCTCGCTTGGGCCGAAACGCACCTTTCGAGCCGGGACAGCACGGCCTCCCAGTGAAGGTCACTGACCGGGGACGGGCGCCGCTACCGCCGCGGGGGATGCTGGGAAAGCACGGGCCAACGAGCGGGGTGCCGGGCCAAGAGAGGCGCCCCGCCGCGCAGCGCCCCCTAGGGCCGCGGAGGGCGAGAGCGCCCGCTGCACCCTGCTTGCGCCCGGCCGCCCGCGCTCCGTGCTGCCGCTCCTCATGCCCGGCGGCGAGCGGGGAGCAGTCCCGCCCCGTCCCTGGCCCCCTCAGCCCCTCCAGGGCCTTACCTGGCCCTCACAGAGCTCCTGTCCCACACCCAGTCCCCGGGTCCGCCTCACCACACTGTCTCGCCCGGTCTGCACCTCCCTCCACTTCCTGAGAAGGGGTCACAGCCAGAGTCCTGTGCGAGGGACAATGCCCGTCGCGAGTCCCTACATAGCGTGTCACGTCTAAGCCTGTCCGGGAGACTCCCGCTGGGTCAGGTTCAGGAGGACTGAAGCACCTACGTGCCTACGGGCCACTTGCTCCATGCGACTTGCCGTCGCATGGAGCCCCCTGCTGAGGGCAGGGCGACTGGGACTGCAGAGCAGCTCTCGGCCCTGGTTCTGTGGGTGTGAGGGGGAAACACTACCCCATGCCTCTCGTGGCTGAGAAGGGAGGCAGTTTTGCCTGGGGAAGAGGACAGGCTGCCGACGACCTGCCCTCAGCTGTGCGGGCAGCGCCAGGCGCCCGACCCCAGCGGCACGTACGAGGGGCGCGGCCGCGCCGTGGCGGGAAGAGGGGTGGTGCGGGTGTGCGGCCGGGGTGGGGGCTGCCGTGCGAGGCGCGGGTGGGCAGCCCTGTGCCGCCGCCAGCATGCTGCGGAAACTCACCGAGAAACAGATCAGCGACTGGTTCACTATCGGCAAAGCCGTGACCGCCGTCGAGTTCTTAGGCGGGGAGGCACCGGCCAGCGCCACGTGCAATGCACCCAGCCGCCCAGTGAGCCCCCTCGCCGCACGGGAGAGGGAGACAGTAATGGCTGCGGGGTGAGTGCGGGGCGCTGGGCCTCTGGTCTTGGTGGTGGGGAGATGCTCCTCACACCCAGAGCGAGGGGACGCCTGTGAGGTCACCGGTGGTGTCTCTTGTCGTGTGTGTGCTCGTGGCCCCGCGTGCGCAGGGCGTTCCCCAAGGTCTGGCCTGCTCCCACTGGCTCCCCCGCTCTGGGCTGGGGGCGGTGCTGCTGTTGGGTCCCAGCCTGACACCCTCAGTGGCGTTTGTGGCTGTAGTCCAGGTGTGGATAAGCATGGTTTTGTGGAGTTAATACTATAGTTATTTTCTGGTTTGCTGCTTTATTGTTTTGCTCATTGCTACCCATGGTATGTGTATAGGATTTGCTTTCTCTGAACTACTTCAATGTTGTGCAATTGCAGGAGGTGCTGTTGAAAAACTGTGGGGCAGTTGGAAAAGACCGGTTTTGTTCCAATTCAAGCGTGTAGCTTAGGGATCTGGGCAGTGGCAAGTGATAAAATGAGATTCTGAAGTAAACTTACATGTTCGTTAGGGAATAATATTCTCACAGAGTGTGCTTTTTATGCATTTAACTACTAAATCAAAGAGCAACACTGCTGGTTTGGGCTGATCTTTGTTTTCCCCTTATAGTCCCTTAAGGGTGTTACTGTCTTTCATTAAATTTTCAGTGGCTGATCCTTTAATGACAAATAATTGTTTTACAGTATGTAAATTTCTGGCCAGTAATGTTTCATACATTATTTGTTACTAAGCACTTTTGAGTACGTTTATCCTTTGTTTATACCAAAGTTCATAAGCAAATATTCTTACAAATAAGTAGGTGCTACCTACCCTATAACTTTGTTGGTAAGTTTAATTTGTTGTGCTACAATTTTGTGAAAACTTGACTTAATTCTTGTTTGTTCCTCCTCTGTCTAATATTTCTCTCCAGCCAGGAGTTTTCCAGCAGTTAAGGTATGGATATTACTTGCAGCACATGTTCTCAGTTACTTCAAGCTGAATCTTTGTTTGCTTCCCTGTAAAAACTTTTATTTTCTCTGAGCAGCAGTTAACAGTCTGTTTTCCTGAATTGACTGCTATGTGTTTTCTAACTAAACTCTCTATGTTCATTGCTCTTGTGACCTGTCTGAAGCATTTAAGTTCACAGGGCGAAGCTAGTTCAAGGTATAGTGGCATGTCAGTACTCGGATGTGCTGTATTCTCAGATGGCCAAGTTTAGAGCCAAGGAGAAATGTATGTATATTTGCATAGCAGCCAAGTACATTTCGTTTTCACTAGTGTCCAGATGTTGGAAAACAACAAACAAAAAACCCCTTTCCCCTTGATGCTGGTGGAAGGTCTTGTGGCAATGTATAGTAATCTTAGTATATAGAGCAGGTTTGGTTAGTGTATCCATGGTGGCTATAGAGAAGTGTTTTGTATGCTCTTCTGTATAATAAAGTTTTTTTCAGAAGTAATTGTAGGTACAGTGTAGAGTGAGTGTCTTTTCCTGTATGTTGTATAGCAGTATGGGTCGCTGTGTTTCAGTAACTCTCTTAAAGGGTGTACATTGGCTTCTGAGAAAGAATGAACCTTTTGCCTAGCATCTTAACAGCAGATATTCTGACAGCTCAGCAGAGACTGTTCAGGTTTCTGTCATTGCTTCAAGGAAAGGACAAAACTGGCACATCAAAATACCTGTCCTCTCTCATGCTTTAATGTAAAAGTGCTGCCATTAGCAAGCTTTGAATTTCTGACTGACAGCTACTGTTTTTTATACAGTAGTTAAAATTTTCCAGAAGTGACCAGGCAGAATTTTATACTGTGAATGTATAAACCCAGTATGTACGAGATGTCTGGGACTTCTCAGTCTTTATTTAGATGGCAATAACATTACTATAGTAGTTGGGAAGGGTTTGACAATAGATTCTTGAACCCAACTGAGCGTTAAGTCACTGAAATCTACTAACACAGAAGAAATTAGCAAGGTTCATCAAGCCTTGTGTGCCTAGGCAGAGGCAAATCTTTATCTTTGATTAAACAGATACCTCTTTCCACTCAAAAGCATTAGCAGATAAGCTAATTGTAGGGTTTGACAGTTCTGTTAACAAGAGAGAAGTTATTTTTACAGGTTTGTTTGTTTATTTCTCCTTTTTTTTTCTTTTCCATCTGAGAAAGAGAGAGAGAAGGGATATACATCTTAAATAGCCATTTATGTAATTGTGGACAGAATTTGCTCATCATTAGACATGTATAAAATCTTTGAGCATAGGTGATAGGTGCATGTATGTTTTGCTGCTGCTAAATGAAAAGGATATCCATAGAAGGTGTGTTTGCTTAGCTGCTTTTTGTTTCCATATGCTCTTCTGTTTCACAGTTCTGGGAATATGCTTACATTTTGAGAGTTTTTGCAAAACTTGGAGAATCTTGAGAAGGCTTAGATTCTAGTAGGAAATGCTTAGATTTTATTCACTGGCTTCTTAAGAGAGAGTTTGAAGAGCTGAAAACAGAAGAATTTCTCTCTTGTTGCTGAGGCTGCTCGTAGCATAATAGTTTATTTTAATATTTCCTTCAAAACTCTTGGTATGTTTCTTGGGAGAATCAAAATTATTTCAAATTTTTCAAATGTTTATTTATATTTGTTTCAAGCCAGATAATATGATTATTGATGGACACTGTCTTCCTATTTTTTTGGTCTAAATTTACATGTAAGAATGTGTAGGATTAATATCAAATTGGTAATAACAGGTGTGTTATTGCACACAAGTGTGTGTAATAACTAATACTTTACAAAAATGTTACTGAGACTGATAGGATTTAAAACCTCATGTCTCCCTTGAAGTATAGAATGTGTTCTCTTCCTTTGGCTTTTAAGATTATCTTGTTTTCTGAACTACTTCTAGAAAAGTGTTATTAGTGATTGAGCTTGTTAGGGAAGGATAATAGTTCTTCAAAATCGTGGTTAGAATTCTGATCCTTAAATAGCTCGTACAATATCTTTTTAATTCCTATGTTTAACTGAATGAAAAGAAATTTAGACCCTTAAATCCTTCCTTGTTATTAGAACAGTTGTGGTTCACATTAAAGCAGTTAAAGGCGTAAGTGCGGAAAAGGTGGTTATTCTCTCTTGGATTTCTTGTGTTTCACAGGTGTAGCTTTTGCCGTCAGCCCTTTTTTATGGCCAGCTTATTTGCCTAAAAACATTGCATGCTGTTTATCTGCCTGACATCTGTGGAGGTGGGAGACACTGCTGCTCTTTGGAATTATTACTGCTCGCCTTTCTGGCACTGGAGTGGTTTGTGTCACCTGCCTGCCTGTGTCAGAAATAGCAGCTGGGTTAGTGTAAGGAACAATGTAGTTTCAGATCACCTCATGCAAATCGTGTAGGCCATAAATAAAAAGTGTTTAAAGAAACAGTGGGGTTCTCTCATGGCCTTACAGCCATGTCACTGCTCTCTGATATAGTTGAAATCCAAGTGCAAGATAAACTTCAGAAAATGGCTTGGTTTAGCTGGCGGACTGAGGTACGGATTGTCTCTGTAGCATGTAAACCTAGCAGGTTCCTCTAAAACATGTTTAACTTGTTGTCTTCTTGCTCTTACAGCTTTGCTTTTTCTATGCTTTTCTCTGCTTTTTAACAGGAAAGTACATAGTGCTTTCATCAGGTGGAAATGCTCATATTCTGTGAAGTTTACATCTCATTTCTGTTTTTGAAAAAATGGACCAAGTGAGGTCTTGGTGGATGGCATTTTCTCAGCCTTTGGATAGTTGTGTTTTGTTTTGGTTTTTTTTTCCCTGTACCTTCTCCAATTCCCAGTTTGGTTTCTCTTTCTCCTTTTCCCCCCAAGTATGGACACCAGAACTGGATGCAGTAGCTTAGTATCAGTTTGATCAATAAAACATGTATACAAAAGTAGGTAAGCCTTTTTGTGAGTTTCCTTAGCATTGCATTGGGATTTAACATTGAATTGGCTATGATGCCTAGATAATTTTTTTCACTGCATTTTAGTGTCTGTTGTAGTTGATGGTCCTTGTTTCTGGACTTGGAAGACTGCATTTGCTTATATTAAAGTGAAATTTATGAAGAATGGGTAAGTTGTATCTGGGCTCATCTTGTGGGGCTGGGTTTTTTTGTGGTTTTTCTTTGTTTTTCTCCTACCTGTTTTTGTTAATCATAAAGTTAAGTGGACCTTGCATGTTTACTGGCCTAACATTTTCCATAAACTAAAATTTGAAAGCTAATTTTTTAGTGACTTTTTCACCTGTTTTCCAATCGAAAGCTGTGAAGTAAGAAACTAATTTATGTGAATCATCATTGCGGGAATCTTGCACATTTGACTGAATAAAAAATATTTTCTGAAACCAGCGCTGTGGATGTTAATTCTCAAAGTAATATTAATTCTGCTAATGCCTTTTCAATGCTCAGTACCTGTTACCCTCTTTTCTGTGGAAAAGGTACTTAAAGTTTAACTGTTCGGGGAGCTTTATCACTGAGGAAAAACCTTTCTTTCGAACCATCCTGCCCTTTTGCAGAGATCCATGTGTGGATTGTTTAGAACTGCATGAAAAGAATCTGACACTCTTTATTCTGCATCAGTAAGGCAGAGTAAGTTGAGATTAACTCTTTTTTGTTACTTACCCACAAACCGTGAGCCTCACAAAAGGAATGTGAAGATTTTATTTCAGCTCTGAGTGCACACAAAATGAATTATTGGCACATGCTTGTGAAATTATGTGTATTTAGTTTATAGAAAGTGGAGGGACCAGTTACTTTTGGTTTTGAGCTGCAGTTTTTTATTATGCTAAATCTATAGGAGCTGATTTACTCTAGTCCTGTAGAGCTTTCAGGTGTGTGCAAGAGTTGTGATTGTTTCACCTTCTGTGATTGTATGTGAGTTTTGCCTGTGTTTTATGATGGGGCAGATGGATTTAAAGGAAATTGGAGATGAAGAGGTTACAGAAGAGACATGTAAAAATTTGTTGTATACAGTGATGGGAGTCCAATTGGAAACGTAATAAACGGAGTTCTCTTTGCATTGATTTTCTGCTCTAATTGTCTGCTGTGACTGTAACTGCTACGTATCCAATCAGTCTTGTAAAATTTTGTTATGAACCCACAGTGATAAATAATGGCAACTGAAAACCAGGAAATTTTGGTTTACTCAAATTTACGAAAATCACCTCTTGCTCTGGAAACAATCTGTTGACTCTTTTGCTGTTCTAGAAAAGTACTGTCTGATTTGATCAAAATGTTTAAGTTTAATGCAGAATCTGGGCTTCAGGATAACTTCCAATAAGTCAAATGAAGTAGTACAGCTATTTGAAATACAATAATTTGTTAACTTCTTAAAGAATAGAGAGCTAGTTGTTAAATGCCGTTGAAATCCAATGTTTTCATTTAGTTGTCTAGCTTCGCAGTATTTCAGCGTGTGCAGAGTACAGTTTGGAAAAATATAGAAACAGTACATGCAGTGTGTTATAACTTCTGACATTGTTTTCATTTCAGAACTTTAAGAATAAGTTGAGAAATAACTGTTCAGCTCCAAAAAGTATTTACTAGTTTATTTGGTATAACTGACGTTCTATTAAACCATTTATCTTACACCGTATCAAGTTCCCATAGAGCCTGAAAGTTATGTGACAAATACAGAAGTTTTTGCCTAACACTTTGTGGATGGATGCTGTTTCAAAATATGGAAAGAAACCTTCTTTTGTTTGAATACATCTAGCTGTATATGGCTAAAAAATAAATGCTTCATAGTTTTTTCAGAAACATGTACATTTTTGGTAAAAAGGTGCCTTCAAACACAACATCTTTAAGGTACTGTAAAGATAAAAGCAGAGTTCATATTTAAAGTTTGTATATTGCGTACTAGGTATAATCAAGCATTTTAATTTCTGAACTTGGGGAAAAAGGGGGAGCACGTCACATTTCTTATTTCTATGTTTGAGAGTGGCATTCACAAGAAAGGAGTGCAGAGGGCTACATAGCTTTTTGAAAAGAACACTAACTTAACTTGATGGGTAGTAATAGGGCAGATTCCAGATTCGATGAGAGAAGGTGGGAAACATGCTTTGTGTGGTTTTGTCGACATAACTTGAAACCGTGGGGATTTCAACTTTGTCCAATGTGTTAGAATTGGCTCCACGCAGGCTGAAACGTTCAGAACAATTTGTATTCCATGCATCTACCAGTTGGTCTTGTTGGTTTTCTCTCTCAATGGTGGTAAGAAAATCTTTTAAAACTTGCTTGAATATGTAGACTATTTCCCAAGGTAAAACATCATTTTCTGCTAAAACTTCACGAAATCTAGAAACAAAAAAAAATTGAAACCTAATGATCAGCACTGAAAACTCTTCCGTTTCCTCCCTGGTCTTTTCAGGGCATGGAAAGGAGGAGGAAACAACTGCATTCTGGTGTCACTTATTTCTTGCTGCCACAGTTGCCCACACACCTCCCCTGAAAGACTGAGAGGAAAAGAGCTCTAACAATGTGCTGGATGTGGTCCAGTTATTATAAGGATTTTTTTTTTTTTTTTGGCTTGTCTGGGTAATTTGATTTAAACTGACTTTGCCCTTAGGTATATTCTGGGCTTTAAAAAGCATATAGGCTTTTTCTGACATTTCTACACATCCCTAGAAAAATGTATTTAAAATACAAGCACAGGGGAATTTTCCTTCATAAAATGTGGAGATGTTTGTTTTTAAAAAATGGGAATTTTTTTTTTTTTTTTTGACACTGATTTGCTAGTTTTATAAGCTTTCAGGTATTTTGGACAATGAGCCTGGGTTTCTGTATAACAGTGCATTGCACTTGTGTGTTGATTTTATTTTCAGTTATGGGGTCGCTATTTAATAAATATTGAGGTTAAATAATGGGGAAAACTTAAAGTATTGAGAGGTCACATGTTTAAGTATGTGAGACTTCTCTTGTTTTGGAATAGACCAGGAAAATCCTAATTAAAAACTTCCATCATGTAAAACATATTAAAGACGTAATTTCTAAAATAGCTGTAAAAATGTGTATTCCATTTACTTGTCATTGTTACTTTGAAAGAAAGGTCAGAGCCAAATTTAAGTGTGGATTAGATAGAAGAAACATCTTACTTATACCAGCGTACTCAAAGTTAGAGAAATATGAAACAATTACCTGCTGAGAACAGTTCCTGTTTGGCAAGGCTGGATTTGTGAGCACAGAACTTCGAGCTGCCGTTGCTCAGTAGCTGGAATTGTTGCTTGAGGATTTTGGTAGTTCTTCAGCCAGTTGTAATCCATGCTGGTCTTCTGGACTTTTTGTTCATTTTCAATCTCTTGTACTAATCTTTCACGCTCTTTCAGATGCCATTTCAATTCCCTCAGTAGGGTTTTTGTAACTACTTCTGATCCAGGATATCTTACGTGTTTGTAGGAATCATTTTTTGACCACTTCATCCAGCCAAAAAGTGGCATTTTGAAGCTGTGAGGGGAGAGAAAAAACAAAATTTTGCTTATTTCTGTCTGATTGTAAGTATTTATACCTGTGGACTTCCTTCTTAGCAGCTGAATGTTTAAAGGAAACTCTATTAATGATGCTAAAATATTTTGCAGTACAATATAAGTCATGATAACACTAATTGCCAAGCCATAATTGAATCTGACAAGCCTTAAATTTTTTAATATTTTCTGTCTGTTTTCTGAGCTAACATAAATATGTGAAGTTTACAGCATTTAAAAATGCATATCTATCATCTTGGAAATATTTCAGTTCTTATCCTGCTAGTGTGTATGGTTAAAAAAAACAAACACAAAACCCCCCACAAAAACGCTGAAACCAGCCAAAGAAGAACACCCTCCCCCTGAAAAAAACCCAAAACGGAAGCAACAACAACAAGAAAGAACCAACAAAGCACAAAACCCCAAGCCTTCAAAACTGGAAGTAACCCATACATTTAAAAAGTGATTAAATAATGTTAAGTGCTGGAACTCCAAGTGATTAGTTTTAAAACTTCTATATAAATTTTTATTTTAAATAAATTGTTTACATAACCTGGAAACAGAACAGGAATCTGGTAGAATTGGCTTTGAAATTGCAGTTTGTTACATATCACGCAGGCACAAGCATACTAATTGGAATAAAATAACATAAATTACCTTTGCAGTTGTCTGTGAACAGTGATGTTTCAGGTGAGTTTGCTTGAAGGTCTCTTACTCTAGCATATCCTGTTTCCAGGCTGTTACTACTGCTGGAAGAAAACAAAGCTTTTTCCTTTCTTCTTCTTTTTTCTCATTTACTCAAACTGTGCTTAGAAAAATGGCTTTCTGTACTGAATATGACAGTTTAAGTTTTTCTGCTTCTGAGGTTCTTTTTCATCCTCTGTACCAGAGAGAAGTAGTAATTCATTTAACCTAACATGGTCTCTCAGATAGTTTCTCCGAAGTCCATTAAGACCTTCTACCTTTGAATTGAGTTCTGCCGATGGCAGCAGTTTAAAAAAAAAAAGAGAGATGGTAACAATTTCAAATGTTTGTTGCTAAATCCATTCAAAGGTATTGTTTGTAGGGAGGTGAATGATAGTCTGAAGCAACTACAGGCGTGCTTCTAGCTAAAGTTAAGGCTGTCGTATGATGTGATGCTTGGCTGTGTATAGCTGTAGGTCACAGTTTAGAGCTGTATTTTTATGCCTGTAGAGTGCTAAAAATAACTATGTTGCTTTTATCGTCCAACTAAACTTTCAGGCCATTGAGATGCTGGAAGACTTTTATCCCATTAGAGGGGGATCAGGCTGTTCTACTGTCATTTTTAAAGAGCTAAGAATAGTCTTTATCTAGTAAAGATCATCTAAAGCCTTTGTTAAGTGAGTGTTGACAGTGAAGAGGTATTTGACAGTTGCTCAGGATTTTGTTGCTATATTAAATACTTCTTCAAGATCAATCTCATCAATCTCTATCTACTACACTGTTTCATTACTGTTCATAGCTGTTGGCATTTTTAATTAACATTTCAAATGTGTTTAAAGAAGCCGGGCTGTAACACCTAGGGTGTGCCATGAAAGACACATTAGTCTAATTAAAGGAATAGATGATAAAGAGATGCAAATTGAGGTAAAACTGATCTAAAAAGCCCCGAATTGTAAGTCTTACCGTAGACTTTGCTTCTCTCTCAACTGGCTGTCAGTTGTCTGCTCCCGCTTTCCCTGATGAGTATTTTGAGCGTATCCATTTTTAAGATTCATTTTCAGGGATGGCATTGTGCACACTAAAGGTCGCTGAAGCAGCCATTTTCCGTTCCAGTTATCTGGTCTCTTCCTATTAATTTAAACAGTGGGCATGGTATATGAAATGCCTTCTCTTCTGCTCTTTCTTGTTCTAATGACTGTCTTTGCTCCTCTAAGTGTTTTTCATTCCTGCTTTTTTTTTTTTCTTCCACTGCCATGTTGAACCGTTGGGAGAACAAGGGTTCTGTAAATTTGTTCTAGATGTCATACAACATAAGGATGACGTGTATGGCTGTTATTAAAGCTGATATTACTTATACATTGGAAAAATGCAAATGTCAGTATTAATCCTCTTCAACTGGAAGGTTTTCACATTGCATTGTATATGGTACTATTAAAAAGGAGGGGAGCTAGGTTTATGATGACAGAACTGTCCTGACAGATTTTCAGATGAATTAAAAATGCTCCTTGCCACCTCCTTTACAGTACAGTTAACATGGCACCACTTCTTTTCCACTGTATCAAATTGGAAAGTAAACTGCTGTACAGTATAAAACCATTGTAGTGCCTTTGCAAATTAAGGAGATGCATACTGGAACGCGTACAGATTAATTAAATGAGAAACTTATGACTTGTTTTGGTTGTGGTTTGTTTTTTGGTTTTTTTACTGACTCTTTGGGAGTGTCATTAAATTTTGTGAGGCAGGATACTGAGAATGATATTTATCTTTCCATTGGTAGGAGAACATTAAAGCTGAACATTTGTATTGCTTCTACTTTGTGTATATGTGTTAGAACTGTATTCAGGAAGAGATGACTGCTCATGTGAGGCTGGCTTTGGGAACTGGAACTTTGAAGTAAAGCAGTATTTTATGCATTTGCTAGCCAAAAACTTTGTGGAGAGTTACAATTCCATCCAGCCATCCTTAAAGTGCTCCTTGTTCTGCAGTGCTGTGTTGGGATGGAAGTTTTGGCTTGACTTTGTCTGGTAGTGGATCTGTTCCCTGAAGGCATTACTGTTTTTCTTTACTAGTAACTACAGTTATTGTTAGGATTTAACCTGAGGGGTGAAAGGCTATATTTTGATTCGTCTCATTAATTTTTAGGCAGTTCCTAAAATTACAATAATAAAATTGCAAATGGTATAAAGTCTTTACTACTTCTTATTTTTTTAAAGATTTTGTGGCATCTGTACTGCCTGAGATGCCACTGACTGCAGTTGAAAGAGGTGAGAAGTATAGCTCTCATTATGATTGAGACTGGCAGTGACACACCAAGAAATTATCCTAATTCTTATTTGACCAAAAGTGTTGGTAGCAGGTCATAACCATTGCTATCTCGCTAACATTTCAACACCTTGGCCTAGTGCTGTATATTCCATTTCTTTGTTAGCATCTGTGGGTAATACAGTCACACACTCTGGTTTGCTGCCTTCGATTTTGTGTGAAGGGCTGATACTTTATTTTTGTGGGTTAAGCCTGGTAGACAGCAAGGCACCACATAGCCACTCGCTTACTCCCTGCTCACCCCAGTGGAATGGGGTAAAAGGAATGGAAGAGTGAAAGCAAGAAAACTTGGGGTTGAGATAAAAACTGTTTAATAAGTAAAGAAGTGGAAGAAGAGAGAAATAAGTGATGCAAAGGTGGTAATGAACTGTCTCCCACAGTTAGACTGATGCCCAACTAGTTCCCAAGCAATAGATGGCAAATCTAACTGAAACCCTTCTCTGTTCACAGAATCACAGAATGGTAGGGTTTGGAAGGGACCTCTGAAGATCATCCAGTCCAGCCCCCCTGCTAGAGCAGGATCCCAGAGCAGGTCACACAGGAACACATCACAGAATCACAGAATGTTAGGGATTGGAAGGGACCTCAAAAGATCATCTAGTCCATTTCCCCTGCCAGAGCAGGAACACCTAGGTCAGGTCACACAGGAACATGTCCAGATGGGTTTTAAATGTCTCCAGAGACAGGGACTCCACAACCTCTCTGGGCAGCCTGCTCCAGTGCTCAGTCACCCTCACAGTAAAGAAGTGTTTTCTTATGTTAAGATTGAACCTCCTGTGTTCCAGTTTGTGCCCATTGCCCCTTGTCCTGTCACTGGACACCACTGAGAAGAGTCTGGCCCCGTCTTCCTGACACCTGCCCTTGAGATATTTATAAGCATTAATGAGATCTCCCCTCAGCCTCCTCTTCTCCAAGCTAAACAGCCCCAGTTCCCTCAGCCTCTCCTTATATGGGGGATGCTCCAATCCCTTCATCATCTTAGCAGCCCTGCGCTGGATTCTTCCAGTAACTCCATGTCCCTCTTGAACTGGGGAGTCCAGAACTGGACACAATACTCCAGAGAAGGCTTCACCAGGGCAGAGTAGAGGGGGAGGAGAACCTCCCTTTTTATTGCTGAGCATGATGTTATATGGTATGGAATATCTCTGGTTAGTTTGTGTTATCTGCCTGGTTGTGTCCTCTCCCAGCCTCTTGTGCACCCCCCAATCTATTTGCTGGGAGGGCAGCAGTGTGACAACGGAGAAGGCCTTGATGCTGTGCAAACACTGCTCAGCAGTAACTAAAACATTTGTGTTCTAGGAGTATTGTTTTGATCACAAATATAAAAGGTAGCATCGTAGAGCTTCTTGCTGTGGAGAAAATTAACTCTATCCCAGCCAAGTGCAGTACAGTACCATAGAAAGGTTACCAGTGCTACCAGTCATCTGAGAAAAGTCAGGTTTCACTTCTGTAGCTGTCTGAGGCTTGCAGGTTAGATGATTTGCTTCCCTTTATAAATGCAGCCCCACTCTTTTGATTTAGTGATCAACTTTGCAGTACATTTTTATTTTGATTTGACAGAACAACTCGCTGTAGCTGTTTTGGGCTGCAGACAGATGGTGAGTCTACCTCCTCTGATCGCTTCAGACAGTGTTTGACTACTGCTTTTGCTTTTTAACGACTATGAACAAAACCTGCCATGAGCCTGCATAAGAGGCCTCTTGGTAAGAATCCTTGTTTGGTCCTTTGCTATGACAGCTAACAACAGTAATAATTCTCTTTTAACAGTGTTAACTGACAGCGTTGTGTAACCTATCATTGTACTTCTGTTGCTGTGATGAATAAAATCAAGATGTGTTTGAAGCTGATTTCTTCTGGTTGGACTGGTTGGACTATCTGTAGCATTAATGTCTCTGGTGCTGGTGACACTTCGCTAATAGTCAGGGGAGTTGCAGGCATCGGTTTTAAATTGAGGGGATCTTGTACTTCACAGGCATTTTTAAAATTTGGTGCGGTCTCTTATTTGCATTGTGTTTTATTCAGAGATTGATTTAAGCTGGATTTTACCAAGTTGATAACCAAATGCTTTTGTATTAATTGTCTTCTTAAGGGAATTTTTAAATTAGTTTTTTACTATCTGGCCAAGTTCCTTGCCTTTGTGGTTAGAGGGAAGGGACGAATTTTTAACTTCCAAGGAGTGCAGATGCTTTTGTAAATGTTGCTAAAAGATCAGAAACAATGCTTGATAGAGAAACTGTGGTTTTGGTTTAAGTTAATAAATATGAACATCCAACTAACTTCTAATTCAGAACTAATTATAACAACATTAATATGCAAAATTAACTGTTTCATGTATGGAAGAAGTAGTTGCTGTGTGGCTTGTCACCATCTGCCACAGATAATAGCTGCCCTCTTGCAAATATCCTTATTTGAGCTGCAGAAAGAGGAGTTTTTCCAAGAAGAGTCCAGTTCTTTGAAGCCCAGCAGTTCATCCCAGTCTCCCCACTGGCATAGTCCCAGAGCAGTAGACAATAAATTTGAGGATCTGGGCTGTTTCATCCTGGCTTTTGTGGTGGTTATTTTTCTTTGGTTTTAACTGTGAGTAAGGTAGAAGGTCTTGCCAAGCTATTAGTTTGACATAGAAGTATTTCTGAGATGTTGAGTTGACATAGTCTGTCTAAATCCAAACGTTTGCATTTGAGTTTTCCAGGATTTTGTGAAGTAGTTCTAGTTCACTCCCTCTCTCTCCCCAGCTAGTTAAGGTTTTAAAACAGGAGCTCTGAATAACTGCTGTAAGGAAGAGCAGTGAAAGCCTTTAAGATGCCTATATATGAAGACTTTATCACTAAATCTAGCTAATTACGCTTTAGAACAGCTCTCTTGAGTGGAAAAAAGCATGCATCGCATCGGTTCTTAGATTCTTAAAATAATCTGTAAATCACTTTGTGAAATCTGTATTTTAGTATTTAATAGATTTCACTTATTCTGAATTCTATTAATCATATACTATTTTTGTGAGTGAAACATAATGGGTTTTGAATGACAGTACATTATTTCTTTAAAGTTAGTGTATTTCTGCAGGTAAGACCAGTTTTCTAAAAGTATGGAATGCCAACTGCCAGTTAAAAGGAAAGTAATTTTTAGTATGTCCTTCGGTAAACACAGTGGAAGGTTATTTACTGTCATGGCAAATGTTCAGTTATGTAAAGTGTCACATTATTTTAGTTTCAGAAAAGAGGCTTTGAAACAGTCTACTCTATATATTGTACTAAAATTGTACAGCAAAATATTGCTCTGTATGCTGTAAGGCTTAAGTGTTTCAAGTGATTCTGCCTTGAAGATATTTAAGTAGGTGGACAGCTTGTGTGTGTGGTAGAAGCCATGACTTAGGGCAGACCTTCTCTTGTGATCTGTGAAATGAGTGACACTGGTTTTATGTTCAACTCCTAGTCCCATGTGAACAGGGATTTTTGTGTCAAATGAGGCAGAACATAATTTAGCAAAAAGTACATTTATAAGAATTTTTAAAAACACAGCCCTAGAACACTGATTTTTCAGCTCTTTGTCTGTGTACACCTTCATAGGTAGCTGAGGTGTTACATTTTCAGATGTTAGCATTTATCAAGAGTTGCTTGTTGTTGAGTGACATTAATGATTGATTGTGTTCTCAGTGCTTTATAATTTTGTCTGCCTTTGTCCGCTTAGGGTGGACATAATGTCGTGTGTTTGCAGGATCAACCTCAGAAATCTGGTGGCTTTTGAGGATGAAACATGCCCTTGATTTGAGTAAGATCAAACTCTCACCTTTTTTAAAAGAGGAGGAAGGCAAAAAAATCCAGAACATCGCAAGTCTCCTGCATTTCCTTAAATTGATGACTTTAAATTTTCAGTAATTGTGTTGGAGTCTCAAAAATGTTTCTTGCTGCCTCTTAATTTGGTAAAATTCTGAATGCATTTCATATACACAGCTGAAAAGTTGTTGTTTGCCAGTGTTGTTATGTGTTTGGGGGACCAAAAGACCCGGGGAAGTCTAAAAGTAGGTGAGTACCAAGTGATGGATTCTGGAAAACCTAAGGAATATATGCTCTAACAGGGCAGGTGTACTGAAATGGAGGTTTTCACTGTCAGAGCGAATAGAAATGGGGAACACCTGACTGGTGTATGACAGACACATGATTCATAAATAGAATCCAGAAAAGTCCCTTAATTAGTGTTGTTCTTTCCTAGCCCGGAATGGATTTGAATTTTCTACATCTTGTCATTCCTCTGCTGTCAGCAAATGTTTGTTGAAACTGAGCAGAAAAATGCTCCATCTCTTTCTGTTTGTCCAGGTATGTATAGGATGATACCTCCTACTGATGGCTTACTAATGATTTCTTGAAAGGATTGTGTTGTTCTGATGATTCAGGAGAGCACCAGGCTTCATGGTGATTTATTTTCCATTTTGCTTAAAATAGTGTACAGAATAATGTTATTTTTTATTAAAGCTGCAAAGTTCAGCTCTAAAACATTGAGAAACGATGTAATGAAGGTTGTTTGTTCATTTCGTATGCCATTTTCCATTTGCATGTGACTTTCCCCAAGACTGTAGCCTGATTCAATGCATTGAGTGAGCAATGTTCATTCTTAATGAGTGGCTATTAAATATTTTCTGTATTCATTGTGTAGCCTGAGGTTTATGTACTGCATGCTGTTTTCTGAAGACAGAAAACCCAATTTCTGGAAGAAAATACCCAAACAAAAAAAACTAATGTATTCTCACAAATCACTGAGGTCATTCTGTCCTCGTTTTCCTGGAGCTGTACAGGCAAAGGTCAAAAGCACATAGATACTTCTGTGAGCCTGTTTTGAAATGCTTAATACTACATCTTCAGGAGCATTTAGTTGAATATGTCTGGTGTTATATAAAACTGTTTCTTAGCTGACTTGAGCTGCTGCTTAAATACTGATGCTTCTGCAAGGTCTTTACAGCAAATGAGGATCATAGTCCTACCTTTTTCACCCGTAGCCCCTACCCCTTAGTAGACGTTTTTTGTTGACGTGGTTTGCTTGCTATTGCTCAGGGTTCTGACTGTTGAGTAATACCTACTCCTCCGTGACAGCATTTACTGTCCTAATCAGACGGCTTTTTTCTTGTGAAGAACTGAAGGACAAGTTGTATTTACTGCATGCCGAGGTCATCTTGTGAGAAGATGTTTGTCCAGCACACTCAATGAGGCTGCAGACTTATGGAAATGAAAAATAATTGGTTAAATCACTAAAATCTGTATAGTATGTGCATACAGTTCTGCCACATTGAGATTGTGCAGCCAAGCTTAATTATGTTATTTTCAGTTACTGAATGCCTGATTTTGATACCTTCATTGTATTTTTGGGTTTTACTTGTGTTTAATATGCATTCAGTGGAATAACCTACTTAAGCAGTCTGGCGTGATGTGTATGAACTTTT
Organism: Podargus strigoides; assembly: GCA_028020825.1. Classification (NCBI taxonomy): domain Eukaryota; kingdom Metazoa; phylum Chordata; class Aves; order Caprimulgiformes; family Podargidae; genus Podargus; species Podargus strigoides. The sequence goes on along the minus strand of CM051624.1, from coordinate 10,243,286 downwards.
CTGATTTGTACCTTGGATTCATACCTATTGTGGAGTGTTCCCTGTCCCAGCTGTTTCTGGAGGGTTAAGAGTGATGGAAGTGTAGCCTGCTTACTGGAAGTAGTGGAGTCCCCATCCGTGGAGGTGTTTAAGAAACATGAAGATGAAGAGCTAAGGGACATGGTGTAGTGGTGAATTGACAGTGCTGGGTTAATGGTTGGACTTGATGATCTTAGAGGTCTCTTCCAACCAAGGCTGCTCTGTGATTCTGTTGCTTGCGTAGTGATTATGCAGATATGTGCAATCCTGTTGAAATCTGCATTAAGAGATACTTGAGAGGCAGAGAAAATTGCCTTAGCTCTATGTCTAAAATATTGTTAGGATAAGAAGCTGTTTCTTGGTTTGATAGCAGTCGGTGATAAATACTGGGTGTTCCCTGTAGGAGGAAATAATGACTGATCTGAATGAGTAGTCTGTAGCAGAGCCAAGCTGATGCAGAGTTTGCCCTGTCAGAGAAGGTAGACATCTGTGGCATCAAGATATTGTGAATTACTCTATGATGAGAGCTGTGTGACACTGTCATGTTAAAAATCTCTCATTGTTTTCAGCTTAATTGGTTTCAGAGTCAGTGTTGGTTGTTATTTGGGTCAAGAAATAGACTCTTCTGCAGCAGTATCCTTTAATAAAATGCCTCAAATATACACCTACAGAGAAACAGATTTACTACACGTTAGAAATTATTGCATAGGAAAAGCTTGCACTCAGTCCAGATTTCTAAGTTAAATTGCAAAACCTTAGTTTTGACTTGTAGTTCGTATTTTGTTTTTTAAAAAGAAGGAGGAGGGCTTTTTTGATGTGTCCAAAACTCTTCTGCATTGAAGTTCATGAATGATTTGATAATCATACAGTCATTGTATATGTGCTACTTCAGTGTCTAGTGAACTCTATGTGGTTTTCTTCACACTGTTTATATAGGGGAGAATTTTTTTAATCCCATTTCATTCTATATATGTCATTGGTAGACTATGTCTTCTGTGTAATAAATTTCCATAAAATTCACTGATCAGGTGATTGTGTTGTTTTTTGTTGGGTTTGGAGTTTGTTGGTTTTTTTTTCCACTGGCTACCATCATCTCTTGGCTCAAAGACAAAAGTTCTTCCCTTAGAGCACTGATATGATTGTGTTTACAATCTACTTCCCCTGTCTACATGGATTTTCTTACTTGTATTGTGTCAAGAGTTAGTGAAACAGACCTATTTCATCATTGTTCAGAAGAAATCATAGACTTTCATTAGGAGAGGAATTCCTAGGTGTTAAAAACTTAAAGGATGATATTTTGGGACCTCAATTTTTTTGAATCTATACAAAAAAATTTCGTGTGACACTTTCCTCCGGCTAGTATCTAACTGCAGAGACAAAATTTGTTTCTGAAGTACGTTCATTGAAGTAGTTCCTGCATGACATGGAAACTCTGAACTTACTGTATAATGTTGTTATTGCCAGAGATTTCCATGACTTAGATTAGGAAGCATTTATGGTTTTGTAATTTCTTTCCTCTTCAGACTGCCTATCACAGAGAGTGTTGGAACTGAACATGCTGAAAAATACAGACAAGCAGAGGGACAAGAGCTAGCTGTAGTTGGAAATGATCAACTTGTCTATAAACCAGGTAAAAAAAAAAAAAAAAGTCTTTATTTGATTCCTGTTATAAACTCAGATACAGGTGTCCTTTTTCTTTGTGTGGTCTTTCCTCCCATTTCCTCCCCTAAACAAACCTGAAACCTTACAGTTTATTTCTTATTTGCTTAATGCTGTACATGCATTTGTTTTGTGTAAGGCATGGTATTAAAAAGTAAGCACCTTATTTTCCAGAAACCACAATGTTTAATGCTGTTGCGTAGAATACATATGCATACATCTTGTTTATTGTATTGATAAATGTAGATATATGATTGAAATATATGTGCAAGGAGAAGATACCACTCATTGGATTTATGTCTTTTTCTCTTCCCATTTTTGCATCCACGTTATTTCTGCGTATACTTGATTATCGCTTTGAACTGTCTTTAGAGAGAAATTTGATTGCGCTTCTCTCCTAGGAGCTCTGGTAAAAGCAGTCTGAGACTGACTCACTTGTCAGGACAGCTCAGCTTCAAACTCTTACTGTGTCTCTTAATCTCCAAATTTGTTATTATAGCTGATTTCCCAAGAAAAGGACATTTATGTGTTTTGTCTGTTCTACATGTCATTCTCTGTAATACTTTTTGTATCCCTTTGCTGATATACCAAAACTTGACAAATTGAGTAATTTTCTAGAAATTACTGTCCTTCAGTGCTCCAGCAAATTATATGACCTCAGGAACTCAGGTAGGTGATGAAGTCATTTGTTTGGTCTGTCATCAGCTGAGAGGCAATAGGTGCAGTTAGCCTGTCTAGCACGTGCAGTGCATCTGACAATCTGTCCTAACCACAAAATACCGACTCTTGTTCATTTAACATTACATAAAATTTGTGGGAAAGGAGGTGGTATTGAAAAGTGAAAATGGGGGAATAAAGGGACTAGAAGAAGCTTCGAATGTTGCTGTTCAGGAATGTGATGTTCCCTGGTTTTTCACGTGTTTTACTAGTGAATGAAGGACAGCAATAAGTTCACTAAGCGTAAGTTGCTTATGATGTTTCCTTGAATTAATTAATACCACTATACTTTTAAACAAGCATCTAAGTCATTTAATGTCCTTCAGCTACTAAATCAGAATTCTACCTAAGGTAGGCTAGCAACTTAATTTAGCAGGACTGGTAGCCTGTTTAATTTTGAATGGAACTGTTGCTGGCAGTGTTCCTTTTGTAAAAGAAACGGGGTTATAACTTAGGAAATATTTCTGCAGAGTCAGCCCCTGGTACTTTATTTTATAAATAGCTATTTTCTCTTGGTCTACCCTAAAATGTTTGTCCTTGAAGTTCATACCTTTTAGTATTTATTCTTGCCTTCTAGTGGTGACTTACTTCAACAGCATCTAGTTAGCAAACAACCTTAAAAAAATTACTAAAATATTAGCATATACATACTGTCTTGTTATTAATCTCTTAGAGGTTTTCCTCTGTCCCTTTTTTTTCCTCCCCTCTTCATACTCTTTGTCTGTGTCATGGTCTGGAGTCTCAGTTCCCTCTGGAGGTGTTCCATGTGCTGTTGATGCCTGCCTCCTCTGCTCAGTGCTCTACTCCCAACTGTGTGTGATCCAGTGGGGGACTCAGCAGACTGGATAGTGATGGGACTGGAAGATTCCTATGGCATTCTGAGACTAAGCTGCCAAATCCCACCTAAATGTAGAATAACATGAAAACTTCAGAAAATCCTGGTTCTTATTCTTATCAACTTTGACTTACAGACAGATTCAGGAATATTATGTTAGGATAATATAATAAAGAAGCTCAGTGAGTGAATGAGAGATTTGTGGTGTTAATTTTATACATTGTAAGTGTGTATGTTGTGAATGAGACTGCTATTCTCAAATGGATTACCATCCATTGATGTTCTTCATACAGATTTCAAGACCCATTTGTAACTATCAGTTATATCTATCTGTATGTGCATGTTCTATTTAAGAACATGAAAAATTCTCATAAATGATCAACAATTTATCTAGACCAGGCCCTACCACTCGAGCTGTGTTGAGTACAAATATAGTCAGAAAATAAGCTGAACAACACAGAAATGAGAAGCTGATTTGCCCTGACGTTTTCAGAGTTGGTACCCCTTCTGTTGCTTCTTTCTTTATGAATTGCTGTTCTAAGTGTAGATGATACCTTCTTTAGAAATTGACAGCCTATTTTAAATCTTACAGAGTTACGGAAACTGTTGTGGTGTTTGCTTGTGCTTTGGTGTTGTATAAAGTTCTGTTGAGTTTAAATTTAGTGCCTTCCAATTTCTTTGAAAGAGCATATGCTTTTGTACTAAGAGGACAAATAGAAATGCCTAATCTGCTTCTCAGCTGGGAAAACAGATTGTCAGGAAACTGTGTTTAGAGTTCTGGCTTCTACAGAAAATGGTATAAATGATACTGCTGGGGAAAAGAAGTTGAAGTGATTAAATAAAATCAGGAGAAAATACTTTGTCCCAACTGTTAGCCAAAACAAGTAGAGCATTAGCAGTTTTTCTTCCTTGACCCATCGAGCTAGTTTCACAATTGGTACTGGCTGTTTCAGAGTCAGGCTTGCACACACCTTTGATTCAGTGAGGTCACAGGATGTTGTGCAGAGGGAAACCTTCCAGAAGCTATGTGTGTGGAACACTTGTCTACTTTTAAGCGTCCTGTGAAAACCAGATATTTTTAATTTATTTTTTTTTTTCAAATCTGGGTATTCTAAACTGTATGCACTAATAGTTCTACTCTTAAGAAAGCTTCTAAAATCCTTAATAAATTAATTTTTTTAAAAAAAAAAACAAAACAGAACACCTATGTGATTATTTTCATGCAGCTTTGTGAATGGCAGGTTTGTTTCCTCTTTTATCTTCATCATTTTCACACCATTAAAGTGGATCTCTTCTGGGGATCTTTTAGGTCCCAGGTGCAGTAATTTCTTACAGAGGAGAAGCAATTTAAACGTTTCTGATTAGGCTTCTCACCTATAAAAACCTGAAGTTTTACAGAGTTCCTGAAATGTTTTGGATTCAGAACAGATGCATGTGAGGAAAACTAATCATAGCACAGATCTTCACCCCAAAATCTTTTCTATTCAAAATATGTGCAAGTTGAAGAGGGTTGTAATGGAGAACATAAGTCTCATGAGCAAAGACTAATTACATGTGGTATTTTCTTAGGAATTTTAATGTTACCTGGGGACATCCTTGAGCAGTCAGCACTTCAAGACACAGAAAACTGTTAGCCTGCTTACCCCAGTCAGGAATATAATCTCTTTGCCCAGGCTCTGGATTAAGCAGTTCAGGGCTCAATCAGTAGCAATTTAATGTACTTTGCATTATGACTGAAGTAGCATGACTTACTGTGAAGTCCTTATGCTTTGTGGCTCAGTGTAGGAGCCTAGTTGTTTCCTGTGGCTTTCCTATCCCATGAGCTTGCTTGCTAGCTAGCAGTAATCACTTTGCGTGTTTGTAGCTCAGCAGAATGATCAGTGATGTAGTAAGCATCTCATTTGACTCATCTAACCAGTACTTTCAAGTATATTTTTTTTTTACGCATCTCATTTTAATTTGCTTAGTGGCAAATACCAAGATCCAGCTGTACAATTCTTCTCCCAGAACTGATGAATACAAAAATATAATCTTGTGTTAAATGATCTCTTCAAATTCAATTCAGAAAACAGATACCAGAAGGAATGCATCTGCTATACGGGCTACAATAACTGAGGTACTGCAGAATTGCTCTTTCCATGGGCAGTACACTGTTTTAGTCATGACAGTCAACATACATCTACAGAACTTTAATAGTAATTGGAAAGGAAGTGCTCAGGCAAATTCATCTTTCCCATAACTGAGTTTTCAGTTTCTTTTTGCACTGACTCTGAACAGAGAAATTAATGTTGTTATTTATTCTGAATTGGCATTAATATGTCATATACACAGAAATATTTTGCTTGTCACAGAACAGCATGGTAGGCAGTTGCATGCTTCCTCAATTTACTGTTTTCAGGTTGGAAGTGTTCTGCATTCTTTGTATGTCAGGATCCAAGGTGCATTTTTGCGCGTGATGTCTTACAAAGGCGTGTACCCGTTGGGTTTGTTGTCCCAGTCTTAATAATGCTTTCCAGAAAGTATAAGCAATTGAAAAAGTGAAACTTTGTGCTGATAAGTTTGTAGTCCTGTAGCTCCTTGAATCTGTAGATGCCTCTGTATTTGCAGAAGTGATCTGTTTTTCCAAAGACCAGTTCTCATTTTGGGATTTACTACATAAATAGATTTAAAAATCCAAACCCCAAAACCAAATAACAGTTGAAGGTAATTATACTGCACGCTAGAGTCCACAGTTGAATGTTTACTTTAAATGGGTAGGATAAGGTCTTCTAAAATGGTTACTGAAGTTCCCAGTCCCAGTTTTATTTTTTCAGTAATGATCATACCGGATTTCAGAAAAAGTTTGTATCTTCAGTTTGTTAGAGTGGGCCTTTTCATGGCTGCCTGTCAGTGTTCATGTGAAGTTGCCAGTTTACTCTGGCGCTGAAGACTGTACTGTCTGTTCTGGACAGAAGTCTCACAGTTGTCATGGTGTTAATTCCCTAGGCAAATTCAGTAATGTTTCTTTCAGTTTAAGCACAGAGTACCTGACTTGAAGAGGAGAAAAACAAACCATACAGTTTTTAGTACTTGCAGCATCTGCTAAATGGTTATATGGTAGCCAGATTTCATTCTCTGCATATTGATGATGGCTAATATTAGATGACCATTTTCTTTTGGTATATTTTTTTCCAAAATTCTGTGCTTAGGAGAAGGTAACATATTGCTGTCATAGAACTGTCATATAAAAAGCAATATAAAAAAAAAGTTAGGGTTCATCGATGCAAAAAAGTAAGATATACAAAACTGATTAAATTGATCTGATTATTCAGCAGATAGATGAATACTGGTCATTGTTTATTGGTTTCTGGATTGTTTCTTTGTATCTTTAAAATAAAATTTTTAATTGAATTTTAGGTTAATGATTTCTTATTCATACACTGTTTTTTTACAGCGTTAGAGAAGCTTATAATGTGAATCCTACCATTTACATTTTTTTGTCCCTCCCTTCTTTTTTATAAGCACTATTGTAGAATTGGTGCTGTCTTCCGTTTTATACTTTTAATAAATTTTTCAACATTGCAGTTTTTACATGGAAAACCTGATGGAGGTGGGAAGGATATGTCACTTTAGCAGGAATATGCTGACACTGGGGTCTTTTCCCTAGCAGCTTGAGATTTCTTCCAGTGTTGGTCCAGCATGCAGAGCTACTGATGTCTCAGTAGTGACATGTTTGTGCCAGAGGGAAGCCACTCGGTCTTTGTACAGTGTTGCTGTGACAGAACACTATGCATGAATTTTCCTGGGTATATATTTAGAAACTTGACAAACAGTATTTTAAGGAGGACAGTTAATATTTTCAAGGGATGCTGCTATTAAGTTCTGGTTTGTGTGTGTTTAGTGGTGCTAAGTAAATCACTGTGCAATGATGACCTGTAACTGTTATATTACACAGAATCTAGGTAAAGAACTGTTCTTATTGAGGAGTGTGGCTCTGGTTTTTAGTGCTTTATGAAGCTGTTTTAATGAACTGTCCAGCTTTTGGAGGTTTGTTTTAATGTGAGAATAAGTCATTTTGTAGTCCTTGACACTCAAAGACAATTTGGAGGGTTGGAGCACATTCAGGTATGGTATAGAGACAAAATAAGGTGTTCTGCCTGCTTCTACTTCACTGCTATGTGAGATTGTTAGTAACCTTTCCAAAGAAAGGAAACTGTAACTGTGCAGTGAGGTATTTAGGCTATAGCCTTTATTTTACAGTAAATATTGCCTTTGTAAAAAGAGTACAGTAGTGGGAAAGAAATCCAGTATGTATTTCTTAGAGAAATAACATGACATTTAAAAAAGTGAAGTCTAAGTTTCTATTATCTGTATGCAAATAAGTAAATTTCACTGTAGTACCTTGTGAAACGCATTTGAAATAAAAAGCATTTCCACTTCTGATTTCAGGATAGTGGTCTGTTTTAGCCAAGTTGTTGAATTGTAACTTGCAAAATTCTTGCTTACCAAAGTCTTGTCGTAATTTTCTCCTTCTATACCTGTCTCCACCCCTGTTCCATCACTCTTGTTTTTCATGGTCAAACTGGCAGCAGGCTACTGAGCAGGAACTTGTGGTAGCACTGTAAGATTTTTGTGCTATATTACTTAGTGATAATGAAGGCTGAATCCTGTCAAGAGACTACAGAATGTAGTATCACATTGAAGGGTCATTGTGATAATTACCAGACGTGTCTTAATTGCTAAGTGGTAGAAATACAGTGGTCTTCCTATCAAATTGTGGGTTATTTTGTACTGGGGTTTCAATAGGCTTTAAGGGAAACAACACATGGGTACATGAATAAGGTATATTTTTTCAGTATCGTCAAAAAAGTTTTTGGGAACAGGGATAGATTTGGCAGTTGTAAAACAAACTGTGCAAAAATACTATTTTTTTAATTAAAAGAAGATAGAATTGTATACATCCCTGACACTGACAGTGGCTTATACACAGAAACAATGTTTTTCAGAGCTGCTGCCAGTAAAACTGTAGTTGCATAAACACCAAAAATCTCTTCAATCTACTAATATTAAAAAGTATTAATTCTGTTAATACCTCCTAAGTATGTGCTTCACATTTGATAGAAGTTAGGATCCAAATACTGTGGTGGTATTCTCCTGCTGGTCTTTTGATTTGGCTGTCAAAATAACTTACTCTTGGTGATTTTTATGCCTAGATACTACATTGTCTCAGTGTGAATCAAGTGATTGGACTTCTATACCGATAACTGACTGTAACTGTGTTGGTATGCCTGTAGCCAAACACAGGGAAGAGGTAATTTCATTATACTTTCTCTCATTATGAAATACAGCTGAAAATGATGTTTTGTTTTGTTGTGGTTTTGGTTTGGGGGTTTTTTTGTTTGTTTTTTTTTAAGGAAAATTCTGTTCTTTTAAGCATTGTACAAACCCTTTGTTCATTGTACAAAACTGCTGTATATAGAAACATTGCTGTTATACTTTCTGGTTATAGGTGTTTATGTAAAATATTGAAGTGAGTGAATGTCCATGTTCTTTTCTGTGATCTCCTAATGTGTTTTAGGAGTCCAGTTATGTACAGATGCCTGGAAGATGATAGAAAATATGGAACAGTGTTTTACAGAGACTTGATATGTGGCCTGGAAGCTACTGATATTTCAAATCTGTTTGAAATCTGTTTTGAGTTTTGTGGTCTTACGAGTTTTCTTGAAAAATTGTTTCAGATATTGTCTCTGATAGAAGAGAATTCAGTTGTGATTATACAAGGAGCAACTGGCAGTGGTAAGAGCACACAGGTTCCACAATATGTTTTGGATTCTTGCATCCAGAAATCTATCTACTGCAACATTGCTGTTACCCAGCCCCGGAAAATTGGTGCCCGCAGCATTGCCAGGTGGATTAGCAAGGAACGATCGTGGACACTAGGTGGATTTGTAGGATACCAGGTATAAGAAAATTTCAAATTGTGTTTAAAAATGCATTACAAAATACTGTATCTTCTTTCTTGACTACTTTTAAGCATATCTACCATACTGAAGAAACGTTAGAGAATCTGCCTTTAAATTGGAATTGCAGCTTTCGGTCTCCTGTTAAACATTCATAATTAAATGTTTAAGCTTTTAAAGTTGAACAACTATAATGCTAGTGAGACTCCAACAGAAATATTTAATTGTCTTCATTCTATAATTGCACACATCTATTTTATTCATCACTGAAATTCTTGCAGGAGAACTATATTCTGTCATTTTTCCTTTAAGCTCTTTAATTAACGTACTTGATTTGTTTGACTTTCCTACATTAACCCATCAATTTTGTCAAAACTTTCATCCATTTATGGCCAGACTATTTTGTGAACATCTTGTCATTTCTTCTTAACATGTGAAAAACGTGAACTAGATTTTCCTTTTAAATCTACCTCCTCCTTTTGTTTTGTCCAACGCATCTTCACACTCAGTTCTATTCCTCCGTTAATAAACTTGATGCCACTCTCATCTTCTGACACAGGTACTGGCACTTCAATCAGCTCTTTGTCAGTAGCCGCAATAAACTGCTGTGATCATTGTTTCACTAGTAGTTTGACAATAGCTGTCTCTGGAGTAGCTGCTCTGGGTCCTAAGGCCAGGGGGTTCGCACTGGTGTTGGCGGTAGGAGGATGTTTGTGGAGAGTTGTCTGCTTCTGGAGTGCTTTGCTGGGAGGAGTATGTTGGTTTCTTCCTCCTCTCTTCATTTTTCTTATTGTTTCTTCCTTTCTTTCTTCCACTTAGGGTCATATGTATATATGTTTGCTAACATGCATTTACAGCTTTCTTTTTCTTCCTTGGTCTGCAGCTCCAGGTTACTTCCAAATGTACTACATCTGGTGCCATTTATGTATGCTAGATGTTTTCTTTACCCATAAAACTGATTGATTTTTTTTTTTTTTACAGTTCCAGGTTTGAGGCATTTTTATTTTTAACTGACCATTACAGAGCTGTTTATAGCATGGTGTCTACAGTGCCAAGCTTCTGCCTCATTTGTTATCCCACACCTGCTTTCTTCTGTGCCACATCTTGTATCTCTGCTTCCCAAGGTCTCTGCTACTATACCAGGGCTCTGGATCTCTACACTGCACTAAGTTGCTGTCACAACTAGACCGAGTAAAGCAAACATGAAGGCAGATCAAGAAAAGTTCAAAGAGAGCAGGCCTGACATGCCTTAATCCTGAGGCCTTGCTAACTCAGTACTAAGTTTATGGCCTGTTACTAGTAATAAGAATACTGTATTACAGGGTTATGCAGATTCATCAGCTTCATTTTCCCATCAAAAATATCTTTATTGTCATCCCTACTGAATGCTCTTCTTTGTCTTGGGTATCAAACCTTAGCGGTTTCTTTTGATATATCTACAACAAATACCATAGTAGGAAATTTTTTTCTTTTTTTTTTTTTTTTTTCTTTAAAAGAAAAACAACTCTGAAGTTTACTTTTTCCACAGGGAGATTGGAAGGCAAACTAAAAATACTCTCTATGCTCAGTCACCTAAGTTTCAGTTCCAAGAGGTGAACACTCCAGATAATTGTGTGAAAATTATGATCTGACATTATCTGTCTTAATTTTAACTAAACCAGTATTAACAACCTTCAGTTATGATTTTGTAGCATTACTTTTGGTTATGTATGGTTTTTTTATTCAGAATAGTTTCTATGTGAAGTCTTTTATATCATTTGATACCTTGAATTAGTTAGTCATAAAATTGCTAAGTTGATTCATTAGACTAATGAATCTTATAAAATAGTGGTGTGCTTCCCAGCTGTCTTCAGGACAGTATATATGGATGTGCCATGCTTGTTTTGCAAGCACTTGTGTGAGCTGAGCAAAAATGGACATAGAACAGTTGAGTGTAGACTCATCTGCTCTAGGCCTTTGTAAAAGCTGAAAGTGAATAGCTGGTCATGGCTCTGCCTGCCTGCCTGGGTAGGTAACACCTGAGATAGCTAAAGTTACAGAAGTATTTTAGAAATTAAAAATCCACTATTTAACACAGAGTTGTAGAACTTTCTTCTCAGGAATGAGTTGCCTAGTTTTGGTAATATCTTACACCTCTTTCATTTTCTCCTGTCAGTAAGCAGTCTATATTTTGCAAAATCTTTTTCTTGCTCTGTATACTAGTAGCAAGCTCCATGTATGTACCTTTAAAAGCCTTTGAAGAATTCTTCTCAAGCTGGAGCCCGCAGATTGGAATTTTGATTTTTTTACTTTATAAACTTCGGGGTTTAATTTTTATTTATATATGTTTTTTAATTTCTTCCAAAGAACATGTTTGTGGTTAACTGGTTCTGGGCTTTAAGAACACATTTGTACAGAGGCTTTTACAAGTTTGAGTGAGTAATTTTGATGGGTGCACACTATATTTCATTTTGGAATTATTTCGGATGTACGTTCCTGTAAATACATTCAATATCTGTTCCTGTCTATGTTATTTTTCTCACTGTGTTAGGTAAGTTTAGAGAACATTTCCACAAAGAAGACAAGGTTACTGTACATGACAACTGGAGTTCTTCTTGAGAAAGTGGTTAGTGCCAAAAGCCTAGCTGAATTCACGCACATTTTCCTTGATGAAGTAAGTGGGTGGAAATATATGAAAGTTTTCTTAATAGGAAATTTAAATTTCTTTTGTCTCTCTTACCATGCTAGAGAAAGAAATGCAGATGTTTACTTGTAAAGATGCTTTGTGTAAGTTCTCTAAGCTAACACTTCTTGAAATGCATTTAGCAATCCTTTGAGCAACCAAGTTTAGAACTGAGAGTTTTGGGAGGATTTTGGGGAGTTTTTAGCTTTTGATATGAATGCCTTGAAATGTTTTCTGAAATCCACTGTGTGGGTTTCAAGAATGTGTCTGGCTAGGCCTGTTAGGAGGAGGCAGCTAGTTTTTACTCACTTGGCTATTACTGCCCTTAGAGTCTTTACTCTTTGGGAATATCCTGAAAAATAAAATAGCCCTCTGAAATCCAGCCAGAAGACAGGGAATCCACAAGTGGACTGTGAAGTTCTTTGTTATTGCTGTCACTTTACTAAAAAGGAAAAGAAAATATATTTGTAGGTTTCTTGTAATTTGTGTATTTTTTACATGTTTTTATGCTTATTTTCTGTAGTAAGTGGTATTTGGCTGTTAAACATAGTCAGATGTGAAATTGTGCTTTCATAAACCATGAATGTAAATCACATGTAAGATGTAGGACTTAAATCTTGGGATGTAGTGACACAGAAGAGGACTTACAGGTGGTTGTTCTTTGTGGTTTTGGTTTGGTTTTTGTTTGGTTGGTTTTGGTTTTTTTAATGCTGGTTTTCATTTTTATTCCGTTATGGTATTGTAGCTGAGAGTGATTTTTGTGTGTTTGAGGAGCAGGGATACAGTTCTTGGTATACTATTAGAGTAATAATGTAATAATGAAGGCTGTCATGACTGCACTTGAAATGGAACACTGAAAACCTGAAAGATAAGGAAATGCAGATTAGATGTAAGATGCAAAAGTTTAGCAACAGAAGATGCATACATAGAAAAGTGTTAGTTTGTTCTTTTAGTTTTAAAAATTATTAGTTAGATATGAAAATTGAGTGAAGATTTCTGGCCCCTTGTGCAGGAGAACAGATTTATACAGAGATTTTTCAAACCTTGTTTGCTTGGGTACTGTAATTTGAACTGATGGTATTAGCTTGTAACACTTCTTTCAGCAGCTCCTAGGCTTTCAAGACGATACGTGTTTTTTGCTTCCCCAGTTCAAATTCTAATCCCTCCTGTTGCACATATGCCACTTTTTCCCCCCACATCTACCTCACAGATTGTGATCTTTACCCAGTAGTAACCATTGCAGCAATCGGGTGTTCCCCACTTCATTCTTAATTGCAGGTCCCAGCCCTCTTAGGATACTGCAGGCATTGAGGAGTATACCTAAACAAACCTAGGTCCAAAAATCATGACTTCTCGCAGGAATACCTTGCTGTCAGCCTGAAAACTCCTTTGGCTAGCCCGTTTTTGTAATGGGGCTGTATTGAGCATAAGTGTATTCTTATATTGTTGCAATATGCCAGTTACCTTACAGAGGATGAATGTTGACCTTTGAAGGTTGAGCTCTGGAGAAGGCTGCTCCACATAATATTTATAAACTAATTCAAGAAAGGAATGTGATCATCATTGATAACGTTGAGAATAAGTATTTCTTGAACTGCAAGGAGCAGTCAGAAAAGTCAGGTGCTAGGATATATAAAGAATTGGATGGAAAATAATGCTTAAGAAAAGTTGTGTAGTTTGATCATATCTAAAAGCCATTGGGAACAATGAGCATCTGTTCAATTTGCTTAGCTTTTAGACAAGCCAGCATAGTCCCTGCCTGGATTATTTGTGATCTTACCACTACAATTGACTTAGCCAACTTGAGTATCACTTCAGCTGTTATTGTCAACTCTACGAGAACTAGTGGCTAGAGCTCATGATTGGTTTTCCAGTCATTATTCTGCAGTTTTCATTTCTTAATAATGACATAATTTTCACAAAGGGCACTGTAGTCATCTTAACAGCTGTGTTGGGATTTTAAAATGTGATTAACATGCATAGTCTTAAAAGGTGTATTTTCTTCTATGAAAATGTGTTGTTCCAAGTTACAAAAATAAAACATGAAACTGAATAACAAAGGAAGAGATTGTTAAAAAGAAGAGCATGAATTAATGAAGATTAAATTGTGAATAATGTCTTCCAGGTGCATGAGCGTACAGAAGAAATGGATTTCTTGCTCTTGGTGATCCGCAAACTGTTGTCTACAAATTCTCAGTCTGTAAAGGTATATTCTACTATTTTTTTCTTGCAAGAATAAATTTTTACATGTTTTTGATCTACAAAGGGCATGTTTTAAGGAACTTATCATAAATGTGTCATTATTTTTTACTAAAATATTTAGTTTGCCACTCTTCATAAGCAAGCAAGCTAAAGGGCATTCTTTCCCTGGCTCCTGTAATGTGTTCTGAGAGACCTTTTTTTTTCCTCATGTTAAAATGCATTAGTTTCTAAAGTCTGCTTAAGGCTAAAAAATGCAAGATGGATATTTGACTAGAATTACGTATCAAGGGCAGTGCTTGTCCTTCGTTAAATATGGTAGCATTAACTCTTGGAAGTACTGAACTTTTTTTTAAATGGGACAACATATTTGGAAAAATAGGAAAAAACCACAAATGCTGTATTGCAATTTCTAGACAGAACTGGTAGTAAAACGTGGTTGAGATTTTTCTCTGCATGCGAGGAAATTATGCTTTGTACTAAAGCAGAGTTTGCAGGGATTTAGCGTGACCTATTTAGTCTTTGTGGTCTCAAAGTAATGAACTCTGGAACTGTAAGAAATTAAATACAAGTGCTTGTCCCCCTGTACTCAGTTGTACTGAGGCCACACTGAGCATGTCCAGAAAAGGGCAACAGAGCTGGTGAAGGATCTGATGAGGAGTGGCTGAGGGAACTGGGGCTGTTTAGAAAAGAGGAGGCTGGGGGGAGACCTTGTTGCTCTCTACAACTCCCTGAAAGGAGGGGGTAGCGAGGTGGGGGTCGGTCTCTTCTCCCAGGTAACAGTGATAGGACAAGGGGTAATGGCCTTGAGTTGTGCCAGGGGAGGTTTAGATTAGATATTAGGAAAAAATTCTTTCCTGAAAGGGTTGTCAGGCATTGGAACAGGCTGCCCAGGGCAGTGGTGGAGTCCCCATCCCTGGAGGGATTCAAGAGACATGTAGATGAGGTGCTGAGGGACATGGGGTAGTGGTGACTTGGCAGTGCTGGGTTAATGGTTGGACGTGATGATCTTAGAGGTCTTTTCCAACCAGGGAGAAAACAAAGCTCTAACTTTGTAATTTTGTAATAATTGAAAGAAAAGGTGTCACCAGGTAACAAATGTGATTTCTGTTCTTCTGTTCATGTAAATACAGATTAAGAATCTTGGCAGAGTCAGCAAACAGAGCAAGGAGTTTAGTGTGATCCTTGAGAGTTTTAAGTTGTGTAAATTAATTGAAACTGAGAGGACTTATTTGACACATTTCAAAATCATTATAGTAATGTTTTTAAGGCTGGGTAATAATTACACTTACTGCTTTTATAGGAGGAAGCCCATCTTTTGATGGAGTTGAAGGCACTGATATCTAATCTAACTTTTAGTAAAACATGAGTTGCAAATACTTAGTGTATACTTTTTTCTTTTGAGGACCACGTGGAGATCATAAGCTTAAGTAAGAGTACTATATGATTTTAGGCTGAACATTTACACAGAAGTAAGTTTTCCACATTGGTCTAGGCATTTAGCCTGAGCCATTCTCTTACATGTCCTTCCTTTCTCCACATGCTGCCTGGGGAATCTGAAGCATTTAGCTTCGGTTATCTTAAATGTGTGTAGGATACGTATCTGTAGTAAGCAAAATTAGACCATTTTAGCACAAAGAATAAGAGGAGATTCCACCATAGCATGGCATTTTTGCGTTTAAAATTAATGCTTTACATTTCCTGTGCAATTTTTAAACAGGTAATTTTGATGTCTGCTTCCATCAACTGTAAAGAATTTGCTGATTATTTTGCATTTCCGGGTTGTAATGGTCTGAGCCCAGCCTGTGTATTTAAGGTGGAAGGCAAACCTTATGCAATCAAAGAGTATTATCTTGATGATTTGAAGAACACTGTTAATTTCAAGGTATTGTAAATATAACTTTATTTCTTTGAACACAGTAGGAAAGAAATTGAAATAGTTAATTGAAAGCTGCATAATAAAATTACAAGTAACTAATTTTACATTACAGTTATAGATAATAATTAATATATGATGATAAAGCAGGAGTCTTCTCACCAGCAGCCTAGTTTTTCTTGCGTGTAACAGAAATGGAAAGTAAAAGGCTGGAACTTTTAACGGGTATGTGGAATTTCGTTTGTTGGTTTGCATCCAAGATGAACAATGTAAAAGTCTGTGCAGAAAGTAACATACGAGGATTTATAGATATCTTTGAATAGAGCCAACAAACTCGGAGAATATTTCCAGGGTTGGTTCATGTTATTGTTATGTATCAAAGGCAAAAAGAGCTAGGAAATGAAGTGGGTAATCGGAAAAGAAGCATTTGTGATTACAAGTTTGACGTTATCAAGTTGACTTCTCTATCAGCTGAGGCTCAAGTGCTTCTTATTTTTTCCTTGTTTTCTTTTTTTCTTTTAATAGTCCAAGAGCTGTTATACAGTAGTTTTGAACGTATTTCTGTTGTAGCCACATGGGCCACTATGGCAAATACGTAATTTTGAGTAATGGAAATACGTTAGAATAATAGATACTCACCAAATCCCTAGTGGCCATTTAACAGCCTTTATGGCTGCACTGGAGAATGGCTGGTTAAAGCAAAGTAGAACAAATGCACTCAGGCTTTAATAGTGACAACCACTCTAAAAATAACTTGAGCATAGGAGTAATTATAAGTCAATTTTGATAATTCATAACACTGTTAGAATGTTAATACAATGAAGAAAACAGGGAATGCACTTTAAAAAGTAGCAGTACCTGAACACACTCTTATTACTTAGCTTTCATCCCTCAATTCTGCAGAAACTAAATTAGAGAAATAAAACAATCAAGTAGTTTATGGGAAACCCAGAAGAAAATAATTGCTTATGCTGTACACAGCATAGGCATTGATTATGCCTCAACAGGCAAGCTAAAATAAAAGGCTGTCAGCTGCTGAAGTTTTAATGCAGCCAAAAAAATAAACTAAGTGCATATAGCAGTTGGTTCGTCAGTTTTTATACATCAGTATGGCAGCTCAGATAATAGGGAGGATATTATGTAATATATGGTTTTTGTAAAAGGTTTTTGATTGTAGATAACAAAAAAAGGATAACCAAGAAATTCAGTAAGAAGTCTACTTCAGTCAAGTTGCATTTGTCATAGCTGCACTTTGAGCTGAATGTCAGCTGCCACACCTTTCACCTCAGAGATCACAAACAAAAGGAACTGCTTTCAGTGCTTATGCCTTTTTATATTTTTTATTTTCTGTGTGTATATAAGCATTTAGCTTAGTTTTCATCTATTTACGTTGTATTGCCCTAGCTATAACCATTCTGTTGTTAGGAGAAGTATAGAATTGTCCAAAGAAGTTATTTGTACCTTAGGACAACAGTAGAAGTGCTTTTGATTTTTTTTTAATTTTTTTTTTTTAATATGTGTGAAAAAAGAAGAAATTGAATTAGGAAGCACTGACGTTTGGTCTTGCATATTGTTTCTTACGGTGTTACGTGTGGAGATTGAATAGCAGTTTTATTTTAAAAACACATAAAAATATGGAAGGTCTAAGAAGATTTATGTAATATCCTAATAAAAATGAGAGCAGAGCCTGAGTGTTATGGCAGTTAATGAGTTAATGCTGCTATATGGAAGCAGGGGCATGTCTTTCATCATGCTAAAATCAAAATTAGGTAACTGCCTGAGGTACAGGCTTCTGGCTTTAATTCTTAATATTTTATTTTTGCCTGTAAAAGCCTATAAAACTCACATAAAAGAACACTGAAGTTAAAAGAAAAAGCAGTCTTTGCTTTTTAGATAAACGTAATTTTCCCAAGTATCCTTTTGATTTTAAAATTAGTAGCTCTGATGTCAGATTACATAAATCATCACTCATTCCCTAAAGCATCTTGATTGAAATCAGTGTTGTCCTTTGTAACGGTCTCACATGCTGTGAGGTATGAACCTTTGCCCCTTCTCAAAAAACCTTAAAATAATTGGAGGTTACTGTGTAAAAGTAGAATATTTTAATGAATCCTGCAGAGCTCTTGGCTGTAATATGTTGCTTATTTCTGTAGATGATAATGTTTTAAAATGGTGTTTGAAAATAAAAATTTTCTTTGAGCAATTCTGACTTGGGTAATTTGACTTCACTGATACTAGTTCTGATTTGGAAGATGAATAGAACTGCCAGTCATTATTTTTTCTTTTGTATGCCTGTTTGCAGTAAACCCTTTGCTGTGGGTAGATAGACATCTAGCTGAATCAAAGATAAAGCTTTCCACTTGAGTTGCTTTGTTTATAGGAAACCATAAAAATAAGAGCAAAGGAAGGGAGAAGCACTCTTCAGTGTAGCACTGGCTTACTCTTGCCCAGTTACTGGGTCATTTATAGGTGCTACTGTTAGATTTTTGAGTATAGGTTTATAAAAACTACTTTTTTTCTTTTGACATAATGGCCTTTGTAAACGCGTTTTTCTGGATATTTAACTGGATGATTTTGTCTTATCAGCACTCTCTAAGGTCCAAGGAATCAGTGAAACACAGGTTTTGATGAAAAATACATGCAGGCTCTATCTATAGGCAAATTTAAAGTTAGTTCTGTAAATGCTTACCTATTGCTATCATATAGTATTGGAGATATCAAATGCAAATTAATTATATAGCTAATTCTGTGAGCAGATTTTAAAAACGTAGGTAACTAAGGGGTCTAGATGTTAGTCTTTGGCAGTAAATCTGTGAAATCCCATGTCTGTACTTCTTACCTAAGGCAAAAAGGAGAGTCCCGTTTCTGGCTTGCAAATGTAAAAACTCCTTCATATCCCTGGAACTGAAGTGAGAGTCCAGATGAAAGGTAGTGAACTGCTGTCAAAAGCTATTCTGATTATGTTGTATTATTTCAGTCAACTCTGACTGGGCTTTTGGATTTGCTGTTTGTCACCTTGTTACATTTTATTAGGAGTGATGTGGCAGCCTTGTCATGTTCAAGAATACTAAAGGTTACAAAATTGGAAAGACAAATTTGACAGTTATTTAAGGAGGGATAATACAAAACCAAAGAATCTTATGCTTGAGCAGCCCAGAGAAGATGATAAATTCCTTAGATTATCACATATATTGGGGAAAAAAGTACTACTCAAAACTACTAGACTGTTGTCTGTGGAGTCTCACGGGCTGATCAAGCTTAATTGGAAAAGCAGTACCATCATGGCTGTAAAATGCAATTAAGAAGCTCTGAGGCTCACAGAGATGTACACCTGAAAAGTATACCTGGCTAGTTGATTCCCTGGGATCAGAAAAGTGGAAAGAATATTGTCAAGTTCTTACAGATAGCTTTTTTGGATCCTCCAATTCATCCTTTACCTTAAAGTAAGATCATTTTCTCAGGGTTTTCAGAAGGAGCCTTTCTGCAGACACCAAGGTGACCTAAGGTGGACACGATGTAGTGTTACAGGTTGGCTGTTCTGATAAGGGTGGGAAAGCTGAGGGCTGAGGTTGCAGCAGCAAAAGGTGATCTAAATGATTAAGTTGCTGTCTTTGCTTTAAAGACTTGATAGTTTCTGTTCATAAATACTAAAGCCTTGAGTTTGTGACAGAATTGTGGAAAACAGCGTAGACAGAATCATGGTTATATTGTGTACAACAGAATCATAGTTCTTTGACAGGGTATGACCTGAAACACACGATCCCTTAAATGCAAAGACAATTTAAATGAGAAAGAGGCACATGATTTATTTGGCAGTTGGGTAGAGATTTGCATTTTACCACGTGTGAGAAGGATTGTGACTGTCTTATACAAATTTCTTTCCTTCTTGTTGTCCTGTTCCCATGGTTTGTGGTTAGTCTCATGTGCTTAACACTTCTGGATAAGAAGTATGTCTATTAGAGAATGGAGTGTGGGCTAGTGCTTATCTTTAGAGTAAAGATCAGAAGTATTTCTTTAGCATTAGAATGGTAGGATGCTTGAAGGAAAGTGTGTATTTAGAAGGTAATGACTGCTACAGATCAAATTACTTCTTTGTACAGCTTCTTTGCTGGATTGGTTTTAATGGAAAAGCATTTGACAAATTGACACATGTACATGATATAAAGTCTTCTAGCCTGTTACACTGTGTTAACCTCAGTGCTTTCTTCTCCACACAGCTTCCTTCTCAAAGAATTGAGACACCAGTGATAGTAAAGGAAATGTATGAAGTAGCAGTGGTTTTGATTCAGTCATTTGATGAGTTGGAGATGCAAAGCAATAGGTAAGATACAGATCAAGATCTGGAATCAGTGGTTCTTTGGGGAAACAAGATACTAATTAAGGAACAGTAGCAGCCCATGTATTCTAGTTATTAGTGGTAACTTAATTTTCTATGTATCACTGCTTTTATTTTATATATTCATGTGATTTCTGCTCAGGGTAGTCATACTATGACTGTACTAAGACTGCTTGTGCTCTTGAAATGCACTTCATGCCCTGGAGTGTAAATGACCATTCAAGCCAGCCATGTCATATGAAAACTAGATTCTTTGCTGCAGACCAGAGCTAAATATTATTTACATGAACAATAAAACCGGAACTACTGTTTTGTGTTGTAAACTAAAATATACATTAAGCCATGAAAAAAGAGTACAAACTAGTTGTTCATTTTTACTGGCTGTTTAACTAATGCCATACTGCCTTTTGAAACAAGCAAATATTGGTTTGTTACCCTGTGTTTTGTAAATTGGTGTTTAGTATCTGAAAATGTGGTAGAGTTGCTTCTGCAACATTGACCTAACACTGAGTACATATTGGTTTTTATTCCCATATATTCTAATCATTTATAAATGTATGCTGAAGAAATAATTTTGGTTTGTAAGCCTAATTTTTTTTTTTTTTCAAACTTAGCATGATACAAGTTTTGAAATTTTAAGAAAGCATTGCTTAAGCTCACCTGAGCAGTTACCAAGTGAACCACTGAAGTACAAGTGTTGATGGAGGTATACAAATACAAAAAATCTGGCACTAACTTTTTTACTTTTACATAGTGATTTCTGAGCTTTTTTTTCTTGATGATTTCATTTGATCTTTTCAATTAAGCTGTTTTACTGTAGCCAAATTAAACTACCTTTTACTAATAAGCTGCCTTTTTTAAGCAAACATGAAGGCATTAGCATTTCAGCTTTCAAATACCAAAAGGGCTATTATGAACATCCATTGTTATGTTTTTTGTATTGTGTTTTTCAGAAAACATAGTTGCAAATAGTGTTTTGAATTCCATTTCTTCAGTAAGTTTAAATGATACATGTTAGAAAAAGTGTGCAGTTTTGCTTGTTCTTTCAGAATAAAACAACTTGGATGATAAAGTAGACTGAGGTTGTGAAACTAATGAAACTGCATATTCTGTTAGGGAGAAAAAACCTGCAAGTGTTACATCAGAACGTGGAAGTGTGCTCGTATTTTTACCAGGTGAGTATACATCTTAATAACTTTCTTATTTGTCATCTAATGAGCTTTCTTCTGGCACTTCTTCCAGGGCTTTATCGAACACATATTTAACTGAGGTCGATTGGTCTGTTTGGGTGTTTTTCTTTCAAACTTGTTTAAATATGGCAATAATTGGAAGAGCTGTGAGTCAAAAATTAAGACTTTGTATGTTTTTAAAATGAAGTTTCAGTAATTAATTCTGGAGTTAATCCACAGAAATTCAGTTGCTCCATTTATGTTAGTGTTGTGTGAAGTTCCTAGGATTCTTTTAGAGAGACATAGTGTAGTCTTTATTTAGATTCTTGTTCTAAGAGTTAAAATTAATGGATTTTTTTCTTTCCAGGTATGTTGATTGGTGTAGTAGGAGAATGCTCAAAAGCGTGCACAATGACAGCGATCGGAGAACTGGTTATATATAGTTTTAGTCTTGTTTAAACAGTAAACCTAAGTTATCTTACACTGCCTGTAAAGTCTAGCTAAGAGGTTAAAGTAAGAATGACAGCCAAAACAAAAGCACATAGTAATTTCTGTGTAGCTACGCTGCAGACTAGGTTTCCTGAGCATCACAAACATGTTACCTGGTGGTTTCAAGTATTCTTTTACGTCATGGATGTGAAAGTTTTCTAGCTGAAAACTTTGAAAAGACTTGGTTATGTTCTAGTGGAGAGTCACCTTGGAGTCAGGAGCAACGGTTTGCTTGGGCACATTGAGGTCTATCCCTGCTAGGACTTTCTGACTCTCTGTAAAATCTTAGAGTGCCATTTCCCTGTGTTGAGCTTAGCAGTAGACATGCTAGCACTAGGGCTGGAAACACAGCACACCAACACAAAAATATACTGTGCTTGCAGAGTAGCTTTCAGGCATTAGAGCTGCCTTTGTTGAAGTTACCCTCTCTACAAAATCAGTTTGTAGAAGGAATTACTTCATTGTGTCAATATAGGACCTGTTCCAGTTTGCCATTAATAAAGCAAGGAGACCATCTCTGTTGCCTCCGGCCTCTCATATTGATGTTTGTCTAGTGTGCTTTCAGACTTCCTCAGGCCCTCATGAGTCTTCATTTCAGGCTGAAATTACTCTAGCACTTACAGTTCCCAAATCTTTTTTTTTTTATCTTCTACTTTGAGGTGTTTCTTAACTGTGCTGCTGTCCCTGATGGCTTGTAACTGCAACTGATAAAATGAAACGTTTTGTTTAAGTACATCTGGTAAATTAATTAAAACCTGCATAGATAGTGCTTTCTGAATGAGCTGGTACTCAAGTTTGGGTTTTATTGTTGTTCAGTGTTTGACCTTGGCTTGTTTTATAACTGGATACTCAAGACTCATCTTGAACACAGGATTAACAAATACCTCTTGAAATTTTCTTCTGGCTAGTCTGTCCCTAGGTACTAGGTGTACGAAGTGCCATGTTAAACTGGACAGTGATTTTTTTTTTTTTTTTTTTTTTTAAAATGCGTGCATAAATATGTTCCCAGGAGGCTGCGTTAAGTTTGCACAACCAGTCTTAATTCTGGCATTTTGTCATTTTAGTGCTTGACATGGCAACCTTAATGTTTCTTCAGCAAATACATTGATGTATAATTCTTTAGACCTTTTAAAGAACAAATTGGAAAAAGGTCAGACTGTTCTGACTGAACCATCACTGAGCTACACCTTCAAGTATATAACATGCTTCTGCCAGACTAGCTGATGAGCTAAACAAAAGCAACAGTAGGTTGTCATCCTCTTCAGGAGCTTGCAGAAGATGGGGAATGGCCTGGTTTCTCTGTGCTTCACATGCGCTTGCTGATGGCAGGAATTGCATAGCTTAAAGCTTTAGGATTTTCTTTCAAAGACATTCTGCTCTTCCTGTCCTAAGCTTTTATCTGTTCTACTTATGTCGGTCTCTTTGTTCTGTGTTTTCTTTTGCACTTCTCCATTCACCACTCTCCTTATTGTCCTGGTACGTTTGCCAGACAGATTTTCGGACTAGTTATTGTTACATTCCAAGATCTGTCTCTCCTGGTGGCAGCCTTTTGTTCTGTAGGCATCATGATCAACTGTTGTCACTTCCAGAACTGGGCAGCAGATACTGCCTGCTGTGTCTAGTCAGTAATTACTAGACTGATTAATAATTGCTATCAGTATTGGTTATGCAGGGTCTGCTTCTACTGATCATGGATCAAGCTTCATTGTTTTTAGACATAAATTGGATTCAAGCCTTGATGTCTCACTCGTGTATGATGCCAGGCAGTATGGCAAGTAGGAATCACTAGACAGTGCAATAGTCAAGCAGTACCTGGCGGGACTGAGTAGGTCTGGCGGGACTGAGTAGGTCTGGCGGGATTGAGTAGGTCTGGCAGGCTGTGTCCAAACAGACCATATCATGATGTTCTTGTGTCTTCTCTGTATCTTTAATTACATGCTTTAGTTCATGAACACGCACATTTTTTTCTATATTGTAATAATCTTATAAAGTGGTACTGTTTTTATATTTCTCAGGTTGCATGTTTTTCTTTACAGTGCTGAAGGTAATAATGAAGCTTTGTTAATTGCTTCATTATTGTGCTAGTCATTAGCTTGTTATATAGCTGGTTATTTGCATTCCCGAGTACTCTTACTTCATTTGAGCTGTGATGTAAATTACACTTCCTGGATGTCTTTTTTAGATTCTAATGGCATTGTTTTCGCCTGCAGTAGCCTCACACAAAGGACATCTCTGAAACTTTTAAATTTCCCTCTGATTACCCCACCACCACCATTTTTTTTCTTCCTCCAATTCACCTGTTCTCCCCCATCCCTGACTTCATTTGTCTCCCTTACCTTCAGTCACTTTTCCCTCATTTTCCAATTTCAGTCTTTGACTCCAGTAGTCAATTAGTCTCCATGTTCTCCTGCAATTTCTTTTCCCAATCAACGTTTTAGTAACACCATGTTGGTTTCTTCTTCAGTCTTTTTCCTTACTTGCCCCTTTTTGAAAGTTTTCTTGCTTTCTGGCCTTTTTTCCTTTCTTATCTTAACTTGATCATGATTTGTAGCCCATCATAAATCCTTGTTTCCTCTCATTTAAGTTATTTTTCTGTTTTGTCTTTTCTGAAAATATCTCTTTGTCCACTTGCATTTGTCTTCCTTCCTTTTCACTTCTGAAGTCAAGTAACAGTCATCTAAAGAGTGCAGGAAATTTCACATCCAGGTGCTCAAACTGCATTTAGCCTCACTGAAAGTTGCAACAATCCTGTACTGCAGTTATAGAATAACTTCGTTTTTAATATCTAACCGGGGAAGCTCGGTGTTGGACAGACTTCTGAAAATGGGGCTTTTGGAATTGAAGTCTAAATAAGAAGTAAACTAGGCTTCTCAGAAAGTTTTATGCCTGTGGAGGTGTTCAGGAAAACAGCAAAAATCCCTTAATCGTAAGATTTCCCCTGGCAGACATGAAATCTGTGTCCCAGAGAATGGGCACTGGAACTGCCAAAGGTAAGATGATTAAGGCAGAAATAGTTTGGGTTTTTTTTTTTGTCGTGCTCTTGGAAACACCTTTTTTTGGCCGAAATATCCAGATTTATCCTAAACCAGACATTCTGCATGTGGTGAGCATTGTCAGTTGTAAGGAACTGAAACAAGATGTAATAACAGGACACTGGCAGATGGCCTTTGTCTGATATTGCCACTTTAGTAAGTGTAAAATTATGCAAAATTACTCTTGAAAAATTAATGATTCGCAGTGTTTCAATGAGTCATAATTATATCTGTTTAACTCTTCTGCTGTTTTATTATATGGTGAAAAGGAGATAATAATGAAAGTCAATTAAGAATTGAAGTAGATGTGATAATTAGTTTTATAATTGTTAGCGATTACTAAAAAGAAAACAAACTCTTGATTACTTTTTTCCCTAGGTTTGAGTGAAATAAGATGCATGCACTCACGTCTTTCAAATCTGCTTAACCAAAAGTAAGTTAGAGCACATTTGCCTCAGGTCAACTAAACTTGAACATGAATCCTTCATCTGTATGAGTTGTAAATGCATGATGTGATTTAGCACAAAGATGTAATTAGTGAAATATTTACTGATGCAAAAAATATAAAAATCTGTTTTATTTAGGTGGCAACTGTACCCACTTCACTCATGTATGACATTCGAGGAACAGAGTAATGTGTTTTTGGCTACAGTTCCTGGCTACAGAAAAGTAAATATTATTGAATCACTACTCTTCTATTAAGTGTGTGAAACCTTTTGCTAGAGTAATAATAGCAAGTAATATTGTATATAAATCAGTGTTAGCTGTGCCAACTCAAACTGTTGTGTGAGAGCAAAGCAGGTTTATTTTTTCAAGGTGTAAACTGATTGCCTTTCTTACCAGGCTGTTGCTTTAACTGGTGTTTAGACCTCAAGAGAAATGCAATAACAGGAAGTTATCCTTAAATTATCGTGTGACACTTTTTATCCTTCTGAATAGCTTTTGCATTTGGATTCTTGCACCTGCATGACAGTAATGTGCTGCTGGTGGCACTGCATGGCAGAGTACTCCCCCAGTATGGGGGTCTCTCACCTGCTCTGTACCCCACATTTTGCCTAGTTTCTTGGTTTTCTTTATCACTGTTAGTAGTGTGATTTTTGTTATGACAAAGGCGTAAGGAAATATTTCCATTTTTCCTCTATGTTGTCATATGCAATATTATGTTATTACGCTTTTCTGATCTTAGGCAAAGAAACTACAAGTTTCCTTGTGTTGTATTGCTTTTTTAATGTTTATTGTATACAGTGTTTTTGTTACGTTCGTATTTCTTCATACCAAGTTGGATTTTTCATGTAGAAACATTAATGTGAGTAATTTCTTCTTCATGCATTTGTTGCTCATTTTTTGCTTCAAAACTCAGGTTATTCTATCTACAAACATAGCTGAGAGCTCTGTAACAGTTCCTGATATTAAGTATGGTAAGTCATCTAAATCTTGTAGCTGTGTATATACTGTATTTGTAGTGTTTTCCTTACTTGTGCGAGCCTAAATCTCCATAACATGTCAGTGTTTTACAAAGCGTTGCTGTTCGAGTTTCATTTTGACAGTTGAATTCTTTCTTTCACAGCAGGGAACAGTTTTAAATCTGAATATATGAGCAAATAGTAGAACTAGTGAGTGGGGTGTTTGAGTTTAATCTTTATTGGAGGAGGAAAAAAATATTTTAAAATGAAGTAACAAGCAGAATCAGACCTCATGTCACAAGTACCTTAAGCTTTTTATTCACATTCTGACTATATTTTGAAATAATTGCATCAGATTAAGCAAATTCTGATAGAGAATGTCTAAATGCAGAAATTGTTGCCTTTAAATGCTTGTCATCTGCACTAACTGTTTATTATATTTATGTTAAAATCTATTTGCAGTTCTGTTAGTATGCAGAATATCCTGGGTCTGGTTGTTTATAAGTCTAGTGTTCTCCTTACTGTTTTTCAAATAATTGAAACTTTCCTTTTCTGATAACACAAAATCAACCAGCATTTTTTCCTCTGTCATGAGGATAAGTTGTTCCATAATAGTACTAGTATTTTTTTTTTCTTAATTGCAGTGATAGATTTCTGCTTAACTAGAACTTTGATTTGTGATGAGGAAACTCATTACCAAAGTTTGAGAAGTTGCTGGGCATCTAAAGCAAACTGTAATCAAAGAAAAGGTAAGATGACAAAAGGTAATAGAATTTAGAAGCTAACCTTTGTGGAGAATTCTGTTACTTCTCATTTTATTAACAGTAAAAAGTACAGATTACTTTTGCCGTGAATAGTTTATGCAAAAACTTAATTCCTTACCATGTCAAGATATTAAAATGTGATTAAACAACTATGCCTGAATGTTTTAGTTTGTTCATGTATTTTTTTCCAGAGGAATGTTTTGTATTTTATTGAGAAACATTAAAATTCATAGGCCATAAAACTTATGAGGAACGAGGATTCTTTGGTTTTTAGTAGTCTTTTTTTTTTTGTCATGGGCCATTTTTAAGAAAGGGAGATATATACTGCTAGGTATTTATTAATTACTTGTGAGTTTCAGCAGTTAAAGAAACTTTTGTGTCTGTTTGTCATTTTTAGATCAATTTAAATTCCCACAGCAATGTCTCTAGTGTAAACCACTGTTTGTAGCACTAGGTTAAATAAGATTTCATATCAGCTCTTCTAGTAAGACAGTACTCTTAAATATCAAAATCTTTTAGTTTCAAGCAAAAGGAGTACTAAATAAATAAATAACAGTGACATATTTAGATATAAAAATACCCATATTGTTAAATATTATGAAGACTTCACTTTCTTCAATTAGAGCTTTATTTCCATTTAGTTCTGGGCTGGTGTAGGTTATGACAACCAGCCAATATACAACTGGTATTTGACTCGGACTTATTATGCATGTGACTTAAAAATATGGCCTAATTCTCCAGTGGAGTATCCCACTGTGCGGAGTACCTTTAGTTTGAAGTGAATGGTGTTTGGATTTGTGAAGACAGACTTTCTGGATCTGTGTGTGTTCCATAACTAGTAGGTCATAAAGATGTTTTGCTGTTCATCATGGTATCTTAAAAGTTGTTTATATAGAAGATGTGCTGTCTATAGAGTCAAGTAGGAAATCTGAGTATACTCACTGTGTAAAGAAATACAAATGCAAGACATATTTACTCTGCATATAGAATCTTCAGTTTAGGGGTATGCTAAAACTTGCGTTGACATATATTAAATTTAGATTTGGTAGGACTTGCTTTTTCCTGGTTTTGAGGAAGTATTTTAGTGCAGGATTTGTCATGTGTTTTCAACTGAGAAAGGCGAATGCTGATTTGAGGGCAGTTATGTGAAAGATATTTGAGTGAAATACTTCAGTAACTCTCTTGTTAATTACTGCTGCTATGAAAGCAAAATTATTTTATCTGATCCTTATGTGGGAAAGGATAGAGAGAATGTCTCCACTGGGCCTGTCTGCTGCAAGAGAGCAAAATACTGGTCAGCCTGCCGCATCAGCTGTTGTGTGCTGATCAGCTGCCCAGAAGGCTTGTAGATGGATGGGTTTTGAACAGCTTGAAGCTTGAGCAGTTTACGAATTGGCGATTTGTTCTTTTACATAAAGGTCGTGCAGGACGTGTTTCCAAAGGTTATTGTTACAGGCTTGTACACAAGGACTTCTGGACACACTTCATGCCAGAAAAGTCAGTGCCTGAGATACTGGTAAGACTTTTGGGAAACACCAAGGCTTGTTTTTTTTTATGTCTATGGTCACAGCAGATACAATAAAAAGAGATTTTGCTGTACTTTTGCTGAAGACAGTGTATGATTTGAATAGTTATTAATAACAGTAACACTGAATAGAATTCAAGTTGATAAATAATTGATAAAGACCATTCCATGTAGTTCTCTTCATAGAAAGAGATGTATTATAGCAGTAAAATGGATGTGGATTAGAAATAAGTAATCTGTTCAAAATAAAAATATCCTTAGTTACACAAAATTAATTTCAAGTTTTACTGAATTGTAAACTTTAACTTGTTTTTCATGTAAAACAATAGCAATAACTTTGTCTTCCCTTTAGCAATGTCAATTGGGAACTACAGTCTTAAAAATAAAACAACTTAATATGGGGCCACCAAAAGCCTTGCTGTCAACAGCTCTTTCTCCACCCAGCAAAAGGGACGTTGAATGTGCCATACTTCAGCTGAAAGAGGTAGGCATTCTTTTAATATTGTTAAAATCAAGGTGATAATGTACTGTACAAGTGTTTTTCTTCATATTTAATGTAGTAGAAGCCTTAATTGGAACCTGAAGTAGGAACTGTGACGTAAGACTCTTTTCTCACATTTGGCTGTTGTTTGATTACCATCCTCTTCAGCATAATTTCTGCAGTTACTTCATTAAAACAGGATTATAATTTCATCAGGGAGTAGCGATACCGTTTGTGAACTAGCATCTATGGTAAGAAAAAATAGAAAAAAGCAAGAGAACTTTAACTCTGTAAGTGAAATTGTTTATTAATAAGTAGCAAAATCACACTCTTAAACCTTGCCAAGTGTAGGGGTCGGCCTGAAGATCCCCTTCTAACCTGTACGAGGTAGAACATTTATTTCATTGAACTCTTTCTTTTCCGAAGTGTATAAGAAATTAAATTTGTGTACAGTAGCTCGCTTTTATATCCATTATATGTAGTAGAGCTTTGGTTTCAAAATACTAGGCTTTTAAAATTGATTTAAGAACTTCAACTTAGAGTTTTGATACTAATTGATGTTTCTTTTGAGATAATTGCTTGCTGCTTGCCTTGTTTTCTTACAAACTGGTCTTATTTACTTTGTCAACTTTTACAAGTGAATAAATTTTAATTTCTCTAGATGGGAGCACTTGCAACTTGTGTGCAAA
The DNA here is from genome assembly GCA_028020825.1 of Podargus strigoides. NCBI lineage: Eukaryota > Metazoa > Chordata > Aves > Caprimulgiformes > Podargidae > Podargus > Podargus strigoides. Next base: position 10,213,493 of record CM051624.1, on the reverse strand, counting down.
CAGGTGATCCACATGATGGTGAGCTGACTTTCTTAGGAAGGGTATTGGCACACTTGCCAGTGGATCTGCATCTTGGTAAATTGATAGTCCTTGGACATGTCTTCGGGTGCTTAGAAGAATGCCTTATTATAGGTAACTGAATGAAGAACACCTGAACATGAGAACATTTCTGTAAAAACAAGTGATTTACAGGTTTTCATTTGGATGTGGTTTTTTGTTGTAGCTGCAGCACTCTCTCTGCGGAATTTTTTTGCAGTACCTTTCAAACAGCATGTTGATGGACACAGGTATTAGCCTAGATGTTTTGCAACTTCCTGACTACATTTGGGGGGCAGAGGACTAAGTTGACCACTAAATACAATCTTTAATGTCGTGAGTCTACTTTGCTTGGCACTTTGACAGAAGTGCAAAAAGCAGCTTTTCCAGGGCAGTTGAGATACTGAAATCTATTTCTATGTGAACTGATTAGTATCACAGAGCTAACTTATCCTTTTCAGCATACAAGACCTGATTTTTCAGCTTTGCCTTTTTGATGTGAACGTGTGGCAGTGTCTATTAAAATAGTTTTTTAAAGTAATTTAAAAAATAATCCTTGCTATCCTGCTCACACAGTGTACCTTCAGCAAGGAGATATGAATAAATAAGAAAAAATAATTACAATAGATGTATACACCTTATTTATTGAAGTCCTGCAAGGTATTAATAGTGTAGCATTGTAATGCCGTGTAATATACTCAATATTTGAAAACAATATTTTTGATAATTCTTTTTGTATGTATTTCCAGGAACAAACTGGTTTTTGCTCAGGATAGTAAGAGTGACTGTATTGCAATTGTGAATGCATTTAGGGTAAGTCTTTTTTTCCAACTTAACCTTCCAGTGAAATCTGATAGACCAAAACAGAGCTGCTCACTTTCATCAGAGCAGCTCTTGAGCTTTGAAGTTGTTAAAAGCTTTTAAAACCTTCACATTACTCCTAGCTACTTAGTGAATGTGAACTTTTTGAATGCTATGACCTACTGCATAACACAACTAGTTCTGATGAGTTAATTTTTACCACTGAACGAGCTGCAGAGGTTTGCACCCAATTAAGGTGGCAAGAAATGGGTAAAAATGGGTAGCAGGGCTGTTTCTGGGTATATTCCCTACTTGTCAAACTTCTGTGGCTTTTGAGGTATTTGTTCTACTAAGCAGATGGACAACAGCATGAAGAGTGGAGAAAGAGAGTGAGAGGATGCTGCTTATCTCACTCTTCTGCTTGCTAGAAGTAGGAGCAGATTTTGAATAAGATGGGAACCAGAGGCTCGGGTTGTCTGGACTCCCTGTGATCCTTTCAATAAAGGAGCTGTTTTACATGGGGAGGCAGATTCCTTCCTATCTAGGAAGGTTTACTTGTGTCATTACAGCTAGTATAAAATTGATGTCTCATTGCCTCCAACAGAATAAGCGGTGGCTAGCTGGTAAGCAGAATGAAGTTTCTGGAATTAATAACTTGAGGTGCTGAACAAGTTTCTAGCGTAGCATATCTGTTCTCTGTGTGCTACTGAGGATCCCACTGCAACTGTTACAAATCTTGTTATGAGATTGAAGTCTTCTGAACTGTAACACTTACTGCTACTGTGCCTTCTCATGCTTCTCTTGAAGGTTTGTTTTATTTTTCTGTGTCCTAACACTTTGTCTATGTCTGTGCTGCTTCAAGACTTTTTTTTTGTCTCTGAGCCTTTTGAGGAGGGAAAGATAAGAGCCCTCTTGCGGGCAGCAAGAAATTTGTATTTCCTGCAGACCTGTGTCTTCCAAATTAAGAGATACCCAGATCGTAGCCTTCAGTGGTTCAGGAAAGTCTTTGATTATACTGAGTTCTGCTTCTAATAAACCAAAATATTTTAGGAAAATACCAGAGGGTTTTATAGGCAAAAAGTTTTTCATCAGCCTTGGAGGTGTTTAAATGCTGTTGAATTAAAATATGATTTAAAAAAAAAATAAAAAAATCACAAAGCATTTATTCAGTAATCTAAACAGGTAAGCTTGTCTCCTGTAATGTGCGCAATTAGCAGTAATCAGGATAAAGTTTCAGTAAGAAAGTGTATATTCTAGGTTATCCAGAGTGCTCCTTGTTTGTTCTGCAGAAAAGTCTCATCTTTCATCAGAAAATAGTCATGTGGACAGTGTCCTATTTCAGCTCAATAAGAACAGATTTACACAGGGAGATCTTGCAAATACTAATTGATACAAAATCACCAACTGTTGTGGTGTGAACTAAGAAGTGATAGCAGGTTGCCTCTTTTCTCTTGTCTGTACTGTTTTGCTTCAGATCAGCTTGTTACCTAGGTAAGCTTGCAGTGTTTGTAAATGAATGTTAGTATCAGCTTAAAGCAGGACTGAGGTGTCTGGTCTCAGGCTGTGCATGTTGTTCATCTGATGACTCCCCATCTTTTCCAGAATGACCGTACCTTTCCCTCTGCTGTGCTTTTGTGTACGGAATCCACCGATGATCACAGGAAATTCTGGTGGTTTATAAATCCGCTTTAGTCAGGACCAAACCTTTTATAGCTTTTCTGTGGCATTTATCTCACTGGTGTAATAACCACAAATAAAATGCCAGAGACACAGTGATGTTAGTAGCTCCCTTTTAACCAAGGGCAGTTTGGTCTGGTAAATTCTAGCATGGAATGAGTTTGGTATCCTTTCTCCAGACTTCATGACTTTGACTTTTTGTGACATTTTGTCCGAATGTGACGTGTCTGTCCAGTGGCTGTTGAGGAGTTGAGTACCATGGACAGAGGTTGAGCCCTGCCCATACAAGCGGAGCTGGGACAGCACAGGAAAGACTTCTGCTAGAGGAACTTATTTATTCAAAATCCATTGTTTTACATTGTGGATGGTCTGATACGTTCTGCAATCTTCTGAAGACTCTAAAATCTTCAGCTGCATATTTAATTTATTCCACTCTGTCTATGTTGGCCTTTTTCTCACTTTGGTGAAAGCTGACTTTTTTTTTCTGTACTCTGGTGTCAGAATTTTATGAAGCACACGTGGGCATGTATGCTACATGTACTCACTCATCCTGGGGCTCTAGCACTGTCTTTTCTGAATTCCCCTTATCCTGTTGTATACTATATTTCCCTCGTGTCCTGTTAATCTGAAGGTGATATTTCTATAAGCCATTATGTTGTCATAGAAACATTCAGAGCTTTCTGTGCAGTATCTGTGTGTGAGTGATGTGAAAGCTTTATGTTTTGAATGTCTGAGTATCAGAAGAGAACAGGGAAAGAACTTGTTTTCAAACTCTCAGATTCAGATTAGATTTTTTCCAGAGTAGGCTGAAGTTCTGTGAATCATTAGTGTGTCTTTTGTAAGCTCTTGCTTATGCAAAGTTTTCAGTGAATTAGATAAGGTCAAAAGCTTTGGTAGTAGAAAGAGTAGAATCTGTGGAGCTAAAGGCTAATTGGCCTGGTTTAAGTGATTTGGTTTTTAAAGGAGTGTTTTTAAAAGAAAAAATGTCAAATAAGTGGAGTTTATTTTTCTGACATACTGTAAGTCTTGGGGACAGAAGTGGCGAATGTCAAAAGCATTACTTAAAATCAGTACATCAGGCACCCTCAATCAAGGTAGAGAAATGCAGTCAGGCTATTCATGTAGACTAATAGTGTCCACAGTAAGCTGGAAAATTTACTATGAGGTGGCTTGCAGTCAAACTAGAAGAAATTCTAGATTCTGCAGGCATCTGTCATAAATTTGCTGCCTAGTGAAATCATTTTCATTAATATCCTGAGTATGGTAATTTCTCTTTTAGCCTTGTTTTCTGGGAGGCATCAACATGATAATTGTATCTGAGTCAGTCAGTTCACTTACTCTTGTCCCAAAGAAAAGGAGAAAAAGAAAGACTCTGAAAGTAGCCTACTATATTACTTTTGTTATTATCAAATCAAAGCATTTAATTATGGATGTTTGCATGTGCTTTAGTACTCAGTCTGTCTCCTCTCAGAAAACTAGCTGGATAGCCTGTTTTATGTTGCTGTTTTATCAGGTGACTATTTACCTCTCTGAACACAAATCAGAGCTTACTCCTTTAAAGCCTTGGAACATAACATGCTTGGTCTGCTTTTGGAATGTGCCAAGATCCAGAATCTCTTAAACTGTGTCCAGAAATTCAGTGCTAGAAATGCTGTTTCCAATTTAGTTGCAGGAGCTGATGGCAGGTTTGAGGTAGTATATGTAATTACAGTTCATCCAATGGTGCTTAAACTCCTTTTCAGTCTGTAGGTGCGGTATTGCATGCCATAACCTCTAAGCTGACTTGAAGGCAGAGTAGGGGTCTTCCTATAGCAATTCTTGTTCTTTAGTGTGTTGTGGTACAGCATTCATAACCCTGCCACACTTCAGTCCTCCAGTAATGCATTCGTAGAATTACATTTAGCAGCCACACCACTTCTTGTGCTCACACATGAGCAAAGGAAGACCCAGGTGGGTTCTTGCCCACCCTCAATAAAAGAATAAGGCTATTCATAAGAATGAGAAGTATTTATATCTGCTTCGGAACCAACCAGCAAGACTAGACTATATTAGACTAGAATCATTAATTAATCAAGTCTGGATTAGCAAGTCTCTTAGCAGGAGATCTGGAGTCCAGTCTCCTGCTAAGAGCAGGTTCAGCCATGAGGTGTCAGTCAAGGTTCCTACAGGTTTTATAGACAAGATCCTCAAAAACCTGATCTAATTTGGCCCTGCTCTGTGGAATGTTGGAACAACTGATCTGAAGAAGTCTCCTCCAACCAAAATTACTGTGATTCAGATTTCTTTCTACTATTTAGTGATTTAGTATTTGTAGTCTGTGTTAGCCCAAGGGCATCTTTGGTATTTAAATTGGTGTTAAAAAATCACTTGCAGTAAAGGTATGGAAAAAAACTTCAGTTTTAAATGTCACATTAATAGTTGTAATAGTTATTATGCAAGCACTACAGTTTGTGCCTGAATACTATACCACTTCTTTCTTAGGCATGGCAGGCCTGCAGACAGAAAGGGGAGCTGAAACATCCCAAGGTTAGTTAAACTTTATTTCTTCTTTTCTATTCAAGGTTGGTGGAGTATTTTATATTCTTAGTAAGGAATTTTTGCTAGCATTCCTCCTTTATAATAATTACAATTTTTCATAAGTAAATAGAAGCATTGGCTTTGAGAGAACGTAAGTCTTTTAATCCAGTGCTGAGTATTGGAAGGCAATCCCTTGTGTAGTCCCTTTCACAGATGGATCAACAGTGGCCAGAGGGTTTGAAATCCAAGCTGAAAAGGGAAATTGAGCTGTAGTTGAAATAAATATTTTTACTATGAGTAAGTGTCTCTTTTTATTTTTTTTAAAGAAACACACAAATCTCCCCCCTCCTAAAAAAGAGCCAAACACTGAAAGGTGGAGGATCTTTGTGTGCATCAGTCACAAGAACCAGTAGCATGCACACAATAACTGCCTCCAGTCTTTATTTTCTCTGTATAAGATAAAACCTTTTTTATTTCTCTGCTTCTTTCAGAGCATAACATGCTTTGTGAACACCAGTGTATAACATACACTGAGTTATAGTGAGTAGCCAAGGTGACCAGAATCTGTCTGATGAAGTTATGCATCCAGATAAAGTAGTTCTGTTTTTTTGGAAGAAGTGTCCATCTTAAAGTAGATTCAGAAGTAGCAACACTGAATTGGACTTGTGCGTTTATATGAAAAACTTAGGTGTCCCACAGGTATCATGGTGGTAATCAAAGTACAGTTTATTAGTCAAAAATATAGTTGTCTAGTATTTTCATACATGTCGTAGTACTCGATTGATATGGATGCGAAGAAAGCTGTGCAATGAGATCAAATTTGTTCATTGCTGTATTTGTGTCTACACAGAAGAATATGAGCGAAAGCTAGCTAGCAGTAGAAGAAACAAGTTTCTAACTATTTTTGCATTTGCATTTTTAACTTTCTTTTCCAGGAAGAGCTTGAGTGGGGTCAATCAAATTGTGTTCATATCAAGAAGGTCAGAGAGGTAAGATGAAATAGATAATGATTTTTATAAGCAAAAGGACTTAACTTTCCTTATTTGCTACAAATGTTAAGACCTTGGGTAAGCCTGCTGCTATTATTATATATATATATATATATATGTATCTGAATATTTTCCTTAAATAAACTGAATTTTTAGGTTTTGTTTCTTTGGAGGAGGAGAGATGGCACTATTTAAAGTTATCGGAGAATATCAGGACTCCAAGTACAATTAAAGACAGATCAGACAGAAGCTTTATTAACTATGATCATAGTGAGCAAATATTCAGGCAGCATTTCCCCCTCTGCTCCTCTCTTTTCTCACAAGTGGTTGCAGAGATCACATTTATATACCTTTCAAAAAAAGGAAAGAGGTAAGGAAAATCACTGTGATGATAACAAAGCCAGATGTGCATTCTTGTTAAGAATGATCTTCAGCTAATCATTACATGTTAATAAAGCCAAATACCCATGCCTGAGAGGGCTGAACTCTTTAGGTAGCTTGTTAACTGCCCCAGTTTCCCCTTGGAGAGATGGCTCTTGGTGGAGCCTGTAGGAGTAGCACATCCAATATGATCTTAGCTCAGAAGTGGGGGTTGGAAACAGACTGCTAGCTTTTAGACAAAAGGAATTTTCCTTTTGTTAGGATAAACAAAGTAGTGTTAAATTATTAACTGTTTAACATATTTTTAACATTTTTGAGACCTCTCCAGTATTATTTGCTAATTCTGTAGGTCCCTCAGATACACTGCTTGTGGTGTGACTGCTGTCTGTTGTTGCATAACTTTTGTCTTATAGTTAGGATAATTTTAAACAAATACAGTTACATAATGAGTACTGGACTTGAAAATTTGTGGGGCTTTGGTCCTAACATTACTGTAGCAGTTAATGAAAACTCTGCATCACAAAGGGCTTCAAGGTCAATGTGATATGTTGAGAGGGAAAAATAAGTTGAACTCCTGAGTAACTCAGATTGGCAGAGCATGGCCTTGCCTGCTATTCCATACCTTTCATACCTTTGGCATGAGCAATGTAGGGTCTGTGTTCAAAAAGCACGGGGCTGGGGGCGGGGGGAAGCTTTTCATAGTAAGCAACCATCTGGATAAGAAATGCCAGTAGTTTTTTAGCTTGTATGTCTGATATCAAGGGAAAAACAATGAGAAAAAAGCAAACTGTAAAACTAGAGAGCTGAAGGATCAGTCTTATATGATAGCCTGCTGGGTAGCTGGTGTTCTATTAGCCCAATTTCAGGTAATTCACAAAGAGGTTGTACACAACACAATAGCTCAGGAGTTTAGAATGGACACCTACACTAACACTTACTAAAATAATTTGTGATTTTTTTTTTTTATTTGCCACACTTTCAGATACTAATTTTATAATTCCTTGTGTGGAAGTGGATTTGTAGAACTGAGGCAGCTACACAGACTGGTTTCTGATTATAGTAGTTGTCCTATGAGGAAAATAACAGGACTTGTAGTATCCTAAAACTGCCAGCAACAGAAAGGAAAATGTAGATAGGAAGCAGTTGAACAGACTGTAGTTTTCTACATTTGCTCCAAAATCAGTTATGACAATGAAGACATTCACTGTGTGGTTGGAGGACCAGTGGCTGCTTATGGAAGCTTCTTAGAAATGCTTATGATCGAGCGCTTAACGGAGCGTGTTCTGCTGTAGGGCATAAGTTTCGTCTCAAAGTCATCACAGTTTTCTGCTGAACTGAGGGTGCAGCATGTGTTGTCACTGCTGCAGTTAGGTGCAGAAGTCCAGGTTGGTGTTAGCATGTTTTTTACCTTCTAAGATATAAACCCAAAATGAATTAAATGGAAAATCAGTGTATCGTCTTGTAAAAGGTTATTTCAGTTCTCTTTTTCTGTTTTATATCATACATGCATGATATGCTTTGCAACTACAAAATTCCATAAAGCGATGTCAAAACGACTGTTTGAGTCACAGTACTGAAATTATTTTCCAAAGCAGAGATGCTAAGCAGTATATTCAGTGAAATGCATACTAGTGTCACCTAAAAAGGCAAGGAAGTTTGCCCACTTATTTAGACTTTTACTGACAGATTTTATTTTCATTTGTGGATGGTTTTGATCTGCTTAATAGGTAACTTAAGGGTTCAAATTTCAGGTGGCAGAGTTGGTTTACAACTTGAAAAAGCGAGTCAGTGAATTTAACATGTTTGTTAATCCTCAACCACCTGCTATGGATCAGGAAAGTGCATACACGCAACGGTTCATTTTGCAGGTAATGCTTTATTGACTCTTCAAGGCAGAGCCATTATTTACAAAATTTATAGCTGGATTTTCATAACTTAATACTGATGAGCTAGTATTACACTGATGTTTCAAAATTCTCTGTGGATCTGGAGCTTGCAGGTGAAAAAAAAAAATATTATTTTTGACAGAAGGACAACTAATGTTACTTTTAATGGTTCGGAATTCACACTAAGTTGATCCTCTGGCTGTCCCTTGACTTCTGAGAGTTGATCAAAATAAAACCACCTCATACTGATATGAATTAAACTGTGTATCTAGACTAATCTTGATGAAGTCCTAAAAGTACTCTAAAGAAGGAAGGCTAAGAACTAACAGTTTTGAAAATTATGTTTTCACTTGTTTTGCATGCTCTATTTGGACTACCACTGGCTTGGTTATTAATTGGGGGGAAAAAAATTAGATGTCTTCCAGCTATTGTAACTTTGTCAAATTGGCAGTTAAATTTCGTGTCGTATTTGGACTGATTAGTAGTGATTTTATTTTCACTGATGTATTTAGCATTTCGGTGGCAATTGGTTTAACTGTGTAAGCAGTAAACTTCTCAGAGCTGAATTGTTAAATACTGTAAGATGTAACATGAAAATTGAACAAGCTTCATGTAGCTATTTTATGTGAATTTTTTTAGAAGTGAGACTCTTCTTGATATCAGGGCTAACAATTATACTTTTCATAGAACAAATCTGCATACGGAAATACTAAAATGTTGTAAAATTATTCCAGAATCTGAATTCTTCTCAGGAAAGTATGTTTTTAACTCATGCAAGTCCTTAATGTTTAGTCTGAAATGACAGTAATTCCTGGAAAGATACAGGAAAAAATATTCATGTGAAGATCTGTCAGTATCTCTTTATGTTGCTGGTGTATCTCTCTTCAAGAAACTGAATATAATCGGCTGTGTTTTACAAAATATTCTCTTGATATTAGGTTGTAATAGCTGGTGCTTTCTATCCAAATTACTTTACTCTTGGAAAATGTGATGAAAAAACTGCTGTGACAGACCTTGCTGGCAAAGATCCAAAAGCTACTGTAATGGTATGTTAAGAAGGTGAATGACTTAATAAAGAATCAAGGAATAAAAATATGTAGTGCTTGGGCGGTATTTTCAAGTTTTGTTCTGTCTTGGGCAAGAACAGAAGTAATTATCTACTCTGATCCTGACTTGGTAAGTTGTCTTCTCTATCTCCCTTTCTTCCAATATAATAAACATTGTGTGGGTGGGCAATTTTAGAAGAATTCCTACCAAGAACTGCCTCTATGCATTTCATTGCTAGTCTTGCACAGGCAAACAACTTTCATAAAACTAATAAAAGATTTGAAAACTAGAGCAGGACTGTCAAGGGCACTTTTTGGTGAGTCTTTATGAAATGTGTTGTTGTAACCTTGTTAGTTTTTTGTAGTCTCCTACTTGATAGTGCATGGCATACATGCTTGTTGCTTTAAGGTTACTCAGGTAGTGCACTCTGCTTTGTTTTTATCTTTTTTTAATAAAGATATTTTTTCTCTGATTAAATAAGTGCATGTTTGAAATGGCTGTGCTGATTTTGCAAAATGGTACACAATCTAAACTAGGAAACTGTTTGGTGTATCTACAACACTGTAAAATAGCCATGACCTATGCTTAAAGAAAACAAGCCTACAAAACAGTGAGCCTCAAAGAATAGACTTGTACTGGCACAACAGAAAATAGTTAGATGAAAAGGTAAGAGAGAAACTGATAAAAGTTTACTGACAAGGAATTTTTTGTGCTTTTCTGCATACCCAAGCAGACAGGGTAGTTCTATACTGAAGGCGATGCTGTCATGGCAGTGTGTGTGCACAAACACATTTATGTGTGTTTTTAATATATTGTTTCAGGATATTGAAGAAAAAAAAGTCCTGTCTAACAGACTAGACTCAATCTGGTGAAATAAAAAGATTAGTCTTTCCACAGCAACGTTGATAAAAATTAAACTGTTAGATCTAAGGAGCTATTTACTTTTAATGTGTGTAAGTGTTGATCTACTTGTATATCAACTGCTTTGTTATCTTGAAGAAGAAAGAAGCTGCTATGTCTTCATCAGTGTAAATGATCTTCTTGGGTACACGTGCTTCATGTTCCTCAAGCTCTCAGTCCTAGAGTCTCTTCTTGTAGCCATATTGTGCTCCTGATGGTGTGTGCCAAAGATATAAAAGGCACTTATTCTTCTCACTCTCTGGTTTCTCTAAAGTATCTTGCCTTGAGGCAGTTTCTGCAGTCTGACCTATACCGTATTTTTGACAAGTAGCTGATCTTAGTACTATATCTTCAGGGCATATTAAGATTTTCTAAAAATAATCTATTTTTTTTTTCCTGTAACAGCCGAAGAAAAGAATAGACAGTCATATAGCCCCTGAAAAATAGATGGAAGTCCAGAAGTTTGAACTTGCTAGTTGTTAGTTCTATGGTTCCATATTAAAGCAAGATCTCATATGAGAGATGATTAAGAAGAAGGTAGAGAAATAGCTATCTGGCTACAGTGGCATATGAATAGTTGTGAAACTACAGCCTTAAACTAACGTAAATTAGTCCTGCTGGAGTCTTGCTTTGCTTTTAACTGCAGATGCTCTTTTCTTATGTTACCTTATCTGCCTCCTGAGTTAGACAAGTGTTAAAGTAGGAGAAAGCTATCCTGTTGCTTTGCAGCGTTAGTTTTCAGCTAGTTTAGCTCACAGAAATTGTGAAATGCATGAGTGTCTCTTGTTGCTTTGGTCATATATGGTTAAGTCATAATGTATTATACTTAACTATATATGATCTATAGGATCCAGTATACTTACCATTATAGAATCCAATATTCTTAACTGGAATGCCTTTGAAAAGATATTGCAACTCCAGTAACTTCAGCAATTTGTAGTACTTTCTGGATTAAATCCTAAGAAGAGTAATGAAATAGTTGAATAATTCAATTTGAAGGAGACCTCATGAAGTCATCTAGTCTGGTTATAAGGTCAAAGCAGGATTAACAGTGAATTCAGACCATGTTGGTTACACCTTCATCCACTTGGATTTGGAAAAAGCTCTGAGAATGGAGATTCTGCAGCTTCCCATGAGATTCCACCTACCAGTTCCCTGAATAAACCAACCTGTGCTGTCCTGGACTTCAGGATGTGCATTCTGCTACTTGTCTTCCTCATTCTCCTCAGGATCTTGAGCTGCCTTCTTCCCTCATTGATCTGGAGACCTCTGCCTAAAGATTGTCTGTGTTGTCCTGACTTGTGTTCTGTTACAAATTCCCACATTGGTGTTACCCTTACTGATCTCTTCTTATCCCATCCCATAAGTCTTGGGTTTCCTATTGTCTGCTCTGTGTAAGAGCTCCTTACATTTGAGCTACTCCTCCACACAGGGAAGACCAGGAGGTTTCTCTTTGTCATCCCTAAGAGACATATGTCCATCCATAAGAGCTCTCCAGTTCTGCAGGCTGTCCCACTGTACCTCAGTAATTCAATGTGTGTTGGTTCTGCCAGGAGATGTGGGACTGTAGCTCCTCCCAGGCTATGCACACTGCTCTAGGATGTAGTACCCAGTGGTGGACAAGGAAGCAATGGATAGCAATCCATTGTTTTTCTGTTACAAGCAAAAAGAGGGATACTAGACAGCTTACAGGAAAAATTATTGAAGAAATATATATAATGACAAATCAAGGTGTTTCGTTTATAGTTTGAAAATATTTATCTACTTGACTGAGGCAGCAGGGCAGCATTAGCAGCAAAACTCTGACTTTATTGTCTTTTGAGTTTTTTGAATTTATAGTATATAGCATTTTTTTAATTTGTTGGGGTTTAGCTTCTATATCACTATTGCAGCTCAAGTGAAGGGGGAAGATAACTATTTAGGTGAACTTAATATATTGAAATAATTGAACATATCCAAATTCAACTTCTTTTTCTTCACAGCTGAAGAATATTCCTCGCTATGGATATCTGTACCATAAACAGTTGCAGTCACTGTTTAGACAATGTGGGCAGGTAAAATCTATTGACTACGATGGATCAAAGTAAGTATAAAATACCTTAAGTATCCTGCATCTCATGTTCTCAGTTATGAACCTAGTAATTAATTTCTTTCTTTGTCAATGGTGTACTGACAAAATGAGGTTTTTTCTTATCTCTTTGGAATCAGTAATTTAATGTATTGGGTAGGGTAAGAAAGGTGGTTTTAAAGTTTGATATTCATTGGTTGCAGTAATGTTAGATAAACTAGCTGCATTCATAGAATCATAGAATGGTTTGGGTTGGAAGGGACGTCAAAGATTCTCATTCCAACCCCCCTACCATGGGCAGGGACACCTCCCACTGGACCAGGTTGTTCCAAGCCCCATCCAACCTGGTCTGGAACACTGCCAGGGAGGGGGCAGCCACAGCTCCTCTGGGCAACCTGTGCCAGTGTCTCACCACCCTCACAATCAAGAGTTTCTTCCTTATATCTAAGGAATATCTAGTATCTAGACCACCTTCTGTTTTCTCTTCTGTTGTCTGACAGTAGGCCTTAACTGCAGCCAATCTGTATTCATTTCTAACTTGTATACTGAATTTAGCTCACTTGTACAGTCAGATGGCATTGCCCAAAGTGCATGCAGCCGGCTGTTTTAGCTTATCTTCTGACTATAACTGCCTAAAGTTGCATTCATGTAGCCCTTCTTACGCCTTTTCCAATCTTTAATTCTTTTCTTACTCACATATATTTTCACATTCTTTCTATTTGTATTAAATATGCTCAGTGAATTTGGTATGTGCTTGAGAGAAAGCTAGAAAGTTTTCGTACAATCATCATGATAATTAAAAGTTTCAAGGTGCATAAGAGCAGTGGGCAAAGCCTGTGAGGAACCTGCTTTTTACTGTTTGCTGGCTCTCTAAGATACAGACAGGGAGAAGGCTTTTGTGGGTTTTCTCTTGGGTTTTGATTCCTCATCAAGTATTTATTGTAATTTTTATGTGGTGGGCGTCTTTTTGAACAGGGCTTTTGTGGAGTTCTCCCGTAACCCAGTGGAGGGCTTTAAGATTCTTCCTGCAGTGTACCTGTCAGTCAAGATCTCAGAACTGAAAATTCCTTTTGAGCTGGATGTTCATTATCCAGATGATATCATAAGGCAGTTTCAAGATGGGACAGCTGCAAGTGTGAAATCTCTAAGGTAATTGTATTACATATGGAAAATGTTTCTTTGAGGTGAAAGGAGGTTTGCTGGATTCAGTGGGAATTTCCTTGGAAGTGTCACCAGGAAAGACATGTTAAGTTCCAAGAACAGATGTTTAAGCTTCGTGTAAGTAGAATGAGACACAAGAAAGAAGTCTGCTAGGCTGAAAGACTCATTTTAGAGTTCTTAACTTTGGTCAAGTAAAAGGAATGTTATATATAGTTTTTAAAAAGATACTCTGAATTTATCTTTGTGTTATAGTGTGCTCAATTTATTTAAAAAAAATAAGCTTAGAAGGCATGCCATAGCAAAAAGCCTCACTATTTAACCTTAATTCTTTGGATTTCTAATAAATTGATGGCACAGTTAAGTCTTGGTATGTATCTTCCTGCATTTGGTCATAACGGAATTCAAACAGTTTCCCTGTAGTATTTTGGTTCTGCGTGGTCATTTTACATTTTAATTGAATTAATGTATGTCTAAATAAAAGTCGTTCAGTAAATAAATGTGCTCTAGGGCCACCTTGGGAAGTAAATGAAAGGAAAAAAATTGAACTCTTGAGTTTTCATTTGAGTGATGTATTTAGCATCTTTATTCCATAAACTTTTTAGAGTAACTGTGGACTGTCAGAAGCAGACAGTGGAGCCTGTGGAAATGTCACTTGATGTTTTACAGAAGGCAAAGATGATCCCAAGTTGCCTTCTGTCCATCAAGGTAACGGAGGTAAGAATGTTCTGAAGTAGGTTATATCTAATAATCGGTACCTAGATAACTTTGCAGAGATGAGTATCTAACAAACTTAAATGAAAAGAATGGGTACTAATAATGGTTTTTTAGCACAGAGTTATCCATAAGAGATATGGAGAATATTCTTAGTCCAATTTGCAGTAGCTCTTTGTTAAACAGTACTCACATGTTGTGGGATTCGCTGGCAGGAAATGTTAGCTGGAAGTAGGCGTAAATGTAAAGAGGATTAATGGGAGAGGTAGAATATTTGTGTACACTCCAGAAATGAGAAACAGTAAGTATTTGGGCCATTTACCTGGTTATTCTTGACTGGCAGTTTTCTTCAGAAATTGTAGATGTGAGAAATGAGATAAATTACCAATACTATGTGCTCATTTGGAAACATACTGCATGCATAAAGGATAGTGTGTTATGAAAAAATTATATGTATACATAAACATTTCTGAGTTCTGAAGCTGAGAATTTTTAAATCTTGTGTTAGCTATCATCTTCTCAATGTATTGAATAATAGCAAGCCATACATATGCTGCTGAAATAAAAATAATTAAAAAAAATCCAAACCACTGAGCTAGTGGAAATTACAGGCTGAAGTACTGAAACAGCTCTTGATAGTAGTGACATGATTTGCAAGTGCAGAAAACAATATTTTCTTCATTTTATTTAGCTAAGTCTCTTGGATCAAAAATATTCATGGATTTGATCAGACACATTCAAATCACTTAGCTGTCTATGCTGCTTCTGTTTACTGCATCAGCTTTAATGACTATATGTATTGTAAATTAAGATTCTTTTTTTTTTAATCGCAAGCGTTTGATACAAGATCAGAAATGTTAAACGAGTTCAGTAAGCCATGTGAAAAGATGTCTTTATTCAATTTGATTTAAATAGTGGTGTGTCCTTTTCAGTTTCTTAAAGGATGACTAATCATAACTGCAGCAATGCTGATTTGCTGATAGGTGTAGCTAACTGGTATTCTTTCACTAATAAAAGTGCACAGTATCGGTATGTATCTGTCTAATCAGCTGCATACCTTATGTTTTCTGTATGTTAATTTTGTTTAGAAAAATGGAAGCAGACTTAATTGTCTGTATTTTAGTAATGCTTGTCTCGGGATCTATTTAGATGTGAAGTGTGTTGCCGTTGTACAAGTAAGCATTTTAAAATAAGGTCTAATTATGAGAGAGAAATGCCTCACTGCATTATTGCAGTATAAGAACATTTCTATTTGTGTGAGGAGTGGGAGTGCTTTCACGTATTTTGCTCAGATGTGTTTCATATTTGATGTAGAAGAATAAAATAATAAGAAATCTGATATTGTCTTAATTTTTATGCTTTCAGATAGTAGAAGTTGGACACTTCTGGGGTTACAGGGTAGATGAAAAAAATAGGAATGTACTCCAGATTCTAACTGCTGAAATTAACTACCAGAACCTGGTGGATTTGCCAGTGTCTCCACATCCAGAGTTGATTTGTCTGGCACCATTCACTCATCTGGAAAAGACACAATACTACAGAGCTCGTATTCTGTGTGTTTGTGGACATTTTGCTGAGGTAATACGTTATGTCATATTGAATTGGTAGGATGTAATTGAGTTAACAATCTTGGAGCTATGTTTCTTTTGGCTGGGTTGTTTTTTGTTTTTTGTTTTTTTACAAACCACTATGTTATTGGTAATTATAAATATTCCAGTGAAGAAATCTGCAGAACTGGAACTAAAATAAAACCCTAATAGCATGTTGCCAGAACAGATGAATTACTTTTTTCCGGAACACAGGATTATTTTAGTATTAAATTGAGAGGCTGTTGTTGATACAGTAAATTGTCTCATGTGCTGCAGCAGAGCAAAGCAAAATGAAGTTTAAAACCTCCAGTAATTTTGAAAAAATGGTAAGGAATGCCTAGATCAGAGTCCAGTGCTGCATTGCTGGCAGCAACCCCATCACTTCCTCTTCATAAATATATTGAAATCCATCCAAAAATTAAGTTTCTTGCCCCCACTGTATTGGCAGTTCTGTCACTCATGGCCAATTATTAGACTTGAATTCTCAGACAAATCTAAGCTTGTCCTTCTGCCTTTGTTTCTTCCTCTCATTTACACGGGTTTTTGTCTTTCTCTCCTCTTTACCTTCCTCTCTAGTTTCTTGTCTGTATTTTTCTTCCTGGACTTTTTGCTAATTGAAGCAAGCTGCGCTCTGTCATCTCACATACTACATTGACTCTCAGTTCACGTGGTCTCCAGCTCACTCCTCGGTTTTGTTTTGACCCCGGTTTTCTGAAGCAGAATTATGCATGCTCCTGTACTTACAGTTCTGCCTTTGCTTATGCAATGATGCTAGTGTTCTTCCTCCGACAGAGTGTTTCTCCTCTGCACTCGAAAATATTTCATGTGGCAACTGCCACATTTACCTTTCCATAGCGTTTTTGCATGGGCCATCTCGTGTCATCTTATACTCGGTTCCATCTCCTCGGCAGTTTCCAACTAATTAGAATTTATAAATAATAGGGGAGCATTTATAGCAGAAATTGTTAAAAATTCCAAAGGATATGATATTTTACTTCAGGCCATTTGGTTTTCCTTGTTCCTATTGAGTTCTCAGGTGCATTCAGTGTGATCTTCACTATTTATGTTGCTGAGTTCTGTATCAGCAACTTCATCAGAATATATTGCCTTTTTGTGCCAAGATCAGTAATGGAAATTAGTGCCACAGTTCAAGGTTGGTATTCCTTTTTTAGAACAATACTTTTCAGCAGTTAGGGTCAGATTTTTTTTATTTTTGTAAGATTGGACTTTGCATAGTCCATTCCTTCCTTTGAATTTCTTGATTTCTTAACATAGCTTTGTGTCACAGAATCACAGAATGTTAGGGATTGGAAGGGACCTCAAAAGATCATCTAGTCCAATCCCCCTGCCAGAGCAGGAACACCTAGGTCAGGTCACACAGGAACATGTCCAGGCGGGTTTTGAATGTCTCCAGAGAAGGAGACTCCACAACCTCTCTGGGCAGCCTGTGCCAGTGTTCTGTTACCCTCACTGTGAAGAAATTCTTCCTCACATTTATGTGGAACCTCCTATGTTCCAGCTTGCATCCGTTGCCCCTTGTCCTATCATTGGATGTCACTGAGAAGAGCCTGGCTTCATCCTCACGACACTCACCCTTATAGTGTCACCACTATAGAGTTAATACTGAACATTGTCATCTGTTTGAAGTCATGGAAAACTAATGAATAACTGCTTATCACATTACTTTCTCTTTTGCTTTTATGAACAGTCACCCAATCCATGTTAGCATTTGCTTATCTAAAAGCAGCTATTAGGTACTGTCACTTACTGTTTAGAAGTAAGGTTTATACAGATTTTATTGAGGGGAGAGAATTAGAGCCTTTTAGAAAAATTTGCTTTTTCTAGGTTTAGCAGATTATTTGCATTACTGGCGGATGTTTAAGCCAAGGAATCAAATAATAGACATGATAAAGTTTGACCTATTATTTTTTACATGGCTTCATTTGCTTGTTTTCCAGACTCTGAATTTGCATCCATTTCACTTGATAAGATTGTGTTGTACTGTAATTATTAAACTTAGGTTGTCGCTTTCCTTTCACTTTCCAAAGTAGCACTTTTAATGTTGTAGAATCTTTACAGATGCTTTTGATTTCTTTTCCAGGTTTTTTTTGTGGATTATGGCAATAGATCAAAAGTGCCTTTAAAGAAATTAAAAGACATTCCAAGCTGTCTTCAAGAGCTTCCATTCCAGGTAGGGGTGATGCTCTTTGCTGCTGCTTAATAGATATTTTCATGTCTGGTTTGGCAAACAGAAGCGTACATCAAATCATAATGCTTTTCAGAGTAATTATTAAGTAACACGTTTTGCTAATGGGAGTACCTACAAATCACCTTCACGAATGGGTGGATAAACGTTTTCCACAGGTGTGTATGCACAGAGCAGTAATTCTTGTAACTGAATTGCATTGTATTTAAACGTATAGAAATGTTATCCAGTCTTTCGTTTTCAGGGACATTTGCTAGAGCCAAAAAAAACCCAAACAAAAAGTGCCTGAACTTGGTGCCTGACTGGGTGTCCAAAACATTGTTGGTATTCCTAGTTGTGTTTTTTTTTCCAAACTGAATGTTTGAACTAGTCCTGTTTCTGTGGGGAAAACATAGTGGGATCTATCTATCTCCCACCTGTAATCACAGGAACAGTGTAAGGAGAGAGGAAATAGCTCTAGCAGCTGCCTTCTGCTGCTTATTGCTTTTGGTTATCTGTTTCTTTGCTGTCGAGTTCTATGAGAAGTTGAATTTCTCTCTAGGGCAAGAATGTTGTTCTGGCTCATCCATTGCCTGCTTATATGCAAAGCTCAGGAGTAACAGGCTGAGCAGTAGATCAGCTGTGCTTTAGTATAGTGAACCTCCGAGCAAATGACAGAGGTTTGTATGGCCTAGAAACCAGCCCATAGAGGAGAAACTATCAATCACTAGTTTAATCTGTTATTCTCTGCTTAAAGCTAGCTGCTCCTACTACAGATACATGGCAGCATAGTATCTCGTCTTGTCCGCAGTATCAAGTATCTTGCTTACAGTTCTTATGCAGAGTATTTTTGCTCCATCAAAGGTTCAGTTCTGCTACACTGTTAGTTACAGGATAAATACATAGGTGATAATCAATTTAAATTTCACAAAGCTCGAAGTTTTGCTTTTTGCTGCTTTGCAATTCTTTGGAATACTGGAATACTTGGATATCTTCAGACAGAGCTTTCTTGATAATTAAATAGTGATCTTAACACAAATCTGAGGGACATCAGCAAGTTTGCTGATGACACAAAACTGGGAGGAGTGGCTGACACACCAGAGGGTTGTGCTGCCATTCAACGAGACCTTGACAGGCTGGAGAGCTGGGCGGGAAGAAACTTAATGAAATTCAACAAGGGCAAGTGTAGAGTTTTGCATCTGGGGAAGAACAACCCCATGTACCAGTACAGGTTGGGGGCTGACCTGCTGGAGAGCAGCGTAGGGGAAAGGGACCTGGGGGTCCTGGTGGACAGCGGGATGACCATGAGCCAGCAATGTGCCCTTGTGGCCAAGAAGGCCAATGGCATCCTGGGGTGTATTAGAAAGGGAGTGGTTAGTAGGTCGAGAGAGGTTCTCCTCCCCCTCTATTCTGCCTTGGCAAGGCCGCATCTGGAATATTGTGTCCAGTTCTGGGCCCCCCAGTTCAAGGACAGGGAACTGCTTGAGAGAGTCCAGCGCAGAGCCACAAAGATGATGAAGGGAGTGGAACATCTCCCTTATGAGGAAAGGCTGAGGGAGCTGGGTCTCTTTAGCTTGGAGGAGACTGAGGGGTGACCTCCTTAATGTTTATAAATATGTAAAGGGTGAGTGTCATGAGGATGGAGCCAGGCTCTTCTCAGTGACATCCAGTGATAGGACAAGGGGCAATGGGTGCAAGCTGGAACATAGGAGGTTCTGCATAAATGTGAGGAAGAATTTCTTCACAGTGAGGGTAACAGAACACTGGCACAGGCTGCCCAGAGAGGTTGTGGAGTCTCCTTCTCTGGAGACATTCAAAACCCGCCTGGACATGTTCCTGTGTGACCTGACCTAGGTGTTCCTGCTCTGGCAGGGGGATTGGACTAGATGATCTTTTGAGGTCCCTTCCAATCCCTAACATTCTGTGATTCTGTGACTTTATAGCTAGTTTTTCAGAAAAAAATAATTCTCTTGAGCTATATTTACAAATAAAGTAACTAGAGACTTCAAGTGATATTCAGCTTTTCAGTTCTCAATCAGATTTTTTTAAGCTAATTGAAACAGGTATATTGTAGTAACTTCGTTCACTTAAGCTTTTAATGATGAAAATGAGAAATGAAGCAACAGAAGTACAGTTTTATTTATCTCGGTGTTAGATCTTGTCATGATTAATTTTGATTTTCTTTTATAATTGATTTTTTAAAACAATTTTTGCAAGAAGCATCCTTTTTTGTATTTTATTCAGATGTATTAAAGGGAAATGTATTTCTTTTAATGATCAGTTTTAATGACTGGCTAGGAAAAAAAATGAATTTACAACAGAAATTTTTGAAGACATAATTACAGACAGTGGTGTTTTGGAAAGGGATTAAATGAGAACTTAATTACTGTTGCCTATCAGGGATGGAATAGCTACAGTGGTCTTGCCAAGTTTGAAGAGCTGTGAATTGTGAAGTTTTTTCCAGAGAAGACATCTCTACACTCCTAAGATTTTAATTGGGATGGTGAATTAATACTGATGTCTTTTATTTATGCTCTGTTTGCTCTGCTTCATTAGCAACTATGTATGATATTGAAGTGATACGAGATGTAACATGTAGCTGTGTTGGCAGTGACAGAATAAGAATTAGGCTAGTAGCTTTATTGCAGTTCTAGGAATCAGCATGAGCCACTGCAATAATTATGAAGTCATTTGTAGTTATTAATTCAAACAGTTTGAGAAAATGAAAGATTTTTGTCATGATTCTCTACTCAGACAAGCATTGTTTTCAATGGTTTTGTTCTAGGCTTTAGAATTCAAGATATGCAAGATGCGTCCATCTGCAAAATCTCTTGTATGCGGGGAACCGTGGAGTTACAGTGCTACCCAGAGATTTACCTCACTGGTGGATGGCTGTACTCTTCTGGTGAAGGTGTATTCACTTGTGCATAGTGTTCTGCATGTGGATGTTTTCTTTTACTCGAAGTGCAAACACCTTGTGAATGTTCGAGCTGTGCTTATTGAAGAGCGTTACGCTGAACTGGCAGAAGAATCATATGAATCACAGGTATGTATTGAGTAAACTGCTTCTACTTTTTGTATACGAATTTATTTCAGCTCAGGCTGTCTGAAGTCCTGAGAAGCTGAGCTGAAGTCTTGACTAATGCCATGGGGTTAGGTAAGATGAATACTAGAATGGGACAACATGTTTTTATGTGTGTGTATGTAATTCACACTGAGCAGTTGGCCAAAAGCATGGCTGCTTTGAGACACCTTTTGAAAGAGATGTTTCCCATGAGATAGAGGCATCAATTTGAACTGCTTCACTGTTTTTTTTTAAACTTTGAAAAAATGTAACTGTTTCATAATTTTAACTGTCTTCTATTTTTACGTTCTATATAATCTGAAGGATGATAAGAACATTGTTTTTGTATTCGGGTGCGAGTATGCATGTTCTTTTTGTAGGACCTTTTTTGTAAAATTTTTGAAAAACAGAGGTGTTTCATGTTTTTAACACTCTTCCATTATTATGTAGCAAAGCCATGATTTGCTCAAGGGATTATTTTTGGACCAAGTAAAAGGAGAAGAGAAAAAGCCTGCATCATCAAGAGAGGAAGAAAAGCATCTCATCGAAAGACTGCTAAACTTGTTTTCTGATAATAAATCTGGTGTACCAACACATAAGGTAATTAGAGTGATGGTTTTGGTTTCTGCTCTTCACATTGTTAGAATGGAGAATGTCAGAATGAAGACTGAAAGTACCTTTAATAACCAAACCATACTTGATGCCTTTCATAGTGCATTCTGCTTTCTGTGGGTAGAAAGCTGTAATGTGACCATTGTTTTGGTCTGGTCTATTGCAGCTGTTTCTGCCACTGCCAATTCCAAACTCAGAAGTTATTCTTTCTTATGTATTTTAAGATACCTAATCACTACTAAGCTGGAATATAAAGCATGAAAATATGTCCTGTTCTGCATTATAATTAAAATCTACATGATAATTCTTTTCCTATTTCAGACCTGATAAAATTTCAGGCTTTCAAGCACCTACTCATGCTCAGTTTACCCACAGGAGTAATCCTGTTTAACTACTCACTTTCATAAAGTGAGATGCTTTCAAGATCAGAGACCTGCACATACAAACAAAAACGATCTGATTTTAGATGCTCTATGAAGTCTGAATTTGTGGGTTTTTTAAGTCAGAGAAAAGTTGTGAATCCCTGGCACCTGTGAAAATTGTTTTTGTTTAGGTGCCTTAACAATCAAAGTTTGCTTTAGATGGGTGAAATGAAAATGCTGGTTATCAGTTCATCAGTGTTGCTCAATAGAGGCTGAAATGTGTTTTGGTTTTCATTTATGAAGGGTTTTGATTTTGGGAGATTGAGGTGCTGGCTAACTAGAATATCATTTGTTTTCTTTCTTTTTGAAGGTAAGGCTTTTTGGCCCGTTCAGTCCTTACGAGGTGAAATGCTACGGTGTGACTAGAATATCCCAGTTCAGGTATGAGAGGACTTTTACTGTGAAGTATAGGCATGTTCTCAGTTGTTATTTTTGTTGGCAAAAACCATCCTAGTTAGTCTTAAAGATTTTTACAGAATTTTTATTCACTGAATAGACTGAACTGGTCAGGCCTGAATTGCATTAATATGCACACTATTGCTATGTAAAATTTTAAGAATAGCTTTAATAAAGGTGCTTTAATGTCTTACAGAAGCATTATTTATTAACCATCATAGACATCTGCTAAAGACTATTCAGGTATTCTTCAGCCAGTGACTGCTGTCCCTTGAGGTTGCACTGTAGATTTAAAATAATGATTTTTTAAAAAAATTTTTGTCTGGCTTTTGGTTTTTCAATGTTGAAAATATTTCTCATTTCCTCCCCAGAAATACTGTCATACAAAAGGAAAGCATAAACTCTGTTGTCATCCATGATGCTCCACAAGATCCCTTTCAGCGATTTTTGGTTGCTGCTTCTTTATCAGCAAATTCAAATGGTAATGCATAATAAAAATGTTTGGACAGTTTCTCCAGACTTATGTTTTTAATATGAATAGTTCTACAAGTAAATACATCACTGTACTTCTACATTACGTGGTTTTTGAGGTTTTTCATTAAATACTCCTTAGATGTTTATTTATTTATTTTGGTGACAGGATCTTGTGTGATTTTAGAGGAAACATCTTTGATGCCTCCTATTCCTGGCCTGCTTGCACTCCTTAGTATGCTGTTTGCCCCTGCTATAGAACTCAGGTATTCATGCATTTTCAAAAGTGGTTGTTCTTTTATTGTTTTTTAGGACCCTCACAAATTGGTTACAGATTTTATTTTATTTTATTGATTTTGCTCTGCTTTCAGCATTTAGTATGTTCTCTTCCTGTTCATGTAATTCTTGTATATTTTATCAGTTTCAGTATAGTATGTAGCTAAGATAACTGATTTCATGTACTTATATATCAGTGCTGCAGGCTTTACCCTCACAGCAAGGCACTACAGTTCCTGACAGTTGTGCTGGAAGCCTAGGAGGATGAACTGTAGAACTAGGCGAGGTTTAAATCTACATAAGGAGAGAAACTTGAGTGATTTTCATAAAAGCTCAGGTCTGGCAGTTGCATTACTGTAGTGTTTTGTTTAAATTCTTCTATCTGTAGACTGTCATTTCAACATAGCGAAGCTAGCTTTCCTTAACTAAAATTTCATTTTCCATATGTGTGATTTTCTTTTAAGTTTTATGATCATATGTTTTCATAACCTGAACTTCAGTTTTGTTTCATCATGTATTTAAAAAAACAGTATGACTGCTGAGGGGTGTCAGTGCCTCTCAGTTGTTTTAGCTTCTTTAAAACATGCCTGTATCTTGCTTGGCATGGCTTAGACAAATTAATTTCAGTCTGTCTTCATATGCTTTTAGTTTCTTTGTCTCTAGATGAGACTGTTTTCTTTCTTTTTCGCATAGAGTTGATAAAAGTGGGAAGTATTTTACTGGTGTTCTGTGTGGTTTGGGTCAGAGTGAGACTTGTGGAGCTCCACTGCTTCCAGAAAATGACATGGAGCTGACATTTGATGTGCATTTTGGAGTGGAAGACATATCAGAGGTAAAACGTGCATAAGAATTGACACTATAGTGGGAATTAAGTGCATCAGAGCTTGTTAGCTCTAAGAGTTAATAAGAAAACTTGTTTTAAGCTGTGGATTGTTTATTTTAGCGTACTGCATGTTTATAATCTTGGATTCTTACCAGAGAAAAACGCTTACCACCTCCATACACTTTGAACAAAATAAAATACTATAGAACAGTACATTGTATACTTTTCAAGACAAAAGCATTGATTTTGCACTAATCAGATGTCAATACTTGCTAGTTGTGTTCTTAGGGTTATTGTGGTTTTTACTGATCACCCTAGCATTACTGCTTTGCAATCTTCAGTTTGATTTTTACATCTCTGGTAAGTCATCTGTGTCAAGCTACTTCTCCCAGAGCAGATCAGCCAAACATAACAATAAAAACTCTTGTGTTCCTCATTACAGCCTTTTTGCAACTTGTAGACAGAGAC
The DNA here is from genome assembly GCA_028020825.1 of Podargus strigoides. NCBI lineage: Eukaryota > Metazoa > Chordata > Aves > Caprimulgiformes > Podargidae > Podargus > Podargus strigoides. The sequence goes on along the minus strand of CM051624.1, from coordinate 10,189,013 downwards.
CCATCAGAAGGAAGTGTGTACGTGTACTCTGTTATGCAGGGCAGTAAGCTGTATTTGACCTGTGCTTCAGATTTGACATGTACTTTAGACACTGAAGGACCTCACATGCCCTGATTAGCTCTATGTACAGAGCAGGTACACTAGGTGATGACCAGTGGCTTCGAAGAGGCTTTTTAAGGACACAGTGGACACGCTGGTGCACGTATTTGTGAGCTACTGATTTCTGAAAGCACTGACTTACCTGTGTGTGATGTCTATATTCATGGCACCTTAGCCAGAATGGCAACAACAAGCTGTTGTGCATGTGAAACTTATGGACAGAGAGAGAAAATCCGTAAAACTTTTACGAAGGAACTCTGTGTTGGGAAAAAAATCCAGGCAAGTTGGAGCCTGTATGTTTTATGGTATATCTGAGTAACCTTGAAGACTGTGATATCAAGTGGCTGAATACTCATGTCTTTGTCCAGCAGAGATGCATCTGGAGGAAGAAGGGTTTCTAAAGCTTCAGATGTTTTTGCTGATGTTAATATTCTAGTTGAAGTTCGGTGGTATGGGTGCCACAGCCACCTTCATGTCAGTATAATACAGAACTAGTGCTGGTTTAGAGTGCTTTATATTCTGTCACTGTTATTTTTACAGATAAACATAGTAAGGACAGCCATTAATAAGCTGCTCCATGAATATGCAGTGTGTTTGGAAGAAGTGAGAATGACACAGCTACAGGAGAACGTTCGTCGGAAACTTCTATGGTAATAATTTTGTAGAAATAATATCCTGTGTTTCACAGTCATTTATTTTGTTTTTCACAGAATCACAGAATGTTAGGGATTGGAAGGGACCTCAAAAGATCATCTAGTCCAACCCCCCTGCCAGAGCAGGAACACCTAGGTCAGGTTACACAGGAACATGTCCAGGTGGGTTTTGAATGTCTCCAGAGAAGGAGACTCCACAACCTCTCTGGGCAGCCTGTGCCAGTGTTCTGTTACCCTCACTGTGAAGAAATTCTTCCTCACATTTATGTGGAACCTCCTATGTTCCAGCTTACACCCATTGCCCCTTGTCCTATCATTGGATGTCACTGAGAAGAGCCTGGCTCCATCCTCATGACACTCACCCTTTACATATTTATAAACATTAAGGAGGTCACCCCTCAGTCTCCTCTTCTCCAAGCTAAAGAGACCCAGCTCCCTCAGCCTTTCCTCATAAGGGAGATGTTCCACTCCCTTCATCATCTTTGTGGCTCTGCGCTGGACTCTCTCAAGCAGTTCCCTGTCCTTCTTGAACTGGGTGGCCCAGAACTGGACACAATACTCCAGATGCGGCCTCACCAAGGCAGAATAGAGGGGGAGGAGAACCTCTCTCGACCTACTAACCACTCCCTTTCTAATACACCCCAGGATGCCATTGGCCTTCTTGGCCACAAGGGCACATTGCTGGCTCACGGTCATCCTGCTGTCCACCAGGACCCCCAGGTTCTTTTCCCCTACACTGCTCTCCAGCAGGTCAGCCCCCAACCTGTACTGGTACATGGGGTTGTTCTTCCCCAGATGCAAAACTCTACACTTGCCCTTGTTGAATTTCATTAAGTTTCTGAGATTGCTTGAAGCATAGCTCAGATGAGGCTTTGGGGGAACAATGTATGTTCTCATTTAATGATGCGTTTCATTTACTTTATAAATAAAGCAGTATAGTCAACAACTTTAGGCTTCATTGTGGAAGCACTGGTTCTTCAGGGAAGCCTGATCACTTAAGACTCATAAAACCTAGACTGTAAAACCTGTTCTACAGGATACCAGTTCTGATGTATCTTTGCTTTGTGCACCCAGGACAGAGCTAATAAAGTCCTATGGCATAAGAATGCAGAAGGATAGAATTCTTTCTTCCTATATATTAGGTTTGAATTGTGTGTGCTGCCTTTCCTCCCTCAACAGACCTATGTAGAGTAGGTGTTGGCTAAGTTAATTGCTAGAAGTCCCAGGTTAATTTATGAATGGAAGCAAGGCCACCTGCTCAAACAGGCCTCCCTGGTTCTCCTAACTGAAACAGTGGTTCTGAAAAGACTTCTGTGAGACAGTGTAGCCAGTCTTGAGAATTTTTTCAGCTTCCAGTGTGTGGGAAGTGTTCGGGGGAGCCAGTTCAATGAAGTATCCCTGTGACAGCTCCTAATGTCTGCCACCGCTCAGCAGGCTGTGCAAAATCTTCCTTGTTTGTAAATGTGGTGTGCATTTTACTGCTGTCGGCATCATCAGTAGGCTTTTCTCATCCTTACCTGGCTCTGTACTGAACAGATTTCAAAAAGAGCTCTGGCTCAGCCATGAATTAAGAGTTATGTTATGCCTCATCTCCAGGAAATGCGACCTTTTTAGTGAATAGAGCTTTTCTAAAGTAACTGTGCCAGAGTGAGGCAGTTCCTCATGCTGATAAAGATCAGAAGCTTTTAAGCTTTTAAGGGTTATCAAAAAGATTATCAGAGCAGCTGTTTATCCAGTGTTTGCAGCTGTTTCTTGTCTGTGAATGTAACTGCTCAGTTGATTTTGATGATTTTTTTTTTTTTTTTTTTTCATTCCTATGTGTGAAAAAACTATCACATTGCCTTTAGTTGAAGCAAGTACCCATACTACTTACTTGCAAAACTTGAAAGAAAATTCAGTGTGGTGCATTTTGTAATAAATTCACAAGTGCGGAGGGAGTTAGCCTTACCTTGTGAGGCACTGCAAATGAAATTAGAAGAGCATAAACAATTGGCAGAAGTTGTGGAGATACCTGTTATATGAGGTATAACCATATATATATGGTTTCATATAACCATATATATATATGACCAGCAGACATGTTGGATATGACAAAGGAGCAAGGTGATCATTTTTGGTTTGGGTGCTACACTGTGCATGCCACCAGTGGGTCAGCTGCTCTTCTCTCTGAGACATGGCAGCCTCCAGCCAGCTGTTACATTGGGTTGTGTGTGCCTCCAGAAAGTGGTGGTACAGCTTCACAAAGGCTGTACCTCGGAGAGGTACAACTCAACTTCAGGAGCACCAAGTGCAAGCTGATGGTAAGCTGTTCATGTTTCATGTCTGCAAAACTCTTGGTATAATACCAGCTGTCAAGCATCCTGCTGACGCAATGTTTAATTTCCTGTTTGTGTCCAAGTACCTCAGGCCAGTTGGTGTCTGCATTGCCTTTGGACATTGCCACGTAGTACATGTTTAGACTTCAAAGCTGAACAAAGATGGGTTTGTGTGATTGATGTGGTAATAAGTGTAGGGAGAAGTCAAGGCAAGTAGATAGGCAGAAAGCAGCATAAGCACAAGACCTCTCTGGAGGTGACTGACAAGAACAGGAGCTCATAGTTGGACATTAACACTTAGATTTTTGTGCCTTGGATTTAGCATTTCACTGCTATTTCTTTAGACGTGTGAATACTTGCTACTGTTTTGGCACCCTTTTTGGGTTGACTGTCCAGTTGGGGAGGGGAAGGAGCAGCCTGCACAGCTCCTTGGCACAAGTCCTCAGCACTGATGTGTGCCCTGGCTCAGTCAGTCCTGACTGCCTGATCTAGTCATTCTCATCAGCCTCCTGGGCTTTTTTTTTTCTTTAGTTTTCTATACCTTTCTATGGTAGTATTTTCTCCCTTGGAGTCTTTGTGCTTTTACTGATTCTGTTCCAACGATCCTACAGCCAATTTTTCTGCCTTTCTTACCTCTGTGCACACTCACAGCTGGCCCTTGGCAGTCTGAGCCAAGGGTGCACAGCCATCCTGTCAGAGTTGGGCCTTGGGATGTAGGCAGCTCAACTTAGGTGTGGGGAGCTTACAGCAGGTGTTACTGACAGGGACAGCGTTACGTTGTCAAGAAACCAAAATCAGTAATTTTTCCATATTTTTATTCCGGATTCTTTTTCTGAAGTCCCTGAAGGTAGGCTTCTTTTTTTTTAAAAAAAAAACCTTTTTGAAGGAGGAGACAATCTGGTTATTATCATAGTGTCTTCTTTTCCTTCCTGTAAAGTATTTGTTAATTTTTAATGTTTTTGTTCTGGTTGTACTTTGTTTTACATCTTGGAAAAAAACTGTTTATTAATAAGAGTATATACTTAAGAATTTAGCCCGAACAGTCTTTCATAACTTTTTTCCATTTTTTGAAAGCTAATGGTATTTACAACATGTCACCACTACTTAAGACTAAAATTAGTGTTTGAAAAACACATCTAGACAGAATTAGTCTACTACTGTTGTATTTTGAACAGCTTGAGGAAATAACTGGAGCAGACAGACAATCTATATAACTGAGTTGTCATGCAAAACAAATCCTGTAAAAATAGCTGTATTATACATTCTAGTGAATAAGCATGCATAAAACTTATGGAATAAATGACAGCTGCAAATTCTAGTACTTTGAAAATTTTTTTTAAAAAATCATTGTTTTCTTTAAAAGCAAATACAATCTGATACACTTAACATCCCTGTGAAAATTTGTATTTTGGCTTCTTACACTAGAGGGGCAAACTACAGAGAAGTGAACAATCAGACTAGATTAACAAGGAAATTTTAAATTCCCTTCAGCACCTCATAAATACCTATTTGTATCCAATATAAAAATTCTTTTGTGTTTATAATTAATCAAATACAAGTGTATTTCTTAAGGCTATTTTTATGTAATTTCAGCTTAATCTGCAAATCAAAACCTCGAGATATAATTGTTCCTACATGGTATGAGAAACCATACACATGGAATCAGGTGAGGGTTTAAAGATAACTTCTTTTTTTCTCCTTAAAAAGAGTAGTTCAAGTACCCCAGGTAAGAGGGGTCAAAAGGGGAATTTCCTTTGGAAGGATGTCTTTTTTTGAGCCTGGGGAGGGAAGAAGGAAAAAAAAAAAGTATTGAAAGATACCGGAAGCAGTGTAGAGTCAAATTTAAGGCATAAGAACTGTTGTGTATACATCAGCCTCTACGGATACCTTATTTTTGTGGAGTCTGTTTAGTTTGTTGGATGTTCTGTTTTGATTTTTTTATTTTTTACTTTTTTTTTTTAAATTTTCTGTATACAAACATTAAGCCTTTTCAAACAGAACACTTAATGTTTTTTAAGTTGAGAGAGATTTTAAAGGCAGCTTTACATTTGTTGGAAGTTGAAATTTCATATACTACTTTCTATTAAGCAGGCATGGCCTAAATGAAAAAGATAGATAAATCATAAACAAGAAAAATTCATCAGAATGTAGTGCATTTTAGGGTTTTTTTGGGTCGCTTTGCTTTCAGGTGGCTTTTCCCTTTTGAGCAGACAGAAATGTGGCTTGCTTTAGAATGGATGTGCTAGGGTCAGACAGAGGGCAGTTTTCTCAAAATCCTGGAGGGTTTTGGAAAGCTGAAGAGTGTAGCTTCCTACTCCATTAGCTGTCTTACCTTTCTTTCTGTAAGGGCCTCTGCATGCAACTTAATTTCCTGGCAAACAAGTGCATTTTCTTAATTAAAAGGAGGTGTGGAGCGCAGGAGCAAGATTTCTATATGCACCCTCCCCGTGCCTGTCCCACCCTGAGGCATATAAATGAGGGGTTTAGGTCTTTCTTCTCTTTCTTATTTCTAGTAGGCATTCACTGGGGGGCTAGAGTATCTCGTGTACTACTGCTTGAAGTCAAAGTGTTTCTGTTTTCATATTTCAAGTTCATTTATCCTTGGTATTATGAAGATAACAGTTACTGGTGTTTAGCTTTTCATAACAAGTTTATGTGTAGGCCTTGTATCAGGATTTTTCCCACTGCATGTAAAGTCTGAAGAATCTCAGGAAATCTTTCTTACATCACATAAAACACTACCTGGAATGCCTTGGAACTGATTGTGGAATAGTATTCTGACTCAGTCAAACCATGTGATACACCTTTTTATAGTACTAGCTCTTGTGTTGAAACGTGTGGCATGGAACTGGAATGTCAGTATGATTTGGAACTGTCAAAACTCTTTGAAACTCTTCCTTAACTCTGTTATATAGGAAAACAGTATTAAGGATGCATTCTGACTTTCATCTTGCTTCTTTTGATTAGGTGGATTCTCATTGTATTGTTGACCAGTCAGAAGAGCAGCATGACAGAGAAAATGGTCTTTATCAGCTACATAAGCTTGTTGTGTTGAATGTTTAAGTATTTCTACAAGTCTTTTGGAGGAAGAGGTATTACAACTAGTCTAAAAATGACTTTTGTCTTCTATATAAGCCTTGGATGTTTGTTTTGCAAGACTGTTCCCTAAGCTTAGTGTCAGTCTACTAAAATACAGTTTGGAATATGTTAATGTGTTCTTTAAAAAAGCTATGGTTTGCTGACCTAGAGCAGACAAGTTTATTCATAAAACAAACTGACTTAAAGCAGGACACAATTTTCATTTTCATACTTCTGATCAGGTTTAACACAAGGTACATGAAAGACAAAGTAAATCTAGGTTTAGTTGTTCATTTTCTGTCTAAAAGCTCATAAGCCATGGGGCATGATTTTTTGTCTTTAACTACAGGTTGCATTTTCCTGTTTTTTTTGTCATTAGTTTTTCAAAAAGCCATATAATACAAGTGTTGAGGATTTTTCTTAACCAAAAACTAGAGGTCAAAGGAAACTGATGATCTAGAATATGTTCTGATCCAAAATGTAACTTCATGTAATGGATACAATGTTTTCATTAATTTTTCATACAGCAATTACGTTTCATTTTCCTGTGTGGCACCTTTTGTTTCATCCTTTCCTCTTATTTGTACCTGTGAGATCTTTAGTCCTAAAAATGAGGTCAGTGGTTTCAGAATAAAATGCAGAAGTGAAATAAAATGTATTTGTCTCTTCTGTTGTGCAGTCATGCTTAATAAAAGCTAAATTCAGTTATTAATGGTATGTGATTGCATTCATGAAATACATGAATACAAAAACAATATATGGAAAAGTATTCATCTTTTCACTGTTCACGCAATGATTTGAAAATCATGTAATATCCAGTCATCCTCTGAAGAACAGACAGAATCAATGTGGCAACCATAAAAAAAAGTGGCAGATTTGGGAAAATAAGGGGATGCTTACACTAAAAAATTATTTTAAGCTGTATGTAAACAGGGGCAACTGTATAATAGGGAATTTCAGTGCTCATTATAAGCAATACTTCCTTAGACCCATTTTTCTAATCCTTGTGAATTATAAATCATACTTTATATTGTGAGAAAGGTTTAATAGAAAAATTGCTTCTCAAGTGGCTTAGATAACAGTATTTCTCAGTTGAGTGTTGTATGCAAGTTAAGTGTTACAGTTAAACACCTTTGGGGGCAAATGAAAGGGGCAGAATGTCAGATCTTGGCTTTGCTATTAACGATGGCAATTTTGGTAGGAAACGGTAACTTGGTAATACCAAAAGATATGATATAAATAATGTAACTTTTTTTTTTTTTTTTTTTTTTTTTTTTTGGCTATGGATAATGTGGCTTGGTCTGTTCATGTGCCCGTGCTGCCATCTGGTGAGGGGTTACTGATGTGCTTTTTGCTCCCCTTGGAAAGTCTGCTGTGTGTTGTAATGCTTTCAGTGAAGAGATTCTCTGTAATGGCTCATGTCCTAATAAGACTGAAAGGTTTCTATTCCTGTCCTTACAATGAGGAGCAGGTAGTGCTAATTAACTCCCCCACAGTCCAATAACCCGTAACCTGCCACTGGTCAACTGAGAAATGAGAAGGGTGTATTAATTCCTAAGAGCTCCCAGTTTTGTCCCAGGCATGTTATAAGCCTACAGACCTGATATGTGATAGATTATCCTTGAAGGAAACAAAACATCTTAACGTTTCCCAGCAAGGCTAACTGCTATTTATTGCCAGGTGAAAATGTAGTACTAATATTTAAAGAGCAGCAGTTGTATTTTATTGTTTGATTTAGGTTTCAACAGCATTGCAAAGTCGCTTAAACAAGTTTAAGGCAAACAGCTTCAGGATTTCTCCCTTCACATTTAGTAGTATATAGCACTGGAGAAAGAAGTACTGTGAAATAGTAACGTCTTTGTGTGGTCACAGCCCTGCTCCCAGTCAGCCTTGTGCCTTTCAGGGGTTACTTCTGTGAGAAAAAGGCCATAACTGCTTGTCAAGATTGCTTTTGTCTCCAGGTGCTCACCAACATCTAGCAGAATGAGATTTCACCACTGTTTATTAGTGACCATCCACAATTATGTATTTCTTCCATCACTGAGTCCAAAGTAGAAATACATGATTTTAAGAGGCACAGGTGAGTGCATACAAGTAGTTCAGAAATGTTCATCTTTTCTAGTGCAGTTGTGCTGCTGTAGGCATCTGAGCTATGTATTTCAAAAGCTTGCTCATGGATTTTACATGAGCTTTTGTTTACAGTGCAGACAGAGAGAGTTGACAGTTAACAGGAAAAGGAAGGCAGGAGATGAAATTTGAATAACGAAAGGATGGAGACTTTATCCGAGGGTGACATTATCGAGCACAATGAGTGCAGTCATAACAGGCTCTGCCTTGTATAACTCATGGTCAGATGTCTCAGGTTTATTTATACTGACCACCTCACTTCTGCATAACTCTGACGTGCCCAGAATGAGAACTTAGTGAGACAAAGGACTGTTCAGAGACTTAGACAGATGGTTCAAGTGAAAAGAATTGCCTTGGAGAAACTACAGAAACGCTGCAGCTTGCTAACTGAAGGTGAGACTGTTCTCTAAAACTGAGATTTGTGGTGAATTTGTACAATCTTGGGAAAGAACACCACTGTTGTGTGCAACTAATAATGACATGTAAGTATGTGACAAATAACAACTGTCATAAAAACAAGTCCAGCAAATATTCTTCCTGCAGTCATACTGGAAGCTCTGGTGACCCTTTATTTATGTTGGTTCACAGTAGTTGAAGTGATTGTCTAGTTACATCATCCATCAAAAATAAAGAAGCTCTTAAAAAATCTTCATACATATTTTTATCTATTTTCAAGCATCACCCCCTTTGAGCTCAAGAATGCTCCATTCCAGTGAGCAGGAAACCAAGCAAATGTAGGAGGCCTACATGGGTGAAAAGGGACTTCAGACAAAAGTCAAGCATAAAAAGGAAGAAGGGACAGGAGAGTGCAGGGATGCTATGAAAGCCAAGGCCCACTTGGAACTGAATTTAGAGAGGGATGTGAAGGGCAACAGAAAGGCTTCTAAAGGTAAATCAGCAGCAAAAGGAGGACTAGGGAAAATGTTGGCCTGCTGGATGACAGGGCACTTGGTGACAAAGTACGTGAAAAAAGCTGACAATGCTACCTTTGCCTCAGTCTTTACTGGTAATATTTGCCTTCAGGAATCCCAGGCACCTGAGACCCATGAGGTGTGGGCCAAGGAAGACTTACTCTCACTGAAAAATGATCACGTTAGGGAATGCTGAAATAAACCAGACACTGACAAGTCCTTGGTACCTGATGGGCTGCACCCAGGAGGGCCGAGGGAGCCAGCTGATGCTATGTCTGGGCACTCTGCACTCTTCAAAAGGCCATGGCAATCGGGAAGGTTTCCGAGGAGTGCAAGAAAGCAGATGTCACTATTAGCTTTAAGAAAGGCAAGGAGGGGGGGAGATGGGGAACTAGAGGCTGGTCAGCCTCACCTTCGTCCCTGGAAAAGTGGTGGAGCAAACAAACCTGGAAGCTGTTTCCAGACATGTGAAGGTCGAAAAGGCAGTTGGGAGCAATCATCAAGGATTTATCATGCTTGATCAAGTTCATAGCCTGCTCTGGCTAGATGACTGGCTCAGCGTTGAGAGGAGAGCAGTGGATGTTGTTTGTCTTGACTTTACTATGGCTTTTGACACTGTCCCCCATAAAATCCTCATAGACAAAATGATAATGTGAGAGCTAGGTAAGTGGCCAGTGAGGTGGGCTGAAAACTGGCTGAATGAAATTATTAATTTGTCATTTTATTTATTTTTTCCCCATGGACAGCCACATGCCAAATAATACGCCTTAGAGGCAGGATTCATCATCATACTTGAATTCAGCTATCTAAAGATAGGCATCTAGTCTCAACTAATTAGTTTAATAATTAGTAGTTAATATGTTAATAATTTAATAGTAACCAGAACTTCCTGAGAGGCATAGTATACGTCTAGCATTCACAATGGTGGACCGTGAGGTAAAAAAATGTTTGTTTGTTTTTTAAGTTCTGCTGTGTTTGATCTGCTGACAGAGAATACCTAGCTCAGAGTACATGCTGTGCTGTGGGTTCCTCTCGGTCTGCAGCCCCACAAGTCACCAGTTATAGTGACATGGGACACAAGGATGGGAAGCAGATGCCTTTAGTTGCATACAAATGCTGCAGTGGTTACCAGACTGCAGAAACTTGAGCTCTGGGCTGCACAAGTTTAACTCCCCTTTCTCTGAGAGGTGGATGGGACCAGAAGTTTTTTGTCAGAGCGGAGAGCCCACTGAGATGACAATGGCAGTGAGGTATTTCCAAGTTAAAAGATGGTAGTGGTGAATCCACAGGAATCACACATCTGCCATAGGTGTCAAGTCTCAGAACGGTCAGTAATGCTAAAAGCACCAGTGCAAATGCCAGGAAAATGGCTGGTATGACATGAAATACTAGCAGAACTAGTAGGTGGACTACTCCACAAGGACTGCTCACCTCTGGGGTTTTTCAGGCTTCAGGTTGTTAATCCCTGCCTATTTATTTTAGAAAGCTGAAGGGTTAAGTTCGGTGCATCACTAATCATCATGAGAACAGGGAAACTACATCTCACACCTGGCTGTATGGCTGAGGCACCAGGTAGGTCTGTGGGCATTTGACCAAGGAACTATCCTGCTCTGTCTTGGAAGTGTAGCTCTAGAAAAAACACTGATGACACAAAACGTGCCAATCCAAACATGGCAAGTCTAGAGCAGCACTCAAATGACTCAAGTAAGAAGTTTCTGCCATTATATCTTCATCTGTGGGGTGTGAGCTGGCAACAGATCCTGCACCTGGTTCTCAAGAGGACAGTCTGGCACTAGGCTGTAGGCACTGGCAAGGGTGCAGGGTAATGTGGCTTTAGGCAAAGTAAGGTAAATGGTTTGGCATCAAGAACTAAAATACAAATGGAAGAAGGCAGACAGGGTACATGAGCACTGAAGTGCAGCATGAGTCCCAGGCCTCACAGAGACTGCAGGCAAGAGGAAATATTTTTAAGGGCTTTAGAAAATGAAACTAAATAATAAAAAACATCCTGTTGTACAAGTAGGGAAAGGGAACAAATGCCAGGATGAGTTAATAAAGCACATGTGTGCCATCAGCCCCACTGAGGACACAGAGCATGCTGTAACCAATACACCAGCTTGTTGGCAGGAGGTGAAGGCCAGAGTCAGGGCCCTGTGTACTGACGAGGTTAAAACAATTCTGTACCAGTGGCACAAGAAGTCTGAAAGGATATGTAGGCTATCAGTCATGTTCCTCCAAAGAGCCCTGTGCCCTTGGGCATGGTGATCTCACCTTGCAGATGTTCTTCCTCCCTGCTCTGAGGAAATTGCTTCCAAGGAACTGACTGAGAGGCATTGTTCATTTTGTTCTGTTCATAATTGTCTTAAACACACCGCTATTGCTCTATTTTTCCCTCTGTTGTGTTCATTACGCTGCCTCAGTAGTTTCAGTTCATCAGTTCTGCATTCTCTTCAAACTCAGTCAAAACCAGAATAAATAACTCCATGCACTGGCTGAGTTTGTTACAAAGGTGCTGAACAGGCTGCATCCAGGAGATGCTCTTCTGGATCTGCCACTCACAAACAAGAGAGCTGTTCAGGGAATGACAGTCAAGGGCAGCCTTGGGTGCTGTAGCTGAGGGAGCAGCACTTAGGTCCTCCAGGAAAAGGTGCAGCTGTTATTGCTCAGGAAGCAAGGACTGCCATGATGGAGATTTTTCTGAGACAACAGGTGAGTCTCAAATAAACAAGAATTGATTTATGCTTCGGCTACTAAGCAATCCATCTGTAACTAACTAAAAATTAAGCATTAATCAAACATTAGTCAAGCCTTATTAGGTATATGATACCATGAGTCTGACATTGTCAGCTACAATCATAGAACCACAGAATGGTTTGGGTTGGAAGGGACGTCAAAGATCATCTCGTTCCAACCCCCCTGCCATGGGCAGGGACACCTCCCACCAGACCAGGTTGCTCCAAGCCCCATCCAACCTGGCCTTGAACACTGCCATGGAGGGGGCAGCCACAGCTTCCCTGGACAACCTGGGCCAGTGTCTCACCACTCTCACTGCTACTTCAGTTCTTAGTCTTCTTGCAACTAAGAAAAGAACACAGGTATTACAAAATATTTCCTACCCTCAGTGAAGCAGTTCAGCGGCATATCTGCGTGCAAGGCAAAGAGGATGTGTTTCACAAAGAGGCTTTCATATTCTAGAAGTGAGGAAGAGATGGAGTAGACTAAAGGCTCTGACTTCAGGGGGGCAGATACTGGCTTCTTCAGCGATCTAGTAAGCAAGGCACCTTGGGATGCTGTCCTGAAGTGCAAAGGAGACCAGGAGAGCTGGCTGATCTTTAGGGGCAAACTAAAAGCAGAGTAATGGTTCAAACTGAAATGAAAGGCAGAACCTGAACAGGCCGAAGGAATGGGCTGACAGCAACCTCATAAAATTCAGTCAAGCCACATGCACAGTCCTGCACCTGAGACCTGCATAAATCAGTACAGGCTGGAGACTGAAATATGAAGTAGCAGCTGTGCAAAAAGGGCTTCGGAGTCCTAGGGACAATTCAAGTATGAGTCAGCAAAGGGACATTGCAGTGATGAAAGCTAACAGTATGCTGGGCTGCATTAGCAAGGCCATTACAGCCAGCAGCTATGGGGAAATGGTTACTCCCTTCTACTTGTCACTTGTGAGGCCATATTTGGAATTCTGTGCCACGTTTTGGGCCACCCAGTATAAGAGAGAGGTTGGCAACTTGTAGTGAGTGCATAAAATTTATTTCTGTTGCAATAGTAAGTCATAGAAATTGGAAGCAGAAGAAATTGCTTGGACCATCCCATAATATATTTTTACCTTGAAATTGAGTTAAATTTTATTTAAAAGTTGCAGCACAGGATACAAATTAAGTTTATATGACCTTGAGCCAAAAATCCTCACTGCTTTCATACAGGAAGCATGTTCCTCCTTTGGCTTACTGAGTAACTCAGGCACTTAAGCTACACTTTTTGCCTCAAGGTACTTGTGGGGCAGCTGGTTCTCAGCTCACACAGACTGTGCTTCTCAGCAGTTATTGTCCTCAGTAACTGGCTCATTGCTTTTTAGCCATTTACTCTGCTAATTTTGCTTTATAGTCGGCCAATAATAACAAGTCTTGAGGTCTGTTGTCATGAGATTTACCAGATTTCTTTGAATCCAACTTCAGCTTCCTTATACTTGATCTCACACCTGATCAAGAGAAACTACCATGTACCTTTCAAACATGACTCTTAGAAGTAAACCCAGTATCTGACCTAGATATCAATGCAGAATTTGAGACAGATAATTTTGTTTCATGCCAGAGCTTAATCTGCGCCCCTTCCCACAATTAACCTCTTTTCGTTCCAGAGTCTATAAGGTACACGTCTTTAGGTTTTTATGTATAATACCTATAACATCACCTTTTTTATCACACCTCCTCACTTCCTTTACCTGCAAAATTGCCATCTAATCCAGATGTAGCAACTATTTTTACCTAGGCAATAAACCTTAAATTTGTGTTTACTTTCGAAGCATAATGCTTCTGTTGTGAAGCATTTGAGTTAAAGAAGGGCTTGTATGTCTGAAAGCTTAGGAAGACTGTCACAGGAAGGTGGAGGAAAATTTGAGAAACTTTTAGCACATAGTTAGTAACAAATATGAAATATAAACGGGAGCTCATTTAAGCCTGCAGTCTAGAATAGGATGGAGATGAGTCTTCTGTTCCCTAAACTGGTAATTCACCAGTCTTTCTGTTATATTTATTACAAATAACAGCTCTTTTCTCACCAGTTCAGCTTTGTAGGTCTGGAAGAACAGCTGGTATTGTAAGACCAGAAGACGTCACTGTTTTCCATAGCCATATAAACTTCAGCATTGTTCCATCTATTTTGATGGTACTAGCAATTCTACTACAGCATGACCACCAACAGGGCTAAGCCAATAATACTGCTGCTGTTTCTCACAGACCACTGAAACAAGGTAGATGTGTATACCTTGTCACTGTTTCCTAAACCTGTTTCCTCTGTGTTCTTGTCTGCATCAGCAAAAACTTCGAGGCATCCCTACTGCATGGAAAAAGTCAGTTTCAGGATGATGGTATTCAGCTCCCGGAGATAACCAGCTGTTTGCAGATATGGCCAACAGCAGCAGAGATGATCATCAGGATAAACCAGACAACTACTGAGAGCTTCTGAGGTTGAAATAGTAAGCTTCCCCTTCCTCTTTATTCTCATATCTTTTTCAGAGGTCCACCTGGACAGAGGTGGTATCATCATATGCACAACTGGGCACCGCTGTTGACTGTTAGCATGTTTTCTGCTGAGCACTTTTCACAAGACCGTTGAGAAACTGAAGCTGTTGTTCACAATTGCACGTTGGATCTGGCTGTATAAAGAACCATTTTGGTCACAGGTTTCCAGGAAATACCAGTCCTTGAGGGTGAATGTCCTCAAAGGGACAGAAGAGCTCAAGTAAAGGAGTTGTGGGCTAATACTGCCATACAGTCTACAGAGGACTGCAGATGGATGCTTGATTTAACCAAGAGATCAGTCTGGATAGGTTGTGGTTTTGCAAGGTGCTGCTACTGATTCCACAGCTCTCATCTTTGCCCAAGGAGACCTTTCCAGCACAGCCCTCATGTCCTGTGTTACAGCTGTTAGCAGGTGCTGTTGTACCAGACTGTCCCCATTTGGCCCAGGGCCTGATGTACAGGTGAGGGTCGGTCTCTTCTCCCAGGTAACAGTGATAGGACGAGGGGTAACGGCCTGAAGTTGTGCCAGGGGAGGTTTAGATTGGATATTAGGAAACATTTCTTCACTGGAAGGGTTGTCAGGCATTGGCACAGGCTGCCCAGGGCAGTGGGGGAGTCCCCATCCCCGGAGGGATTTAAGAGAAGTGTAGATGAGGTGCTGAGGGACAGGGGGTAGTGGGGAATTGTCAGTGCTGGGTTAATGGTTGGACTGGGTGATCTTAGAGGTCTCTTCCAACCAAGGCTGCTCTGTGATTCTTCGCCAAGAGTTTCGTGGAGAAAAGGGACGACGCAGCTCTCCTCGCCGGGGGTGACCCCGAGCCCTTCTCCTCTCCAGGCCTAAATCACGCCGCTGCTCGGCGCTTCTCCCTCAGGCTCGAAGGACCTTGACGTTTCCCCCCGGGGCTGGCGCTGCCCGCCGCCGCCGCGGCACAAAGTACAAGGGGTGGTGCCGGGTCCGGCCCCGCTCCCTCACCGCCCCCCGGCGGTACCCCGCGGCCCTCGCGCTCCCGCCACCGCCTCCTCACGGCCCGCTCCGCAGGGCGGGCATGGCGGCTCTCCCCGCCTCCGGGGCAGCGCCGCGGCCCGGGCAAGGCCCCACCCCGCGGCCGGCGGGGCGGGAAGGGGCGGCCCCGCAGCCGCCCTATAACTCCACTTTGGCCGGGCGGGCGGGAGGTAGCGGTTCCTCAGGAGCGGGATGGAGGCGGCGGCGGGGCAGCACCCTGCGGGGGTCCGCTCTCTGTGCAGAGCCCTGGCCGGCACCCGCCCCCAGGAGCGTCCCGGCCGCTCCCCGGCCTCCGCCGACGGCTCGAAGGCTGAGGCACGGGTGCTGGTCATCAACACGGGCGGCACCATCGGCATGGTGCAGGACGTCAAGGGTGAGGGGGCCTCGGGGGAAGCGGGGCGGGCTCCCGCCTCAGGGTCCGCTGCGGAGGCGGCCTGGCTTGCGGTGCGGGGCTGGGGGTGCGCTGCTCGGCGGGGGGGGCTGAGGCTGCCGCCTCCTTCCCTGACAGCCGTGCTTTGTGGCCGCTCTGCCCGGCGCGGTTTGCGGTTCAGCATCCCCGGGCTTCTCGTAACCGGGCTGAGCAGTGCCAGAAGGGCGTGCGCCTTCCTCTGGCCCTCCGTGCCTGCTGGCCGGTGGCCCCGGTCGCTTAGCCGGTAGGCATCCTTCCCACAGGAGAGCCTCGCAGCTAGTCAGAGCAGGTTTTGGCAGGGGACAACGTGTTTCCTGAAGTGCGAGTCCTTTCTTCCCTCCACGTACTGAAAATGAAAGCAGCTTAGTCGTACCAGTCATGCAGTCTTTTTTTTTAGCCCCCAAAGAGCCACCGTGTCGCGCTAACTGGGGAGCGTGTGCCTCGCGTTCCGGCTGGGAGGAGCGCGGGCTGCTGGAAGTAGTGGCCGCATCGAGGATTTTCCAGTGGTGACCTGACAGACACACCTGATCCAAGTGTGGCAGCCTACGTGCTGCCAAGTGTCATAACGAGCGAGATCAGGTGCAGCATCTGTGCTCACCTGCCTCTGGGCAGGCTTCTGCTGCTCTCTGGCCAGCTCTTGCTTTCCTTCAAGAAATCATTCACTCAGTAGGCACAGGTCCCAAAGGATGCCAGAAGCATCAGCCACCTGTGTCTGGGGAAAAGAATGGATTTCAGTGAGGCCTGACTTGCTGCAGGGCCGTGTGTTTACAAGTGTTGGTGTAAAGGGAAAGAGAGTTATGTATGGGGTGGTGGGGAGAGGGAAGCAGTCCAATTTTGATGAATTTCTAATCAATTTCCTTCCTCCTTTACTTGAGAGGCATTGGAGCATCCCAGGGCTTCCAGAGCCTATGTGTAGGTACTTGTGTTCCCTACTATAGAATTTCAAGCCCCGGCCTGAAATACCATCTCAGCCACTCATTTGTTGGGTTAAAACACTTGGGACTTCACCTCGGAGCTTCCTAGACTAGATTTTTTTTTCAAATGCATATCCCTCCTTCTCAGAAGACAGTGGCTGGCTGATCCTTGCTATTGTAGGGAAGATGCTTTAAGGGGTTATTCTGCTTTGGTTTTTATGGCTGTCATCTTTGTGTTTAATCTATCAAAGTCTCCATCTGCATTGTCTATACTAAAATAATTTCCTACTTCTATTGTCTCAGCTTCCCAAACACCTTTTTAGCAAATAAATTAAAATCACTTCTTATTCTTTTGGTTTCCATAACTTCTTCTCATCTTGTATGCTTTTTTTTTCCTTTTTGCTTAACAAGTGTCAATCATTAAAGCATGTGCAAACAATACAACAGTTGTGATCCGATGATGATGACTTGCCACATCCTGGTGAGGGTTTCAACCTGCCTTTCGCACACAGCAGCAGAGAAGCCAGAGTACCTCTTTCAGAATATTTGGCAGTCTTTAGTGTTCAGACAGAAGCTGGTGAAAGAGCCTGGGAAAGGCAGCATGCTTCAAAAGAAAAAATTAGATGCTCATTTCTTAAGCAATGGATAGAGAGTACCTGTTTACAACAGTACCTAGAACTACAAGTGTTACTTCAAGCAAGGTGAACCGAAGTAGCTTCCTTGAGCTGCACAAAACCTTTCATAGCAGGAACTGCTCAGATTGCAGGGATCAAGCTAGGTTTCCACCCAACTAAATTCTGTCTACGCTTACAGGCTTCTCTATGGCCTTTCCAGTTGCTGGGAGAAGATAGTTTTGTTTTAAAAATCAGTCAGTTTTAATAGGCCTCATGTGTTCTGCAAGGAATATGCTTCTGTGGCAGAACTGCCCCCATGTGCAAGACTGTGTTACGATCACATTCCCTGGGCTCACTGTGCATATGTGGAGTGATTATCATCACAAGATCTGATTGTAAACCCCCTGCATATATTCTGCAGTTGACCCATGTGCATGTGTTAAGTCCAGCATACCTTGGACCTGTTGGATCTTCTGCACATCTGCAGGTTACCTGTGCAGGAGTCATGTTCAGAGGGTGGATAGTCAGTTTCTGTGAGTTGGGTGAGAGCCAGACTTAGTTGCAGACCCTCTCAGTATTCTTGGTTTTGCTGTCAAATACGCCATTTCACTGCATTTTAAAAATTTCTTCCTTCTAATTCCTCCTACTTATTCCTCCTACAACAGCCTCTTTTGGCTTATCAGTTGCTCATTTCAGAAAGAGAATCTTACTGTACTCCTTAGCGATGTTACTGTGATAATAATCTTTGCATCAAGTTTGTGCTTGTGTTCCTCCTCACTGATGCCTTCAGGAAGATCTTTTTCTTGGGCTTGTAGGCTGGATCTCTTTCCTAGCTTTTACCTGAACTATTAAGAAAAAAAACACCCAACAAATACAAGTATAACTAAGCTAAATCCCCTTAGAAAGATTACTTATCTTGGAAGAGTCTGCTTGGGTAACTTAGTTAATTATTTGGCTTTTCTAGACAGGTACTTTTCTAGACGTATGGAACTGCCAAAGGACTGGCTGCTGTAGTCCAAACCTTTTTCTGTTTGAAACCTATGCACCTCACTTCCAAATGCTCGAAGTACTACAGCTGTAGAAATTAATATTTTGGAGAACACTTTCTGCTTCTCTGCCTTTGCAAAAATGTAGTCGTTACTTCTAGGATCTGGCCTTTGTTAGGATTGGGGATGATGGCTTCAGCATGATGATGTACAGTATGCTCCTTCTCCCCAGTGCCTGTGGTTTCCTGGGTGTAGAGCCCCACTGACACAGCTGCCTCAGACTTTTTCAGCTCCCTGTTCTCGGCTGCAGTACAGGCTCTGGGATATCTTGATTGGCAAGTAGCTGTAACCATGTTATCTATAGCACCAAAATAAAAAGCAGAGCCCTTGACTGTAGATGAGACAGAAACATGCTTGTTCTCCTCAGCCACAGTTGCTTGTTTGCTATTCTGCCTTTGTTCGTCTGCTTTGTGATGCTGGGGTTGGCCGGCTAGAGAGGGAAAGGACAGGAGTTGATGAGAGCTATTTGGACAAGTTGCACAGCCTCCTGCTTCTCTGCAGGGGTGATGTTGCTTCAAATACTTGGTTAATAAGCTTGGCTCACAAAAGATGTTTTCCATGCATAATAAAGTAGAAGTGTTCTTATAACAGTTGCATTTGAGTTCCCCCATATTTGCTTCTTGAAGCTGTAAAGCAGAGAACTCTGCTAAACGTGGATGCATTTAGGGGACTGCACAGGTTGTAAGTGGGTCATCTTGGATACATCTGCAGAATGTCTTAAAAAAAGAAAAAAGGTTTAAGTTCAGTGCAAGCAATTACAGAAAAATCCCAACAGATTTGTGATTAAGAGAAGATAGGAGGAACTGGCATTTACAGAGAAGGAGTTTAAGAATAATAATGTACATCAGCTCTCTGGTTCCTGGGGCAAATACAAAACCCAGTCTAATCCATTGTCAACATTTAGAACAAGATGAGCATTGGACAAATGGAGAATAATCAGAAAACACCCAGAAAACACTTGAAACTGGGCTGCGTTTCAGAGCCAAAATAACTCTATGCCCAAGTGCAGCAGAAGTGGCCATTTGTGACTAAACTAGGAACATCCTTAACAGGAAAAGCAGGGATTATAGCTGAATGAATGGAACATCCAAAGCTTGAAAGCATGTTAAGTATATTTTGTAAAACAAAGTATTCTGGCAGGAATCCAAACAAATCCACTCAAATGGTGTTGCTGTCCTGTGAGAAAGTTGGCTATGAGGAGGCTTGCTACTTCATTTAAGGCAAGCCAGGAGGGAGATTAGGGAGTTCTTAAGGATTTTTCCATCAGTTTAGAAAGTAAATGGAAAAAGACAGAAATACTATTGAAAGTACTCTCTGTATTTTGAAGTATTTAAAATAAAATTTCCTGTTTGAAAGTGAAGCAAAAAAACCCAACAGACGTTAACTTGGCTGAGAATTGTGTTTAAACCAAGAGAAGCACTGAGAAGTAGGAGAGAATTATCTGGCCTCAAATTAGGAATACCTAGAACTAGCATAACTAGAATAATGAGGTTTGAGAGTTTGTTTGCCATCTGAACAGGTGGTGTAAAACACATTTACTGAGATTAAACTGAACTGGACAGTAACACTAGTGGAATCTTGAAGTCCAGAAGGATGTAACTCTGATGGAAGTTCCTTTATGAAAAAATCTTTACAAGTCAGATTTAAGCAAAACAGAGTGAATTCCGAGTCTGGATGCCAGGACTGTTGCTGTTCTTCCTGAAACGGGGTATGAGGAGGGGAGTTGCAAGTGAGATTCACAAAAGAACTCAGTTCTATGATGCTGAGGATTCTAACATCAAAAATTCACGTGCCTTTCTGGCTAACAGAGAATGGCACGTGGATGCACTTTGAAATACCTGGTTGCAGCCAGGACACCTGCAGATCCAGCACACACTCAATGTACTTAGGCTAGTTTGAGCCCTGTTTTAGGGCCCCTGCCACAGAGAGAAAGACAACATCGCTGGCAGGGAGAGAGTGAACAGAGCTTAAGGTGCATCCACATTTTCAACTTTTTCTATTCAGTAGCTTATGCACCTTCTCTACCTCTTGTCAACTGAGATGACCTAAACCTGCTGGTGGAAAGTACCTATTCAAGAGAGAGTGATTACAGCACTGGGTGTTTAAGACTTTTCTTGGAAGCTGAGGTTTCTCTGTATATATATATCTATATCTATATCTATCTTTGTTTATATCTGTCAATGCTCAATAACTACGGAGGAGTTTGTTTTAGCTTTCTCTATTATTTATTTTTTCTCTATAGAAATGCTATTGCCATTGACAGTGAGACATAACATGCAGCTTTCCAGTACAGTCATACTAGTACCTTGCTGTTTGTGCTAATACTGCTGCAGACAAAGCAGCTTAGGTAAAAATATCACAACTTCATAGTACAAAATAACACTCGGTGTTTTGTAAAGTCTTCTGCCACTGGGTAGAGAATGGTAGCTTTGCTACAGTTGCAAAAATTGGCTTCCCGCCCCTACTGCTGATCGGTATTTACACACAGGCAACATTTAAAAATAGGTAAAACATAAATATTTGATATGGAGGTTTGTAACGTTATTTCCCTTAAATAACAGATTTAACCCCTACCATTCTGTGATTTATTTCAAGTCAAGAAAAGAATAACTGCACGGTAACTTATTGGTCATATTCTGTTTTCACATTCTTAAACTGACAATAGGCTATTTAAATTTAATTTGGAAGAATGGACAGACATCCTTCCTTACTGTGCCACTTCCTTCTGTCACTGCTCCTTTATTTACTACCTTTATTCTTTATTTTTTTAAGGACTTGCTCCTGAGGCCAATAAATTAGTAAGCAGCTTGAAAACAATGCCAATGCTGCATGATGAGGCGTATGCCCAGGAAACAAAACTGAACAACTTCCATAAATTTCCAGAGAACACACTGGTGCTCCCGTAAGTACATTTTCCTTGGGGAGAGGAAGGGTTAGGAAGTATCTTGTTAATATTCAGATAGTTACATCTCCAAACATTTAATGTGAAGAATCTATTATGAGATTAGCAAAAATGCTTATATTGACTTAAAAGGAAAAAGCCTACCATGTCTGGCATGATAGGAAATGTCTGTTTTGATATAGTTGCAATGAAGTGTCTTACAACTGCTGGAGAAATAACTTCTAAATCAGGCAACAAGTAACCATTCCGGGCAGCTTAGTCCTGCATTTTTTTTTTTGTTTTGGATATTAATTTGCTACTGTGCAAACTTACAAATATTCTGTAGAAACTAAGAAAACTATATACAGCTCTGCGTGAATAACCTTCAGCATATGTCTGAAAAAGTAGCATCTAATTAATGCATCTGTGAATAGACCTCGGGCTTTAATTCTGCAGGCTGCCTGTTTTTAAAAAACCCTAAAAGCTGACTGTCTTTTTCCAAATTTATGCAGCATTATGATAATAAGCGATGAGCTTATAATTAATCTGCATTGCTTCTTAACTGTTGGGCAATGATTAATAAGCTTATAGGTTTTATTTAGAGGGCAATATGCTAATTGGAGATATCCCCAGCTGTGATGAATGATTGTACCCCTGTAAACATGTTAACTTTGCACAAAAGATGATTTTACACAGTCATTCAAAAATAAATGGGGCTATAGCTGTTTTGCTGTAAGAGTAAAAATGAATATTCTTTAATCTTTAAGGAGAAAATCAGGACACACAAAGAAATTGTAAGGTTTATTAATTTCTTTCTATTTTGTATTGAGTTCTCTGTGTAAAGCTTTTAAAAGTAACTGCTTAAAAGGCAGATGGCAGGAAAAGGGATAAAGGAAAAAGAAATGGACTGCCGGTGGAGGAGTATTGATGTGAACATACAGTTTATGTTAAATACAGTGGTTATACTCAGAAAAAATGGAGCTCTGATACGGTATTGTGCATGTAATTCAATAATTTTTAAATACTTTAAGGGATCTGAAATGTAACAAAACTACACTAATACACCCATTTGAGTCCTAAATATACTTCTTTTGACACATCTTTTCCATGTACTTCTTTTGACACATCTTTTCCATGAAGAACAAAAAAGCTTAAAACAGTCATTCGCATCAAAAACCAAGGTTTAAAAAACAACCTTGTCTTGTTTTTCTGGCACTGCTGAGTGCCATTTCTGGAGGTTAGACATGGCAAATTGCCACTTCCTCTGTGCTAGCCGAGTGATATTTTAACTAGGCAGTTGAGAAATATGGTGAGTTTCTGAGGGGAAAATATAGGAGTATTTTGTGAACTTTGTATATCTGTGTGATAACCTTCATGTAAGAGGAACAATATGATTTCTTTTTAGAGAGAGGCATCAAAAGTCATAGACTACGCTGCTCTCTGGTATGTCATGTTTTATTTACAGCACATCCTCAGGGGAGCTTTCTCTTCACAGACTTTCCAACTGACTTCCAAAGTTACTCTTAGCAAGTGTAAATGTGATATCCAACAAGGCAATTTTGCATATGAAGTCTAACTTCTTTGGTACAGTATGTCAGTTGGTTATGAACAAAATCTACACATTGTTTAAATGCTCTCTCTGCTGTACACAACTGCCTTACAGGCCTCTTAAGGAGAGTGCGTTTGCAGATTTTGTTCCTGATGAACTGGTAATTGACTCTTATTTTTGCATAGTTTACATTGCTATAAATATATTCAAGAATAGCAAGTGGGAACAAAACATTATTGCAAATGCCAAGGGAAGCTTATCAACTTTCCTGTGGTCTAAGCACCTTATTTCAGGAACTTCTATGCATCCATGAAGTATCCTGGTCTTCCCTATAGCCTTTGACTGTCTCCCAGTGTAAATGTTGAAGTATCTATCACAGTTACAGCTGGCAGGGGACTTGTCATCATCCTCAGGCAGTGGAAAAACATTGAGAACGTTCTGAAGATGATCCTGTTAAATGTGCTCTGGATGGCTCTGTCTGGAACAGCAAGTAGGAAGGGGAAGGCCACAGCTGGCCCACTAGCAGTTCTTCTTCGTTAGCTGCTTGTTGGCCACTGCATTGATAAATAGGAACATATTCCAACTAACATAAGAATGGGTGAAAATGGTGGATATTCTACTTTCTTCCAAGCATCAGAAAGGTAGTAGAAAATATTAGCAATAGGGTTCTTTTATTACCCCAAATCTTAACTGCCCAGTTGAATTTACATGTGGTTGACTTTATTTGGAGAGGTTAGAAAGTTCAGGTGCAGAAATGAGCACGTTTTTTGCAGTAAAACACATGCTCTGTAGGCAGTCCATTTGGTTGGCAAATCAAAGATCTTTGAAGAATCAGATTTCTTGAGATATGCAGGTGGAGAAAGGGAGACCCGTGGTCCTTGGAGGCAGGGAGAGCAGACAGCATGCTTAGAGCTAGGACAATCCCACTGTGATTCCATAGTCATCATCATCTTTATTAAGTCCCCTCCAAATTTGGTATCATGTACTTTTGTAAGATGTTTGAGTGTCTAGACACTTCTTAATCCTTGGTCTTCATCTACTGGGCTACACATTGCATGATGTTTGAAAGTGTTATGTTCCTCAGCCCCATGGGTACTTTATCCTATTGCTTGACTGTTCGTTTTTTTGTTTGTTTTTTTTTTTTTTCTGCCTTGCATAGTTGTGTTGTCCTGTTTTTATCATACTCAGAGTAGTCTTCTCCCAGCTGTCAAAGTTGGACCTGTTCAGTGGCCAATAATTGATCGCCAGTGAGTTGTTTATAGTCCTGAGGCCTCTGTTTTCAACCTATACCAGTATTATGAGATCTTTGCTATTATCCCATGCTTAAACTCCACATCATAGAAAGAGACAGCTGGCACCATATAGCAAACTTTCGTAACACAGTGACAACAGGCTGAATAGGCTGGCACTGGGGTTTTACAAAGTTAGCCTATTGCTAGCAAAGGCAGCAGTTTACTTGAAAATCTTAACTAACCAAGAGGTTTTTTTCTGAAATCTGAGATCAGAGAAACTGAGAAGAGTGGATCTTCTAAAGGCTACCAAAATTAATCTCAGCCGTAAGACTCTTAAGAGAAGATATCCTTTGTGTCAGGGAAGGGTATCTATTTATATTTATCAAAGGATCAAAAAGTTATTGCAACTCTTCTGTTGACCCCCTATATACCTTGGGAGCTTTATAGATTCCTCTCAATAGCTTATGAAGCCTTAAGGTTCATAAGGCTTTGTATTGATTTTTTTTGGAACTCAGTTCCAAACTTCAACAAATGAAGTCTGTATTCTTCTTTTCTGTCTTTAGTTTTGCTAGCCCCTCTCTGCCTTCCAAATTATATTTATTGTTAAATTAAATGTAGGGATTTGTGCTTTAAACCACATCAAGCCATGAACTTCTTAACTTGGAATTTAATGTTCCAAATTTAAGACTGTTTTTTGCCATTGACTTGGAGGATGGGGAGGAAATGGATGAAAATAACTGATTTAGAGAAAAAATCAGAAGTAACAAGCTGATATTAGCTCTAAGAATATTTTTTTTTTTTCCCAATTCTCTTTGTTCATAGTGTCTCTAAGCAAAACAAAAGAATTTTTTACACAATCCTGGAGCTCTCACCGCTACTTGATTCTTCCAACATGACGCCAGACGACTGGGCCAAAATTGCAAAGAAACTTGAGGTACTATGGTGTGGGATAAGAATTTGTTGCTTAAACAAAACCAGCAGTATATCTAGTATACTTAGTAAGATGAAACAATTCAGTAGCACTATATGTATATATTTATTTATTTAAAATGTAAATGTTATGTACCTTGCTTAGTTACTCGCACAGTAACAAGTACTGTGCTTGCAAGGCTTGCCATTTTTTTTTTTCCTTTTTAAAATGTTGCAAACTCATTAAAGTTATATAGTTCTTCCAATGATAGGCCATGTCATCATTCCGTACAAGAAAATAAATAGGAAAATTGCAGCTATGATTGAATAATGTATGTAATGTGTAGGTTGATTTGTTCTAAAAGATTGACTTAAGTTCATTGTCCAAAAATGTTGAATAAAATCCTTAGGTGTAGGTGACTGAAGGTTGCTTAGTTACACATCATTTGAATGTTCAAATAGCTTAATAGTCGGCTATTGACATAGAAAATAATTTCATGTCTTTATGCCTTTTTTACTCTGGACACAGACAGACTTGACTAGCTTTGGCTTTACAGCCAGTAGAAAAAATGCTATTATGGTTAGATGGGAAATGTTGAAAGCCCTAGATATTTCTGCATATTTAGATAAATTCATTACATCCTTCTGTAGATTAAAAAAACAACATTTCTCTGCTCCTGTACCCGTGTCTGAAGTTAGCTGTGCACTTTTAAGAAGGTAGAAATGCAAAACATTTCAAATGCTTCACACCAGAAAATAATAGATAGCTGTTAGAAATAAATAACCATGGGCCTAGTAGGATATTGCCCTTCCACTCCTGCTTGCTCTGCAATAGTGGGCTTTATAGTGTGAATTTCCTTCTTTGACCAAGCTGTAGCAATGTGTGCAAACAGAATAATAATGCAGGGAATGATGCTGAAGATTCAGTAATAGTCCTTCACCTTTAGGTCCTCTAATCCTGAAACCACCAAACTAGGAATGATGCTTCTCCTCTTGAAAGCATCTTACCAGGGCAGAGAAGAGACAGAGCTGTATAGGTGGAAAGCCTCTAGGATGGAGCAGGGGTGCAGCTGGGAAAAGCCCAGGACCAGGAGTAGAAGGCAGCAATCCCATGCTGAACAGCAGAGAATTTACCTTTCTTCAATGGCATATTAGTTTTATTACCAAAAAAAAGTGTTTGTTTCTTGTACACGGAATGCAGCTTCTCTGTATATACAAATATACTGTTTGTGTAATCCAAGTGAGAAGTGCTGAGAATGGAAAAAAAAAAATCCTTCTTCAGCTGTGCAGCTTATGTATAGACACTGCCACTTTGTGTTCATCTTGGACACGTACTTGGTGCAGCTGTAACAAGCTGATGACCTTCCAGACTGAAACATTCTAAGATGTTTCTGTGGCATAACTCCTTAATTGCCAGCCTGATCTTTTACATTATGAATCTTACACCAAGCTATGTTCTTTCACATCTAATAAGGTTCATAAGGCTGAAAAGATTTGTGAGTGTACTGGTTGAGTTAGAGAGCAAAAGTGGCTATTTCTGTGATCTTTGCCCTTCTTGAAACGTACTTATCTTGTTACTGCATTGGTGAATAACTGCAGCATGCTCTTTGCATCACGCTATAGTTTGGCCTACAGAAAGATCTTGGAAAACTGGCTGTTGTTCTGCTGGCAAACTTGTTAGAGATAAGCAGAAATCCCCTGAAACTTCCAGTAGGTTGCAACATGTAGGCACAAGTATCAGTGAAGAAATAGCAAAAGGACACGTAGAAATCAGCAGATGAATTTGGAGATGACCGCAGTATTAGGAGATGCCAAGCGTGCATGTCTACTGTAGCATAAGAAGTGTAATTGTTTAAAGGTGTAAACACAAAGCATTTAATTCTGTGGCTAAACCCCCTGCTTTCCCCCACACTGGCACTTCATATGTCGTCTTAGACTACTATGTAATGCTTTCCATGTTACCAGATTACATCAGTGCTCTCACTACAGTGCTGACTATCTGTATCACTCTTAAAATAGAAGAACCAATCCCTTTTTCCTCCAAAAGCCGGCAGATGACTTTATTCCAACAAAAGATGAACTGTGCAATTCATGGCTTTGCATTAAAAAAAAAACTCCTGTGTGGAATTTTATGTAGATTAAAGTCATTATAAAATTCTTTTTTTTGCATCCGTGCATGCCTGATAGACTTCTCAAAAACCAGCAGGTGGATGTACATTAAGGAACAAGAAGGCCCTTCACCTCTTTCTGCTGCAGAAGTGTCATAGTGCTAGAGAAAGGATGACTTTTCAACAGAAGAGGGCACTCTTACACTGGCAGTTTGCCTCTCTGCCACCCGGATTAAATGGACTGGTTTTTCTATATGTTATGATAGCCTTGGTTTGCCTAATCTGTTCCTGTAAATGGTGTAATCCCTAAAGTAAAAGCAGCAACAAGAAATCAGACTATACGACTAATTTGCATGTGTTAACATTCCTGTTTAAAGCCACTGCTAAGCTTTTCTTAATTAGCAGTCTTCTGGTTTAAAAATGCTGCATTAATATGTATACATAGAAGAATCTCTTTGACTGTTCCATAATTAGAATTACTGGCTCTAGTGCTTAGTGTCCTATTAACCCTTAATTGTATTTAAACTGAGAACAGGATAACTTTAGGAGGAATTATGCATGTAGTACCCTTTAAACTCTCATGCTGTTGCTCACATCAGTGAAAGTAATGCAATATGTACCTTACTTGCTGATGCCAGTGCATTGCTCTAACAATGTGAAAACTGTTTCTCCATCTCCAGGAACACTATGAAAAATACGATGGTTTTGTGATCCTTCACGGCACAGATACCATGGCCTATACAGCTTCAGCCTTATCCTTCATGTGTGAGAACCTGGGTAAAACTGTTGTTCTGACAGGATCTCAGGTAATGACTTAATTTGAAGTTAAAGTCATAAGCCTTATTTTTGTTTTTAATATGCAAAACTAGGTAATACCCTGATTATCACTGTAGAGTTTAGTAGTGCAGGACAGGTCTCTGGCCAGGGTGAATGGTCACAGTGCTGATAGAAATTAGGGAGAATTGATGGGCTCACCAGCTGAGGATCTGCCCCATAATTTTATCATTAATGACTTTACAACTCTGTACCAAATCATACCAGTAGTTCATTATGGCTGGGGCCAGATGCTTCAGAGAAAGATATAAGAGCCTGTCATTGGCCATTGTGTATTAATCGGTTTATAAGAGAAGCATCTTTCCAGCCTCAGGTGGCTGCTGCTCGTTAGCTGTCTTTTTTCCTTTTAAAGCCCTGAAGCTGGTTACTTTTTACTTCGTCAGTTGTTAACCTGTCTTATGTTACTCATTGTTGCATTCTTTATCATTTTTTTAATAATCTCTAAGCAATAGATGCATTTTTGATCTTTTCTATTTCACAAAGCATCTAGCATGGTCTGTTTCCTTTCCTCTAAAGACTACATTTATTAATTTTCATTCTCGTAGCTGGAGATCAGCCCTTTGCATATTGTCTGAGGGGGAGGGGTTGTCTTACTAGAATAGCTTGCTTGAGCGTAGAATACAGCTCTAATCACAAAAGAGAGATGAAACATCACACTGTAAAATTCTCCTCCCCCGTATCATAACTTCCCTCTCACATGTGGTCTATTTGAAGTCAAAATACAAAAGTCAAGGAAGGAGTAGGCTCCCACTTACTGTCTTGACGTGGGGCAGTCTAGTTGTGGTACATCATATTTAAGGTTTTACTTTCTTTTTGGCCTTATTGCTTGGAGATCTACCTGACATATGATCTAGCAATGGAGCATGTGATTATTATTTTTTTTCATATTACTGAAAGGAGTTCTGACTCTCTGTTAATAATCTGAAAAGGCATGGAAGTCATCACTCAGCAGACCAAATTTCTGGTTTTGATCTTGTCCTTTTCTGTCAGTAATAACCTGCTGGCTCAGTTTTTCTATACTCTGAGGGAAGATGGTGCAAGAGAGCTGTTGTGAAGCCCATAGTGGCAGTTCTGTATGATCTGGGGCTTTTGCTTTTCCTCTGTACAATCACTTCTCCCATGCTCAGTCACTTTAACTACACCTGCTTTCTATTTTTTATATTTTTGCTGAATCAGTCTTTTAATCTGCTTAATCACCCTAGAATCATCTCTATATTAGCTTTTAAGCACTTAAATTATAGAAGTGTGTTAAGCACAGAGGGAAACCCTGTCATCTGCTGCAGTCTAAAATAGTTTGGATGAAGAAGGAAACTTTATTTGTCATAAGTAGTTACATAAATTATTCCTGTATTTATATTGCCTAAGTTGGACTCTTTTTTTTTTTTTGCTGTGTAGGCTTTACATAAGGGGCAGGGTGTAATTTCAGTCTCTGTTCTTCAGGTGCCCATATACGAGTTGCAGAATGATGGCCGAGCCAACCTTCTGGGGGCACTGCTGTTTGCTGGGCAGTTCGTGATTCCTGAGGTCTGTTTGCTGATGAATATGGTCTCAGAAGCTGCTTTTCTCCCTCTAGCCAGGAAACACACTTGCATACTCAAAATATCTTGTAGGCAGTAAGGAATTGCACTTAAACAGGAAAATAAAATGGATTCTGCTGAGGTAACAGGTGCTTGCGTGGCAAAGCACATGCTGTTTTCTCAGGATTCAGAGCCCATTTTGCCAATATACAATCTATAACGGCTATCAAGTCTGAAATGTAGCTTTCAGCAGACTTGAAATCAGAGGTTCCCTCGCAAATACGGATCTGAAACACATGTAAGTCAGTTCTTTAACTGAAAGTTACTTTGAAGTTCTAAAGTTGCTCTAGAACTGGTAGGAGTGTCTTCTAGCTCTAGTTCCTGAAGACTGAAGTGTCAAGGATGATATTCTAGACTAGTCTACTCTGTTCTATGTACCTAATGAACATGGAAGTGCCTCTGTGGTCTCAGCACCCTGCCTTTAAAGATATTGGTGCTATGCAGCCCAAAAATCAGAGAGAAAAGGCATCAGGTTACACCTAGGTTCACTTCCATGCTCACAGAGCCAGTTCTTGTAAGACAACAGCAATAGCTGACTGGCCAAGATCTTCATAACTAATAACAGCTTTGAGGTATCTCTTTTCCTTCAAATTCCAACTGGCAAACTTTAGGAGACTTGAGAAGAAACCTAATTACTTATGTGTGGTAACTCTTTTGAAAGTTATCCTCATTTTCACTAGGCCTTTTGTTAAGATTTTGGACTCTGAATTTAGACATAACTGATGAATTTATTAAAAAGTCCACATAGTTTCTTTCCTGTCTCTGAAGTGGACTCAGGCATTTTTGCTGTCTTCTAGACTATGCCTCATGAGAGGATTATGAAACTAGTTAGCTCTTAACTTGTTTGGTTCTTAAATTCTTAAACCAATGTGTGACAGATGTGCCAGCTCTTTTTGAAAGGGTGAGAGTTGTAAACATCTACTAGCCTCTGAGTTGCTTTAAAGATTTAGAAAACACTTTATAAAGGACAGACTACAGTATTTATCTACTGAATCTTTTAATTACTGGCTTATTCATAGACCTGTTTCTTTACTTGTCTTGCAGGTGTGCCTGTATTTTTATAATAAACTGTACAGGGGAAATAGGGTGACTAAGGTGGATGCTGGGAGTTTCAATGCCTTTTCCTCACCTAACCTGCCTCCACTTGCAAATGCTGAGGTTGATATTACAAGTAAGCAACATCATCTCTTAAGCTTTGTAATTTATGCCACATGCAATAGAATTCTAGCTGAAAAGAATCCATGCCTATGTAGCTGAAATGCTGTTTTTAAACTCGGATATCTTTGAAAGCCCCGTAGCTTGACTCCACTTTATCTGCTCTGAAACTTTAAATATTAGTAAGACTGAGAATTTGTGACTCAACTGCATTTATCTACTGAATATAGATGTGAGCTAGACTGACTTTGACTAAAGATCCAGAATAATCAGAGGGAATTTTGCCCCTGTGTCATGAAAATGCTTGCTCTGAAGATAAAAATGAGGGAGTGAGGACTGAAAGAACAGAGTTTAATCTCGTTAATGACCATGCTGGACTCTGAAATCAGGCAAAAGAGTCATTGCAGAGTACAGCTTCAAGAGATTCTCTATTTGATGCATGTCATTGTGTAAGATGTTTTACTGGATATTTAGGACCTGTCTCAACTGCAAGCATGCTGAAAACAGCAGACCTAGAATATGTGCTGTGTGAGGTTTTTTTTTACCCCAAACTTACTCAGGCTCCCTGTAATTTCTGTGTGTCTGGTTTTTAAGGAGTGGGAAAACTACATGAAGATTTTGGTACCCATTTGCAAAACCATTAACACATTGATGTCTGATCTTGAATAAATGGCATCCTTTCTTTGGAGAGGGGAGAGGAAAGACATGTTTGGAATCTAGCCGAATGAGGAGCTGCCAAAACACATACTAAAGGACAGTTTAAAATAATATAACATGTGATGCAAGCTGCTTTTGGCTAGGCTAGGTATATTAAAAAAAGAGTAGGACTTGGTGACAATCTCCATGATTACAAAAAAAAAAAAGAAATAGGAGGGGATTCCTGAATTCTTTTCCTAGGTGCTATTAGTGGCAGTAGGAGATCAAGCCCTGTGCCATGCAGCATGCCATTCTGAAAGGTTTCTACTACTAGAAAGAGACATTCTGCAGTTCGGAAAAATAAACTTATTCCTTCTACCTAATGAGCAGGAGGAGTTGGAGTTACTTAACGAAGTTTCAGGATCAAAGTGCTGTGTTTGTAGCAGCCAGATATGGACTGAGGAAGCCTGTAAAATACTGTAGTGGTCCCTAAGACATCTCTCGGGTAGAGAGTCTGCCACTGTTGTATTGCTGTGCTGTGTCAAATACAGTGTATCTGAAATCAGCAGAAGTGCTGTCAGTTGGTTGTTGCAGTAAACTGGGGAGAATCTTCTTTCTTTTTTTTTTTTTTATGATTTGCTTCAAATAGCGTATAAATAAATTCCTTTTACTGACTGATCAATAATGAAATCAAGCTGCAAATTGCATGCTATTTCTCTCTTGGATTTGAATGAACTATTTTGTGATTCCTTGTCTACAGTAGAAAAATGGGAAAGTTATTAAGTACTTCCCTTGGCCCATAGTGGGTCCCATTATCTTTTCAGTAGAATGCCCCATTGAGATCAGTGAGGATTTCTGATTTAAAAACTGATGGCGTGATAGGCTCTATTTTTATTTGTTTCAGCTGATTACCCAGTTAGGGCAGCATCATTTATCCAAGATGACAGTGTCAGTATTGAAGGATTGTTTCATTTTGGAAAAACATAGTTTATAGTATGGGCAATCTACTAGTGCTGCTTTATTTTGTCCGAAGTAATTGTCTGAAACATCGTTGTCTCCCTGGAGTTTGCTTGTGCAATCCTTGTATGAAGGTTTCAAGAAGGCAAGGAACCACCTGGGCTTTTAAAAACAAACCAAACAAATCTAGTATATTTTAATTTTTTTTTTTAGGTGACTTTGTCTAATGTCTTAATCCTCTTGTAGACAGGGCTGACTCTTGCTGTTTCAGCATTATGGAGAGCAGCCTGAGGATGCCAGGAGGAGTAGGCCATGTGCACAAACTCTTCCTCAGGTTTCCCAGTACTACCAAAGCTGGGAATTAAAATTCTAAAGAAGCAGAGGGGGAGAGGTGACAGGATGGAGGGAGTGGGGAGCATAATGGGATCATGGGTTGGGACGCAGGAATGAGGAGAAGACATGCTGTTTGAGGGTAGGCTTACTGTATAAAAGCAACAATCTACTTCAGAGCCAGAGAGAAGGAGAAGCTTAGTCCTCTTCCCTTCCATACCCTAGCTGCATCTCTCTTCTTCATTTTTGATATCCATTTTTCACCCTGTTCCCTCTTCAGGTAAGGCTCCCAGTGGATTTTTGATCCAATCAACTGTCTGTGTTCTCGGCCAGATCCTTAACTGTGTTAGCAACACCTAAGAGCCCTGTTATCCAGTTGTAGACAAGCAAGTATGTCAGCTGCCTCAAGACTTTCAACTTAGTACAGGAAACTCCTGTAAGAAGTGAAAAATTCTAACCCACTCCTGAGATGAGTAAGAAACCCTAATGCTGATAAGAAATACTTATGCAGCAGAATCCGAAATCTCTGTATAAAATGGACAATATAGAAATAACCAAAAATATTTCTAAAATCTCAAAGCTTATCAAATGAAAGACCTTGTGTTATTTTTCCCATATTTTGAAAACAGGAGAGACAAGGAGGACTGTTTCACTCGAAGTTTGTAAAGAGTCTCAGTGTATTTCATAAGTGATTACTCTGCTCTATTCTCTACTGTCCTAATGAAGCAAATATGAAACTTGCTTTGTTACCATGGCTGGGCTTTCTTCATCACACTTGTATGTAATTTCTGGGAGTGGTCCACATATATAGGACTGTATGATAAGAAACGTGGGGGATGAGCAGAGCCCACGTGACTGTGCCCACAGATGTGGCACAGCGGCAGCAGAAGGTTAGAAGGCCTTTCTGGACTCATCTACCCACTAGTCTCATTAGAAGCTATTGGCTAGAGAGACACTGGCCAAGTCTGTGTCTTGGTTGGCCATTCTGATTATTCATAGTAAAAAGCCCAAGTCATTTATGTATTAAGGCAAATGCCAGCTCTCTTCATAGAAGTGCTTTTGCCTCCCGCCCTCCCCCTCCATAAGTAGGCATGTTGATTCTTGCAACCACACCATTCGATTTAAATATTCATTTCAAAAGGTGTGTGTCGAAACTGCCAAAAAAGGGGGTCTATGTTTGTTTGCTCTCCTTCAGGAATTTGCACCCATAGGTTGGCCTGTGCTTCCCACCCCTTGGCTGCCGCTGTGAATTGTAATGAACGCCAGGGCAGCTTATATAATGGCAGGGCTCACCCGTAGCCCTGCAGAGAGGGATGAGAAGAAAGCGTTGCTGTTTGGAGCTCTGCAATCATGAAAAGCTGTATTTCTTGTTTGATTTCATAACTCCGAGTTCAGTCACCACTCCTAAGGGAGGTGTCGCTCTTAGTTGCTGCTTTCCCATTATAAGTTGAAACCTGCATTGTGGCATAGATGTTGTTTAAAAAACAGTGGGGTTTTT
The DNA here is from genome assembly GCA_028020825.1 of Podargus strigoides. NCBI lineage: Eukaryota > Metazoa > Chordata > Aves > Caprimulgiformes > Podargidae > Podargus > Podargus strigoides. Next base: position 10,154,932 of record CM051624.1, on the reverse strand, counting down.
TTCTGCTTTCTAGACTGTTTAGAGCTGCTTCTCTTTTTTTTATTTAATTTTTTAAGTCAGGTTGGTATTTTTTCCTCACTAACCCTATCACCACAGTTCTCTGTGAGCGTGTATGTGAATAAAGCTGAATAAGATAAGGGTGTATTTTTTAGCTGTAATTTCAAAAGCTGTAGTGTTTGGTAGGGAGCTGGAAATTGGAAATAGCTGAGTATTGTTTACTTGATGGTTTTGTTTGGAAGAATAAACAAAAGGCCTTAATATCTTGACTGCAGTCTCCCTGAATAATGCAATCTTTTCTATCCCAAGCCATTTTGGATGCAGTATTATAACTAGCCATTACCTCTTTATTTTATGTACATTGCTTTAAAAATTTTCTTTCTGCTGTGCAAGACCAGTAGCTAGCTTATGTTTGTTCCTCAGCTTTGTATCCATATTTACATAATGCAGTATACTATATCAGTTAAACTCTTTACAAGCACAGGCTGTCCATGTCAGAACAGGTTACTGTTTTCTGTGTTCCGCCGAAACTGAATATCCCTAGTTAGTCTCCCATATCCATAGGCTAAAAAACTGTTATGAACACCAAAATATACAGCTTTCTTTACTTCACCTGCTTGTGTATGAGATTTATTTATTTATTTTTTTTTTATTTTTTTTAATTTAAGAAAAATAAGATTGCGATGTGGTGTGACTATAGGCTGCAAGACAACTGGTTTATTCAGTACAATGAAGATGCTTGAACTTAACTATGTGACGTAAATATTCTTCCTTGTTGTGGATGTAATCTTTGAGATGGAGGATGCAAAGGGTGTGTTCTAATTTTATTTTTCCCCCCCCTGCATGGCACTCTACCTCACTTACAACAGTTCTGAATAAATCTGAGATGAAGTCTGGCTTTTATGTATATTTGTTTGTCTTTGGCTCTTGCATCACACTTGCCTTTTGTTCTGCCTTTTAGACTCGTTAGCCTAATGGAAAAACTGACATCTGTGGAGTCTGCAGTACTGAGTACGTTATGTAGGCTGACGAGGTTCATGACCAAGAGAATGTTAACTCAGGGACAATCTTTAGTTCTTTTTTTTTTTAATATAGTTTGGAATTACATCACTGTACTATGTTTGCATGCATTACATTTATCTTGAAGATGATATATTATTTGGTAGAGTGTACTCCAAGAGTACAGGTATAGACCTGGTATAGGTCTGACTTCTGAACCTATCCTCTGATCTCTCTCCTTGGTCTTCTACTTTTGGCACTATCTTAGTGATCCATGCCAAGGCAGGTTTCCTCAGTTCATTCTTCAAGTTTGTTACAGGCATTAGGGATGCTAGTAGTTGCCAAAGTTAGTATGCATTTGTGAAGTTTTGGCAGGGACTCCTAGCTTATGGAGGATAAAGGAAAGAAAGGTCTGATACGATTTTGTTGCCATTCTTTCTTATAGAGGAGGCTTCTTTTAAAGAATTAATCTGTGTGTTAGAAAGTTGAAAGGATTGGATTTATTGCTAAACACTGCTGCTGCTTAAAGCACGGTGCTCATGAGTGAATGTGGTTAGCCAGGCCTATGAACGTCAAGCAGAACAAATGCACGGCTCACTGCACTCACCCGTGTACCTCCTGCAGGTCTCTTACTTGCTCTGGAAAGCTTGTGGAGGCCTTTGAGAGCTACTTGGCTAACTACTAAATCCAACCAGGTGCTTTCAGAACCATGCTGGCCAGCTTAGCATGAAAAAAGAAACTATAGAAATGGTCTATATTTTTATTCTCCCATTCCCAGACCATTAGGAATCCATGTGCTGAAGTGTGGCTGGTTGGACAAACATGATGCCAAGCCAACTGCCTGTGACCTGTTTAATGACTTGTGGTATTGTTTTATGAAGAACATACAGAGGCCGTAGTTGCTGTCGGGGTGCCACAACAGGAAGGAAAGTTCATAAGGTCTTATAGGTGACTGCTGTTTTCTGTCCTACTTAATGAATTGTGCAGATTTTAGTATCTCTGGTAACGGGGCAATAGAGTAGGCTTCAATGGAGGCTTTTAAATGTATTCTGAAATTTCTTGCAAATGGCTGTCTGCTGATTGCAAGAGATTGCAGCAGTAATTGGTGTGAGTAACTCTCTGCATGGCTGAAAGCAAGACCGTATTGTGCATGTATCTTTTTTCTGTCTTGCTGCTTGGGAGTTTCTCCAAAAACTAAAAAGCTTAAATCATGATTGGGAAATGGGTAGCTTTACAGCACGGTTTGCTTTCACTGAAGCATGACACTCTGAGCTGATGGCTGCTGTTTGTTAAACCTCTTCCACTGCCTTGTAGGAGCCATCAGTGCTTCCAATGCTGTGCTCTTACACCGAAGTAGTAAAATTTTTAAATCAATAATGCATGACTTGTCTTCTAATAATGCAACACAAACAATTAGTTAAACAGCTGGCTTCTGGCTCTAAATGTATAATCAGAGTTAATTGAATCCTTGCTATTTTATTTAATCATTAGTAACTACTTAATAAACTCTGGAGGTAGTTAGTGGCAACAGTAACTGCATTTGTCATCTCTTATGTCTGGGAAGATGAAGGTCTGTTTTCTAAACATGAATCCAGGCTGGTGTCAGGCCAACGACATATCAGTGAAGTTCAGGTCAGTGTGTGACAAGTAAATATCTCACCTATGCTAGACCTGCATGCTGCCCTGTTCGTTGAGGCTTTCTTAGCACTCTGAACTGGGAGAGTTGGCAATAAGAGGATATGTTCTACACTGTGAACCCATCAGGTCTAGTACTTGGATGCTTTTCACTGCTAGCAGACTTCTCTTTTGAAGAGGTTGTAGTAGAGGTACACAACTTTGTGTCTGATAGATCATCCTGTTCACTAATGGGCACTGAACTAAAATATCTATTTTGGAAGTCTTTGCTATAAAATGCTATTAAATTGAAGTATACATGTTAAATATCTCCTTGAAGAGCACTAACTTGGAAATATTGATGAGTAATACTGATGTATATCAGAATGTATATGATTTTGGAATTAAAGCTAATATATAAGACAGTTGAGCCTGATCTGGGTGTGGCCTTGAAGACATATTTTGTGGTACCTAATAAATAAGGTGTGTTAAATCAGCTGCTGTGGCTGCAGTCTTAAATGGGCCTTTATTTCCTCTTTTCAAAAATACGTTTTCTTTCATGAATTCCCGAAGTAAGAAACAATTTAAAAGACAATGTTGTAATAATGAAGTGCTACAAGTGTACTTAATATTATGTCTTAATATTAAATTAGAAAGCCCATTTCTCTTTAACAGTAAACTGGGAAACGGTATGGAGAGCCAATACCAAAAAGAAATTTCGAGTTCACACCAATATGAACAGGAATGTTGGGCTGCTGCGAATCTTTCCAGGAATCACTGCTGCTGCTGTAAGTGTCACCACTTCATTTTGGAAATGAGTGAAGTGATGCTCAAATACTTGATTAATTGTGAAGCAGGGAAGCTGCATTACTGTAGCAATGGTTGGGATTTTGGAGGGAAGGGAAAGGATCTGTCTTCTGATAAATGTGGGGTTTTTTTGAATATCAGAGCATTCAAAGACTATTTTCATATCCTATCAACTATTGATAAAAGCTTTTCAAATGTCTTCTGTCTAAACCACCTGGGCTCTGAAACTAAAAATTAATTTCTTATCAGGGCTCATAAATAGGTCAAGTGCACTTTTCTAGATGGGTGGAAGCTACAGTGGCCATGGAAATGCTCTCTTGCTGCATATTGAGGCATATTAATAGATACCTTGTCAAAGAACACACAATATGGTGGGTGGAGGGGAATGTGACTATTTCTACAACTCACGCTCCTTTTTTAAGGTTTTTTATTTGTCTCACACTGGTGGTTAACATGACCCTCAGCATTCATACAGAGCTGAAAATGAGAAGTGAGATTTTTTTTTTGCCTTTAGAAATTATTTTGCAGAACTGGGGTTTTAGGTAGATTTGTCTTTAAATTTTTGTCTAATACTAGGTCCATTAAATTGACAGGTCTTTTTGTGGCTGTTGCCATCTTAAATTGAATCCAGTAGTTTAAGCAGCACTCCTCAATTATACTACCATTCTTTTTCGGTGAATAAGAACAGATGGAAAGGCAGAGGGGTGGTATATTTGCAACAAAACTCCAACTGCATAGTTAGCCTCATGGGGGCTTACAGTGTATTGCATTTAGCATATGTGATCAGCAAGGAAAAGTCTAGGTTGTTTAAAATACATCTTTCTAGGAAGACAGTGAGCCAGAGTAGCTACCTCTTTAATAACTGGTCCAGAATGAATTAGTACCTCTTTTTTTTTTTTTTTTTTTTTTTTTTTTTTCCTGCCTTGAGTTAAATCCAATTAAGGTTTGAGTTTAAAATATTCCAGGCTTTGTTAGAATGTTTATTCCTGAAAGGTGAGACTCTCTCTTAGTTAGGCAGACATTTGTTAACGAAACTCTTTGCTAAAGTAACAAATCTGGGTAGGGGTGGGGGCTCTAATCTCTATTAATAATTCTGCATTTGTTTTGTAAGTGTAAATCTGCCCTGTTGTTCCACCATGGTGCCACAGTATAGCCTGTTAATGGCACTTGAACAATAGCATCCTTTTTCACACTGTGGTCATGACTGTAGAAAACAGTTTATTTTAGGGTCTATCCCTCTAGGAATTTTAAAGGAAGCTAAAGAGTGAAATTCTCATTTTTTTTCAAGCTTACTCTACAGTCCCACTTATTGTAAATGGGGAGCACAGAAGATATGAGAAGACTGTAAGGCATGAAAGCTATAATAGGAATAGACAATTTTGAAAAACTCCTTGCCATACATGAAAATCTTAATGTGATTTAAACATATATTTTATCTCTCTTCCCTGTTTTGTTTTTAAACAGGTAAAAGCATTTCTTCAGCCTCCAATTGAGGGCATTGTACTTGAAACTTACGGAAGTGGTAATGCCCCTAACAGCAGAGAAGACTTGCTGGAAGAACTCAAGAAAGCAACTGAACGAAAAGTAGTGATTCTAAACTGTACACAGTGTGTACGAGGGTCTGTTAAAACAGTCTATGCAACAGGGCAGGTAAGGGTTGTGCAATGATTTCAGACTCTACTGCTGTGTAAAAGACACATCCCACTGATACAACTTGATTGTATGCTTCTAGTAGTCCCAGTGTATTAAACCAGATTTTTTTAAACTCTAAAGATATTGCTCATAAAATAACTATATCTGAAAAATCTTAAACTGGAGGCATTTAAATATGTGTCTGTAAACAAGATCCTGTTACTCCTGGTCTGAATGGTCGAAACAGTCAGCTCAAATCCCAAATTAGTGATTGTTTGCTCGTCGCATACAGCACTCCAGGATACCTTGCATTAGATTGGTAGTATCTCTCCCAAAGTGATTCCACTGAGCTAGAAGCTACTTTAAGGGTCAGATGATCCAACAAAGTAGTGTTTGATAAGCCAGTTACTTAGCTAGAATGTAAGAACATCAAGAAAGCCTGCAAATGCAAGCGATACTCCAAATCCCAGTGTTTTATTTGACTGGAAGTACAACTGCATTCAGTGAGAGATTGGAGAATGGTATGTAAGGAAGCATCTGCCTTGCAGAATGGAAATCCATTGTGTTTAACCCATGAAGGCTAGCTTAAAGCAAACTTTGTGTAGGTACTGTTAATATGCAGGGCATTATATAGTGAGTTTCTCAATTGTGTATTAAGATGTGACATGCCTGGGACTAATAAGAGCTCAAAGCCATATAAGAGTATGTGTTGCATGTGGTAGTGTGAAGGAAGCTGGTTTAACTGGCCTTTATAAAAAGACTAGCCAGTAAATAGCCAAGCAGCACTGCCAGAGGGTGACTCATCCCCTGTTTTAGACACCTCGTTTTATTGGGAGCAACCACCCGTCTGGCAGAGCCAGCCTCTTCAGTGACTGTAAGACAAACCTGGATAATCTAGTCTGGTGCTGAAACCTGCCTCTTTTAACACTGATTTTCACACAGCTTTACATTATGTTTCCTTCAAGAACACATAGTCTGTTTTGAGGAGAGAGAAAAAGGAGATTGTCACAGTTTCTTTCCACCTCTTCAGTATCCAAACTTGGTATTTTCTGATATGGGCAGTCATTTTGGTGTTGCTAAAACTTTTGCATAACTTAATGAAGATGCTTTAAGAAGTATTAACTTAAATATGATAGGAATAAATTTATTATATAAAACAGTTCACACAGAAGGAAGCAAGCAGTTAAGTCAATATAAGACACCAAACTTTGAAAAACAACATGAAAATAAAGCCTAGCTTTTATGTGATCTTCTGCTTGAAATTAATTCCTAAAATGTATAGAAGAAAGAAAAAAACCCCAACCTTTTCTATGCTCTGGTTAAAAGATTCTCCAAGTAGACACCTCTAAAATGGCTTTTTGCACTCTGATACAGACTGTTGGTATGCTAAATTGGAAGACTCTGCTCAGGTCTTAGTGAACCACTGTAAGGCTGTGTGGAAATGTGTGCACTTCTGGCTTCGCTTTCTATATGGAGCATGTGTTATGTTACTTCAGCATCCATTGTTGGAGGCTGCCCTGTTTTCTTGGCATCTGTTGAGGAGAACGCTGACAGAGCCAAGTCCCACGTAATTACTTCATGCTTGTTCTTTCATTGCGTTCTCCTTTTCATAAGGAAATCCTCAATGGAAGAAGTATTATGAGTGAATGCTGGGAAGTTGCTGTAATGTTAATTTGATTTTGATTTTTCTTTAAATAAAATCTTTCATGGGTCTTTGCATATGGCTAGGCCATTTTTTACTCCTTCAAACTATCCAGGTGGTTCAGCCGAGTCCCTGGTTTCCCTTCAAGTGTTTGTTTTAATTAACTGAATGCCTGGCCTGTGATCCATCTGCACAGTAGAAACTTATAATTGAGCTGACTTTAGGTATAGGAAGGAAGCTGGGAAAGCCCTTCCTCCTCCTCTTTCTCAAACCTGCTGAAAAAGCCCTAACTGTTCTTTGGCTAGCTCTGCAGTACAGAAAGTATTTCTCACCTTGGAGAGATGGTTAATGAGCTGATCAAGGCTCCCTATCTTGCTAAAAGTATTAGTTAATCCACAACAAGTTTCAAAGCTGAAGCTTATATACAAGGTATTTAAAAGTAAAATGCAGTCTAAAGAAGCTACTGCAAGATGTTTAACTGTGAGACATCACATGATGGCAAAGATGACCTGTGGTTTAGAGAAGCCCGAGTGTTTGCCCAGTTACAGTTTAGTGACAAGAGATCTGAAATCTCCTTTGCTGTCTTGCTCACTGTACACTTATGGGGCTTGCTGACCATAGCAAAGATCTTTTTGCTTTGGTTCAGATAGTTTATTTTTTTTAACTACCAAAAAGATGAGTTTAAAAGGTCATCTTTTTCAGTTATTCTTGTTGGAACTGTGTAAATTACATATTTTAGTTGTACATTCTAAATCATACACTGCTAGCACAGCCTGAAAGGATCTGAAAACACTCCTGCTGTGAGCACACTGTAGTGCTGGAATTCATCCAAAGCAATGCCCCATAAAAGAATGGTAAATATGTCTGTATGAGAACAGCCTACTTGGCAATGTTCAAAATGCCACTGGGTTAAAACAGAGTAACTGCAGCTTTTCAATAAAGGGAATCTGACAACTCTGCAGATAGCTGATATGGACCTGTAACCTTTCCCTTTTAGCATAGTAAGTGACCGTGGCAAGCGTTTGGGTGAATTCTTCAATGTTATTGCATGAAAAGGAATTTAAAGTAAAAGTCATCTTTATTCAGCTGGCTCTAGTATTTGCTTGGTATTTGATAACTAAAATTACAAAAATTACAGTGGCAGGAGGAGGAGCAAGAGAGTGGAGACACGGCTGCATACTGTATTCTGTGTAGCTACTCATCATTCATATACATTTTCTGTTCACGCAGGTATTTCTGAATGCTATGCTAATTGGTATCATTATTCCTTTTTATTCAGACTCTCGCTGATGTTGGAGTAATTCCTGGAGGTGATATGACACCAGAGGCAGCCCTAACAAAGCTGTCATACGCACTCAGCAAGAGTGAGCTTAGCTGGGAGGAGAAGAGGCAGGTAAATATTTTAGTGTGACCTTGAAAGGCTTTAACTTTCCATCTACTGTGCTAACTTCTGCTTAGCTGAATGCCTTGAGCTTCTCCCTTGCATTTAAAAGCAATTGGTTCCAGAGCCATAATGTGAACATCACATGTGGTTTTCCTTAAGGAAAATACTGTTGGGCAAATGAATATACGTAGATTGAGAGAGAATAGAATTCTCCTGCATAAGGCAGGTGAAGACCATGACTGAGCCATAAAAATGCCATCTTTAAATCGTAGTACTCTACCTTGGACATTCCTGTACTAAAAATCCATATGTGGAAATTCATATGGGAGACAGAATCCCAACCCTACTGAAGTCAGCGAAGATCTTGTAATTGATCTTAGTGTGGTAAAGATTTCATCCACAACTCATTCACACAAAGCTAATTCTGAAAATAGATATTGCCTACAGCCTCTTCCTTTCCAGCATTACTCATGACAGTGATAGATTTTATTTCTCTAAAAGGAGATAACAGTTCATAAATACATAAAAAATTGAGGGTTATTCTAAGAACGTATCATAACTGATTTCAAAATCATAACCTCTTTAACAGTGTTCTTACTGTTCATTGGTGCTTTTTTTCCTCAAATTTTATATATATATATATATATAAAATGTTCCTTTTATACAAGGAACATAGTTCGGAATTAGATAGGGGAGCAGCAGTCTGCGGGAATGCATGTGTTCTATGCTTGTATGCAGTGAAATCATAATCCTGACACTTTGATAGATGACATCATGATGAGTCACTCTCTAGACTTAAGCACTGCATGCACATGTGTATCTTATTATGATGTTTTGGTTTTATTAAAACTGAAACAAATTTGATTGTTATTTCATTGTCAATATCTTCCAACCAGTAGCGGCTCTTTTGATACAAACATATTTGGATACCTATGATCATAAGTGAGGTGGCTGGAAGTACCACTTACCGAGTCTGAATTTGTTTCGGTTGTTTGCTAAAGCCCTGGCTCTGAAGAATGAGAGGAGGAGGAGCTATGTGTTTGTTCACTGAAGATGACAAGAGCATACTCTGTGCAAGAACATGATTGACAGGCAACATAATGCTGTGTGAAGAGTACTGGTATTGCATGTGTTTGTGTACATACACTTTAGAAACCCAGGCTCTTCACTGATGCCCCTTTGGTAAACTCACTGGCCCTGGAACACATGTATACTAGGCTGTTTTTTTAATGCAGACTTTAATCTTCTTGTACAGAGGATTATTTGATCTGGGACAGGAGAAACTTTCCCAGCTGGCTTTCTGCCTAGGTGTGTGAGTAAAACCTTAATTTGAGATCCTGTTTTCTGAGGTGAGACAGCTGACTTACTCAGGTGAGGACTTGGTGATAAGATATTTTAGGTACCAATGGCACAACGTACTCCTGCATCTTCATGTGTTGTCCTTCAGAACGTGCTACACAGTTTTTGTGTGGTGGTGCTGGGGTCGTCTTTATATGGTTTGAAAAACAAAATAACTTTTGCAATTTCTTTGAGTTAAGCAGGATCAGTTTCCTCATTTGACTCATTGTACAGACCCACAAACAATTGTGTTGGCACAACTCAGGGAGCAGCATGCTGCATTGCCTGGGTAGGAATGAGTGGTAGAGACCAGGAGAAGAAGAAAGCCTGGAAATATGTTGTCTGTGGCAATATCTTCAGCTAAACATATCACCAAACAATAGTCTCCCAAGAGACGGAAGCTCTCCTGAAGCTGGCGTGGTTATTTTAGGATTCTCTTTCAACACGAAGAAGCAAGGAATGTGCCCCCAGACACATGCAAATGTCTGCAGAGCTGGTAGGGCTGAGTAAGGCATGTAGGGCTTTGCACTGGGTGCATTTAGCACAGGTGCCAATTGCTAAGGTTACCTGTGCAAAGCAATGATCTCAACCTGTCAAACTCTAAAAGTGTGCCAAAGCAGTTGGTATCCTCTGAGTTACCTGTATGTGGGACTCTTCCAGCAGACAGCTACAGTGTTGTCAGCGCTTGGAGTTTTGTTTTGTTATTAAAGGGCATGCCTAGACATAAGTAAACCTGGGGCATTCCTCCTTCCAACATCACATCTGTTTCTTGCAAACTTTCATAATCCTGCTTTTTAAAATTCTAATTGAAAGAACTACGTGCTTTATAGCTGCATCAGCAACCTTTCGTGAAGCAGTGCCAGAATGTAAAATTGTCAGAATTGAGGAAACCAGTTACTTTTTCTTAATGACTGGCTTCTCAGTCTGTTCTCCAGATTTCCCAGAACCTGTCTTTTGGATTATTTTCTTTATTGCCATGTTCAAGCACTTTCTATACATGAATTGGCTGACCTTTTGGGAGGTGTTTTTTTTGTTGTTTGTTTCCCCCTCCCAGCCCCCCACCTCCCCTGGGTTGTATTGGCTGCACCCATCCTGCAAACTATTACACACCTGCTTTAATATTGAATGACTAGTACTAAATGACTAGTACTGCTGTAGACCCTCTGCATTCAAAGCCATCTCTATGGTCAAATTTTAACAAAACAGGGCTAATGCAGCTGTTTGAAAACCCACTGAAATACCTGGCCATCCGCAGGCAGCACTGGGCTTTGTCTGGAGGCCTATGTACACAGTCTGTGTAGGAGTACTGAGGTTTGGGAATGCTGGCAAAAGGCAGTATTTCAGAATATTCTGGTCTCCAGCCTCACTCTGGTAATTACTCACTATCTCTGTGTTTTTAAGTAGGCTGCAGCTTACCCCACTAGGGAGATTTTGTCTGCATACTGTAAAAATTGGGGTGTTTTTATGTGCGTATTTTGGTTTCTTTGCTTTGGAAAAACATTTTATTTGCCTGTCCTTTTTTTTTTTTTTTTTCTCCCTCTCTTTGTCTCTTTAAACTTGCAATCTTCATGGGACAGTAACTATTTCTTTAATCTTTTGTCTGCATTCAATTAGTTTCCATAATTCCTCCAAAAATTTTTCTAACTTGATCTAAGTTTTTTTATTAGACTACTACCATATTTTTCCTCTGCTAACAAAGGATTTGATTGCTTGCTTTTCAGATGCTGAGTGAGAATCTAAGAGGAGAAATGACTGTTGTACCCACAGGAGCCAAGATCTCTCTAAGAGATAGCAAGTTTATTCAAGTGATTGCCAAATCTCTAAGTATCAGCAGCAAGGAGGTATATACTTAAATACTTAAAACTGTAAAGATGTAAAATCAGTTAAATGAACCTAGATTACAGATGAACATGAACAGGGAAGCTGAAAGAAAAATGGAACACTGAAACTTTTATATTATTTTTTTAGTACTGAGTGTCCCAGCTAACCAGTTGGGTTAGGGAGAAAGGACACAATGACAAGCGTAGCATTTAAATGCTTTTAATTAAAAACATATTGACTTTTTTTTTTTTTTCCTCTTTGTAGCCCCATCTTGAGTTTATTTTCTTGGCTGGCTGGTTGCAATAGCAAACCTCAGACGGTTGCTGTAATTCAGGGTATTGATGATATGAAAAAGTGCTTTGTATTTTTGTGGTCAAATGTATTGACAGTTTGGAGCAATCCAAATAATAACAGGTAAAACAGCTAAATTGTGCATGCAGTTGTAGATGGCTGATACTAAGGAAGCACTACACAGGTGTAATTTTTGGTGTTTATATTAGTCCCTTTCAATTGGAAAATCAGAAAATACAGTATGGGTTGTAAGATACAAGTATTTGCTGTTCTCTTGGCTTGTTTTTAGGGAAGATGGGATTTTTAGTAGCTCTTGAATACAGTGGTTCTTTAGTAAGCATGACAAATGTGAGGATATTTAGGGGGCCTATGGGGCTTGTAAGTGGAGGTTTGGAAGTACAGGTTACAGAAAGATTTGAGAAACCACATGAATAAAGTTGATCCAGTTGTGAGGAGACTGGACTATATGGTCTTATCCAACTCCTACCTGCACTGTTTCTCTTACTGTACTGATGTGTAACTACAGCAGTACAGAGATGGTAATTAGCGCGTGCACCTTAAATGGTACATACAGATATCAGGTAATTGTAGTGTTGCCAGGGAGGAATATAAATCTTCATGGATGTGAGACCAACAAAATGCAAAATAAACATGAGACTTCTTTCCTTTCAAGAACAAAATGCTACCATTTTTTAAGTAACCAAACAACTAATTTGTAAACTTTACATGAAAGCAAGGGCAGTGTTTTTATGACTTGAACATCAGGAATATTACAGGGGAGGCTGCTATTAAATGTTGAATTTTATTTATTTCTCAGGAGTTAGAAGCTGTAAGAGATGCATTAATTCCACCTCTGGCTTGTGCTGCAGCTAAACTGGGTGACATAGACGCGCTAAGAGCCATAGCAGAAATGGTAATGTAAAATTAACAGCTTGTACAAAACACGAATTTTTAAATAGAGCTGTAAATGATGAGAGGAAGCTATGCTCACTGGGAAGCAGCTAAGTCTTAGAATCAAAGTGCTTTGACTAATATAGTTGGTTTTTAGGCTCCTCAGTCTTTGCCTTTCAAAACTGGTATGTTCTTTCCCTTATCTGGTTCTTAGCTGTTTACATTTTCTTTTGAACTGTGAAAATACAGGTAGATTAAAATGCAAGTTCTTATCTGCTAACTTGGAACCCTTTAAAATGGTTTGTGCTGCTTTATTTCACTTAACTTACTTTATGCATATTCATAGTATCCAGCTTTTGAATGTAAATCTGTCATGATTAAAAAAAAAAAAAAATCTTGAAAATTATATTTAAGCAAAACACAGTGCAGTGCTAATTCAGGATTGTTGGCTCTCCCCATAGCTCCCGAAAAAGAAACAAGCATTTCCCTGTATCATCATTTACACCTCTGTTTTTTTCTCTTTGCCTTGGTTTATTCTGCTCTTGAGACTTTAGTAATGGGCCTCAAGAAGGGATAAATATATCTTGAAAATAACAGTAAGTTAAGACAAGTAAAATTAGCAGACTCTAGGCACAAAGCTGCTGTATGGCGTACTGCAATAAAGAGTGTATCTGAAGTGGCTGTAATGAGAATACTTGTAGAGGGGCGGACATGCAGAAGGTGGAATAAATATCTTTCTTGGTGCTAAAAGCATGCTACAAGATAAACTTCAAGTAAGTTTGACAACCTTAACATTTTGGTAGCAGAATTAAAATGTGGTGTGTGTGTCTACTGTTGTACCAACAACTTAATGTGCAGCCATTATCTTTTTAGCATGTGAAGGATCTGTCCTTTTGTAGGGTGGAAACTTGAGCTGTGGAGACTATGATGGGCGAACCCCACTTCATATTGCGGCCTCTGAAGGGCATTTACCATTAGTTGAGTATTTGTTGACATCTGGCGCAACTGTTTATGCTAGAGACAGATATGGATCTACCCCACTGATGAATGCGATCAAGTTCAGGTAACAAAATTATTTATATACCACTCTATGTAAAGTCTATAAACTTCTATAATTTTGGATTTAAAGTCCATCTCTGTGTTTTGGTCTTGTTTTTTTTCTCAGCAGTCATGTGTGAATGACAGCAGTTAAAATAAAGCAAACCAGCTTCATTTCAAAGCATATAACTAGCCTAAATTAAAAGATTTTTTAAAATAATATGAAATAAAAGCAAACAACTTGGTATGCATGCAAAATTTTAGCATAAGGTAACTTATTGCTGCCTTCCCGCCAAGACTTTGTCCATAATTTCAGGATTCCACTCTTTGTTATGAAGCTTCCTTATAAAACAGCCCAACTGATCACTCCTTTTGACTGTCAGAAGTAAGAGTGCAAGACCAAGGGCTGTCTGTTTTCTTTCTGCCCTCCCCTTTCTCATCAAGACCAGACTGTTTCAGTTGGCACAAAATATACCGGTAGGTTGACATGTTTTAATCTCTCCCTTCCACCAGTACTTTCCTGAGTCTCTTGCTGGGTGACTGGTTTTTTGAATTTTCCCTTCCGCCCACTCATAATTATATGGGATGGCTGCATGGCCCTGCCTGCTTTGTGGATTTCCTCTTCCTGTCGTTCTGGATGTCAGCAGTTCTTGAATGGTAGTCATGGACGTGTGATTTACTGGTCTTTTCCATGTTGTATAGTCCTAAGGAATGGCCATAGCACAGAATATAAAAGTTATCAGATATCAAAATTTAATTTTAAAGTACTTTGTATAGCCTGGGGAGTCATAGAGCCATTGGTCTTCTAACATGTTAGAAGCTGCATGCCTTAATCTCTTCTTGTTTCTTTGATCCACTTTCAGGTCCTTATCTTATATTCAGTCTGTACGATGGCAGGAGAGAAGTTCTTTTCTGTAAAGGAGCTTGGAGTGATAGAATTTTTATGGTCTTCATGGACGTCTCTCCCCAAATGCTCCTACAGCTTTCTAATGTTGACAAGTTCACCTGGTCTGTCAGGCTTGAGTTAGCTCCCTGGGAGGTCTGACAGTCCTGACTGCAGGAATAACTTGAAAGCTTTTTCTATCTCAGAGACCAGATGTAGAAAACTCAACTCTATTAACTTGAGACTTGAAGTCCTGTGTGGCCATACTGTGCTCTTGCCATACCTACTTCATGGCCCCCTATGGCTTTGTAGTTGTTGCTTTATCTCATGAATATATAAGCCCTTCAGTGGCAAACCCTTAAAGTCTTAATGCAAAAACAAGCCCAACAGCAAATCAAACAAATAACCTCGCAGTTGAATAGAGGTGGCTCTGGTCCAATGTGAGAAAATGCTAAAGCATTAGATACCATTAGATGTTCCTGCAAATCAGGCACCTGCTTTTTTTACCGCACCCATCTACCGCCTGAGGAATTTCACATGAGCTTGTTGTTTGGATTCCTTAGCATTGCCACTCCTATATTAGACTCTTACTATGACTCTTAAGCTCTTTAAAACTGCACACCCATTTTGATACAGGGAACTGTAAAAGGAAACTGCACCATAACCATTTTCAGTTTCTCTTTTTGTTTCTACTGTTGGAATGAGAGGAAGAGTTGACTTAGAACTAATATCATAAATGTGTATTTATGATCTGCTGTGTACTCACACAGCATTTCACGCTGATAAGCATATAAAGGAGAACAGTGAAGATCAGACAGCTGTATATGTGCGTAATTAGATACCCACTAAAAAGATTTCTGCTGCAGAAATATTTAAATTCTATTTATTAAACAGTTGCGTGCTGAAAGAGAAGAGATTATCCCTATGCAGTTTATAAAGCTGCAGAGAGGGAAGGAGGAAAACTGATCTTAATGAGCAGTCAGTGTTTTAAACTATTTAATATTGTAACTTTCTCAATTTTACTGAATATTGCATCAGCTTAATCCCATTTTCTGAGAATTAATATTTGTTTAATTGCATTTAACTGCAGTACAGTATCCACTCATCTTAAATATAGCTTTCTTCCAGTTTATGTCACATTTCTCAGTGGCTTGCCTTTTAACCTAGCATGCAAACCTGTATAATGATGACTGATTTCTCTTTTACATTTAATAGTTTGTAAAGATGATTACGAGTTATGTCTCTTCTTAAAAGCTTCTTAACATAGCACTGTCACACCAACAACTTGATCTATATCAATGATAGTCTCTTAATTTTTTTTTACTTTAAGTGACTCTTTCTTTGTTTCTTTAGATGGTAAAATGTGGAGTTTCTTTCTAAACAAGAAAAACTACTGCGTTTCCGCTTTTTCATTTGTAACTCTGCAATTTGCCTGTCATCTCATTCACTTTATGCGTGAAGCTAAACAGACCACTGTTACTTTAGGCCAGTTGCTTGACATATCAAAATTAGTAGCATTCCTTTAACTTCTTAGAGTACCCTCAAGGGATAATTCATTTTCAAAACAATAGAATAATATTTTTTTAATAACAGAAACTCTCTAAGCAGGAAAATGTCTTGAATAAAAATTGTGTATATTTTATGTAGTAAAAGCACTTCCATTTACTTGTAGAGCAGTGGTAAAAGGTTGAAAATGGGGAGTTGTTCATACAGTGCTGTGAGAACATCAGATTAGAGGCAGTAAAATTACCTCCCACGTAAATATGAATTTAAATACTTGATATTTTGCAAGGTTACATTTACATTACTTAAGGAAATCTAAGGCAGAGTGAAAATCTAACCACTACAAACTCTAGAAGTGCACAGAAGCCTGTCCTTACAGTATTTGAGCATAAAATTCCCACTGATACCATGCAGAAAACCGAACAAGTGAAACTAAGCTGATCCTGCCATAACCATTCCAGTTGCTAGGGGAGCAAGCATTAAAAAGAATGAAGCCAGTCAAGTTTGGATATACATTACACCTGCATTTCTTTAAAGAGAGTTGGTGGAAGGTGTGCACCCTAAGGCCCCAGTCCTGCAAACTCTTACATGCGTGTTAATTTCACATGTGTGATTCATCCCTTTTGAAGTCGATTCACTTTTAGTAAGTGTCTGCCAAGTCAAGGCCCAAGATGATAAGTACTGTACGGCACTTTGATTGCTGTGAATCCAGAGCCCTCGCAAACTCGTAAAAGTTCAGATGTCTTTATCTGGAACTCAAACTTCGCTCATAACAGTTGTCCTAGTTCCCCAGGAACAGACCCATGGGCCAGCCATGCAGGCAGGCCATGAGTAGCCCCCGAGTCAGCTGGGAGATCCAGTCAATATTGAAGACCACACCAGTTGTTTTATTTTGCTATTGATCCATTAAAATATTAGTATGCATTAAGACTCTTATCTCCGGTGTTATCAATAATGGAATGTAGCTGGGGGAGACACTAGAAACACTTTTTATCAATTTATCGATTTGTTTTTTCCTTCAGAAAGCAGATGAATGACAGCTGTAGTATCAAAAGGCTAACTTCAGTAACATATGCAAAATAGCATTGTTTCTTTAGGCTGTGTCTGACCAACAGCCACAGTTTGGGTAACAGAGTGCACTAAGACAAGGGAGAGTCAAGAACAGTTCACAGGTGACAATAGCTCCTCATGGTTTTGCTTATCAGATGGGGCTAGACTGGACAAGCAGCTGTGCACCCCAGGCTAACATGGTGACGTTGGCCTTCCCTCTACGCCTTGATCTTTCGTTGTCCAGCAGTTGCTTTGCTTTTGGTTTTGTGCTGTCACCTTAGAATGGGAATTGCATTTGAACCGTTCCCAAGAAGTTCATGGCTTATGACATCAGCTGAACTTCAGATGTGACCCTTGTGAGGCTTTTGTAAAGCTGCAGGAGAGCAGCAGCGAACGAAACAACTTGTAAAGACAAATACCTCTCATGTGCCTAAGACACAACATTATCAGAAAATTCACAGCCGGCCTCTTGAAGTATGAATAGTGCTCTTGTGGTAGGTACACGACAGCAGAAGTACTCTGGATAGGGCTTCAGTTTCTGCAGAATGTAGATACCATATGGGTGCAAGTAGGAACAGCCTGTAGTGCGACTTAGCTCCCACATAGTTTTCCTGTTGAGTGATGGGAATGTGAGAGGTGATCTGTTTGCTTTTTTGGACGGATCTGCTCTTTGTAGTCACAGTACTAAATTTAACACTTTTAAGTTGCACATTACTATTTGTCCCTATTCTTCTCCCTTACCCTTTCCTTAACAAGCAGTGGTATACAACACATCCTCTTCTTCCCACCATACCAAGAAACATAATTTTGAACAATTCTCAGTCATCAGGACATTGTACTTCTATTTAGAAATGTTTTATTGTAAGCATTTATTGTAAACACTGTTAGTTTCAACGCTTAAATATTTATTTTATTTCAGACCACTTTTTTTTCCTCATTTAAATTTGCTGTATTAAATGTGTGGGGTAAATGCCCCCAGATCTGTCTGTATCAAAGATTTATAGAGTCCCACACAGAGTAGTAACGGCTGTGTGGCGTAGGTGGGACACAAAGTGCTTTCTGAAGGGAATCTTTGCTACCAGTGAGGAGTAAATAGTTACAACAGGGGAAAAGAAAAGCCTGGCTGTTTGCTGGAATCCAGAGAGACGGACTTCACAGGGGGAGCACACTGAGAAAAGATACCACAAAGCACTACATGCTTTGCAGCCTTTTATCTTTTAGTGCTGTCCCATACCATAGCTTTTATTTTAAAAAGCACTAGTTTCATGCTGTGATTTCGAGTATAAGATGGGAAATGAGGAATACTCCAGGGCAGTCACTGGAGAGTAAGCAGACACTCCCTGTGTTCAGTTATGTACCCAGTGTGAGCTTGAGTGAACAGACATGTTCTACTTTAATCTATTTTAGGTCAAATTTCTTTTCAGGTAATTACTGTTCTGCTTAAAACTGAACTAAAAATTTCATACGTATAGAATTCATTCTTCACCACAGTTTGAAAAACAAGAGGGCGTGCCATTATTTGCGGGCTGAAGGAGATGCTTGTGGATGACTAGCCATGTTGTAAGGGACCCACCTGACAAAATTTTTTAGATAACTGAACAAACGTGTGGCATGTGCTGTTCCAGCAATGAAACAAAGATTTTTATATTTTTTTGGCTGTCAATTGAAACAAAGTGCAATTTAAGTAAATAAATCTGCCTGGTAGGCTAACCTATGTTTGGAAAAGCAAAATGATTCCTATAGCATCTGTACAGTTCTTTGTTATAAATTAAGATCTTGTATGAAACATATATAAGCTTACATAGGCTTAATGTGGATAACTGTAAAGTAACTTCACATTCAAGGTAGAGTTTCTTATAAAGAAGCAGAGGGACTAGATAAGCAGTTTAGTCCAGTTCTAGAATGGAAAAGCCCATGGCTACCTCCAAGAAAATGCAAGGGATTAAGCAGAATGTGTATATGAACTTATTTTTTATTTTTAGTTAATACAGATGAGTTTTTAAGTAATGGCCCATATATTTCCTATTACAATTATATGCCTTACTCTTTATTTTGAAGTGTTATGATATAGCAACTTAGTTAAAAGAGGAACTGTGAGACAATGATAGGACAAGGGGCAATGGGTGTAAGCTGGAACATAGGAGGTTCCACATAAATGTGAGGAAGAATTTCTTCACAGTGAGGGTGACAGAACACTGGAACAGGCTGCCCAGAGAGGTTGTGGAGTCTCCTTCTCTGGAGACATTCAAAACCCGCCTGGACATGTTCCTGTGTGACCTGATCTAGGTATTCCTGCTCTGGCAGGGGGGTTGGACTAGATGATCTTTTAAGGTCCCTTCCAATCTCTAACATTCTGTGATTCTGTGATTCTGATTCATTGTGCTCTTCCTGGAGGAAAAAAAACCCTGTGTTTGGATTTGTGAACCAGATCATTTAGTTAGCAGAGGATCTCGCTGTCACCTTCTTTTGGAATCTAGTTCTAAACTTTTTAATAGGTCACTTGTGAAAAATGTATTTGGCAGATTTTTCATCTGTCATGCTATTTTCTACCCACAACAGTACCTTTAGAGGCTTTAGACTTTCTCAAGCATCTGACTAAGGCATAGGAGTTGTCTGCTAGTGCTTAAATATCTATTGGTCCCTTTAGCTCAAAGGAAAGGACAAGGAAGACCTCCTAAAGACTCGAGGTAGAAATAAATAATAAAGGTATTGGGAGGAGTGGGTTAGGAAAAGGTGTGCTTTTGTGGGAGGTTCATAAGAATACTTACCACAATTTTGAAGACCTAAAAACCTGATTAGCTTCTACATCAACCTAAAGATTCACTGCTTATTTGCTGGACGTATGTTTTATTTAAGACTGGTATATATGGGCATTATATTCTGTAAATACAGGAATGATTCTGTGTAATTAATGTCCTCACTGTTTGCATGTATTTCAATCACTAATATCTCAAGTGTTAAATTAAGCTAGCACAGAGGTAAAGAAAATAAAAATTCTTTGAAGGGAAAGGGATGCATCTGTTTCATTTTCAGAGCTGAACTTAACGCTTCCATGAGCTTAGTATATGAATGATTTTTTGATGGGGAGGGCAGATCCATTTATTACATCTGTCACCTTGGAGATCACAGAATCACAGATTCTTGGAGATGATTCACTGGTTCTGTGGTGGTAGCAAATATCATATAAGAACTTTCACTGACTGTATATGAGTAATGCTGGATTTAGGGTGGAAAAAACTTACTGGGCAAGACACTTTCTCTGTTGTTTTTTTTTTTTTCTATTCCTTTCATAAAGGCACATACAAGTGATTAATTTGTTACGAGAAACAGGAGCACACCTTTCAAGCCATGACTTGGAGAACATTGGAACAATACTCTGCAGGTAAGTATGATATAAGGTGAGGTGGCCCTAAAATTGGGATGGGGGGAGATGGCTTTTCAGAAGAGACTCTCGGAATGTTGAACAGTGTGTAGACAACTTCCAAGAAACAGCTGGGTCCCTGGCACCTGATGTGGCTATTTCTGTGCTAGACTAATAATGAGGAAACAAGTGATGTGATGAAATTAAGAATTAGCTCTGTGTAGGAGCACCAGTAACTCAAGAGAGCTCCAAAGTAGAATGTATTGTGGGGATAAGTGAACTGGAAGCAAATACACCCCTTTTTTTTTCCCAGCACTTTCACTGAGGAAGGGTGAGGAGGAAGCTGTGCAAGGTGTGATTTAATAGCATCTCTATTTGAGAATAAAGCTGCATCATTTTCATTTTCTTAAAATCTGCTTTTCACTTACATGAGAATGGCTTCTACTCTAACTAGCATATAACATTGTTCTTAAAAATATCTAAATCAAATAGACAAATAGGTTTAACTCGAAAACTTTTGAGCAACTGCTCACTGTCTGATGATATTTTAAGAGGATATAATCCTGTTACAGCTGGTTGTGCTTATCCTTGTTTTTAATATATAAGGTGGTTTAATGATATGGATATATATTATGAAAAGAAATAGATGTTTGATTCTATTTTTTCCAGTACTGGTCCTGAATTACAAATTATTCTGAATATTTTAAGAGGGTTTCATGTATTTCCTAAAATTACTTTTAGTTTTTACTTCATTTCTTCTTCTCAAAAACAAACACAAAACCCCTGAGTTTATATCAGCCTTTATATCAGGGCTTGGCAAGGAAACCATGAGGCTCGTAGGGAAAAGCCAGTGCTGTCTATTATCTACAAACCTGTAACATCAAGGTAAAGTTTGTATGTTCTGTACAGAGACTGGACTGTGTCATTTGAGTAGTTCTGGAATCAAGAAATACTAGCTGGAGCGTTTCCATTGTTGTAACATGCTCAGAGGAAACTGAGTAGTAAGACTTTTACCACGAAGTTAAAGTAAGTAAGTGCTTCCCAGGGCACTGCAAGTGAGAGGACAGAACTAAACCCTTGGTTTGCGTAGTTCCCATCTGCCAAGAAGGCGAGAGGAGTGACTTAGGGAATGATGTTCCTCTGCAAATAAACTGGCCCCTTACTTAGCCCTGGTACCACGTGCAGAACCAGCTTGGCTAGCTGACCTGGGAGTAGTACATCCAAAGAAAAAAGAGAACAAGGGTCCTTTAAACAAAAAGTGGTTCTGATGCAGTTTGTTACAGCATTTTAAGGAGGACTGTACACCCTGCATCAGTATTGCATGATCTCCTGTTGTTCAAAGCTGGTATTTTGATAAGAAGCATTTAAGATATTTTGAACTTGCATTGATGATAATAAGCTTGGCATAAAACCAGCGTAAATCTTCCAAACAGAGGGCAGGAGTGCACGTGGGTGCAGAGGCTGAGTGAGGACTCAGTGCAGAGTGGTGTACTCGGGGTGAGAGGGGAAGAGGCTCTCCCACCTTGGTGCAGGTCAGGAGCCAGGGCCGTGGCTCTTTCCCGGCCAGCAGCTTGGAATAACGGCTGTGGCCAGAGGCATGCCCACTGACAGATGTCACTGCACAGCATGTACCAGGAGCACAGCAGTGCTCAGGCTTCGAGGCAGCACTGAAGTGTCTGTGAAGGGTGGCTTTTCCATACACTGCCCCTGCAGAGCTGTAGGGCTTTCTTTCTGCTTGCTGTTTTAGAGGACCCGGTATAGTCTTTTCCACCAAAGTGGACTTTTTCCACACAGCATTATTCAGTTGCCTAAAAGTCATTATATCTGAGGTACTGGTGTTTGTCCTCCTGCTAAAATGTCTCAGATACTTCTGGAGTATCCTCAGATGACCTTACTGATACACTCATTTTTCTGTCATGCTTCAGCTCACTTCTCTGTCCTACCTCTTACCTCCTCCTTTTAAGCCTTCTCTTTGCCGGCACTTGGAACTTCATGGCAGCCAACGTGTTCACATGGTCAAGCTGCTTATAGAACAAGCTGTTTATAACATCTTCCCTCTCTTCAGTGTTAGTAATCTGTTAAAAATGTCAGAATCTCTTCTCATATTTCACTAGTATTGTCAACTGTCTGCAAAAACAAACCATGAGGAGATAAATTAGGACACTCAAACTTTTTCTGAAGGCTTGTCAAGTTCTGGAGTTGGTAAACAGTTGCTTTGTGAGCTGGGTGAGGAAGGACAAATATGCCTCTGTAGGAATTAGGACCAAGCTTCTAATGCCTGCTGTCTTTCAAAGAAGTCTGTTTGTCTCAACTGAGAGAGAGGTGAAGATGCTAGCTAAGAGCAGCACTCCCAAATGTGTTCAGGATAGAACAAACCATGCCTTGTGCTGGACTTTTAACTTGCTTTTTGAGGATTTTCATTTTAAAATCATTTTTTTTCTAAATGCAAGAGTATTGATAGGCAGCATACCTTGGATTACCTACTGTAAATGGTATCAGAGTTTAGTAAAATGTGATTAAGTAGTTCTTTGTCAACAAAGCAGGTTTTAAACATCCTGGTAAGTGTATATTGAAGTTATTTTTATTCCATTTAATGATATAAAAATGACGGATGTGTTGCTTCGAGGATGTACTTGTAGTTGGAATTGCTGGCATAAATATCTTTGAGAAAAGCACAAAGGACCCCTACTGTATGTTGAGAAGTCCTATGTATATATTTAACTATATGAAGTACGCTTACAGTGTATAAGGGAAATACAGATGTGTTTGGCTTGGCTACAGAGATCTGGAACTGAAGAAAATGTTTTGTGGTGTTCTTAATTATAATCAATTTAGTGAGTAGTAGGTATCTTCTATTTAGAGTGGTATCTAAATTTTCTCGGGAGCTATGTCACTTTTTGTCCTCTGGGTTGCAGTCCCCACAGAATACATTTCTCACTTATCAGTAAATGGCTGCTGCAAAATTGAAGATACTTCTGCGTGTCTGGATTGCTCTAATGTCACGGAAGGAGACCACTGCGCAGTGTTGACCTCTGGCAATGTGGGTTAAATTGCTCCTTCTGAACCGTTGCTATTAGGCAGTTAATTTTCAAGCAAGTGCAGTAGTCCTTGTTTGTTGCTTACAGTGATGATCGCTGAATTGCCCTGGGTGTGTAGGTCGGTAATATTTCTAAATGTGCTGGTCTTTGCCTAAAGTGGCTTCCGCTTTGCACGTGGCTGAAGGATGAGATTCTGTTTGGCAAATACAGTGGTCTCCTGCCCAGTGTTGGAGACACATGTAACTCTCACCAGGTTGGCTTTTTGTTTGTTTTTTCCTTAATTCTGAGACCTTCCCGTGTCAACAGCAAGAGATGTGTGTTTGTAAATAAAGATAATTCTTGTGTCCCAGAAGTGGCTGCTAAGCAATTTCTTCTCTGCTTTACTAATGCTTACACATTTTCTTTGTTAATGCTTTTTTCTGCAGTTTCCTTAAGGACTTCCCACTGAGCTTCCTGTTGGACCTCCTTTGCCTTCCTCTCATTTGTTATTGCTTCTGAGGGGCTTTTTTTTGTGTGATAACAGTTTTCAGTAATGATTTATTGATCCTTTTCTTCATGATGTCAGACTGAAACACTGTTAAACCTCATAGCACCCCACTGCCACTTCCCTGTCCCCCAAAGGGCCCAGCTGTAGGACTTCTGCCCTGCCTTCAGGGTTGGTAAAGCTGTCTGGAGCAATACAGATAGAGCCCGTTTGCTTTCCCTTTTCCTGCCCAACCTCTGGGGCTGCTGCAAGAAAAAGCCACTCTCTGACTTTCTCCTCACACTGCTGCAATTGGAAGCTTCCACTCCCCTGAAAACCATTTTTCAGGTACTTAAAGAGATTTAATCAACAACAGAAGTGATTTCAGCCTAGCAGAGAAGTGAATGTTGCAGCCTTGGTTTTGGGGTTTCTTCCATAAGCTTACCTGACTGTCAGCAGTATGTCATTCCCCCACAGCGAGCACTATTTAAGGCAGCAAACTCTGAACTTAATAAGTCTGGGGAAGATTCCCTCTCTCTCAATGAGATTCAACCTCATGTGATGATTATCGGTGTGGTTCTGCTGAAATCTGTGAGCACATTGGCAAGCTCAGGTTGAAGCCTGACAGATGTTGGCATCTTGAGAAAACTAGAGGTTTGACCAAACCTTGTTTTACCAAAAGCTCTTATTTTACCAAAACAAAAGTTAAAAATGCACCTTAAGTATTAAGGATGAGACTACCAGCAGATGTGTGAAGAAACAATCTGGTGTACGTTCCTCTGAAAACTTCAACTCACTTACTTCACAGAATCACAGAATGTCAGGGATTGGAAGGGACCTCAAAAGATCATCTAGTTCAATCCCCCTGCCAGAGCAGGAATACCTAAATTTGTGTGTGTATATATATATGTATATATATATATAAAAATTATTTGTATATGATTCATTTTGATCCTTTCTGTAGCTTCTGTAGCATCTACATGGCAGATAGAAGTCATTTTAAAAAATGTGGGTTTTTTTGCTTGCTGCCCATTTAAACCTCACAAATTATCTTATAAAACTCAAAAAAATATAACTGTGTTACTGTCCAAATGATATCACATAAATGTGCTGTCATAACTTCTGATAGCAAACAGTTCTGCAAACCTATGATGCGGGTTTCTTAGTGGTCTTAAAGAAGGCACGCCGAGTGCTAGCACACCTGCTTGTGCTCTTACTCAGCTGCATCTTGATTTAGCCACTGCCCTCCCCCCAACTCATTTCATGAGATAAATATTGTGTTGTGAAATATGAAACTGCATGACTTTTTTCCCCTTTGGTCATAGTCACACCCACTATGTGAAACTAGCCTGTTGTAAGTACTTATAGCACAGCCCTATTAATTTAAGGAACTGATTCATCAAGCTGTGTTGCTTGCTCAGCTATTCAAAGCTGTTGTAATAGTGTTCCTTTACTTACCTCTCTGCCCTGGCAGCCATGTTGAGCCTGTTCTGGTTCAGTGTTTGCCTACTGAGCTAATTGGCAGGACCCAGGAGCACACTGAAAATGGACTGACAGGTTTAGAACCAATATTAATTATTCTTTTTTCCAGCCTTACAGCTAAAGGCGATGTGGATGGGCTGTATGCCTGGTGCCTAGCTGGTGCAGACCTGAAGCAAACTGGTTATGATGGCAGGAATCCCCTACAAGTAGTAAGTGTGCATAGGGCTGTACACCGTATGGCGTGCTAGCTGTGTGAGTAATAACACACGCTGTTGGAAAATATTAGTTTGGGAGAAGTAAATGCTGCTGTGGGGACTATAAACTGGATTAGAGTTGGTTACAAACTCAAGCCTGGTGCTGTTCCGAAGTAATAAATTGTTGGAACCAGAATTTTCTCATCTATGTCAGAGGAATTAAAATTTAAATTGGATTTTAATTATTTTGTGGTAACATATTCTTACTTCCCACAAGTAAGTATTTGCATGTCCTGGTGCACAGTATGGCAGGATTTATTCATGTTTCTACTTACAGGCAGAGGCTACAGGGCATAAGGAGGTTCTCGACTTCTTTAGACAAAAGCAGTAAAGAAGGTAAGATCTCATTTTCAAGTGCTACATTTCTGAAACGTACAGGTCAGTATATACATGTATGAATGGGGATTTTGTATTTAAGTCCTAGTTCACCCTAGGGCATCTGGCTTCAGCTGCTGTCCCTGCCTCAGTTTCTGATATGACTCCAAGTACTTTAATCCTTCTGTGTAGAGTGTTTATTCCTCTTTCTGCCTGAGCCTGGAAGTGCTTTTTTATGGTGTGCTCCACAGTGTGGTTCTGAACTGGGTTGGGAATCTAAATGCTACCAAAATAAAACCACTGAGGGCAATGTCTTGTTCTGTTGTCCCATTGCAATAAATTGGAAATGCCTTTTATCAGGCACTTGGCCAGTGCCCACAGCACAGGAGCGTGCCCGTCTCTGGTAGAGCTGCAAGGCGATCACAGCCCTTTGGCTGCACAGCCTCCCACTCAGGAGGTACTGCTATGGTACCTACAGCATTTCCACGTGTCCTCTCCATCTAGCTTTTAATGGAGCACCTTACACCAGCCCATCTTCTAGTGTAACATAGCCAGCCACCACGGGAAGCGTGGGGCAGACTGGTAATAGACAGGAGTTAGTTGTACCACACACATACACTGCAGAAGGCTCAGTTTCAGCAGAGAGCTCTGCCAAGAGCTTGCTCCCCTTCCAGGCGCAGGACAGGGCAGTGCTGTGGCCTCTCTTTTACAAACACCTTCAATGTAGCTGCCTGGTTGTCTCCAACATTGACTCCCAGCGTGAATCTCTTTAGTGCTGCTGACGTACCAGGTGTGTTTCCCTAGCTGTGAGGTGGGTGTGAGCCTTGTGTTCAGTGCATCAGATCTGATAAGTCTCTATAGGAAACTTGTCTGGGCGTTTGACCTTCTCTAGTGCTGTGCTGTAACTGGAGACATTTAAAACACTTTTCATTTCTCAGAACTCCTTTCTGATGTAATATATTGATTATTTAGATGTCTTCTCCAATGTATTGGCAAGTCTAGTACCAATTTAAATATTGGAAGGACATGATCTCCTTTATTAAATAAGATTAACACAAAATTTAGTTAAAGGTTTTGCTGCATCCACGGCTACCTTGCCACTTGTGTGTCCCATTTGATCAACATGAGTAAATGCATGTGTATATAATCACAGTCTCAAGCATTTAAATGGAAGTTTTCCAGTGTCCAGGATGAAGATGCTAAAAAATACCTTCAGAATATGGGGTATGTTGCAAAGGGATTTCCATTTCCAGTGAAATATGTCTGCAAAAGTCACTTTTCTTGTCTAAGTGGGGAGTGAATGTGTCAAATCCTCAACTCCTACACGGCTCATCTCTTAATTCCTTTGGCCTGAGCCACCAGTAGTGTAGGCAGTCTGAAGGAAGTCTTCAGTACCGCATGAGAACTTGCTTGACAGGCTATATGCTAATCTCAGGAAGGTTTTGGATACTGCCTGTTATAAACATCCATTTTCTCTTTCTCCAGAGGCTGCAGAAGATGGTCACTCCTCTTCAGAAATACCAGCTGTGAACATTAATGGTGTTAAGCAGTTCTGGGAGGAAAAGAGGAAGGGAACAATGGTAGCTGCACTAGGAGCATCCAGGAAAGCTAGAACTTAGAAATATTCTTTACTTAGGATGACATTAAGTTCTTATTGATTTTGTAGAAATTATTTCCTGCTTTATCTTTTAATCACTTTTTTTAAAAGGATTTTTTATAAACAAGTGAGACTAGAATATATTGTCTTTACTGTACAAATTCTGTTTTCAAAGAGGCCTTTTGAATCTTCTTATGTTAAGTCATTGATGACAGTATTGCAGGCATAGCAAATGGCAATGCTGTGGTGAATTCATACCAAGGAAAAACTGGATTGTACATTTCTGGGTTTCAACTAATAAAATCTCTGAGGAACAATGTTGGTTTCACTTTGTTTTTTGCAATGGCTTATATCACTTCAGATGCAATTACAGCAATTGTGAGTGTCAGAGCAAACAATTGAATCAGTCATGGGCATCTGCCTGCAGTTGTGTACTAATCTTCACCAATGTGTCACTATAAAACCTCACTTAAAATGAGTAGGAGGCAGATGCCATAAAGCGTGTTTGTGGGACTGTCTAAGTGAATTGATTGTTTTGTTTCTAATAGCATCTTTCCCACATCCTGACCGGAATATAATCAAGATTGCTACACGCTGGACACATAATTCTTTGGACTGTAAATGTGATCTCAGTATTAATGGACCTGAAGTTTAAAGTCCCAGCACTTTCAGACTGAAGAAAAATGCTATATATATCTTTACAGCTGTGTCTGCCCTAGAATATGTAAACATAGTGAATACTTCAGGCAAATGCATATATTGGAGATGGCAACTTTTAATTTCACCTACAGCTTCTGCAATAATCTCTGCCTCATCTGAAAGGAATCTTTGAAGTGCAGATAGCTGGGTTTTTTTTTTTCCTCTTCATACTCTTCAGCCTTCCCACAGCTATTCTTGTCATGGAGAAAAGCTGCATGGACTATTTGCTGAGCCTGCTAGTAGTAAAAGATTCCCAAGGTATGTTGCATATCAGATACCTCTAAAACAAGGCAACTGCATGTAGTCGGAGGAAACAGACAACCATTTTTTTCTTGCATGTGAGCCAGGTGAAGATACGAACAACAACATTTAGAAATGTGATCCAGTAAGAAGACTTTTAGTTAGAAGCTTGTAAAGCTAAAATGAAATGGTTTGGGTCATGTTTACAGTGAGAATAAAGCAGTATTAACTTCTTTCTGACAAACCTTTACAGAAATATATCCCCTATTACTATGTTATCTTGCATAAGATAGTGTTCCTGCAACTTTCTAGAAAATATGCAATTTACCTTATAAATAGACCAATATCTAAAAAATCTGGCAAATTTAACATAGAATCATAGAATAGCCTTGGTTGGAAAAGACCGCTAAGATCATCATTTAGCTGAGAAAGAACTGGATCTCTTTTATATATGTCAAAATTTCATTCAAGAACTCTAAGAGTCTACAAGCATTGAGGGAAACTGTATAGGGTGCTGTGATTGAAAAAAGTGGCAAGAACCACCCAGGCAAGGCCAGAAACATCTGCTCTTCATTCAGTGTCAGGGATAAACTTCAATAATGTTTTTGAGATGCCGCGTTTGTCTTGTTCATCTGTTACACCCTTTGCTCTGTGCAGTGGATTTAATAATCATAATTATACTCTCTGTGATAACTCCCAGTCTTATGATGAATCTATTTGTGTGTAGTAACCCTTAAGTAACTATCGTTATGGGTCAAAAGCAAAATCTTAATAAATGAAAATTCTACCTATTTGTTTTCCATTACTGTAAGCAGTTGAGTGTCTTTCACTAGTTAAAGTATGCTGGACATTCCAGGGACAGCTTAATTTTTTTAAAACATCCTAATTTTTCTCCTTCAGATCATCCCTGAGAAGGTCAAATACACCCTTCTTTCTATCCAGCCACCTCCTGCTCGGAAAAGGTTTGCAGATCAAGCAGCAGTACAAGGCCATTACTAATGCAAACAAGCTCCTTCTATTGCTGGGACTAGCTGTGGGTCTGTTTCATAACTTCTATAACAGCTTTAACTCCAGTCACTCATGATGGCCATGTACCCTTTCATATCTACACCCAATTACAGTCTGTTAGATCTAGCACACACACTGTGAGGATCATCTGCAGATCTGTGCTTGATACTTGATACACAATACACATCGGAATAGCATGGCAGAAGCTGGGTAAAGTTTGAGTTGCAATTTTTTGGCACAGAAAAGCTTGTGATATTTTTTAGTATCAGTTTTTAATGCTTATTGGAACATAAAGATGACATTTCAGATTCTGTTAGAAAACAGCCATGGCTCCTATTCTTTTTCAGCTTCAGCCTAATAATGCAAGTGTTTGGGCTGTACCTTCCCTTGCCCTACAACAGCACCAACAGGTGAAATGCCATGCCAGGAACGTGCACAAGCTCCTGAGACAGCCTGCTAGTGCGTGAGCATCCGAGAGGCTGCTGCGGGTGTGTGACCATCCTGTTGTACCCACCTTCAGCAGTGGCTGTAGGACAGTGTAAAGGCATAATCAATAATGTGAGACTCATGGCTGCTGCAAAAACATTGGATTTGTTTCCAGTGTTGGATCTTTTAAGTTGCAGTGATGTTCTGGGAATGAATGCTGGAGCTGGAACCTCTGCTGCCTCTCCACAGAGGAGACGCTATTGAATGCCTCCTGTAAAAGTCAAACATTACATCAATTCTACAGCTTTCTTCACTTGAAAGACAACACCCAGCTTCCACTTTGTTTCTTTTCCCTAATGATCCAGCTAATACTGCCAAGGGATAGGGACTACTTGGCCTATGTCAGCACTTCCCTAACACTGTAGAAAGCAGCAATTTGCACAACTATATCCAAGTTCCTTTCTGATTTGAGTTACAACTTTCCTTTCCTGAATGCAACCACTTTCTTTTTTCCTGATGTCTGAAAACATTAAGTTTCTGTTTGGAGATTCTCTTATAAAACTTTTGTGATGGAAGGGCATTCTTAATTATTTGAAAAATCAGCATGTGCTTGCTCTCTTATTGCATGCTGTCTTGGTAAACTGTTAACATCTGTCAAGGCTGGCTGACCCACTGACAGATTGACTAGCTCTGTCTGATCAGTACTTGCTGAATTAAATCAGTGGTTCAGCAAGGCTTCAGTATTTGCTCGTTCTTCTTAAATTGCTAAATAACTCCAGTTCTGCACATCTTAACTCGGAATTACTGTACTGTGGCATGTCTCAGTTGTTTCATACAAGGATTCTGGTGTTCAGCAATGAGTAATACTGAAATCTCTCATCTGGAACTAAACCCCTTTATCCTCCTTGAATCAGAGTTTCTTTAATTG
The DNA here is from genome assembly GCA_028020825.1 of Podargus strigoides. Taxonomy (NCBI): domain Eukaryota; kingdom Metazoa; phylum Chordata; class Aves; order Caprimulgiformes; family Podargidae; genus Podargus; species Podargus strigoides. The sequence continues at coordinate 10,124,231 of CM051624.1, read as the reverse complement.
CAGTCTTCTGAATGGTGTGATCTACTGGGATTCTTCCAAAAAGATTGTGATCTAGTTGGAAGATTCCTCTATTTTTAAGGCGGGTTCAAGTAGTGAAATGATGAAGGAGGGAAATGTATCCCTTGTACACTGAAGACAAAGTACACCCGGTTCCACTTACACGCCCACAGCGCAATCAAATTCCGCCATAGGTGCAATCCCTTCTCAGGTACCTATGCTGATCCCTGCATAGGACCTACCACAGCAGTGTAAGAAATAAAGTGTTTTTAGTTTCCAGCATCACAGCTCACTGAGACAAACCTGAAGTAATGTATGGTGGGTGAAAACAAGAAATTATAAAGAACCGATCAAATGTGCATGGCATATGTCATCAGAAGCATTGCTGGTACGTTTGTGTCTCTTCCAAGTGGACTCTATCACCAGTATAATCATCTTCTAGACTAGCAAGACTAGTCTTTCCATGATTCTTTAACAATGGTTTATGACACTGTGGTGCTTGATTGCATGGTTGTAACAGCACCTTCATTTTAGTAACTCTCTTAGAAAAGCTACTCATGTAGAAAGCTTGTAAGATATGTAAAATACTCTAGTGAACCATACAAATGAATCTGTGGGACTCAAATGTTGCCATCTCAGATAGTCCGTGAGTCAGAATAAAATCTGGTACTACCAGATTTATTATTTGTGCAAAGTGCCTACCTGAAAATTACTTTAGAAACTTCATTAGACATATATTTGTTTACCTGTGATCAGATGAATGGGAAGAGGGAGAAGGCTGCATCTCAGAAGTGTCACTGAGACAAGCATCCTGAATCACAGCAACAAAATGAAATGTCTAGCATAAACCGCACTACTTAATGTGGCTCTGTTTGGAAGGTGAAGTCGATACAAATCTTATGGGTCACAGGACTTGGTCCTTGATGTCCAAATTTATGTTGACATCTGATCAAGATTGCCGCTGACATAACAGGAGGATACAACAAATGGGGACCACGACTCCTCACAGGCTCTGTTGGCAGGGAAGAGGCAGTGCCCCTTTCCCCCTCACCCAGCCCTGCCCAGGCTCGCCTGTTTGGGCACGCTCAGCTGGTGCATATCTCGCGCACTCCCACTGGCGTTTTGAGCTCCACACCGGCACCTCCCTCCCACCCCGGGATGCTGCACATTAGAGGGAGATGTCAGCCAAATCCCTGGGAAGGTGCTAACCAACATCCTGCAGCTTCGCCCTGCAGCCTCCTCCGTACGCAGGCACTGCCAGGCTTCAGCAACGTGCGACCTGATGTGTGGCACGTTGCACGACCAGACAGGAAAAGGCTGAGAGATCGTTCTCTGTCTTGCAGCAGCAATAAATACCACACCAATAAATAACCACTGTCTCAAGCCATGGTATTCCTTCACATCTTTTCAGCTTCAAAACGGGATCAGAAGAATGGTAGCCAGGGGAGATGTTACCTGGCCAGAACTGCCTGCTTACTAGTGTATGCAGCATTTCTGAGTACAGTTGAGCCCCCTTAATTACATGTTTATGTGCACAATAAATGTGTTTCGTCTGTAGCGCCACTGCTGTAGATCCCACTAGGCTCCTGTGCTCGGTGCTCAACAGTGACAGACCCTGGTTTTAGGAGTTTACAAGAAAAATTAGATGAGACTCCACGCAGTGAAAGGTGTTAAGAGAGGGGCAAGAGAATGACAATAGTGTTTGTTTACATCAGCTAGTTATTTCTACACTTTGATTTCCAATTATTTAACATTAAAGGATTAATAATTAGCATAGAAGGGGAATGGCAATCCTGACGATTCAGTAGCAATGGTCACGTATAGCAAAGAAAAGAATTTCAGGATAAAGAAAAAGGAACCTTAATGGCAATCTTTTGCTGAGAGATAAGGAGTTATCACAATTAGAACAGATAGTTGTAAATTAATCCAGTCAGATGCAAAAAGCTGCTGTGCTGGGGAGATTCTCTGATGGTGGTGCCTGTGCATGAATAATTACACTTGCATCTTTCAGGGTGTGTGACTCCCTTCCTGAATGTGTTTTGCTGTGTATCTTTGTTACCAGGGCCCAGCAAAAGTGGGATTTCGATGCATCACATTCTTTCTGTGGCACATCTGACTTTCTGATTCCCACTGAAGGGTCAGTTTTGGGTGACATGATTCCCAGCACCCTTGAGGCAAGACATCCAGCAGAGATCTCTGCTGAATCCCATAGAGCTCTAGGGCTTCAGGACAAAGATGACTGCCTGTTATCTCTGCTGATTGACAGAGTAGGATGTGAACTAAGTCAGTTTACTTGGACGACTTTAACTGCGCTCTCTGACCACAATTATGTCACCATTCACCACAGTTGTTTGGAAAGTTCTACATTCAAAGACATAAAACCAGAAATATGAGATGCTGCTAAAAATTACCATGCTACTTCAGTGCAAAGTCACACTCTGACTCGGTATCTTCAATGGCTTGAGCCAGCAAATACTCAGGAAAGCTCAATAGATGGTCAAATCATTAGTAATGACTTCCTTTCTGATGTCTTTATGGGACAGGACACGTAATTCTGCTAATCCTGAAGGACAGCTGGTTGGTGAATGTGAAAAATAAAGTTGGTACAAGGTTTGTGTTGGCTATCACAGTTAAGCATTGCAATCAATTACAAAGTAAAGCGCACAGTGCACAGCAGCTAATCTTAAATATGAATCGCTTGGCTGAAATGTTCAGAAAAAGCTAGTGATTTCAAGCAGCAGCTTGCAGGGTCTGACCTAAAACTTAACAGTAGAATAAAAGGTGGCTGGTGTTTTTGGAAAGTCAGCTCCTCTTACAGTCTACAGAGTCAGGCACCTGGGAAGTGAGGCATTCAAAATTACCGGTCATGTCAAAATTGTGTTCACGGGCTACTTAATTTGTATTAAGGAGAAAGGAGAATTGATTGTGAGGAGAGAAAAAAAGTAACCATGAGACCAAACTTTCCTGAAATTTGGTAAAAATACTACAAAGATTGTTTACCCAGAGTTGATTTCAAAACAGGACCCAGTGGTTTCCATTTCTCACACACACATCTCCACCTGCCATCTCAATGGCACTGCTGTGGCTCCTAAGCTTCCATCGGAAACTCATGGCAAAGTGTATCTACACCAGGACTGAAGGAGTACTTCTTCATTGTTTGCAATATGATTTTCTTAATGTTTCTTATGGCTCCTAGTGCTGGAATTGAAATTTCTCCTTAATATCGAGCTCTTGATGCCGAGGCTGATGGATGTCCCAGGACGCATCTGCTCGACAGCTCACACACCGCCTCTGCGGCACAATTTTACCCACTGATCCAGCCTGCAAGCGTGCAAAGTTATTAGAAGAACTGACATATTTAACAATTACATCGAAAATTTAAAGTAGAAAACAGAAAATTTGTACTGTTATTTACTGCTAGCTATTGTGCTACTGTATATAGACAAAGCTTGACTAGAAAAAAATCTTCCAGAAAGAAAAAAAGTACATTAATTTGTATAATGTAATTTACATAGTTAACTGCTGTAATGAACAAGATGTTAAAATCAGAACAAGATGGTGAAGAGGGGTATTACACATTGCATGGTATGTAACCTCTGCAGTGCTCAGGGACAATGAACTGTCTGTTTAGATAGAGCACGTGAGATAAAACCCCCTCTCCTGCTAAATTGATAATTTTGGATTTAATCAAAATTTTTTGCATACAGTTGTAGCATTTTCCAATGAAATGTGAATTCTTAGCTTCACGTGAAGACGTTATCCATATTTTAATTTCTAGCATGTCTTTGTTAATTTAACTACTGAATGGCAACCCCCCAATCTTTCTACATGCTCTTGTCTGGAAGAACATCCCACCCCATCTTAATTCGCTATAAATCACTTGATGTTACTTAGGCAACAATCTCAAAAGGCTCCATATTTATGAGGAAGCATTAGGCCACCTCTCAAGGTGTTTATTACTGCAAAACAAGTTACTATCAAGCTATTATTATGCTTACATGTGACATGTAGTGGGCTGCTATATTGACACATGAGTTTGAACGAACTAAAGTAAACAAGAAGTTGCCCCATCAGTGTTTGCTATGAACATATGGAATGCTGATTTCCCAGGCTGGGAGAAAATCCACTTGCACAGGGTTTTTTCTGTTTACCAGGCCCAAGAATATGAGAGGTACTTTACAGGATATGTCAGACTTTGGGTCTTTGCTTAAGAAACTTCCAAAAACAATACTGAGAAACAGTAATCTCCATGTCCAGGCTTAGTTTGCGTGATGGATTTATTTTAAGTTTAAATTTGTCAGATGAAACATGTTGTAGCGTAAGGAACAGTACTTTGGGTTGTCCCATGCTCCTCCATGATATTACCTGTGGAATAAGGTATTGCCAGTATAGCAGTGGGACCTTTTGCTAAAGGAGTGTGGCGATACTGATGGATAATAACGACAGCACCTCCCAATCATTTTTCACAACATCATTTTTTCAAAGTAGAACCTCCTTGAAACATAATCTTCCTTTCATTACCAGGGCGTTCATGATCTTCCATATTCTGCCATGCAAACAGCACACCCTTTTATGTCCTCCCACAAGCTTACCCTTCATCTTCACTTCCTCCCAGGGCAGCTCTTTGTCTCCTACAATCAACCCTGGCATTATGTCTCCTTTTGTGCTGCCCTCTTTGTTTGACAATATCATCTGATTATTATTTGCTTCCCCCTTTCAAGAAAACTCCACAGGCTTTACAAGGTGCTTGAACCACCACTGTCGCACGTTACAGCGTGCTGCTCCTCCAGGTTTCAGGGGTGTCAGTGCAATCAGAGAGCTCTCAACATCTAGAGTGATGAGTCCACGCTGGTGGGTAGCATAGCATAGTCCTTTTTAGTGGGTTTGTGCCCCTGGACTGCAAGTGCGTGGGGGACACATTAGCTGCTGGCTTAACGGGGCCATTTGTTGCACTGTGGTCCCTTAAAAACCAAGCACAGAACTACTGTAGTCACATACATGCAGCTGAAAAGAGTAGAATATAAACAGCACCTAGTTTAACCATCCAGAATAGAAATTAAGGACTAATTACTATTCCTTCTAATACAACTAAATTTTTCCCTCTATACAATTTCAGAACTAATTCTATTATTTTAATGCTTCAATCACCTTCCATACCTCCAAAGAGGAAGAACAATTAATACACGGCTTAACCCTTACGTAGTGCTATCTGCCCACTTCTGCTGTTAGGCACCTCTGTCTTCTGCCTTTTAAAGCCTTCAGCCTATTCTGTGAGACTTTGCCTGGCTAAAGGAGGCAGCAGGATGTTGGCTGGCTTGCTTTTATATTTGGGGGTATACAGGTGAGAAACAGGATTTATTAAATAAGTACATAAATAAATTAAATGCACTTTTGTCCACTGCACTCTAAGATATAAGTTACTAAAAAAAAAAAAAGAACATTTTTTATACTAGTGATCTAAGGGAATTATACATTGACTAGGTGGATCCCTTTAAGCCAATAAAGTTCACTCTAGCCCCCCCTTACACACCCCTTACAAAGAAACACAAGAGGCCTGTACTCTCTTTTATTATATTCTTCATTGAAAAATACAAACACCAAAACACAACAAAAACATTCAATCAGTAAAACCACCAACACTTACTAAAAAAAATCCAAAGCAGAAGATGATTCATCCTGCTTAAACCCTATACAAGTTCTTGTACTCAGTTGCCTCTGGCTGCCCCAGGCAACTCCCCACTTAGGGCTCAGTCCTTCTGTAGGAGCCACCAGCCATGTGTGTTTGAGCCTGGACCAGAACGGTGATGGGAGCCCTGGGGATTAAGTGTCTCACCAGTGCAGCAGTGGGTTCTGACTGGTTTGGCTGGAAAGGGCTTTTGCACCCAGTCAGTATGGACAGTTTGGTTATTATTTAGCTGAGTGGTATTGTGGAGCCATGGGTGTGGGTGTGGGTGTGGGTTTGTGTTTGTCAGGGGCAGGCGAGAGTTGGCAGTACAGTTAGTGAGGGATTATATATAAAATACAGCTCGTGCGATCATGTTGTGCGTGCTTTGTACATCACTGGCAGGAGCGAGAGACCTAGGACACTGCATCAGAAAACAAATGACTCTTCTTGCAGGGAGTAAACAGCAGCCCTGCTTCCACAGATTTCCACTGATGCCAAGGACAGAGGTCCCCTTTGAGTTAACTCACAAATAGTGCACCCTCCTCTAGTCAAGGCAAGTAAATATCCTTTTGGGAGAATAAGAAGGCCCAGAAACCCCTTACGGATTCGGCTATCTGAAGGAAGGCAAAAAATTAACTTCTGGGTTTGAGTTTGACAGGGCAGAGCAGAAGAACAGGAGCTGGTTTTACCAAAGTGGACTGAAATGCCTCTAGCCTAGATCCAGGGAACTTCCTTGGCGCGAGGTTTGCATAGGCTCCTAGAGCAACCTGTCTGCTCCTGCTTCTGGTGCAAGCACCACGTTCGCACGAGCCATGCTGGAACATCTGCTGCACAGCCACAAGGGCTTCTCCCTCCCCTGCTGCTCCCTGACGCCTGTACCAGCATTTCCTCCAGAACCAGCTTCGGTCTCCTATATATATTTTTAAAGGGCCAAAGATCATAGGATCTGGAGTGCCAAAATTCATACACAGCACTTAGTTCTTTAAACACTCAAAGTACTATATAAACATTAGTGAAGCCTCATAAGATGAGGTAGGTAAGCATTATCTCTCCCTCTCAAGGTGTGGTGAAGTGACTTGGCCAAGGCCGTCGGCTGAGTCACTGGCAGAGCAGGGTTTGCCAGCCACATCTTTTTGAAATGGTGTCTGCTGGGCTGGCTGGCCAGAGCCGTCTGCGGTCAGGCGACGCAGGCAGGCCGGCACCACCAGCGGCCGGCATCCCCACTGCCACCGTGGGGACGTCTCCTGCCTGGTTACCATAAACCCCATCTGGAGGCGACAGGATGCGAGGCCTCTTCAGCTCACCCCAACAACACAGTTTGGAAGCCGTGGTCAATGAGGTTTCATTGCTAGTATGTTGATGAAGAGAGTAAAATTTAGAAGAATTACCTGAAGCAGCCCAAACTCAGAGATGGCTAATGGCGTGACAGCGAGTAAGCAGCCTGATTTTTGGAAGCTCCTGGCGTCCTTCCTGTTGGCAGCCAAACATTCTGGATATCAGGTGCTTCTTCACACTTCTCAGGCCTGGTTTCTTAGCCTGCCTTTCTGAAACCAGGGGTGTGATCTCCTCAAGCTCAGGAACTCGGCAGCGTCGAGCAGGCTCCGGAAAGGCACGGTGCTCCCAGCGAGGGCTCCTCAGATCCCTCACCCAGGGAAACAGCAGCAGGGCTGCGGGGAGAGTTGGGGGCGACAGGGCAAACCCAGCAGCCACACACAGAGGGTGGGCTCTCACCCATTTCCAGCAGCCACACACAGAGGGTGGGCTCTCACCCATTTCTGGGCGAAAACCCCCACGCAGTCAGGAGCGTAAGGCCGGCAGTGACACGTCCAGGCTGGGGAGGGGCGCACTGCACTGCCCTTCTGGAGGGGAGGGTGGCAGGGAGTGATGCCGCCAGCCTGCGCGGGGAAGTTGGGGGCCTTCTGCAGGCAACCCCTGACCTCTCAGAAAATGGTGAGGAAGGAGACCTGGCTCCCAACACCACAATGGCACCAGGAGCCCGGGCCTCTCCACCCCAGGCCCGCCCGGGGGCAGGCTGGGCGGGAAGCCGCCTTCCTCGCCTGGCGCCACACTATGACAGCAGGGAGCCTGGGCCGGGGCAGGCCTGCACGTGGCGGCGACGCAATGAGATCCCCCGGAGAACGTGACGGGCCGGTTTAGGGATTCTTTTTTTTTGTTGTTTTGTTTTGTTTTGTTGTTTTGTGGGTTTTTTCACGTCTGGCAGGCAGGCAGGGGGAGCCGGGAGGGCGCTGAGGGCAGGCGGCCCGTGAGCAGCAGCTCCTGTGAGGAGGGCGCAGGGTGGAGTCTCTTACTCACTCCCGGAGCCACCTCCAGCTGCGGCGAAACCTGTCGAGCGGTTCCCCCCGGTGACAGGGCGGAGGGCGGGACGGCGGGCGGGAGGAAACGCGCCGCCTTGGAACAGGTTTGTCCTTTCCTACCTGCTGACGTTTGGCCGCCCCAGATGATGGCTGGAAACAAAACCGCCCCGTCAGTGCGAAGGCAGCCTGGAAAAACTGGTCGTGTGAGGGGCGAGGGCGGCATTCCTGGCTGCCGCGGCAGGGGACGGCTCATCCACCGCGAGGTGCCCGTGCGGCTATAAAAGGGCCCCGCACGGCGAGCCGCGGCAAAGGGGCGGCCGGGAGCGCGTCCGTCCCGGGCTGCCGCCCAGCCGGGTCCCCTCAGGAGAATGACTTTTGTTTGTTTGTTTTGTTCTTTCCAGACTTTTTTTTTTTTTTGTTTTGTTTCCCCTTTTAAAGAAAGCTCGTTGTCGCCAGGCTCTCAAAGCCCCAGCGCGAGGCCGGGGGACGGTGGCGGGACGGTGGCCGTGAGTAAGTGGCGGCGCTGGCCGAGGAGCGTGCGGGGAGGGCGGGGGGCGGCGGACGGGCCGGGCAGGGCGCTCTCCCCGCGGCGCTGGAACGCCCCCCGCCAGTCCCGTGTGTTTTGTCTCGTCCCCAGGTCTGCCGCGGCGAAAGAAGAGCCAAGCCCGGGTCAGGAGCGTGCGGGCAGCGCGTCCCCCGCCCCGCTCCCCCTCCCCGCGGACCGCGGCTCCTCAGCCTCCTTGGTGCAGTGGTTCTTAACAGTTCAACAGTTCTCTATCATAATTGTGAAATGTTTAGGACCACTTGACCAGCGAGGCGCGGGCATCGGGCCGGCAGCGGCGGACGAGCGAGCCCCCTGGCGCCGCCGAGACCTGCAGCGCCGGCGGCAGAGACGGGCCCGGCCCCGGCCGGAGCGGGGGGAGCCGCTGGGCCGTGCCGCGGCGGGGAGAGGGGCGGCCCGGGGGAGGGGGAGCTGCCCGGCCGGGCCCCGCGGCACCTGGGCCGGGCGGCACGGCCGCGGTCGGAGGGCGCGGTACGGCGGGAGGAGCGCGCCGCCGCTCGCCGTGCTCCCGCCCTGCGGGGGGCCGAAGAGTGATGTCAGGGCGAGGACTTGAGAACAAATAATTATTACACGTACTGCGGGAACTGAGGAGTGTAATATCTTAAAAGGAACAGGTAGGATCAGTCCCGCTGCTGTCAGCTGGCTCTGTGTGAGGCAGGCTGTTACACTCCCTGCCTGACCATTTGCTGTCTCCTTTATTCCCCCCATACATTCAGACCCACATCTTAAAAAAATCAGATTGCCTTTTTTGCTCTGCAGGCTGCGTTCTTCAGAGGTGTCCCGCCTTTCACCAGTGATCTATGCAGTGTGTATTCAGCAACAGCACTTTTCTTTTTGAGAGCCCCTTTGTTTAGGGCAGTGTATCCTTTATGCTGTGCTGGTTTATTCTATACATTTACACGTTTTTCATGTATTCACTTATTACAGGTGGTTAAAGGACTTTCTGTCCTAACTTCATCATAATTACTTTAGTGGGTGTCTGCTTTTAAGGCTGTTGCATTGATGGCCTGGTGTCACAGTCCATGGACTTAATTTGGATGGACCTCTGGTAAAACACTGGATCTTTCAAAATATATCTGAAGAATTTTGAGGTTTTAAAAAGAGGAGGAAAAAATAATCTGGAAACGGCAATTCTGCCAACAATTTAATTTTCTTGTAACAGGGTGTCTTTGTAAATGAGAAGTTCCTCCTACTTTCTGCTCGTTCTTCTCACCCTTACCCCAAGTATCAAATAGAACTAGAAATATGTTAGGTTTCTTTTTTTCTTTTTTTTCTTTTTCCTTTTTTTTTTTTTTTTGTGTGAACTTGCATCTAAATAAAACAGGCAACTGACTAATTCTTAAAACAGAATTTTACTGCTTTGAAATTGACCAAGGAAACTTAGTGAGCCTGCCTATGTGTATATTTTAAATGTTAAAAACCAACAAAGTGTGTATATTTGTATTCTCGCCATCGCTTTTGTGGTATTGTTTGCTTCAAAAATATGCTGTCTGGCATGAGCATGAGGTGCAGAAATATATTTGCAGGTGGTTCTGGCCTCTCTGAAGTCAAGAAGAGTTCTGATGTTGCCTGCAGTCGAGCTGTGATCTTCAGAAGAAAAGCTTCCAGGAGAAGCTGGAAATATTTGAAGAGTAGGCAAGCCTGATGTGTAAAAACGCTTCTCGAGGACAGCCTAGGAAGAGCATAATTTTTACCTACTGCTGTATACTCAGAACAAGTTAGGCAAGGTTAATTACAGCATAATAAGGTTTAATTTAGCTGGGAATGAGGGTATGGTGGCTGCTAGAAGTGTTTCTCAAACTGCAAGCCTGGCCTCCTTAGGCAAGCTTACACAAGCCCAAGGCAAATGGAAAAACACACTTTGTCTGGGACTTGGCGAAGGTAGAACCCCCACATCTATTAATGATGATTCCTTATTTGCCAAGGCAAAAATTGAAATGCCCTCCCAAGAAAAAGATTAATGACCTGTCCCACTTAAGGGTCTGATGATTCAATACCATTCTGTCTGGGTTCTAATATATGGCACTCATTATCACAGTCTCTGAGCACCTCCCAAATATTTAAAAAGGAATAACACTAGTGTTCTGCACACAGAGTTCTCATTAATTTCAGTGGGTGTTGTGAATGTTTAAACACAGCAGAGAAGAGCCCTGAAGAGTTTAAAATAGACTTGCAAAACACTGTGGGTTAGATCCACAGCTGGCTTGAATCGGCACAGCCCTGTTAACTTGAGTGGTGTTACACTGATTTACACCCACTGGGATTTGACCCAGTGGTTTTTTTCTCCTGCCCCATTTACAGTTGATAAGCCTGATCCTCTCAGCTGGCCCTATCCAAGCTGTCCACTGGCTTCAGAGGGAATATGAACTGTACAAAGGAGGGTTTCCTGTTTCCAGGGAATCCTCTTTGCTTTTCTTACTACAGCTCAAGATGATGTGTTGGTTTGGTTTTTTTTCCTGTGTTTTGAGTGCAGCATGCCCTGAAAAAGTTTGAAAGAAACCTGTCTGGTAGGGGTAAGAAATGAGCTGTGTTTTTTTTGAGGATGGTGTCAGTCATTCTGGAAGAGTAAACCTGTGGAGGAGGTTCTGCTTACACAAAAAGACTAATGTTCTTGTACTGGGTTGTCCCTGTCAAGACAAACCTCTACTGATTACTTACAAACACTGGTGTTTCATCATAATCCATGGCTGAAATCGGGGAGCGTCATAACCTTACTGGAACATCTCTTTTATGCGTGTTTTATTCTGTGACATTTTAGAGGTATGGAATCAGGTTGACTTCTGACCATTGTTTTTCCTCTCTCAGACTGGATGAACTGATGATGACAGGCTTGTAGTTTTCATAAGATGGCGGTAAGCCATGTGGATGAACAAACAAACAAACAAAAATCCCCAACAAATACGCAGTGAAAACCTCTGGGCAAACAGCCCTTCCTTGTGATATTGTCTAAGCTAAGCAAAAGCCCGAGGGGATGAAGGGAGGAGACTCTTCTGCCAAACTTAGTAAAATGTTGCCCCGCAGTTGCAGAGCATGTCTGTAGCTCTTACTATTAACATCTCAGACAATATTTCAGTTTCTTATCGCTGGAATCTCAGCCTTCGGATAATAACATTTAATTCTTTTTACTCCTTTTTGAAATGAACAGCAAAGGCGGTATGGCCAGACTGGAACCATAGGTGGGTTAAACCTTCTGGTTCTGGCCTAACCCCTGGACTAAGGAGGCGTTTCTCATTGTCTGCTCTGCCCAAGAACAGGAAGCAGAGGCACATTCCTCCCTCCCCACCCTTTTCTGTAGGCTGCTTGATGCTTGGCAGCATCTCATAGTTTCAGTATACACACGAATTTGGGACGGGGTGGGATGCTGATTGGTCAGAGATTTGGGTGGCAACACCTAGTAAAGTATGCATTCAAATCAAATTCACATTTGAATTAAGCAAGGTGTGTTTTGGGTTGCTGTTTCTTCATCATCTACTGAATAACGCCCCTTTGCGTAGGAGCAATCTAGATATTGGTGCTTCTCAGGTATTGAGTGATGCTGTAATCGGGGCATCCTAGACGTCACGCTTAGGTGCTTGAACAAGAGGTAGCTGCATCTCTAGGAGTCCTGAAAAATAAAGGTAAAAAGTTGTTTTGTTGAAAGCTAATACAAAAAAAAAAGTACTTCTGGACATCGGTAGTCAACATTCACAGAGGGTTTATGCTTAGCTTCCAGGATGGTGCTTGTGATGTTGGTCACACAGTAATTTCCATGCTGGGAGACCAGACATCCTCCACTTTGAGCATGAGAAATTCTTAGGCCTGATCTGAGCATTTGCTTTATTGCCCTGGGAAGGGGAAGAAGAGACTTACCCACTGCTGGCAGCTTCCAATCCTGTAGACATGAATTAATGGCCATACTTTCAGCTCACGTAAACTGGTGTATGGTCTTCCTTTTCTGTGTAGCTATACCAGTTTACCCCAGCTCACGTGCAGCTCTTGAAATTACTTCTCCCTGCAAGTGATTTTATGCTCAAAACTGATGATGGAGAATGCAGGTAATTTTTGAAAAATGTATTTTCCAAATACAGTTAATTGTCCGTATCAGCAGAAACAGCATCCTTATAAGATAAATGGGGAGATGAAGTCTGTGCTTGATAACAATGAAGGCATGATTTTTTTTGCTAGCTGATTTGTTTCTGGTTCCCTTCTTTGACAAAAATTTATCTGACAACCTGTGATTTTAGAATTTGCATGACTTTCATTTTAAAGGTGTTCATAGTATCCAGCAATTTATACTGGTAGCTGATGAGTGCTGATGATCATCTCACTAACTAGTTTTTGTTCTATCTCTGTCTGATACAGAGACCAGTGATTTACATCTGCTTTTAGCTTTTTGATGCATCTTTTTGATATTCTTAGGCAGACCCAGCTCTCAGATAGAGTGTTTTTTACTGGTATCTGGGAATACCAGTAAAGGGAATGCCTTCTGAAAGCACTAACTCCTACAAGCATGCCAGGCAAGATTGTTATATCTACTGTTCGAGCTTGTTTCTTTCCCTCCTTTTTTGTGACAAATTTGAGTCCCAGGACATGGGGGTGTAGCAGTATTTGAAGCTGGAGTAGTGTTCTGCCAGTTTACCTTTTATTGGACGCTTGGACATGATTCACCTGAATAAGTGTAAATAAAATATCTAGTTGCCTGAACTAGCTTTCTGGTTAGTGCAGACAAATGTGATTCATCTCATCATCTTAAACTGGATGGCTGAAGTAAGTGAGACTCATTCTACCCTAAAAGTACCTGTTTCTCTTAGTTTGCTAGAAAGTGGGGCAGCGTCACTAAATCAGCCATGAGACTTACCCACTGTGGCGACCTGAACCCCCATGTGAGTCTCCCTGCAGTCTTACTCCAGTACAAACCCTCTAGCTGTACATAGCGGCTCAGCTCCTTTGGTTAGATCCATGTTGTTCCTCAGTTGCGAGATTTATGTGAATCACCTTTTTTCTTGCTTCCTGGAGTGCAGTGGGAAGCAATTTTTAGAACAACGGGCACTAAAATTAGAAATAATTCAGTGACACTTTTATAGTAGCCGCATGCAGGAGTACTTATTCCGTAGTAGTTTAACCTTCACAGTATCATAAAACAGCTGTAGAGCTGTTTTCGGTGTCAAGATGAAATAAATTTATAATAATGTTTAGTTACTGCATTTCGTGAGTCTTACACAGAGCTATTTTTGCCAGTAGCTTTTTTCCTGACTCCATAAGAAATCAGGACTGGGAGACTTGTGATTCTGTGATTCTGTGACCTGGCCTCAAACCAAAAGCCTCAACTGTTTATTTTGGATGGGGGTTTTTGTTTGGTTATTTTTTTTCCCAAGACCATTTTACATAGTTGATCTGGATTAATACCCAAAGTGTAGTATATTGGCCCTTTTTTCATTTTAGGTGGTTTTAATCTGTTCAAGCAAATGTCATCTTTTCTGGTTCTTGCAGGATAGCCAGCATTATGAACCTGTTCGGTATTGATGTTTCAATAATTGCTGCAGTATTTTCATCCCAAGTCCCTTGTTAGCTGGTTTTGTTCCTTGTTAGCTTGTCTTGTTAGATGTTTTTTTGCCCCAAGGCTCCAGCTTCAGGATTCATGTGATGTAAGGATAACCGAGACTCTCATTTAAGAGAGTTCCTAGCTCTCATTGTGGCAGTAGGGTTTGAAATAGTAATCTGACGACACAGAAATGCTCAGAAACTGGTAAACAAATGAAATCAAAGCCATTTTTACTCTCGTGATTTTTGTTGTAGGGTCGGGATGAATGATTCATTATGTCCTCTTTTTTTCCCTTCATTTTCTTAATGCTTGGAATTGGCAATATTGCATTGTTATAAGCCTCTAAAGATGTTCTCTATTAATATTATGACATCCAAACAGAAAGCCAAATCTTTTCTCTTTCACATGGGCTTAAACCCAGGAAAACACCAGTTATTTGTGTACACTGATGGAACAGAATAAACAAACAGAAGTTTGTTTACTGCTACAATGATATCTGCATTTATCATTTCAGGTAAATCCAGTGATTCCCAGTCCCAAATGCTATATGGCCCGACCTATGTTTTACTGATCTTATTACCAAGTCAGGCAGCTTGTAAAGCTGTACTGGGGCATGGGAAAATTACTTTTGGTGGGCTGGTGAGAAGGGCAGTTTAAATTCTGGCAGCGAGAGATCTGGAAAGAGGTTCCCTTGATGCCTCTATTGCCTGGGGGGCAGAACTCATAAGCACCTGCCTGCAGGCAAGGGAGGATCTGGAGTATGAAGAAGTGGCTCTTTGCACCATAGCCTTTCTCTTTGCAGTGTCTTGAGCTTCCTCCTGAATTTTTGCTCTCAGAATAAGCAGCTTCCTGTGGAGTGTGCTGACTTTCATGCATCATGTTCCCAGGAAACTTAATCTCCCCGATTGATGGACTGGGATCTAAAAGCTGATTTAGAATTAGAAGGAGAAAAGTCCAACAGGATCTTTATTCAAACATGTTTCTTCCACTGTCAGCCCACATACAAACTTACCTCATCAGGCCATGCTCACATTCACACAGCTTGATGTGGACTCAGCAGACTTGTGCAGGTTTCTTTGGAGACTGCTGTTGGCTTCCTACCTCAGCAGCACATTGCCAAATATTAAAGGTCAAAGTGGTGGCATCCCAGGCTCCCTCTAACCAGATTCAGATGTAAAATTGTAAAAGGCTGTTTTGTGCTCATATCAAATTAAAGAATAATGTTTTATTGTTTTCATGAACTCAAAGTTTATAAGGCCAGAAGAGGATATTCACATGACACTAATTTTAGATGGCATGTGTGAGAGGCTTGTCTTCCCAGATGGCTCCAAAGGGAGGATGGAGGACTGTAGTGAGGCTTTGGGACAGAATCCCCTTTGCTATAGAGAGAGCATATAAGACAGGCTTAAATCAAATGCATGTCAGGAGGCAGTGTGAATGTCTTCCATTGGGATAATCTAGTTCCCTCTCTTGCATAACACTGCTAATAGGATGTCCCTGGAATATTTATGGTTTGGAGTGGAACGCATCTTTAGAAAGACGTGGTCCAATTGAAAAAATAAGGCAATTTCCAGGCCCTCTAAAATAAACAGGAGATTCATCCCATATAATAATGTTCACATATTCCCTCCCTATTTTTTTTTCCCTAGTAAATACAAACATATTTTTCCTGGCTCTTTTTATGCATTCCATTTTGTAATAAGGGTTTAAAGAAAAAGCAGAGTGACCACACTACTTTAAAAACAGGCACTGGACTTTTATGTTTGTGCAGACTGTGTATTAAACATCTAATATTCCAAAAGAGGCCAACATCTTGCCAAGTCATGCCTTTCCAGGCCCAAAGCCTAAACTTAGCTCCAAAAATCCATATTTAGACTTAATTGTAAGTGGTCTAGAAAGTCAATATGTAAGATGCTGCACCTTTCAGCCTGTTGGCATCCAGGAACATGGGCATTGCCGGTGTTCACTTGCTGTCCAGTACTCATCACATCTGGGCTGGTGTCAGCCTGAGCCCATACAGCCGTGACTTCGGATGCTCTTTGGTGATGCTATGGTGATCAGTGAATGGTGCTTCTATCAGGGAAGTTTCAGCCTGTGGATATGGGTCTGTGTGGCTATGAATTATTGTTACTTGTTATTTACTGATTAAAACAAACAAATACAGAATGTGTTTGCATAAAACCATAATTTTTTTTTTTTGGACAGAAAAAGAGACAACCTGGCCTCAGGTGACTTCCTACTGAGAGCAAGTATCGATAGTCTTCCATGTACCATGAATTCCAAAAAGAGTATAGATTAAGATTATAGTTAGCTTTTTATACAATTTCTCTTGAGAAATGTTCTGAATATAATTGTAAGAGTAACAAAGTTGTTGCCCATCTTCCTTTAAAAGCTGACTTTACAGCATGGCTATTCATTGTAAAAGAGCTGTCCCTTACTGCTGGTAGCAACTGCTCTGTCCTGGGACAGAAGATCATTCAGGGACATGAGGAGACGCCTCTGGCATCCACCTGCCTCTGTTTTGCTATATTTAGCTATACCAGTGTTACTATAATTGAGGCAGTTAAGAAAAAGTAATATTATGAGCTGACATAATTGTAATGGTAGACCATCCACTCCTGTTCTCCTCCTTCTCATGTGTGGGCTGTTAGTGGGCCCATTTGTTTGGTGGCAGCTGTGCCATGTCACCCTATGTGTCCAAGCTGTAGAGAGTACAAAATTGTTAAATCCCTCCAGGGATGGGGACCCCACCACTGCCCTGGGCAGCCTGTGCCAGTGCCTGACAACCCTTTCAGAGAAGAAATGTTTCCTAATATCCAATCTAAACCTCCTCTGGCACAACTTGAGGCCATTACCCCTTGTCCTATCACTGTTACCTGGGGAAGAGACCGACTCCCCCACCTCGCTACACCCTCCTTTCAGGGAGCTGTAGAGAGCAATGAGGTCTCCCCTCAGCCTCCTCCAGACTGACCCCCCCAGTTCCCTCTGCCGCTCCCCATCAGACTCCTGCTCCAGACCCTTCAAGGAAGCTCAGCCAAATTCGATCATTTATATATAATGATGGATGTTTAACTGGGACTTTTTTCCTAATGTGCACAAGGCATGGCTAAATCCCAGCAGCCGCCATGCGGGTATTCCCCTTCCCCTCCGCCGCGCTCCCCCCGGCGCCCCTCCGAGCGCGGGGGCGCGGAGGTGCGGGGGCGCGGAGGTGCGGGGGCGCGGAGGTGCGGAGCGGCGGCGGGGCGGTTGCTGGCGGGGCAGCGCCCCCTGGCGGCCCGGGGAGCACACGCCGCCGGGACCGCGGGCGGCTCACAGGGCAGCGCTGCTGGAAGGCTGATAAACGCTCTTCTGCTTTGTGTTTACTCGGGATTTGGGATTCGGGCTCCTCTGGTGTAGTTCTCCGGACGAACAGTATTTTTTCAGTCAGAAAATTCCTGCCTGTTGCTGCGGGTGAAATCCGCTCTGAGGAGGCACTTGGCTGCTGAAAAATATTCACCTGCTCTGTTCTTTGTCTCTCGCTGACAAAGCAGCCCTGTTTTCACTGAGATACATAATTTTCTCTTTCCAATCAAATATATTTTAAAAAATGAATTTATAAAATGTCGTCTTTCTGCTTGGTTAAAGGATTCATAAGGCACTCATCTTCAGCCAGGAGAAAAATGCACTCCAGATCCTACGTGTGAAGGAAACACAACAGCAGCTTCTCCAGTGAGACAAGGCACTGGGTGAGCTGAGAGGAGATACACGAAGTGGCCACCCCGAGCTCTCCAGAGCAGTTTTCTGACTTTGTTCCTTACAATATAATCTTCATTCTTCAGGGGCACACGAGGGAGGGGAGGAGGCCGTATTTCCAGGGTTGTGCTCAGTGTGTTCCCAAGTCACAAAGGTGTAAATGCTTCTGCTGTGCGTGGCCAGCAAAGCTGATTCTTTCTGCTATGACTTCTTGGGTAGTTTTGTGTGTGTTGTGATACTATTCTACTTTTAATGAAAATATGGTTGTGCAGAACTTGATGTTTGCTTTTTAAACGAGTTGTTTGTCACAAAGCAGAGTGTCCCAGGGAACGTGTCCATGTGCACCATACTGGGGAGACAGGGGAAGTGTTTGATGAAGACTTGGAGCCGGGGCTGTGTTGTTCCCTCTCTCTTTGCCCTGAGGCATGCATGAAGTCTCCCATGGGTCCCGTTTGCTGCCCAGGATGCTCGCAGCCCCACGGGAGGGTTTCCTCACCATGCAGAATCATTTTGCTAACATGAGGAGGAGGAAGAGGAGAACACTTGGTTAATCCCACCCAGTTCATGCCCCTGCGGCGTGGTGAAGATTCACCCGTGGCACCCCATGGACCACAGCAGCAGTGGGCAGCAGGGGGCTGCTACGTTGTTTAAGGCACAGGTGATTTTTATTGCTTCTCTTGCTGTTTGTGTGGGCTCAGTAACACAAACATCTGGCCTACACGTCCACTGAGGCCAGGTCACCCGGACATCTCCTTTGGTCCTGTTTCCCTGGAGGGATTTCAGAGCCGTGTAGATGAGGTGCTGAGGGACATGGGGTGGTGGTGACTTGGCAGTGCTGGGTTAATGGTTGGACTTGATGACCTTAGAGGTCTCTTCCAACCAAGGCTGTTCTGTGATTCTGTGATTCTCCGCAGAGGGAGCGGGCGCGGGGCGCGGGCCGGGCTGGAGCGGCGCCGCTGTCCGGGGTCCTGATCCTCCGCCGCTCCCCGCTACAGCCCCGGGAGGCGCCGCGGTACCCCAGTCCCGTCCCCCGGCAGCACGGAAAGGGGACAGGGCCTTGTGCCCCTCCCCGCACGGCACAGCCCTGCGAGGGACTCCCCGGATGTGTGTCCCTGCACGGAGGGAAAAAGTGGAACTAACCAGGCGGGCAGGGCTCGTAAAAAAATAATTCTCACTCCCACCACCCCCTTTAAAAACCACCCAACCAAACACTGAAAAGAAGGCAGGGTTGGGATTCTTTTTGTCACTCTTTGTACAGGCTGCTGGTGCTCAAATGCATCTGGGCAGAGGTCACTGAAATAGTACAGAAATAGAAACAGATCGATGGTGCAAACAGGACACTGATGTGACTGATTCTGAGCACAAACAGCACCTAGGCAAGTGAGGGAGGGTTAAACTGGCATGATTAGGGTGACGAGAAATTAAATGGGAGACCATGGACTGCATACTGTCTCTCTTTATGACTTGCAAATTAGAATGGAAATTAAAAAGCTTGAACACAGAGATCCCCACGCCTCCCAGACACGGACAACTGAGCAAAAGATTGTCTGCAACTGTCTTCCATTAAGTGGTGTCAAGCTTTCCTTCCCCTGACCTTCACCAGTTGTTTACAGAAGGGCTTTCGCTCTCCTCTTGGAGAGCGGGATCATGAAGAAGCAAGGGACCGAGCCAGAGTAGGTCTGAGATCAGCTCTGAGCTGCCAAGCCCAGGCAGTGACAGGAGGGACCTTCCATCAAGCTGTGTTACCCAGGCCTCCCCTACAAGGCAGGTCATGACCTGGGGCTTGCTCAAGCCTCTGCTTTGCTCCAGCCTTGTGAGACCCACTGTGACCTGAATTGCCCCATGCACAGGCAGGACACAGTCTTGGCATGGCAGGGAGCCCCATTACTGTGGTGGGAATTGAAAAGGGGTTCTGCAGGCTCAGCTGGACCCCCTGCAGGACCACAGGGGTGGCAAGGAAGCACCAATGAAATGATCAGAGGGCAGAACCCCAGTGTTGCAGGGAAGAGGCACTGAAGCACACAGCTGGAGGCAGGATGGAGTTGGCCAGCCTGGCTCATCTTGGGGACAGAGAGGAAATTTGCCTCGGGGGTTGAATTTGTCCACTCTTCTCTGTGTGTCCTTTCCAGCCCATGTGGTGCAGATGAAGCCTGCCTGCAGAGCCACCATGGAGCCACTGTGGAGCCAGCATCTTCCCTCTTGCAGGGGTGTCCCAGGTGGCCATTCTGGCCCTGCGGTTTCACTTGGGCACCCCCAGGTCTCTGGGGTGGCTGCATCCCCATCTCCCTGTGAACATGCAGGGGGGGAGACTGTGCTTGCTTTTCATGCTGGTTTCACCGATACGATCATTATTTTCTCCACAGTCTGCAAGGGCTGAAGTTTCCCTTGATGGCCTCAACTGCCCGCCCTGCAAATCAATTAAACCCAGCGCCGGCAACCAGGCCTGATCAAAATAAAGGAGAGGCTACACAGCAAACAAACAAACAGACCAACCCCAAACAAACAGGCACCCCCGCAGCTCCCAGGGTGCCCCCTGCTCCCCACCTCCCTCCTTCCCCCAGGGTGGGGAGCACCCAGAAACGCCCTGAAACCTGCGGTGCCCTGCAGGGAAACCAGTTCCCCTTTATCCTGCCCCGGGGAGTGGGTCCAGACCCCTTAGAGTCCCCCCTCCCAGCTTCCCACCACTGGTGCACGCTGCTCAGCAGCCCTCGGGGCTCCCCAGGTGGGACGGGTTGGAGAAAGCCATCTCCTGGGGCAGCGGAGAAGGGGATGTCTCCATGGGGTCCTGCTGAGTGGCGCCCGTGGGGTTTTCCCATTCCCCATCCCACGTTTGGGCTTGGGTTCCCCTCAGGGCTGCCTTTGAAACGGGACGTGCCCGCCTCCCCTGGCCGTGCTCCCAGCCCGCTCTGCCATCTCTCTCTTTAAAGAACCACTAATTTATTGTGTTTTCCTAATTATGTTTTATTTATCTATTCATGAGCTATTTGGTGTTCCAGTGTCTGGGGCTATTCTTGCTCTGCTCTCCTTTCTCTCCCTCCCCCTCTTCCCTTGCTTTGATGTCCTTTTGCATATTATACAAACAAGATCAAAAGCTACTTTTACCATCTCCGCCCACCTCACGTAATATTTGTTACGGGAGAAAGTGTGTTTCGGGTCGAAACGCTGCCTTGTTAGAGAGAGCTACTACCTAGCTGAAACCTGGGTGGGGGGGGGGACGGGGAGAGGGGACACGACACCAAGTACATGAACTTTAAAGTGAGCCCTATTACCACGTTATTTAAAGGTCTGATCGTGTCAGGTATAATACTGAAGAAAAATGTTATGTCAGACAAAATGCTTATATTTTGCTGCAGTATTAATGAGAAGCTTGCCCTGGGCTATTTCCCCATCTCAGAGGGCAGCAGATGCGGAAAGTCCTTGGGGAGCAGATCTTTGAAATTTCATCAGCATTCATGGGTGACCTAGCCTTTTCAAACACAATGATAGACATGATAAATCATCTTTACAACGAATTCTAATTATCCTTTATATGGCCGGGTTGCCTCTCAAAAAGCAGAAATGTAACACTTTTCCATATTGCTTCCAGATTTCCATGAGGGTGTCAAAAGTCTTGTGCTGTCCTTCCTCCCCGCTGCGGACCACGTTGCGTGACATTAGCCCCAAACCCCTGAGTGTGCAGAAGTCAAACTACTCTATTAAGTTACACGCTTGCCTGTATTGAACTAAATTTAATTCCTTTCCTCTCTTACCCAATGAAATTATGTGGCACGGTGTAAGATAGGATTAGAAGTATATCATTATAGCAATTAATACTATAATGCCTCCATGATTAGTGTGCTACATTGAATTTCATGGATTTTTGCTCACTGTTGCCTAGATTTCCCTTGGGTCCTCTAGCCCAAACCATTGTATTCTTAGTAAATTAAATGTGAAGTCACAGCAATATACTTAATAAATCCACTATCACCTGTATGGTAGATTAATAAAAGAGTCCTGTGCAACCTGTACGGCATCACCTTCCATCCTGGGATGTGCACACCATGAAGGCCTCTTCCCCCGAGGAGACGGTGACTGCCTGCTGTGTCCCTGCTCTCCTGCCCAACCTTCTCCCCGCTTGCAGAGCAGACGCAGGGGAGCTGGACTGTGGGAGCCCAGCACCACTCACCGCAACGCAGGGCATAGGGGGGATGGATTTAGGCTTTTGGCTTGCACAGGGGGTGCCTCACTCCACGGTTACTTATGGAAGCGAATGCATTGCAATGCAGTAACCCCCCACCCTGCCTGGGTGCTTGGATGAAATCCCCACCCAGGGAGGTTCAAGCCTCCCCCACCTCACCTCGGGGAGGGGGTGTGTGTCTTTATAGAGGACCCTGTTTGAAGTGGCCCTGATGGAAATGGGGTTATTTCAGAGGTACAGTAATGGCTGTCTGGTTATCTGCAGCCGGGGCTCTGTGGCAGGGAGATAAGATATTTATTAAGAGACCCATTTTAATGCTCAGGAATTGCTTACAGAGGGCCCAAGAAAAATGGACTTTATCTACTCTATTATTATGTACAGTCACCCCGTTGATGTTTTACTTCAGTTTAGACACCATGAATAAAAGCTCATAACTTTCCCTTCAGCTTATTTAGTGGCAAGACACCTGAGGGCAGTGGGGTGGGGAGATATTTGCTTTAGTGGGGGTAACTGAAAAGAGACTTTCAAGGATTAGGGGTGAGGCTGGGGTTGCACAGGGGCTCTTGGTACATATTTTAGACCCAGACCTTCCTAAGGTCCTTGCCAAGAGCCCAGGAAGAGGGGCAACATGTGGTGGAGAAAAGAGACCTGGTGGGCTGGAGGTGGTCTGGGGACAGGGAAGAGTCAGGCCAGCATTGTGTGAGTGCTTAAACTCAAGTTGGGCTGGAGATGTGGGAGTTGGGGACAGATGGCCCTCTCCAAAGTGGGCAACGAGCCTCCCTGGCCTGGCCATCTTTGTCCCTCGGATGTTTCCAAGCCTCTTTCCCCAAGGCATGGGAAATGACATTTGATGTAATTTCTGATTCTGGTGATGGGCACCATTCTACCTCCTGCTGAGCACCTGCGCTGAGGTGCTGCGTGGGACACTCTTACCCTGACAGCTGGTGTCCATACCGCCATTCTGCTTGAATTGCTTTTCCTCCCATCCTCTTCTTCACCCCCCTCTTCCCACCTCCTTGGTACTGTGGCACCTTCCAAGCATGGGGATCTTCTAGGGCAGGAGAATGTCGCACCTGTGTAGGGGAGGGTGGCTGAGGACTTTACACGAGGAGCGGGACACAGAGAGGCAGGAGGAAGGGATGGAGTTGGTGGGTGGTGAGGGGATGAATCTGTGCAAAGTGGGACAGGGGCTGGGTCCCCACAAACTCCATTCCTAGGTGGGTTCAGGAACCAGCTGACACTTTGGCGCATCACTGGTCTGAGATGTCTACATCAGGAAGAGATGCAATAAGGAAGCCAAACAAATCCTTACATCTTTGCTGTAAGCATCTTCCTGTCCCCTTTCTCTTGTCTTCTGTCCCAGCACTCCTCCTGTGCCTGCCTATAACACCTGTATTCAACCTCCATTGTACAGTCACCCATTAACCCACCTCCATCATCTAACACATGGACTCCTCATCAGCTGGAAGCCCAGAACAGGTGACCTAGTAAATGCAGAGCAAAGAGAAGCTACGGCATTAAGATACCTTCTCTTCCTCTTCCTCTTCCTCTTCCTCTTCCTCTTCTCTTCTCTTCTCTTCTCTTCTCTTCTCTTCTCTTCTCTTCTCTTCTCTTCTCTTCTCTTCTCTTCTCTTCTCTTCTCTTCTTCCCTCCCTCCCTCCCTCCCTCCCTTCCTCCCTCCCTTCCTTCCTTCCTTCCTTCCTCCCTCCCTCCCTCTCTCCCTCCCCCCCTCCCTCTGCTCCCCGGCAGCACCCACGGCTACGCAGCTCTCCCCCGACGTGCCCCGGACCGAGGCCAGGCTGCGGGGCAGGACCTCAGCCTCGCCCAGGGCACAGTTGCGGGTGGGAAGAGCGGGATCGGCCGCAGCTGTGTGCGCCCCCCATCCCGCAGCACCGCCCGGTATCCGGCCGTCGGGGAGCCCGGGAAGGGGGCGACACGCACACGCTGCCCCGCGGGGCCCGGCTAAAGAGATTATTTCACTCTCTTTCCCTGCAGGCATTGTGAAGCAGGATAATGCTTTTGTCAGGGGGTGGATTGTTTGTTTAGCGGGAAAGTACCTGGGAAAGGATTAACGCTCTGCCAAGAGCCCCCTCCCCGCTCTGCCGGGAAGCCCGATCCATCCCGCCCGCCCCCACGACCCTCGATGTGAGAGCTCTGCCCCGGCCCCCGGGCGGCAGTGGGGGGGCTGCCCTCGGGGACCTGTTTCTCGGTCCCTTCCATGAGGACGAGCTCTCTCCCTCCCTGCCGTCCTCACCCGCTGCAAATAGAATTAAGCAGGGGGAAAAAAGGAAGCTTTTCAGAGGAGTGGAAGTGCTCGACTGCTGCTCCCCCACGCTTTCCTTTATCCTTACTTTTTTTTTTTTTCCCTTCATTTTTTCCTTTTTATTCCTTTTGTGCGTGTCTTTCCCCTCCTGAACTGACTCCTCCGGCAGTTTTTCCCTCCTTGCGCTCACCCCGGAGGAGGAGGAGAAGGAGGAGGGAAAAAAAACCAACCCAGGCACTAAACCCACCCAGCAGTGGATGGGGGGAGCAGGAGACTCGCAGTGCGGGCTCCTGGCCAGCGGGCGGTGGGAGCCCCCTCGCTGGGCGAGCTGATGGCCGGCGGCGGGGGAGCAGGGCGCTGCCGGCCCCCCGCACCCACCGCAGCGGTGCCGGCGGGGCGCTGAGCGGGGCCCGCACCCGCGCTCCTCCTCAGGCAAGGTGCGCTGGAGGGGGGTGACACAGGAGGGAGAGCGGCGGAGGGAGGCAGAGAGAGGCAGGGAGGCTGCGGCTTTGCCCGGTGCTGGCTGCCTCACCGCGCATCCCGGCAGTAACGGAGTAACTCACCCGCGCCTGGCTTTTTCCTTTTTTCCCCTTCTTTTTTTAAGGGGTGGGAGGTGTTTGCTATTTTTTTTTTTTTTTTTTTCCTCCTCTGTGTGTATACAAATACATCGCCTCCGCTCAGGGAGCCGGATATTTCCAACCCTTAAACTATGGCTTTTCAAAAATCGCCCGACGCCTCCAACGCCACGAGGAAAAACCCCAGCCTGCTGGAGCTGGGAGCCCTGTGCTTGGACTCGGAGATCATCTTCGGCTTCACCAGCCACCTCCTGCGCAGGAAAGCCAAGGTAAGGGGACCCTGTCCCGGCCCCGAGGGGGCTGGGAGGGGGGCTTGGGGGAGGGGGGGAGCAGCCTGCCCTGCCCCGGCCCGGCTCGTGGGAAAGGGGGTGGCAAACTTGGCGGTGCGAAGTTGGCCGTGCCGTGCCGTGCCGTGCCGGGCGGGTTTCAGCACCACGAACAGTCCTGGCGGCTCCGCGGCGCGGGGCGGGGGGGGACCGCGCTGTCCCGGACCGCTCCCGGGGCGTCGTCCCGGGCACGGCAGCACCTTGTGCACCCCAGCTGCAAATGGGGAGCGGGGCACCGCGTCCCGGTATTTCCATGAAGGAGTTTTTTTTTACTCAATAAGAAAAGGAGGTGGCTCAGCGCTCAGCCCCAGCGCCGGCCAGGGAGCGCACACCCCTTTGCCGCCCCCCCCGCCCCGTCCAACCTGAGACTTAGAGCCGAGGGAGGGTTTTTGCATCCACATGAAATTTCGGAGCAAGTTCCCGGAGACTTGCTGATCCCGAGCAGGCGAGAGAAGGGACCGGGGCGCACCCCCAGATGCTTGTGTCTGTGCCAGCCCCGCTTCCCCGCCGCCCCCGGCACACGGCACCCCCGGGCAGCCCCCGGGCGGCAGTACGCGTTCTCCCGGCTCTCCCCCTCCCCACCCAAACTTTTCCAGGGCTCCAGGCGGGCGGTTCGGGGAAGGAGACATGGAACCGCCTTTAGCAACAGCGGGGGAAGCCACCGCCGCTGCCTCCATACGCGGCCCCGCCGCGGCCCCGCGGGGTGCCGAGTCCGGCCCCGGCTCCGTCCCGGGTGGGACCGGGAGGGGTCCCGTGTGCCGCTCCGCGGCGGTGCCGGCAGGTGGCGCTCTGGTCACAGGGACAGCGGCGGCGGCAGCGGGCCGAGCCCCGCGGGGACCGGGCACGTCCTGGCTCGGCCCCTGCCCACTGCCGGCCGCCGCGGGGGCAACGGGACCGGGCACCTGGGGGAGCGGGGGGCGGAGTAATGACAGCCATAGCGCATATTCCTCTCTCCGGGGAAAAAAAATCCCTAAAAAAAAAAAGTGCTAAATACGCGAGCTGGAGCGGCAGCCAAGTAGACAATTAGCTGCGAACGTTAATTCCTCCATCTGTCAGGTCAATTTTCGCATGTAGGAACATCCCACCGCGGCCGCCGTGCGGCTGGGGAGCCCCGGGCCCCGGGGGGGGACTGCGCCCCGCGGCACCGCGCATCTGCCCGGTGGCACCCCCCCCCCTCCCGCGCAGGAGAACACCGGGGGCGGCAGGAGGGGGGGCGGGTTCCTGCCAGTCCCCCCATGCCCGTTTGCAGCAGGTCCGCACCCACGGAGCCCGGCTGGCTCCCGCGGGGCTCTCCTGTCCCGGCGCTCCGCAGCGGCACCGGCCCCCCCCCCCCCGGCCCTTTTTTCCCCGCTTCCGAGGAACTTGGGTGTCGGAGTGTCAAGGAGGGAACTGCGGGAGTGCCCACGCTTCAGGCACACCGGTTTGGGACTATAGGGTCACTATGAAAAGGCATCTCCCCCCGCCCCCCAAAACCCCAAACCTAAACCCCGTCCCGCCCTGGCCGAGGCTCCCCCGCCCCGCTTACCCCCCCGCCCCCGTCCGGCCCCTCCTCTCCAGCCCTCCCAGCACTTTTCCAGCTTTTTTTATCCGACGTGCTCCCCTGCTCCGGGTCCGTCCCCGTGCCGCCGTGGGGTGGGAGCTCACTCCGCCTCCCTCTCCCAACCCAAACTTCACTCCCCTTTCAACATGGGAGGCAGCATCACCTAGCGCGGCAGCCCGGGCGGCGGGGAACCGGCCGGATCGCTGTGGGCCTCCACCCCGCCATGGGCACCGCGGGCCGGCCGCGCCGCCGGGCACCGCTCCGCCCGCACTAGCGGAGGGGGACCCGGGGCAGGGGCGCACCCCCCGCTGCCATGATCGCGGCCGCCGGTAGGAAGGGTCTGGGACCTGAGCCCCGGGCGCCGGGGGTAAGTTGTTGCCACACTCCCCACGCGTTTGTTTTTTTATATTTTTTTAAAATATTATTATTTTATTTTTAAAATTATTTTTCCCCGCGGTGGGGTGGTGTGGGATCCGGGCTGCCTCCGCGATCCGCGGCGCTGAGCTGTGCTCTCTCCGCAGGTGGCGGAGGGGAGCGCGGTGCGGGAGCTCTCCCCGCGGAAGAGACCGCCGGCCGCCGCCGAGGAGGAGCGCTGCGCCCCCCGCCCGCCGCCCGAGGGAGCGGGGGCTGCCGCGGGGGCCGAGCCGCGGCCGCTGGAGCGGGCGGCGGCCGGGGGCTGGTGCCGGAGCTGCCAGGCCCAGCTGGCCGAGCTGAGGAGGCAG
The DNA here is from genome assembly GCA_028020825.1 of Podargus strigoides. NCBI lineage: Eukaryota > Metazoa > Chordata > Aves > Caprimulgiformes > Podargidae > Podargus > Podargus strigoides. Next base: position 10,096,836 of record CM051624.1, on the reverse strand, counting down.
GCGGCGCGGCTGGCTGCCGGGGGCTGCCCGCCCAACGCCCCGCCGGTAAGTGAGCCCGCACCGCCCGCACCGCGCCGGGGGGCGGGAGGGGGTATGGGCGGTGCGGGGGCCCGGCTCCCAGCCCAGCCGGGGTCAGGTGTGCATCCCCGCGGATCTGGTGGCAAAACCGGCGCCTTCCAATCCCGGAGGGATTCTTCAAAAAGTTAAAGGATTTCCCATCCCGGGCTTTATCAAAAAGCGAAACTGTGCGGCGTGCCACGGTCACCGCTGCCCGAGGCGGTTCAGTACAGCGAGTCTGGCGGGAGGAGGGGGAGAGGCTGTGGTGGAGTCCCGAGAGCCCCGGTGCCAACGAGGTCCCCATCCCGCTCCGCAGGGGCTCCCAGCCCTGCCGGCACCGTCCCGGGGGTACCGGCTCGGTGCTCCGGCCGGGCTTTGCAGCGCCTTCATCCTTCCTCGGAGCGGCTCAGCTCCTCCCTCCGAGGAGCCCGTAAAACGCAGCTCAAAGCGCACACCCGTGTTTGTGGCGCTGGAGGAAACTTTGAGCGGGATGGTTTTGCTGGGCTTTCCCTGTCCTGGTACTCGAGTGTGCTTTCCTGGCCGATGGGCTCATTCCTGTCCTCGGTGTCACTCGGGCAAGCCGCGTCTGTGTCGCTTTCCTCCGGTTTGTGCTTCACGGTGGCATGTCGTATCTGGGAGCGAGTGGAAAAAGCGCAGGAGCACACCAGAGGTTTCCTTTAACACACGTGCAGCTTTATTCGCATGTATTGGAGGTGCCTGCTTATTTTTCCTTTCCGTGTGTGCTTTCTGTGTATCAGAGGTCTGTATTAGTGTTGTCCCTTTCCCTCTAGTGAGGGCAGGTGAAACAAAACTTTTAAAAGGTGGTACAGGTGAAAAATAGAGCCTTGCCTAAGCACCTGAAGGGATCCCGAGGATTAACTGATGGGGCAGATTTCGACAGAAGACCCTGAGATTCTGTTTCAGGGCACACAAAACGTGTGTTAGGTTTTTGATAACGTTTGGAGGTAACGTATTGTTTTCTAAACAATGCTTATCTGGATGTTTGCAAGAATGGGGGGGAGGGTCTGAAGAGGAAGCCAAACCCTACTGACCTTCGTTTTCATTCAAAGAGTTCCTGTATGATCTACAGAATTCCCATTGAATCTAAATATAGTTTTGTTTGGAAGTGCATTGTGGAGCAGTGTCCGAATGCACAGTGAGGTTTGTGTTTTCAGGCCGGATCCAAAAGCCCTTTGAAATCAACAGGAGTCCCTCTATTGACTCGTTTGGTTTGGAGGGAACTCTTATTTCTGCAGTGTAAAATGTCACGTATCTTACCTTATTGAATTCAGGACCGCCGGACCTTTTCTTTTCTGGATTGCTGCGAAGGCTGGAAAAGTTTAATTTCCCCTTGTGAGGTGCATGGGACGGGCTGCCTCAGCGAGGAGCACATAAACCCCCCGGTCCCCTCGTTGGGGTGGGCCTCTGCTGTAAAGAATAGTGTCCTATCTGGGAGCGGATCTCTGTCATGGGAAAAAATAGCTGCGGGTGCAGGGAGAGTCGGGGGGCCTTGGACAGGTGCTCAGGTGAGGAAGCCTGTGAGCAAAGGCCTGTTTGTGTGGTCTCCTTCCCCCAGGTCTCAGGGGACTTCCTTGATAAGCACTCGATGATGGGTAAATTAATCCTCCTTTTCAAAGCATGCCTAGGAACGTAATAAAATAGTAGTCATCACAGTGTCACAACCTCAACAGACCTGATCACAGAGTAACAGATACCTGGAGTTTACTTACTGAATAGCATACAGTAGTGTTAGATGTTTAATTTTTTTTTTAAAGATACATTTTGTAATGCTTGTGAGACCTCTAGCCTAATTGCAAGCTAAAACCCCCCACTAATTCTGGTGTAGTGAGCAGCTCCTCAGGAAGGAAGATGCAATAAAGAGTCCTACTTACTGCCTTGGGAGTGTGAAGTAGGTTAGCGGGAGATAACAGGCAGGGGTTCGGCTACTCAGCTGCTGCGAATTGGCCTTGCAGTGGGAATCTGATGCAATATGCTGGCAGGCTGAGCACGGTGTAATGTTTGTGCCAGAAAGGCAGCTTGCATTTCCCCCCCTCCTTTCTTGTTTAATTATATAACAAGGCATCTGAAAAAGCAGCTTCTCTCTAAGAGCCTCATGCCCATACAATAAATAAAAGTCCAAAGATTTTCTTATAAGCTGTTCTAACGTACTGTCAAAACTAAGCAACTATTGGATGAGTAAACAGCAGAAGGCTACTGCTTGGAGCATGCTGCTTTCAAAGGATTTGCCTCCTTTGCCATAATAATTAAGAGATCTTTCAGCACAAGTTCAGAATGATTTCCACACCTGGTTGAAAACCTTTTGGAAAGGTGGGTGGGTGCCTGGGAGATGAAAGAAGGGCTAGTTTCCTGCTGGTGATATCTTTCCTGATGAAAAAGAGGAGGTGTATTCTCATGCGTGGGGCAGCTGACAAGAGATTGAATTCAGGGTAGAATAAAAAGCCAACCTACTGTTTGCAGTCTGCGGGGATAACAAATCTAATTGCTCAAGAAGGCTGTGATTCATACAGTTTATATGTTGATGTCCTTTCAATTAGATGTCTTTAAAATATATAAATAATTTAAAGTTTTGGTGCTCAGATGATGTGCATTGATTACAGAATACTGTTAGTTGTTTGTCTGGCTTTCAAGTCCTCCAAGTCTCTGCGGACAGCTGATAAAAAGATACACCTCTTTGATTATGTTAAAACTCTTTACAGTTCTCACAAGTACAGGATTTACTGCACCCTGTGCTGTCAGTTCTCGTCTTTTTACTGCTGCTGCCTTTACAGTTTGCTGCCACAGTGAGGCTGTGTGTGAATCAAAATGTGATTTTCATCAAGCAAAGATGGAAACGAGCAAAGTTTAATCTGAAATTATTCCACATTAGCATTTCGATGTTGCAGTGTCAGCATCAGTTGCCTGGTCATGTACTGAACTAGTGGAGAAGGGGAAAAAAGAAAAGGTGCTTTGGTTTATTCTTAATTAAATTAAAAGTTTTGTATGTGCCTTGCAGGTTGTGTCCCTGGGGAGCTGGTAATGGGATCCAGGATCTCCTACCTCCAGGGTTCTGGCTGGAGTGGAGAGGAGGTTGCTGTGCTTGGAAATAGTTTCTGGTGGCAGCTGTGGGGCAATCCATGGGAAATGAGTCGGTGGGCTCTGTCCCCCTCCCAGCTGGCAAATAGCCTTGTCACAAAACCACCACTGCAATTACTGCTAATTGGCATCACTCTTGGCAGTTTCACAGGAGAGGCTGAGGACTGAATGGGAAGGTAGATTAAATTAGTAATAATAATACTTAGAACCTAAAATCTTCACAGTGCTTCACAAATGCTAATTAATTAATTTGCATGATGCCCCTGTTGGGTAAACTCAAACACGCTGTCATTTGTAAAGAGCTGTATGTCAGAGTGAGGTGGGTGGCTCCGAAGGGAAGGGGACAGGCAGGGACTGTCCAACATAAGGGATGTGCTCCTGCAGCTGTGTGTCTGGGACTAGACTCTGTGCTCCCCCTAGTGCAGGCAATAGCCTTAAGGATATATGGCTACTGTAAAATGGTTTTAGCTAATCCCTTATGAGCAAAGGAAGAAAGCTCTGTTGATATGAGGAGCACGTACACTGATACAACTACACCCACAAAAGGGTTTTATACCGGTATAAATATTTTGGTTATAGAAAAATAATAATTGTACCTACCCAGTTATACTGGAGTAAAAGATTTTTTTAATCACTTTGGAAGTGATTAGCATTGAGGATTGGGTTTCTCCCAGCCCAGGGATTTGGACACCTCATTTCACCTGTCCCAATCCCCCCTCACCCCCCAAGCCCCCCGTTCTGAGCAGTTTGTATTGTACCTACTGCCCATACAGGCAGGTGTCAGGGGCAGCATTAAAGGGGCAGAAGCACACATATTGTATGGTAGTTTGAGTTCAGCCAAGTTCTTGCTGTCCTGATTTTTAAGAGCTTCTTTTCTTCCCTGTTTTTTTTCCCCTGTTGCATTATCTGCACTGTGCATTACATGAGGCACACCGCTGAACAGCCTCCCAGGAGTGCAGGGGACAAAGGAGTGAGTGTGTGCCCTTCATGGCTGGTGAGATGGACGATGCTTTTCCTCCCTTACCTAAAAAGACTGAGTATTGTCCACGTGCCCAGCTGACCGGGTAAGCTGTGGTTGGGTACAAAGAGGCATGCTGCCAGCCCTGGTTTGCAGAGAGTCTTGGTGACCAGAACAGGTCATGCTAAAGAACCATGAATAATTTGAGGGAGCTAAGCAAGTTGTAGCCTGCCGTGTCCTTAGCAGGGCTCTGTGTTACACCAGATAGAGTTGGAGGAAGCCTGACTTCTCCGGAAAGATGGGGAGGATAGCAGTGGCTTTAGACAGTGTTTACACTGACGTGTCTCAGCTGTGCTGATGCCACGCAGTGCTGCTGGATTGAACTCCCACCATGCCTGCTTCTGATTAAAGCTGTGGTCTCATGGTACACCTGTATGTGCTGCTGATCACATCACCTGAAGGCGAGATGAAGAACAAAGTTTTGGGAAGGGCATGCTCTTTCCTGTGGGTTTCTCCTGTATGCTAAATAACCCCCACGTGTTTCCACAAGCAGGAAGGTTTGGTAGGATGGGTACTTTGCTCACCTCCTTTGCTCTCTCCATCCCTCTGCATTAATCCCAGCTGTTCCCTCCTTGTCCCTGATGACTCGATACAAGGCAGCACCTTCTCTGCATCTTTGGAGCCACACACATACTGTTTGGTCGACGGTAAGCTAGTACTCCCGGACCGTCTGACTTCTGCCTGATGATAACAAGTGGGTCCTGCCCAACTTCTCTCACTGCCGGTTTGTGGAAGTTACAGGAACTTGCTCTGAGCCTTCTACCTCAAGTTCAGATCATTTGGCAGGTTCAAAAGCCTTTTAGGAGAGCTGGCAGCAAGGAGGGTGGGGAGAAGGGCAATGCAGCAGTTCTCATTGCTTTGGAAAACCAAGCTGAGAGGACAGGCATGGGATTGAGGACTGTTGTCGTGATGTGTGAAGGGCAGTTACGCTTTGTTCTTCCCACTTTGTCCACTCTTATGGTGTGGTATCAGCAGGGCTGGTAGCAAGGAGAGCTTGCATGATCCCTGTCTGCCAGTGCCTGTCTGCTCCCTGTTGTATGGACTGTTGGGTGCTTCAGGAGCCTGCACGAAGGAGCACGAGAGAGGACTCTGTGTCCTTAGTCCTTGCCTGCAGGCTCATGCTTCCCTGAAAGAGCAAGGGTTTGGAGCACGTGGGGACTTCTCTCAACATTTGAGGTGCATATGGAATAGGTCTAAGCTTTTAGAAGCAACCCTTAACTTTTTGTAAAGTTTTTCTTCCCATGCCCGTTGTTTTCTATTCATGTGTTGGTCCTTTCTACAGAGTGGTATGATTGCTGGAATTTGAGAGTCTCAGTGATGGTTTAGAAACCCTGTGCTAAGTCTTATCTAACTTTTGGATCCCCTGTTACTGAAGGGCTGTTTTTTCTTTTCATGGGAGGCCTTTCTGCAGCGGGGTTGATGTGGATAAGGAGAACTGAGTGGGAGAACTGTCTTCTACATTTACTGTCTTTTACTGCATTCCTCTCTAGAGGAATGCAGTTTTCAGACCTCTTTACAAGCACTAATGCACATTAAAATGTTCTATATTTAACATTTCAAAAATTTGTAAGTGGAAAAGTAATGTCATAGTTAATATGAAACTACGGGCAATTTTTTTTGAGGTGCACTTTTAATATTTAGTTTTGTGAGAGAGACTTTTGCAGAGACTTGGCTGTGGAGTGCTTCAGGCTATGAGCTCAGATGTGGATTTCAGGTATGTGTGCAGTCTAATAATGGGGTTAGTGACAACACCATGCCAAATGTGTTGACATGAGCAGTTCCCTTGTTTCAGTTGGTTCAGTAGTCCCTCTGCTATATGATAGGCTGCGGAAACGAATTGTAATGAGTTTGCTTTAGACATTTAGGATTTTCAAGTGTGCCCTTTTAAAATACAGGTGAGCAGGATTATCTTGCAGTTCAGATGCCGGAGGCAAGAGACCTTCTCACTGGGGGATCTGAAGTGGGGGAGTGGGGATTGCACAATTAGCTGAAGGTACTGCGGTCTCCTGGGTAGCTGAGAGTAATTAGTACTGCTCCTGCTCTTTCTGTAGCTAATTCCTTCAGCACCCTGCCCTATTAGGGAAAAGGGAGGAAACACATAAACCATTTCAAAATCCCAGGGGGTGGAAAAGAGCATCTGCTCCTAACATCTGAGGTTACTTTGAACCTGTTGAAATATGTAGTAGCTGCTTTATTGTTTTTGCCAAGAGTTTCCACCTACAGTGATCCCAACCTCTGACTTGTTAACAGCGAGGTTGTAGGAGGCGGTAGTCATCCTCCTCTCCCCAGGCCCACAGCAGCTGATAGTGGCTGTTGCTCTGGACCTGGCACTGCAGGGTATTGGAACTGGGACAGCTGAAACCACCAAGAGCTTTTTCTTTCCCAAGACCAGGATTTCCCACCACATACAGAGTTGCTGCATGAGTCTCCTCCTGCTTAGGTACCCCACAATAATTGCAGTCTGCGGGTCTGAATCCTTCTTCCCATGGTGAGGATGCTGATGTGGAGAAGAGCCAGTTAGTCCCTGGGTTTTCAGCTGGCTGATGAACATTTTGTCATGAAAAGTGAGCGGAGATTTTGCTTCACCCTGGCTAGAGGAGGGAGACTCTGAAATGTGTGCATGTCTTATGGAAGATTTTTCAATGACTATACTGTTGCCTTTCTCAAAATTGGATTACCTTCAGGAACTAGATCTATTTGGATATTGCTCACACTGAGTATGGCAGACAGCTGTCCTTTTGGGAGTATTGTATCGTCATTTAAAAAAAAAATATTTACTGGAAATCTATGGAATTTAATTTGTCTGGATTTGTCTCCTTGTCCTCTGACTTCAGACCTGCAGCACTATTTTGTATTTATGTGTCCAGTATATCCCCAAATTGAAGGCATCTTCAGGAAGGTGGGAATCTTGTCTCTGCCTCTGGCTGTCCTGTGATCAGGAACAGGCTGATTTCTTCTACAAATATCTACTAATTTTGTACAGTCTTTCAGCTGAGTGGTTTATAGGAGAAGGACCTTACTTTCAGGAGAATCATTTCCCCTGCTGCCTTTGTTAACAGGATGAATTGTGTCCCATTGCAGATATGCAAGGCCTGAATTTAATCCCTAGATCTGTCACTGATGCTCTGAATTTGGGCAGACTGCTTAATATCCACATGCTTAGTTACTCCTTTGCTCAGCGAAGAGAAAATGCTTCCATCTTTTGTCAATTTCCAGTAAAAACAACTTTTTTTTTGTCATGGGGACTCTCTTGATTGTATGGCATTGAGCACCATTGACCACTGTTCTTACTAGAGCTGAGTGCTCCTGTAATATGCATAATGAGGAAGAGAATATAATAACACAGGGATACAGACTCTGTGACTCCCAACTTAACTTTCAGGTCAGATGTCTGGGAAGAGGTTCTGGGGCTGGGGTCTCTGCAACAGCAGAAAGAGCAAAGTCAGGGACTTCAAATAAACTGAGAAAATAATTACAGATAGTCCCAAAAATCTGCCAGTTCACCAGGAGGCGAGTGGTGAGGCTGTGGAGAGGGACTGTAGGTATGTCCAGGTGAAGTGGAGCTTGATAAAGTAGCAGGTATCAGATCAGCTCAGGGTGCACGGATTAGAGCTGTGCTGATGCTGTTTAAAAGGAACTGATCTGTACACTGTGCTGTGCCCTCCCTGTGAGGAAAATGGAAAGCTGCCTTGTGTAAATGTGATGTGGCCTTGTAAATCGGGAGCTCTTTAGTGGCTTCAGTCCCTCACATTGCTGTTGGAAGTTTATGCCAAAATGTGTTACTTATTAGTTTTTCATTACAAATGTTTTGTTTTTAAATGGAGAAAAGGAAAATTTTGTAAAGGAACACAAAAGCAAAGCTTCAAATGATTATTCCAAGCAAGGGGGGTGTGGGTGTGGGGATATGTCACTTTGCAGAAGTAACGTATTATTCTCTAGGATACGATTAAGGGAATGTAAACTTTTGGTGTATAGTTCTTTGGACTGACTTCTTTGCTTTAAAGCTGCATGAGCTTTTAAGGCATAGTTGGCAGATGTTCATTTTCGTGTTGGAGAAAGAATGTTTAACTGTGATAAATATATCCACCTATTTTAGGCAGCATAATGCCGTTGTTGCATGTTTGTTTTATCACTAAGAGCCTGACTGTTGTATGCATCACCCTAACACACAGTGAATCAGTGAAATCTCAGCACTTGCTCACAAAAAAAGGCTTAGGTGCACACAATTATCCTTCTTTCTGAGTCAAGCCTTAAAATCAGTCTTTGATCAGCGTTGCTGGAGTTTGGCAGGCTGCTCTGAGTTTCGGCTGGGGCCGGGCCAGCATTACCATACGTCAATACCTGTGCAGAATTGATTGGAATGCTGGACAGCTGTGGGAAAATGATCAATTTTCATTTAGCTCTTAGCAAATCTTCCCCTAACGTTGCTGAGGGATTTTACACTGCTTGGTGAATGGGATGGGAAGCCTTCTGTACAGAACTGAAATGTGATACTTCTGGCCAGGCTGGGCATTGACTGGCTTTTGGCGTTAACTGTGAAAGTGAAGCATTAGTCCTAGTTCTCACAGCATTCAGAAGATTATGTTTAAATGTGTTTCCTGTTTTACTACAACATAAGATTTGTTATAGCACGGTTTGTGTTGCTGCCGGTGTGTATATATTGATCAGTGCTGATTATGCTGTAAATGGGCAGTGTTTGACTTTGTGTTTTAAGTCATTTGGGAAGTTAAATGTACTCAGTTTGTATTGTACTCTTTTTTTTTTGTTGCCTTGTGTTGTTCTCACTGTATTGTGTGTTGTAGCATGTATTTACTCCTTTGGCATTGTTGCTCTTCTCCTGGACAGCAGTACAGCTTTGCCTGTAACTTTATCAAGTAAAATTTTTTTGCAGGGGTTGTTTGCTGCTTTTACATCTTATGCGGCTCCTGAGCAGTTCAGAGATGGTGACTGTGCCCAGGGTACATCATGTGGCCCTCAGCAGAGTGGTGCTGCTGAGTGTTTCGGAAGAGGTGAGGCTGCTGGGGTTGCTGAGGTCAATAGCACCATGCTGGATTGGTGGTACACATCTCATTCCCATCCCAAAACAGGGCATTGGGAGCTGTTGTCATCCCTGGACTGCAACGTGTCTCCAGGGACTCTCTGGGATGTGGCAGTTTCAACAGCTGTTGGAAATATCACCCAAGTGGCTTGTGTGATCAAGAAATCTGGAGATCTTTGTTTCAATTGCTATACTACTTTTGGGTCATCTGTGGAGGCTCTCTGTAGTGTTCGGTGTGGAGTAGTGAATGCATCCCACTCTTTCCTTGGTAGCTGTTGAGTCCTCTTTGAGTGCCTCTGGACAAAACATACTGGTGTTGCAACAGACCCGCTCTTGAACACCAAATTGCCTAGTGTGGTGTGTAAAACCAGCTGCTTCTAGCTACTGCCCAACTGTAGCCCAGCTCCAGGGACCAATGGCACAGTTCCCAGGAGGGTTAAGAGGCCAAGAGCCAAACCTTAAAATGTGCTCTGTGATTTGTCTGTGGAGTGCTTGGTAGATGTTGGTGTGGAGGTGGCTCCAGAAGCCAGGACTACTGGCCTAGTCACCAGCCCAGACTGGAAGCATCCCACATGGCCTATTTCATGAAAGGAAATGATTTTCAGCTGCAATAAATAGCAAAAGTTGGACAGATCTGGCCTCTGTTCAGCAGGTGAAGCTTGATTCATGATGCCAGAGCACCTGACGTCTAAATGATCGGAGGATGGGTAGGGAGATAGTTGAGTGAGTTAACGCCTGGCAGCTAGGGCAAGGAGGATTTTGCTTCCCATGTGGTGAGTATCCTTACTACAAGTGTGAGAGCGTGCCAACCTCTGCCAGTGTTAGATTGTGTGTTGCGTTGAAAGAGCAGCAGAGTTGTGTTAGAGTTTTAGCCTGGATTTAGTAAAAGTGAACATTGAGCACTGGGAAAAGGGATGTTTGGCTGACTTGGATATCATTTGAGAAGTGTTAGCCGTGTTGTGATAGTGCATCAGTTTTGTGTTGAACACGTGTACCTGGCTGCTCCACTTGACAGAATGAGTGCTCCAGCAACAGTGTGGAAACAGCTGAATCTCTGATGCAAGCATCGTGTTATCCCCACATGCACGCCCTAATGCTGTGTGTGTCATGAGGAAGAGAGGTGTTCCCATACCTCTGCCTGGCCATGGGCCATCTGGTCCCAAGGAGACAGTCATTAGTGTTGCAAAACAAATTTGCTCGATGAAATTTGGCCTTTGAAGGATGGAGGCAAGGCACAAGTGTCTTTGCCACTGTCATTTCTGGGCAATGCTGGTGCTGCTTTCCTGGTAGGTGGACAGAAGGTGGAAGGGCTGATTCGTCCCAGACAACCACTTTTCGAAGAAGTGCCTTAGCCTTAATATGAACTACAGGTGCTACGTAACTTTTGTAAGCTATCTTGAAAACTATGCTGTGGGTGAAACACGGGCCAGGATTTGGTGTGTAACTATTTTGCCTGTAGCTTGTAATTAAATGTAAAGTTAAACCCAGAATCTCCAGTTAAAATGTTCAGGTGTTAGTGTAGCTTGTATATATATGGCTGTATACATTTATATAAGGTGAGCTATTTTTCTGTCTTTCTCTGAAGATTTTGTTGCAGAGAAAGGCAAGTACATTTGACATTCCTCCAACAAGCTCTCACAAGGGTAATTTTGTGTGGATGATTGAGTGGCAAGGAAACACTGTAAGATATTGTCCTTTTGTGGGTTTTGCAAAGAGGAGATACAGTTGAAGTGATTTATAATATGCAGAGTCTCAGCAGTCTGCTGAGAGATCTTCTTTCAGCAATTACCTGTACGAATAAAGTAAAAAGCATTTATTATTGATATTCACATTCCACATATTAAGAAATATTTCTTCTGATATTGTTAATTTTTTATTTGTAGGCTCCAAAGGAGTTCAGAGTAAGACAAATGTGGTCAAGGAAGAAAAATATTTGAGTTAATGTATTAAGTTTACATATTTTTCATTTGATGGATTTATGGTTTTTAATTACACCTTCATGTCTTGCATTGGGATCCCTGGGGGCCCTTTCTGAATTTCATGCTTATACTCTTATAAATATGAGATGCTTTAACCTGCCACTTTGTGCAATCTTACTGCCGCTTGACTGACCTCTGGTGAAGTTACTTTTTGTTCAAGCTTAAAATCTGAGACCTCCACAAAGAGCTAAATGATTATAAAAATATTTGTGTGATTGAGAGTTTCTCAGCCTGCCATATGCCTGTGAAACACAAGTTGTGAATGGGTTTCTCTGATGTTTGTATGGTGGACTTTGTGCTCAACATTTGCCAGTTGATCATAAGTAGCAACACCCTGGCCTCAGTTTATGGCCTTAGTGGTTCCCTGTGGGGTGTTTGGCAGTGGAAAGCAGTCATGTCTTTGGTAACAACCCTTTGGGGGGCCATGGCTGGGTTTAGGGAAGAGTATTTTCAGCAGTGTGCCTTCTTGAATCCGTCTGTACATCTCTCTACTTCCGTCTTCAGTTACAGACAGCGCTGGATTTTCATATCATAACAGTTTGCATCCTGGTTCTTTTATTGACAGCGGAGTCGAAAACCTGTGTTAACAGGTGGAAAATGAAGCCTGTTGGCTCTGTGTAGTTTCAGTTGATTTACTCCGGTGAAACAGAAGAGGAAGCCAGGCTGCAGAAATGGGTCAATGTCTGTATTCCAAATCCATCTCTCTGTGTAGGTATCATTACCTCTGTCTGCTTTTTTCCAGCACATCCTCTTCATTTTTCTGTTCAGTGGGACCATAATTACCCATATGTGGGAGGAAAAAAGTAGTGCCAGGATCTCTTTGGTATAACTGTAACATCGCGTATCCAAGAGGCGAACAATCCAGGCTGACAATATTCAGACTTTCCAAAATAAATTTGTCTTGGGACTGACACTGAGCGTGAATGTTCAGCCACAACTTGAGCCCCTTTTTTTCAGATTTGTGCGGTATATCCTTTTATTATTCTGGTCGTGGCTGCTCCTAAGCACATGCAGCTCAAGAGCAAAATAGGTCTGATTTGTGCTATTAGAATTTAGTTGGGTTTCAGCTTCTTATTGCCAAGTCTTTTGATGCCATGAAAGATATGTTATATGCAGGGCTGGCTTTTCTGACCCACCCAGATTTTATTGCTGTGGGAGGGCTTGACTCTTGTAGGATTGGGCACAATGAAAAGCATAGAGGAGAGAGCTAAAGAACTGCAATGCAGAATAAACACTTGACCTTGGGAAGTGAACGCAAGTGAGAACACCAAAGGCATTGTTCTCTGAGGTGATGCACTAGAAGATCTCTGCTTTTCTGTGTTTTCTTTTTGTATTTGCCATTTTAATTCCTCTTGCTAGTCCAGGTTCAATCTGATGTTTCTTTCTTCTTGCCACTGAAGGAACAGCCCCATTTGCCAGTGTTGGAAAGTAGTCCAGGGCATCCCCTCCTTACTGTACTTCCACTTTCTTTGGGAGTAGTAAAGGGTCTGGCACAGGTGGTCATCTCACTAAGCATAATGGTACAGAAGCATTCACCTGCATCTAAAGGAGTGAGCTGAAAAATGTCTGTGATTGCTCAACAAGAAAAAAATGTAGATCCACTGTGTGAAAAATCTGCTTTTTTCTGTACCTCAACAGGATTCCTTAAGTCTGTGCAAGAGCAAAGCGTTAAGGTAATCCTGATCTTACAGAGGAGCTAGTTAACCCAGTAGTCTTGTAGCTCAGCTGAGTACAATACAGGAGTGACATCAGTGGGAGATTAGAATAAGCTTCCTTATCTTCAAAGACTGTTTTCTTAATGGTTGGGGGATCAGATGTGTCTGTAGGTAGAGGTAGGAAATGTCCTCAGGCAGGCAGGAGCTGATAGCATTAAACAGAGTAGTAGTGTTTCTCCTCAAGCATCCTTACATTGCTTGTGTGCTTCTCCCAGCCTGCTGGCTGCCTCTGCTTCTGTGTACACCACCTGTATGGAGATCTTTAAGAGATTGCCAAGGTAATTTTGGATTCTCAGCACTGAACCCAAGCAGTATCTTTGTAGCTTTTGGGTTATTTCTTGCATGTCCTACCGACTTTGTCCCTATATAGGGTAATTATATGAACAGCCTGTAGTTTCTGGCTTGTTTTTTCATTGTTTGCCTATACTTTTTTTCCAAATTCCTGTTAATTCTCAGGGGAGATGTGCTTACAGGGTAGCTTCTGAAAGCATACCCTGAGTTAGCCTGTCTGTCTGTGGAATGGTGAGGAGGGAAGGGAGCAGGGAGCAGAGTGTGCTGCTTTTCGGTACTAGGCTATTGGTGGTGTGACCTGTGGTGCAACGTGGTGGGTACAGGATGTGTGTTGCTGTGCAGAACTAACTTTGCCAGTGTTACCTACCCTTGGATATTTCAGGTATAGCTTGTAATCACATGGAAGACAATATGTAGTTGGTTGGGTTTTTGGAGGATTCTTGTGCAGGACTTGGATCTTTTCTGTAGAGTTCCTGTCAACAGCAGTGGAGTTATTTCTGATCTCCAGTAAAAAGGACAATCTGATTTGCAGATTGCTGTGTAAAAGCTGCAGTAAGCTTCATTTGGAGCCCACTAGGATACATGGCCCATGTGCAAGTATTTAGCTCTTCCACTTTTCTCATGAAAACATTCCTGTAAAAGCGATCTTTAAAGCCAATTTGTGCCTCATTTTTTAGACAAAGCAGAGATGCAGTGTTCCAGGCAGATATATATATTTTTTTTTTTTCCCCAGCTGTTTTGAATGCTCATTTGATGTTAAGTCTTTGTTCAATCTAGTCCTATGTCATTAATGACTCTGGAGTAAGTAGGTGTACAGAGCTGGAGGAAATCCTGTTTTATACGTTCCTATTCTAGGAGAGCCTCAGAAAGACTAACAATAATGCTGCTTTGGTGAGCTAATGGGTAAACATAGTAAGAAATAAAAACGTGCTTACTCCTTACTGAAGCAGAAAAATAGCTTATGGAGCATAATGTTGTCTTTGATACGTGTAGATAATCTGACCTGCTTCAGTCTGTGGATTAAGGCATTACCTGGGCCAGCCGAAACAGCTTCTCATAAAGAACCTGTCCCTCTGGTTGTAAAGGAGTTGTCAGCAAATGCTAATGAGAATTAAAAAGAAGTGGGAGCCCAGTCATAACCCAGTGAAGTCACTTGAAAGGCTTGCCTTGACTTCAGCGGTCAGGTGTCTTGAGGTGGAAGGTTGCGTTGTGCAGCTCAGCTGTTATCACAGGTCTGATGTGGGCTCCAGTTCCAGTCAAGAGGGTGGGTGGTGCACAGCAAAGCTCTGGTGAAGCCTGTCATCCTTTCAAGACACTGTGGGAAAGAGAAAATGGGACATCCCCCAATGTTTCCTTCCCTTTGCTGAGTGAGTGAAGTTTAGTAAAAGTGTTTGTTTTCAAGAGGAGCCTGTATTCTCGTAGGAGGTCAAATCTCTTCGTGAAGCTCTTGAGGAAGTCAAGGCTGAATTTAAAGCTTTTGAATTCTGCAGGTGGAAAAACAGGATTAAATTTTGGTAGCTGTTTTAGAAAACTGTTGACATTTTTTTTCAGAGAAGATGTGAAATGGTGTAGTTTTTCCATCAGCCAGCTTCCATAGCAGCGTGTGTGAGCACAGTGAAACACCCTAACTCCAGCCTCCTCGCACTGTCTGTGCTACAGGCTTCTCTAGGGACCTAGGGCAAGTCAGCTAGCATTACATTTTTAGCTATACTTACCCCATTTAGCATATGCATTTTGCTCAGCATGGAATTACAGGCTAATGAGTTTCATGAATATATACCAGAGCCCTTCTATTGGTATTCTTTATATACACACTGTTTATGTGCATTATTCTGGTGCATATACTGCTAATCTCTCTGTACCTTTATGTTTTTCACTGTGAAACAGCAGTGATTCCCTTGCTTTGAGTAAGTAGGCACAGTCATACTTGTCACATATTTTAAGACCATTTAGAAGATACAAACTTATTTAAGTGCTTGTGATATATCTTGTTTTGCTTTATTTGATTCCTTAAATGTCAGCCACTCTGAACAGTTCCTAGGATTTTCCCCTTTTATTTGGGGAGGGTCAGCTGATGAGAAGGCAGGTGGTGTGCTGAAAGTATTGCTCCTGTAAGAATTTGATGTGTGATGTGTTTAGCTGGGGAGAAGGCCCAGTCACAGTTGCCCTTGGCTTCTGCTTTTTTTCTTTTTTTCCCCTGAAAGTTGCCATCTTGCCCTGTTGGTTTAATGGTGAAAGAATGCTGCAATGCATTTAGCTGTGTGATGCCTTTCAGGTAGTGAGAGATACCTGAGGAATGAGAGAGAATCCCGTGTGTGTAATTGGCTGGCACTTGGTTGACCTAAGATGACGGGTCTATACATAGTACTGATTCCTGCTTGCCAAAAGAGCATCTGATGCAAACAGCTGCTGAGTGTGTGACCCCTTTCAGTGCATGGGCCGTGCATGGGCATGTGCCTTCCTACCTCTTCAGTGGGTGTGGCAACCTCCAACACTTTCTGCTCTGCTTCCATGCTTTTGGAGAGGTCTCCCCACCAGAAAACCTTGTCCTAGGTGGAGGGAACTGTTGGAGCCCTGATGGCAGGAGGGAAGTGGGGTACCTGTGCTTATCTTCTGTAGAGGAGCAGATGATCGTGGCTCCCTTATGCAAACAGTGCTTCTTGGTGGAGTATTTAGGGTAAGAGGGTGAAGGGGTGAATATGCATTGGGCATCATAAGCCTGGTGGAAAGTGCAAAGGGAAGGTTGCTTCAAGCATCTCCCTCTGCCAGACCCCAGTAACTGTGATATTGGCTCCAAGGTGTAGGAGGAAGGGAAACTATCCATTAACAGCTGCTTTCCAGAAACACTTGAGATCAGAGTCTAATGAGTATGTATCACTTCTAGTGTATCTTGCTTGTTTCAGGTTATGTTGTAATGGCAGTCCTGATCATTATCTCATATTAATTTTCTAGAGCATGATGTATGTGGATACACCTACTGCGCTCAGAGATTTCCCTGCAAGATTAGAGACATGTTTAGGAAATTAGTAATGAGAGAAAAACGCGTAATTAAAAATGATATCAGTTTGGAAGCTCATCCATCTTCAGCCAGCTTGCTGGAAGAGAAAGGAGTCTTACACAATGCTTAGTGGTGGGAAAACACATTTGGCTTTCTACATTTTAAACAGGAAGGAACTATTTAAATGACAGACTTACAATAGTAATCAGGGCATTTACTTGGGAACGTTGGCTCACATATTGTAGCTGCATAATGTCGATGTAACTCAGACTGTATAAAGTTAAGACAGATCTCATTATACTTGTTTTATTTTAATGATGCCTTCAGACATTTTATTTTAAACTTATTTGGAGCCCTTATGAAGTAATTGGGTCATTGTACTGAAAATAGCATTCATATTTTGAGGTAGTCAGATTTACATATGCTGAATATTGGCTGTAAGGTTATGAAGTTACACACTTAACAATTTATTTGTTTCCCGAGATACGCAATTTTATGTGAAATGTCTTAGAATCAGAGTCTGCAACAGAACTTTAGCTCTTCATCTGCAATGACTGTTATAAAATTGCCATATGCCTAAAAATGTGCTCAGCACAACTGCAATTGTTCAGACTGTGAATTTCCTCTCATTTTATGATGGTAACTTTCAAGCGTTGTAAACAGTACCCATGCTTTATTTGAGTTTTTATGCCATTTTTCATAAACAGTTAACAGTACCTCATTGTCATTTTTGTCATGATATGCCCATAAACTGAGTTATCTTTCTCTTTGGTCCAGCTTACAAACTCACAGAAAAAAACAAAGCAGATGTCAGAACAATAACCAGGTGTACATTGTAGTACTTTGCAAAGTTTTAATTGCTGCAGGGATGTTTCCTAGTTAATGGATCTCTTTATTAAGTGCTTCTGTCTGTTGTGTCTTGTTCATGAGTGTACCTTACATATGGTATTTTCAGACTGAGTCTGGCTGTTTTATCTAGTGACAGCCTCAGAGTAACCTTGCAGAGGGATGTGCTTTTTCAGTTGTGATGTCCATAGCATAGTTAGCAGAACTGCTGAATCACTTGCTGTGTAGAGTACTGTGTAATTTGTGATTTTTTTTTTTTTTTGATTTTTTTTTTTAAATTTTTTTTTTTTTTTTGGTAAACTCATTAAATGCTTTAGAATTGCGAGTTTGACACAGCGGGACCTAGACCCATATGGGCCTATGGATGTGACTAGTGTGTAAATATTTACACTTTTTGCCTCTGTAAGCGCTGTGGGGTAAGGCCAAGTATGCGTCTTGAAAAATGGTCAGAGGGCTGGAGCACCTCTCCTATGAAAGAAAGGCTGAGAGAGTTGGAGTTGTTTAGCCTGGAGAAGAGAAGACTCTGGGGAGACCTTCTAGCAGCCTTTCAATACTTAAAGGGGGCATATAAGACAGGTGAAGAGAGAATTTACCAAGGCCTGAAGTGATAGGACAAGTGGTAACACTGGTGGAGTCCCCATCCCTAGAGGTATTTAAGAAACATGTAGATGTGGTGCTGAGGGACATGGTGTAGTGGTGAATTGGCAGTGCTAGGTTAATGGTTGGACTTGATCTTAGAGGTCTTTTCCAACCAAGGCTATTCTGTGATTTACCATGGATATAAGGAAGCAATTTTTTTCATATGAGAGTGGTGAGACACTGGTACAGGTTGCTTAGAGAAGCTGTGGGTGTCCCATTATTGTTAGTGTTCAAGATCAGGTTGGAAGGGGCTTTGAGCAAGCTGATCTAGTTGAAGGTGTCCCTGTCCAGGGCAAAGGGATTGGAACTAGATGATCTTAAAGGTCCCTTCCAACCCAAACTATTCTATGATCTTTGGGTGACTGATGATGGTGGCTGTTGGGTGTCCATATGTGAGAAAAGATGGCTGTTTTTATCTGGGAGGAGGGACAATGGTTAAGAAGGTATGGCCAGAATGACTCACAAAGACTGGCAATTCTCAGTGATGCTTGGAGCAAGGAGCTGTTAGGTTGGTGGCCAAGGGTTCCCTCGTGTCTGGGAGCTGGAGGCCAGGAGCTGTGATGGAGAGTATGGGCAGCTCCCTGGCATTCCCTATTATGCTCACCTGTGGAGAACTGGCCTCCCTGGAGAGGTGAGAGGCAAGGAAGAGTCTCCCTTGGCAGACACTTTGGGGTCTGCAGAGATGTGCGTGGAATGGGGAGATGTGGATGTGGTCAGAGGATGTCTCCGGTTGCCCTGTGCGTACTGTCCAGAAGGAGCTGCGTGGCAGGAAAGGGAGACCCTTTGTTCATGTTCCTGTACAATACTGCAGATTTGTACTTAGACCAGGCCAATGAGCCAGGACTGGGTCTTTTATGAGCAATATTATGTATTGATGGAACAAAGAGAGAGAAGATATTTTCCCAGGAATTAAATAATTGCTTCCTTGATGAAAGGACCCAACATCTGGCTCTTGTGTTACATGCATTTTGTCATGTCGATGTAACTGTTTGCTTTGTTCCTGGCAGTAACTTTAACTTATTAATGTACGAAGCTGTTTCCAGGTCAGTAGAAAACTGCATATAAATCTTTATTACATGTACTTGATTGTCTTTAACTCTTTATAAGATATAATTAGTGTCCAGTAATCATATTGCGGTGCTGTTGCTGTGATTACGCTGGTAGTTACCGTGCGGTGCAATTCTGGTTTTATAGACTGGAGCTAATGTTAGCTTGATTAAAATAAAGGATAAACATTGGCCTGTGTTGTTGGCCAGTTAATTTTCTCACCTTTCTGCTGCCCGGTTTCATTGCCTCCTGCAGTTCTGAGATGTGACTGCCTGCCACCGAGTGGCTTCTGATTAAAAAGCCGCGATTTTAAATACGTGGTGCGTCGGATTGAAGTGGAGCCACTTTTAGTAATGTTTTCTGCGAAGAAGTGGATTGCGGCAGGGTCTTCAAGGACAGTGA
Organism: Podargus strigoides; assembly: GCA_028020825.1. Lineage (NCBI taxonomy): Eukaryota > Metazoa > Chordata > Aves > Caprimulgiformes > Podargidae > Podargus > Podargus strigoides. Next base: position 10,077,713 of record CM051624.1, on the reverse strand, counting down.
CTTGGCGGAGGACTAGTGCCTAGAAATGTTTTGATCCTATTGTAATGAATAGCTGCTAGTTCCTGTTGTTTCTGTTTTGATCGAGTGCCCAGCTGGTGTATCATGGAGATAGGATGTTGGGGCAGGGAAAGGAAGTAACTGTGAAAAGTGCATCTCCCTTAGGAGGGCAAGAATGTGGAGGCATGTTAGAATTGGGGTTTAAATAGCACTTATTTTTCCTTGGTTTTTGTAGTGCACTGGCCGCCTGCAGTTTTCCATATGCTGGGTAATGGAAAGTTGGCCCCAGAGGAAGTCACTTTGTAAGTGAAGTTTGGGATTATAAAATCAATCACTGTTGGGTCACTAATTGGTGTAGAAGATAGGAATTTCCTATACAGTATGATAAGTTCATTGGTTTTCTGGCAGCATGTGTGCAGTGAGCTGTTTAGCCAACGATATTCTTTCCTGGTTCTGTTGTTAACTCAGGAAAAGCATCAAGTCATTTATAGCTACACCCAAATCGCTGGCTTTTTTCTGAGTAAGAAGGGGAGGGGGGTGGAGTTTGATGTCATGTAGAATCTACACGTGTTTTAGGAAGTTTGTTTTCATCTCTTTGTGGCATAATAGCGAAGCTTGGCAACCACATGGGAATCGTGAAGATTGATTGCTCTTGGTGTTAAGCATCTCACATCTCCAAGTTTATATCAACACAAGCCTTCTTCCAGCAGCAGCATCTGGCTCATTGGCAAGATCTGCAGACAGTTGTTCTGATTGCTCTGGAGATGCCTCTGGCTGTCGTGTGGCTGTTGCCTTGGCTGTGCTGCTTTGTTATTCTAGCTGGTCCCATTTTCATTTATTTATTTTTTGGCTTACCTTTGATTCTGATGAATTGCTCCTGAGATCGTGGTCTTGAATAAATCTTGCCCAGCTTCCTCATGCAGGGACTTCCATGAGATGCTGATGTTAATTTACTTCTGTGACTATTTGCTGATTGGAGCTGGAGCAATAACATCCTGGTCTGTGCCTTCTGTGCAGGTCTTCCCAATGAATCACAGCATCAGTCTTGTGAAGTAAAATGCACATCTCTGAGCATATCCTGCATAATGGGTTTCTCTGAGACTAGAGCTGCAAGCATAAATCAAGTATTACCAGTACTCAGTCAGTGTCCGGAATGGTGCTGAGTCCTGGAATCAACCACGTGGATTTCTAAAGTTGACCATTGGGAGTGGAGTTTCTGGCCTAGCTGTTATAAATTGGTACAGGAGCAAAGAATGGTGTGTGTCAGCTCTGGATTTACATCACCTCAAGTGCTGTCCCTGTCTGTTTGATTGTGTGTTTTTTATTCATAGACCGTGTACTTTAAAAACATGATTCTTTCAGAAGTACTGTGGCTTTGGAAGACTCGTGGGCCCAAATAAAAGTGAGTGTTTGTTAAAATACTGAAGCATCTATTTTCATCAAATAAGCCTGTCGGGGTCACTACTGGTTGAAATTAGGAGGGCTGTGCTGTGCAGGAGGCCAGACAAGATGATTATCATCTTCACTGGTCTTTAATGATCTATAGAACTGCTTTGGCACTGTCCACAATAGGAGCTGTTAGAAGAGCTCTCAAATTTTGTAAGGATGTTAAGAAAGCATGATTACACACAGTTTTATGGTGAAATGTCTATTTACATCTGTAATAATAAGGCAACTTGGGTAGCATGTATATTTTTTAGTGATTTACTGCAAATTTGACACATTATCTACTGCCACAAAGCTTTGTTTTATATGAAGGGAGGAATTTGCCCACTGAGATGTACCTTAACTCATCACCCAACCGCTGCAAACAGGCATTTCATGGGCATTTTATGAAAAGGACAGGCAGGATGGTGAAAGAGTTCATTGCTGACTTGAAGTTGAAGCATCCCCATTCTTAACTTAAAGGGGGAAATCCCAACTTTGCTTTCAATATGAATGTTGCTATGGATTTCTTTAGGGCCCAGGTCTATAATTTCTAGGGCTATAATTTCTCTTTTTAAGAGAACTTTTTCCTCCTCTGTACTTGGCCTCTTCCAGCAGGTGATGAGGCAGCTTCTCTTCCAAGGTCCCAGAACACAAACTGAAATAAAAACATCCTTTTATGTAGTACCTTCAATTGAATGGAAACATAAGTGTATCCTATGATGTTAGGCATTGTGTACATTTGTGGAATTTCTATGGAAGCAATGTTAGATACCATAAATGTTTAAGAGCCCTGTAAGTGTGACTGGTAGGACGAGCTAGAGCCTTTCATCTCTTAGTTGCTGGTTTTAATAGGATATAGCTTGAAGGGCTTTGAAAGTTGTTGCCAGGTATTTGATTGCTTCTGTGTCTCAGGAGATAAGGCTTTCTTTTTGTGTGTGTGTGAGAAGCCTGAAAGTGTTTACAGAGTTATTTTAGCCAGCCACCTGTGGGCATGTCTACATGTACGTGTGTTAGGCAGATACAAGCTCACTTTGCCCATGTGCTTAATATGTTTATATCCCATGTCATAGCAGAGTTTATAAACCCTATTAACATGGCTTTCAAGGTGCTCTGAGCATGGGCGGAGTGGGTTTTTGTCTGCCTGTGGGCACAGTAACGTTGATTTATGTTTGTAGAAGAGAGACCTTAGGCAAAGGGAGTTGCTCCTCTTTGATTACAGCAACCCTTTGGGATGGGGAGAGGCTGCAGAGCTTGCAGGTTTCATAGGACCACTGCAGGGCTTCTCACCATAAAGATTACAGGTGGGTATTAATCACAGGACTGCTGTTGTCCTGCTCACACGAGTGTGATTTGCTGGGCTGCCAAAGGCAATTCTTATTTAGGTCACACAGAAAATATACAATGCCTTTTGGGGCCCAGAAAGGTATTTTAAGGGTTCAAGGCTGGGTACATGCTATATTGTTCGCAATGCAGTATAACTGTTGAAATGCTTGTTACAAGACTGTATGATCAAAGGATAGCAGCCAACTTGCAAAAAGTGGGGGAGCTGAAGTACTCTCATAGAAAGCAATTGGTTGATCTTACATAGGACTATTAGAAAAAAATTGTTTTGTAGATAAGGATTATTTAATACTGTTCAGGAAATGGCTGTTGAAATCCAACAGGATCAACAAAATCAGCAACAAGACTATCTTACTACTAATAATAATCTTGTACTTGCTGTATTTCTATGTAGTGTCTTACTATGATACTGCCACTAGTTCATAGTCCATGATGTTGTGGTGCTAGGTGCGAAACTCCTCCTCTAAAGAGACTGCTGAAATAGAAGTCTGTAAGTAAATTATAGCCATAGAACACACAGGGCTCTTTTAAGTTTTCAGGAGCTCTTTATGTAACTAGTTTTTCTTTGTTCAGTGTATTTATTTAGGTTCTTGATATCTCTGTCCATCTGTCATTTGTGTATCGGGGAAACCATACCTTTTTTTTTTTTGGTGGTTATTTATTACTCCTGAAAACCTGATAGAAATGTCTCAGGGTCAGAGGAGCAACAGGTTTACTGAGAAATTTTTTTCTGAAGATGCTGTGAAATGTGTTGATGGCAGAGACTCTAGAAACATCTGGACAGATAAGCCTGTAGATAGCTATGGATTCATCTTTCTTATGTCATCCTGTTACAAATATTTCTGGTGTACCATCAGCAACTCTGTGATATCTTACTTCCATTTGTAATCTGAAATGGCTAGTTTGCATTCCTTCACAGCTCCTTTTAGTGGGCTTTGCAATGTTTTTTTTTGAACCTTTGCAAGGAGATAATCTAGTTATTGTAATGCAACTAGTACTCTCATGTGTTTTGTTTCTTTCCAATTCTCATTTCTGAGGTTTTAATACATCTTGATTATTATGTTTTTTTCCAGAATATTATGGACAGATAGGAGTGGTTGGACTTACACCATCTAATTTGGGCATCTCGTTTGGATTCCTAAAATTATCCCCTGAACCTGTACAGAATGAAATGTAACAATTCAGTACTTTTTACCTGTAAGGGTAGATTAAAAGTTCAATATATATGTAGTATAGTTAATGATAAAGAATGTTTTGGTTATCATGGGGATGGGCTGTGAGTATTTGGCAAAAGAAGAATTATTCAAGGCAATACAGAGGGACACAACTAGAGGCATGGAATTAATACAGGCATGGTGGAAAACTTGCTGTGAGCAAGATATAGTGTAGGTTAATGAATAGTCATCCAAGGAGAACAGTATTTTGAAGTCTATATTCCTTGTCTGTCTGCAGCACTCGAACCCAAGCAACACGTCTGTCTACAGATGCGTTACTCATCTTTCCAAAACTAGGATCATAAGAATGTAAGGCTGGAAAAGGATCTTCAGATCTTTAAAAAAAGTAGTCCAGCTTCCTCCACTGAAATGAGATCACCTCTCTCTTCATCACCTCCCATGGATGTTTTTCACCTGCTCTTCAGAACCTGTCACAAACAAACGAGATTTCTCAACATCGTTCTGTAGCACTTGCCACTATTTACTCACCTTTGACAGTTTTTCTTAAGGCATCTTTGATGAAAAGTAGGATGATTTTTAATTTTCCTTTCTTAGGTGGATATGGAAAGTAATTGGTCACCAGTCTCTTTGTAACTACTTTTTCTGCACTAGAGGACTCTTCTTGGTTTTCTCTTTTCTCAACTCAACAAACTACACTCCTTTGAACTTTGCACAATATTCTTCTTTTCTAAGGTGCTTTTTGTCGTATAGGCACTCAAATGAGTTGTCTCCATCTGCTGTTTATATGGCTGAGATCATACTTCACCCTAATGAGACTCCATAGGAGGATCATTAGATTATTTGGGCAATGTCCCCCACATTCAGATGTCCCTTAGGATCTGCGTATTTATCTTTTCTTTCTAATGCAAGATGGGGCCAGCAGTGTGAGGTCAATTACTTCTATGTACCAGTGCCTTAACTGGAACCAAGGGACAACCATGGACCCTACTTCCATCCAAGTCCAGAGATACTGGAGGTGCCAACACCCCACTTTCCAACAGGTAGCTGACGGCAAATTTGTGAATTTACTTGCTGAAGTTCCTCTACTGAAGGGTGGTGTTAAAAAAAGCCACCCAAGAATCCATTCTAAAGAGTTGCTGTGGGATGAACAGATTGGAGAGGGAGGTGGTGTCTCACACATGTGCCACCTAGTAAGCAAAGGAAGAAGAGCAGACTCTTCAGACCGTGTGTTGTGGTTGAGTTGTTAGAAACTCACTTCATTATTCCTTTTCTGTTCATCTCTGCTTAGAGGGTTGGTTTTTTTGTTTGTTGGTTTGTTTTTTTCTTTTTTTTCCTTCTTGATTAAGTCCAAGCAAGGAGAAAAAGCAAAAACTCTAACCCACTACTGTACTGCTTAAATTCAGATGTAAACCCAAGGTTTTTCAGCCAAGAAGGTATTTTTTGGTGAAGCACTTAAACAGAGGCAGTGGCACTTTAATTAAGATGAAGAATAAGTGCAATCCACTTTGTTTCTGGAGACAGATTGCCTGATGTGCTAACTGTGCACTATATGCAGCAATTTGTAGCTTGCAAGAGGAGTGCACAATAGGCGGCCCTTCGGTTGTGAAAGCTAAACTGTTTCTGTACAGTCCTCAAGTATTCATTTACTGAACAAATAATTGATAAAATGAGCAAGTGAAAGAGACACTAAGAGGGTGTGTTCCAATGCCAAGCACTGGTTTTCATAGTTGATTTTAAATCTACATTATGCTAATGATATTCATTTGGAAAATGTGTCCACTCCCTAACTTCTGCCGCTGAGTGTTCTTTTAATTGGATTCAGATGGTTGGACTGAAACAGTTGTAGGGTTTGTATACAGATGTCCTGAGTTCTCCAAGCACTTTTTTCTCCTATCCAGTTTTTCTAAGCCAAAGTTGCTTTCACTGCGGCTGGTGTCCAGACGTTCTTGAACTCCCTCATTAAAGATCTGTCTGATACAAATGGGCATGGTTCTTCTGGGACAAATGCAGTTACGATCACGTAAGCATGCTGGAGATCTCATCTGGGGCATTACTCCTCTCCTAGCCCATTGGGCTCTCTGGGCTGGGTTGCTGGTCTCCAGCCAGAGTTCATCAGTGAAGGAGCCCATCTCACAAAGCTTACCATTGCAATCTGTCATTCTAAAAACATGAACTGTTGCCTAAATAACTGTAATAGTAGAAACATCATTTTGTGTCCAATACAATGGCATTAGGAGCTCATGTTACTGAGGCATTTTGTCAAGGCAGCATGTTTTCTGTGTAGTGGTGCTGCTCTCTGATTTTCATCCCTATGCTGAAATGCAGAGCTACCGTATTAGCCAAGCAGCCTGACTGAACTCAAAGTGCATGTGAAGTAGGTAGCATTCAATGTGGTGAAGGTATCGGAGAGCGTCAGTTTCCAGAGTAGTCATTCTAACACTTTTCATAGGTGCTCAGTTTGCTTTTAAGAGGAAAGAGAAGTTGTGACTCCTTATGCATTCTAATAGGCAGAGTTTCTATTGTTTGATTTACCATGCTCATAGGCTAACCAAAATTTATTGTCTGGTTTCAAAGAAGGAATAATTAAGGATGGGAAGGTATTTATCTTTTAAATAAAAGTGTCTAATTTCCATCAGAAGTTTTTGTCTGAATTTCTGAAAGTTAACTTTGTCGAAGTGGCTGTTTCTGAAAGTAATAGTCAAACAAAGGTTTTTCAGATACCGAAGTGTCTGTGGTGATGAGTATGCGACTGTTTCCCCAAACACTTGCTGCTGTTCAAAATAATAATACTTTGATGAAGGTTTAAAAAAGAGAGAAAGAAAAAAGACACAATGAGTGTTGGAAGATGGTGTTTTCATATGAGCAAAATCAGTGCTGAGTTTGCGTTGTGAACTTACAGTAAGCCACAGACCCAAGAGGGAAAATTAAAAGATTACTTAAAACCAACAATAAACATGCAAATTAAAAGTCATCATTTTTAAATTAAGTCATACACTATTAAAAATAAGCACAAAATTACATACTAGTTTGGATGTGTAGTTTATAGAATACACCAAATGTTAAAATGGAATGAAATTAAGAAAAACATTTTCCAAAGGCATGTAAAATATCTGTTTAATTAGATCGTAAAGAAAGGAGATTAAAAGTAATATTTTGTGATACAGTAATTACTGTTTTTCAGAAGTAGTCAGGTTCCTGTGTCTTGATCTAAATTTAACTGCGCTAGGAGATCTCTTTGGGGTCTTTTGTTTTGTTTGTGTCTTTAATTATTCTAAATTGCAACCACTACCTTTGTTTTGTTTTCTTTGCACTGAACACACTACGTGGCTCTTCAATACTCTGCCAGCTCATGAACCCAGATCTGGGAGATCAGCTCATACTCTGGTTCTGGGAGGTTAAAAGCCAAATCATTGCAGTGGACTGACTGTACAGCAAGATAACAGGAAAGGCGGCTGAGCCGCGGGGAGGTGGGCTGAGGTGCTGATGGGAGTCTGAGATGTAAATAAACCAGATTGCTCTCATTTCCTCTTTCCACTGTATTATGCATTCCAATAGCACTATTCATCTTTATGACAGACACCTATTGCTTTAACTTTACTGCGGGCCACTGAAGTACATTAAAGTGGACAGGAAATGGAAATAAATAGAGTTCAGTGGAGGCTGCAGAATAACTAAACATACTGCAGTCACTTTTAGAGTGGGGTCATGTGGTTTTTAGCAGATTTATCGTATTGCTTGACTTCTGTTAGAAAGATGGGCGCTCTTTAAAAGAGATGCAGTATACTTAGAAAATAAGTGAGAAAATGTGCTTGGATTTATATATATATATATTTTTTATTTTTTTCCAAACTCTTTGGGATGCCGAAGATGAAAAGAAATTGGGTTGAGTCTCAGCTGGGTAGAGTCTGTGGGATATGTCTGTGTGCAGTATCTGAGGTTGTGGTTAGAAACAAAGTAATGGGATTGGAGATTTGAAGACATCCTGCTAGCGGACAGCATGGGAGGAGGACCACAGTCAATTGGCTTAAATTAATCTTCTGCCTAAAGGTAGTGAGACATTCAGGTAGAGAGGCCAGCTGGAATTTGGCCTTTAAAATGCTCCTATCTGTTTTTTTAATGCATGTGTATTTTGCTTACTTTGCAACTGTGGATTGTTCCCCTGCTTATTCAGAGGGCTGTTTTCAAGCACAGTGAAGTTACACTGCAAGCTCCAGACACCTTTAACCCTCAGGAGATGGGACTTCTGGTGAATTCTGTTTTTGTGAAAGCTTTGTGTTTGTTTTTCCTTGATTGTTTATATTCTGATAAGATTAGGTCAGTAAATGAATGAATTCACAACATGAGTTACTTGGAGACTTACAGCTCATATTTTCACTCCCTTAAGACAGTCAGCTACTTCGAAACTTTTCTTTTTTTTTAAAAAAAAAAAGTTAACCATTAGCACTGTTTATTTTTTTCCTTGATTACATTGAGCAGTCTCTGGTTTTGCTGAGTGTAGTGTTCTCTTTTTTTTCTCTTTTTCTGACAATGAGGCATCAGCCTTCAAAGTATTTGTCAATATAGAAGATATTAGTGGATATTTCACAATGTCATGTAAGATAAAAACTAATTTGTAAGTAGCACAGCAGAAATCTGGAAAGACAATTAAGACAAAAAATCGTTAACATTGATTCTTTTGCACTGGGAGACTACATTCCTTTCTCCCAAAGCATCCTTTAAAAATGTTGTTTACCTAGGTCTACATTTAAGTATGTATTTCAATGTAACATTCAGTGATTCTTCTTTCTTTTTAATTATCTTTATCTCAAGAATTTAATTTAATTCAGAATACTGCTCTAGATACCCTTGCATTGTAGAAACTAGTGCCAGGCAGAATTGCAGGTAATAACTGTGGATGGTTGTTGGCACTTTGACTTTCCGTCATTTGTTCGTCATCATTTGTTCACACTCTGTGGATAGTTCCTTGCTGAAAGGATTAGGTTACAGATGGGTGGGTATTACTTCAGGGACTTAAGTGAGAATCCAGATGCTTTTCTGCATCCTCTCCTCTTGCTGAGTTTGGGAGTTACAAGTCAGTAGCTGCAGGTAAGATTTAAAGCTTGTGTCTTCGTTTCTCCTTTGCAATGGAAAAGCTCTCTATTACTCCTTGTTAACTAAACAAAGGATCTAACTGCAAACTTTAAATACTTGGGAAATTACAGATTGAGCTAAAATTTCAGAAGGATCTAATTTTTAAAGTGCAATATCATTGACAGACTGCTTTAGGTTTCCAAAAGATTTCAGCTCCAGCAAGGTCATTTGGTGTTGCACGCTTTTGAAAACTTAGCTGTGATTTTGGTGCCTGAGCCATAGAGGGGCTTTTTGGAGCAGTTGGCCTTTGGCCACATCCCTGTTGCTTTGAGTATGTGTGTAGTTTCAAGGGGAACAGTCTCAGGCTGTAGTATTTCGCAGCTGTGAGATGTGGGTTTTGTTTGTGTGCCCTGTGTGCAGCACATGGGTGTTATCTTTGCAGCTTAAACCCTGCTTGGTCCCATCTGGATTTCGTGAGGAGGCAATACAGCAGTTGAGGTATACATCAGAGAGGGAAGCATGAATTAAAGTAATAGAAATTGGTGTTTCTTTCTTTCTGTTGTATGTTACTGTGTGCATTTTCAAATCTGAGCTGGTTTTCCTTCCTCCTGGTTTCAGAGACAAAGCCTGAAGGCAAACTCCAGGCTAAATGCAGCTGGTGTTGAACTAAACTGGTGTTTTGCCATGTGTTCTAGTGGGAGCACAGTCTTAGTTTCCCAAGTTTGCCATCCTGCCCGGTTGAGCTTGGAAGGGCTTGTGGACCACGTCTGTGTGCTCTTCCTTGTGTGGGCGAGTTGCACGTGTGTGTTTAATTTCCCAGCAGCAGTTTGCAAGCTTGCTTGTGTCTGTAAGATCTGCTTGCTGAAAAACTGGTAAATTCAGGGGTTTTGGAAAAGTCTTCCTTGTATAAGTCCGTGTAATTATCTCGTGCCTTGACCTCGCTGGAGGCTGCTGGGCTCCGCGGTGCAGTTCTCCCTAGTGGGACCATTTATTTTACTCTTCTAACAGTCTGTGATGTTTGAATATCTAAAATTTATATGCAAAAGTTAACAAGCCAAGACTGAAATTAGGGGTTTGGTTTCTGTAGTGGGAGGGGAAGCTGTGAATGTTACAACATCACAGTATTTGGCTTATCATGCTTATTCAGAAGGTAACAACATTTGGAAAGTAGGTGTGACAAAGACAGCATAGTTTATTTATATTGTGCAGGAATAAAGGAGTCATCTTTGTAGCACAGCAGACTAAAGTGGCTTTGGAGCACTGTTTGGAATAGAGGCTTGTATGTTGTATGTTTAATTTTTGTGCCCCACCGACTTGCACCCCCCTTTGTCTGACTTGCCTCTCTGCTGATGGAGCTGTAACAAGCATGGCTTTAACTGCTTTCCCCTCCCACGCAGTTGTCTAGCACCTTTGGTCACTCAAGTTTTATGTCTTCCTTCTGTAAAACATGGGAGTGTAACTTCCACCCCAGCCTTGTTAGGGCACAAGCTGCTGAAATGGGGGCTCCCTGGGACCAGGTATTGTCACTGGGTACTAAAACCTCTTCAATGGAGCTGGCTTAACTTTTAATTTATGGTTGATGTTTTTAGCAGTAACTTGTGTTTCCTCTGCCCTTCACGCCCAACCATTAGCCAGATGTTTTTGTCGCACAGAGTGGAAAAATAAAAGTAATCTAACCATACAGCTGGGCCCTCAGCTTGGTGCTGGAGGAGGATGGCCATGGATGCGAACTGGGGATCACAGAGGCTGGATGAGTGGGTTAAAAGGCTCCTTGTAAATGCTTGGCAAAATACAAACACTAGAAGTGGGATAGCTTTTTTTTTTTTTTAACTATAAATAAATTAGAATGTTTAAATTTGGCATACCATGTGCTTATATGGTTTGCTCTGTGTAACTTTCTAAATAAATAATTTTTTAAACTTTTTTTTTGTCCCCCCTTTAGTATGGCATCTACTCCATTTCCTTCTAACTTCAAGACAGGCCTGACTCTGATCTGCCTTACACTGTAATCTGTGTTTATGGAGCTAGAATTGGGGTCATTAATTTTCTTTACATCAAAAGAAGTCATTTCTTTTAAATGAGAAGCCTGTTTCACCTAGTAATTCGCTTTAATTGCTTATTTGAAACTTTTGACATTTGATAGCAATTTTAAACATTGCCAGATGAGGCTCACGTGGTTGGGACCTGGAGGTGCTTCCTTGGGTGCCCAACTTGGATCAAAGGAGCCAGGCCAGGGATGTGCCTGGCTGCGGCCGGGGCACCCGGCACTGGAAGGTGCTGGTTTTTGGGGCTGTTTAAATAGATGCTGTGTGTCAGCCTCGGGAAGAATTTGCTCAGAGGGCTCTCCCTTGGAAAGGTTTCTGTGGAGCACTGTACTGTTTGTTTTTCTTGGGAGATGTCTGCTTGGTCTTTGTTTTGCTTGAGGCTTAATAGTGCTTGCAGCACTGAGTTTTTATACTTCTAAAGTCTAGCCAATAGCACTTTCTGCTGAAGGGTTAGAAAAAATTTTCTAAAATATTAATTACTTTTTTTTCCCTGACTAATATCTGTTAATTTAGTATTACGGTCTTCTGGGAGGTTTGGAGGCAAATAATTTTCTTGCTCAGGAGAGTAAGCAAGTGGTGCAACTTCAAAGGCATTTTTACCAGGATCTAAACCTCAATAAAGAGAAAAGAAACAAAAATGAAACAGTCTTTCACTTGATTTTGTAAACTGGTTCACTAATGTGAATGCAATTTATTCTTCAGTCAGCAGCAGGAGTGGCTTTCCTTAGCCTAAGAAGTACCTTCCCCCCCACCCCCCGCGCCCCAAGTCAGTAAATAAACAAGAATTTAGATTATTGCGGAAAAAACAACTTTTGTTAATGGCTTTTGGCTGCAGAATGATGTGATGCTAGATAGACTCACAATGGTTTCTATCAACACTATACTGTGTCTTGTGAGACAGATTAATAACTATTGCAGGAGTAGTCCAGCAGCTGAAAATGAGATAAATTCCGTGCTGCTGCTGCAGTAGTTAGGCAGTGTTTTAGGACTTTCTGAATGCAGAGCAAAGGGAAATAGTGCAGTTGAAAGAGAATAATGAGCAAAGCCAGAGTACCAGTGCCAAGACTTCTTAAAAGAATTTTATTGATGTGCTTTGTAATTAAAACCAGAATTAGTTAGTTTTCTAATAGGACATTCATTTCCTAGAGAGCAAGTGCAGCTTGGCATGAAGTAATACATTCTTAAAAATGAATACAGATCTGGGGATACCCCTAGCATATGTTGGATGGCTGACTTTCTAGCTTTGTGTGCCCTCATTATTAACAAGCAAATTAAGTATTTTCACTTAAAATGATTATACAAATAAACCTTTGACTGTGCTGTGATTTCATTAAAACCTTAATTATTTAGAGAGCTCAATGTGAGTGTGTGAAGTTGGGTCAGTTTTACTGCACAGCATTAGTCTTGATAGCAGATTTACAACAGAGCTGGATTTAATCTCTTGACTGATCTTTACAGTAGCAGGCTTGGGATGGGAAGGCGTTTGTGTGTTTTGGGAGATAGGTAACTCTATCTCTGAACTGGAAACACAGAGCTGGGTTTTAAAATGCCTGGGCAGCCTTAAAATGAACTAGCAAGGGGGGGTGGGGGGAAATTGCTCTGTGGAAACAAAATAGGTGTTGCTTTTAAATCAGCTTCTTAGTGTGCACAGTGTCACACCTTCACACATGGCTGTAGGCTCAAATCTATTTCTCATCAAAGCAACTGTAGCGTAAGGGAATATTGCAGCCATCTGGGTTGCAAAGATCAGAAATAACAGTCCTCGATAGCAGAGGAGCCAGCTGTGGGCAGCACCATGTAAACTGTTTTTTATGCCACTTGATTAATCATTTCTGAGGGTAAGGACAACAAAACATTTACCAGGTCATGCATTAATTTTTTGAAATACTTTAAAGTCTAATTTTCCTGGGTTTAAGGTGGCGGTATGCCTTCAAAACACATTATGATATTTGTAGGTTCAGCATCTCAACTAACATTGTTCCTGAGCATGGGAGACACAGGCACGTTAGATGTCTCCAAAGCAGAATTAATGAGAAGAATGAGTAGTGATCAAGTACACCACAGCTCCACTGTTTAATTATGATGATAATTTTCATCCTGCGTCTAATACAAGTGAATTCACTTATGGTTTATTAATCTGTTGTGACTTGCGAGTCTTTTAGGGTATTTGGGGGGGAAAAAAAAAGGCTGAAAGTTACTAGAATAAAGCACTTCCATGGGTGGAGAGCAAATGACAGAGAACTTTTGTCTTTTTCTTTCTTTTTCTATTTCTGCTTTGTTTTAACTCGGTATGTTTTTTCTGCCTTTCCTCACTTCTTTAGGACCCACGATTATCAGCTTTAATTTTTGACAAGCTTCAAGTGCCTGACTATTTACAGAAGAACAGGAATGAAGGAGAGAGCAGATGCGAAACTTGTGCCACTCACTTGAATCAGCTGAAGCAGGAAGCCATTCAGATGATGCACACCCTCAATCAAACCAACTACCCAGAGATGCCTGACCTCCCACCTAGTGCTGGGGCAGTGACCAGCATGGTACCCAGGATGGTCACTGTCTCTTCCCAGAGAGACCTCCCACTCATTGCTGGGCAGGTGGGCAGGCAGCCTGGAAAGTCACCAAATCTCTTCTCTGGGGCAGAGAGGAAGAAGGGACTTGGATGGTCTCAAGGCACAGGCAGTTTTCCAAACTCCGGTGTTCAAGTCACGGTGGCCCCCAGCGGTCTCAGTGGGGCTCTGAGCTCGGTCACCATCCAAGCTCAGCAGTACCTCGAGGGCATGTGGAGTATCTCCAGGGTGAACAGCTTCCTGCCTCAGGCTTGTCTAGTAAGTAATGATAATTCAGATGCTCAAGTTTTATTTACATGTGTGTAAATGATTTATTTATGATTTATTCCTAAACTGTTTTCACAGAGAGATAAAGATAACATTTCAGGTGTATACATATTTATCTTAGGGGATCAGCTAATGGTATTCTAAACCATGTTTCAAGAACTGAAGAGCTAAAAAGAGCTTTGAACAATGTTCTGTCAGATGTCACAAGGAATTTGCTTTCTTATCTTGGAAGGTGAAATCCTTTCCTCAGATGTGCTTGCACCTATTTTAGCTTTGCGTATGCAGGTGCTGTTATTTGGCTGTCACACAACTGGTGACCCCTTTAGAAGAATATAAAGGGACAAGTTTGTCACATACAAAACTCTGAGAGCTTCATGGGATTATATCAAAGATGAACTTGAACCTCAAGTTGAGCACTGAACTTCTAAGGCTGTGTTTAGTTCAGCAGATGCTGTTGATAGACTGTGATGGAGAGCATTAATCTTCAGGTTAGATGTGCTGCAAAACAGTTTGCTGTAAAGGAGGGTGTTCAGAAGGTTGTTTCAGAGCCACATGCCTGTAAATGTCACTGCACTTGGATTTTTAAGCATTGATGTTGATTTGAAACATTTCCTGTATTCTGTGTATATTTTAAGAACTCCTGTGGGAAGTGAAAAAGCTTTATAGAGGCACATGTTACCTTTAAAAACAAGTTCATTACAGATTTGTGACTGTCTATGGAGCTATGCTGAGAGGAAGGGTATAGTGACTGGTTTTGGCTGAGATTTATTCCTGAGCTGTTTTCACATAGTAGTGAAGAGGGGAGTCTGAGTAATGATGAAATGTATACAAATAAAAGCCATGGTTTTCACTTACGGGCATTGTAGCAGATCTTGCAAGAGCAGGTATGTTGGTGCTAGGCAGCTTAAATTTAACATAATGCCTTATGTGCTACATAAACAGTAATATTGCTTGGTAGCTTCAGCTGGTTGAGCTCCAAGATTGTCAGAGATAAATATTTAAGAGTGCTGCTGTGTAACGTCACTTGTATAGGGTGGCTGTGTCTTTCCTTCCAGAAAAGGCTTGGAGATCTGATTCTTCCTTCCCATACTTCTATCTCATCTGGAAATTTGTGAATGCACATACATCCCACCTTTGAGGGGTCTCCATTTAAATCCAGTGAATCTTCACTGATGTCACATCACTCCCTGATGATTTTACATTGAGAAAAGGGAAAAAAATGGCCCATTCAGCTCTTTGTGGTTTATGAGGAACTGCTACTATGAGTGCTTTTCTCTGAGATGCTGCTTTATGCATGTAGGGATCAATTTGGCCAACGTAAGGCATATGATGTTACCACTTAATTATGTTTTAAATTCTGTGCATCACAGAAATTTAGAAAAAAATGAAGGGAAAGCTACTGGGTTAAGAAGCCTATGCTTTCTGGAAGCAGAAGCATTTCAATTTCTCTGCCCTTATTATTGTTTTAAATAATTCACTAACAGCCAGCTTCAGATTTCTTCCTGCTCAAGTGTGCTGACTGATAGATGTGGTTTTCCCTAACCACTGCATTATTCTAAGATGAAACTGAGTTGCCTCATTTAACCCCAGTGAAGGAAAAATGTGTATAATGCAACAGAGCTCAAGTGTGATCTAGAAATGTGTAAAGAAACTCAGTAGCCTGGAAAACAGTGACCTTTAATGAAAGGACAAACACTGTTAGACTGTGCGTGTTGGAGGCTGTTTGGATGTGATCCAGTCATCTGCAAGGACAGTTTAGATTTAGAAGCAGTTTTTGGAGAGAAGCTAGACTTCAGTTGCTTTATCTCTTTTTTTTTTTAAAAAAAAAATTGTTATTATTCATTTAAGCCCAAATGTAGTTACTGAAGACTCTGTTGTGCATCTCTGCCCAGATTGTGCTTTCTGTGTCCGAATTCTCCTACTGCTCTATTGAGAGCCTTGTGTCTGATGAAGCTATTTGGGTGGATGAGGCAGAAAATGCCCTATGCTTTTTCCAGAGGAATCACAGGGTTTGAAGGAAATAGGATTGGAGAGATTTCAGGAATTAGCTAGTATAGCCCTTGCGTAGGACAACATCCATAGCAGAACATTCTTGTCCAGTGCTTACCTCATCTTACAATTTTGCAAAGATTGGGATTCCCCAACTTTGATTTATTGTCAGCTCTGAACTTCCTTTCCCATTAGAAAAGTTCTGTTGATTTATTTATTTATTTTTTGGTTTTGGCTATTCTTTCCTGAAGTTGGAAATGAGGTTTAGGTTTAAGATTAACCAGGAGAGAGCTGTGGATATACATGCTTTGAGATGTCTGTTGTTACTAAACTTTCCTGTCTTCTTGTGGGGCAAAACTGGTCTGGGGAGAGAAATTCTGAAGCAAGAAGAATTATTGCAGTAGAGAGGATAGCATTGAATGTATTACTGATTATATGTAATGGGGCTCTATCTTGGAGTCTACAGCCCCCATCTAGGCAAGGTACCACACAAATGCAGAAGAAAAAGATGGTCTCTTCCCCTGGGAGTTTACACTGTCAGTTGTGATGCAAGTTACTTTGACCACTCTGTAAATACCCCATTTCACTTGGAATCTCTAATTTTGCTTTGTTTTCTTATCAAGGGGTTGTTCTTGAAACAAGTGCTGAACTCCCTGGTAGGAAGCTGTTATCCAAGCACCTTACCTCTCAGTCATCTAACTCAGTGCTGCATACAAAGTGAAGGTGATGAATTTTCTAAAGATGGGAAGACGGACACAGAGAAAGGCTGGGGTTTGTCTCAACTATTTTTAGTTGCCAAAAAGACAGGTGTTTATTCTAAGCTAACTACCGAGGCTTCCTTTGTAGTTGTGGGAGAGCAGCAGGCACGTCCGAGAGGTGCTTTGTCTTTCTCATCTCTTGGATGTCTGTCTTGGCAGACCTTTTCTCCTGCAGATGCCTGTTGCAGAGCCCGTTTGTGACATGGCACAAACCTTTGCTCGGGTGACCAACATGGCTTGCTGTGTGCCCAGTGCCTTGCAGGGGTAAAAATACATCCTAGTATATGGCTGCCAAACCTCTGGACACCTTGTAACTACAACCATTTCTCCAGGATCCATATTTTTTGTTTATGGTTATTTTTAATAGTGGCAGTAGTGGAATTGTCTGCTGAGAGAGAAAAAAAAAAAAAAAAAGACTTGATTTCTGCTTTTCTCATCTCCCCCCCAAATCTGCATGTATTACCTTGTAATGTCACTTATGGTCGTGAGAATACTTCTGGGCTGAATGTTGGGGGTCAGAAGTGCAGGATGTTATAAATTTTTAATATATGTTTGGAGTTCAAGTGTGAAAATCCATTATATAGATTATAAATTTTTTGAACAGGAATGTGTCTTCAAAGGGTAGTGTGGTTGTTGCTCAAACCAAAATAATAACCATGGGCTTTGGGAGCTGTGAAGAGGAACAGTAATTAAGGATCCAGAGGAAGGTCCAGGGAGGGGAAGACTGGGATTGCAACCAGGGTGCAAAAGGTGAAGATGCAATCAACTGGTTTACTCAAGTGGCCTGTTGTGAAAAATTACAAAAAATGATCACCAGTAGCAGTGATAAGTAGTTTGACCAGACAGCAAGGACTGTGGAAGGGAGGGAGCTGGTATAACTCGGGGTAAGACAGCTGATTTGTAGTGGACGACTGAGAACTTTAATTAATAAATAGTTTTATATTGATGTTTTTAATTCTAGACTTGACATGTGAATATAAGGTTACTACTCAAATGAAAAAACATGTTAGGAGTGCTGGGCATTGCTACTCAGTTTAACACAGAAGCAGAAGAGCAAGGGGAGTTTGGGCTTTCTAGATGTGTTGGAATCTGGCTGAAAGATAGAATATTAATACTACTGAAAATACCTTGTACACCTATTAGAAGTATCTGCATGTATTGTGGGGGGGGAAAAAAAAGAGGTCTTACTGTATGCTTTCAACTGGCCATGTTATTAGTATGCATAAAAGAGGTAAAGTAGCCGTGCCATGTGCTGTAAAGACATCACAGTGAAATAGAGCTTGTCTGCAAATTGCTTTTTCTTTCATCTTATGCAAAATGAAATCCTTGCCACACTGTATTTCTAATTTGAATATATACAAATAGTACTGGTTATAAAGCAAAATATTGTGACTCCTTGAATCTTTACCAGTTTCTGTGTTGCTTTAAAAATATATTAAAAAATGCACCATTAGGAAATTGGAAAAGTTGGAGCACTGGAAAATTGACGGTGGCTTAAGTAAAACTTTTAAAGCATGCATTTATAAAATTGTAAATTTATCAGCAGACCAATATATGTTCCTGAGAGTATTCACAAATTTAAAGTTAGGTTTGTTTATGGCTTGATTGAGAGAGAGGGTTCACCCATAGCGTGTGTAAATGGGTACATATACTCTAAAGTTAAAGGAGTTATGTTCATTTGGTTTATGTGAAAAATCTCTGAAAGTTATTTTAGTCACAATTCAAGCTTTCCTATAGTTCTCAGGAATAAGTCTCCTGCTTACCCTAATGTAAACCAGATGGATTCATCTGAGGGTAGTTCAGCCTCTGTTGACTTTCCTTAAATCTTCTGTTTGTTTATAGTAAGGGTGACTTACATTTTGCTTAGAAGATGCAATAAAAACCTGACTGTGGAAAACAGAAGAATGACAAGATTTACTTTTCAGCATTTACTTTTTTTCTTTGATAAATGTCATACCAAATGGATTTTAAAATTAATTTTCAAAATCCTTCTTGATAGCTTTCTCAGTGACCTTTTATTGATACAATGCATGAAATATATTTTGTAACGAAACAATTAAAATACAGTGCTTTGACCGTAATTTTTCTCTGTGAGACATTTGGATGACTTTGAGCTTTGGGACATTTCTCAGACTCTGTGTATAACATCTTGGCTCTGCAGAAATCAACAGCAAAGCCCAGACAGGTAGTGGGGCTGGGCTTGCATAGACGCTTTTCTGTTTTCCCTTCAGCTTTCGTGGTGGTGGTGTTACTGCTTTTGTAGAGGAAGTCCATAAAGGAAAAGTGGTGGAAAAAAAAAAAATTAATCTTCAAAGCTAGCATTGGTCACTCTCCGTAACAAGTCTGAACAGCAGAATGAAACCTTTTGATCCAAGTTACTAAATGCTTTTCTCATACTAACTTAATTTATAGCCCCCACGGAAAAGACTTTTCCTGCGACTGTTGCATCTTGGCTGGACAGTATTGTTTTGCATTGCACTTTGCTGCCTTAGCAAATGCAGAGGGAGGGAGGGGCGTGATGTGGGAGGACAATGCTGCTACCGGCACCTTGCATTTGAAGTCGATGAAACACTGCCCCAGCATCTGGGGAGAAGACCTGCTGAGAAAGTGTGGCTTGGAAATTCAGCCTTAAACACGCA
Organism: Podargus strigoides; assembly: GCA_028020825.1. NCBI lineage: Eukaryota > Metazoa > Chordata > Aves > Caprimulgiformes > Podargidae > Podargus > Podargus strigoides. The sequence continues at coordinate 10,058,440 of CM051624.1, read as the reverse complement.
GATAAAAATGTAGCCCTCTGTTTTGTGTCGTTGCCCAGGATTTCATGCTCTTTTGTTTTGTTTTTTTTTTTTCCCTAGATTGCACCCAGTGCTGAAAGTGAAAATGAGGTTACTTTATAAAGTATCCCTATGTATCAGAATGACTTAGGAAAAATGTTAAGTGTTGACAGAGAGTATTGACTACAAGACGAAAATGAGCATTTTCTTAGGTGAGGTTGTGGACTGCATCTCTTTATATTGTGTATTTGACACTTCTGCCATACTATTGGTTTTATGGTGTGGGACAGGGTAACTATTTTCAGGCTCAAATTACAACCTGAAAACAGTTCTTTTGATCCTTCACCCCTCTAGGCTAAAGCAGTTGTTATTACAGCTCTCACAGGGAAACAAGTCCATACTTGCCTTTGTTGACAACTGAAGTCAACAAGCAATAATAAAGAATGTTGGCCCAGACTTCACCTGTACTCATCAGGGATAGATTTAAGACAAGCAGATTTTAGAGATAATGTGCAAATGATAATCCACAGGATCTACCTTTGGCGCACGAGTCATTCTGTCATCCAGTAAGTGTATCATAGGCTACACTAAGATAAAAAAATCCCCTCCTTTTTTTACCCAAAATATTTAAATTTTCTACTCTCGCCTTTGAATTAGTTTCTTTGGGATGGTCTTTTCGCCCAGTTCACTCTCAGCTTATTTTGCTTCCCACTGGTCTGCTGATACTGTGCATGTGCTCCACTACAAACTTGCCAGTGAACTGATTGTTAATTGACGCATCTGATGCCACCCCAACATTAGAAATCACCTTACAGGAAAGGCTCATACTTTTTAGTTGGAACTTAGAAGTGCCATTCAACATTTGAGAAAGACTCTATATAGATGATGTAGAAGTGCTTTTATGAGAGTACCATTGCTCTGCACTGGCTACATTGGTTGCTGAGGGTGGGCTGAAGCTGAATAATGCCCTTTGGTTTCACAGGTTAATGCAGAAGAGAAACCAGATAAATTCAGGCTGAGCTCAGACCTTGGTAGTGTGCAGACTGGTGGAGAGAGTCTTTTGCAGTGGTCTCTATACCACGTGGAAGGAACTGATCTGCACAGCTGGATCCAAGTGTGGATTGCTCAGTCGTCCTGCTTGTGTGAAATAGGATTGAACATCGTACATTTTTTTGGAAAGGTCTTTGAATTTAACATTTGCTCCATAGGCTGTGTACTGGAGTGATGGCATGTTGAGGTCGTGGGACTCACATAGTCAAGCTGTGCACAGCATGAGCATTGCTGAAAGCATCTCCTGTTGTTTCATGGCATGAGTGGCTGAACATGTGGCAAATATTGATGCTCTTTGTTACTTACAACTAGAATCACCGAAATGCCCTGGGTGGTGGCTTCTGAAAGGAGGTTTAAAAAGTATCAACAGAAAATGTATCTACCTTTCTGTTTCAGCACTTGAGAGAGAATTTATGATGTATAGAGTTCATAGATGTTTCAAGCATTTCATATGTGTGTGTTTAATGAAATGGATTGCCACTTTACTGAACATAGCATAAAATCAGCTCTGTTAATTGAAAAAGATTTTTCACATTATTGCTAATGATGTGACAAAGTTTTGTTAGAGATGGTGCATAAAATAGTGCTACTTGAAATGACATTAATGTATGCATTTAAATTCCTTTCTTCCCATTTATGTGCATTATTGATTTTATTTCATTGTGGGGGAGATAATGGATTTATAATTAGAATACAGTCATCGTCATCAATGATGAGATTGTTAGACTTATAAATAGAACTTTAAAACTACGATGAGGTAATTTCCTGGTGTAACGAAGGATCAATAATGAGAGGTTTGCTTTGAATCTGAAAGCAGTACTTGTAAGATTCAAGCGTGAAACACTTCTAGGCGAGTGAGTCCATATAAATTATTCTACAAACTGATCTTCTGGTTAGGCATTTTCCAGAGTTGACCTATTATTATTATTGCTTTTGTTTAGGGTTCCAAGTGCTTATGAATTAATTCCTCTGGGTTTGCATAGCTGCCACTATCTCAAAACTGGGCAAATTTATTCTTTTCTAATACCTTAGTTGAAGGAAGCATTTGAAAGGTGCCATAGGTGGAAGTCTGTTGCTGTGTTTTTGGTGGTGTTAGGCAAAGATAATGGGTCTACCATTCATAACATCCCCTTTCTTCTTGAAAGTCACAGTGGTAAAGCTGGACAAGGCAGTTGGCTGTTGTAGGGGGGTAGATGGCAGTGGAAGGGTGAAGAAGGGGAGAGCAGCCCTCGTGATGCCTGGAAGGGTCTGCATTTAATTAGTCCATGCAGAGTAGCTGTGTAGGCATCCTCTTGAGTCCCACCAACCTCTTCTGCTGTAACCTTCTGTTACTAGTTAAGCTAAGAAAGACTCTTGTGAAAAGATTGTATGGGAATGATAAGAACATAAGAAAGAACCTACCGGGTCTGAGCTGCAGCCCATCTAGCCCAGGGCTGTCTCCAGCAGCAGAGCTGGAAGTGGTGTTTAGGGAGAGCCATGGAGCCTGGCTGCTTTTTGCAGTCTGCTCATACTCGCCATTGTGCACAGTTGAGGAAGTCTCTGAGACACAACCCTGTCTCTTCCCTTTAGTATCTGTTCTTGGACCTGCTGACCAGGAATTTGTCTGATTTCTCTTTGACCTTGCTGATGGTCTGCCTCCACACCCTGCTGTGTCAGCAGTTTCCACAAGTTCACTATCCCAGTGCAAAGAAGTGCTCACACTCTTTCAGCTTAGCCATCACCTCCATGAGTTTGTAGAATTTAGTCAGATCGCCCTCAGCCTTCCCCTCTACAAACTGGAGTCCCAGACTCTTCCATCTCCCTTTCTAAGTCAGCTGCCCCATCCTCTTGACCATTTACTTGCCTAGCTCTGTCATTTCCCTGACTCTACTACCATTGTCTTGAGACACAGGACTAGGACTGCTCCTCATACTCAGTATGTGGACCCCCTCCTTCTTGTTCTCAGTACCTTGCTTTCTGATGTCCAATATTTGTTTGGTCGGTTGGTTTTTTTTGTCTGCTGCTACATCTTGAAGTGATGATTTCAGAGGAATTGTCAGTGACCTTTAGATCTTCTGAATTGTAACTGCCAGTTTTGAGTTCAGCATCGGTTAGGTGTGGTTTAGATTATTTTTCCCTAAATATGTGGTTTTATCTATGTCAAATCTCACCTGACACTAGTTTGCCCATTGACATTTGGGAAGTTCTTCTGGAATTCCTCACCACTGGCATGGCATTTGACCACTTGAAAGAGCTTTGGGACATCTGCAGACTTCGAGATTTCACTCCAGTCATGGTGAGTCATGACTCTGTGCGTCTGGATTACATGGTTTCCTTGTGGGGAGTAAACAGCAGGTCAGCAGAGAACAGCCACAAGGAAAGAAAAACAGCATCTGCACAGCTCCATCCCTAATTTGAAAGCTCGGTGTCCTTCAAGAATGGTTGCATAGTCAGAGCTGTCCCTCTGTTAGCAAACCTAATGCTGCTTCATGAGCTTGCTTGTAAATGAACTGTGTTCTCTAGATTTGGGTGTACTAAAGACGCAGCTTTCCCTTCATATAATGAGGGATTGTATCTCTTCAAGCAAGATACTAGTCAATGGCTACCTTGCATGTGGTAGCTGTCGGGTGAATTGGTCCTAAGGGGTGTTCTCTTTGAAGTAGCTACATCTAATATATAAGCAGTTCAAGCATGGTTGAAATAGAAATTAAGTATGACAGTCTCTGTCCACCTTTGCCTTTATTTGCTGACATTTTATGTCAATCATTATAACAATATAATGATTATAGGAAAATTTTAAGACCTATAATTCTTGGGAACATAGTTATTCCATGTTGCTGAATAGAGTAATCAAGGCACAGTGAGATTTTGGTTGAGTTGCCTAAAGTATTGAGAAATTTTGTTGTGGAGTCAGAAAGGTGACACAAATTCTCCCAATTCAAAGCTTCATATGTGTTGTGTGTTTCACAGCTATTAGAGACGCATCTGGCCTGTGGAAGTCAGTCCTAATGGAAAAGCATTTGTCTTCTTGTAGGAAACTCAATCCTAAACTTGACAGAAATTTGCATTATTATGAGCTTGTTAATGAATTCCTTCACTTGCTCATATCAGCCTCTGACAAAAAGCAGAGATTCAGCTGTATATTTGTCCACTTGAATAAACAATTCATTTTTAATTTTGACCACAATGGTAAATTAAAACACCCAGAGCCGTACACAGCTATATTTTTGTTTGGCTTTGGAGGCTGTAGCTATTGTAATACATATCAGCAGGGAGGGCTCTGGGCAACACTTTCTGATGTTTGCCTAGAGGCATTAGAAGAAACAGTTCCTCTAGTTTGGCTGTTTTAAACCCACTGCACATGAAAAGTCTCAGTTTGAGAGTGTTTATGTGCAGCAGGATCTCCATCCTTCTTGATAGCCCTTTTTTATGTCCTTCTGACTTAATCAAATGATGGGTTTACATGTGCAGCTAGGAGGGTGAAGTTTATATGACTGGTGGTCATATAGCTGTGAAGAAAGGAAAGAAAAAAAAAAAAACCCAAAAAACATTGCTTGCTGCCTCTTTTGACACTGCTGTCCTGAGTGGCTGAAATGTGAAGTAATTGATCCATCGCTTCCCGGTGACATTTTTGTGCTACCAGAGGTGTGGCTGCAGTGACCTTCCACTCTGGGAATGTGGGCAGGCTGAAGGAAGGAATAGACATTTTGTAGCTGAAAGAGGCCTGCTCCAAGACCTGCCCAAAACCTAAATGAATTTCTTGGGGACCAAGGAGCATGGCTTAGGAGAGATCTTGGGCCAAGGTAAGATCAGGAGCCCCTGGTCAGAGGGGAACAAGCTGCTGCTGCTCCATCTTTGTTGTGCCTAGGGCATCAGCTCTGGATGCAGCTGGATGCAGCTGGCTGCATGTGCCCTGCAGTTGAAGGATGAAGTCCTTTCTGTGAATGAGGGAGGCATAGACTGCTGATTTTTGGTGCTGAAGATCCAAACTCTTAACCTGTTCTCATAATTCAGATATTAATCCATAAAGCAAGGGCCCTGAGGTTGTCTTTGGTTCTCCTATATTACTTTCTAGTCTGTGGCAGCAGATGAGCCCTCCTATTTCTATTTAATTCTACTTCTCTGTGATCTTTCTCCTTCTGCCTCATCTTCAGAGATCAATGATAACACAGGCATTAGTGGCTCTTGTAGCTGAAAACCTGTTTTGGGGGAAGGGATATTACACTCTGCATTTGATTCACATTGAACACAAGATGTACATAGAAGTCTGAAACTACAGGTTTAGGCATTCTTGTTACCTCATAGCAGCTGCAGGTTATAAAATGACTACAATAGTGTATTGTAGTTATAAAACGCCCTAGTTACTTTATAATGAGCCCTGGAAGAAACACTGTCAAAAGGCAGTTAAAAAGTTTATCCAGAACATGTTTCACTTCATACTGTAATATACTGCACAGTTAACTTTACATATTGCTGGGCAGTCTGAGGAGGAGACATTGCACATAGAAGATGTATGCAGAACTTAACCACGCTTATGGGAGGGAAGGGTTTATAGTATGAGCATTATCCAGATAGAGATTTACCTCACATTTGTTCCAGCTAGTGGTAGTAGGTAGGTCATAAGAGTCTTAGCATGAATCATTTAGGGAGACAATTATTGTTTTATCATACATAAACAGTAGATTTAATATAGTGCAAAATCATTAGATCAAGCTGTTTTTACAATTTAATTGGCTGTGACGTTCCAGTCTGAAAGGGGAATATAGTAAGCTAAAGCAAATACTCAAAATTCTGTGTGCCTGCCTGCTAGTCAGAAGGGAGTAGTAACAACTTAAAAAGAAAATTGAAGAGGAAAAAAAGCCCTTGTAAAGACTCAGGCTTGATCTTGCTAGAGCTTTACCTGCAATTCGCTGTTGAAGCCCTGCTGAATGCTTTCATTATGGGACCAATTTTTTGAAATAAAATAAATTGTACTGAGTTCTGACTCTGATTACACATGTGTATCAGACTCGATGCTTTTGTAATTTCCTCTATTCCCTCTTCTGTAAATCTGTTCTTGATGCTTATCATATCTGATTACTTTCTCTTGCGGCTTTATCCAGCCTTCTGGTTTTCTTTTACCATCACAGTGCAATCCCATGATTGATCTGTTTTTCTCTAGGTTTTTGTATTCCCATGTTTTGCTTGCCTGTCACCAGACACATTTTGCACGAGTTACAGAGACAATGTGGCAGCACTGAGCTTGGCTTTTTTGGATCCCTGGACAAAGGCCAGTGTCCAGGAAATGGAGATATTAAAAAAACTGGAAACATTATGGCTTAGTTTTTGGCTTTGCACTTCAAACTTGTAAAGAGCTTGTTAGGGTTGTAATTGCCCTTTAGATGGTAGTGGCCAGACAGTGTACTGTGTATCTGGAAATTTAACCTATGGATAACTTCTCTACAGTGTAATTTTGGACTAGTCTGACTTGTTTAAACTTGGGCAGATGTTTCATGCCATCTGGTCACAGTAGGGAACCTGTGTGCTGGGAACTGGGGACAAGACAGGGGATGCCCCTGCTCTGCCCAGCACACCTCAGCCTGAGGATGTCAGGTCACCTCTGTCTCTTCCTGCCCTCTCCACCAGCCTTTGGCCATCTTAACTGGGAACAACTCATGCTGTCATTGCTTGTTGTGGCCCTGCCAACCTCAGTTGTGTGTTTGTATGCTGCCAGCCAAAACGCAGCATGTCTAGCTCTGCTCCCTTGTCCTCAGGATGGGTGCTGGGACCCGGTAGAAAAACTCTCCTGTCTGTGACCCAGGCACTGATACGAAGCACTGAGACATTGATCATCCCTGCACGTGCAAAATGCCTGGTGTGACATTTTCAAGTGTTGTCTTTGCTGTTCTCTTACTGGTACCAGTTTTCACATGAATTTGGAGTGAGTAGAGGGAAGGGATTCTATAGAGCAGTTTTGAAAATCCTTCCTTTGAGGATTAGTTGGTTTCCAGAGGGTTAATGGCTTTTGTCTGGGAAACCTTTTCTTAGAAAATTAAAACAAACATTAATCTCTGGATTTGGAGGCCTATGACACTTTAAATATTCAATGCAGTCAGTAACACTTTATAGTGACAAGACTGTGATTTCTGTGTTTGATCGTGAGTGATTTATGAAAATTTGGTAAACGTTGAAGCACAGTTCCTTCTCAGCTGCAGACTGGAGTCTTCTCCCTGTGCAGACTTGTGTGCTTAAAAAAGTCATGCAAAGTTGTTCCCATTCATCTAGAGAATTAAATTTTCCACACACAATCTTCTGAAGAGCATGGGTTGAGATGAGGGAGACATGTGAAGGAATTTCTTCATTTAGTTTAAAAACAAAGTCACCTTATCTTATTTGTACCTCTTCAGCAGCTGTAAGGGACACAAACTGAACCATGGTGTGACAAAACAAGAGTGCCCAGGAGGGTCTCCTTACCTTTCTTTAGTTTTCCTGCCTCAGGGAAAATGACTCTGACCTGACAGATTTCCTCATACCTGAGCCCTCCTCAGCAGCTGGGAGGTGTAGCTGTCTCCCGGAGAGCTGAGCATGGTTGTGCTGGGAAATGCTGTCACTTTGGATGGTGCAAGCAGTCCTTGACATGAATCCTAAACTTGAAAGAACTTTTGTGCTTTTTCAGCTTCTCACCATGCAGCAAAACTGATGTGAACTCTGTGTTTAAGAATTGGGTAATTGAACACTTAATGAAGAAGATACAGGTCTTCTTCTGCGCTAGTCTTCTAATGATTTTATCTTCCATGTCTGTCTTTACTTTTTCCCCCTTTACAAGAATCAGTGCCTTCTCCTTGGCTCCCTCTTATCCTCTTTCACACACACACACACACACACACACACACACACAGAGAACTGAGAATAAAACTTCCAAATTTACCTCGAAATTACAGTTTGAGTTTTTGAAAGTGTCTAATGTGGGAATGGCAATTTACAGACATCCAAGTTAGATATGTTGGTTTGGAAAGTATATCAACCATCTGGTATCTGAAATATCAGGGTTGATTTGGGTAAGTCCGCAATTATTGGTCTCTTAGAAACGTAGGCTTCTAAGTTCTTATAGAAATAAAAAAGGGGTGAAAAAGGAATGTATGTTATATATATTGCTCATATTTTTGTTAAGTGTGAATAGCTTTTACAGAAATTGATCTGTTAACAGATTCCAGTCAGTTCTTACAAATCTGCTACACTTTGCTCTAAAATTCAGTGAAGTTTCATGTGAACTCTGCAGATTTCATATTTAGCTTTAGATTATACCATCATTTAGATTATGCATTAGTTAAAGGACAATCGGTTAGAAACACGTTGCTGCTTCTGCTGCCTTTTTTCAATATTTTGCTTAAATATTTGATTTTCTTTGTTTCAAAGTCCTGTTGTCTAATATAACCCCTGTTGAAAGTGAATGGAAAAATAGGTCTCAGGAAGTCATTTTGACCCTGTAATTTTTAGTCCGATACAACAGCACATGTGACAAAGGGTTATGGTTGTCTTCCTGGCAGAGCATATGGGAGTATTCAAACACTAGTGTTAGCCTACTAGTGGCTGCTGGTAGAGTTTCCTTCTCTTGCTGGCCATCATGCCACCAGCCACTGTGCTGGGCAGCCCCTTGGTGTGCCACTTTGAGCCCTGTGTTCTTGTTCCTGGTGTAGATTTTTGAGTCTGTAAATTGCTAAGTCCGTAGTAAGATCCCCTTGTTATTACTGCTGTGCATCAGTTCATGTAACTCAGAAGTCACATTTGGATCTTTCCCAGTCTGCATTGTTTTCCCCAAGCTGTATATTGTCCGTGGCTGGTATAGGTCAAGACTACACATTTGCCGCTTCAATTTGTTTAATGCTCAAGTACCTGCTCATATTGCTGGCATACCAGTATTTGTGCCAGTTTTGACCTCTAGCAGTGCTTGGTCACTGCCTTTTACCCTGCATCACTAAGTCTCCTGAGATTTCTGTATTACAAAGTGAAGGGTTTTGCAGAGGGTTATTCAAAGGTTCCAGTTAGGCTTCTAGCATGAGTAGCTTTGCTAGGATTAAGTTAATCTGCATGAGTATTTTGCTATGTCTCATCCTTAGGTCTCTTAGGTGAGCTCTATAAAAGTACTTTTTTGTGTAGCAGTGTATGGTGAAGCGTTAGTCAGCCGCTCCGTAATACTGATAATAGTATTAATCTTTAAAGAGCAGACCTTCAAAAGAGCTGGGTGCACTTTCTTCTTGTTGACTTTGCTGGGAACTGAGAATTCAGCACTCAACCTATGGGAATGAGTCCAGATGAAACTCCAGACGGCCTTTCATGCACCATTCAAGAGTTTTCTTTTACTTGGTACCTAATAACTGGGTTGCTTCAGTTCTCATGAGAAAAACTCTGTTTGGGATTCTCAGTATATGAGAAAATTGAGGGTGTGTATGTAACTGGGGAGGCCCTATTACCATGTCTGCATATCTGTAGTTGTAAAACATGATCTATGCCAGCACAAAATTTTAAATTTGATGGCATCCCAGGAAGTAGTTAATTGCGTTTGTGCTTCATTACAAGACTGTCTCCTTTTCTGGAATTTATTTTAGCTAATTAGTTGGAAATGTCAAAGTAGTATTTCAGATGACAGAAACATCATATATTATCATACATGAAGCAATTAACTCTTTTGACAAATATTTATTTTGGTGTCGTCTTTAATTAAATTGTCAGTACTCCTAGACATAGAGCAGGTTCTTCCTAAAAGGAGGCCTTCCCAGCACTGTCAATAAGCATTTGAGTGATGGGACTTAATTGAACTTTGCACTGGAAGAGTTGGTGGCCTAAGCATGAAGATACCGATGTGACACAATTTCACAATATAGATGTCTGATATTTTGGCAAAATCCCAAAACAATCGTCCCCTGCCCTCAACCAAATTCTCTCTCAGATACTGCTGATGGATTATGCTGTAGAAGATGCATCTCCAGTCACTCCTGTTCTTCCACTGAAACAGTTTGCAGGACACAAAAATGCCGTGTACTTGTGCTGCTAAGATAGATAATGCTGAAAAGCAGGGCTGTATATATGTTATAAAAAAATCAATTTTTTTTTATTTAGTTCGTGGGGTTATTCATGTGGAAACATGTTACAAATGTGACTGGTTAGTTCCTCTTAAACGGATAGGTCTTGCAGATGATGTGCCACTGAGAAATAATTCCTGACAGTTATAACTGAACCAGATAAACAGTTCTGCCAGCTCCCAAATAACACTGTAAACCAAAAGGGTTCTGCTTATCGTTTTCCATTTCTTCATGCCTGTCAAGCTATTAATCTGTACATTACCCATCACAAAGGGTCTCTGTGTTATTCTGCTCATCTGCTTGTCTGCTGCGGTCATGGTTTTTACCTTCTCTGTTGCAGGACCTACTGCGGTAACTCTTGTCCAGCTGTATCACTTCTCAGCCCCTCCTGTCTTCACTTTCGTCCTTGCAAAGATGCTCTTTGGAAGTGCCACATGAGATTTCTTCCTATCATGGCCGTATTGCAGGTGTATTAACCTGTACTTATGTTTTTATTTTTTTTTTCAGGCAGAACCAGCACCAGAAAGTGGCCGGGATGGTCCGAATGTTCAGATCAGCTCAGGGCAGAACAGCTCTGACCCCGTGGGAACAGGTGGCTCAGCAGCCTCCCAGAGCCTGGTTACTCCAGCTGGGGTCTCGGCAGGTACCTCAGCTGCAGCTTCATTCTTCATAAGGTAGGTTTTCACCTTTCTGGTTTCTATAACTGCTCATGGGTCTTCAAACATTTATGAAATGCTGTTGAATCTGCTTGCCAGGGGTAGAAGGTGTGGTGCTGGTTGCTGAGAGGTAGAGTTGGTCACCTTGTCATGACTGTGGCTTCCCACTGCCACTGAGGTGCAGGGATGTGATGGTGATGCCACCTTTCTCTGTCTGGAGATCTGAGCAGGAGCCTCTATTTGCCAAAACCCAAGGAAGTGTGTTTGGTCTTTGTCTACTCCTTAATGGACACTTCTGCCTGTGGCAAGGCTGTTATTCTGTACACTTCCTTGGAGCAGAAGTTGAAATAACAAGTTTTTTTCACTCAGATTTAAATTAAAAAAAATTTAGACTTTTATTCAGTAGCGTGGCCTATGTGTGCAAATAAAAGTTTTTCCATAGTTGGTTACAATAGTTAAAACAGTTTAAGACATTCTTTTTTTTAGCAGTAGGCTAGAAGAATCTCTCTTTTTTTTTTTTTTTTTTTTTTTTTTTTTTTTTTTTTTTTTTACCATTCTTGGGTCTTATAACGAAAATTATATGTTAGTTTTGTTTGTGAAATGTTTGTTATAATTAGCAGTGTTGACTAAATGCAATACGCTGTCAAGCAGATGGTATTTAAAACAACAAAATTCAAGGCTTTGTACTTGCATTCCAACCTACTTTTTTAATTCAGAACTGAACATGTTTTGAGACAATATTGAAAAATGTATGTCTGTGAATGGCATTAAAGTCAGATTTCTTCACTGAGTAAGGATTCTTCTTATCATATAATCATGATGGCAGTTGTATTGTTCCCTTTTCCTTGATCTTTAAGATGTTGTACACCATTAAAAAAAATGTTTACTAAAAATTTCAATCTGACCGCAAGAGGAGCTCAACTTCTCAAGTTCTGTTTTTTAGAAGAACATTGTATGGTGAGTCTTAAGCATCATATGCCTACATACCAGTGTGCCTGTACACGAGAGGCTGGGAAATGGCTGCCCCAAGAGTGGTGTGTGTAAGTTCGTGTTGTGTATCTGTGCTAAGTGCTGCAGGTTGAAAGCCAACAGGGAGAAATGGTTGCCTACAAAGGATGGTTTGTTTCATTTTAAGCTGGGTGTCTAAAATCGGTGGGAATGGAGAGGAAAGGTAAGGTGAAAAACTTGGACATCTCTCTCTTTTCTTGTTTAGTTACCTAAATAAGGGCAGATGAATCCTCTCCAAAGTACCTAGGCTGGACAACAGCACAGCTTTCATTACTCTATTTCATATTTAGGGTATGAAGTGTGATTTAGCTTAATCTGTTTTGATTTATTTCAGAGTGAATCTGTATGTTGTGATCAAATGTAAGGACTGTAACTTTCACTGGGGAATCTAGAAAATAAAATGCCCTCCTTGGAACTGAGAGAAAGATATCAGTGACTAATAATCTGAAATAAGACCCAAGTTCTTTTCTCCCAGTGATTCTTATGTCACTGGTCAGCAACACTCAGTTCTGGTTTTATTGTAAAGTGACACATCCTTCCTAATAATAGTTGTTGGCTTGATTCAAAGGTTCTTGAAGTCAGCATCAAGACTGCAAATGACATCATTGTGCGTTGGATCAGGCCCTAATTGCTTCTCATGAATCTGTCTTTGCCTGAGTGAATCAGAGTTTTATAGCTTTAGCAGCTATGTGCTAGCTAAAACATTTTAAAACCCATTAGTACACTGCTTATTCCCTACCCATGCTTCCTCTGTTCAAAATTCGTTCTCTTCAATTTTTTAACCAAAGAACAGGACTGGTTGAATTTTTTTTTGCACAAAGTACTACTGCTTCTTTTTTAGCTGTTGTTGTTGGAGAGAGAGACTTAAGTGCAAAATATTTTTTTTCCTTTAACAGTTATCAGCTATCTGAATTAGTTTTGTAGCATTTTCGTGATCTTTTATCACACCACAGATTAATTTATTTCAGCATTAATTTCTCAGTATTCTAGAGCCCGTCTAAGAATCTCAGGTTCCCTAAAAGCAAGCGTTCAAGAAGCAAGTTCAGTTATGACTGATTAAAAACACAAATTGAAATGCAGAAATCTCACAAAGGCTGAGGGCTAGAGATCCATTATTGATCCCTGGCAGTCATAAATATGTTTAGCAGGTTCTCAGGTGGGTACCACTGCATGGTCTTGGCCAGGCTGTTCCACCGCCATCGGCATTAATCTCAGGAGAATCTCCCTCTCCCACTGCTCTTTCTTCGCTTCCACTTCTCTTTCTATGGGGACCCTGTGGATCAAAGTTTCCATGTTGAGTCTTCCTCCCACCCTCGAGCCATGCAGTCCTCAGCAGGAGGGGAGAGGAAGAGGAGGAAATCTTCCAGGATGAGTGAGACAGATGCAGTAGAAACTGAGGTGAAATCGGCTTATTCAAGGACCACGAGTATTGGGATATCAACAGTATTGGCTGTTCAGTACTGATGGAATATCAGTCATCTTTGCTTGAGCCTTTCCAGTCCCGTCTCCTCTTTCCCTGTGTACCATCCAGCCTTGAGCATGTTGAAGAAGGAGGTCATCCCTGCCTTGAATCCTTTGCAGCAGCATCCACTTCTCTGTCCTTGGTCTCTGTTCAGCTAATCCTCTCTCAGCAAGCACCTAGAGATGAAAGAGGAGTCATGGCACTAGTGTTATGCTGTAGTCCCTATTCATTGTATTTGCTGATTCTTTCCTTACCATATTTCTCTCCTCAGCCACTTAAAATCTGAACTTCATAGCAAGGCCAGTGTGTTACTTGCATTATGCAGAGCCTGACACGTTTTGTTCCTTGTTCTCTACTGGAATAAATGCAATTAATATATTGATAAACACACACACATTTCCCTCCCCCCTCCAAAATCATTGCTCTCTCTTTGACCCAATCTACTGAGTACCTCCATCTTTTTAGAAGGGCCCTTTTGTAAAAGGGCCTGTGATTGGGACTTCAGCTTGGGAAAAGAGCTGTTTTGTCATAGAAATAAAGTAATTAGGCAAAAATATGTATGTATGTTAACATTCAGTGTGTTGGGGTGCAGCGTTGGAAGACAAAGCCTTTACAGAGTGCTTGTGGAAACTGCATCTGTGACTTCCTTAGCAGCATCAACACTAGATACAGATTTTTTTTCACATGAATAAAGGATTCCAGTCTTGTTCTTCATGAAACAGCGTTGACTGTGTTTGTACAGGTCCTAGCACAATTAGCTTTTGGGCTGTGGCATGGTTTCCTGGCAGCAAATAAATGTCTTTTTCACATTAGAACTGGAGTCTCTATTTGGTGAAATAACACCCTTTCACTCTTGCTTGTGGGCTGTCTTGTGCCTGGAAAAGGAGGAAATCTGTGCAGGTTTTTTTGGTTGGTTGGTTTGTTTTTTACTTCAGTTTGTTCCTCGGTGAGATTCATAGCTTTGTGTTTTATAAGGTCACAAACTCAAGGGACTGTACAGAGAGTTCATGTCCTCACCTGTAAAATAATAACTAAGAGCTGCAGCAAAACATTTACCTGGTGATAAGGGGTACCCATGGTGAAAATTAGTATCTTTAAGATAGTCTTTGCAGTGAATGCACTGATTTTGCTAAGCATATGTGCAGCCCAAATCTACATATTCATCCAAAGCACTTTCTCATTTGAATGTCATATTTAATTTCTGCAAGCTTAATTAAGTTCTGCTTTTTTTAAAAAAAAAAAAAAAGGTATTTTATTCATTACCTAGAAATGCAGAGTGTCTAGCATGGAAGTGCTAAGTATTCAAAATCAAAGCCAAATATTAGAGCCAGCAGACAGAAGCATATTAAGAAATTAAATCAGCTTTAAGCTTTTTTTCTTCACTCTGATCTGTCATAGAAGGAGAAAAGCTTTGATTAACATCTGACTGTGTCACACAAGCAAATTGCCAGACATGACTCAATGGTTGTGTTACTGAAGGACGAGAGGATTTAGCGGAAAATGCAGTTTCTCAGTAGGTCACTGACAGAATAAGAAAGCCAGGGCAAAAAGTGCAGCTCATGGACATGGATGGCTGTGAAGAGGCTCCCAGATTACCTGTACAATGCAGGAGCAGAAGTTCACTCTTGCATTCTTTGGATTTAAGAAGAATGCAGTGGGGATTTGCCCGTTGGTACGGCATGAGCCGTGCCTTGCTTAGTGCTCCACGTTTTATACCCATTTCCAGTTGTGGGTTTTTGGTGGTGTTTTTTGTATAAGGAACCTGAACAAACTTTATATTACTAAGTGAAAATACGTGAGTTACTTGTAGGACCCTTCTGTGGGCTATGCTTGCAACTAAGTAAATATTGGCATATTGTGGTATCAGGCTGTAATAAGCTGTTGGGTTTTTTGTCACCCACATACCTGGGGAAGAGAGGAAATGGTGTTTCCAAGAACATGCAGTAGAAGGTCAGTGAGGAGGAGGAGAATGGGCGTGCGGTTGGGAAGAGGTTAATAGGCTGTCTGCCAAAAAAGGAAAATACCACTCCCTTGGGAGGAGAATGAAGGCCCCTGGAGAAATCGAAGCCATCACCATTAACAAGGTACTTCTGCTTGTTGGTGGCTGGTGACAGTGGTGGCAGCACCGCCTGTGCTGCTGGGTGAAGGTATGGTGTTTTGGTGAGAGCATGGGTGTCTGGCCTTGGTGCACAAGGGCGAGCTGGGAGGAAGGTTTGAGCAGTGACAGGGCATCTAGGAGGAATCAAAGCTGTTTAGAAGAAAATACGCATAAAAGCAAGCAATGCTGAGCAGTGTTGAGCAGAAGACAAAGTATATTAAGTACCCCTCCTTTAATGTTAACCTTGTTTGATATTGGGTTATTTTTGCATCTTTTCAAACTGGTTTGGTCACAGGGTTGCACTTGCTGCTGTGGAACTGCTGCCTTTGAAGCAGGGTAAGAGCTGTATAGTTGCAGCTACTTTCCCTTGCATCTGCTTGCTTTTGTTTGACGAATTAGTCTTCCAAACATAGCACTCAATATGTACTCACTAGTTTTCAGATTTCTAAATTATTTTAGAAATAGATTAAAACCATTTAAGTTAATAAATCTGGAGAATCATGGTAGTGGATCACACCCATTATCTTACCACTCTTATTACACTCCTGCATGTTTGGGAAAGCTCTGTCAATTTAGATGTGATATAAAACATTACACATGATATGCTTTTTACAAACAGCTTTTCTCAACAAGATATAACATACAATCTCTGAGTAATGTAATTGAACATCTTAAGAGTTAAAATAAGCATAGTCATCTTTTTCTAGATTCAGGATATTCCATCATATTTTAATGCCTGTGAGTTGTGGATTAAAGAATCTAATTATTCACTAATGAGCAGTAATGGTACATATAAACTAAGGGTCACTATCCTATTACAGGCACCTGATGGTTCACTGATAAGCATTTGGTCATTAGATTGACCATAAAATATAGTCAATAATTGAGGTTACTCATAGAGCAGATACCTTATCAGCTTTAGGCATGGTGGGACAGCTTGTCAGTACTCTGTGTACTGATTGTGCTGTGACTGAGCATATGATTAGGGTATTGAAGCAGTCTGTATCTAATGAAACTGCAGGAAAGGCATAGCAATATTAGCACAACCACTAAATGACTAATGTGTTTTTGTTCCAAGCCCCAGACACTTCAATTACTTTCAATAAACTCTGATCTAGTGTAGTGGTAGGCAGAGAATTCAGATATTTTGTCTACAAGCTTTCATTACACTAGTCAAAGTTTGTAACGTTTTGGGACAGATGAAATGTGTGTGGCTTTGAATGAAAAATGATGAAAATAATAAAGGCTGTCATTAACATTTTTACTTCATTTTTTTCAGTTTTATTTTTGCCTTTTTTTTTTTTTTTTTTTTAAGATTTAGAGTACTTTCTGAGACAATGCCTAGTCTGTGATTTAAAAGATGAAGCTGACAGCAGCAAATTAGATGTCTACATATTCTGCTTTAAGGTTCATTCATGTGGTTCATGTAGGCTTGTGCATATAGATCTAAACTTAGAATGTGTTCCTTAGCATTTTGTACCATATGGAACATTAGTCAAATATTCCAGTTCTTGAAGGCTTTTGTAGAGATACTGATTTTACTGTGCTTCAGACTGTTGCTGAGAAAATAACCTCAGAACCTATTCTTTTACGATTTCTTTTTCCATGAGGATTCCTTAACTTTCATAAATTATTTAATATGGTGAAGGATGCAAAATGCCTTTTGTCTTTCTGAACTGCTGTTCAGGCATCTGTGATGCGACCTTGGAAAGTAACCATAGAAACATGTTAAAAACATCAACTGAAAATCAGTAGTTCAGTTTGACAGTGATACAAATTCTGTGAAAGAAGATTATGATGTATTAGGAACACTTGGGGCATATATTACTGCTAACCTGTTAAACCAGATTATTCCATGACTATCAGTACTTTCAGAATTTAATGCAGGGGAAAAAAGCACAAAAAAATAAAACATACATTATTTTTTTTTAAGTTGCCATGTTTGAGATGTTTCTAGCTAAATCACTTCAGCCTGTCTTTCTCTGTCCTGTTAAAACCGAGAATTATATTTCTGCTGAGCTCATAATGTAGTTCATCAGTTCTCTGTATTTAATAGCTGTAAACTTTTGCCCTGTACCTTGCTGGGATGCAATTGTATCCTGGCTTTGTGCAGAGTTGGCACAATTTAAATATCTTTGACAGATAAAGTAGATAACTGGGTTATGAATAAGTAGTAGCTCACCAAAAGGTGAAGAAAATGTGTGAGTCATTGGATCCTGAGTTAGACCTTTTTGTGCTGACCTGTGGTAGTTAAGCTGGTCTGTGATATTGAAATGGAGCTTGCTATAGTTACAGGTAACTGAGTAAATTCTTGGTGGATGGTGGGTCAATGGAGGAAATGGAGTCACTTATTAAAGCTTCCTCATTAAGTATAACCCACGCCCAAGAAATCCTGCGAGATGATGTGGGAAAATAAAATTTGAATTAATTACCTAGGAAAGTGGGGTACCAGCTCTTCCCAATCAAGACTACCTTGCTGGCAGATGTATCTAAAACCCATGCATGGTTTGTCCCTACTTTGCAGTGTCATAGCAGTATCACAGGAGCTGTGGGATTCTTCAGGGACGTGATGGTGCGCTGGCAGTATCGTAGCTCAACAGCCACTTGGCACATCAGTCCTTCCTTGTTAAATGCCCCGCGATGCCCCACTTTCTCTTGCTACCCTTAGGTCACTGTTGGAAGCTGGTCAGGAAGGGTGGATGAGTAATCTGTGACTTGAGATACAGATGTGTGGATGAAGTGGAGCATTCAGCTGTTTCAGGGGGAGCCAGATATATAATTAGCTTTTTCCCCTTAATGACTTGCTCATCTGAATCTAGTGGGCTGGAACAGCCTGGTCCCTGCAGTGTCCTCCCCACTGCATGGTGCTGGAGAGGGGCATGCCTTTCTGGCCCACTTTTCCTCTCTGCATGGAGCCAGGGAGAGCAAGAAAGCCCTCATGCAGATGTGCAAATACGGACAGAGCAAGTGCCACCGAAGGGCTTGCCTCATCTTGCCGGTGCCATGCCGTGGCTGCTGGAATGTGGTTGCTAGCTGTCCCCGGAGAGTAAACATGACCTGTGCGTAGCACGGTGCTATGTGTGGACAGGAGACGGGGCAGGGTGTGTGGTATCTTGTATCATCTTAGGGAAGCTTAAGCTTTCCTAGTTGCTGTGGCAGCATAATACTGCCTATAATTAAGGACAAACAAACAGTGTATGCTTTAGGTATATCCCATTTCGTGTCAGCCTGAAAGGAGGATAAATTAGAAGATAAGCCTGAATTTAGTAGGCTTTGTTCTTGGAAGCAGAAATGACTCTCAGAACAGCATGTTTAAGAGCAGAACATCGTTACTGGTATCATTGCTAATACTGCATCACACATTTACCAAGTGCTTTATCAGCATATGGTAAGTGAGGCTCCCTGCTATGAAGAGCTCATCCGTGATGACTGTGAGACTGACAGGGCAAACAGGGATGAGACGCAGAGCTGTAGTTCAGCAAAGGGAGGAGGTAAAGAAATTGGAGTAGCTGAGAGGAGAGGGAAGGTAGAGTTTGGGACATCAGCATTGCTGAGTTAGAACACTGCTGAAAGCATGAAAAAGACCCAAAGACCAATAGATCTGTGATCAGGATATGGCTGTTTAGTTACAGGGAGGAGGCACTGAATGATCAGCCAAGGTGGAGAGCCTGTGGTGAGGACTGGAGAGAGCCTCAAAGGGAACTGACAGAGAAAGAGAGGGTGGTGATGAACAGATGAAGCGGTACTGGGCATCTAGGAGTCATTGCCTTGGAAGACAAAGCTCCCCTGTATAGAGGGTGACTTTTGGAGCTGCTCTGGGTGGTTCAGTGAAGACTGCTGTTTTAGCAGTTGGGTCTTGGGTTAGCTCTATATTCTGAGACATTCATGATGCCCAGGAGGAAGAGCAAAGCGCAAGAATTTAAAACAGATGTGCTCACAGATGTGTTGGAGGGGAGAATCTGTGCCTTCAGAGCCACTCAAGTTTGAATGAATTTGTGGGGGTAAATGGTGGCCAGTTGAAGGGATTTTAAACTAAGGAAAAGTCTGAAGTATTTATGGATAATCTTGACTGATGTGCAGATATTTCTTCTTACTTTGTCCTCTCTCTGATCTTCTGTTTTCCTGAACTTAATATTTTCTCCCTTAATTTAAGGATTTTTTAATATGATCCTTTCTATGTTTTCTCATTCATCCATAGCTGAATGCACTTGATGATTCTCTTTTCCTGAATATATGGAGTCTCACTGTTGTCTAGCTACCAGAGTCTCTTTATCACTTTGGCTTCACTTTTTTCTGCCCTTCCTATCTTGTCAAGAGGAATACTTCTCCTGCCTCCTCCTCAGCCCTCCCAGTTGGCTTGCTTTTTTTGTTCCTGGGCTCCTGAACACTCTGACTCTGTTTTTTGGGGCTGCTCAGCTTGGTGGCAGTGGCAGCTGCACTTGTGGTTTCGCTGCAGTGGGAATGGAGCATTCCATAGGTAAAATGATAATGGTGACTTTCCTGTCGGGGTGTAACTTGACAGTTTGCACCTGTTTTGCAACTTTATTAGTGACTTTCAGACTCTTCCAATAAATTATTTAACTATTTTAATGCTTTGTTAAGATAAGCAGATGAAATAGTAAGATCAGTCTGATAGTTAATTGAATATTTAGTTCTCATGGCTGACTTGAGGTCACTCTAACAGTTTGTGTGCAGATTGTGGTTTGCAGGGCAGATGGACTTTGAGGTGACACTGCCTCTATTCTGAGCTAGGCTGCTTTGCTTGCTTGTGCTTGTGGCAAAATACCACATCCTACATTATCATTTATAGCAAAAATGAAATGTCAAGCCAAAATAATGCACCAGCACTATAGTGGCAGTGCTTGATCAACTGCAGGATTACTCTGGAGGTGCTTTTAAATTCTCTGTGAAATAGCAGTGAGTTTTGGCTTTCTAAAACTTCCCTCATCCTTCCTGCTGGAGGATAGATGATGTTCCTTTTGGCAGGACATTTCAAAAAGGTTAGCCAGTACCTCACTCAGCATCAGGTAGTGCTACTTTGCTGGTCATCACAGAGTGATGCTCTTGGGGTTGCTTTCTGGTTTGTTGGGCTTTTTGTGTCCTCAGTGGTGGAGCCCCCTTATTAAGTAGCACTGCCCTATGGAGTTTTTACTGGGAGGAAATGACTTGGTGGAAGTTAATCAGCATAAAATGAATCTAATCTAAATGTTACTAGTGAAGCTAGTTGGACTCCAAGGCAAGTTTCAGAATATTCTTTGATAATGTGTCTTGAGCAAGTCTTCAGGAGTTGCTTATTCCTCCTGAAATTTGAAGTTATCATCTTTGGGTCAGAAATAGTTGAATCTCTCCATTTGCAGCGATGGAAGAAAATGCGTCTCATGTTTTCCTGCTACATGCTATTTTAAATAGGCTGAAATTGCAGCCTATTATACCTCTGAGAAGTATTGTTTCAGAACTGATGTCAGTTAAATAAATCACAGGAATGCTGGGCTTTAAGAAGCCCATGTGGCTGTCCTCATTATGTGGGCATATGACTTCTGTACTTGGGCGATTTCCACTGCATCATTTAATGCTGTCAGTGACCATTTAACTTGCTAACAGTAGGAATAAGTAAATGCCCCCCTGAGAAGTTATTTACTTGGCAGTATAGGTGTCAAGCCTTTGACTAAGCATCTGAAATAAAACCCAGCTGAAGTGGGAATGGATCCTCTGTGGGTTTTCTAGATGTGCACTAAAATGTGGAACTGAGGGAGATGGAGGTGATGAGAAAGGAATGTCTGCGGGGATGGTGTGTTGGGGCAAAGGAAGGTAACCTGAAAACAACCCATCCCAGAGCTTTTATGGTAAAGGAGTCTCTACAGTCACAGATGCTAACTTGTATTCAGACTGCTATATGTGATCAGGAATGTGAGAATACCGAATTTCTCCCTCATTCAGTCTCTTTCCTGTTTGATATTTCCCTGAATCTAGTGCTTCAGATGAACCCTTGTTAGCCATGTCCTGCATTTGTGCTGTCATCCTTTCCACTTGTGAATGTGCCTGTCTCTTCCCTTGAGCAGCCTGAATAAGCAGAATGCTTTTTCTTTTCATACTAGATTGTTTTTGATGGATAGCATGTAGTGTAATATTCTTTGTAATAAAAATAATTTATTGCCTGGTAAGTCATTTTGATACTGGCTTCTTCCTATATACTGGGAGATGATATTGCAGGGGAAAATTTTAAGTAATCTATTTAAGTAATTACTTTAATAATGAAGGGCTAGTTAGCACCATTGTTTCTGTTTCATTACTTTGTAGTTTTAAAAATTTCTTTATTACTTTTTCTTGATACAAATGAGACTAGAATTTTATTTTCCTCAACCTGTTTCATGAGTCTGTGTCTCTCTGGCAAATAAGTCCAACTTCTTTTGCCTAAGGAGTGTGCTTAGATTGATGTAGTTCTGCCTGCTTTAGCTCAGTTAGTTCATGCAACAGAGTGAGGAAATATTGCTGGCATTTAGGTAGCTGTATTTTCAATACGTAGCTATCTATGCAGTGTGCAGCCTGGGAACTGACATATTTCTATATTAGGTGTTGACAGTCTTGCTTACATAAAGATTAACCTACACAGGTTTTCAGCAGTTTGTCATATGGTACAATTGTAAACAGCAAGTATGGAAGTACAGCAATATGTTCATCTGCTCTTGCTTTGTTTAACATCATTAGTGAACAGAGCTGGAAATGGTATGTGGCAGGCTGTGGTAACTAGCTGTTATTCTGGTGTATATATATATATGTATAAAAGTCAGTTCCTGAACCCTGGTCCTGGCTGCTGAAGCAATGTTCTTTGGCTAGAAAAGTGTCTTAAATATGCAAGCTGAGGATAATATGGAGCTGACATCACTCATGACAATTTTGTAGCAGCGACCTCAGAAACTGCTGGTTCAGGAGAGCAGAAAAAATGGTTGGAGTGTAACAGTTGGTGGTTATGAAGATCTGCTCTTTTGTGTTTCTTAAACCTGGGGAAAAATTACAGAGAAGAGCTGTGAAAATTTCTCCTTAGATTCCTGCATGCAGATAGCTTCAATGCATGAAAATGGGCTTGTTTGGTTGCTTCTGTTTAAATAATAATGATGTGTAGCTGAGAGAAGCGATCAGCTCCTGGGTCAGTACAGCATGAGGAAGCTCTTCTGATGTCAGGGGTAGCCTGTGGGTTTGCTTTACCTTGTCATATTCCAGAGGTCTATTTGAGTTTATCCTAAATGGCTTTGCCTGGTCTTTCTGTGCGGTGCCTGAATTCATTTGTCTGGACTATTGCTCACCAATGCATTAAGCCTGAATTCTATACTCTATGAAGACTGTAGAATCATAGAATGGTTTGGGTTCTAGACTAGGTTGCTCCAAGCCCCATCCAGCCTGGCCTTGAACACTTCCAGGGAGGGGGCATCCACAACTTCTCTAGGCAACCTGTGCCAGTGTCTCACCACCCTCACAGTCAAAAATTTCTTCCTAATATCTAATCTAAATCTATCCTCTTCCAGTTTAAAGCCATTACCCCATGTCCTATTACTACATGCCCTTGTAAAAAATCCCTCCTCAGCTTTCTTGTAGGCCCCTTCAGGTAATATAAGGTCTCCTCAGAACTTTCTCTTTTCCAGGCTGAACTTCAGAACTGAATAGAATAGAGAGAGAGCAACAAGGTTGGTCAGAAGTCAAGGAAACTTGACCTGTGAGGAAAGGTTGGAAGGATCAGGACTTCATTTGTAAAAGAGAAGACTGAGGTGTGGTAGTGGTCTTCATACAGGTAACAGCTGCTGCAGCAGAAAGAATTAAGGTCCACTGCATGTCTTCTGGGGAGCTGGGGGAAAACAAGGAACATAAATTCCAGCAAGACAGACTTACGAGAGACATGAGGTATGAATTTTCTAACAGAATAGTTAAAAACTGGAATTGATTGCCTGGGGAGGCTGTGGACTTGCTTTTACTGGAGGTTTCTAAGAACATTGGACAAATATATATTGGGAATGTATTAGGTAAAGTTCATCCTACCATGGACCATTGTGAAAATGTAGATAACCTCTTAAAATAGCTTCTGGACCCATCTTCTCTGAATAACTGTGAGCAGATGATGTTCCTAATATGTCAACATAGCTGTTTTTTATTTCTGCCTTGCTGATTTTAATAAGAGATAGTAAGAGAAAATTAAGAGGTCACTCAAAGTGAGAGACTGAAATTCAAGCCTGAATTGCAATATTATTCTGTGTGCAAGAGGCAAGGCATGAACTTAATCTTGTATTGGAGATACTTTCTCTCATAACGTTGGCTTGGTAATATCCCCACAATATTAGATGTGGTTTGACATTTTTGAATGTTTTCTATTGAAACTTTATTACCATCACCTATTATAAAAATGCTATTGTTTGAGGCTGTGCATTGTGATCCAGATGAACTAATTATTTATTGAGGAAGTTGAACCACTGAAATAAGGAACATTAATTGTTTGTTCTTCCTGGCAGTGCTTCTCAACAGCATTGCTGGGACAGCTAAGCAAACAAAAGTTTGGTGCTGTACTTGTGTAATGGTACTAATGTGAGAAAAGCCATTATAGCCTGCTGAAGCTATATATACATCACAGGAACCTAGTAAGCTTGTTCTAGGGGAAAGAATAAACCATCAACTCAAAATTTAACATATACTTTATAAGTGACTCCTTGGACAAAATTTACTGTAGGAATACAGTCAGTGCCTGTCTTTTCCAAACCTTCATGACAGATTTAGACATTCCCAGTTTTCAATTTAGAAGTGGCTCTTTCTGAACCAGATTTTGTTTTCCAAATCAAATGCCATTAGTGGAAATGGCTACCTTATTTATTTTCGAGTTTGCTTTGGGTTTTGGGTAGCAACTGCAGTGTTTCATTGTGTTCCCTTTCTAATTTTAGAACCACAAATCAAAGAGTAATAGTGATGATAAAAGTAATAATGCCAACCAAGTTTATTCTGTGAGTTGCGGAAAGCTCAGGAGAGAGTGCTGGAGGGTGTATTGTAGGACATCCGTCTATTTGTTGTCTGTATTGACAAGTAATTAAGGAAACAATAACTGGAACTGCAGATACAATGACAGGCTCTGACTTTCCCACTGCTTCCTTTGAGCTGGTTTACAGTGGGAAAGGCTTGGGATATTGGTTATGTGGTGAAGAAGTGATGCCTTATTGGGCTGGGAACTGAGAAAGTTTGGAAGAGTAGACTGATTCCCAGCATTATCCTGTGTCCAGAATTTTGCAAGCTTTGCAGAGAGTTCAGAATCAGGATAAAAATTGCTCCTGTGATGGCTGTCAATGTCAAACCAAAACTCTTGAGTAAGTGTATTCTTGAGTAAATGCCAAAGTTCAGGATATTTAAGGCTTGGACTGTATACTTCTTTGTCCTCGACCCTCTCAGTGAAGCCCTTAAGCATTCTCCCTGTATGAATAATGACAGTGATCTCTGAAAGATAAGGGTGGTTGATAACACTAAAACTGTTAATATGTAATGAGTCATGCTGAAATGATTGTGCAGAAGTTTTCTTTTATTATTTTTATCAGTGAAGCTTAATAATGGGAAGCAGGACTCAGTTCTATTTCTGGCTTGTGGTGGTTTGTCTGTAAACCCACTGTGTCAATTAAATCCTCTGTTATCTCTTTCAGTTGACCTGTTTCTAGTATGTGTCTCAGAAAATTTCTTCTCATCCTATCTCTACTTGCCCTTGTAAAAAGTCCCTCTCCAGCTTACTGTAGGCTCCCTTCAGGTACTAGAAGGTGCTATAAGGTCTCCCTGGAGCCTTCTCTTCTCCAGGCTGAACAACCCCAACTCTCTCAGCCTGTCTTCATAGGAGAGGTGCTCTAGCCCTCTGATCAAATCTGTTTTTCTTTTTCATGTGGAAATTATGCCCAGAAGGAGCACTGTTCTTCAGGGATTTAAACTGTGCTGTTTACTTTCACAGTTATTGTGTAGAATGTGTGCGGTGAGTGTAAGCTAGGAGCAACTTGCAGTACATCAGAATATCTGAAATTTCATGTTAACAACATCGGCAGAGCTTAAAATAACAAAAAAATAAATGTATGGTTCTTTCAATGGGCAGGCTTTGTAGCTACTGTTATTGCACAGTCTTATTCCCTAGGTGCTGAGCATTATGTCGTTGATCTGGCCATGTTTTTCCTCGCTGGTCTCATCCATGCATGGCAGAAAACAGTAATCTGTAAATTGTGGGGGGGAAAGAGCAGGTTAGAGACTATCCCTTGTCATTTGATATTTGAGTGCCCCTGCATGTGCCATATATTAATTTTATTTTCTACTCTGACACGTAGCTATGAGAAAAGAACTCTCTAGAGCATCTTAAAAGACATCTATTAAAAATGGAAAGAGTTAAGCAAAATGCAGACAGTAGATCTCATGGCCAGAGGTAAAAATAATATACATGGACGTCTCTTATGCTTTAATTGGAAGAGAGGCATAAGAGTGTGGACCTTAGTTTCCCTTGCAAGAATTTTTTGTGGAAGAGTGCTTGGTAGAGGTTGAATGGCAAAAGTGAAGGTAGGAGAAAAGTGAGTATCTATGTCAAGGCTGTGACAAAATGCTTAGAAAATGCCCGGAAAAACAAATTACGCTAATGCTTATGTTTTGCATAGCATTCCCTACAGGTCATAATTTTCCCCATGAGGAAATAGAAGTTGATATTGGAGAAGGTCAGGCAGCCCACTGTGGTGCTGGAAGTGGATGTGAAGGCCTCCTGTGCAAGGTTAAATTTGAGAAAAAGAAGCAAATCGGGAAGGAAGCCTGGCACCCAATTAAGCTCCCACAGAAAGTGATCTGATATGAGCCTGACTTCTCTTTCCGGTGCTAGGCAAAAAGGGCCCAATTTACGAGAGCTTAGCCCTCCTTGTCTTCATGGGACAAAGTCCCCCTGAGAAAAGGAATGCTGGAGAAAAAAAGGACTGGAAACTCAGGTGTAAATTCAGTAGTGGGTTGTTGGATAAGGACTGCAGAAAATCCAGCACTCTGGAGTGTCTCAGAAGTGGCTCCCTGTAAATATGTACTCTCATGAATTTTACTGAAGTAAGGAGTTTTCTGAATTTGGATTTTGTTTAGTTGGGCCCGTGTCCAAACCAGCTTGGCCTATATTTTGGCCTAATGTGTACTTGGCTGGGATGCCACTGAGTGTATTGCTGGTGCTCCAAGAAGTGCATAAAGATTGATGAGTCCTTCTGTGGTGCTCTTTGCCTGGACCAGTCCAGGAACCCAAGGAAAGCATATGAAGGCTGCTGCCCAGCTGGCTTTTGTAGTAGTTACAGAATTGATTATGCTTTTTGTAGAAGCTGAGGATGGCAATTACTTAAATTCATATTCAGAGTATAGAGTTTGAGACTAACGTGATATTTAGCCTAAATTGCCCTGTTCTTTCCATTAGGTCCTTAACTTTTCCCTTTTAGAAAAAAACCCCAACAAAACCCAATAAACCCAGAAAGCTGTTTGATACTGCTAGTACAGGATGTCTGTGATGCTCCGTCTCCAGAAACAACCTCATTTTAATGTTGGGCATAGTAATTCTTGCATTAAAATACAAATGGGTTGTAATTAAGCTTTGTGCGCTGCTACCTGAGAAGAGATGCTTTTAAAATGTGAACCACATACATCATTATTAGTGCAGTTGGCCTGTTGCCCATCAAAGCACTGATTATTTTCTACAACAGCTACTCTAGTTCCTCTGCTTTTTCAGTTTCCTGTTATCTCACGTGGACATCAGCAGTCCCTTTGCCAAATTTCTTAGTAAAATCATGGCACTCCAGACTCATAGGAAGAGGATTTATCAGCACTATAGCAGTTAATTACTTTAGCTAGCATATGGCACTGTCCTTTGAACAGTGAAGATGCAGAAAGTATGTGAATACTGTTGGAAGTGAATCACTTTGGAAGTTGTTCTGTCTTGGTGGGGAAGTTAAGATGACTAGTAATGGATTTGGTATCTTCCACCTTTTTGAAATGGTCCAAAACTCTGTTACTGAGCTATTTGGAGAGATGCTATACTTTAGAAAGTCTGACTTTTCTGTTTGTTTGTTTATATATTTTGCTTAGCTTGGCCTTTTTGGGTGCGTTTACTCATTGAATTGTTAGTGCTTAGGTGCTTGAATACACAGTTGCTAAGTAAATTTGTCCTTTGTATCTCATTCTCTTTCGCGTATGTTTCCCCAAGGAGCTCCTTCAGCCAGATCTATTGAAGGAATAATTATTTCATCAGAATTTAATGTATATCTTGATTGCACTTTGAAGACATTCTCTTGAGGAGTTTTTATCATTCCAACAAGGAATCATGGCATGTAAACAAGGAAATAAGCATTATCTTTCATATTAATCGACAAGATGATTAAATAAGAATCACAATTGTTAATTGGTACTTGGAGATAGAGGGTAATGACTGTCTTGAGTTCAACAATGAGAGTACCCACAGGTAGAGACTCTTTTCTGCACAATAAAGCTGCGTATAATTTAGGAGGCATTACGGTTTTAATGTGCAGCTGCAACCATAGTGAAGTTGTGCAACTGTTTGCCTGGTGTCCTATTTCAGGCACATGTTTTCATACTGAATGAGTTATTAGCAAGGGGATTTGAGATTTAGGCAGTTAAAGCAGTTCTCATTGCCACCAAAAACCCTGAGGGTCTATATAAACCCATCTTGCAGTGTTTTGCTTTGCTGTAGGATGTGGTTCCTGCTGGTTTCAGGATGCAGCGGGAGTCAAAAGCTGCTTCTTAGAGGCAAAAGTCCAACTTGTCCCTCACAAGACAGTGGCTTCTGGCTCTCTCTGATTTTGGAACTACAGCCTCATTTTTCATTACTCGAGTCTGTCTTTTTTGAAATACTGCAGTGTTTGTAGAGGGAGAAGGAAGCACATAGGGGGTCTGCATCTCTAGAAGCTGATGAAGTAAAAAGGTCCAGGACTTTAACACACAAGTTTGGAAATACAGAACATAGGACTGGGAATTTTGGAGATCTGTGTTGAGAGTCCTGCCCTTCGTACTGACTAGCTGTCTAATCTTGTCCCAACAGAGTAATTTGGCTCCTCAGACACAACCAGTTCTTTATACTGTAACACATTTGAAGCAAATAGTGCTGCTGGAAGAAACCATGGAGCCCTCCTGCTCTCAGTCTTCATTTTTGCTTCTAACTTACCATAAATATAAGCAAAGGAAGAGATTCCTTCTCTGATCAGTTTACTAAGCTGAGTCAACCTGGGGCTGCCTTATGACTAGATTTGTGGCAAGGTTAGGGGTCTAGATTTACCCTGAATTAGGTATGACAGTGAAGTACTGCCTTAGTTTCTCCATACATCTGTTGCTTATAATACTTCATAGTTGTTAGTGCCAGTTTGATCTCTCTGAAGAGTACCTGGGCTAAAAGGCATGATGAAAATATAAAGTAGCCATTGTAGAAGGAGGCTTTTTGTCATCACATATTTGTGAACTAATTTGTCCAAAGTGCCTTTATATTGCAAGCATGGATAAGAATAGTGCTTTGTCCCCAGAAGACCTGTTGGCATCAGTAGCATGGCCTCAGGTTGCCCACAGGTGCTGGCAGTGTAACACTTTGCATTTTTACTAGCTTAACAGTCATTTAAAGTAATGTTAAAAGAGAGCATATTGGATGCTTTTACGATAAGTATCTGAGGGAAGGCTATCTACTGACAGTCTCCAGGTCAGACTGCACACAACTTACTCTGGTGGCAAAGCTCTCCTTTGACTGAGCTGAGATTTCACCCTCTCTGCCACCCCCAGTTGCCCTGTGTGTGCTCACTAACATGTATATTTGTTCTACTTAACTCTGCAGGGTGATTTTTTTCCCATGTGGGTTTTGATATAGAGTTCAGTTTCTGTTCTTGCTTCAACTGTTTGGTGTTGCTGATGGGGAATAGCTGAAAAAATGATTATGTTCCTACTCTTATTCATAAGGAAGAATGTTACAATTTTAATTGTATGTTTTAATTTTTCCTCCTTCTTCATGTTTTATGTTTTGTAATTCTTTATTTCAAAAGCAGGATCGTTATCATTCAAAACATTAAAGCATGTCTTTTTAATAGCTTTCCCTTTTAACGTGAAAGAATGGAATTGAGGAGGAAAAACCAATCTGTCTTGAAGGAAATTCTCTGTTATCTAAGGATTTTCAGTGCAGCCAACAAGAGAGGATCTTGAGCACAGTGGACTTGGAGTGTTATTCTCTGTCTTGAGTAACTTGTAGAGTACAAAGAACCACTTTCATAATGTTATCACCAGCAAAGTCCATCTGGTCCTGCCAGTGTCAAGGGGATTATTTCAGTTTATTATTATGTCAGTGAGATTCTAGCATTTTAAGATTCAGCTGTTAAACTGTTGGGGGAAAGAGGGGAGAGTTAGATTATCATTGAAACTCTGTCGGGGGAGAAATTAACTGAATATTTTGCTAGTAATTTTTCTACCCATATTTCCTTCTATTAATCTCCTGATGGGTTGTCCTTATGAAATCAGATAAGAATGCAATGACTTGATTTGTTAAGCAGGCAGTGATGACAACGAGCATCTGTTTGTCTGGTGCAGAGTCCCATTAACACCTAGTAACATTGTCCTTTCTTGCTATTACTTTTATACAGAGCAGCACAGAAGCTTAACCTGTCTTCGAAGAGAAAGAAATACCATCCGCCCCTGCCACACACACACGACTTCTCTATTTATGCTACTAACTTTAGTGGCATCCTGCAGCTCTGTCCTCCCCCAGCACCGCCATGCCTTCTGAGAGCCGTGTCCAAAATCAAGGACAACCCTGGCATTGGAAAGGTAACTTTGGATTTCAATTTTTAAAATAGTTTTCTAGATGAATTTTAACAGGGCTGGAAGCTTTCAGCCTAGAACAGAGTTGGATAGGCTCGAGGTTAGGGTCTTGGGATAGAGAAATAGCCCCAACTGTTTGAGTGTGCCAGAGAGCTGTTATCTCCTCTTAACTTTGGAAGGAGTTGGCAGCCTCAGAGCAGATTCAGTGCTAGTGTATTGGCTTCCTTGAAGCCAGTTAACATCACTGACAATAACATTGGCAAAGGTTGTTTTGTCTTTCCCTCTATTAAAGCAAGTCACAAATTTTCCTTTGGCATCATTGGTCCAAAACCAATGCATACACAGGCTTCATCTTTGGCAGAAGTAGCTTCTGCTTTGCCAGAAACACTCAGCTGCTGGTGCTGTCTGTCTGCTTGAGGTTAAGGAGGTACATCGAGGGAGTTTTGTTTCCCTGTGTTTCACATGTCGTAAATCAGGAGTGTGGAAATGAAGTAGCAGGAGAGAAATAGATGTGTCTCCAATTTACGAAATACAGCACCTTTCAAATTGTAAAATTTGTGCTAATTTTATTTAAAATTAATTGAAATACAACCCAATTATATGGAGCTTTATTCATAACTGTTTAATCACCCACACAGCAGAGTCTGAATACTTATTTACATAGGTTACAAGAGATTAGTGTTTGAAGATAGAATTGAAGTATGTAATGTGCACAGGAGAGCTAAAATATGCACCTTGAGTAACCGTACAAATCAGCATTAACATAGGGATTGTCAGCCTGAATACCTATAGCTGACATTGTTGCTCACAGAGAATACTCTGTATTTCTTAAGTCAGTGAGTTTGTGCTAAATGGAAAACAAAGGAGTAATTTGGGCTATTTTAAGCAGGTGGAAACTCACAGATGAAAATGTGTTTTCTTCTGTTTTTCTAGTGTGTTAGGAAAGAGGTTGTAGTATTAAATGATGGAATGTAGCAAGCCTGACACAGTAATTTAGAGATTCCCAGGTGAAGCAGGGTTTGCTAAGGAACACGCTGTCTATGTGGTGTGTTTAAGCAGAGCCTGTTTGTTGTGCCTGCCCCTTCTCTGTGAGGCTCAGCACTTGGCCATGGCACCAGAAATAACGGGGAGTGTGGCATTTCTGAGGCTCTTTGCCTTAGGAAGACCTTTAAAGCATGCTTGTATCTCTGTGTGCCTGCAGCTCAATAAAACTGTCTTTGCACCTTCCTGCACTTGTGTGCCTGCAGCTATGTGTAACCAAGAGACTTCAGCCTTTTTGCTACGCCTTGAGGGTGGCTGGTGGAGCTTATCAGCATGACTTGTACCTCATGAAAAGCTCTGGTGTCTTTCAGCAGATCAACAAAGTCTAATAAAGATCAAGTGCATGATCCCAGATGGCAGGAGATTGTACGCCTTGGGTCACGTGGTCTACCTACTTTGTTCATTAGTCAGCACAGCAGAGGGATTTCAAAGGGAAGAGCTCTACCAAGAGGCACGGCAGGACCTTGAGCAGCTATGCTGCTCAACTGTGTGAGCTTCTTCTCCAGCATGGGATATATATGTATCCTATTCTGGCAACGTGGGTGGTATTTCTCTCCTGCCTGGCACACTTCACCAAGAATTTCCAGACTTTATAGGTCAACAAGCTTCTGTTGACCCTCAATTGTCTCTGTTGTTCAGATCTCAGCTGAAAACATTATTGAAGACACTGTTTCTTTGGGCCCAGGGTTCTAGCTGCATCCTTCTCGCCATGTACTTGTTGGCCGTGATTTGGAATAGTTCTGTGCTGTGCTGGAGAAGATAAGAGCTCTCTGCTAATTGAATCAGCCCTTTAGTTCTTGAGTTAAGATCTAGACTATCCAAATGGTGATGGTGCTAGTTACTAGTTTTAATGCTCCTCAAAAAATAAAGTAACTAGGCATCTTCTCTGTTCCAGTTTGAAATATGCAATACCTATTAAATGTCCATCTTAACCCATTCCTCTGTAGCAACTTTGTATATTACTGTTTTGCCCATAGAAAAAACCTCCAGCAATATGACTTTTTGTATAAATTATGAGTGCAAGTGAAGTCTCATGTATCCTAATTCTTAGAACTTGTGATCACAAGAAAAGTGTCAGTCCTATATAGGTGTTCTTTTAGTACTAAACACTGGTAGTTTCACTTTCTCTGAGCAGTGCCCAGAAGCTTTTGGTAGCATTTAGCACACTGTGCAGTAAGATTCTCTTTTATCATTTCCTCTTCACCAGCTTCCGCTGATCAAGATTTAGTCAGCTAGTATCTCGTTATGAGGATGTTGCGAATAAAGTAATTACCTTTCTCCCTCACAGCTTTAAATATCCTGGCAATTGAGAGAAGAATCAGCAAACACTGGCAGACATGCTGTGGTCCTCTGTTAACTTCAGCTCCTCTCCTTCTAACAGCTTTATAGTTTATGTTCCTCCTGGTTGTCTTTCTCTGTAGCTTTTTTTTGCAGCCTGTCCAATAACAAGTACAAATTATACATAGGGGACAGAATCAGTGATGGATTCTGGAGTCACTTTTTCCCACCACAGCATCTGTGGCTGTGGCTGGTGCTCTCTTTGGTTTATATGATCATTTCCAGGTCAGCAGTGTCCCTTGCCCTGTTATTACTGGGTGATTACAGGGGGTTAAGCAGCTGGTGGGGCAGCCTTTTCCTTCCTCACCTCCCAGCTTGCTGCTTTGTCTTTTATGGTTAGCTATGATGTGGAGGACTGGTTCCTTGCTGGTTTCTGCTGTGCAGGTAAGAACATAGCAGTGCTCATGGGCTGCCTAATTCCCACCTACCTGTACCTTACTAAGCTGAGAATGATCCATTGAGGGCCAGTCCTTATTCTCCTCAAGAGAAGAGTGTATTTTCTTACTCTGAAGGAGCTGAAGAGATAAAATTTAAGACGAGTATAAGTTATGTGAGAATGAAAAATAAAGTAACAAACTGGAAACCCATGAAGTGTCCAAGACACTTCAGTGGGAGAGATATGGCTCCCTTTATGAAGGCTCCCTGAAGTGGTGAATGATACATCAACTGTGCGGAAATTCCATTTATATTAGGAGGGAACTACTGAGTAAGGCCTGAATCCTACAACAGCTAATTATTATGTGTAATGACACACTCTAGGTAGTCCCATTTCTTTTGTAAATCCACTGAAAGCTTAAAGCTTTAAATGGCTAATATGATTGGCTTTCTATATTTCCCCTGCTATGGTAATTCTTAACGTTTTTCCCCCCTGCTGATGCACAGGGTTTTCTTTTAGTTGTTATTCAATACATTATAAGAGACACAGGAACAGAATGTGGAAAACATGATGTCACTTTGGGGCCAAAAGGAGGAAAAAGGGCTCCAGAGGGAATCTACAAGTATAGTGTCATAAGGCTGACTTTCAGACCAGGCAACCAGGCAAAGTTGTTCTCTAGTGGTCTAACTGATGGTAAACGAGAGGGCAGATACCACACTGGAGCAAAGTTAGCAGTGGTGCCATATGGAGGTCCATGCTGTTCAGTGTCTTCCTAAGTGGTTTGGATGAGGTGGTGAAGCTGTGTGTTCAGAGTAGCCAAAGCTAAAACTGACCGCGGAGTCTTGCAAAAAGATCTCGTGATACTGAAGTTACTGAGTGGATAAAGAGGCAGATGTACTTTAATATAGATTAACACAAGGTAATGTGCATAAGAAAAGGAGCTATAATTATGCATGAACAAATGATAAGCTATAAGGAGATCAGGCATCACCATAACCCATTTTACCAGCCATCATGGAAGCTACAGTATTAGGTTTGTTATCATGAGTCTGCGCTTCTAAAGAAATGCTTTATTGACTGGTCAGGAGGCAAGATTAAGCATCTTTACTTTTAGGGAGTCTCTAACAGTATGTTATATGAATACATGTTGCTCTTCAGGCTTATAATGCTTAAATAACAGTCACTCATTGATGTTGTTTTCCTTACTGGCCTTCTTCCTTGAGGTAATATCTTTGAAGAAGTTTAATAGAGGATGGTAACAACTGAAGAAATGTAAAGATTTCCCTTCCTTTCCCATGTATATATCTCCAAATTACCTTCTCAAAAGGGAGTTATAGCTGTAGCTGAGTGAGGGAAGAGCTGAATCCTAAGACTTCAGCATGCAGAAGCAGCAGCTGTTTGTGTTTTGCTGTTGGTACAGAGTTGGACCCCAGTAAGCCTAAATCTTTGGAGAAAAGACCTCGCCAGACAAATTAGTATCTGTGCCTGGAATTTTGACTTCTTATTTGATGTGCACTTTCAATGCTGCTGTACCATTGTTTTTTCCTGCCAAAGAAACTCCGTTTGGCCAAAGCACTGATTCAGTGGAGGGCTTCCTTTTCATTGGTTTCAAAGCTAAGCACATGAGTAAGAATTATTCTGAATTAGGGTAAGGGACAGTTGAATCTGAGGAACTAATTGAATTGAGCACAGGCAGCATCAAGACCATCTTTGGTGTTTCTGTGGTGACTAGAATTGGAATTAGCAAGTCTGGCTGACAGGTCCTGCCACTGGATGTGGGACCTTGTCTTGAACTTGTCAGCTCAATGGACATTTGGGGAAGGCAAAAGGCTTCACTTCTTGCTTTTGTAAGCTGCATGACTATAGTAAAGGCAGTTAGCTGCATTGTCAGAACTGCTGGAGAAGGGAGGAATGTGAAAAGATTGTGATGGCCAGTTCTTGCACTTGAACTCAGTTACTGATTATTTGAGCCCAAGATCTAAATTTGTTCTTATTCTCACATCATCTCCTCCATGCATATCATACATTTCTGCTGTGGTGAAATTTCTGTGTGGCTTTTTATGGTTGAATACATTTGTTGTTAGAGACTTACTCCAGCAGAGAGCCTATATGTATCTTTTG
Organism: Podargus strigoides; assembly: GCA_028020825.1. Classification (NCBI taxonomy): domain Eukaryota; kingdom Metazoa; phylum Chordata; class Aves; order Caprimulgiformes; family Podargidae; genus Podargus; species Podargus strigoides. Next base: position 10,023,447 of record CM051624.1, on the reverse strand, counting down.
CAATTCCTATTTATAATTTCTCATTGTTTCAAGTACTCTGTTGGAAGGTGAGAAATAAATGTCTTACTAATTTCTTTTACATTTCAGAAATACCATTTTTTTTCCTTTATAATAATTTCAGCAGAAGTGTGTGGACTTGTCCTGTGATACAAATCTTTAATTAAAGCCTTTGGCTTAATTTTCTTTGCTAAGAGTACAAAATGTTATACAGTCTTGCAGGTGCTTGCAGGGATTGTCCATGTTCAGGAATACCAAGCCGAGAAAAGTTTGGGGGGAAAAAAAATAAAAAAATTGAGCACTGTAGGCCTATCTGGGATGGGTTTTTCATATAATTAACAATAATCAAACTCTCATGCACAAAGGAAAGTCCCACTACCAATGCAAACTGGATACTGAAAGGAATTTTGCTCACTACTGATAAATGTTATGTAGCAAATTTCATACCTTTCTCCTGAATGTGCCAAAACCATCAGAGTCCAAATCGTTTAGCTGAATCCTACTTAAAAGGCAATGATCCAGTACAGTATGATTCTTGTAACTGAATCATTTTTGTGGTCTCTCTGGGTGTTATTAAATTTAATGTCAGAATAGTAGGAAAGACGTCTGAAAGCCATTTAATATTGTCACTGGAAAGAAGTTAGATTATGCTCAATTTCTGACATTAATGTGCTACTTAAGATAATTTATCATATTGTGGTATTAAAAAAGACATCCTTTTTACAGTGGCTGCTGTGTAGCATTCTAATTTGCTATTTTTCTTTAGCATGGTAGGAAGCCTTTTTCATGCAAAATGTTTCTTCTGGGGTTCTGTTCAGCTCATTCTTTGTAATACTGCATCACTTACAACAGTAACTTTAAGTGCTTGTCTCTTCCAAGGATCCTGTCAATTTTTTATGTTAGAATGACAGAATCCTCCTATGTGAGACAATTGAAGTGGAGGATTTAAAGGGAACCTGAATTGTCAGACATGTGTCTTGGACAGGTATATGCATACTGGTCTCCATTTAAGTGTTTTAGACATTTACTTTCATTTATGCTTTACCAAGCCATAGCTAAGGTACTGCTAATATGATTTATTGATCATGCAGAGTTTTCTTAAGTGTGCTGTATGTCCCATTCACTGGTTCTTACGATGGTTTGATGATGGATAACAAATAGGCACTTAATTTTGTCATCTTTATTGCTGCTTGTTTCCTAATGACTGGAGTGTTATTTCTGATATAAATCATGTACCATACGAAGTACTCTTCTATCCATGAATGTAGTCCTGTGCCATCCAAGGTACATACATCCCTGCTGAAATGCTTTGAACTGCTTAAACAAAAACGTGGAAAAATTAGATCAAAATGCACGATTTCTTCTACTTTGTTTTCACCTTTAAAAATGAAATAGTTTTCTTCATGTCTCCTGGGAGCAGAGAATCAATTCTTTAATAGAGTACAATACAGAAGTGATTTTTAATGTTGGTTGGTTTTTTTTTTTTTGTTTTAGGTTCTCCCAGAGGGGCTAGATGGTCTATGCTAGCATGGCAATTTTGCATATAAATTTGCCATCCATTGGTGGTGGCAGTATATGAAAGGCTTGTAAGAACTACCCACAGTAAACCAATTTAGCAAGGGTTATATATCTGTCAGTTACAATTAAATCCATGAAAAATATTGGCTCTGAACTAGGACTTTTGTAATTTGATTTACACTGTAGCTGAAAAAGAAGTGATTTCATCGGAAAATGGTCTTTATTCAACTGAATGTAAATTCTTTGTAATTTCTTGCTGCGAAGTCTTTAGACATCAACTATTCTGAATTAAAAGAGTTATTTAATTAACCTGCTGTTATACGCCATTTTGTGAACACTGGACAAAATTAATGTCCTGGCTGCGCAATGCCTGTCAAGGATGTGTGTTTCCAGGGAATATTTAGTGTCCATTCAAATTTGATATAATGACATTTATTGCTAAAGACCAAATTGCTTGTTCATTTAGGGATTATGATCCTGCTGTAACGCAGAGTATGACCAACATTTGTAGAATTGGCTGCAGTATAGTGCTAGCACTTTCCCAAAGTACAAAGTCAGAATTTATTTTAGTAAAAAAGGCTTGAGCACATGTATTTTAAAATTTTACATGCTTTTTAATTCATTCCTTCTATTTTTTTCCTTCTCATTCTAATTTGAAACTTGACAACTATATAAGCATCAAATGCTAACGAAGCATCCCTAAACACATGAACACTGCACATCCATTGATTTTAAAGGAGGTACCATATGTTATGCCTGTGCGAACATACTTGGCTGGGTCAGAGTCTTAATTTCCTCAGCATTCAAAATGCCATGGAGTCTAGTCATTACTTAGTGAATTAGTGGAATCTTCTCTGTTGACACGTCTGCCCCAAATTAAACTGCACAGGGTATTTGGCACCCTTCACTCCGCTGAAAGATGAATGACCAACTTTCTGAGATACATATAGTATTTTTTGTATTTATTGTCTAAAAGATGTAGTAGAGATCCGTCATAGTTTTAGGAACAGAATCCCAATCATCTGGTTCTTTAAGTGTGAGACTGTCCTTCCCCTTTGCTCTCAGAGTTGATAGCCCTTCCATCTCTTTTGATTACGGGGTAATAATCAATGTGAACCTGACTGTCTCAGTCTCCTGGCTGTTTCTGTCTAAAATTGTATAGGATTGTGTCATTCTCTCTGTTATCACTGGCTCTTTTCTCTACAAATTCAGCCTTGGATGTGATTTCTTCTGGGACAATGTATGCCTCACTGGTCTTGAAGGAGTTTTGTGTTCATTGGTGCATGGCTTTGCCGTAGCTCCGTTCAATCAGCATACCCAAAATATATGGGCTGTATTAGACAAAACTGCTAGCTTGCCTCTGGCTGTCAGTCTCACATTCATGTCATAGAGTTGCTGTGAAATTTAACTTTCATGGCTTTTTGGTCTGTCTCTTACTTTTTCCAAACCTGCTTTCTGACACTGACATACGCTTGATGTTTTGCACTATCTTGACCAGTCCTGCAGCCAGCCCATTATTTTGGTTGCTGTGACTCCCTCGTCCTGTTCTCCTCAAATCCAGGTGGTTCAGTATGCAGGGGGACGTCTGAAAATCACGAGTCCACATAAAGGGAGCACATGGGGACAGCACTTCTGGAGAAGGTCACAGCATGAGAACAGCATCTGCCACGTGGCAACGGGGTGGAAGGTCTCTCCTTGTGACCGTTGGGTGTGAAGCAGGGTAGACAGTAGCAATGGAGGAGGAGGGCTATAAGAAGAGGAAGCGCAGGTACCAGCCATGATGTACATCCCTCCATTTCTGAATTGTTAAATATGCATCGCTTTCGCTTTCATAAGGGTCCAAGGTGTCAAGGTCTAGAGTTTTGGCTCAGGGCTCCAACAAATTACTAATATTTGAGTGTACTATATGGCTCTGTGGTTCTCTAGTCATCTCATCAGATGTTTCTAAAACTGTATGGGGTTTAGCCCCATAGTCCTCCATGTAGCCATTGTCCTCCACACAGAGGACTTTTTGTTTTTATTCAGAAATCTGCCCTTTGCCAGTCTGTCTCACTTATAATTATTTATGCGCACATAAAACTGCGGTATGACTTTTGTTTTTATGCTACAGCATCCATCCACTGGGTTTGCTCTAACATAGCTGGAGCAAATGAATTCTAGCTTGCAAATGTTTGTTTTTATAGCCTTTCTTTTCCTTGACTTCCACTGTAGGCTGACAGACAGAGAAACTTAAAAAAAAAAAAAAAAAAAAAAGAAGCCTTGCCTGCTATGAATCTCTCTCTCATTCTGGGCAGTGAAGGCTAAAATTACACCCATTGTTGTGCTGGGTGGGTGGGCCTCTGACCTTATGCCACTCATTTCAAGGGCTTTTCCAAATTATGTGCTTGTTTATTTACTTTTTAAATTCTTTATCTTTTACTAGCATATTCAGGATGTATTTGCCATCTTCTTTTCCCAAACACTTTTTTTTGGATTTTAATAGGGTTTCTTCAGCAATTTTGCTGACCTCTTGATTCCTGCAGAAATATGGATTTAGAAAGTTCAATAGTTGAGTGTTAACCCCGCAGTGTACAAAGACCACCAGATTAGAGTCAGTTAATTAATGAGATACTTCAGTGGTTTGCATGATTTAGGCTGTCTTCAGGCGCTGAAAAAAAGGTTGATGATGTGCAAGTATTGCGATCTTTGTGTTTCTTTTTATTTGCAGAATTTGAACATGAATACAAACCTCATTAAAATGGAGCCTTTATCCAATATTCAATGTCTCTATGAATTTCTGTGTACAAATCCTTGTATCCTTGATAATGATAAACTTCCACTTGTAATTCTTTTTCTTACTATGCATCTTTCTGTGACGTTGAAGAAGAAATACACAAAAGGGGGTAAAAAAAAGAGTTACTAAAAACAGTTCTAGCAGGAAGAATTGCCCCCATCACAGGAAGGGTGTGCCATCTTAGCTCTCCTTAAGGAGTCTGAAAGTGATCAGGGCAGAGATGCCGTGAGCCTGAGATGACTTTTCTGGAATTGCCATATTTGTATTGTCTCTTCTTTTTTGTGTTCTTTCTTTCTCCACTCTGCTGCCTCCACCATTCATTATCTCTTCCCTCCCCCCCAGTCCTGTTCTTATTCTTTCAGACCTGTTTTATTCTTCCATTTCTTCATTCATTCTCCTCTAAATTCCCTATCTTCTGTTTGCTTTGCTTTGTGCAAGTGTTACCAGTAGCTGGTACCACTGCAGTTGGAGCTGACCACCAGAAGGCTGGCCATACTGTTGACTAACTGCACACAGAGGGTGTGATCCTGAGCACACCTGAAATTAATATTATTTTACTTAATTCTAGTCATTCATTTTCATAAGCATTAGCGTGTGGTGCAGGTATTGCTGCTATGCTTCCCAGTTATGGGCCAGAGTTACTTTAAAATTTGCACGTTCCCATGTTTTCTTGAATCCTACCCTCACTACAAGCCCTTGTATCTGGATGATTTCCTGCACTGCATGTTGCTATCTCTACAGGTGAGCATGCCTTTTGTATGAGAATTAGATAAAGAGACCCAGGAGAAGATGCAGTTAAGTTGATCCTTAAGGCAGGAAGATGCTGGCTCTGTACTATGCTGCTTTTTCTGCAGCAGTGATCCCAGAAGAGTTCTGGGATGAACTTCAGAGGTGAGAATATAAACCTGTCACTTAAGACTGGTCCTGAAACAGGAGAGCAGGAAGCGTAAGGAGAGTAAATATTATAACACCAAACCTTTCTTTTACATACGTAGAAGTGTGTGCATGTGCCATGGGTCTGTCTGCACAGTTTTTACTGTTGCAAGGGGATATGTTTGAGTAATCTTTGTGCTTGCTGATACTTCCATGAGCATTTCCGCTTCATTTCCGAGTGAAGTCAGAGTCTGGCTCAGCATCATGAATGAGTGTGACACATTATTGCCTTACAATTTCTGGTAGGCATCACTTATAGATAGATTTAGTGGACAAAGAAACTAAATTTGAAATCAGTGTTTTTTCTACTCGGCAAATCAGCTTTTATACACAAAACACTAAAAGAGGAACTCCCTTGAGCTGTATTTCTCTTCTCCCCTCTCATTTGTCTTGAAAGCTCACTTCCACTGTAAAAATGAAGATGACCCTTGAGGCCTGTTAAGTTTGGGAACTGAGCCATCGTGGGAAGCTATTTTAGTATCTTTCTGCTTCAGAGTGGTGGTCTCAAAAAGCTGATTTGACACACAAGGTTTTTCTGGGGGTGAAGCCATCTTTGTTTTAGGGGGAGCAGTGCTCTGATAGAGGTAACTTGCTGTTTAGGTCAGGAGCAAACAAATTTTCCTCTTATCCAAGCTCTGGCTGCTATAATCTAATAATAGGTGAAAGAGAGAGCAGAAAGGACTATTTAGAGAAGTGCTTTGAAAACAGCATGTATTTTAAAATTCATTTTAATCAAGTGAATCCAAAGTGGGTATTTGTATTTATTTATATATATATATATTTATTTAGATATGCATTTTTTTCCTGAGGGACGTTATTTCTCTGAGCACCTTGGTAGCATGTCAAGGTTGAGCTAGCAGGCTAATACACAAAGCTGTCTTCATGGAGCTTTTATGGGGAAACAGCCTTGAGTGTGTCACCTCTGGTGCACTTTGCTTTTGAAGCAGCTGTTTCATTTATTCTAAGGTTCATTTATTTTCTAGGACTATATTTTAATATTCATATCACTATGAAAGAGGAAAGAAAAGGAAGTGTTGAAATGGGGGGTACTGCTTGAGTCAATAGGTGGAAGAATTTGCCGCTACCTTTGGTGGAGTCTCCTGCAGTATTTACTGGAGGGGTCACTTGTTTCTTAATCTCTTTGTTTGGAAAAAATGTTGGGGAGAAGTTTTTATAGCTTCTTTCTGGAAAATATTTCCTGTGAGGATGCCTAAGTAATTGTTCAGGGCTGCCTGTGTGCAGCTTAGCTCCCATAGAAAGTAGGAGCTGAAAAAATGAAAACAGTAGAGGACCTAAACGAAATCTTAGTTACCTGCTCTCCCCAGTTGATAAAGGCAGGGAGAGGTCAGCATGTTGCTTAGTGCTGCACCCACCCATCTGCTGTGGATCATCCTGGCTTGCACCTGGTGGGTGCAGGTGTGTATGCTATCACCTTGTCATCTTGGCTGGTATGAAGGGCCATGGAAAGTCACTCTGGCTGAGCATTGCTTTTCACTTCAGTTTGATCTGCTGGGCAGTGCAGGATTGAAGAATGGGAAGGTGATTCACTGTGCCTGTAATAGTCATTTACTTCAGTGCGAGGTGTATAAAACACACTGGTTCTGACCCTGGGAGCATATCATAAGGATAAATGGTCGTAAGTGGGTGTGAGGCAATATTTCACAGTTTTACAAAGTAAGAGTATGATTTCCAGGAAGCTTAAAAGAAGCAGGTGTGCAGCCTTTGCTGAACTTTAGTCACTTGGCTCCCATAAGCTGCTTTGGAAATCACAGCCAACATGTCTGAGCTCTCTAAAAATGCTGTCTTAAAATGCCTTGTGTAGGAAATGGGCATTTGCAGTGCTACAATAGAAATGTACGTTGTGAGTGGTTTCTTTTCAAGCTTTTTGACCTTTTAATGCTTTTTTTCCCTCCTTTTCCATTAAATTTGCAACTAAGCACCAAAGAGCCTAGCAATGACAGCATAAAGGCGTCTGCCTGGGAAGGCTGTAAGAGAAGCACCTTTTTATTAGAAGAACATGAACCAGGAATTGAAAGTTTCTAGATTTAATTCAGTTTGAATGCACTAGTTGTTTGAGCCTTGTGTTATTCAGACTGATTTTCAGAGTGGATCGGTTTGTGCTTTTGGTCACATTAAGTACTTGAAAGGTAGGAGACTAGAGTTTCCTTTTCTTTAGGCATGGTATTAAACCTACAGTGGATTATGCCTGCAGATCAGACATTTATAAATTGAAATTGTAAAACTGGAACAGAGTCGACTGAAGGGACAAAGTGCACCTTTAAAAGTTAGTTCAGTGAAGACCCCAGGATGGAAACAAGGCTGGAAAATCTGGCTCTGGTTTTGTCCCACGGTTGTTCTGACACACCTAAATATTACAAATGAATGTGTCATGGAAGGGGGAGTGGGGTTTAGGAGGAATGCTTTGCATGCATTTATCTCTAGCTGGGAACTGAAGTTGTTGCTTTCTTCTGAATTCTTGCAGGTGAAAGTGATGGTAAGGATTTGTCCCTCTCAAGGAGCACATGAAACATCTGAATCCATGTCCTTCCTAAAGGTAGACCCACGAAAAAAGCAAATCACGTTTTACGATCCAGTGGCAAGTGGTCCTTCCAATGCAGGTCACAGGAGAGGCGTTGTTGCTGTCCCAAAGATGTTTGCCTTTGATGCGGTTTTCCCCCAGGATGCTTCACAGGTACTGGAGTCACTCACATAAATTTCCTGAGTTTTCTCTTGGCCACTGCATCTGCTTGCTTTAATACTTCTTTCTGTTCCTGGAGAATTTTATTTGAATGAGTTGCCTTGATGCCTGGAAAAAACGTGGTAATTAATAGAAAAGTAGGTAAATTCTTGCATTTTCAGTTTAATCGAGATGTAAAATTACAGAGTAATAGCTGGGGAGATGGATTTGCCAACTAAATTATCTTCCTGCATTTTCTCTTGTTAGAGAGTGACACACAGCCAATTTGAAATTCACTTTTCCATCCGGTTAGGTTTTAACCTGTTTGATGTCACTGAAATAAAGTTGTTCCCCATAGCTTTCAATGGGAAATGAACATGTGCTTAACATTAAACTAAATGCTGTTGTTAGGAGAAGAGATACAGCTAACTCCTTGGGATTGCTATACTGAAACAGGGAGCTTTTATATTTTCCTTGCCTTTTCCAGTTTGTTTATACTGTGTTTTTGACTGATTATTTTATCTTGATGGTGGTGATCTCATACACAGGTAGGATGGGTGGTATTTGAGAGGATTGTGGGCTGCAGTATATTTGGTGAGATTGGACACCTGAAATTTCCTTCTGGGAAAAACCTGGGATTCAGAAAAAAAATCCTAGAACAACTTTAAAAAGAAGAAAAAAAAATAAGAAGAGTATGAAGAACTACTTCAAGTTTGCACTGCCTGAAAAAAAATTGGGGTTTGATGAAAGAAAAATAAAAGCCAAAGCATCCAAGGAGAAAATGATGTATTAATGCTGAGAAGACAGGACAATATCTAGTTCAGAATCCTACCCTCAGATCTTCTAAGATTTTATTTAATTTTTTGGGTCCCAAACTAGAGATATTGAAATACCTATTAGGTCCAAGTTCTAGCCAGGCACTAAAGATGGAGAATAACCTCCTACACAGATCAGTGCCTAAAGCAATGGTAACCATGCCAGGAGGCTGGTTTTAAGATTCTGCCTAAGCTCAAATGGCATCTTGGTGCAGAAATCTGCAACAGTGATCTTAACATTAGTCCAGAACTGCAAGTGACTTTTGTTTTTACTTATGATGCCAGTGCTGCTGCAAGGTGTCCAGTCACAGTCTGCTTCTCTGCTGGTTTTGGCACCAATCCTTCAGGTTGTTGACCCCTGATTTGGGCCAGGTCGTTGTGGTGGGGCTGTTGAGTGGCCTGTTTGTGGTCTTTGTGGGTGACGTTGGCCAGCACAGCCACTTCTGGGCAGGCATCGTTGCTCGAGGCGAGCTTGCTGCCATGCACCTGCAAACAGAGCCTTATCGTTTCACTGTAGTTACATATTTACACCAGCTCACTCCCCTGCCTCCAGTTGCTGTACTTAATAGATCATCTTACTGTACATTTGAAACCTTCACTGACGTGGATAAACTGGTTTTAGTACACTGAAATATTTTAAAAAGTTCTCTTTATTGATGATGTTTCCCCTGGAAGAGGAAAATGTGATACTATGAAATCTTATTCAGGGGTCCTAATGCATTTTCTCCAGTATAAATGTCTTTTTAATTCCTGTGAGCACTCTTGAGTAGCTTAATTTCAGTGGAGTTGCTACTATTGCTGAATAGCCTTGGCTAAGCTATTATACCAGCAGGAAGCCTGGTTGGATAGCATTCAGTTTGCTACATTAGTCATAGAATCAATATTCCAAGAGAATTGGTTTAATAGAATTGAGAACTATTTTAGGCTGCAGTAGCGTATTTTATTATTTTTTAGGATAGCATAATTACTAAAATAGTAGGACTGATGCCATAAAAATGGGGAGAATATTGCACCTCAAAAATATTGAGTCATTCATTTCATTACAGAAGAATAGTAAAAAACATAGCAGTATATGCTCTTTTAGTTATTTGTCTCTAATCTTTCTTTCAGGCTGAGGTATGCTCTGGAACAGTAGCAGAAGTAATCCAGTCTGTTGTGAATGGTGCAGATGGTTGCATATTTTGCTTTGGTCATGTCAAGCTTGGTGAGCTCCCAAATTCGTTACAGTTAATTACTATGTCAGACTGGTAATTACATGCTGTCAGCTCCTGGAACAATAAACCTGGAGTATATGAATAGATTAGAATTTCTTTTTAATTAGCTTTGCAAACTTATCATGGTTTATTCCTACACTGGGATTGTAGGTATTAATTTGAAAAGGTAAAAGCATACCATCAGATTAGTTTATTCAAGAGCAAGTTTATATAGGTGCATTGTGATGGAACTCAAGAGATCAGAGGTGTTTTTAACATTAATTTGTTGTGGATATGAGTTACAAAAATTGCAAAACTAATTGAATAAATAGCAATAGATTAATAATTAAATAATTTGCATTTTTGCATCTGTTTTTTCCCAATATCTGTATGGTGTTGCATGTAATGTACAGTGGTGAGATGATCAGGCACTGTCTTGTACAAGAAAGCTGAATTGAGTTCACGTTTGTCTTTTTATTCTAGGAAAATCTTTTACCATGATTGGGAAAGATAACTCCACACAAAGCCTTGGCATCATCCCCTGTGCAATTTCTTGGCTCTTCAAATTAATCAATGAACGTAAAGAAAAAACTGGGACTCGTTTCTCTATTAGAGTATCTGCTGTGGAGATCAGTGGCAAAGATGAAAACCTTAAGGATTTGTTAGCTGAAGTAGCCACTGGCAGCCTTCAGGATGGCCAGTCTCCCGGGGTTTATCTCAGAGAAGATCCAATATGTGGAACCCAGGTATAATGGATATCACAACATAGATTTTCGTGAGCCTGACTGCATTTTGCTTTTTCTTTCCTTTTATCTGACAACAATTATGACAACTTTTAAGACAGTAAAAAAAATTTATTGCTTTTAATTTATAAGCTTTTCTCCCATGGTGTACATATTTGTTTCTTTTAGTGCCCTAGAGATTTAGCGAGTTCAGCAAAAAATAATAATAAAAAAAAATGCCCCTGTGCTAATTAGTCATTTTCTTGTTTATATTCAAGCTTCAAAACCAAAGTGAGCTAAGGGCTCCAACAGCAGAGAAAGCTGCCTTTTTCCTTGATGCTGCAATTGCTGCAAGAAGTACCAGCAAACCTGAATGTGAGGAAGAAGATAGGAGGAATTCACATATGCTCTTTACTCTTCACATATACCAGTATCGCATGGAGAAGAGCGGCAAAGGAGGAAGTATGAATCTTCTTACCATATTGTTTATTTTTAAATTACATGGTTTTGGGTTAGTTTAAACAATTATTTGTAATAAACTTAAAAAGAAAAAAACTGAAGTGAACCCTCAAGCCAGTCGAGTCACCTTTAACTTTCGTAGTTGTGGCTAATATATGGTTTCCTTACTATTAATGTTTAATCTGGTCATTATCCCATGCTGTATTCATCATTTTCCCTCCATTCATTATTTTCGTCATTTGAATACATCTTGAATAACAAGTTTGGCTTGAGTCCATGCAAGAACGTGATGTACAACTATTTTTCCCCTTTTTGTTTTAGTGTCTGGAGGACGCAGCCGTTTGCATCTCATTGATCTAGGGAGCTGTGAAAAAGTACTGAGCAAGAGCCGAGATGGAGGAGGCTCTCTGTGTCTGTCTCTCTCTGCCCTGGGCAATGTAATTTTGGCCTTAATTAATGGTGCTAAGCATGTGCCATATAAGTAAGTGAATTATCGTCTGCATTATCTTAAATTTGTGGCTGGTGTTACCTTAGCAATGAATTGCATCAACAAGTTACTCCTTACCTAAGATGAAGTTAAAGGAAGTTCTGTCAGAGAGCGGTCTATCTTCTTTTAAGGTTACTTCTATATTACAGATACATATATCTATCCATCTGTCTGTCTATACAAATATATACATATGCAAAACTTTTCACATAGTAACATGAAATTTTTAGTTACCTGGCCCCAAATTATATGCATATTGGTATAGACTTAAGTTGGGTGAAATGTTGGGGAGGGTTTAGTTGTTGAAAGAAGCAGGGCAAAATGGCCAAAATGTTTTCTTTCCTTCTGTCTCCTCTTTGTTTCCTCAGTTTAGAATTTAGACCGATCTCAACCAGCTGGATGTTAGTGAAGAATTTCATCAAAATTTCATAGGATTTTCTCTCCTTTTTCTAAATTTAAAAATTTTAATGAAATTTCAGAAAATACTAGAGAGTTATCAAGCGTGGTCATCAAAAGTTGCTATTTCTGTGTGCCTTTTTGAATGATACGTATTTTCAATTAAAAATAAAGCAGACCACCGTGTTGCACATTTGTTTAGCAGAAGTGAACAGTTAGGTGTGTTCCTTTGTGGAGTGTACTTGACAATAGCTTTATGTCAAACACACCTGTGGGGAGCCCAGTTTAAAGACAACAGCCACATTGTAAACACCCTTACCAGAACTTGGCCTTCAGTCCTTAAATTTAATTGCTGCTTGTCTTTATGCCTTATAACTTTGTGCTGTTATTATCAATCATGTAATTTTGCATATTTATCTGGTGCTGCATCTCAAACAGGTGTTCTTGCTTTCTGAATTAGGCAGAAAGGTAATTTCCTCAGTCTAGTTGCTAGGTTTGTGGATGGAGTAGAGTATGGATAGGTTAGGAAGGGGGAAGGGCAGATCCTCAAGTTTGTCATCTACCATGGTTTAGTGAGCAGACATGATAGTAGTTTCCACATGTTGGGTCAGCTCAAGGGAGCAATAGGAAGCAGTCTCCGAGGAGCCCTGGGGAGAGATGTCTTGGAGGCCAGTGGAGGACAAAATGTCACCTGCCTTGTCAGCTTTGCTGTCTGTGGTGGAGGACTTACATCACCAGGAAAGACTTCAGAGAGAAATTCTGCTTCCCGTTTGCTATGTCAGAGCAGAGCACAGCAGACATAATGGAAACTAGATTAGTTGGGTGGCACTGATAATATATTTCTGATATCTAACATTGCTATATTTGTTTAAAGATTTCTTACTATTTCTGTTGACTTATTTTTTTCTTATCACCAAAATTATTTGCATAGAACTCGCAGACCTTAACTATTCAGATACTAAGTCTGCTTATCTAAAAATGCAGCATTCATGAGCTATTTGGGTAATATTAGCTAAACCTGAGATAACTAAACTAGTTAAAAATAGTTTTACAATTGTCTAAGTAACAAATAAAATGACTATCGTACTGAAAATACACAGGCAGATAAATAATTAAAATATCGGTATCTTTGTATGTGTACATTAAGATACATTCAAGTGTGGTCAAATAATAGGAACATACTTCTTATCTACATGTACCATACGTGCATGTATCCTATGAGGGTGAAATCACAGCTTGTGGTGTAAAAATCTGCAAAAAGGATTGTGATTTCTTTAAACCATCTTAATGTTCTCATTTGTTACACAGGGACAACAAGTTGACAATGTTGTTGAGAGAATCGCTTGGGAACATCAACTGCAGAACTACTATGATTGCGCATATTTCTGACTCCCCAGCCAATTATGCAGAAACTCTCACCACCATTCAGCTTGCATCACGAATCCACCGAATGAGAAAGAAGAAATCCAAGGTTGGTTCACAAATAAACAGAAATTAATTCATTTGAAAATGAGTTTTCCTAACCTCTCGGTGGGGGAACATGGGATTTCTCGGCAGTAAGAAGTAATACAAAATGCATAAAAGCTCAGGAGAGGAACTGACAAATGACTTGGCACTGAGCCATCATCCCACCCCCAATCCTTAATCCTGAAATTCCCTTCTTTTTGTTACAAACACGTATTCTTTCTTTGCTTATGTGTGGAACTATCTCAAAAGCTCCAGTTTATATTAATTAAAAACCAATAAGGAAGGAAGAGAAAACTGTTGAGGAGAAAGACAGTGCATAATATTTAATGGAAAATATCTGAAAAGGTGTGATTGTTATATTACTCCTAATACAGTAAAATCTATGTAGCATGACCTTGTTATTTTAATTCACACTCTAACGTTTTTCTGCTAGATGTAGTTGTGATAGTATATACAAAGCACAGAATATATAGCAAACCTGACCTTTTAATCAATTATATGTATGTATGGATACTAGCATATCAATTAATATTAATAACTTTTTCCTTATTGATCATCTGCAGTATGCATCCAGCTCGTCTGGAGGAGAGAGTTCATGTGAAGAAGGACACGTCCGAAGACCGCCCCATTTGCGACCGTTCCACCCACGAACTGTTGCCCTTGACCCTGACCTTCCTGTCCTGAGTATATCTAGTGATCCTGATTATTCCTCCAGCAGTGAACAGTCTTGTGATACTGTCATCTATGTTGGTCCCAATGGTGCAGCTTTGTCTGATAGGGAATTGACAGATAATGAAGGTCCTCCAGAATTTGTTCCCATAATCCCATCCCTAAACAAGAAGAGAAGTAAAGACAATTCTGCTCTTGGTAGGAGTTCTGACAAGGACCATTTTAAATGCAACACTTTTGCTGAACTGCAAGAAAGGTTAGAGTGCATTGATGGAAGTGAGGAACCTGTCAAATTTGCTTGTGGAGAAACCTCTGCTGCGTCCAATTTTAGTCCAGTCCATGTAGGTACAGAGAATGCACAGTCTAAGCTGATAAAGGAAAAAATATCTTCTCCTTCTGGAGGACTTAAGAAACCAGTTCCACAGGAAACTACATCTCCCAAAAAAGGACAAAACCTTCCTTTCCAGGCAGTTGCACCAAGGGGTGGCAATGGCAATTGTCATGAAAAGAGCACACCTAACTCAAAAACAGAGCTTTCCAAGACACAGAGCAGAGCTGACAACAAAATAATAGACTCGATACTGGAGGGAGAGAGAGTGACAATCACTGATTCCCTGCAGTCCTCAAGGTGTAGCCCTTCAAGGAATCCAGAGCAGAATACGGCCACAGCTGAATGTGTCATTAAGGAAAAGTCCTTGTATGTGAAGAGACCCTTGCCAAGCCCAGCGCCTCCACCTCCGCAGCACAAAGAGCATGTACTGAGCTCCAAAGCTGAGAATTTGGAGCTGGACAATAGCAATGCAGTTCGGACTCCTCCTGTGGGAATGAGCAAGCAGATGGGAAACAGACCTGAGCAAAACCCCATAGGAAGCACGTTCCTGGTTGGTAGCAACTCACAGAATCAGTCGGGTGAAATAGAGGTACACAGCTTCAGGTCAGCGTTCAGAGGGAAATGTTTTGATCGGGATATACTAACCACCACAGTGACTTTGCAGCAACCTGTTGAGCTGAATGGAGAGGATGAGCTTGTTTTCACGGTGGTGGAAGAACTATCCATTAGCGGGATTATGGATAATGGAAGACCTTCCAGCATCATTAGCTTCAACAGTGACTGCTCCCTTCAGGCCCTTGCATCGGGTTCGAGGCCGGTCAGTATTATTAGCAGCATAAATGATGAGTTTGATGCTTATACCTCACAGGAGACTTCTACTGGTGTAAATATTGATATTGTTGTGCCCTTTGCTAAGGATCCCTTTACCAGCAGCAGACGTTCCTCCATCAGTTCATGGCTTAGTGAAGTCAGCATCTGTACAATTGAAAGTGATGGAGCCCTGTCTAGTGACAGTTTTGTCGCACAGTCATCTTACAGCTGTAATAAGTCTGAGGAACCTTTCAACTTGGATTCATCCTGTTTATCCGTCCCCCTGAAAAGCACTCTGAACGACAGTGGATTTTGCTTCTCTGAACTGGAGAGTGAGAGTTTGAGTTCCAGCAAGCTGTCCTCAGGCATCAGCAAAAGCCCTCAAACCTCTGAAACTACCAAAGCATCTCAGATAAAAAGTGCTTTTTGTGTCACTGATCAGCCTGTAAAAATAAAATTTAGTAATTCTCGCGATACACCTGTCATAGAAACAATACATTCTAGTCTTCCTAGGAAAACAAAAACTACCTCGTCTCCAATCCACAATAATACTGTCCTCGGCTGTAAAGAGCTGCAGAATCCACATGGTATATTTGAAGATCCCTGGCTGTTGCGCACCGATTATCAGTTGGAAGTAAAACCTGCAGACTCACTGCTGTCTCCAAAATCTCACGCGTTTGGAACTGAGAAGCAGCCAGGAAAAGCTGCCCAGTATTTTGGCGCAGCGCCCAGGCCAACAAAGTCGCAGACCATGCTTGCCTGTTCGCAGAGGGTTGTGGATGGTTGTGAAATGGCCTGCAAATCCTCCAGCGGAGCTGCAAAGAAGTCAGAAGTTGCAATGAAGATGCCACAGCTGAAGAGAGGAGCCACCACGCTGGGAGTGATGCCAGTGTCACATGCTAACAGTACTTTGTCGGAGGCCATGACCCGAGGGAATTCAGATGCTCTCTTGGCCACTGGCAGCTTGAAATCATCTCTGGGAAAGAAGAGCGCACCACAGAAGTCAACCATGTTGCCCAGGCCAGGTGGGCCAACACCTCCAACACCTCCTGTACGCAAATCGAGCCTGGAGCAGAAACCTGTTGGTCTGGGTAACGGTGGGGGAAAAACCTCCGTCTTGGACTTTGCCAGAGCTGCCATGCCAAAGGCTGAAGACGAAGCAGATTTGCGGTTGAAAGCTGGGTCTTACTTCAGTGAAAGTGCTAGCAGCAAAATGAACCTGAAAGGTGACCACTCTTTGCCCAAGATGACATCCAGCTTAAAGACAAAGTCTTCAAAGAGTGAAGCCGTGCACCGTTACGGGAGCCATATGTCCCTGGAGAGGTGTGACAGCCTAACGTCGGTCGGATCCAAAGCAAGCATGGTAAGGGAGAACGGGAGTGCCAGTAGCAGCCGGGCAGGGCGCTCTGTCCCCAGGCTGGGGGTCCCTCCTGTTGCCTCCAGTGTGGGTTTACCATCACCTTTCACCACCCCTGCGTCCAGTAAAAGCAGCCAGGCAAAACCCACAGCTAACCAGAAGGTGCAAGTGAATGGGAATAAAAACCGTGGCCTCTCTGCCAGCGGGTCAAAGTCTCTCAGTTCCTCTGTGAAGTCCCTGGCGCAGCCCACAGGGAAGGGCTCTGGCATGGCCCCTGGCGGGAAGGCGGCCCCCCGCGCTGTGCAGCCCGTCAGCAGCAAACCTGGCCGAGGAACCATCATGGGGACCAAGCAGGCCATGAGGGCGGCCAACAGCCGTGTGAACGAGCTGGTGTCAGGTGGCTCTGCCAAGATGGGCCACTTCCGAGGCTCTACCGACTCCGACAGTGGCAATGACAGTGGCATTAACCTCAGCGATGAGAAGTCACAAATCCCGGTGCTGCCGTCTCCATACAGCAAGATAACGGCTCCCCGGCGGCCTCAGCGGTACAGCAGCGGCCACGGCAGCGACAACAGCAGTGTCCTAAGCGGGGAGCTGCCACCAGCCATGGGGAGGACGGCTCTGTTTTACCACAGCGGAGGCAGCAGTGGCTACGAGAGCATGATTCGGGACAGTGAGGCCACCGGCAGCGCCTCCTCGGCGCATGACTCCATGAGCGAAAGTGGGATGTCGTCACCGGGCCGGATGAGGAGCCTCAAGTCCCCCAAGAAACGATCGACAGGTAAAAATTGATGGAGAAGGTGGCCAGGTGTCTGCTGGCCCTCTGCTGCATCCCTGAGGATGGGAGGTTTTCATGGCATCTCTGAGAGGGAGAGGAGGTCTAAGGGAAACTGAGAGTGGGGAGGTGGACTGACTGTATGCATGTGTGCGCGCATGTGTCTTGCTGTGACAGCAGCTACTTGTCATTTATTTCACTTCAAAGCTGCAGGTGTGACACAGGTGCTGGGGTGGAGAGGGCAAGAGAGGCACTGGGTGCCCCCGGGCGCTGGCAGCCTCCCTGCGAAGGAGGAGGCAGCAGATGGCCGCCAGCGGATGGGGGGGACGTTCCTTTCTCCCTCAGCAGGGTCAGCAGTGAGCGCAGCACCAGGGTGGCCCAAAGGCAGAGGCTGTTACGGGTGGGTTGTGAAGAGTGAGGGTGCTGGATGGGCACTGATGAGTTTTTGTGAGGATCAAGTGAGTGTCAGGGAAGACAGAGAGGCGGTGAGGAGAGGAGGAGCTCTGCTGCCAAGCTCTGTAAGATGGGCTTGGGAACAGGCAATAGGCCTGGAGGGGAGGAGAGCTTTTGTGAATTAATGAGGATTGCTGAATGTGCATAGATCACTCAAAGATAAGGCTTAGGGGCAAGAACAGAGGAGTGTGTATGTAAGATACAGCGACTCTTAGGTTAATGCCACCAGCTAATTGCAAAATTATTGTGTTGCACTGTAATAGTGGTTTTATAAAGGAATCTTAGTGTGTACATATGGAAACTATAAGCGATAGGAAAACAACTGGGGGAATCGCTCAGAAGAGGCAGCTCTGGCTCACATACTGTGCCAAGGCAGACATGTCTGACCACACTATGCAAAGGTGGGTGGACAAGAGCCAGGTCCCCTTTCCTGCTCTCCGGTGCTTTTCCTTGTTGCTTTTGCAGGTGGTGCTGCTTGTAGCCAGATTCAAAAAATCAGGCTTATATGACTGCTGTTACAATATTCATTTTTACTCAGCTAGGTTGAAGGCCTGTAGTATCATAAAGAATTGGTGTCAATCAGTGCCTTGTAGCTAACGACCAGCAGTCTCATTCAGCAACCTAAGCATACTGACTGTTGGAAATATAGTAGGAACTAATATCAGCAATATGCTGAATCTGAGCTTTTGGTTGGAAAGCAGTAATTATTGCAGTCCCTGTAGACACCCATGATGCTTGATTCTGGCAGTAAAACCAAATGAGTTAAACTGATGTAGATCTCATGGTGCTTTCTGGTCAAAGCAACTCAGTTGCTTCAGCAGGTGATAAATCATTTTGGAAACTTAGTGCAACATTTGCTGCCGTTCTCTTTCCATAGCATATCAACCTCTTAAACCTTTCCTACAAATCAATATTAACAGCTGTATAAGTTGCACACATGTTGAGAAGACATTATCCACTGATGGATTTGTATTTGTTTTTGCCCCAGGAAATGCTTATAAGGTCTTTAAAAATGACGAACTATTTCTTTTTCCAATTGAAATTGCTCTATATCAGTAAATTATGTGTTACTTTTTTGGAGTGCTGTAGACTTCAAGACAATAATGTGTTTTATACATGAAATGAGGTTTCCTAGGAAGTTCATGAAATATTTCTTACAAGAAATGTTTGGTGCAGACCCATTATTTGCCTAAAACATATTGTAATCTTTGCAAAGTGTTAAGATATTCTTGGAGTAGCTTATGTTGCTCCAAATTGTGTTGGAGTCATGCAGTCTCTGGATTTAAGGACAGATCATACTCCCACATATGTCACTGGAAACCTTGGCCCCTTATCCTTTAACTTCATCCTTGGGGAAATGATGTTGACCCTGGCTGGTACAGTGGAATGATACGTAGTTTGTCTGCTTGGTGTACATGTTTGACTGCGTCTATTGTTCAGTGTCCTCTTCAGAGGGATCCTGCTCTCACCAAAATGGTTACAGGATCAGTTACAGTGGGCAATTTCAGCAGGCAGGACTATAGTGGTGATTCAGGCTAAATGAACTGGGGTTGTGAGAATGCCGAATAGGTGTTGTAGAAGGAGAATCAAGTCTTCCCCTTTCCAAAATGTCCCTGTTGTGATTGTTCCTGTTAGAAATTAGCAAGGATGCAACTAAGAATTAGAGATGTTTTTCTTAAGAATATGTAAAGCAGGTTACTCTTCATGTATCTACGGAAGTGTGTTGCTCTTGGGGCTACCTGCTGAGATTTTTGTCTCCACTTCATGTTGAAGTTTATGACAGGGCTTACCTAACATCCTTAACTTGCACTTAACTCTCCTGTAGAGGTCTCAGCCCAGAAGTTTTTGGCAGCACTGTCCTCTGAGCAGCACCGTCCCATCTGTTTGATGTGCTCGCTTTTCTAAGAAGACCAGAAAAAATAAGACTCCCTACCTCTAAGCCGGTTTTTAATAACTGAAGGAAATTAGGGATGGAATCTATTGTCACCAGTCACCTAAAGGTTGCTTATACTTACTGTTACCGTGTGACATTTCAACTTGTTTCTGGTGGCCTTCAGTTCTCCTATTTATCTAGGGATTGGACTGCAGCCTTGTTAACATTGCCTGACTACCTTTATGCATGTACTCATCCTTGACACATGTTGTGTAAAGGTCAGTCTTTTAGGGAATGAGGAGAGACAATTGCAAAAAAATGCTGGACACCAAAGTGCCAACTCTTGTATACAAAAGTACCAGCATTTTTGAAGGATGTAAGTCAGCCTCTGCTTCATGAAACTTGAGCCCTAGCAGATGCATCAAGGTAGTAGTATGCTGTTTGTTTGTAAATCTGGGAGTCCTCCTGTTGAGGAATTGCTGAGGTTTGTCATGCTCTGAGCTTCTGAGTACTGATGCAAATGAGTGGTTACAGACCTCGACATTAGAGGTGGCTCAAGTTACAGCTTTGTTAGTTGGTGCCTTCTGAATGCCTCCTAATCCCAAAAAGTCATTGAATACTGCTGGTGTTCAGCACCTTAAAGCCATTGATAGTAGTTCTGGAGGGAACTGTTTGCTCTTTGCAAAGAGGTGATACAATGAGAGGGATCTTATATAGCCTTTAGCTTGGCTTTAACTGGAGATTTCCAGACTTGTCTGCCATTATGAGTATTGGTTTGAAATTAGTCACTATCTCATTGCCATTGCAAGGTCATGAATAACATTGTAGCTCACCAAAGAAAAAATAATCCAAAGTATTTTTGCAAGGAGAGAAGAAAGAACTGATGCTCAGACATCTGCTGTGGGAGAGGAACTGCTATAACTCCCATCCATGAACCAAGCAGAACATACTTTGTCAAGGCGGTAACTCAATTAGCAGCCTGAGGGTATTCTACTAAAGGGAAAAGATCAAGAAAAGCATTTCTTCCTAAGTATCCTGAGAACCTAGATCTTTAATTCATTCAGTGCAGTATGTTTTGCAGTCTGATACTCTCTTAGAGAGTCTGAGGAATGCTTGTCTTTTGTATTTTAGGTCTCCAGCGTCGTAGACTGATTCCTGCTCCATTGCCAGATGCTGCCTCCCTAGGAAGAAAACCCAGTGTCACTGGCCAATGGGTTGATCTACCACCTTTGCCAGGCACTTTAAAAGAGCCATTTGAAATTAAAGTTTATGAGATAGATGATGTGGAACGATTACAGCGACACAGACAAGAGGAAACTGAGGTCAGCACATATTTTACAACAAATGTAGACAACTTAAATTACAGTATACAGGCAGGATCCTTTGCTTGAATACTGGAATGGTGTTCAGGAAATTGATTGCAATTAAAGCACTATAATTATTAATTTTACAATTCATATGTTGGGGTACGCTTAACAGAAAATGAAAATGATTACTGTCTAAAATTAATTGTGTCTAACATGACTGATGGTGTAAATGAAAGTTACCAATGAATACATTATGAGAAGTCGTTATAATCTTAGCCTGACTGATGAAACCTTACAGCCTACCTCAACTATAGGGTCATTAACTCTTTATGTAAATGACAGAATTCTATTAAATCAGGGATGCACAGATTTTAATTTACTTGTAATTGGAAAACATTTCAGCTAATTCTGTTTTGGAGACCAGAATTCTATATACTTCTGATGCCTTTTTCCCGTTTCTTTCATAATAGCCTTTCCAGGATGTTGAGAAGGTAGGAATGCTTTTAAGAAAATAAGAATTCATATGTTTTAGGATGAAATAATAACTCTCACATTATTATTATGCTATGTTTATCATTTGCACTGCTGGAAAAAAATTCCTCTATAAACAGCAGTAACTTCAGAATGTAATAGAGATGTTTGCTAAATCAAAGAAGTGCAACAAATGCTTGAGTGAGTAGCATGCTGTTCCTCTAGATTAGAATCCATTAATGTAAACTTCAAACAAAAAAACCCCAAAAGACCCCAGAAAAAACACCAACTCCACAACCAAACAAAACGACCCACATGGTAACTCGTACAAGTAATGAGCTGGGAGCAATTTGTGTCCAACTGTTGGAGGTCATTTAATAACAGGCAAATTCATGAAATGGTCTTTCTGTGTCTTAAAAGGGTCTGATGTATTTCCATACCAAGCTGAAGATACTAGAAAGGCGCCAGCAGCGAATCAGAGAAGTGAAGGCAAAGCATGAATTTTTGAAGGAAGAGTTGGAAGAGACAAAGTGCAGGTTGATGATGGATCCAAATAAGTGGAAAGAAGACTGTAAGTACTTTGCAAAAACAGCAGTATGATCAGCACATAACAAATTTTCAGCATGTGAGCAGTGCCACTGAAAGAGTTAAGCACTTGCTAAGATATTTTGCTGAATTGAGCCCTACAATAGTCTATGATTCCATTTATATTTTCTGTGATTACGGGATACAAAAAAACCCCTCCAAACCAACCTGAAAAGAAGGCCAAAACAATGCAGGGACTCACTGTGATTCTTGTTAATATTAAATATTTATGTAACCTTTTATTATCCTTCTTTTCAAAGAAGGAACAAAATGATTCCATATCCATTTTATAGCTTGGAAACTGAGGCACGAAATTTGCTCACAGGCTGAGTGCTGTACTTAACTGGAGTGTCAAGGTAGAGTTTTGCATCTGCTGAACAAAGTGAAAAAAAATTCTTGATTCAAGAGAAATAAAATTGTTCTCTACGTTATTGACCCCCTTGCGATAGAATAATGTTTTGCTATGAGCTCTTTCTCTTACTCACTAATTTTTTCTCTGACAGTTGAAGTGGATCCTGATCTCGATAAGGAGTCGCAGGAGTACCTGGAGGCACTGGAACAAGTGACAGAGGAACTGGAGCAGTGTGTTAATCTGTGCAAGTCACATATCATGATAGTGACGTGTTTTGATATTGGAATAACAGATGCACAAGATGGAGTAAGGGAAGTGGAGGTTTGAAGAGAGGTTTTTCAAGGGACTGAAGGAAGTGAAGCTGGATCGTTTGACATGAAGAAGAAAAGAGATTGAGTAGCTGGGAAGTGAAGAAGAAAAGGTAAAGACTAAAAAGCAACAATGAACGTTGTAAGAGAAAGAAACAGCTGAGGGATGGGAATGTTCATAAATCATTTGGTGCCTCAACGTGACCTGAACTGTACAAAGAAAAAAGTAGGATCAAGTATTGCTTCTACCACAGGGAAGCAAAGAAATTTACTACAAACCAAGATGTTAATTAACAAACAAACAAACATACAATGGAAGTGCCTTTAAAATTAATTTGATTTTCATTTTTGTATTTGGTGCTAGAATTAAAGCCAGCAAACCTAAGCAGACCACAAAATGTATTCCTACGAAATATTTTATACTGTATAGTGTATTTATGACTATATGTAAAAAACAAACAACATTGTAGCAAAAGCAATAAGTAAATTATGTTTTCATACCTGAACTTGCCTTCTTGTTTCATAGAAAAGCTGTTTTATGTAGCAGAATTAAAATTGTATTATAATTGTTTTCTTGGTTAGGGTTCAAGATATTTTTATGAACATTTATCTATTGAAAAGGTGTATTATGGCATTTTGAGATGATTGTTTTACCTTCAGGTTTTGTATTATTACTTTTTCAGATCAAAATAAATGTTTGTTTTCCATTTTATATATACATATATAGATATATATTAATTGCTTACCTACTTCCTGGGTTACTAACCTCACTTATCAAAGACCTGGTCTTTTTGGAGTCGTAAACTTAATGTGAGGAAGTCTACAAAGGGCACTGTGGTTTGTTTTGGTTTTCTTTTTTCCTCTCTGACTGCAGGAATTGAGAATTATGTTTATTACCAAAACCATAAAACAAACAAAAAAAAGGAACAAAAACTTTTTGTAAATGTTAAGTTAGGTCCATATTTTTATATAGTTTTGACTATAAATATAGCATTTGCATTTTGAACTTTTAAGACAAATAGTATATCTTTTTACAGTTTTTCTAAGGAAGGCAAACCCTCAGGATCAAGTTTATACATGCTGCATGAGATTTGTGCTTTTTTGAAGGAGGCCACTTAAGTGTGGAAACTATTGATAAATTGTTGCCAAACAAATACTTTTGAAAAGGTTTAATAGTGTGTAATACCACATTTCATAATGAATCATATTTTCTAATCATCTTCCTTTTTATGGTTTTTTCAGATCCTTTGTACAAATATGTATTATAACAGCTTGCTTCAGTTTTTATCTGTGAATAAAAGAAACATCTATTGTTACGACTGCTTCTTGCTGTGTATGTGGTTTTAATGTTCAGAAGAGAGAGGATGGCCTGTGGTACACTGTATTAAATGTCATATTATTTTATCTCTTTGCCCAAGAGAGATAACTGGGAACAGAGATTTGACATTAGTCATCATAAACCAATTGGGAAAGAGAGGCAAAACACCAAAGGGTAAAATAAATAGCAATGATAATACTTATATTCTCTTAGCACTTCATAGTTTACAGAACAAAGACCTGCGGCTCACCTAGTTGTTTTCCCTGATGAGACAAAGCAATTAAAAATGGCTATAAGAACACAAGAAAACTTTAGGAATCGGAATCAAGCCCTGGACCCTGTAGGTCTGTCATACCAAATGACTGCATTCATTTCTCTCTGACACTGCTGTGCTTGCTCTCTAGTTAGATGGTAGCTGTGCCTGGTCCTCATCTCCCACTGATGCTGCCTGGAGTAACTCCAGGTAGATTTAATGTAAAACTGATGCTTCTAATGATACCATCCTGAGTATTGAGGGGTGAAATGCTTTCCTCTTTGTTCTGCAGCTGGAGAAGCGGGAGAGTGAGAGCACGAGTTTGATGCTTAAATATCTTTGTGACTTAGTATAGGTTATAAAGGATGCCCTGCTCTTATCTACCTCTCTGATTTATCCATGGAAAATTGTGCACTTTGTTTGCATATTGAGATTTGGCATTGTGTTAGGTTGTATACCAGGGGAATGTGGCATGTAGAATTTCTGGAGGATCCCCTTGCTGATGTCCTTGGATACCAGATATATTTAAAGTTGTAAATTCCTGCTATATTTACTTCCTATGCGTGTGAAGAAAGTCAGTCCTTCCAAAGACAGAATCAAAACCATGGAATGATTCAATACATTGTGGGGGTTTTTTCAGAGCAAGGATCAGATTAATAAACACAATCAAAATGAAAAAGCCAACAGCATGCTGAGAGACGAGTATTTCTTAGCAAAGGGGAAAACCTCCAAATGAGAGTGCAGAATATATTCATGGAATGCTCTGCACTGTGTTATGTTTTGCACTGCTGCCATTACCCTGTCCTCTGGAGATGCACATCTTAATGGTGCTGCTGCAAGGTACGTAGCCCTGTGGCAGTCTCTGAGGCCTGGGCACACAGCAGGGCAGGGCTCACAGCCTTTTCAGGGTAGCCTGTAACCCCCTCTTGAATGGACAGAAGAGTTTTTGTTTCTTTTATTTGCCAGTCACTTTATGCTCTGCTCAGAGGTCTTCGTTTCTCCCCCACTCTGGCAATATTATATTCCTCTGAAATAAAAATCAAGCCACCAATCTTCCACCTCAATTTTTATAAACCTGACAATTTGTTTAAATATTCTGCTATATAGTGTTTACTGATCCGTCCTGCAGCCTTTGATACTTTCTCTTTAATTTCTGACTATGGTTATGTTTTCCACAAAGTACCTAAAGAGACATTTCAGGGCTGCTTAGTTCCATGTCAACATGGCAATAGCATGCGTATTAAATGCATTTAGCCTCTGGCTTGGTGACACAAAACAAGCCTAAAATGCAAAATAAGGTGAGGCACTGATGGATGAAATAGCAGAATTTTCCCTATGTAAATTCTGTTCTTCGTTGGTAGTTGTGCATAGTGAAATCTTTCATGTCTCAAGAACTCAGAGCCTCTGATACTCCTTTCTTTTTGGTTACTTTTGCAGTTCTGTCCAGTTAAAATTTATACAAATATATGCTTAGTTTATGATTCAAGCCTATTTTGCAAAAGGCATAATCATATGAGGTTACAAATGATAATTGCAAAATGAAGCTGAATGCTTTATTTCAGTAATTTTCTATTCAGATGTAATGGTGTAAGAGAGCTATTAAACTGCACACTTGAAGTGGTCTTGTTGGGTTTGTTACAGTGTCAAATAAAACCTTAGAAACCCACTGGTGCTGGAGAACTGCCTGAGTTATTTTGGCAGGGCTAATTCACACTAGAACTCTTTCTCCCTTCGTTTCCGATCTTCCCATGAAATCCCTCACCATCTTGCTGGGGCAACCCTTCCTAGGTGCCTTGATGGCCCAGTCTACCAAGCAGCTCACATCATGCTTATTTCCTGGCAACAGGAAAAAATGTGTTGGCAGCTGCTGTTTTTTTTGAACTAATGTAATAGTGACTCTAAGTAGAGCCTAAAGTTCAGGAAGTGGGACATAAATTCCTGCTTTCTCAAGCTCCACCTCTCACCAGGTTTCACTAACCAGGAGGCCAGAGGTGAACTTGCCTGCGCGTGAAGGGCAGGGAAAGGAGAGGTGCACTGTCTCAGTCACAGGGTCAGGCACCTTTCAGGAAGACATGAGGTGTGGACTGGACCAGAAATCAAGTGACAAAGCAGGACTCTTATTTGGTGACCAGGGACTCAGGAAAGCAAGGAGAACCTTGCGTTCTGGACATGCCCACCGGGCTTACTTTTACATTTTCCCATCCAATGGTCATGGTCGAATATACAAAACTTCTACTGGGAAGTGAGAGTTCAACTCACTTGTTGGAATTTGCAAGTTGGGTGAATGAGTTGGAGGAGTCAGTAGCCACTCCTGTGAGCTGTGCTGTTGCTAACCATGTTCTAAGCAGTGTACATCTATGGGGACATTGCTACATTGCTAGAAGTGTTTGGAAATGTAGTCTTTCCCTAAAGAGAAATCAGATGGTGTGTAGGCAACAACTCATTTAATGTATGTGTAAAATCTTTTTCCTTGCAATGCTTCTAGTCTAACCAGTTCCAGCTAAGGCATTTCTAGGACACTTAACTGCAGTATCGAAACATCAGTACTAAAAGAGAATGCAATGGAAATAGGAGATTGTTCTTTTCTCAGAATGCAGAAAGTGTTTAATTTATTTCTATTTCAAGGTACCCATGTATTCTGTTTCTAGTTATAAACCCACGTTTTCCAGTCACTTGCATTTTATTTTTAAAGTTATGTGTGAACATAACTGCATGGGCAGCTGTTCTATATTGTGACTATAGGCAGGGTTTAAGGCAAAAATGTTAGCTATAAGATGACCTCTGTATCAGATGTCCAAGCTGGCAGAAATGGACACAAATAAAAAACGGTGCTGTGTTTGGGCCCCAATTCACTAAAGCACTTAGGCACCTGTTTAAGCAAGTAAATAAATCTGGTTTGTATCCAGCAAAACACTCCAATTTTGGCTTATATCCCATTGACTTGGATTTTTTTGCTCCAGGGCTTCAGATGATGTAAATTGTTTCAGCAGTGACTCAGTGGAGCTACACTGACTTTCACCAGATGAAGATCCCGCTGAAATGTTTTACTTATCAGTGGTATTTGGGGGGAAGGAATGAATAATTCCGTCAATGTGCAGTGATACCAAGAGTACAAATTAGAAAGCAGAAACTGCCTCCCAGGCTGCTCCTGTATGTAACACCTCACGGCTTCATGCAAAATTTGACTTGCAGAAATCTGTTTGTAGAATATGTATAAAAAGACATAACTTTTGATAGTGTAGATGTTCAGAGAGATTTATTAGCAGACCTGCAGGGGAACTGCCTGATGATGGGCTGTGTTTGACACGGCAGTAACCTTACTGCACCTTACATAGGAGCCCATTATTTCACTCAATGTTCCCCTTCCCAAGACTCTCCCCATAAGCTGGGGTAGGGAGCAGAAGCATGGTGGCGAAAGGAAGGGAATCTTTCACAGCAACCCACACAGGGACCCTGGGTGACACACACTTCCTCAGTGGTCTGATTTTACCTTTTTTATATGTCTGTTGCTTCTGACCTGCATTCAGCTTGAGACAGGTCATTCCTAGATATATTCCTGCGGCTCCCAGAAGAGAGAGAAGGGCGGCTGTCACTTGGCTACATCTCGGTGGGGGATGGAGAGTAAAGAGATGTTCATACAGCAAATACAAGTAGCATTTCTGCCTTCTATCCATTGCGTCAACATTTATTCAGAAGCATAAATAATTTTCTCTACTTTTATATTAATATATTCTATAAAGATTAGGACCTTATTCAGGTCTTGATGGTAAGGAGGTCTCTCTGAGACAGCTTTTGTTTGGTTGATTTGTTTTCCAAGTGGACAGCGCGGGTCCTGGCATGAAATAGTACAGCTTCATTCTGCAAATTTTTGCTTTACTTATTTCTTTAATGTAAACATTTATGTGACAGCTTCCTATCAGGTCTGGCAAAGGAAGGCAGCAGCACACACTGTGCTGCCTGATCTCCCTGGGATGGCTGAAAGAGCTTGTCCTGACTTTTGAAAGCACAATTCTGTCTTTTACCAAGACTAAATGGATCTCTGCTGTCAACTTCAGTAGGGGACAAAGCAGGTCATTAATTAACTCTGGGCACCATTGGTGTTACTGCAATACAGATACTATGCGACCAAAAGGAGCGAAGCCTTCAGTCCCAGAGTAGTGAAAAAACAGCTTTGTGCCTCCTTGTTATCTGGCTCCTCTACCTGAGGTCAGTGGACTGCCTTAGATTCTGCCCTTCAGAGTGTCAGGGACCTAATCAGGGCTGCAGAGCTCTTGACACAGCTCACGTGACTGTATTTAAAGCACATTTTAATTGATCTGACCTTGTATGGGAAATACCTTTAGAGTCCTACTGTGCTGCTCTCTGGGAGGCAGGCACAGTGCTTCAGGGCACAGGCAGTAGAGAAATAAGCAGAGGTTTTTACAGTTTGACCTTTGACTGGAAAAACTGACTTTTAAATATGGGCTCACCGAGACCTTTCCTTGTGTCTGTAACAATGACACACTATTTGTCAGCACCTGGCATGGATATACTTACAAATGCCCCTTGTTTTGAAGGGTGCCACTCATTTTATTGTACATTACCATTTAAATGAGTTACATTTGTACCTAAAGGCTTTAGTCTCATGGGACTAAGTACTGTACAAACACAATTTTTTAGCCTAAACAGACAGGGTATGAGAGGGAAGGACAAAGTGGACTACTGTGTTTCCTTCCAAATTGAGCATGTAACAGTTCTGTGACTTTGGAAAAGTTCCCTTCTCCAGTCTGGATTTTGAAGTTACTTGATGGGGTTGTCCTTGATAGACAGCCGACCCAACACAAGCTAAGCTCTGAAGTAGCATGGAAGCATTAAACTTCAAAGACACATCTCATTTACTTTTTCCTTAGAATCAGAAACTAGGGAAGCTATTATGATTAACTCTCACAGGATTGTCTTCCAGATGCACTGACAACACACTAACTGGTTTGCCATAGGGACTAAAGAGCCCTTTTCAGGTGTGTAAATTGTAAAAGCAGACTTGAAAGCTTCATAAAATTTACCCCTCCATGGTGTTCATGGTATGGATGCAATATTTGAGTCATTGATGCTATAAGACCAGTTAATATAATAGATACGTCTGTATGTGCTGGGAATATGGCCAGGAAATTCAGCTCTCTGTGCACTAGGCATACAGTTGTGCAATCCTTGCCCTTTAAGGCCTTTCCCCATTAGCGGTGTTAATAATCAGGCTGGAAAAGAGCACAGCACTCTGACAGCACCATATGCAAACTAACTGGGAACCTTTGGAAATGCTAGCACCCTGCCTTCCCTTCTCTGGCAAAAGCCTCTCTTTGCCCCAGCCTATATGCAGCTGGTTAATATTTTTCCAGCTGATGGTAACTAAGATGTAGGGCTGCTCCTGGCGCTTTAGGACCCATGCAAGTTGTTGCATGCATTTCAGGTGGCTTCCACTGTGTTGCTGTTTACACAGAGCTCCAGATACTTTGCAAGGGGTGATTTAACTGTAATCTCCCACAGCAACAAGCTGCACAGGCAGTAGTTCTGCTATTTGTATATGTTTAAAATGTGGCAATACTTCAACAAAGCCAGCGTGGCTTTGTGTTTACAAACATGATGCATCAGCCTCGCTTTTGTTGTGCTATCATCTTATCAAAGTGAATGGCTGATGTGTTTTGCAAGCCTGTAGCATGTTGGCACATACTCTTCTAAGGGACCTGTTGCTGCTTTTTGTTTCTGGAGTGCACATGTGTAGGCTGGAGAGAGGGTCAGTGAGACCAATGACAAAATAACAGATTTCACTGTGCATTTGGAATAAGAAGTGAAAAGGCTGTGACAGACAGGGGAGCAGTGACCGTGTAGAAGGACTCAGCTTTGTGCTGTAGGCAGCTTAAGTGACGACTTGGCAGCCCTGTCAGCGTGCTGGTGACTCACCACACCTAGCAATCCAACAAGAGCTGGAGATTTGCTCTGTATAAAAACAAATTGCTCTTTTTATTTGCTTTATGTTGATTTTTGCCTTTTCTAAGGTGTATGACGAACCAAGGACAGTGGCAAGATGTTTCATACTTGAGCAAACAGATTTTTTTTTTCCCTATTTTGTCCAAACTTGAACTTGTCCAGAGGCCTTTGCAGTTTGCTTTTTATAATGGGTGTTTCAGACATGTTCTGACTGCATCATAAAACAACAGCAGGAAAAGTGCAGAACGACTATAACAGAAGAGAACCTGCGGCTGTTAATAACTATCTTGGAGTTTATTTTTCTCCCATAGACCAGTACCATTCCCCCCCACACCAGAATATCTTAATGCAAGGGAGCTTTGCCCCACAGTTTGCACTTAGGTGGTGCATAGTATCTAGCAGGGGAAGCAGTGAAGCATGATTTTTTATGGACTTAGGAACACCTTCCCTCCATCTCCTCCCACTAAAGTCGAGCTCCTGACATGATCCCAGCAACAACTCAAGCAGACAAAAAGCAGCATGTGCTGCAGCTAGTGCAGAGCAATTTGCGTGCTGGCTGCCTGGCCAATTGCTGCCACGGGGACTGTGTGATGTCTGACTTGCGCCTGCCCTTCCCTTGGTGGAGGAGTTAATTTCCTCCTCTATCTTGCTGCCAGTTTTCATGAAACCCCGTGGGAATGTAATTATCACTGAGATTTCTGCCCTTGGTCAGATTTGTTTGATGTTGGCCAACCCTCCTCCCAGTTCCTGGGGATAAAGGAGGGGGTGGTGAGATGTACAGTGCTATTGAATAAAAATGGCTCAGCAGTTAGAGGAATTCCTACATGCAGTATGAATCTAAATAATTTGCTTTCAAAGCTGAGCATGGTATTAAAACAGGAAAATATGCAATGAAGCTACGCACTCCTGAGTGATTCAGTGACTTCTAGTCCTAAACCTGAGGTCATCTCCTGTAATGAGATACATCTGAAACAGGGTTTTGAGTCTCTCAGTAAATAACACCTATCTCTGCTTCTGGGAATGCATTGTAAGTAGCTGAGAAGAGAGGGTACTGGTGCAGCCGGTTGATCTGTGTTCAGTGGGGTCAGAAAGCTGAAAATAACTCTGTCCTGGGCTTTGCTTACGAGGATTTCTTACGGCTCTAGATTCCAGTTGCAGATTACAATGGCAGATCTTTACCTGAGAGTACACTCAGGTAAATTTAGTTTGTCTGAACTTACATCAGTATTGATGAAAAGAGGGTTTGGTCCTCAGGCCTTTCTTCAGGAAAGCACCTGTGTTTAGGAAGCATGCTCACACTCAGGCTTAACTCACTGCCATGCTTCAGAAAGCACTTTTCTAATTTACAGGCTTCCTGTGCATTATTGAATGGTAGCGAATTAACTGGAGGTGAAAACAATTCTAGCACATTTCTTCAGCTGCTGGCAATACATGTAACCCCATTGTCTTTAATAACGAGTGCTAATTTTACACCTGTTAAGGACTTGATAAAGAGCAGCCTTGGCAGTACTGTGCCTTCTGGGGTAGATAATGAGCCATTTTGTGTCTCTGAGTCTTGGCTTTCTCACTTGCTTGTGCTGGCTGGAGTGTTGTGAGGGTGAGATGTGGATTTTATTTGCTGCCAAGCCTTCTATGTTATTATTCTGGCTCTCCCATGCTGCTAGTGGCCATATGGGTGACTCTTTTGGGAAAATGCTAGCACTATATTTTCACTTGCATCCCTGTGTAAGTGGATTGAATGGCTTTGTTGACCTGTGTGATCAGTCCTAATATGAGAACATTTGAAAACAGTCTTGGCTTGCACATACCTTTGTTTCTAGAAGTGAGGGCAGCCATGTCTCAGCTTTGGAAGAGTTCTAGTGAGAATTTTTTGAAGTCACTAATTGCATGGGCCATCTGCTGGGGGAGGGGGGGAGGGTTGAAAAATGGTAGATATTGTCTTAAGTGTGCATAATCCATTTTTTTTTTGGTGAATGCAGCCTTTAATCACTAGTCTTGCAAAGTGAGGCATCTGTTTCTGAATTCAAGTAGCTGAGACTAATCAGACTAATTCAAGCCTTTCTGCAATAGGCCTAATTGATCAACCTAATATCTTTGCAAAAAAAGATTATTTTATGTGAGGAAGATGAGGAGTCTTTTAATCACTTTCCATGGCAATCTTGCAAGTTGATGTAGAAATTTGTTTACGAAATACACTTGTTCTCATTTGTTGCTACTTCAAAGCCTGCACTGTACTTAAGTGGAGAAAGGGCTGCTGTGCCTATTTCCTACCAGAGTTCTCTTATTCTTCTAGTAGTACAAAACATTTAGTTTGAAATACAACTTAGCCTGAAGTGGAGATGAATTTGAAGTATTTGAGAAGAGGTTTTCAGGTAAGCCTTTTCTCATGCCCAAATAGTTTGTTTTCAGAACTGTGAAGAGGAATCATTAGTGTATGTATTTAAGTGCACAGTGCCTAGCACTCAGTGTATTTTGCAAACACTGAAGCAAGCAGTTATTAGAAGAGTGCTATTGAGGGTAAACTGAGGAAGAGCAAAAGCTCACAAGTCAGTGAGGCAAGTAGGCTTGGCTCCTTGTTCCTTGCTCTGGCTGTTGGAAAATGCACCACATCCCAGAGCTATCAGTCCAATATTGCCTGGACTTGCCCAAACATCTTGAATCAAATGCAGAAATGCTATTTACAGGACAAAAATGTGCTTCTGAGGAAAGGATACTCATTCTGTCACTGTAAAACTAGAAAATCTGAATTCTGCTAAACTTGCCTCGGGTAGGAATTCACTGATATTTTTACAATTGGATATTGTCATGTTCCTGGGGAAAGCTGATGTGGTCTAAATGATTCATTTTATTATACGCACAGACACCCATTCAGGCAGAAAACTGGGGTAGCAACAAAATTGCATTGCTTTGCTTTGCGAACTTGTTAAAATAAGGTGTTTAATTTGCTGGTGTTGAAAGCTCAAACAAGTCTTTCTTACCCTGACATTTCAGGCCTGAACCCTGGGCAGATTATTAACCCTTGAGTGAAGTTACCCTTGACTTCAGTCTAACATGTAGGGAAAGTTATTCATATACCTGAGCCTTTATCTTAATTATAATTTACCTGCCCTATTAGGGAATGGTTTAATGTGCCAAGTGCAAAAAACTAGGCCATTTCTATTCAGCGAATGACTGAATATGAGGACAAACCTTTTTTTTAAAAGGTGTAGGGAATAGCCCTCCTTCTACTGCTCTGGCAATGGTAACATGAGGGGAAACTGTAGTATTGAACATAGTAATGAAATAATGCCTATTGTTTCATAAGGCTGTAGTGGAAAATAACCAAGGGAAATGGCAAGAGTAAGCCAGTGAGAGTTAATTTAAAAAAATCTGGCATTACACAAAGCCAGAAACACATGGCAACTTCCAACTCACTTTATTTCATTTAGTAAATATTTGACAGAGTGTTTGCATGTGTAGTACCGATCAGTACTAAGATCTAGTCCACCTGAGCCTTTTACCAGCTCAATAAATCAACATCCTCCAAATAACATTTAAGTATAGTTAGTCATCTTGACTGACACGGACACTAGTTACGAATGTTCTCATCCTTTCCCCTCCTATCTTTTACAAAGACAGCACCTGAAGGTTTAGAGGATGTGCTTGGGATGTTTCTTAACTCCCAGAAGACATCATAGCGTAAATAATTTTACTAAATTGTTACTTGAACACTCCCTTTGTACTTCTTTCCTATCATGTAACCAGGATAGCACCTTGCTATCACTGCAGTTGTGGAATGAGATATCTTGGTATTGCAGATTTCGCAATACCAAAATTTTGCAATCACAACTCAAGATAAATTTCATCACTTAGGAAAATTAAATATTGGGACAATCTTGGACGTAGTCATGATGCTTTCATGTGGTTTGTTGTTGTTCTATTGATGGTGGTGTTGGAAGTCTATTATAATGTAATACTGGGAGGATTTGTTACTATCAAGTGTCTGATATATAAGTAAGTAGCGATCCAGTTCTGTTTAATATCTTTATCAGTGATCTGGATGGGGGGGACTGAGTGTACTCTCAGTATGTCTGCAGATGACACCAAGTTATGTGAGAGTGGTGGTCTGCTTGAGGGTAGGAAGGCTCTACAGAGGGATCTAGACAGGTTGGATTGACGGGCTGAGGCCAACTGTATGAGGCTCAACCAGACCAAGTGCTGGGTCCTGCACTTGGGTTGCAACAACCCCATGCAACACTCCAGGCTTGGAGATGAGTGGCTGGAAAGCTGCCTGGAGAAAAGGACCTGGGAGTGTTGGTCAATAGCCAGCTGAATATGAGCCCACAGTGTGCCTAGGTGGCCAAGGCCAACAGCATCCTGGCTTGTATCAGAAACAGTGTGGCCAGCAGGAGTAGGGAGGTGATTGTCCCACTGTACTCAGCACTGGTGAGGCCACACCTTGAGTACTATGCTCAGTTTTGGGCCCCTCCCTACAAGAAGGGCATTGAGATGCTGGAATGTATCCAAAGAAGGTCAACAAAGCTGGTGAAGGGTCTGGAGCACAAGTCTTTTGAGAAGCAACTGAGGGAACTGTGGTTCCCTGGAGAAAAGGAGGCTGAGGGGAGACCTCATTGCTCTCTGCACCTACCTGAAAGGAGGTTGTAGCAAGCTGGTGGTCGGTCTCTTCTCCCAAGTAACAAGCAATAGGACAAGAAGAAATGGCCTCAAGTTGTGCAAGGGGACATTTTGATTGGATATTAGGAAAGATTTCTTCACCTGAAAGGGTTTTCAAGCACTGGAACAGGC
This sequence comes from Podargus strigoides, assembly GCA_028020825.1. NCBI lineage: Eukaryota > Metazoa > Chordata > Aves > Caprimulgiformes > Podargidae > Podargus > Podargus strigoides. The sequence continues at coordinate 9,988,402 of CM051624.1, read as the reverse complement.
TGCCCAGGGCACTGACGGAGTCCCCATCCCTGGAGGTATTTAAAAAATGTGTAGATGTGGTGCTTAGGGACATAGTTTAGTGGTGGATTTGGCAGTGGTTGGACTTGATGATCTTAAAGATCTTAAAGAACTTTTTCGACCTAAATTATTCTATAATCTAGTGGAATTTGTTAAATGTAGTGTCTGTAGCATTCTGTTGCCAGAGCTGAAATAATAGGAGGCTGCTTCGGCAGTGGGCTGGGCATTGGGCTGTTAGGCAGATTTAAGCAGAGGGCTTCTTATGAGCTGAGAGGCTCAGAGGGGCTTTTCTGAAAAACAAAGGGCCTGGGCAACTGGTTAGTTTTTGGCTTTCTTTTGCATGTGCAGTGGCAGAAAGCTAAGGAAGCTGTTGTGAAGATGGAGGAAACAGAAGGAGCTTTTGGGGAGATGGAAAGACAAACTTGTATTTTGTAGCAAAGTATTTGCTTGCTGCTGTTTGTTCCTCTGGTGCGTTGGTGGCAGGACTTGGTGTGTGTCTTCGGCACCTAGGCAACATTGTTCCAAAGATGTTCCTGACAAGTAGTGGGCTTGCACTGATAGCGACTAATGGGAGCACTGTCTTGTTATTTGGTTGCAGACTCCACCGGGATTGATTTTTTTTTTTTTTTTTTTACTGGAGTGTAGATATGAATAGAAATTTTAAATACATGGGAAGACCCTTTTCAAACTCAAACAATCTGATACTGCCATCCTTCCTGCAGAGGAGATGAGATCATTGTATTCTCCTCAACTCAGCAGTCCGCAAGACCATGAGATGAGAAATGTTTTTTCTCTCTGAATAAATTATGATGTGGTTTTGAAAGTCAGCTCTAAGTATGCCATTTCCTATCTATCTGCTGGTGTGTAGCCACTTGCTGAAATGTAACAGCTTTTCTGACACAGGTGGTATGACACTGTCTAAGATGAACACGTAATATAGTCCTCATCCTACCCTAATAATTCTTCATAATCTTACACAGTAAGGATATTGTGTTTATTCTGTATCCTGTATTGTAGAGGGATGTGATTTACTTAAGGGTCTTCCTCTCTTCCTGCTCCCCACTCTGAGTTCAGGTTTTCTACCTGAATCAGACATAACCAATTTGAAAGTATCATTTCAGACCCTACTCTACTAAATTCCTTTTTGAGGAAGCTCTAATCTGGATATTGCTTCATAAATCTAGTACTATCTGTAAGACCTAAGGTTCATGAAGTTTTTCTTGTATATACTTTTGCTCATGTCATATATTTTAATCCTGGCATTTAGAGTGTTGCAAAACCTGTGTATCTGCATGGTTGTTTACAACATGCTGCATAATGCATGCACTTTTCCCCACTTATTACTATTTCCCTAGCTGGTGAAAGCTGTCCTCTGCACTACAAGTCTGTAAAGGTTAGAGTAGTGCATGTGTGCTTAAAACTAATATTGCTTCTTTTGCATTCTATCCAGGTTAATCCATTTCAGATAAATTTGTTAGCCAGGACATATGGGATCCTTCTTGTATACCGCTTCAATAGATTCTGCAAACATCTTTTTGTAGGAATGCTGACAGATGAATATCTGGTTAAGGGCTAAATGGAAATGAAGATGTCCTTAATACAGTTTTAGGCACTCCTTATATTGGAATAGTTCTGGTGCTGAAAAGCTTTGAGAGCAGTTAGACCAGCTGGGGGAGAACTGGGATCTGGTGACACCCAATTATGTCTCTTTCTTTGAACACAGACACTCCAGATTTCCCATTATGGGAGAAATGTAGATTCTTAGCCTGTATCCTTAGTGGAGGTAAAGCAGCATGGTTCTACTGAAGTCAGATTGACACTGCTTCTACAGGAACTCTTTAAGCTTTAAGTAATTTTCACCACTTTGCAGAGCAGAACAGGTGTGCTGTCCTCTAAAACAGTGTTATCTGTGAAGCTTCAGTGATGAGCAAAGAGAAATCTTTCCATTTAAATAACTATAATTTATATTGATAATAATATGCTGAATTCTATAACCACTTCCATCTCTCAGAAGGATCTTAATACACCCTTGAGTTTTGGGACACCGTTTCATCTAGATGTAGTAGATGGATGTAGATGTCATGGGGTCTTTAATTTTCACTCCTTAGATTCATTCTCCTTCTTTCTGATTAATTTCTCTATGGGGTGTCTGCATTTTACATCATGGCAAATGGAGTGCCAGGGGGGAGGGAGATGTAATGTTTTATTAGCAGCCTCTGTTTAATGTAACTGTGCTAGTCCTGTGAACTAAATATGCTATCAAATGTAATTCCCCTGAGATGAACAGACTTACTGATACTGGGAGAACTGTAGAAGAACATACACAGGATATAAAGGAAAGCTTGACAAGCCAAATCTCTTCTGTACCTTTTTTTCTAAGCCTGACTCAGATCTTTTCTGTTAATCTTGAATTTTGCTTTCTTGTAGAGAAGGGAAGATATTTCAGTGTATAGTAAATATTTGGCAGCTGATTGAATGAAAAGTTCAAAACTAATGTGTGATAGGAATTGTGCTGCAGTAGCCCTGGGAACATATCAAAGAAAGGCTGAAATAAACATAGTGTATTAGAAGCCCATATGCATGAGGTGTGCTTGCTTATTAAGGTAGGGTTTTTTTTAATAAGTCTATTGAAGCACAGAACCAAAGGAATCGCAAGTCAAACCCAACATCACTCCATTATGTCTCTGCTTTCATGTCTTTAATTCCGTAAGACCGAGACCTATTTTGCTGCTTCTGTAAATTGCAGGTTTCTGTTTTCCCCCAGTTCATGTGAGATGGGGTGGCAGCACTGGTGCTGAAGCACACAGGAATTGATACTTATCCTGCAGCTTCTCTTTTCTTCACTGGGAGTGCTTAGTTGAGTCCCATGAGCAGTTACAAGTTTTTTCATCCCAAGTCTGCTTTATTCTTTGTGTCGCTGAATGCCTCAGCTGCCATGAAACAGAAGCTGCACAACCACAAATATTCATAGGGTAGTTTATATGGCACTGGTGGGCATGAGCAGTAAGTTGCGATGTGAAGTTATAGTGCACTAGCATGAACTTTCCCACATTTCTGGGTCTCCCAAGGCTGCCTTGAGGTGAAGTTGTTTTGTACTTTGAAAGGAAAGGTAGAATAAGCTGCCTTATGTAAGGTGTATCTGCATGGGAGATGGTGTGTAACCTCCTTGGATTAACCTATGCTTTAGCTCCTCTTGTCTAAGAAGAAGCAGTTGGCAATTCATACAGGAGTTACTTTTCACTTACGTATGGAAAACATTACTGCACAAGCTCATGCTGTGTGTGGTTGGGTTACTTTGGTGCTTTCTGTACTTATCTAAGGAGTTCTGGGTCTTGCTCTGGTCTAATTAGTTTCACCCACTTGTACTAGGGATGAACCTGGAGATATTTAGAAGGATACTAGCCACAAAACAGAAGATGTATGGGAAAGAAGTGACTTCAGTTCTCCCAAGTATCAATCTGGTGCTCAGATATTAAGCAGCCTTCCCTTTCATTACCATAAAGAACACTTTGAATCTGCCACAGACTATTTAAGGGACCTGAGGGCAAGACACTTAACTTCTCAATCTCTGTTTACTTCTGCAATGTATGGTACAGTAAATACATCTAACTGGAATATTATGAAGCTTATGGTGGTTAGTAAGCCTCTTTAAGAAATCTAGATGCAACACACCATAGAATCATGTAACAGTGACACCTTTACTGATCAAAAAGTGACTACTTTTAGATAAGTCTAATTGTACATGAAAATTACGTAGCCAGTACCAACAGAGATCATTGCCCAGAAACCTTGCTGATTCCTAAATCAACAATTTAAATGATATAATTTGAAAAGTCAAATTTATGTTAACCAGATGTATTGTCAAGGACTTAGTACATCCTTAGTCATGTGTAAGTGCTTTTAAAAGAAAGGTGGTGTTCTAAAAAGAACTAGGGATCTTTTTAGTGTCTCCCTTCTAGTTAGAAGAAGGGATAAAGGTAATCCATACAACTGCAGCTTCCAAGTGAAATTTTGAAATCTAGGTTCTGCATGTGATATTGGACCTCAACCAGTGACCTCTCCATGCATATCTCCCTGTCATGTCAAATGTTCCACTAAAAAACCCCACCCTACTCCACACATTAATTTCTTTAACACCATGGCTTCCATTGATCTGTGCTTTTCCTGAAACACCTGCTGTGCTGGTATTGTTGCTTGTAGGGAAGTGTATCACTGGTTGATACAGTTTTATTACAGAAAGGCTTGATTCTTCAATGGCATTTTGCTGGGGGTGATCAGGCACTCTTCAGAAGAACTACTGCCATGCTGAGGTAGAGACATCTGTGATTGCTGACACTTTCACGACTTGCTTTTTGCCTTGTATCTGTTTTTATCCTTGGAATTTCTGTCTGCATTCAGTGTCTCGGCCTTTAAAGCAAAGAGCTGGGAAAAATTTCTCAGGAGGAGCTGTTCTTGCTTCTCACATGTTGAGCTTGCTTTCTCAGTGGATACTAGTGCTTCTTAGCCCCTTGTATATCCTTCCAAGTCTTCACAGACCCCACTTCTGATTTATTCCTCCTGGAAAGGCAGAGGGATCTTCTGTCCTCTTGATGCTTGTCCTCTAGTACATTTAGAGCTGAGTTTAAGCAATAAGTACACCCTTTTGCAGTCAAACTGCTGTGCTGTTTTCTTGGGGAAGGAATTCATCTTCTCCAATACTTTTGCCTGTGACAACACCTGTGCAGGAAATACACATGTCCCTGTGGTGATGTGGTTGCTGTGGTTGAGCCACAGCTACTCCTGCAGTACGCTTAGGAGTGATATAGAGGTATAATCTCTAGCCAACTCTGAATCATGGTCCAAGTGACCAGATTGTGTTTATAGTACTATGGACTGGAACAATCTTTGGCACAAGTTTGCACAGAAGTCTGGAGCCATGCGTTTTAACTGTGTGCTTTGCAGTACCACCTCCTGACAACCTGACCAGGGTGTGCTTGTTCCATGTGGGAATGTCCACCCAGTCTGGGGGAATTTGACCCCTAGTTATTCCACATCCATCCTTGAGGCCAAAAGCTAGTTGACCATATTTCCCTGATTATGACACTAAGGGCCACAAGCCACCAGGTTTAAGCAGTGGGGGCTTGCAGTGGTGACCTGTTTGAGTAGGCTATGAACTGCTCCATGCTGGTCACCACTGCTGCCAGCCAGCTCTGAGGCAGCTGGAAACAGTGGCAACTTATTATGGGTCACAACCTCAGCCAGTTAGAGCACATGGTAGCCTTGCTCAAACAAGAAATATTTCTTAATGAAGAAACTGTTTGTGCCACCTAGATGTCCTCTGCTGACCATCACCTTGCTGGGTTATCTTTGAGTGTGACTCACTGAAAATAATGGAAGTTGACACTCATGAAAGGACACAATAAATGTTTTATGTAAAAAAAAAAAACCAAACAAAAACCAACAAAAAACCCCAACCAAAACACACCAAAACAAACAACCCCCCCCCCCCAAAACCCAAACCAAAACTCAACCAACCAAAAAACGGCATCACATCATGCTTGTGTACCCATGTCTTTTTCCTCAATGCTCAAGTAAGTGATCAGAAATGTGTTTTATTTAGTAATAAATGAAGTAAAATTCTGTGATTTGAGAGTGTTTTTCTGATGATAGGTGGAAAGGTTAAACCTGGTAAACTTATTTTAAAATCGTGCTCCCCTATCACAAGCCTCTGAAAATGAGTATTTGGTGCTTAGAAGAGCTTTACGAGCATGTTTTTGTTGAATAGCTGCTCTGATCTTGCTTATTCAGTCTTTAAATTAATATGTAAAAGATGCCCATAAGCAACCAGCAGCTGAATTGACTGTGATTAGATGGATTATTACTATTACTCAGCCCAACAAGTTGCTATATGTTTTGTGTACTCAAGCAAATTTTGCTGTGCAGGCAAATGGAATGATATGCACGTAGGCTATCACAAAATCCCTCAAAACATACCAGGATTAGGCAAACATAGACTTATGGAGTTGAAATAGAAATGAATTGCCTTTGTTTCTAAATTAGAGGCTTTCTAGCATTTACATATACAAATAGCTTCTATCTCAAAATATTCTGTTTCAAACCAGCATTGACTCAATTGCTCCTTTTCTCCCCATGCTAGGAAATAGGAGCAGATTTATCAGAGCATCAAACTGATTAAGAAGAGATTATCTGCTGTAGGGGCTCATTTAAAGAGGTCTGGGAATTCCACTGGGTTGCTATATTTGGTTGAATTCATTTCACAGAGTAAAAATCCAGTCACTTGACTTTAAAATTCTTTAACTCTTTCTTTTAGGATGAAATAACTAGGAAGTTTCTGAAGTTTTGAAGCCATGCAAATAGCAGAAGGTTGTAAGGATCCCTGGAGGGTCTGCATCATAGTCACCATCCCTGGAAGTATTTAAGAAACATGTAGATGCGGTGCTAAGGGACATGGTTTAGTGGAGAATTGGCAGTGTTAGGTTAATGGTTGAACTTGATGATCTTAGAGGTCTCTTCCACCCAAGGCTATTCTGTGAAGAAAAGGCTTTGCAATGTGGACCACAAGCCAGGTCCTGTAAGCCAACACTCTTGCCTGTAGTCGAGTGATCTGGGCTCTGAGGTCACACTCTCCTTAGTGTGAGTGCCATTGCTGATGGACTGGGTCAAAGCATGCTCAGTCCTGCCTGCTTTAAACAGTACCCAAAGGACCTTGGGTTAGGATGACAGCTCTAGATCTCATTCTGTTCTACAGAATGTGTTTTAATATCTGACAATTTTTTAGATAACAATTTATTGTTCATTGTCTAGGAGGAAACAGATAATTGATGTACTTACTGCAAGACTGGAAATGGCCGTTAAGACAAATCCTTATTTCATCATTTCCAGGTGTTCTTTGGGGAAACTCTATATGGCAGGAAATTCAAGCCATGAGTCAAATGGTTACAACACAAACAGTATTATTTCAATCTAGGGACCTTCTTCTGAAATAAACTATAAAAATACAGAAGAATACTTTATTTCCTCTTTAAACTGTTGTTCAGGAAAGCACTTTATCATTTTAAGGCTCACTGACTGCAATGTGACTTACACATATGTTTAAGTGCTTTATTGACTAGAGGTATACTCCCAGTGAGAGGCAAGCACTCATTGACTATGTGCCTTGCTCCACAGGTCTCCTATCTGGTCCAGATTTGTATTTGCTACTACAGTATAGTAACTTTTTCATATTTTTTGGTTGGTGTTGTGTTGGAGCCTGGTGTACTGCTTCTCTGACTGCTACGTTTGTGGAAGAGAAGGAAACTATTTCAACCAACACAGCAGCACTTTCTCTAGTCTCCCTAGACCTGGGAGAATGTATTTGCTGGTGGCAGTTCCCTGGACAGATGATAAGTGGGGATCAAGAAGGCATAAATTATGTGAAAGTGTGATAGCAATACACTGAAATGCTGTGGTATTTTTCATAGAACAATATATCTAGGCCAAATCATGTTGTTATTAAAGTAGCATCTCCTGAATGGGTAGGGGAGGGCACCAGTGTAATGGAGAGTCCTCTTGCAGTGATTCCTGAACCACAGCTTACAGAGGAAATAAAGCGTTCTACTGTATTTTTATAGTCCTGTAAATCCCTTCCAGAGCTCTTTATTTTCCCATCATGCTGTGCTTGGGAAGCCCCTTGCAGCCAAGGCCTCACTGGGCTATTGTGAGCACCCAGTGAAGGAACAGCCCCAACTGAATGTTTATAATGAAAATAGAGCAGGCAGAGAAGTGGTGGGAGACAAAGACATGTTGGAATGGCATATCCAGGGTGACAGGTGATCTCTAACTCCTCCTCCAGCCATGGGCTCAGACCTCCCTGTGCACACTTGTGTGCCTCCTGCACAAGCTCCTTCCTGCATATTTCAAATGCACATTCCACTGCATGCTGCATAAATGTGAAACCAAAATCTAGCTAAAGCCTCAGACATTTTGGCCTGAAGAGAGTGTGGCAAGTTGAAAGTGGGACTTTATTGCTTGAGGATTTTGTCTTTTTACACCCTAGTGTAGTTTGCAATGTTGATAAAGATACTGAGCTGAAATAAAGACAACAAATGGCACTTCACAGCCTGAAGAATATCCACTCAGTGGGTAAAACTTAGCTGAGTGGGTCTAATGTCTAAGTTAATCTTCAATCATCTGTTTAAAGCCTGCAGATCAATGTGTTTTAATCATATTGCATGCTATCAGTCAAATGTAAAAACAAACTTCCTTTTTAAAAGATTAATTTACTTCATTTGCAAAAAACATACACTTAATGTACAAGAATTTTGATTTTTCTGAGAGCTCTTTGAATGTTCATTGAAGTAAGAGTTCCATTTATATTATATTAGACAGAGAGGGAAAAATGAATAGCCATCTGCTAATCAGTTTATTTCTTGTAATGAAAACAAATTGCAATTTCCCTAATCTGAAGGGCATAGAGCACTAACTTTGCAGGGAGCCAGTTACTTGCTGTCCAGGGAGCCTTGCTTTCATCTTGCAGAAAATGGCTGTTTGTGGAAGACCTTGATCGTGAAATACTGCTGCTAAACTCACCGTGACTCTGTTCTGCCTGAAGTCAAAAGTAGCACTTGGTAGATAATGCAGCATGCAAGGCTTATAAAAACAGGCATCAATTAATATGATCAGATGCATAAGACCATGTCCCAAGCCTGCTCCTGTTTAAAAGCCATGCAGTTGTTAGCGAACCTGATCCAGTAAACCCTGCTGAGAAGTAGCGTACAGCACACTTAAGGAATGCGGCAATGTGGATATGGAGTTTCTGGAGCTGTGGGCAGGCTCCAAGGACCTCAGTTTCTGGGTCTAAGATGAGAAAAATTGCAGGCTAGTTCTCTCTTCCACTGCAACTTGTCTGATGCTGCAGAAAGTATGTACTATAAACTAGGAGCTGTGCCTGTTCTGCCATGCAGTGTCTGAAGAGTCTGAGAGTCAGCTCTTGCAAGTCATTCTTTAAATAAAGAGCAACATGCAGTGGAGGTTGATTTTCCCTGAACCTATTGGTTTGTAGCATATTAGTAGCTATACTGAGAATGATCTGGCTGCAAAATTAAGGTTGTGATATGGATTGGAGAAGAAAGTTGAACTGAACAGACAGCATGTGTCAGTGACAGATCCTGTAACAATTAATCTCTCTGCACAAGCACAAAACCTAACCTATGTTCTCTGAGCTATCTCTTAATCTCATGGTAGAATGGTTTATATACCTAAAAATCTGTATGAAAGTACTAGTGAGGGAGATGAGAATGTATGTATTGAAAGTAATCCCTAATGATGTGTAACTCCAAAGCTGATGTTGAAAGATTTCAGTGTTAGGCAAATAAAAACTGTCAGCTTTAAGATGCTTGTGGACTGTTAGACTGGCCAGAATCCTGATGCACAGAAAATTTCCAATCTGAAAGCACTGGTGTAAGTGGAGAAAAAAAGATTTCCTTGACAATGTGTTGGTAGAGGGTGTAATTTTCCTTGCCAGCATCCTGGAGCAAGGAATTTTTTTCTATCTATCTGTGCTAACTCTTGCAAAAACTATTTCAGCATGTAAAATGTACATGCTGAACAGTGACAGTCATGACCTTTTTTATTGCTACTGCTCTCTTCAGGCAGAATCAAATGCAGGAGCTGGCAAGGTATCTTCTCAGACCATGAGTTGTGGGCGTAGATCCCGGAGAGCAGCTGTAAAACTTAGTCTATATGGTACCCATGCTTGTGAGATCTGTGCTGGTCCAGGGTTGACTTCCAAGCTACACACAGGCTGGAGCAGATGGAAGCAAGTTGGGGGCCCAGGAGCCCACAGAGAGGTTGGAAAGGGGAGGACTGTGGCAGCTGGGAGGGAGGTAAGATGAGACAAGTTTTGGGTGCAGAAGTTATGTGCTGCTGTTGAATTGTATGTTGTGCTGCTTGATGCTCTTGAATCTTTCTGCAGTGGGTATAAATCAGAAATCCCAGTTCTGTCAATTTAGCGTGATGTGAATGTCCCAACAAACAAATGCCTAGGTGATGGATACTTAGGAGTGAATAACAAAACTCTTACAAGCAGACTGGTGCCCTACTTTTTTTCCCCTGCTGTTCTGGCAGAAAGCAGGTCTGTGGAGCCGGGACAGTAACTCATGTCAGAGTTGGTAGCTTAGTGCATCAAGCCTGTGTGAGCTTAGCTGTGCCAGTTGGACTGGGTCTGCTGTGAGACTGTGGATGAGAATTGTCTTTTGACACAAATGGAGAAAATAATTGTCAAATTGGAATAGAAATATGAAAGCTCATTTCTATGTTGAAAGCTTTTGGAAGGCTGCGGCTTTGTGACATGCCTCCTTCCCTGTTTTCCCCAGTTTTTGGACTGTAGTGATGTTTTCTACATGGGAATGTGCCATGAGGAAGCAAGAAAACACATTTCTCACTATGTGCACAGTGGTGATCACAGGCACTTGTTAAGGAAAATTTGTAGTTAAGCAGAAAGCTGTGGACTTGGGAGAACAATTTTATAAGCAATGACTTTTGAGTACAGAGCATGAAAGAAAGTGTTGTGTCCATGGAAGGATGTGAGATTTTTTGGAGACTTTGTTAGAAAGATGCTAGTGTGTTTTAGTGTGTGACTTCTTGAAGTGCTGGGGTCTGAACCCCCAGCCCTGAATTAAGGTTGACACATGGGTGGTTCCCACAGCCCTTTAAGAGGAGGGGATGAGTTTGCCTTTTGGCTTTCCTCCAGGGTGCGGCCGGCCTTGTAAGGAAAGCCCTCAGGTAAACAAGCCCCAGGTGCCCTGCATTTTGGTAACAAGTGCCAGGTGTCCTGTTTGGGGATAAAAGCTGGGCCCACTTGCAGGAAGGGTTGGACAGTCTGTCTGTGAGGTGGACGCACTTCACAGAGTTTTCCTGTTGGGGAAGGACCTCCTGACCACTCATGCAACCGGATTGCAGTCAGGTCTGGCACATACAAACGCGGGCTTTGTGGGGAAGCAACATGGGGTTACTTCTGTCATATGTAACTGCCTTGTTCTCCTGGTTGTCTCCCATCTGCTCTGTGGGTTATCTCGTGTCTCTGTTTGTTCCATCTGTTATGAGCGATATTGTGTCATTCCTGGGGTCGCTGGGGTTGATGTCTGTTATTCGTGATCTATCTGACTTGTTTGTACCCCCAGCAATCCTCTATATACTGACCCCTTTACGTGAAATAGAACCTACGTACTGGATTGTTGGTCTGCTGCTGGCTGTGTCCTTTTTACTGGGCCTACTAATTGGCAAAACACTTCTCCATGTTGGATTGGAGATTACATGGACTGATCAACAGAAAGACATGACCTTAAGATCTCAGAGCATTTATGTGTATATGTGGCTTTTCATATGTTTGCTTCCTTTTGAAGTAACTTCTCAGGTTCTTCAACTCCTCTAGAAAATAATTCTTAATTCATGATAAACATCACTTGCTTTATCTTTGGAAGGGTGTAAGTAAGTATTTGAAAGTCAGTATAGATCATCCTCTTGAACATGCCAGGGTTTGTGTACCCTCTAAAGTATGAGCTTTGTGTCAATTCATACAGGAACAAAACTTGCTAGGTCATCTTGAACTAATGGCTTTGTGGTTTGGCTTGTGTGGACTGGAGCACTTTCCATTCTTTCTCCTTTAATATGTAATTTTAAGACTTTTCTCATGGCTGCCCTTGATGTAACATGAATGTGGCCATTCTCATGATCCCTGTCAATTCCCCTGGGGTTTCTCCCCCTTTTTCTGTATTTTAGGAAAGAGTTGGTGAAAGAAGTATTAGAGAAAAGAGATTCCCTCTGAAATATTTCTTTGGGATGAAGCGAAATCAAATTGTCTCCAGATAGCCCTAGATTTTTAAGACAAACTTAAAAAACACTGAAATAGGTGCTTTTTCTTTCTTCCCCTCCATGAATGAATCAAGTGCTAGATTCATGTGCAGCCTAAATTTGCTTATAGTTTTTCATTTGAGCTGCTCAGCTGATGCCTGTTGCTGATATTCTATTTTCCTGTAGCCTACAACCTACTGATGCTTGTGTATCTGTATTTCACCACGAAGCTCACAGATGAGGACTCAGATGGGGTGCAGTAAACCTTTCCATTAGAGGAACAGACCAGCAATTACTGGCTGAGAAGTGACTCATGTAGATTATATGCATAGACATGAATTCAAAGTTCTGCATGGAATTCTGGCTCTAACACATGCTCCACATATGTGTGCTTAGTGATTTTTTTTTTTAGGATTATTTTGACCTAATTTTGTCAATGCTGTTTAGAATAGTTCAGTAAGTGAAGGTTTGGAGGTCTTCAAATTGCAGCTCCAAGAGATCTCATTGCCACACCAGTTGAGATCTGGTAATATCTTTAGCTAGTAAAAAGAAACCTTGTACAGACAGGAGTGCATCAGTTTAATGTTCATATGGTAATTACCTATTTTGGGGTGACATTTAATAGACTGAAGTTCACTGCTGTTTATTTTATCCTTTTGTCTCGGGTTGCTGGAAAAGAACATGTACTTAACAGTTTGGGATGTGACAAAGGAGGAGAAAATTATACCTCTTTTGATCTTGTATTTTTACAAAGGTGAAGATGTAGTATAAGTCAGATGCTAGCTGAAAAGTACATCTAGACTCTTTTTGTTCTGGACCTGCAAAGAAATCGATCATTCAGATTGCAGAAACATTTATTTCATGGAGTAGATTTTTTTTTGGCACCTATCAGACATTTCTTCAACAATTTTTGTTTATTTAGACTATGCAGTGGTTTTTACAGTGGCCAGTAACTCAGCTGCAGGGTGGCTGGACTAGATGATCTTTGGAGGTTCCTTCCAGCCCCTACCATTCTGTGATTCTGTGTTTGGTGATAGAGCAGAGATATTCAATCTCCATCAAATCCCACTATACCTCACAATTTGAATTCAATCTGTAGGCAAATGAAAGGATTTGTGACTTTTGTTTTATTTTACTCTTTTTAAATGAAAGTAATATCAACACAGCTGGGATTTTTAATGGGAATGATTAAGATGTATCTAAATAATTATAATGGGAGTATGAGTTTTGGTGAAAATATGTGGTGAAAATGGAGACCAGTGGGATTTACCTGCTTCATTTTAGCATTTGAGAGTGGACAGGGAGTGGGTGTTAACAATGAAATTTGTGGCTTAAGATGGAGGCTGTGCCAATGTATTTCTCTCTGTATGCACATATTTATGTTCACATAAGAAAGCTTAACTATATGTCGTAGGTAATTGATTTGCCTCATTTATGCTGTTAATTTGCAGAACTCATTGGCAAAAGCACTGAGACTAAGAGTGTAGAGATTCCTGAAATAATCATACTGTCATGGTTAAATCTCAATTGTGCATGGGTTGAGGTTGGGGAAAAAGCAAGACTTTGCTCACTTGGTTAATGGTGATGGTCTACTTGCTAGCTGCCAGGTTTGGGTATTTTGTTACCTGTATTGTACTTGCTATATGCACCTGGGTGAAGTGCCTGAAATGAAGGGTAGAGTGGGAGTTAATAGTTGAAGATTTGACTCCTAATTGCATCTTGAGAGCATCAGGTGAAAACGTGTTATATGTTGACTGCTGTCCTGGTTTCTCAGGAACAGACCGATGGGCCAGCCATGCAGGCAGGCCATGAGTAGCCCTGAGTCAGCTGGGAGATCCAATCAAGGCAGCTGACCCTAGCTGACTCACAGGTGTATCCCATACCACTTAATCATGCTCATTATAAAAGGAGGGAGTTCACTGCAGGTGAATTCCTCTTCCTGGATCTCCTCCTTCTTGGCCTTCTGTTCCTGCTGTTGACCTCAAGGACCAGGCTGAGTAGAACCTTGTACACTTTATGTTGGTGATTGCATTAGTTTTGTTATATTTCATTAAATCTGTTTCTACTTCAACCCAAGGGGCTTCTCCCTTTTGTCTCCAGTTCCCCTTCTCAGCTGGGGAGGGGTCATTGGGTGGTAGAACAACTGCTACAGTGTTTAGCCTTGAGTACAGGCTAAATGTAGACAACTGCAGATATGGTAACACGGGCTGTTTTTAGTGTGGTCAGCTCTCTCTCACAAGGAAGCATTGGTGTTTCCAGCTTTTCAGCTTTCGTTTTGAATCTTAGTATTTGATGTTAATCTTAAAGCCCTGTTATCTTATTTCAAGCTAGTACCTGAGATTCTTGGTTTACCTTTTGTTAAGAAGTTTAAAAAAGTGGTTCAGCCACTCAAAAAACATCTGCAAAATCATGTGAGTAATGATGGCATTTCTAACTGCTTCCTGTTTGCTGGTAATGTGACTCATAGGGTCTGTTTGTTGGAAGGTGGATGACACTATGTTTATTGTACCAGCTGCAGAAGACCTGGCTCATAGCCTCTGGTTAATTTGTAAAGATTGTCTTATTTTGATATTTTTTTTTTTAAAAAACAACTTAGTTATGTGGTCTGTGTCTATTATTTAATATCAAAGTTGCTTTTGAATCGTGTTAGAAGAAAATTTTACCATAAAATTAAGCTCTTTATGTTTATTACTGTCAAGCATCCAAAACAATTATTTGAAGGAAAAAACCTAACAGAAAAGAACTGTATCAAATCTGAGCTAAAGGGAAACTTTAATGGTGAACTGAAGGCCTGAAAACAGGCTCATGTAATGAAGACCATTACAGTAGGAAATGATCATCAATGATGTTATATAATGCACAACAAATATTTACAGCCAGTCTGGTGGCTAGCAACAGCCTCCTTAAGACATTAGGAAATTTATCTTTTATTCTACTCTAGAGGAACCATTTTAGACAAAATTGCTCAGAGGCAATGACTGCAGCACCATGGAAGGAAATGGAGTGCAATCAGTCTGTGGTAGGTAACTGCAGTAGGCATTGTATCATCTAGCCCATTATTTTAATTTGTGTGGAACTTATAAAATATGCTAGGAGCCCCAAATAACAGTGCTGACAAAAATGTGCTTCGCACGCGGTATGGGGGAATGTATGTTGTTACAACTGGCATATTACAGAAGGGTAAATGGAAATTCTCTCATAAGCAGTTTTTCTAAACCTTGTTAAATGCTGATGTTCCATCCTTTTAATTTAAACAAGTTGGCATTTATGGCTGTGTGTAATCAAGAAATGGAAGATTTTATAACACCTTTTTATCCCCTGACATGTGGCGAGGGAAAAGATCAGTCTGCCTTTACTCACGTGCATCATCTGTCAGAGGGCAAAGTTTGTCCAGTTTTCCCATGCACGTAGATTTTTTTATTGCTTGTGTAGTTTCTGTGGGCATCCACATTGCCCGTCTGTATCTGCTTCTGAAGTGAACCTAATCATATGTTGTTAAGTGATAAGTACTAATCTCCTGGCCTGTGTATAATAAAACAACTGTGCATGCATTGTAATGGCGTATTTAGCTGAGCGGTCTTGCTTGTTTTGTTGTGCTTCTGCTGCTGCCAGTAGTTTCAGGATGCTATTACAATACACATTAACTAGTACATGCATCATGCCTATTCCCAGGCCCCCATCTCTACTGCCAGCCTTTCTGTGGAGCTAGGATGACAAGTTTTGATGCTTTATGCATGATTAGTTACTCTAAATATTTTACATTCCTTTTTAACTTCTACTCTAAGCTTGTCTTTCCTCAATTTCTTGCTACACCTTAACTGTACACCTTAATCCCCCCCCTCGTATGTTTTATGTGCACGTTTATGATCTTTGCAAATGAGCAACTGTAGCTCCGCTAAAATGCTAGAGACTCAGCACTACTTGTACTCAAGGATTTGCAGGTTGAAAAATGGAATTGTTCTTCTTGATCTTTGGGCCAGTGGAGGTTTTAAATGTCAGAGAGGTGGCATATTCAGTCTCTAGGGATAAAGTTGGCCCACTGCTGAGTGTATATACCTGGTAATGACTATGAATGAACTAATAACAGGTATACATTTTGATTAAAACAAGAATGAAATGTAAATGTGAGGAAAAAGGAGACTTGTTAGTATAGCAGGTAAAATCTGATCTTAGTAACTTGTAGATTTTAACCTATACTCTTAACTGTTCAGTTTAGGAGATCTGCATTCCTTACAAGTTAAGGATAAAGTCGATGAAGCAGGGATTCAAAGCAGAAGGTTTAATTTTAATTTTGCAGAATTTCATGCTGATGCACTAGTGAAAATGAATTGACACTTGCTTTTTGCATGTCTTTTTTTACTTCTTCACTGCTCCCATTTAGGAATTATGTACTGCTTATGTATCAGGATCTATTTGAATTGTACGTCTAGGAGCACACTGATATTGCAAGAGCAGTTTGTTTGAATATTGCATGCTCGCTTTTTCCTTGCAAATATTAATTTAATTTTTATCTCTGGTAAGACTGTGCTTGGGAATGGCTTTCTCTTTGAGGGACTGCTGTTTGGTCCTATGCAAAATGTAAGTAAGGGCAGAAGTGCAACGTAAGTCCTTTGATAAAGGTTCTGATGAGTTTAGTGAGTTAGGGCCCTTATCCTTAGAAGGCAAACAGCATAAACTTTATCAAGGTATGTCAGCCTCTGCCTCTTCCAGATACATCACATTGTAGACAAGTTATAACTGAACCCTCCATATGACAGAAACCCCACCCATGGCACCTTTTGGTGGAGTGTCCACGTCCAAATGCAAATCTGTTCAGAGCATGCTCAGATTCAAGGCTTCCAGGGAGCCACAAAGCTTTGGGGTGAGATGGCTCTTAAATGTGGGTCTCTAGGAATTAGTCTTACTGTGAGTTCAAAAAAGATAGACTCAAATAGGCTTAATGAATTCTTTTCCCCTCTGTACAACATCTGTGTTCAGGAGCAGTGTTACAAGGAGAAGATTGCCAGTCATTGCTAGGGCTGAAAGTCTTGTAAAGGAACTGCATTTCTGTGAAGCGATATACCATTCTCAGATAATGGGAATGAACCATTACCACCTTATACAGCTTACCTACAAATGGTTTGGTTGTTTGTAGAGGTATCAGCTGAAGGAATCCAAGGGTCATGACTACTGTTTACACCGAGCTGTAAGTGAATACACCATGTGAATGCTTTTCAATAGCTTTAGATATAAATGACTCTTCTTGCTGGGTCTTGAAGGCCTTCTACTGAGATCTGTAGACTCTGACACTGGGGAAAATCATCTGTTTTTGTCAAGGTTTTTTAAATTGGAAGTTTCTGATTTCAGCACACATGCTTCTATTTGGCCTTGGAATTACACAATGGTATTTTGCTTTCTTTGGGCTTGAATTCTTGTCTGTTTATTCTTGCACAAAAACCAAGAGAATGTAGTATTAAAATATACTCAGTTCCTCAGCTGGCATAAATCAGTGTAGTTCCACTGGCTGCCCTAATTTAAATCTAAATTTGATCAAATAATTTCAAGTTGGGTCAAAGAATGAATTTAGTTCATGTAAAAAAAATCCCTATGTACCTAAAACCCAAGTCTAATTTTCCAGTAGAAGAGCATCAGCTGCTACCTGGTGCATTCACAACCTCATATTAGCTGCTTATGGCTCATAACTGATATTGGCTGTGAGGCAGACACTTGGCTGCTACTTTGGCGAGCAGAAAAGAAGTGTTGGCTGCTGGCTCTCTTGAAAGAGCAGAGGTATAAAATGAGGAAATAATAAAACATGATGATTAGGTTAGGGTCACAAAATTTTGTAAATAGGAACATATTGGCTTTTCTGCTGTTTGTTAAAGCTTTTTGTATATTGGCTAGCCAGCTTCCTGAATGTGTTGCCTTAACTGTTGGGCTGTCTAAAGATGATGTATAAGGGGGCGGGGGGGAATAAACTGTTGGTGACCTTTTGTGTACACTAAGGCACGAAACAACTTCTTTTTTGTTGAAAATGTTTCCTTTCAGACCTTTATCTTATTTCAGTAAGGGAGTCTCCTTCTTCCAGCTCTCACCCACAGAAGTCTTGATAGCATATAGGATAGTACAGGAAAATTGCAGTGACCTGTACTTTTATTAACATGTTTAGATTGAGATTTTTAACCCTTCTTTCCTTTTTTTTTTTTTTTAAATGCATCTTCTGGGCCATTTTGGAATTCCAGGTGCCTCAGAAAAGCAAATATTAAATAATAGTCTAACTTGTTAGAAGCTTCCATAGCAGGAAATGTGAGCAATTAACAAAAGTAATTCACAGCCATGACTTGGTGTTTACTTGTGAGCTTTTTGCTTCACAGGGGTAAACCCGTAGCTTGGCTTTTTTAATGCCCTGAGCAGTCAGAAGATGATGGCTTCAGCAGGAGTTCTGTTACCAATGACTTTGAATATAAGATCATATGTGTGAGTACTGAGGGATCTAGATCCAGAGATCAAGATTTTGTCTTTAGAAGAACAAGTGTTACAAAAACACTAGAGTCCTGTGGTTATCTTACTGGACTCTCCACCTTGTAGCATGTATGGTTAGTATGTTTGGCATGTTAGTGAATGCCAAAGCAGAGTGGACCATCTCAGCTTAGAGATAAGGAGCAGTTTCCTAAATCATCTCTAAGATTTAAAGAAGGTTAATTTGCTGTCTTGACTACTACTTCCAACAATCTTCCTAACCAAGACAGTTGTTTTGGTCCAGAGTAGTTGATGGGATGCCTTGAGTGTGGTCGTGGTCCATACTATTCAGATATTTCTGATATAGTAGCGAACTATTAATGTGTATTTCTGTTGGAGATACTTGGAAATGTAAGAGGGTTGCTTGTTATTTTTCTAGAGCTCAAATTTTGGAAACAAAGCAAGGAAGTTGAGATCAATGTTCCTATGAAGTACCAAGAAAATGTGTGTGGCTGTCTTTCAGTAAGAGCAGAATCTGCTTTTGAAGACTGGTGAATATTGTGCAGAGTTTGATATCAAGGGTCCCGGATCAAAGCACATAAAAAGCTATTGCATAAAGCCAAAAGCACTTAAGATCTAGCCATGATCTCAAAATGAAGTAGTACACTCCTAACTTGTCTGGGTACTTTTGGCTGCTAAAAAATGTTTAAAGTTGGCTTAAGTAGCTGTGTAGTGGCTGATTGTATAATGTGACAGTAAGACCATGGAAGCTGTAGCAAACTCAAACCCTAGGCAGCACAACTGAGGTAGGCCCAAGATCCACAAGGGGTTGTACCCATAAGGGAACTGGGCACCAACCTGCCAGGACTGTGAGTGCCTGTTGCAGTTGCCAGCAACAAGTCAAGCACCTGCTCTTGCCTAGAAAATGCTGACATCCAGGATTAGAAGCTGCCTGGAGCTGAGTTTTGGCCCTTTTGATGAAAAGCATGGCTGTCAAACATAGGCAGCCCAGAAGTGTCAAGGAGCTGGGTGTCCTGGGCTGAGGGGCAAAAAAGAATAAGTGTAGAACTGCAAGTCTGGCCCATTGCATTGTACCTGCCGTGTGTATATGGGTTTCAAAGGAAGGTTGAATCAGTGTGCATAGAGCTTTAATTCTGAGTCTGATATGGATTACCTTGTACTATGTGAAGGATTTGATTTCAAGCAAAATCTTGGAAGTGTCTTGTACCATTATCCTCTCTGCTCCTAAGCTTATTATTAGGGATTCCACATTCATTCTTGTAGACTTTTCTGGAGCTTTTACAATCTGATCTTCTGTCATTTTTTTGAAAAAATAAAAATTTAACTGTTTTTTTCCCTTTTGATGTTGGATGGAAATACTAGGATAGTTGTGGGGAGGTACAGACACTTGTGACACATCCAGGAATATTTGGTACATTTTGTCAGGAAGTCTAAGATGCTTCTGAGCTCAGTGCTCAATACCTCACCTATCCAGCTGAGGTGGGGAGAGGGGGTAAAAATCTTTTTGTGGACACAGACTGAAGGACTATGCTCATTAGTCTGTTATTGGGATACAATAGCTTTACAAGCCATGAGATGCTCTTTTGCTGATTCCCACCTAGGAATGCCCACCTGTATGCAATTCCACCAGGTCTGTGGCCTAACAGATGGTCCTAACTAATGAAAAGAGTCCTTTTAATTAGTCCATCTAAAGACATTTATCCACACTGGTGGATACTCCGAATAAAGTTTCAGTGACTGGGATCTGTGTTGCTGGCTTCCAGCAGTCACCATCTGTTTGGTGGCAGAAACTGGCCATGGTATCGCTGCTTGTATTTCCCACTCCATTGGGCTGGAAACAGGTTTAAAGTGTGAGGAGGGAGGGGGGACAGGTCTTCTGATTACTGCCTACAGCAGTTTGAAAGATGTGGTATCCCTGTTTCCAGACCTAGGATTACAACAGCTTATCCTGCTATCTCTAGCAGCAGTTTCAGAAAGCAGCTTTAGAAGTCATTCTCATTTCCTCTGCAGCAGTTTTTTTAATATTTGAGAATACCTTTGGTGTATTTGCTAAGGTTCTTTCTTAGGCTGTTGGCCTATTTCTTAATTGAATATTGAAAATCCCTGTATTTTTAATGACTGTTACAAAATAATCTAAAATAATTAGAATTAGAAATGTCATGTCAGTAATGCTTATTCTGAGAGTACAGGAGTTTGCATGCTAAAGAAACCTCACTGGCTGCATATTAAAGGAAACCACTTAATGGCGACATTCAATTAAAAATTAGAAGGGATGATAGGGTGTTGGAGCAGTACAATAGAATATTTGCAAGGCTTTATCACCCATGACTAGTTTTATTTATGTCCTCTGCATACTGGCAAACTAATTCAGTTAAGGGAATAATTAAACCAAAGGGAAATTACAAAATTTCTTGGAGAAGAAACACAGGCTAGTGATGAGAGAGGAATTGTGGGAACTCAGCATCTTTCAGGATAATTCTGGCTATGTGTTGTTTACATATTCAACCTACTTATAGCCCTTCCTAGGACTCTTCCCAGATCCTCCCCACTCCCAAATGCTTCCCAAACTCTGACTTTATTTTTCTTCAAGCTTTAATGAAAGCTTTCTGCAGGAAAAAGACAGTGGAACTATTAGATCTTGTAGTTTTTAATGAAGACTTCCTGATAAGATTTGATCTGACAAAGTCAGAAGTCTTGAGAGACCTTCCAAAATCATTTTTTCTGTCACCTTGCTTACTCTGAGTAAATAAGGGTGTATACCATTTATTTTCTGGTTTCTGTGTTTTCATTGTCACGACCTTAAGCTTTTGCTGAAATGCTTTTTCTGTGTAAAAACTAAAACACTGATGCCAGCAATATTTCTCTAGGCAATATTACCTAAAAAATAATCCCCAAAGTAATGAAAATTACTAAAATAAAAAAAATTACTAAAAAAAAAAATGGCCGGAAGGGCAGGCTTGAAGTCACACTTGCTCCAGCTGTCAATATTACTTGTGGAACTCTCAAACTACTTTTACCAGTTGCTGTGTGCCTTTCTTTGACACTGGAAGACTGACTTCTGGCAGATAGGAAAGTTTAAGGTGGAGGTGTTAGGCCTGGCATCTGTCTTCAGGCAAGATTTAGCTCAGAAGAATTACCGGAGACCTCTTTGGAGAGGAGCTGTAGGGTAGAAGTCCAGCTCTTAGCACAATATAAAAAACATTAATCTGAGTGATGTTTTAAAAAATTCTCTTCTTAATTAGGTAGACTGAGATTTTCCCATATGAGTACCTTTGTGAGACTTATTGTGTAGTCTGAGATAGACATCTCTGTCTCTGGTTTTAGTAAATATATCAAACAATCTCAGTTTTATCTCACTGTGAAACAGCAAAATTCCTCCAAACAATTAACGCTCAGGATCTTTCAGGGCATGGGAAAACTGATTCTCACAAAGTTCTACTTCAGGCAGACTAGACAGCACAATTAATGTTTTGACATTTAAAAAAAAAAATAGGAAAAGAGCTGGTAGCTGGGTAGCAAACTGAAATGAAGGGTGGATTTTATAAAGACCAAGAGCTTAAAACACTTCAGAGAAAGAAACTGTCAGAGGGAGGAACATTAATAAGAAGAGGAAAAACGAGATGAATATAGGCGATGGTAGTCTATTGAGGAAGCAATGAGGTGAAAATCAGGAAGCCAAGAAAAATCTGTGTGATGAGAGAAGGAATGGAAAGTGAGCTGCAGATAAGGACTAATTTCAACAAGATCCTCTGAGAAGGGAGGGGTGATGCAAGAAGATGCTTGTTCTAGGTACAAAAGACATACAGAAGAAGACAATAGCTCTGGTTTGAAGACCTGGCAGTCCTTTGGAATTGAACCTTTGGTTATGATAGTGGGAGTTTTCAGACAGACTTGGTCTCGAGCTTTAAGCTTCTGGGGTTTCATTTAAAATAGATTTTTTTATTTTTATTTTATAATTATTTTTTTTGGTGAAAGGTGATGAAGTTAGAAGACCTGTCATCAGTTACTTTTCATACTTTTCAAACGAGCCAGTCTTGACTTTTGTAAATAACCTGTGTTGCCTCAAATGCATAGACTATGAGTTCAAGTGAAGCTGGAGTTTTCTTTCCTGAGCAGATTTACACTCAGGATTAAGTGCAAATGAGGTATGGTTTGGGCTGGTCTCTCAGGCTTGAAGCTCCCTTTGCCAAATTCCCCACTGAGAAGTGAGTTTATTTCTAAGCCACTTAAAAGGCAAATCCTGTGTTGTTAAAGCCGAGTATCATTTTAATGCTGTTAGCAACTGGCAACCTAGGAGGACTGTGTTTATCCAAAGGACAGGTGTAGCAACAACCCTGAGCTTCACTCATGCTCCTTCTGATATGCTGGAATAAGTTTGTAGGCTTTTCTCCTAGGATAAATTGCTTTCATTACCTGTGGCCATGGAGCTGGTTTCTACACAAAGTATGCCTGGAAAACCTGACTGAGTTAATGCTCATGTTGCATATGGTTAGATTTTTCTCTGTTGCTATCACTAGTCGAACTCTGAAGATTATAGTGGCTTGGCCTACAGTTAGTTGGAAACGCCTACAATTGACGATGATCTGAAGATAAGAAGAACATGCAGTTTTCTCAACAGATCTTTAGCAGCGGTGCAGTAGTGTACATTTTTTCAAGTTCATGGAATATCAGGCAGGGATCCAACTCTGTTTATTTAACAGCTTCAAATAGTAGAAGATGTAATATCTGGTGCTTTCATCATAAATATAAATGCCTACAACTTGAGCAGCTATCTGAGCAATTACTCTCAGTAATGAAAAGTTTCTGGAGTTTCTTCTAAGATTCACCAAAGTCGTGTCAAGGTCAAGTACCCAAGTCTCTGCTTTTCAAAAAGCTGATTCAGGGGCAGGTAATAGAAAGAGATCTTGATTAGAGAACAAATTATGATATTTGAAAGCTTATTTTTCTTATTTTGCAGAGCAAAATTCATCTTTTTTGTGTGTGAACTGAAGCTGGATTGAAGCTTCAGTTTCCAGGAAAAGCTCTGCTTTCATTCTGAAAATGAGTGAAAATGTCATCATGGGCCTTGCCAAATCTGCCATCAAAAATGTCATTAAAATCAGTAACTTCCTATAGAACAACATCTTTTGACAGAAATTGCATGGTCGGAACTTCTGTGAGCAGAGCCATTCATTACTATTCCAGCCTGTGTATTTCATTTTTTAGGGTTTTTGCGGTTTGAAGTTTTCCAAATGATTAAGTTCTTCTGTGAAGGAGCATAAATCAGCAATATATATACAGAAAAAAAGAGGAGGGGAGAGAATGTGAAAATGGGTTGCTGAGAGCAATGGAAAAAAAAAATTGTAATTACAATTCAAATTGAACATCAATGCAAGGATATATTTTCCTCTTTCTTCAGCTGTCTTCATCTGGGTTACCTTTCCCTTTTCTTTTGTGCATGTTGTCTGAGTTTTAGTTATACAGTATGCACAAGAGAAGTTAACTTTAGCTGTTGTGAGTTATGGTTTTGCCTTTCATTTTCCTGCAGATGTTCTGCACAGCAAGATGGGCTTGTTGCGTCTGTTGCATTCTGCCCACAGTATGTTACTAACATGCAGCTGTGCAGAAACATCTGGATAGCTTGACTTGAAAGTATTTTGAATGTGTGCATGTGAATTTTTCTCTAGTTGTGTAGGCATGGTGTAGTGCATTCCATGGGCCACTGCTTCTCTGGCATGAGCAGTGGAGAACTTTGATGTCGTCTTGTTCTGTCTTTTTTCTCCTGTGCTGCATTTTTTTTTTTTAAATACTTCTAGCTTCTTCCAGTAGGGCTGGAACACATATGAGCTTTTATTTTTGGGATGGAGAAGTGGGAGGAGAAATAGGAAGCTGCTTGTTCTAAGCTCAGGCATTGGGTGCCTGCTGACCAGCACGTATAGGCTCAGAAAATGGATGTTGTACTGAAATGATACACTGGAAGCTGATTATATAAATATCATGTACCTTCCTTGCTTTTTACACTGCTGCCTTCTTTAAATATCCCCTTCTACCACTCAGGTCTTTCTCAGCTTCCCCTAGTCTGACCTTTTCCCAATCTTAATATTATTTCAGACTTTCTAAGCTTCTTGAAGCTTCTAGGTTTTTTGCAGTTCCAATCAGTTTAGTACTGTGGCTCCTATGATATCTTTAATAGAAACTGCAGTGGTTCTGTATGCTTTAACCCTCTTAGGCTGAGTTGATTTGCATGCTGCATCCAGAATTTTAGGGGCTAATATAACGTTTTTGGCTGGTTGCTTGGAGCACTTAGTGAAAACCATACTTCGTGAGTTTCTCTACACTGATCATCATCTTTGCTTTGAGGGACTTCTTGGCTTTGGTTGGACACAGCTATGTTTCTTCAGGATCTGACAGAAGATATGCCAGCAACATATTTTATTTTTTTTTCCCTAAAAAGCAATTTGACTTTCTGATAAACTTGACTGGACATCTTCTAAACAGATGATGAATATTATCTTTTTCTGATCGTATTTGATCCAGCTGCTACTGAGCTTGAGGGAAAGTTTCCTGCTGCTTAGGGAGAACTGTGCCTCTTGTGCTAGACTGTTTTTTTTGTTTGGTTGGGTTTTGTTGTTTTTTTGGTTTTTTTTGTTTTTTTTTTTTTTTTTTTAAGTTGCCCACTAAATTCTAGTTTAATGCTATACTATTTTATAACTACTCATTTCCAGTTTTTTTGAGGTGGTTGTAGCTAATGGGAATCGTGAGGTTAGATTTCTGGCCATATTTCACTGTGATATAACATCTTTTGCTTATTCTGTCTCCTCTTTTCTCATCAGTTTCCAGGTCTTTAATAATCTCCTAATTATTTAGCTTATAGTAGTGCTGGTAGGGAAATCTGATGACTGAAAATTTGAAACCTTTAAAGGTTTCCAATTTAAGCACCTTTGAAGGTTTCTGGTTTTCATTGCTGTTCTATGGGTGCAAACCTAGAAGTGACTAAAGCCACTGACTTCCTCTCTAATTGCCTCCGGAGTCCTAAAATGGCTAATAACCTAATTAGGTAGGCTGAGAAGGAGCTGTCTTTAGTAAGGCTTACTGCTGCACCTATGCAATTGAGCAAATGTCAGTATGCTTACTCTGCTTGTGGTTTTATTTGGCCAGATGTGAGCCAGATGTGAACTAGTATTGCTGTCTTAGTAAGACGTTGTGCTAGTAAGCCTTTTCTCTCAAGTAATGCCAGTTTATTTTGGCAGGAGACTGGAGACTAAGGGAGCAGATGATGTGTAGGCTTACCTAGCTGCACTTAATGGCAAGAACTTTCCTACTGATGGGGAGAAGTTAGATTTGTCAAGGGATGATATATAAAGTGTAGCAGGCTGTGATTAGCTTCGAGGACAGCTGTATGTGAAGGTCTATCTTGGGCTTCTCTGTGGCTTTGCTTATTGACCATCAGTTTCCCCTGTTTTCCATACATGTGTTTTTAGCAGCAACTGGTCTTTCCACTGGGTTTCAAGATCTGAGGACTGTATCAAGGGCCATAAGAGAGCTTTATTATTTATTATTACTCCCCTTTATGTATATTCTCTGGCTCCATCTGCCTCACAAGTCCTCAGCCATTGCTGTCCACTGGACAATAGCACTGAGGAAGCTGTGTGAATGGGACTCCTACTTTGCTCCTCCTGTTGTTTCCCTTTTATTTTTTTGTTTGCACTGAACAATGTTAAAGACGTTACAGTAGAAGTTATCCTTGCAATACCTAGGAAGATAGTATTGGTCTGGAATTTTGAATAGTTCAAATGTGAGAATAAATCTTAGAATAAATAAACAGTTGCTGACCTTGGTTTTTTTTTAAGGTAAAGCTAGCTTGGATGACCCTTAGAATGGTGGCAACCAGAGTTTGTTGTGGGATCTTATTTAGTCAGTCTCTTAGGTGTTCATTTTGAATACTTGTGTCTCAGTTTCCAACCTATTTTATTTTTTTTTGTGGCCTACCTGGTGAATGCTAAGTTGTGTCAGCAGGTAGTAGACTAGGGGCCTTTCCGTTCTTCATTATTTCCAGTACGGTTGCTAAAGATGCTCTTTAGATTGAGGTCTTACTACCATCTGGGTAAGATGCTGAACTGAATTCTGGCTGTTGGGTTTGGGCTAAACTCAATTTTTTGTGAAGTGTTGTCAACTGCAAAAGGAGTGTCTTGTAAGCTCTTCTCATGACAGCTGTAACTTGAGAAAACTTTGAGAATTCAGTAGTTCCTGAAGCTGCTCTAGGTAATATCAAAATGGAAGGTATAAATATTTTTCCTTGGGTTTCTATCTTGGACCTACAACTAAACCCCAGAGGACTTTCTTTTCGATCCAGAGATTTGAATCAACACTCAGTCCTCTTGTCCAGTGTCTTGGAGGGCAGGGTTGATGTTAGTGTGAAGTTGTAGTTCATGACTAATGTAATGTTTATTGTTCTGACAGTTGGTTATCAATTATGGTGAAAGTTTATGTATGCGGACAGGCCCTGGGGAGGTAGTTCAGTGTTAGTGAGGTTATTGTTTTGCAGATGTTTAGAGTAAGATGAGCTTTATCTGTTTAAAGCTGTTTGATTGTTGGCAGCCCAATCTACATAAAAAATTTCCTTGAGCTTCTGTTGTAGGACAAAACGCTGTAACCCACTCTGGACTCCTGTGCCTTTTTAGGCAAAGGCACTTTAAAAAGTCCTAGAACAGTGTCTTTCTGTTTTATTAATGGAGCAGGGTTTAAATCCTGCTTGACCTGTGAAAATCTGAAGGCAGCCTTACACGTGTTAGTAACATCCAGATTGGATTAGTGTAATTCTTTGTTTGTAGTTCTGCCAGCATCATCATTCAGAAATTACTGCTTCAAAACACAGGAACGAGAATGATCTCTAGTGCTGCAGAAATAAGCAAGCTAAACAATCCAGATGTCTCTCTTCAGAGGCTCCCAGCTCTAACAAAATTGGCTGGAACATCTGTTTTCTGTCTTAAACTCTTTAATGATTATGTTCCTAATTGTTTGACTGGGTGTCTGTGTAAGCACAGACCCAGCCATTTTTGAGTTAATGCTGGCACTAAAAAGCAATACTGAATAGATAAAATACAATCAATTTATATGAAGTGCTTTTAAAATAATGCCTTCTTTGCTGTGAATTTTCTGTCAGAGTTTTCGTTAAATTGGTTTCTTGTTGGTTGGAACTAGTACAGCTCCTCAGCTAATGGTATGTTGCAGTTTTTAGGATGACTGTTTTAAAAAGTTGCAGTCCTACTTTGGGATACCTACTTTGTAGACAGACTCAGTCATAGAGGGCATGGTTTGGTGTTCTTACTGAGACAGGACACATATGAAGACTAGAGAGCGTATCTATTTCTGTTCATTGCTTTGTAGTTGGTGAAAGAACAAAGCAAATGCTTAACTTTAACCACATGCTTCGCTAGAACATAAGAAAATGTTCAAAAGCTTCCCTATGTACTTTCTGGAATTAGGTTGTATCAAAGCTTTTATGTTCTTCCAAGCTAAATGGGATTTCTGCATATTGTTTTGTGCAGCCCCCTCCAAATGGGACCTTGGTCCTGCAGAAAGTTTTCTGGGCTTTCTCACAGCCATTGCATCTGAGTCTAGAAGGTTCCTTTTCTGAAAACATGGAAAAACCACTCACCAAGGGGAATACAATAGCATGTGCTTCTGTTTTCTGTCAGTTCCACTCGCACAAAGTGACTTTCTCTGTGTGACTCTCTTGTTAAACAATTGATGCCAGAGGGTAGATCAAGAGCGAGCATATGGAAAGCCTCATGTAGTTTCAATGCTATCCTCTCTGTTTTTGTTACCAATATAATTCTGCATCTGTGCCACACAATAAAAAAGGTCAGCAGAACTTTTTAACCTTCCCGGATTTAAAGTCATGGGTGTTTGTTGTGAGCAATGCGAGCATGGCCTGTTTGCTCTTAGACAAGAAGCAACAGAGATGCATGACACGGGGAGTTTGCAACAGGTTATTTCTTCTCAGTCGGGGTTTATCAAGCCACCAGTGTGGTGGTGGTTACTAGAATGAGTACACTCCTACTTTCCTGTTTCCAAAACTATCACAGCAGTGAAACTGGAGGAGTGTAAGTCTTCCCATGTGCTGCTATTTTTAACGTTGCTTCGGTAAGGTTGTTTTTGAAGATAGAACTACCAAATACTCCTCCTTTGTAGATCAATCTTCTCCTACCCAGTTTAGTCTCATTCATAAATTACTACTTAAGTCTTCTCTGTCAAACATATTTTTAAAAATAAGAATTTTGGTGTTCTCGTAATGCAGAAGTGGTTTGCACAGAAAGATGAGTCGTGGATTATTGGGAATTTGAGTAGGGAAGTCAAAAGGACATTTCATCAACAAAATATGCTTTTCCAATGTCATTCTTTCAGTATCATCATGCCTTTAATTCAGCATGCTAGATTGTTGCATAGAAAAGCTAAGACTTTCTGCAAGATGCTTATTCTTAATTTCTATTTACAGAAGAAGCTTTTGAAAGTGCTTGAAATGTTTTGCCTTTGGGTGTGTTTGGAAAATTTAAATATTCTGAGACTGGAAAGTATGAATTCGTCAAAATAGGAAATTGTTCACAGGATAGACTGGCTTCAGTGCAACTTTACTTGGTTTATTTTTTGTGAGAGCTGGAGAGAGTGTGAGGCACCCCAAAAATGTTTGACCATCTGGGAGAATAAAGTTTAGGAATACAGAAATTTCAGGGAAGGGACTAGAGCTCTATCATCCTCAGAAATTATGATGGTGCAACAAGTACCTCAGCTAATTTACAGTAGTCCCCACGTGTGTTTGTAGTATATGGCAGATCTGAGACAGTTTGAATTTGCTTAACCGAGAGGCTGAAACTGTAGATATTTCTGATAAGCTCATAGCTGGCTGTTTATATGGTTTGGGGAAGATTGAGGACACAAGCAGGTTACAGAGCATACACCAGGCCATAGTAACTGCTTGTAACACGTGCCCAAGAACCAAGCTAAGCATGAACAACTTGAATTTGTTTTAATTATACTGGTCCAATTTCTGTTTTTAACAAGATGTTCCCCCAAAGCACTGTTTCCATTGATAACTCTGCACTTGACATCTGATTTTACATCCGTTGTGAGTGCTGGTGTTGCATGGATAGGTTGCTGATGTTCACGCAACAGTTGAAAAGTTAAATACACATCTCTGTTGCCAATGTGGGACTCGCTGAGTGGGTGAGATGCAAGAAATCAAGACGGAGGACAACCTTAAAAGATCTTCTCTGAGCTGGGAATGTGCTGAACACAAAAGTGTGATACATTTCCCATTATTCTGTCTCTCAGCACAGTGAAGTACTGTGAATAAGCCACCATAAGGGTTAGAAAAAACATGAGAGGCTGTGTATGGATGCGGATTCCTCACACACTTTAAGCTCTTTATTTTGTGATTGATATTCTTTAAGCATGTGATACACATTGCCAGCCTTTACTTAAAATTCTATTCCCCCAAATGATGTTAAAATGTTGCAACAATTCAGCCGGGAAATGTACAGTACAATTTCTTTCCTTTTAAGGGTTGAGAGGTCCTTATCTAATGTTTCTAACAGTTCATCTGTTAGGTTCTTGCTACCTCAGACTGAGCCTTTTATTTCAAGAGAAATTGCAAGAGATTTAATGAAGGGAACATTTTGGAAACCAATTTTCAGTATTCTTTTCCTAACGGGATTAAACTGCTAATGTAAATGTTCACAATAAAACAATACTCACACATATGATGAAATTTGAGATCCAATAACTCTCTGGCATTCACACACTTGGAAAGAGTTGATTGAAATTAGCGTACCCTTCATGTGCCCCTGCCTTTTCTCTCGATTTGTTACACTATCGAGAGCATCGAATAGAAATTCCAATGGATTTTAACTGATTAACCCCTCCCCTGCAGTAGACAGGTTATAATGAACCTCAGTTTGGGGGATGTGGTGGGGGTTGTACTGTAGACCTCCATCAAGGTACATATTTGAAAGTGACAGTATGTATTTTCACGGTATTGTGTTCTAGAAACATGTTAAAAGACTTTTCTGCAAGTGAGGGAGGAAAGGGGATGGAATTTTTCTCTTTGATTACGGAGTATAGAGACCATAGATTTTCCTCCCATTAGAAGTTTAAATTTATATAAGTAAGGGAAAAGGAAAACCATACTCCTGGCTAGAGTCAGACTACGCATCTTTTTAGTGAGGGAAAAAGCATTTTATTTTCAGAACTAAAATGTTCTGACTGCAGTATTTAATATAGCACTGGATTTTGTTTCTTGCTTTTGGTGTTTAAAAGGGAGTTCTCTCCCACACAAACCACATGGGTGTCTGACAGGAACTGGTTAGGAGGTTTGTTAGTATTCAGTAGCCTGTCATTTTTGGATGAATAAACATTTAAGGGGTGTGATATCTAGCCAACCAACCAGGAGAAGTCTAGGGTTTTGAGATTTAGAATAGAAAACTGGCTCTGATGGCAAGCACTAAGATTGAAGGATGGCAAAGAATTTCCCAAGAGATATGTATTGTATCCCATAAACCAGAGATGATATGGAAAGAAGTTGATGATGAAAAGGCTGGTTGTTGTTATAGACCCTGAGGGCGGTTCACAAAAATTATTTGTGAAATGTTTGTACAGATAAAGGAAAGCACCTAAAAGAACCCTTGGAGACTGATCATGAGGGATTTGAATCACTCCAATATTGATTGGGATAATAACCATGCAAAATCCAAGTAAAGCAGGCTTTTAGAGCTACTCTAGTGTAGCATTGCTTTCATAATGCAATTTGTTGAATGGTCAATATAGCCAGAGGATATTTTGGACCTAATCCTTGGAAATGAATCAAGTGCTTTATGATTTAATAAGGCTGGAAAATGGGTACTACTTGTATTTGAGTAAAACCTTCTAGTGCTATCATCCAATTTGAAATACTTGTTAAGAGAGAGCACTAGATGAAGCAACACGAAAGTGACTTTGAGACACTGTAAAATGCCCTGAGGTATTTTGATTAGAATTCATCAGTTTACAGCACAAGAGTGGGATGGCAGTCAGAGGGATTGCAGCTGACATTCATCCCAATTGCACTGAATAAGTGTGTGAGCAAAAGGGCAGCAGATACCATTGTGGGAAAACGGCTCAAGGCAGGATGTAGGCAACAAGTGTGCAGATTTCAACATACAACTGACTGTATAAACAAATCTGTTTTAAAGATAATTGAGAGCAAACATGAATACTGAACATGAAGAGCCATGTGGTACATTCTGACTTGAGGTCAAGGGTTTTCCAAATATACCAGCAGTAGTGTGTAGGTATGTGGAGAACTGGTTCCCTGAGGAGCTGCGGACAGAGCTGAAGATGGAGAATGAAGAGACAGCTGACACTTTATTTGAAAAAGCAAAATAAAACTTGATAGTTGCTTGTTTGTGGTGTTTTATGGTTGGTTTTGTTGTTTGGGTTTTTTTTCTTCATTTAGAGAGAAAGAAATGTGTCTCTGTCAAGGAGATGGGTGAATTTGCTAAAATTTGAAGTGGCAAGAACCACCCTGTAATGTAGTCACAGATAGTCTGAAATTGAGTTTGGGTTTATCTATCTTGTATTTGGACTTTAATAAACCAGAAGTTTCATGGCTGTTATGGCTTAGTCTATGAAAACTTATCCAATTGTCACATCTTTGAAGAAATGATGTTTTCTTCCTAATGCCTGTCAAACTTGCCTCACTCCTTCAGTGTGATTAAAATAGACAGGTTTTCTAGTCAGGTGAAATCCTGCTTATGTTTGCTGTCAAAAGAGTAAACCAAACCCACTCCAGAACAGTTGTTTGATGTGCTCAGTACTGGTGTTTCAGTAGCAATGAGAGATAGATGATTAGTTACACCAGTAAGTCCCCCTGATGACACCTGTTACCTACACACACTTCTGTACTCAGCAGGCATTGGTACAGAGGAAAAAAAAACAACTGGCTTTGAAACTTCAGACTTAATGCTTTTGTTTCAGATGGGAAGATAATGCCCCCAGCACCCACCCTGCTGCTTCTGACATTCTTAAAAGTTTTTCCATTTCAGTGTCCCTTGGAACCTCTTTAATTTACTTGCACTAACTGTTTAGTTTTTATGTACACATTAGAGAAGTGGTATCTTTTATTTGTTGAACATAAAAGGTTGGTTACATAAAGTATATTTTTCCATAAGATCTCATGACTGCTACCTGATTTTTATCTCAGGCTAGCGGAAAAATGTGGTTTCTTGGGTAATGGAGCAAACTAGGGAGTATGTATTGAAGGAACAGTCATGCTATACTGACTAGGAATAGGATTTGGTGGGTCAGCTATAGAAACCTCCCTGAGGGCATCAGCCTAGTTTATAACTGTAGTTAAAAATAAAATAATAGGCAAACTGTATACTCGCATCAATTTCTGGAGGCCCAGAATATGGCCTACTTCTGTACCAAGTGCAATTTCTCTGTGTTTTTATGTATTATCTTCAGATTGGATCATGTTTTGCTGTGGAAAGATGCAATGATTTTTGAGACAGGATAACAAAGTAGTAATCAGCATGATACCTAGTCTTGACTGTCTTTTGAGGGTAGAATACACTATGAATTTGGTTTATTTTTATTATATTTTTTTTTTAATATCTCATTGCGTAACGTTTGCTGTTTAAATGACAGCTAACATAGGCAACTCATTCTTACTTGTTTCAGTAAGATAACTTCTTTTAAGCACCCTATCTTATGCAACTGTGTTCACCAGGAATTAAAACTGCATTTGATATTCCTCAGGAAGGTCTTTAGCTGCAGTTGCAAAATAATAAGTGGTACTACTTAATTAATCAAAAAGATGCTGCAATCACCTCAAGAAAGTGAAGTGTGTAGAGACCTCATGCATGGCTTAATAGTGAAAAATGATGGATTGTTAAGGAAAAGCTCTAGTCGTGCGAGTAGTAGTATTTTGACAGCACCCTATACTTTTGTGAAGCCCTGTCAGCTTCAGCTGTATGAGTGCAACAGTCCAGCAAGATGCTTATAGAGCCAGGGTGCATATAAGCAGCGAATGAGAGATGTTAGGCTGGAAAGGACTTTGAGAAGTAGCTCAGTCCAATGCTGTGCACTGACACAGTGTGGATGGATCTCCTCTGCAGCTGATAGAAATCTTCAGGCACATGTAGGGACAGTATAGGAGATTACATGACCTCTCTTGGCAGCCTTTTTCTGGTGTGTCATCAGCTTTAGTGATAGAAATTTTTTCCTACACCTCAGACTGAATCTTTTAAATGCAATTAAGCTGATTCTTCTAGTTTACCCTAGTAAACACATGAAGAAAATTGAATAATTGAACTTTTTTTTTAAAAAAATTATTTGTTCCTGGAAGTCTTTAGAAAAAGTTTCAGTTTGGTTAAAGGGCACAGATGAAATAAGTCAGAGAAAAGCAGTGAAAGTAACTTAGTGACTGGAATTATTTTTTATTCCATAGTTGAAAATACTGTTTTGTCGTGGTATTCTTAATGCTAGTGGTTCGTTTCCCTAATGCAGCAAAGCAAAGTGGTCAGCTTGCACACAATTTCGTAATTACATATGGGCAATATTATGTTGACAAACAAGAATGTATTACTCCACCAGCATTTTGAAGTACCATCTATTCTTCACAATGAAGCATTTATAAAACAGACTGTCTTTCTAGAGCATTTCATTTTTGCATGACTAATTCCATGTCGTAAGTTACAAGGGCAGTTTGTTTCTCCTGAAAGATGCTGCCCACATCTCTCACCCCATATATTTATTTGTCTGGAGACAGTTAATGAAAGGAGACCATTTGAGACACAGTTTTATTTGAAAGATCATCTACAGGCATGGTAATAAGAATAGAAAATATTGCAAGACAGTTTAAAAAAAAAAAGGGGGGGGGGGTAAACAAACCCCGTTTTGTCAAAAGATAATCTGAGAAACACACTTCCAACTCTGACTTCTTCCAGGGCAGCTCTTTGCAGACAAACTTGTTTGCCAATAAAACTATGTTGATTCTTTTGGGGGTCTTATGAGTAATGATTTCTAAGGTGCTGTTTCCCAGCACTTGGGAACAATGTTCCATGAGAAAGACTATCTGTAGTTGCCTTATTCCATGTACTGTCTCCCTAAAGGTCTGACAGGAAGACAATACATACATGGATTTTTGGCCTGTCCCAGCGTTGCATCTATAAGAACTTTTGGTCTTCATAGTATAAACTAATTATGTCCAGACTTCCCTAACTGCCAGATACTCACTTAAATGAGATTCATGGGTAACAAAAGCTATGTAATTTTCTTACCATTGAATGACTGGAAAACATTAAACTGAACTCATGATGGATAGTGTATAATCAAAAATGGAGATTTCAGAGAAAGAATCTAGCCTACTAAAATTAATCAGCTCTTCAGAGTTTCAGGACTGTTTTGCTTAATAGTAATTGGCCACTTGAACCCTCACGAATGTCATGATAGTACAGACTTACAGAAGAGCAATAGTTGTTTTATAACTGCACATGCTCCTTTCTGAATGATTCCTCTCTTCCTTCACAATCTTCTTTTCTGTTAGGTTCTGACCTTTGCATTTGGTGTTTTTTCCCTGTTACGAGCATGAAACCATTTTTTATTTGATTTGTAGCAGTAATGTATGATTGACCGGGCATTTTGCTTTGTTATTACAGAGATGACTAGCCCTCTCAAAAACATATACAAGGATATACAAGCCAAGGAGCAATATTTTTATGAAAATAAAAGAAACCTAAAAAATATGATTAGAATTTTCACTCCTGTAACAGTGTTCTATGGGTTAGTGTTAATTTTATTGCCTGTTTCATCACAATTGAAAAAGGATTTGCGCATCTTATTTCTCAAGAACTCCAGATGACAAGTCCAAGTCTGATATATTTTTGTTGGCTAGGCACAGCAGGGTTGGTTTCTAAGTGATCTACTGAAGGAACACATACTGTGTTAAGGTGTGATGTAGCAAAAAGGGTGGAATACCCCTTTTTAAGACTGTGTTTTAAGAAAGAGATGACAAAACAGGAGATGAGTCCATGGGAATCAACACGAAGGGTAAGAAAACATGGTTGATACAGAAAGGGTGAATAATTTTCTTTCATTTTGCAAAGGATAAGACTGAGGTGAACATTAACATGCCATAGTGCACTTTCTTAGACTCTTTTATTGGGGCAAGCTATGTAGGTGGGTGAAGCGAAATCATGTAAGAAATAGTAAGTGTCAAATAAATATTGCATATAAGATGCCTCTCATGCCCAAGAAAAAATAACTGGCCTCTTCACTGATGTGAATTAGCATAATCCATCAAAGTAAATGGTTTTTGACTTTGGGCTGAGACTGTTTGTGAGTTTGTGTTGAGAAATGCCTTTCACCTCTTCAGTGTTTTGTCCTGAAACATCACTTTGAACTCCTACCTGAAGGTCACAGCTGGGATAAAGTCATTGTGCTGGTCATTGCACCTCTATAGTGAAACACATGTCCCAGATGTGATCCCAAAGACATAAGTAAGGAACTCAGGGCAGACAAGAAAACTGAGTGGTGTATCAGGTCAGTGAGAGAAGGAACCTAAATTTGGGTTTTCTCATTTTTGCCCTTTGGAGATAGTAATGATTTGCAAACCAGAGGTTAATTTGGCACAGAAATGCATGTATTGTATGTCAGGGGATCAAGAGTGCTGCCATCTTGGCTCTATGTTCAGTGTGAAGAGAACGCCAAAGTGTGCAGGGGCTGCTCTTGGTAGCACTGGTGTAAGCTTCAGTCATAAGTGAGCTTAATCCCTTTCAAGAATGGACTGTAAATAATTTTATTTCTGACTTTACCGTGACAGTACACAGTGTTAATTTATTTCTTTAGCTTGTTATTTTGTTTTATAATCTATATAAACCCACAAAAATCACAAGTTGTGAGTTGATTGGATTAATGCAGCAAAACATGAACTCTTGATCTTAGTCATTAATGGATGTGTTAAATGTGAAAGAGAAAAGGGGCAATGCCTAAAAAATGAGTGTGTTGGAAGAGACTGGAAAAAGCAGCCATTTAAAGAGCTTTTCCTGAGCATCAGGGAATATGGTGATTCTCATAGGAGCCTATAGTAAGAAAGAACCAAAAATATGCCTGGAGCCATATTATGGTTATCCAGCCTTGTAAGGATTTGCATTTATTTTGCAAGCAGATGATGGGTCTTTTCTATTGAGTTCTAACAGAAATCTCCAAAGAGATACAGTGTTAAATATTTTAGGATGACTGTCAGAATTTAGAGCTTTGTTTTTAGAGCTACCATGTGCTGTTCTGTTGATGAAGGACTGCTTTACTACTTGAACTTTGAGTTGTGTGTCTTGCTCAAAATCAGGTATTTTTACCATTCTGGTTTTAATTATTGAAATGATCAATCTAAACCTCATAGGCTTGATTATTTGATTCTTTTCCGAGTAACAAGTTATCTGAAGGCCGAGTTACTTATGAAATAGAAATTAATTCTGGGAAAAGAAAGCACAATGTGTTTTGTGGAATGGAGAGGGAGGAAGGGAGAATTATGTGCTCTTCAATGACCTTTAGTACATCAAGTTCAAATGTTTCCAACACTGTTTATAATTCTATATTGGCATAGGTTTAGAGGGAAAGAAACATATAGGAATTGCTGTATTGGATTAGATTAATTGCCCATTTAGTCCAATATCCTGTTTTCAATACTGGACAGTACCAGATGGATTGGAAAGACATGAGAAATCTCACAATGCAATGTGCTTAGCTTCTGTCACTTAATAGGTTAAGCCTTGGAACATGAAGCTTTGTATTATCAGTATTTTTTTTTTTTTTTCCCCCCTAATTCATGCTTAATGTGAATGTTTTCTCCAGACTCTTGTCTCAAAGAGGGAAACAGATTGCAGTAATAGATTTATTCCCTTCAGACCAGAAGGCTGGTTTTTTGCTGAGACAAAGTGTCTCCCAGCTCCCCCATGGGAAGGCAGAACTCTCCTCTGTTCTTGGTGCACAATCACAGCGGTGTGGAGAGCTGTTGCTGACTGTCTCAATTCTATAGTTGGTATTTAGATTAAGTCCCATAATGGATGACACACAGAAATTCAGGGCAGATAGAGAAGATATGTTATTCATAGTATCTGTGGATTGACCAAAATCTGGAATTTTGAGTAATTTAGTTGATGAATAGCAATGCTGGAATTTCTGATAAAAAAACAAACCAAAATTCCTAAAATGTGCATATGTTGCATTTAACTGTGTATTGAACAAAGGAAGACAGCTGAGTCTCCACTTGCATGGTGCTGAGTACCCCAAATCAACACATTTACTGAGGACTATAGAACCTCGAATGGGTGGCCTCAGAGGTTTTTTGTTCCATTTACATTAGACAAACGCCGAGGTCTGCTCCTCACCTTCTCCAGTTAAACTAGATGCATTAGCTACCCATCACATCCACCTTTGGTTTACGAAGTTCACTTCCACGCTTCCTTTATAGCAGAATTGTACACATTGACCTCACTACCACGGTCTTTTCAAGGCCAATATAACTGCTGTGAGCTCTTAAGGGACACTTGAGAATTGTTCAGTGGAGACAAAAAGCAGACTCAAAGTCCCATAGAAAAAGCTTTTTTTATTCCGCAGAAACTGTGGGGGAAAAAAAGTAACTTTAATTCACCTTTTGTTTTTTCAAGGTCTCTTAACGCTTCACTTAAATTCACATATAACATAATACACTGGATTTTTATGGTAGCAATATTTATAGTTCAAATTATTAACATCCTTAGAACAGACAATTGTTAATTAAGGCTGAGCAACTTCTTCTTTGGGGCCAGACTAAACAGAAAACCTAATGGAGTGTGGGTGTGCCAGAGCAGGAGCAGAAGGGCAGGACTTGCTACTCCCCTAGTTTGTAGGGCAATTCACTGTTCTGTCTTTAGATAATTTCAGTCCTTCTCTGGTCAGTGCTAAAGCCAATTCAGATGAGGACTGCAGGTAGAACTTCACTCTTCATGGATTGTCTTGAGAGGAACACCCTGTTTTCTGTGATTTAGAAAACCCTAGTGAAGAACAATGTGCCTTACTTACGGTTATCTTTACCATGCCAGAAAGAAGCTCTGTGTGCTACTGTTGGTAGGGTTAGTTATGGAGAATTTTGCATAAGTAGACATGGGAAGAAGTGGTTCATATAGAAGTGCTAAATAAGTGGCAGTAATAAAAAAATATAAATATGTATCATCCAAAATGGAAAACAGTGGCTACAAGCTAGTTATAAAGGAGAAATAATCAGAGAGTTAATTTTTTGTTAACAATCTGCTATTATAATACTAACAAAGATAACAGAAAAGAACAAAGTATGTAAAAAAGAAAAAACAGGCAGATGAGTTAGGGTTCGAACAGACTAAAATAATCAGATTGCTCCATGGGAGCAATGGTTGTAGAAGAAACTGTAGTGGGAACAACTGGGAGATGCCAAAGTGGCTGTATTACAGGAAGCTGTTGAGACAGGCAAACTGAGTTGCCCCGTCTTTTTCCATCTTCACAGCCTGGCATCTGATCTATGCTCTCCAGCCTTCTTGTTAGCTATGCCATAGTAACTCTGTTAAACCTGTTAGGTGGCAGCTCAGGTGATTTTTTTTTTTTTTTTTTAAATTTTTTTTTTTTTTTCCATTGAGATCACAGCTTACTCTGGCAATTAGTGTGACTTGTCCCGTGGCTCAAGCAAAATAAGTTTCTGCTAGTGTATTTAGGGCAAGAACCTTAGAGCTCGAGAATTGTCATTACAATTGTTTTTTAAAGGAAATAGCTAAAAAGCCAAGACTATAACATACAATTGTGATGTGCTGTTTTAAGACATGGAGAAAGTTACTAAATAGAATAACCCAAGTTTGTAATAATATTACCGGTTCTCTGGTGACTGCTGATATGTTAAAGAGATTCTCCGCCTTGTTCTGATGGGGGGCAAAGCCCATTCTTTGCAATGCTGTAGGGCTGTGGCTGTTCCAGACATGGAAGTAAGGGCAGGTTATTGGTTTAGCTAGTTGATACATAGTGATATAAGAAAAAAATGAACAACAGCTGAAGGCAAAAAGTTCACAGGACTTTTAAAATCTCGTTTAGTGATAAAACTCAGTCTGAAAGGGAGAGGGAGTGTTCTTGTGGCTTTGCTTAAGAAGGTTTGTGAGACGATATTTATCTGTCTGATCATGTAGTACAAACTATAGCCAAGAAAGACTTATGGTAATATACTGGCAGCATGATACAAACATATGGAGCAATACCTCTGACACACCATCCAGACTGATAGGCTGTTTCTCAGGTGTTAGCTGAGCAGTTTTAATAGGTGCTTTCCTATGTTGTTGTTTTGAAGCTGAATATGGATTTAGTTATGATTAATTGTAGTATTTCCCAGTTGCTGATTTGACTTCTCTGCTGTGTCACCTGTTGCTAATGGAACGTACATGTAGTGGGATAACTGAGTCATGACCAAGAAATATATACAGGTGTCACAAGCCCTAAGATAAATCTAATTTTGCAAAGTACCGAAGGCTATTCCCAATGTTGTCTTGAAATACACAAGCTGGAGAGCAGGGGCATTAAGCCAGAGTAGATACTGGTGTCCAGATAAATTTAAATGATCTCTAGCAGTTAAAAATGAAATGTGCCCACTGAAACTTCTCAAAATATATTCCTAACTGTGTTCTTATATACTATAACCATGGATTCAACAATGACTTCAACACAGTTGTTCAAAATTCAGGGTTGCCAACTCCACTGTTGTGGGTCTTTTTCTATCTGTAAGGAGTTGTGTTAACTGATTGAAGTCTTTTCTGTTCATGAACAAGTGCCACAGGAACCATAATTATTCAAGTATGATTTAACAGTATGTTTGTGTAAAACTGTTGCATCTTTTTTTCTTTTTCCTGGAGTGTACTGCATTATTCCCTATTTGGGTAGCAGCAAATAGATTCTTTTGATTAGGCAGATCAAATGTCTGCTGAGACCGTATGAACATAATGCTGACTGCAGGCAGGATTTACTTTGGGAGCCCAGAGGATGAAACACCCATACTACTGCTAATTGTCATCACCTACTCTGGGCTCCATGAAATGATATTCACTGCATGGCTCTGTAGTCCTTACCCTTCAGACTGGGGCTGTTCCCAGCCTTGTGTACAGGAGGCACCTGGGGCACGTGTGCATTTACAATTCTTGTTCTAAGACTGCTCTGCAATAACTTTGCTTTAGAGAACAGTCTTGTCAGTAAACGTTGTAGAGGCAGAACACTTTAAAAAAGTGGACAAAAAGCTATGAGGGTGCTCAAAGCAAAATTAACTGCGAAAAAGTAAAATCTCATTAAAAATGATTGTAGTTTGAAAGGCTGTGTGGAATATGCATAGCAAAAACCTCTCCAAAAGCTGGGTTGTTTTTTTTTTCTGTATCTTTAGCCTGCTGCTTCAGCATCAGGATATCTAGTGACTAGGGTTGATTTCATATCAATCACCACAGCTTTCTTGCAGTGGGTAGTATGTGTCATTGTAGCTGTAAGAAATTATTTCTACCAGGACAGAAATAATGGTTTATAGTACATCAACTTGGTTTCAGGATCGCACAAGACATAATTTACATGAGCTCTCATGACAGGTAGGAAATGAACTGTAGGTGCTGCTGTACTGTAGGTACTGCAACTGAGACCAGACTGGAATAATTTTTTAGTGTGAAAAGACTCTGTTAAAGGGTTTTCTGGATTTCTAGGGTTTCTCTGCAGGTTAGACTCAGCATTATTTACTTCAAGAAGCAATTTATAACTGGCCAGTTTGATTAATAAGAACAGTGTCTCAGATCCTCCTGTAAAGATTTAATCTTTGGCAAACTCCAAAGGCTATTAGAGTACATAGTGAGTTAGAAAGGTCTCAGGCTGCCCCAGCACCTCAGCTACCATGCACAGAGATGCAAAGTGATTAGAAGTGAACTCACTTTTTATTTCTGGCTGTTTCAGTAAAAGCTATGGATCTGGCTGAGAAGTTTCCAGCAGGACTTTGTAACCGGCTAATGGTAGTCTTTGACTGAAAGTTGTTACAAATTAGCCTAGTCATGAAAGGAAATGGCAGTGAGTGACAAGGTGTTTTATAAAAAACATTATCAAAAAGGGTCTGTATATTCTGGGGTTACATATGTTCAAATGCACTGGATCACAGAATAAAGACAGAATTGGTAGTTGCACACCACGAGCATCAACAGAAGCCTGCTGAAATCAGTTTTTAGTAAAGTTTGTCTGGTTTTGACTAGGGGACTGAGTCACAGGAAACTGCACTTTGGTGCTTCCTTCTGAAAACAGTGTAGAGAAACTGGGCTTAAAGAGTGCACAAGCAAAGACTCTGGCATAGTCACTTAGGAGAGAAGATGTGAAGACCCAGTACATTGATGTCTGATTGGGGAGGTGTTTAAGCTGTGAGGATCATGTGAGGATCAAGCACATACCTGTGTATGGAGACTTGAGTGCTTTCAGCAAGAGGAAGAACACTTCCTGTAGCTTGGAGTAATGGAAGAAAAAAAACCTGAGGCAAGTAGCAAGAAAAAGACTTCACACTGTGAGATCAGAAACTGTCCCACAGAAGAAACACTGGTATCCTCATCCTAGGGGATATTTAAAATCCAAAAGCTGTTGGAATCCACAGTGTAGAAGACTGCTGCCCTGACATGGAGTGAGGAGCTGAATAAATCCCTTTTATTTATCCTGTCTGGAAAAAAACAAGCTGGATTTCTACATCCCAAGCTGATAGGCACAGAGCCAGAGGACCTAGGAAAACGCTGTCAATGAACAAATTTGATTGGCACTTTGAGATTTGGTCAGTGTGAAAACTAATGATATCACATTTTAAAAGGACATGTTTTTATAAAGGAATTATTCCCATAAAAAAGCTTTTTTGATAAATACAGGGATCTGCTTCATTTTTGAAGAAAGTTTCTAAGACTGACAGCTCAGACATGTATTGTGGCTCTGACTGCTGGAAATTTCCTCTATTTTTGGAGTGCCACAGCGCTGGACGTAAGGTCACAGCAAAATCAGATTCAGTCTTAGCACTGTCACTTATTATAAACCTCAGCAACAGATGAGATTCAAATGTGCTTTCAGTGAATCTAGAGCTATGGTTTTCAGTCAGCTTAAAATTGAAGTCTATTAGGAGTTTAATGAGTGTGGAAGTGTAGCACAAAATGTGATATTTGAAAACCTTACTAGAGAACCAGTTTTGTAAGTCGTGGTGAGAAATGCATTTGTTCAAAAAGCGAGGAACTATTTTTAGCACTCACAAAATTCAAAATGAAAAGAGATTGATACAACATGTGCAATTAAACAATCAAATCTAGTGCTTAATTAAATTGTTCAGCTATAAGATGCCATGCTTCCTAAAATCTCAGAAATAATTATTGATCATCAAATACTCTGCCACTTCTGGGTTTGTCATCAGCTGAAACTGATGAATTATTCATGGATTTTAATTTAATACTGTAAATGCTTTTTGTGGTGATCGGTATCTGTGTCAAATGTCTAAATGCAAGTTGTTTTATTTCTTGTCTCAGTACTAGCCCTGGCTTGCTCACACTGCATGCTTGTCCCTTCAGAGTTGGACAAGTCCTGCAGCCTTATCCTGGGCAAAATACACAATAGCTTCTCTAGAAGGTGGTGCATGAGAGAAGATGGTTTTAGGGTACAAAGATTATGGGATAGGATGGTTTTTTGACTTTAATTAGCTAAACAGGAGAAGGGAAAAACCATTCACAATCAGGTTTCCTTGGAAGAGAAAAGCCAACAACTGCTTTAATTTACCACAATATTTGCACATTTTGCATTATAGTTGTGCAAATAGGAGAGTCTGAATCCTGCCTGCAAGCTTGTCTTCATAAATGCAATATAAAGCCTTCCAGGAAGAATAAAATCAGCCAAAAATATACAGCCCTCAGTAGGCATATCAAATTTATTACTTCTACTCCATTCAGTGAATGTTTATAATCAGCATGCATTTACACTTCTTGGGAAGAGCATTTTAGTAAACTGTACTTTTAAAGACCTTTTTTCTTCCTTGTGTCAATTGGGAATTTTATGTCTGAGCCAATACGTGCGAGTATATTTGTGTCTATGTATACATTAGGAATGAACCACCTGAGCAGGTTATTAGGTCAAAACCCAATTTTATCAACTATTTTCAAACTTACTTGGAGGAGTTTTCTCTCGGTGCTTGGAATCAGTGTTAAGGTAGAACCTACTTGTTTGCAATGACTGCAACAATAGTTTCCACAGTGGTGTCAAGCAGTTTATTTTAGCTATGGTATTACTCCTAGTATTAAAAATGGCAAAGCAACTATGCTGAGACAGAGAAGAGGCCATTTTTTTATTTCCCTTCTGTTTTCCTGAGTGCTGCAATACCTCTGTGAATGATGTAACTCCTATAAAACTAAACTTCAGGGATAATATTATTCTTGTTAAGCAAGCCCTTTGATTTCTGAGAAGACAGATGAGGGTTTTGGCACATCCATGCAGCCTGCAGATACTTTACATGGACGTTGAATTTGTGAAATTCCATCCACCCAGGGACTGTAATTATGTCTGTTAGAAGCTTTCTCTCTCTTCTCCCTGTGAGGTTTGAATGGGTTCAGACATAGGTGGGATCTGTGAACCATTCCAACTGTTATTTTGAAGTGAAAGGACTGTCGGGAAAACAGGAAAGATGTTGCTCTCTTTCCTGACTCCTCTGGGTATTTATGGACTATTTCAGACTGAAGTAAGGAGAACAAATGTAGGCATGGGGCTTACATCTAGGACTCCAAAACAAAGAATTAGGGTTTGGGCTGAGTGATAGGTTGTTGCTTTATTTCTGTTACA
The DNA here is from genome assembly GCA_028020825.1 of Podargus strigoides. Classification (NCBI taxonomy): domain Eukaryota; kingdom Metazoa; phylum Chordata; class Aves; order Caprimulgiformes; family Podargidae; genus Podargus; species Podargus strigoides. The sequence goes on along the minus strand of CM051624.1, from coordinate 9,944,230 downwards.
GAGATTTGTGAGGATGCATCTTTCTCCTTTGGTTGTATAGTCAGTTTTCATAGTTGCCTGCCTGTTGTGTACCAAGTTGATGTATCTATTGTCAGTCAAAAGCTTGGACAGAAGAGCTGTGAGGGATCAGGTTGAAGAGATCAGTAATGAGAAACACCTTATTTTTGTCCAAATCTGTGAATAGCAATATTGCCCTTTGCACAATGGAGTCACTCTGATACTGCTGTCACAGGCCTCTTGGGGTTGCTAGGATGGGATACAGATGGCTTTCTTCACTGTAATATCTTCAGAAACATTACTTGTTTGGTCTACTGTATATATACTTGATGTCTTTCCAGTCACATCACATTGATGTGGGCTGAGGGGACGGGAAGCTCACAACACCGGTGTGCGAGCAAGCCAGAGCAGAAGGTAACAAAGCCAGCACTTGCTGCTACACTGTTAATGTAGAGCATAAAATACAGCTTTGGAAGATCACATGCCTGTCATTATATCCTGGAATTTCTGCAATGTGCTGGTGAAGCAATGTTTCTACAGGTATATGCTTTCTGCTGCACAATTGCTATCAAGTTCTTGTGCAATTGTGTGTTCGGAATAGTGAGTCATAGAGCTTAACTCTTCTCAAAATATGAAAATTTATCTTAAAAAAAAAAAAAAAAAAGAAAACACACAGTTGCATTTTTTTGCTTTGTTTGAAAACCCTTATTTTCTTTCTACAAGTGGGAAGCATGTTCATCACAAGTGAGAATGAGTCCAGGCCAAGTTACAGCATTTGACTTCAAAGTATCATTCCAAAACAGACAGACACTTGTATGTCTCCATGTAAACAAATAGGCAGAGAAACAAGATTTTAAAAGAAAATCATCACAAAGGAGAACTGGTTTAGACATTGCAATAATCCAGGGTGCTTCGTTCTTCCTGTGGAGAACTTTATAGCTTGTTTACTATGCTGAAGTCTGTCTCTCACTTAACCAACTGCTTCCCAAGATGTTGACTTTGTCTAACCATGTCCCCTTCGTTCTTCACTGTTTTATTTCTCTTTCTGCTAGGATTCCAGAGTTTTTTTGCAGTTTGCAATATGCCTCCTTTGTAATTTTTTTTTTCAGCAGTTTTCTAATTCTGTCTTCTAGGCTAAGTGGTCATTGCCAAAAATGGTAGGCTGTGGAAAAAATCTGCCTCCCCTCTGTAAACAAGGAGACAGTATTTATGCCCAGATATTGGTTCAATGGAGTGTGATGGTACAGATATTCAAGTGGCCTCTTCTTTGTTGTAGTGTTTTGTTAGTGTCAAGTATTTGAGGTCTAATAGGTGACTTAAAGTTGGTGGATCAGCAGTGGTGGTGAGTACTGTGACCAGTGGAGTCCTGAGGTAGATATATAAATATACTGTACCTGCAAGACACAAAATAACACATTAGGGTTATAAACTGGCAACAAACCTCTTGCAAGGTTAGCATTGGCTTTTGCTGTCTCACAGTCATTATTTCGTAGTTGTTTGTGGTGATGTTGGCTTGGCTGCTTCAGAAAAAGAAGGCTATTCTTATCTTAAATGTACGGCTAGTGAATGAGTCCATGCAAAACCAGACTTTGAACAGATCTATGAGCTGTGGAGCTGCCCTGAGCTAATGAAGCGGTGCTGGTTTTCAAAGGGACACCAGGTTATTTTATGAACTGCAATGTTTTGTTTCTTGTGATGCTCAGGAAAGTTAACAAATCTCCCTTGTATTCATTTTTTTATACCAGAGTGAACTTCTTTAAGTTCTTGTGAATATTAAACACTAAATTGATTTCATTTTAGAAATTAATGTTTGCACAATGATTACAGTGAATTTCACTAATCTTTTTAAAAATATATTCAGATAGAGGTCCTGGTGTTGTTGACTCATCTTTGCTTAAGAACCTGGTGTGCAGCAGTGACTGATGTAGTAGTTGCTCCTTTCTGGAAATGGAGACATGGTTTGGTATGATGAGTGTTGTATTGTTGTTTAAGGAATAGAGACTGATGATAACTATAGAAAATACAGGTAACACATTTAAAAGATATAAAATACCTGTCGTTGAATGAGACAGTCCCTTGTGAATGTAGTTAGGAGGGCCTTATTTCAGGGGATCAAGATTTGAAAAGTGTGCAAGCTTACTACTAAGAGCAGAACAAGTCAGAGTTCAAGTGAGAATTTGAAATAAAATGTATACAACTGTAAACTGCAGGCCTGTGAGCTCAGATAGGTAGGAGGTTTTGTTTCTAAAGTCCATTTTTCAGAGCAAATATTATCTATAAAATAAATGGGCTTGTTTCTACAGGAAATTCAGATTTTCTAGTGCTTTTTCATACAAAACTCCCAGATATTCCAGCAAACTTGCTAACACAAAGAAAAAGTTGAGGGGTATGAAATCATCCAAACCAAAATGAGGCAAAAAGCTCTGAATTCAATTACAAGCAATCATAATCTGATGCCTGTCCCATTGAGGTAGTATTGCCAAGCCATGTGACAGCTGCTGGCCCACATCTGGCTTCTGTTCTCCAGCCTGATGATGCAGGTGCTCCTTTGCAGCTGTTTCCATGAGAGCTTTCCTCTGGCATGAATCCAGAATGAAGTGTAACTGTGCATCTTTGGCTTTTCAGTGAGGTGTCTCGAGTCTCCTGGGCCTGGAATACAAAAATCGCTATTGTGACTTTAGCCCAGTGATGGCTTCAGTTTGCTGTCACTTTTTCTGTATGTCTGGAATTGGGAATCAGCTGCTGTCGCTTCTTCCCCACACCTCAGCTTCCTTAACTACCCAAGGATGAACATCATGAGGACAGAATAGCAAAGTTATATTTGTGTTACTCTCTTCCAAGACAAGCGTGTGACGGAACGGTGGGGGACAGTCTGCCCATGACCTGTCCCTGTACATGAAAGCAGACCTGGCTGAGCCCTCCAGCAGTCTGTGTTGTTTTATTAAGGACCAAATCTGCTTCCTTTCCTGGGAAAGTGGAGGTTCAGAGGTACGGCTTCTGGCATCCTGTTTTTGCAGTTCACCTTCTAGCACGGCACAAGTGTATCCCGAGGCAGGGATGTAAGCAGTGCTGAGGCCTTAAGCAATAGTCCTAAAGAGCAGTGGTGCTAACCCTACTGCTTTTGAATCCTTCCTTCTTCTGAATTCTCTTATGAATTTAAGCATTGTTTGGTCTAAGTGGTAGTGTGGTTTTTCTTTTCCTTCTGAAACACCGAATTAAAGCAAAACCGAAACACTTTTCAGCAGGCATACTGTAAGACTGAAAGCAGAAACCTTTTAAATTTTTCCAGGTAAACTTGGGAAAAAATAAAAATCTATTTCTGTTGGGTTTAATAGAATTAAGACATTTTGCTGTAGTTGGTCTGGTCTGAATGTGTCGAGTCAGTTTAGTGTGTGCCTGAATCTGGTCAGCTGCCGTGGTGTCTCATTTTGCTGTTCTTTCCTGGGGTCCTCTCCTTAGCTGGATTATATCTCCTGTGATGTAGCATGAAGGACTTCTGCCAGCTGTGACTTTGTAGGAATCTTGTGATTGCTGTATGTGGTTGGAAGTGGAGGTGGGCTGGGCACTATTTTGTCAGGAGGATTACAGCCTGAGGCTCTGACATTGCAATTTCCAGAGGGTGCTTAAGTGGATATGGCTCACCATCAGGACAGACTTCCAAAAAATAAATATATAGACACATTTAAATTATTATAGGAGTGGTATTTTCATTCAGTAAGCTATTTTTTATTTTGTCTTTTTTTGTCCCATTTTGGAGAGTCCACAAAATAAAAACAATAATTTTTTTAATGTTACCTACTAGTAATCCTAGTTAGCATGAAAATTTGAGATCATGAAGATCACTACTCTGTCACGAGCTTGATTTTAATTAGCATTTCATTTATTAAATTTTTTTCCTAAGGTATATTTTTCCATTTAGAGATATTGAAAGAAATGAGGGAGAGAATTCTCAGAGCCCTGATTGGCAGGTAATGTCAAATAATAATTCTGGCATGACTTACTAAAACTTCAGAGTGAGGGGTCTGTTTGGATTTTCCCTATGCATTTTTCCGATTTATTTCCTGGTGGTAAAACTTGGCATGTACAGTTGCAGCTGGGGAGCAATGACGTACCAAATATTGTTTAGATTTTTTTTTTGTGGTCCTTTACAGTTATCTGACTATCCAGCATGAGTTTTGCTGCCTTTGTGCTTTTGTAAGCTTTCTGGAAATTTTGTGGCAAAAAAAAAATGTAGGTAAGTAATACTTTAATTTTAAAACTGGAGTATAGGATGGTGGTATTACAGCATTGGTAATGCTTCTGCTTCTGGGTCTTCAACCACATTGCTGTGTCTGGGCTCCCCATACTCACCTCTCCCAGGCTTCCTGAGGTAAAGCACACTCCAGCCAGCTGCATCTCACCTTTGTAGGATGCCATCCAGAGGTGCAGGTCCTCTCTTTAGAACTTTCTCGTATGACTGAGACACTGTCTTCCAAGAGCAAGGATTGGTCTTACTCTCTCTAGTCTCTCAAGTAGGGTAAGCACGTTTTCCTGAGGACTATTTGGGTTGCATCTTATTTATCTAGGACACTAGATATTTAAACTGGTCACTTGTAAACTTCACAAAGGCTTTGATACCAATCCTCAACTGTGTAAGAATAGCCTGTCTATATTTTGGATACCCATTGTCTCTCATTGTTTTTACTTCCAGAAACACATGAACAATATGCTGGAGATAGCTGGCAGGGCTAGTCTGAGATGGTAAATCTGCACTGTCATGTGCTGTGGTGTGTGGCCTTACCGGTTCAGGTTGGTTACTGGCTTTCAGGGGTCTTCATCCATTATGTAGTATAGATACTCTTGCAGAGATCAGAGAAAAAAGCTGCATTTGTTTTCCTGCCTCATTTTTTTTGTGACTTTTCAGTGTTTTGGGGTTTATATCAGTCTCTGGAACAGTCTGGTTTTGACAAGGTTTCTTCAAGTTGTGGAGTCTGGCCCTGAACTGTGATTCTAAAACCACTAGCGTGCTTCCCTGATAGGCATTTTTTTCCTTTCTTGGGTTTTGTGATGAGGCTGATAAGCCACTGAAAATTCCCAGCAGACTCATATGGTTGCCCTTCTGTGGAGTGCAGTCTGACAACCTGGTTTGCGCTGGATGGTAACTGCTTTTTTCCCTGTAAGCTTTCCAACTCAACCCACTATCATCAATAGCTAACAGTCTTCCTTTGTTAGCCTTGCCTCAGATGCAAGAGTCTTGCTAGTCATCTCCTGGGGGTTTTATCTCAATATGGAAGCACAAAATGCATTTGAAATGGAAAAAGAAGTTTCCAAAGCAGTTGGTAGTCTAACACAAGGTGGGAGAGAGAGACAATTCCTGTGAATAGCCGTAAGGCTTAGACATACAGACAGACGTAGACAGATTTACCACATTGGCACTAATACTTTCAATCTTTTTACAAAAAGAAAATATTGCCAAGATGCTAATGTATACACATGGTAGCAATATGTTCATGAGAAAGTGTAGTTAATTACTGGAGCTGGGCTGTGTGGACTGTGTGTTACACAGATGGACTGTATGATACACAGACACTTTTTAAGTATGCAGAATCCCACTGAAGTGGCACAGCTTAATGACTCACTTGGATTAAAGCTGCTACAACCTATTGTCCCAATAATCCAGGATTTAAGCATGCTGTAATTGTATCTATCATGCATGAAAGACCAATTTGTAACTGTGGAAAGTTTAACACTGCTCTTAGCTACTTGTTTTTCTGTCTTCTTTATGCACAAGAACCAAAGTTTGAGTCTTAGCTGTGTTTGTTGCACACAAAGGCTGATTCCTTTCCTTACTCTTACTATTGCGAACTAGAAGTAGCTCAGTTGAAGTACAGGAAAGGGGAGCCAGCTTGGGTCTCTTAAGCAATAAGATACTGCTTGTCAGCAGGGTCTGCTTAGTGTCTCGCACTGCAGGTTGCCACACATGAGCCTTGCTTGTTTTTATTCTCTGTCATAGAATGATTTGGGATAATAGGTAGACCCCATCTGTTCCCATTTTAGGACGCTTTGCTTTCTTTTTCAAAATCTGCCCATAAATAAACACACAGAGAAAAATACTGGGGTGTGATGAACACACCATGAGGTTAGCATAGAAGGTCCTGCTTCATGTCTACGAGCACTAACATGTTCAGTTATTGCAGCATATATTGTACCTGACATCCAACATCACCTATGCAACTCCTTCAGGCCTAAATTTGTGTGTTACTGGAAAGGGCTGTGTGAATGGAAATTTAACCTTCTACAGGAACTTCTCCCTTCCTCTCAGGTTAAGTCAGGGCATCTCCATAGCTTCACTGCTTTGCTGTGCCAGGTTCATACCGAGAGTCTGTGTGGGTAGTGTGCAGATAATAGAGGTGATATGTGGGGCAAGAGGGTGTGTTAGGTATCTTCTGGCATGCACATGACTAGGAAAGTAGAATTGCTTTCACAGCTCTCAAGGGAAAACACTGCTTTGTCTTAATTTTTGGCTGTGGTAGGATGGGAAGGTGATTTTCAGAGGTAAGGGGACAGTCCTTCATAGTACAGATGTCATTGAAAAGGGTTTTATCAAAGCAGAGGACAAGGCACAACTCAAGAGGATGCATTTTCAGCTGCCTGCATGCCTGTATCATTTTCTTTACTCCACTATGAATTCTACCCTGTGGCATTTTAGGGTTTTCCTTATCCTGAGGTACAGCTGATTATTGCAAAGAATCTGCTTGACACCGTTTCTGTTGCAGTCAGACTTCTCGTATCAGATTAGCATTCCCTGTAAGCACCGTGGAATGGGAGTCTGTGAACCCAGCCTGGTGCTGGGTGATTGTACATTGGTATTACCTAATTCTTATAGTATTAAGGTAATTAGGAAACATGAGACTTCACAAAAATAGACAGCTCGTTGTACTGAGAGTATCAAAGGCATTTCTTCTCCCATGTCAATTTGAACAGTGCTCTTGGCTACTACATTACAGTAATCAGCTTAGCTAAATTTGTTTTGCATGTCTGCTGTTAATGAACGACTGGTTATTTTTCTTTTAGGCTGAAATTCACTGCATCTGCATAAAACAGGGAAGTTAACAGTCAGACTCTAGAAGTTGCAAGGCAGAGGGGGGCCAAGGAGTCAAAATCCATACTCACAACAAGTGTGGGGCTGTAGGAGAGCACCCCAGGGTGTATCACTTTGGGTTGGTACAGCAGCCGTCTGTCTATCACATCCAGGCGTGAAGACCTTTAGGATCTGAACAAATGTGGATTATGGCCCCATTAAACCTTTGAAATGGTTCCTTTTTGATTACAGCAAACATTGGAGATGTAACAGTTCTAAGTTATGGTGCCTATATGAGTGTACCATTTGTTCCTCTTCCTTTTGCCTGTGCTCCACAGTGGGTCTTACAGTATGTGGGACTTTTGCTGTCGTTACTTATGGACATCATCCAAGTGTCGTAAAATGAAGAAATGATGGAAAAGTGAAGTCTCCTCTTAGAAACGCACTTCTGGATTGAGACAGTTCACACAAGATGAAATTGTAGGCAGGCTTTTTTCAGATGCTTTTATAGTTGATCAAATTTATAATCTGTCCCTGCAAACATGCCATTTCTAATGGGTTCCATATGCTTCTAAGCCTTCCTGTTATTTCCTGTTTTAAGGATTGCTCTGTTCAGCAAGAAGTCTGCCACTCTGCAGCTTGTCTAAGGTTTTGTTGTGGTTTTCCTTTTTTGAAAAAAAAAAACCAAACAAAAACTGGAAGAGGGCCTAGGACCGGATGCCACTTTTACAGTCATTCTTCACAGCTAACCTCGACCTCCATTCTGATGCTGCTGATGGCAACACAGTCTGTTTAAAACACGTATACTAATGTCAACAAGGGAAGTTGAGGTGTTTTGGCAGACAGAAGTGGCCACAGTTAAAGAGATGGTATGAGGATATCAAGGTGTCCACCTGCTGGTGCTAATATAGTGCTTATCATTTTTCTCATCCATAATTATTATTTATTTTATACAGAGTCTCTAAACTTCTGTCAAGCTAAATTATTTCATCCTGGTTCCAGAGAATGGTTCTGCAAATACTCCTCTCAGTCAGTTTTTATGGTCTGTGAGTATAGAGGGGTTTTGAAATCTCATTGCTACTTTACTGCCCACACATTTCCCCATCTATTCCCTATTTTGCTGCTGTCACCTCCTCCCTACATTAATCCCCCATTAACATCATAAGGCACTGATGAAGGATGCCAAGGTCACTCCTGTGCCAACAAGATTTTGCAGCTATGGACAGTCACATCTTAACACTGAATATGCTGGTTTTGGTTTTCCTCAAGAGGAGATTATCAAGAACAATATCACTGCCAGCTGAGCCCCTGAATCCCTATAATTTTCCTACTGAAATGAGGGAATTCTGCAAAACCAAACACCCTGTCCAAGACTAAAGTCTTCTCCCTTCTGTGCCATTTTCAGTGTCTAGCCAAAGAGAGTTCCCTGGTTAATAGTCTGCTTAATTCTAAATTAATGCAATTAATGTTTCAGGCAGTTTGATAAGACAAAAGAAGTGGGGACCTGAACTGCCTCTGGCAATGTCTTCCCATCTTACGTGACCTCTTTTCCTCAGTTCTCTCATTTGATACCATTTAAAAGAAACACCTCTGCATAAGACCACCTACATAGGCTTCTCATGGGGGAAAAAATCAGTTAGTATGTTGACATATGAATTACTATTTTTAATTTGTGTTAGACTAGCTGCTACAGCTTGTAAAGTGCCACACTAGGCATTTTACAAACAAATTGTCAGAGGGAGTCTCTGCCAACATAGAGTTTATGATCCAGGCAGACAAGATAGACCAAACACAAGAGAAGGCAAATGTCACCTTTATTTTGTGTCTGCGGAAATTGAAGCCTTGAGAGATGGCCTCTTCAAGGTCACAGGCAGCCTCAGTGAGAGATGTGCAGGTTGAATCCCCACCTCCCAGATCCTGGGACAATACCTTATTCATTTGACGAACATTTTTCCGAAAGTATTCAAATTACATTCCCCACAGAAGGTAGAAATTTAAATAGGAGTTTGCTTTTTTTCAGTGACTTGCAAACTTGGAGCAAGACACCTATGAAGGAGTCATTAAAAAATCAAGTTAGTCTCTTGAGGAGGATAGTTTTTAATTAAAATAGAGCAATCTTGATTAGGTTCAGTGGGCCCAAATCTTTACTGTATTTACAGTTTGTGTATTCTGAAATAATCAAGTTGTACAAGCTTATTACCGTCTAGAGATGAGTGAGCTTGTTCTCTGTGAAAATTCAGTATCTAGCAGCTGGGACATTAATGAGAAATGGAAGAAATGCAATTTTGCCCTTCTGAAGAAAGAACCTTCTCCCCTACAAATCTAAGAACACTAGAACGAGATGTGGTTTGGTTTGGCTGAAACATGACAAAGGGGAATCTGAGCTTCCATGAGCTACCTGTGAAAGTACTATACCCCAGGTGTGTAGAATACAAGCCTGTCATTTTGATTTGTATTCAGAGGACACAATAAAGGAACTTAATTGTATATTTTGCCACATTAGCAGCAGTTAGCTTGTCCAGATCTATCCAACTGTTATGAACTGGGTAGGAGGGGAACAATTCTTGTAAAAGGTCCTCAGAGATTCATAATTATAAATTCCATCTAATAGGTATATAATATCAACAAGAATATGTCAGTATCAACAAGTGACAAATTAATACTGGAATATAATGTGTTAAATCTTGCATAGCCATCACTGACTAATGAGGACTGACCTTTGCAGCAATATATACAGTCAGTTTATTAAAGCAGGGACAGAGCAATCTCTGGGCCTTTGGTCAATCTAGGTTGCTCGGGGCTGAGGAATTTCCATTTAAAATATCTCTTCAGGTGATAAAGACTGATTCAATAGAGAATGGCTAATAAAGAAAGTGCTGGAAGCTACTATTAAATTCTAGCTTCTGTCAGCTTAACAGCAAAAACTTTTAATGAGGAAACCATTAAAGTTGACCTAATGAATCAGAAATGCTTTTCCTTGTTGGCTAATTATAGAGTGCCTAGAATATCTTTCAACACATGTAATTTAGAAAATATGGATCTATTGAGTCCCCCTGCTCTCGAAGAAAACATGTTGCAGAGCAGACAACTGGGAAATGCTCTCCTGGGAGGATGCAGGATTTGACCTGGATTCATTGAGGAATCTCCATGATCAGGTGGGCTGGGTGTGAGGACACTCAAACGAATGAAATGAGGGGTTGTGAGTAAAGTGCTACAGTTGTGGAGGAACACAGTAGGACACATGATGGACAAGAGTGATTGCTGCATGCATCTGGTCTGGAAAAGGGCACTATGATAACACCTTAGTCAATAAAGTAGAAAATATATCAAGATAACCTGTTTACAATTACAATGTTAGGTGAAGCATCAGAGGATGTCACTGAAGATGATGATTGTTGTTTGCCTCAAGTTTTTCTATTAGCAATATATTTGGGCAGCAAAATTTTCTTTTTTTTTTGTGACCTAGGGAAATTTTATTGATATTACAGTAACATCCAGAAATCCAAGCTTTGATCAGACTGGGCACTTAAGAACCCAGTTACAAAACAGTTTCCACCAGTGTTGTCACTTCTCATTCTCCTCTTTACAAAATCTTAATTTCTAAACAGACAAGACAGATAAAAGAAGGAAACTATTCCTGTTTGGTAGACATGAAGCACAGAGAAATGAAATAACTTATCAAAAGTTGCAATGCAAATTTGCATTGGAGCTAGGAATAGAACTCAGATTTTGGAAGTCTTAATTTTGAAATTGAACTACAGGCCCAGTATCCGTGTGTGGGATGATTTATGATTATTGTAATCTATTTCTGTTGTCATATGAAACTTCATCTGTTATGACATCCAGTCTAGGTTTTCCCCTTCAATTCCTAGTCTACAGAGCTCTGATATGTATATGAAACATATTTCAAGAATATTCAAGGTCTTAAAGGACCCTGATAGACAAATGTAAGGTGTTTGTTTTTTTGTGTGTGATGTGTCAAAATGTGGTTCACAGTAAAAATCATGACCTAGTTTATGGAAGTTGGCAGTTGAAGAGAAAACCCAGACGTGCAACATCCTATAAATAGTCCCCTGTGTCTGTGACTTGTGCAACTCTAAACTCCTTCCCTCTGTGATTAAGAAACAAAACCTTAAGTTAAAAATCAAGAGGTGCCCAAGTTGTGGATACAACCTGGGTGAGATGAGATGGAAAGGGCACTACAGTTTTAAACTGTTGTAAAATACAAGCAACTGTCTGGAACAAAAGCCTCCTATTTTCATTGTAGTGCTATAATCAGAATAGATCTTTAAAACCTTTATTTAAGAGAACAAAATATCAAGTAACTTCTTGCTTTATTTCTGGTAGATTACTGTGGTTTTAAAGCTTGACCCTGGCTCCTAGGAGGTAGGAATAATTCTCTATTAAAGTAACAGGTTTGCTCAAGAGACACATCTGGAGAATTCCCTACAAATCTTCAAAGTCAGCTAAACTAAGCAATGCTGTTGTATGTTCCAGTAAGCTCCTGAAGGGGTGATGGTACTGGGGTTATGGCTTAAGATGGGTGAGTTCTGTAAAGCAACCACAGCTTCTGTAGGAGTGAGTGGTATTATACCATGCCCTGGTTCCAGCAGTCTGTTGGTACTTGGAACTGGGCATGGAAGGTGATGTGGCATCTCCCTTGAAAGGGCTCATCATATCCCACAGGTGTCCCAAGGAGGTTGTCTTGCAGGGGAAGTGATGGCTGGACGTTGAGAGCTGAGAAGTAGATTCATTGCAAAGCCTGGGCTTGTGGTGTGGCAGACTGCTGCGGTGGACAGTGCTGTAAGTGGAAGCAACTGTCGTGTAGGTCTAATGTCAAAGGTTTATACTGTGGGCTGGTTTGGTCATACTATACTGACCATATTTATGTCAGCTGTGGGCTGTTGAAGACTAGTACTGGCTGTAGCACAGCTGATCTTGCAGAATTATTGATTTAGCCATTGATAGAGGTGCAAGCATCCAGTCCTCTGCCCCATCATGACAAAGCTGTTGACTGTGCTTGCTTCCCTGTGGGACAGCATGTTTCCAGGCAGCGAGTATTTGCCCATCTTTATCCAGGTCTTGGTCTTGTTTGCAGGGCTGGCATTTGTAAACCAGATACTCCCCAGCCTGCAAAGACTTGGACTTATTGCTGTTGATGCTAAACTGCAGCTAGGGAGCTAATGAGGCTCGTTAAGACCAGACCTTTTTAAAAGATATACTTAATGCCTGCAGCTTCTTTCCTGCTACAGCAGATGCTTAGACCCTAGGATCTCCAGCTGACATTATTTTTTGATATCTGTGGATACCAGACTAGGGGGACAGGCTGCTCTTCTGTGCTAGGCATGTGTCAAATGGTCCTAGCTGTGGGAGGGGTGGGAAGCGGAGCCGACTGTGTCTGTCTCACATCCCATGGGTGAGACTTGACAGGCCAGGCTCTGTAACAGCCTTCTGAAGACCCCCTTGGCAAGTACAGTTGAAGAGAGCTGTGACGAAGGGTGAAGGGGCTCCATCTTTACATTAAGGTAGGAGCTGGCACTAAGTGACTGAGGTGGCCATCCTGTGTCTTTTATTCAAGAGACTTGCCGTTACAGTTGTAAAAATCCAGCTGTCCTTAATTTCTTAGTATTTTCTTCATTCTTGCAAATGCCACATATCCAGTACAAATAAATTTCCTTTACCCTCCTCTCTTAAGAATTTGGATGATTCAGACTTGGGATGCTATTCCTTTGTTCTCTGCATTTTGAGCCTTGACAATTATGTCTGTCCTGAGCTTCTTTGTTAGGAACTTTCTTTCCTAATTGCATAGTTCGCTATTATTAGCTCTAAATGTCACAAGGATTCACAACAGTAGCCCAGATTTTTTTCATGTGGGGTTCAACTCTGAGGCAAATCTGCAGTGCGCTATTTTAGAAACAACTTCTGTCTAGTCTTTCAGTATGTTATTTGAATTTCAAGTGAATACATAATTGCACGTAGAACTATTAAGATGATTTATGGTTCTGTGTATTTCCTGTGTATTAACATCCCAGAATTTTGCACTGGGCCTTCTGGTACTGTTTATTTACTTAGGGTTGGTTTTAGGCTATAGACATTAATAATTTTATGACTGAGTGTTCCTAACAGATGGCTTTATGGGCTGTAACAGCCACCAAAGAGCAGTGCCAGGGAGCAAAATGAAACTGTATACAATACAAACAGTTGTGTGCAGGCTTGCTGTAGGTCACAGAAATACTTCATTTATTGAATATTCTTCTGTAAAGGACTTTTAGGAATACCAGCTAAGAATGGAGCCAAAGGGACTCCCTCTGGATAATGTTAGTGGTATATTGTGGTGACTTGGAGAAGTGTGCAATTGGTACCAGCCAAAGGGGTCCTCCTCCCTTTCCCTCCTCCCTTTTTGAGAGTCTCACTAGAAAAGGTCTATAGATTCATGGCTTGTTATAAGTTAGTGTGTGTGTTTGTAGACAGTATATGTTCTGTTACCTCTGAAAATAAAGTAGCTTATTGACTTTTGGGGGACTGTGCAAAGAGGAATGGAGCATGTGTGACATAGCGTGGTCTGACCTATTTGTTATGGAAGTCAATGGGTAGAGTGATACTAGACTTCTGTGCCCTGTAAATCTGCAGGCAGTACATTGTGGTACCTGTTAGGTAGGTTTTTCTTCTATCTGTTCTGTGTTAATGTTCTCCTAGGTCCAGGGGAAGAATCCAAGTCTGTAGGCCAGTGAAAGCTGTATAAGACACAGATTCACCAGTCTCGTTTGATAATTATTTCAAAAAAACCGTATGCATATTGACATGAAAGAAGTTTATGTATACCGGCATGAAAGAAGCACATTATAGGCTTCTAATCTAGAAACGCTTTTGGGCATATGCCCAACCTTATGGTGGAACTCAGAGGTCTTGTGACTCATTGGCAGCCTCTGATACTCCAAATCGGGGACTTATCATTGATCCCACAGAAGTAGTGCCAAGGCTTACCTTATCTTGACAAGACTGGATTACATTCAGCTGCATCTCAGTAATTTACAGAAATTACAGATAGCTCCTGCATAAATGGAGATGTAACAACTTGTAGCATGATTAGGTGATCTCAGACTATTGCTCACCCTTTTGATGACTGCAAAGACCACAGGAGGCAAGAAAAAAGAAACTACTGGATCTCCTAGATAACTTGACTGGTTTAGTGATCTTGGTAGGAGTTTATTATCTGTTTGTGCTTTTCAAAATACCACAGGCAAAGAGAAGAGAGGGAAAGGGAAGAAATAAACTATATGATTTCTTGAGGCTTAACTTCGCTGAGCTGGTCTTGCATAAGGAATGCAATGAGGATGACTTGTAGTGAAGATGTGCAATATGATTAGGAAAAAAAATGTCAATTATGCTAAGTTTTTAGGAAAAAGGATTCTTGTAATAAAACCAGTGGTAATATTTACAGTTTTCAAACTGTACAGTCTTTGAAAAATGCATGGTTCTTGTTTAATAATTTGGGAACACTTTGGGCCAAAGCATCATCAATTCACTGAGCAGTTCTTATGGATCAGAACACCTGTGTAAATTCAGTGTAAGAGAGCAGGACACGAACCTCCTCATCTTTCATATATATGACAATATGAGAGTGACAGAAGTCTGACAGCGTAGTTCAAAATGCTACACATTTGAAATAGCTTGAGTTGTGCTTAATCTGTATGAAAAAAAAAAATATTGGACGAATAAAAGGATTTTTTTTTAAATTTAAGTGGAGTAAAATAAAACTGAGCACTGAGATTAAACCGTATTAGTAGATGTCAGTATGTATAGGAATGCACAAGTAAGAAAGTGCTTAATAATCTGCTGTCAATGAAGGGGCTAAATTTAGCTTTTCATATTTCACTGTAAGCCATACTGTCACCAGGCTCTGATAGTTCCTCCTTTATCTGATGTCTTGACCTCTTCTGAACCTAAAAAATATATCTTTTCTCTGCTGTAGCGGGTTTAAAAATGTCATCGTTATGAAGCAGGTCCAAAAAAGATTCCTGGATGGTGAGTCTTCAGTGCTGTCACTGAAAATTTAAGTCATGATTACATGAGAAGACTGGAAGCTCATGTCTATACAAATGTCAAGAGAAGCCCAGTCATAGCCCTACAGTAGGATTTGAAAGACTGGTACACTTTATATCATATGCTTTTGCACTTGCTCAGGACCAGAAGAATTATTAGCACTTTTGTTTGTCTATAATGAAGTCAAATGTGCCCAAATGAGAGAAACATATCTAGAAAAACTAGAGAAACAAATCCTCAAAATACTTGTCTAGAGATCATGAATTCAGGAACTGTAAGGAGACATGGGTGATGATGGGTAGGCGCATACAAACTTGCAATGTGTAGAGTCTTTCTGTGGTGGTGAAGACCTGAAGGTAGGAGTGGTGTTGATCTCTTAAACTGGCAAGGGAAGCTGGTTAGTGACAATGCTATGAAGCAGTTTCTTCTAAAAAACATTCTTTGATTGTCCTGGTAAACATGATACGATCTTTTTGCAAAGAAGGGAACTGCACAATCTGCTACCAGATGATTTGCTGCATGAAGTAGACAATCCTCTGTCCTTACCTTAATGTCAAATGAGCTGATGGGAGGACAACATACTCAGGTTTGCGTTTCGCTGTCGTTGGAAGCTCTTACTAAGTCTTTCTACTAGATGCCTCCCAGTACTTTGGGTTGTCTTGAGGGTGGCCAGCTATTTCATGAGAGGTTTCAGCTTGCCATGAAAGCAAGCCTTGGGAGTTTTAAGCTTTTAGTTGCTTTCTTTAAAAGTTTTCAGTGCCCTTCAGGGAAAACATCCAGCATTTATAAACTAGATACTTGCTAATTTATAGATGCTAATTTATAGTCGAACACTACTTGCTTTTGAATCCTCTGTGTTTTTTTCTTGGTAGCAAGTGATAAGAGAATTGCCAAATAAAGAACATTAGTAAACCTGGTACATCAGCTCTTGTAGATGTTTCTATCAAATAATGCTAATAGGACTGCTTTCTCTGGGGGTCATTTTCACGTTGCATATTACTTTCTGCTGATTCTGATGGACCCTTCTGAGGTATCTGGATATGTAGGTTATTTAGGCTTCTCTCCCCCCACCCCCTCATCTCCAATCCACATCTTGCAAGGGCAGTTCTTAGTGGTAGGTAACTTGTTGTGTGCTGTGGGCATTGGATTATAAGGTTTGCCTCCTCCCAAGGTTGGATACCCAGAAGCCACTTTTATCTTTCTTTTTTCAACCTGCTGCTGTGTGGTCCTTTTGAATAACCTTATGTCTGAATTAAAAAGTGCGAGGGAGGGAGAAGGGCTGCTTACAAGAAGGAAACGTTTTGCTGACGTTTGCAGGGTAAATGTAAACATGAATAAAGGTGCTACGTGTATGCTTTTCTAGTACAAACAGCTCAACTTGCAGTATGACAGATAGCATGAATATAAAATATTCATACCCTGTTCCAGTATGCAATGATGAGCTCAAAGAACATCACTCTTTCACAGGCTTGTCAGTATATTATTCATCTTCTGTACAGTTGATATCTTTAGACAGTATTTTTAATGTGCACATTGTATACTCAGAAATATGTCTTGTTTACACTTAATTTTTGTGAGACTTGCATCAAAAATGGTGCTGGTCCTTACCTTGTGTGCTGTGCATGAGAATTAAAAAGTCCAGCCCTTTCTTTTGGGATACTTTATCTAAATTTAGATGAAGCTTTTTTTCAAGCTTCTTCCTGCTAAGGTGTTCTGGAGTGACCTTAATTCAAACTCATAATGAGGTGGCAATGTTGTGATGTTATGGGTATTACTAGTATTGTTTATTGCTCTTCTTTCCATTTGCACAAAATTACCTGGGATTTTTCAAGTGCAAAGCAGATCATAACCTGAGCTACGGTAAGGCTGCACAGTTTCAGTGACTTGGCATTGCTCTATTTGGCCACTTGGAGCAAGTAAACCAATTTTTATACAGTTTAACTATGGAAATGACGTGTCTGAAATCATCCTGTTAATACAAATGCATATTCCCTAACTATCCCATAAATATTTGAACTTGTATAATTTTAACAATATACAACAGGGTAATAGGAAGCTGCAAAATACTGAATTCTTATAAAAACCAAATACAATTTTTAACCTCTGAAATCATTAGTTCAGCCTGCCACTGACTAAGAGACGGTTAGTCTTTTGCTCTGTCCAGTCACTAACTACTGGTGTCCAGCTGGTCACTTGGGAGGCACCTGGCTGGGTAGTGTATATGTAGTTTGGGGCAGACTGCAGCTCAAACCATATCTTGCCCAAAGGGGAAGTTAAATAGAAGTAAGCTGTTTGTGGTAAAATGGAAGAGATGGGGTTTCAGACTGTTACCTTAGTTAAATTGATTAAAAAAAAAAAAAAAAAATCAGTCAACCATGAGTTACAAATTAATTGAAAATAAAGCATCACTCATTTCAGTGCTCATGAAACAGTAATTGCACCCGCTTTTTGCCTTTTCTGCACCCTGGCTTTATCTTGCAATGACTTTTTACATCATGGTCAGGAATGAGTGTAATCCTTAAGACTGGTCCAGGTGAAATCAAATGCAGACCTCACACTGATTTCTAAAATGGCATGATTCTGTCACTTGTCTTTCAATATGTTTGCACAAGGCTTCACTCAATAGAGCTCTGATTTTTGACTCAGGCTTGTACATACATGATTAATGCACATAATTTTTCACTACTGTCATATTGAAGAGCATTTCAAAGAGGAATATTTTAAGTTAGTTGTATCTGTCTAAACAGCCATAATTACAAAGGACAGCTACACTTTCAGGGATGATCACTATCCTTATCACAGAATCACAGAATGTTAGGGATTGGAAGGGACCTCAAAAGATCATCTAGTCCAATCCCCCTGCCAGAGCAGGAATACCTAGGTCAGGTCACACAGGAACATGTCCAGGTGGGTTTTGAATGTCTCCAGAGAAGGAGACTCCACAACCTCTCTGGGCAGCCTGTTCCAGTGCTCTGTTACCCTCACTGTGAAGAAGTTCTTCCTCATATTTATGTGGAACCTCCTATGTTCCAGCTTGCATCCATTGCCCCTTGTCCTATCATTGGATGTCACTGAGAAGAGCCTGGCTCCATCCTCATGACACTCACCCTTTACATATTTATAAACATTAAGGAGGTCACCCCTCAGTCTCCTCCAAGCTAAAGAGACCCAGCTCCCTCAGCCTTTCCTCATAAGGGAGATGTCCCACTCCCTTCATCATCTTTGTGGCTCTACGCTGGACTCTCTCGAGCAGTTCCCTGTCCTTCTTGAACTGGGGGGCCCAGAACTGGACACAATACTCCAGATGTGGCCTCACCAAGGCAGAATAGAGGGGAAGGAGAACCTCTCTTGACCTACTAACCACTCCCTTTCTAATACACCCCAGGATGCCATTGGCCTTCTTGGCCACAAGGGCACATTGCTGCCCCTAGGTCCCTTTCCCCTACGCTGCTCTGCAACAGGTCAGTCCCCAACTTATACTGGTACATGGGGTTGTTTTTACCCAGATGCAAGACTCTACACTTGCCCTTGTTGTATTTCATTAAATTTCTCTCCGCCCAACTCTCCAGCCTGTCTAGGTCTCTCTGAATGGCAGCACAGCCTTCTGGTGTGTCAGCCACTCCTCCCAGTTTTGTGGCATCAGCGAATTTGCTGACAGTGCACTATACTGGTGTTAGAGTTATAAAACCAGAACACTTTTTAGGGACAGAAATATGGATTTTTTTTTTTTGCTGACCAGAGATTCCTTCAATATGGGAGCCAAATTTTGACCATGATTTTTTTTCTCCAAATATTTAGTATTTTCATGCCCAGCTGAGTCTGCATAGTAACCTGATAGAAATAAATGTCTAATTTTCACTGTTTTCCAGGATTTTGATGCATATCCATTCTTTAGTAATCTTCATTCTAAGTTAAGTCCTCTTTGCAGTTTGAATCCAACAATAAACAATACTTATTAATGATCTTTCACATGTGAACTGGAATAGGATGCTACTATGATAAAGAAATTGTGCAATTGAAACTACTCTCTTACAGTACTACAGATCAAACTTCTGTGTAAGGCAAATTTATTTGAAAATAACAATTAGTACAAAAGACAAATTGATTCATTTGTTTTGCCTATTAGGTGAAAACACTATATGAAAAACTGGATGCTAAAGCAATCTTATGCCCTCAAAGAAATCTAGCCTAATGTATCAAATGACTTTGAAACTAGTTTAGCAGTCATTTGCTAGTGACATTCCACAACTTTGTGCTTGGATTCCTTAACATTAGAGAAGTACATGGTCTAGTCTTCAAGGCATCTGGGTAATGAGAAAGGAAGCTATCTACATTTATGGAACAAGCGTTCGTAACTTCTCACTCATAGAGGACACTAAGTGGAAGTAGGCGATTACTCCATCAAGAGAAATCTAGGAGCCATCTAAACAAAAAAGAATAAGAAAAGGGAAAAGGCATCTATGTAATGAGAATGCTAGAGATAAAAGATTTAGAGTTGGCCCTAGCCATTTTTAGAGGCCCATGGTTTACCCAGACAGATCTGCAGGCTTATGAAACTTAGCAGACTTCAAAGTGGTTGTAGATCCAATGGTTGAGCTTTCTCGGAGGCAGATACTTCTGTGTGTTTCGGACAGCGTTTCCTTATTCATAGCAAAGCACCTCCATTCATTCTTGCAGAGTCCACTGATGAATTTGACTGAGGTCCAGTAATTTCTGTCAGTCTGTTCAGCTGGAAGAAGTTTGCCAGGTACAGTGCTGTTGGGATGTTGCTGTTGCATAGCAAAAAACCACAGCAGCTATCCCTAACGTAAGGAGGAAAAAAAAAAGCAGCAGCATTTCTCAGACTTATATGGGGCTGATGCTATGTTTGAAGTCTTGGAAGAATTCTAAGCGAAATTATCAGATTTCAGACTATGTGTGTTTAGACTACGATTTGAGTAGGCTCGAGTGATGTTAGAAACTTCAGGATTAGCTTCATTTTACCTTGAAGACCTGTTACTCTCATCACCATTCAGCACTTTCCTGTGGGTTTGTGTGAGCTTCTTACTGTAATATCCAATATCCTACTGCTTTTCAGAAATAATCCTGCACTAAAGCAATGTTGAGAGCTGGTATGCAATACATATCTCTGCCCAGGTCTGATAGGAAGTGTGACAGGTGTGACACAATACCTATATCTGAGCCTATTTACCAATAATTAAAATAAGAGAGTATGCATGTTGTTGATGCTATACTTTATATGATTTACTCTGTGTAATTTACTTAAAAAGCAGGAAATCTTATTTTCCCAAGTCTCTTATATGTCTCTATAAATGACATCCTTGACATATGCTGAAATTTGTGGCATTCCCTCAATCAGACACGAATGTTAGAATGATGATAAATCTGTGAAGCATTATTATAATTTTGATTTCTGGCTTATGTTACTAGTGAAAGCGGGTAGCAGAATGGAGAAATGAACAGGCAATCCTAAATGAGATCAAAATCTAATTTCAAGTGATTTTCTGTCTTTTATTTTCATATACTAATTTCCTCATCTCCTCTTAGTTCTTTTGTCCTTGTGCATCAGTGTGATAGCAGTGGTGTCCCTGCAGTACTGCCCTTCCATTTCTGGTTATTGCTCCTGTGTTGTGCTGCTTCACCCACTGCAGAAGGTCATTCCTACTTGCCCTGCAACGGCTGAATTGGGAACAGGGAAAACAGGTTTTGTCATTTGCTGCCAGATCTGCATTTATGGTTCCAAGTTTTTCTGCATTGGGTTATTAACCACAAATGCCAGCCTTTTGAGAGCTTCTTGCAATCCATTTCACAGTGGTTTTGTGCCCTGTGTCAAACCTGCTTCCCTTTCCCCTTTCTTGGGAGTCCTTATTGCATTCTTCTTTATTTCTGAGGCCTCAGGGAACTGTGGTGTGCATATGGCATAGACTTCCCAGTGTCTTTTCAGTTGTGTGGGGCTGCTGCTGAGGGGTTGCTCCTCCTTGCTGTATGGAGCCCTGTCTCCGTCTGGGAGTGCACTCACTGTGGGAGGTCAGTGCAGTCTTCTCCTAGTAAATCCACCTGTGGATGCTGTGTGCCATCAAATCTCACAGCAGAGTCACCTGGAGAGCCATTGGACTGAAGTAGCTTCAGGAGGCAGTAGCTCCACAGCAGCTCACTGGGTGTATTTTTTTTCCCCATGGCTCTTACACACCTCTTTACTTTGTGGTCTGTCAGTAAACCAAGTTCTGGGATCAGAAGTTTTGATTTAGTGGGATAAAGTCATTAAAGCTAGCCTTGAAGGGAGAGAGGTAGAGAAAATAACTTATCCCCTTTTTCCTTCTGTTAGTGATAAGGATTTAAAAAAAAAGTATATCTTTTTGCATCAGAAATACTAGTTCAGCCTCTGGCAAGCCAGTGGGAAGACAAAATCCCAGAATTCAAAGGAACGAATGCTGAATCCATAAAGGGGGAATTCTGACTGAAAATCTTGGAGTTTAACTGTTAATCTCCAAAGTGGGAAAGCATTTGCTGAAAAGCAGGAACACTTGTTTCCTCAGCCTGCTCTTTGCTAGAGGAAGGCTCCTCAATGATTAGGGCAATGTCTTTGCGAGGTCCCTTTTAACTCTGTGTCGCTGGCTCTTGTGGCACCCTGGGCAAGACATTCAGGAACAGGGGAAAATGACTGCCTGATAAGACCTAAGGTTAGTATGTTTCTGTACCGTGTCATGGAAGTTATGTCCTGATATGACACGCTTCAGTCTTGGCAAGACAGAGCTGTCATTGTGCATCTAGTAGGTCTTTGGGGGAACATCAAACTTCATGCTTAGACAAAAATCTGAGTTCTTCAAGTTTCTTTTTAATAAAACCTTTAGTATATTTTTTATCAATCAAAAGGGTGTATAGCCACAATTTATGTAGGCTCTTAATATCATCTTTAGAAGGAATTTTACCTTCACTAAATCTTTGTTCCAAACTAATTAGATTATTTCAAGGACTACTAAAGCTACTTAATATACTTTGGATTTCAAGAATAAACTCCCTTTTCTTTGGGGGAAGATGCATGCATCAGAGGCATTGGAAGGAGCCCATGATTTGCATTTGATTGCTCAGAAATTATTTTCGTAATTGGAGACAGCCTCTGTGCAGGAGCTGAGGCTTGGCCCTGAACATTGGTTCAGCCCAAGAAGGGTGCAGGAGCACTGCTTAATCTCCCAAGAGTCCTGGAGAGATGCTAGCCTGCACTGCATCCCCTGTCTTGCTGTTGCATGGTAAAGCTCTTCAGCTGGTGGAGGAAGTCTTGATGGGGCTGAGATGAAGTCTGAGAAGCAGAGGCAGATCCTGTGTTCCTCATTTCTGTGTTCCAAGACTGTTACACAGTGAAATGCTTTGTATTCAGAGGTAAAGAGCACATTTTCTGCAGCCAGAACATAATGCTTTCTCTGTATTGTGCTATTAAAACAATTCTTAATGCTGCTGCTTAAGAAGCAAATCTCCCTTGTACGCATGAAATTCAGATCACTCAGTGAGATATGGCAGCCCTAAATCCTGCAGAGATGGACAGACAGGTCTTTCTGAAGTACTCACTCAAAGCGAAATAAATAAGGACAATACAGCACTGAAAACCTCCTGCAGTTTCAGAAAATAGATACTCGTATTCTATTTGGTAAAATACTACAGATAAGCATTACAAAGTATAGCAAAGCCAACCTAATTATATTACCTTCCAATTCTAGTCTGATCTTTTTCACTAATATTGATTTCACTTTGTATCCCATTTGAGCTTACAATGGCAACTGAATTAAGCCAATGTACTTAATTTCGATGTCTATCTGTGTGGAGAAAGAGGAATATATGCCTGGTAGAGATCATTACAGGGGACAAATCCTCCTGTAGATTTTTCTTGTGCTGTGGTGCAGCATTAGTCAACCAATATATGTGTCTGTGCAATTTAGGAAAAGAAAAATGAGAGACGATTCACCATTAAAAAAAAAATAATCTCAAAACAGCCTATTGAAGAGCTCATTAATTTTACAGCAACATCCATATATTGATTTCACCCTCTCTAGGTAGAATTTTAATAAAGATGGCATTTTGAAATTGGTCAGAAATTACACTCTGCTTCTTAGGGTTATCTATTACTATTATTATTTTTTTAAACAACACCATGTACATGGGTATAATCCATAAGCATCTACTATAATTTATTTAACAATCTTGTGTCCTGGCAGTGATGTCACTGTGTCCTAAGCAGAACAGAATAATGAGAAGTTGATCTGGTAGACAGACAGAAAAACGTATGTTTAGTAGGTAGTGGGAACTTTAAAAGGGAGCTGATTTTGCTGAAACAGCAAAAAATTAACTTATTTACCACATGAGCTTGGAAGATTAAATATCATGGAATTGAGAATCTTTCAGGATTAGAGATAGGCAAAAAAAGCTTTCAAGAGTGAATTCACTGAAAAGAGCAGTTTGGCAGCTCAAACTTGGGCCAAATTTAAACAAATTGCTTCGACTACAAGAAAAAGGAGAATAAAAATTCTTAGTTTCAGCGCTTTTTAAAAAGAAACATTTTGGTTCTGTCTTGAAGAGGTGCTCACATAGAATTCTTCATGCCTATTAAATCAAATTTTGGACTATATAGAGTTTTTGAGAATAAACTAGGAGGAAAAAAAAAAAAGGCTCAAGGTCACCCTGAAGCATTGGGGATTTTCCTGTAAGTTCTTGTGCAGAGCAGAAATCCATTATTCACAGAGTGGCTGCCAGACTTTAACCTGATTGGCTGTTTTTGGACAACAAGAACATCCAGCGTGCTCCAGGGCACCTTCTGTAACCTCTAGTCAAAGGTAGTTACTCCTGGGAGTGGAGTACATGATTTCTGACTCCAAAGTTTTTAGTCTTGGTCTGAGGTAGGGACTAGATTTTGTATGACCAAGCAGGAGCTCAGTCACACAGCTCTGGTTTTCACAGGAATGTTAGACTCTGGTCTAGAGCCCTAGACATGACTTCACTGCAGGTAAACTGTGAAGGATGGTAATGAAGGCAGGATGCTGACAGGCACAAACTGTGCCCGCTTGCAGCTGGATCAGTGCTGTATGAGCATTATTTGTCATCCTAAAATACAGAGGCGTTGTACCTTCCACTTATGCACATCCAGGTCTATTAGTGCAGTGCTGAACTGAAAGGAAAGTCAAAGAATCCACTGCAATGTTTAGAATTTACATATTCATGAATCTTAATTAACTAGTCACAGGGCAACTAGAGAATAGGCATGCACAGCTTTTGCACAGGCTTTTTTTATAGTTTGAAGGGGATGAATGGCAACACCCCAAGGCTTCATATTTCACACTTGCCTTTTTATAAAGTAATAAAATTTTGTATGTTGTAATACAGGTGGGTGACCAATTGATTGATATGAATGTCTGAGGGGTGGGCAGACAAACTGGAGACCACCCAGAGTTTTTTGAGTTTGCCTCTACTGTTGACAGCTATAGCTATGACTACTTCTTAGGGTTACTGTCAAATGCTCAGCTTTTGCAGAATAGATGGAGCCATCAACATCTGTATACACAGAGTATACCTGTTGCAATGTCAGTTCTCTAGCTTTAATCCTAGCCTTTTCTTTTTTTTTTTTTTTTTTTTTTTTTTTTTTTAGTTTTTAAAGTTGATCAGGAACAATTTGGATGTCATTGTCCTCATTAGGAATTGAGTTTGACCTTCAATTTTGATAGATTTTATTCTCTACCTTGTATTTCAAAGGCTGTGAATGCACAACTTTTTTTGCTAGGGACCATATATTTTGTGTTAATTTGGTATCTGACATTCAGAAAATGACCCTGCTGCAACAAAGATGATGATTGCATTTTACTAATTAAAATATACCCTTACATGGAGTATTAGGCCAGCTATTTATTTTAGTATTCTAAAGGTATCTGTCAGTCAATGTAAATTGTATGACTGGAAAAAGCAGGAGCCAATTAATTTTCAATTTTTCAGAGAGAAAATAGGCAGGGAGTCTTTGATCTTTGTCATTTTCCAAGAGGGAGACCCCAAGCAGTGTGCACTCATTTTATGGTATCCTTGGCCTCTGAAATTATTAACTTGTGCAAATTAAACAATTCATCTGGATTTCCTGAAAAATCTCTAGATTAAAGTGTTTTCTTCCCATGCTCACTGAATTCCTTAATTGCCTAATTTCACACTACTCGTCCTTCTCAGAAAGTCCCTCTCCTCATGCAATGACTGCCCTGGGTTCTTCACTGCTGGTGAGCAGCAGGCTCCCATGTGTGCTGCTGGTCCTTCTGTGCAGTTGATGCTTGGGCTGTTGAGCGGTACCTCGGGTGATGAATATGTAAGATGAGACATGCAGCCTCGCAGTCTGGAGCTGTCAGCTTTCTGCCTGACAGGTTTCCTATGTGGTGGTCTTGAGCTAATTTAGGCCAGTCAAGGATTACCGTTTCTGTTCACCCCAACAAGTGATTTGAGGCTGTTATTTAGGAATTTCTGAGCATGGTGATTATATTTGGAAAGGAGCAAGCGCCTCTGCGTTCTTGCCCTTTCTTATCATTACCATGACAGATAGACAGACACACACAATATGTTGTCCTAGAATTCATGCTGTTCCAAAGTCTCTCACGTTGCTTTGAAACCCAAATCCTTCACGTGACATCTGGCATATAATGAACACTTCAAAACTGTTGAGAGATAGCAGTGACAAAACCACATTTATTATGTTTATAGGTTTACTGAAGAGGGCAAAGCTTGATATATAAGTTTTCATGTGAACCATTGTTCCTGGTTTTATGTTCTTGAATGCCTTCCCACCTTTGTTAGGATAGAACTTCTATCAGGAAGCATTGGGACAGCCCCTTTTCCTTTTATTCTGTTTTTACATGTCTCATCAGTGGAACAAGCCACAGACATATAAGAAGGGCCAACTTTGCTTTCTGGCTTACTGCTACCATTTTTGCAAGCCCATTTTCTCTTTGGAGAGACTACACACTGAGTCTGTGTGTTAGCTGAGCTTCCATGAATCACAGCCTTCTCTTCTTGCCATTGCTGGATCTCAGACTATTCCTCCTTTGAGCATAGTCACAGCACTCTGTGGGCTTCCTGCCAGAACCAGCTTTGCTTCTTTTTACATATATTTGTCTTTTAAAGAAGACAAAAGAGTTCGTAATAACTTTCTACTGTGTTATTTTAGCCGATGACTTATAGGCATAGATGAATTTCAAATGCTTGTTTTCCAGTGTTTCTTTTAATGATATATTTCATGAAAAAAAGAACAGTGCAATGGGTTTAATGTCATACAAGGCTAGATTGGAGTGTATAATTCGCTGGTAATAGTCAAAGGATTTTAAATGATGGCTTATTTATTCAAGATGACAATGTTATTTTGTGGTGCTGGATTGCAATACACATTTTAAAACTTGCAACCTTTTTCCTTGGGACCACTTTCACTAGAAGTGCTTTTTGACATGATCCTGTGAGAGACTCGGCCCATTCACAAAGCAAATTTACTGCAGGTTTCAGTGCTGGGTGGTAACCTGGTGTTAAAGGCAAAGACAGACCTGGGATGTGCACCATCCTATAAATGCAAAGAAGATAAACATAAACAAAGCTCAGTTAATGGCCTTAGCAGTGCCATCAAAATGAGAGAATTTGTGCAATGAGAGAAAAATGTGCAGCACTTCGCTGGCTGTATGCCAGAAATACATAAGTGGTGTTTTGCAATGAAATGCATGCATACCACTGCGTTCCCAAAGCAGGTGAGTAGACTTGCGTGCTTGTTAGCATTACAGGATCTTAATATTTTTTTTAAAAAAAAGTTGGGTAGGCTAGGCAGTAGCATCTACCATCATTGTTAAAGAAATCTAACCACTACATTACTGTCCTTTTGAAGACAAGGAGAGAGGAAGGACCTTGCTCCTTGAATTTGTTCACTCTGTGTAGCTTGGTTCAAGAGGGAGATTTCCTCACTGCAGCAAGTTCTTAAATAGGCTATATACGTATTCCAATTCATTCACTGCATGGTCATGTTTTTAAAAATGATTTTGTCTGTTTTATGCTTAAAACTTGGTTGCTGTTTCAGGCATTCTAGCTTTTTTACTTCTCTGCACAAACCTCCTTGTGTCTACAGCCTGCAGAACCCCCTTCAAAAGAGAAAATAACCACAAAAATCTCTGAGAGAATAATTCCATAGTAAATGGTAATATCAGTTCGTTCAAGAAAGTACAGAGAGCAAATGCAAAGTAGAGAGCTAGAATGGGAACTTACCCACTCTACTGGATTCATGTTTTGCTGATGGAAGTTTTTTCTTGGATCAATTAGTTTGTTTTCCTCCACCAACAAAGTCGTCACTTGTTTTTTTTGGTAAATGGCAGGGATATTGCTGGAATCATTTTATCACCATTTCATGAGGTGATTTATTTTAGCCTTAATGATTAATAGTAGATGATTTATCATATTTATATGGGTGACAGAGGAGAACAGACACACTAATAGAGTGTTTTTTTTCCTTGTTACAGTGGCTACTGTAGAATTATGCAGTGAGAGCACCTCCCTGAAAACTTGAATTCTGAGTAGATGAATAAGAAAAGGATACGATAAAAATATCATTAACCTCATTTCACATTCAGGGAACTGAGTCAAAGAGGAAAGAAATTATTTCCCTAAGGTCTGTGGTGGAGGTGCGAACTGAAACCAGTTCCCAAGCCCTTGTCTTCATTTATTACTCATTTGTATTGCAGCAAATAAGCACGTCTCTCTGAAGGACCGAGGACCTTCTTGGCTTGATGAACTGTGCGTTTGCATGGTAAAAATCTTACCAGGTCCTATCCAGCGACCCACCCTGTGATCCAAGTACAGAAAAGTCTTCACCACAACAGTGTTGCCTTTGTTTTGTAAGACTGTCTTTTCAGGCCTGCCTTGGGAGATGCTGCCATTGCAGTTTTATGATAAGGATGTGTGAACTCTCCTAATCAGAAATGACATTTTTAGTATGTATTGGAGCAAAAGACACAATATGGTCTCCTTCAGTGTGAGAAAACCTGTATTCACAAATTAATGGCTTATATACATAATGGAAAGTATCTGCATCTCACTAATGGCAAAAGAAAAGTATCTCCTGAAAAGAGAGTAAGCCAGAGTTGTCTGGGAATTAAGTTTTCTTTTGGACACTGTATATTCCATTTACATAGAGAGGAACTGGGAAGATATTGAACATTCAGCAGTAGTGTTGCATTAGAATAGCTTGCTTAGAAATTGCCTTTCTAGCTGCAAAAGGTAATGTGCTTCCATACATAGGTATGTAAATTTGAGAAAGTTGTGAGGTGGCTATTCTGTAATTCATTTTCTTTCTCAGGCAATTGGATAATTTCATGGATATTTATACCGCACTTTTTGCTCATTATCTTGCTTTTAGAGAGGGTGGACTCCCTAGGATTGGCCGTCGGTCAGACAGACCCAATGAATGTTCAAGGTCAAGAGTATATTACATTAAGAATAGTCCTAGTTGGATAGAAACATGCATTCCTCATTAAGGCAGCCATCGTAGCAAATTAAATTATAGTCCTATAAATCTGATTGTGTCTGTGCTTGAGTGAGGTAGTGTCTCACTGTTCAATTTCCCAAAGTACAAACTGCCATATGCCTCAGGAATTCTGGAACATTTTTGGGGCAAAGAGAAAGGAAGAGCCTAGGGCAGTAGACGTGACACTGAATGAGAAAACTGTGAATATGTTGAAGGATGACAGAGGAATTTCTTTTGGTGACAAATCTACTTTTCTAGCCCATTTCTTGAAAAGAAATTGAACAGGGAGCGTCTGCCACCTTTTGCTGTCTATCAGCCAGAATGTAACATTAATTCAGGAGAAGTCATCTCAGGAGCAGTTTTGCTAGGAAAGGAAATGAAAGACTAGATCCTCTGAAAAATACTTCTTTATCTGCCCACAGTATCTGAGCAGTTAAAGAATTTCAGTGATGTTTCATCATCTTTCCCTTCATTAATGAATTTTCCAGAGAGACAACAAGAAGGATAGCTTAGAAAGATAAATACAATTGATGATGTAATGAAGAAAATCAGGAAACAATTATAAAACCTTTTTTATGAAATGTTTTATGAGACTGAATTTGCATCTGGGGAATACTAGGGTAAATATTGTGCAGGGAAATTAGTTTTAATTTCATGCTAACGGAAAAATCAATTCAGTTCTAATTAGGTTATGATTTTTAAAATACAATCAGGCAGTCATTTCAGTGTTTCGATTAGATTGTTCTATCATTTGTTTAGGTTCTGATAAATACTGCTCCAGAAAATGCTTTTCAACACAAAAGCCTATCTGCAGCAGAACAGGTTTGATTCGGGAGAATTATTCTAAAAGCAATAATGTAAAAATGCTTTAAGTGGGTCATTGACTGAAAGCAATCTCAATGTAGTGAGTAGAGCTATGGTGTTTTAGTCTATGATACGATGTAATGCAGGTGTGGAGAGGATGAGTGACTATTGTTGTTACTACTTTAATTTCTGTCTGCTCAATAAGGTTTTGCAGCTTCTCTGGCAGAAACAAAGAACAATCCCTTCATTAATTAGTATTTGTAGGGAAATACGCTGAGGGCATTATTGCTTCCCACACTTGCATACTTAAGTGTTTCTTGACATCAGAACATACAAGCTGGTAAGGCTTTCCACAACTTTTTATATAAAAAATATACCCTGAGAGAACCAGAAAATAAATCACAGCAGCATATTAAGACTGTGGTCTTCAGGCTGCCTTTGAAAATCTCAGCCAAGATAATTATGTAAACCTATCTCAAAGCATAAAATTGACAAATATGCGAATAGTCTGTGTGCTGTATATACAGTCTATACTATGTAAAATACAGTCTATATAATGTGAAATGTACTTCATAGAACATTACAGCTTGTTTAAACTGCCATGAATTTAAAAAAGGCTCAAAGGGCTGGGTACCATTGTCACGACTACATTCCTACATAATTATTTTCTTGTGCCTTTGTTTTTTATTTGAACAAATAGGCATTGTTCTCTGAATGGCACTGTATTTGTTTTGCCAGCTCAGTTCCACATCTTGGCCTCTGTGGTGATACATACTGGGAGATGAAATGTTGGTACTTTCTTTTCGCTTCTCTATATTCTCAGTGTACCTACTCCATCTTTTTTGTGTGTTTTTCTGTTCTTTTGAGTGACAAGTGCCTTTACCGAACAGTATATTATAATCAAAATGTCTTGTGCAAGAGCTAAAACTGCAAATACTGGCATTAAAAATTAATATGGTTGTCAATCAGATGTCCACTTTTGCATGTGATATTGCTTGAGGTAAAGTATGGCATTACTCTTAAGAGATCTATGTTTTAGATTGCTTCTTGGGATATGCCCAGGCTTTTTGCTAGGTTATTTGTAAGGAACATTATGAAGAGCTGATAAAAGACAGAAAAAAGAAAAAAATAATGAAAAAAGAAGAGAGTGTACCCTTATATCATCAATAAGGAATATAAATCCATTCAAAAAATTACTATGAAGAAAAACAAAAATAGGGAAAGTTTGAGATTATACAACTTCCTTACCAAATTTCTGGGTAGGAAATCTATGCAAACTAATGTAAAAATGAGAAGTCATACACTGATTAAGATTTGATGTTTATTAGAAAAACATTAGTGATTTGCAAGTGTTTTATTTGTACAGTAAACTATCTCCTGAGACTTTTTTTTTTTTTCCCTGATCATTTGAATTATTTTAAGCTGTTTATGATGTATTTTTCATGTTATATGATTTATACTGCAGCCAGTGATGGGAATGGGTGCTTGTATAATATACTCAGGTTGCATCATATGCTCAGAATTTTTGATTGTAATTTCTGCAACTTCTGGTTTAATGGGCAAAAATTAATCATGGGTTATTTATAAGATTATTAAAATCATGGCAATTAAATCCTTCTGAGACTTCAGTTTTACAGACTTAGGCAGATCAGAATTTGTATCCCCATTTCAGATTGCTTGGAGGGCTTCCAAATAGGGTGGCAAGTTAATTAATAATGGCACACCAAATCAATGCACTAAAAATGTGTGTTGGACAACAGGTTGAGAAAAGGTTTTTTGGACATATTTTTAAAGCTATCTAGGCACCTAATGGGAATTTCAAAAGTCCTGTCTCTCAGGATTTGGTAATGTATTCATAAAAGACAATGTTGTCCATAAGAACTTTCTGTCTTGGGCTCCCTTCTACATAAAACAAAGAAAAAAAAAATGCTTCTTGGAGACTTTTCCAAGAAGAAACTGAATCACCATCTGCAAGAGTTTTCCTTGGCTGGAATTGGCTTCTTTGAATATATGCTTTGAGGTCTAATTTTTCTTGTAACAAAAGGGAAGTCTGACTTGAGTATGAATTAGGAGCCACTTTAGCTGTTCAGCCTTCTGGAAGGCTGCAATGGATATGGTAAAGTATACCTTCCAATAGAGGAAGCCTAATGTGAAGGCCAGCTTGTGAAACTGCTTTATAATACATAACCCCCTGTTAGAATGCTACACGTTTCTTGATCAGCATTTCAGTCATGCAAAAAAATAGGGGGGAATGCAATTCCTTGACTCCCTTGCAGGAAAAGCTCTCTTTTGCACTAACTGTGGCTGTGTGGTCCTTGTCTCATCTCAATTGTTATGAAGAAGATGAACTGAACAAACGTTTTGTTTTCTAATCCTACTCTCAAAGTGAAAATAAATGCAGATTTAGTCTTTTCACTTTCTAAAAAGAAGTGACAGTTTATAATGTTTTTTCATTAGCTAAGAACCCTGTTAATACTTGTGTGATTGACACATGCACTGGGCTGATTGGCATAGATGAAAGGCTTAAAACACTCAAAGTGAGAGATACTATGCATGTGCGAGAATGATTACGAATGTTTAATGTCATAAGGAGGTTTTTCAACTGAGATTCAAGCTCCTCTTGTTTCGCTAACAATAAATTCAGGCTCACACCTGTTCATAGCTTTCAGACTTGTGTCATGCTGGTCCAAACTCTAGAGAAGTAATCCTTTTTTTCCAAGTCTGACTTAATATTTGGGCTTCACAAGTCAGTCCAAGGCAGCACGTTCTGTAGTTGGATGCTCTGCTCTGGCTGACCTGTGCTGGACTCGTGGCTGCTGATAAGTGGGCTACATAGTTCTGGGACATCCCAGATCTGAAAATGGCCTTGGTATGAGTTTGGGTTTCCTTCAGGTGGTTCTTTTAGAGCCCATGTCTGAATTTTGCAGTGCTGTAACACTATGATTAAACTCTGGAAGATTTATCTCAAGTCTTGATGAGAAAACATGGAGCTCTTTGGGCTTGTTTACCATTCTGCTCACAACTGCACCCAACACTGGCTATTTCAGGCAGTCTTAACTTTTCTAGGGCAGAGTGAGGACTCAATTTTGTACTTTGAACATGGTGTATCCTTATTTCCACTTGTGCCACTCAGAGGTGATGCATTACAAGCCTATGGGGTCGGTACTCTGCTGCCTTGGGATTCCTCTGGTACAGGACTTCTTGCTGTCATTTTTGCTACTGAAAGCTTGCAAAAGTTTGGGACTCAGAGGAAATCTGGTCAAGGAAGACTTATTTTGTACTTTGCTACAGTGGGGTTACAACTGATGTTATTGTCTTTAAGGACCAAAACGTTACAGAGGGTGTAAAATCATGAAGGAGCAAGGGAATTTCCTAGGTAGATTTCTGAAGACCACTCTGTACAACTGATTTCTTCAATATTTTTTGGCAAGAAAACAGAGTAGATGTGCTGTGTGAGTCAAGGCACGCCTGTATTCCTGCTTCCCCACAGACTCAGAATTGCAGAAGAAAAGCTCCAATGTGCCGGATTGGCAGGGCTCTAGAAAGGATGCACCTGGGGCAGGGCAGGAGACAAGAGGGGATCTGAGCTTTTGTTACTCCTTCCAAAATAAGTATAAACACTATGTTTTTAGTTCCAAAATATACTCCTCCTCTCTACACTCAGGATTATTCTGTGTTGTTTAGATGATGCTGCCAGCTTTAGATAAGATGAAGAATAAACTGTGGTGTTCCAGTTGATTTACAGTAACTGCATTCTTGAGCTAAATCTGGCAAATATTAATGTATCTATAACCTACCCCTTCTTTTCCATTCAGTGCCACTAAAAAGTGATGGAAGTGTTTCACAGAATCAGTGAATCACTTAGGCTGGAAAAGATCTTTAAGATCGAGTCTAACCATTTCTAAGAGACTTGGGTTTGGACCTGGCCTGAATCAATAGAAATATAAGTTCAGGGATGAATTTTAGCTTCAATTTCCCATCACTTCAATTTTGCCACTTCTTGATGCAACTCTATGGTGAGCAACAGAGGTGTGAATTTGTTTTCATGGAGTGGCTTGAAGCATAATCTCACACAAATAAGTGCATGTTTTGGCTGACAATAATTACCTTGTCTGGGGAGTTTGCACCCTTCCTCAACATGTGGCCAGGGTAAGAAGCTATTCAGCACAAGACGAGGCTGCTTTAAGAGAAGAAGAGGCTGCCCAGGGCAGTGGTGGAGTCCCCATCCCTGAAGGTGTTTAAGAGTCGGGTTGACATAGGCTCAGGGATATGGCGTAGTTGAGGACTGTCAGTGTTAGGTTGATGGTTGGACTAGATGATCTTCAAGGTCTTTTCCAACCTAGATGATTCTGTGATTCTGTGAAATGAAGTGACAGTAGTCACAGCCAGGAGGATGCTGGGAATAAACAAAGAATATTAGGTGAAGACATAGGGTATACCAGTGGCATTATCTGTGTCATATCTCCTGCATAGCAAGACCTATGCTTGATTGATTTATACTTCTAAATGTTGTGATACCTGCATTAATCCCATATTGGATCTTGCTACAAATGGCAAGGAAGTTTGAGCTGAGAAATGAATGTTAAAAGGGATTGCATGTTAAAAGTAAATGTTAAAAGTGCATGATAGCCGTAAGGCTCAGAGCATGGAACAGAAGATTCATAAGCCTTGCAGGAAGTTCCTTTATTATTCTAACCTATGATCCCTGCTGTGAGGAATACTTCCTTTCAAGACCGTGTATGGGATGTTTCTCTGTGATAAGAGGAAACTTTAACAGGTTGACTGTAAATATTTCCGAAGTACATTAAATAGCAGAGTCCTACATAAATTCTGGTGCAAAGACAGCAGTATGCCTCCCCATCTCATTTCTAGAGTGGAGGGTTTCCACCTTTATTAACTCTGAGTCTTTACATTCTGTAATCAGCTGTACAAATTGATGTTAATATGACATTTTGAAAACTGCAGTCAGCGTTTTCAACCTGAACAAAAGATTTAATGGAAAAAAAATTGATGATCTGTTGAATCCTTAGATCAAGCAAATTGTTACTTTGCTGGAATGCTATTGAAGGACATCACTTTTCTTCGTGACAGTCTCTAGTCTCTCACAGTGGGAGTCCAAGTTTGTTTGAACCTGGTGCTTCCCTTTTGGAGGTGGTCTTTCCACCAGCTGTCAGTCTGCATTGTTTTTCTTCACTCTTCCCTGAGTGTAGAGGTTGGTTTTGGTACTACCCGAGAGGTTCTAACCACTTCAGGTAGAGGTTGGGTGTCCAGTTTCTGCCCTGTGCCTCTGTCTCTATAAAAAAAGGAATTGAAGACCCTTGCGTTGTTAATAGGGTCTAATTAGACGTTTTTCTCCTTTACAATTATGTACGTATACTTGCTTGTCATGATAGCCATTTTATTCATGTGCGCTAATGGAGGATGGTGTAAGAGAATCAACGTAGGTGCAGAAGTGTTGTGAAGTGTTAGTGGGAGAGGAGGTTTCCCAATACATGGGGTGGAAGGGACTGAAGTGTGACCCCAGGCTATTTTTTCTTGGACACTCCAGTGATTAAAAAGTGTTCATTAGAATAGTCTGAGATGCTTTTTTAGTTTCTGGTGGAGGGGGGGGAATATTTTCCACAGCAAAAATAAGGATATACACTACATGCACACCAGCTCAGTCTTTTAAAAAAACACAAGTAGATCATTTTGCATGGCTAGCATTTCACAGTAAGATTGCTCTTTAAATAGATTTTACAGGTTGTTTTTATAGCACAGCTCTGACAGCTGCAAGTCTGTGTACAAGGTTGTGTACAGATTTAATTTACAATTTTATTTTTTCATGAAATGTGTACTTTTTTTTATTCAGTCCATTTCTACCCATCATAGCTGTTGATGGCAAAGTGGAAAATATTATTCTAGTGTAAAGAGAAAGGGAAAAATGAGAAATGTACTACTTCGCTCAGAAAATTAAGATGATTGTATTTTTAAGCCTGTAAAAACCTTTTATTAAATATATTGCAAGACTCCTTTAAGGATCATATGTCAATTTAAAAAAGAATTTTAAAAACCAAACACTCATTACTAAATTGTCTTTTATGTGAACAGAAGGATCTCTGGATAATAGGCATTTGTTCCAAAACAAAACAGTTATTTGTTCAGGGTATGGAAGTTATTAATTATTTACACCTATTCCTACCTCAGTTCTACCTCTAGTTAAAATTCATGGCCTAGGCACTCATCAAATATTGATTTTTACCAAAGTTGATGCTTTCCCTTTAACATTATTATAATGAGGGATAAAAATCAAATTGCCTTCACTGAAACTCAATCATTCTCACAAGCCATCTGCATTGATCTTTTTTCTAGGTTTTACCATAAATTATTCTATTCAATTAAGTAAACCCCACACATAATGACATTTTGTGAACTAAATAATTTATTGACTATTTTCAGCTAAACTGATCAGGCTCTGATGCACAGTTATTTTCATAACATTAATAGTAATATATATAACCTTCCTGCAACTGAATGTGTGTCAGATTCTTTGTTTGGAAAGACGAATCACCTGGGAGGTAGAAATCTTCTCATTTACAGAAGAAACTAATTCTGTCGTTGTCATATAAGGAGAGACTCAGTGCCTTCTCATTAGCAAAATGAGGGGGCTTGTATGCAATGCTTTCTGGTGATAAAATAATTGCAAAATAATTTTCAGCTGAAAATGGTGCTATTAGCAATGAGGATTGTAATTAAATTGGTAACAATTGGTCTGTTTTACAGTGGGCTGGTAAGATCTGATGAATACAGTAGCTCCTTGGTTGAGGTTCAGAGAGTTTTCCTCTCCACAGTATGATGGTTGCACGTCTGCCTGTGTGACACACGTTCTTGTCACCTCCTGACAGTTCCTCTGGAAATCTGCCCATTTCCTAAATGAGTTTTGTTTCACATTTGAAAAGTCATTTAGCTTCTGTAGACTGAGATTTTCAAGTGGAAAGGGCAGTTTGTAACTCTGAACTCCTTCATGCAAGGAGAAGGATTGCTCGCCAATGTGATAAATTTGTGTTTTGTGTGTGCTTGCTTCAGACGGTAATTGAGTCACAAAGTTTAGATACTCATCACAAAACAGATTTTTTTAAATGCATGGATTTTAGGAGAGCATTCTCATAGCTGTGAAGGTATAGTTGGGTTACATTTAATCATACATGGAAAGTTTCAGTTGGGTATATCTAAAGAATGCCTGCTGTGTGGTGTACTTAGCAAACAGACTGGATGCAACTAAACTGTCTTTTGAAAACAGAAGAACAAAACATGCTTAGGCAGTGTGTGCCCCTTCTCTGTCAAGACATGGGGAGCTGCTGGAGGGAATCTTCCTTTTCACCCAACTAAGGGTACATAGCTATATCTCAAGTGCATCCAGCACTGTCCTCTTTCCAGCCAAACTCTGGGAGTACTCAAAACCAGCATGGGAAGAGATATTGTCCAGGTGTGACCAGCTGTGATGTGGACAGGCTTCAGCTGTGGCAGTTGCACAGATTTGAATTTGCACAGGTGGTGACACACCCAAGCCTATGTGACTGGGTCATTTTTGTCTTCCTGCAGATCATGTACTGATATGACTGATATCGTGCAAGCTATATGCTTTGGTTTCATCAACCAGTGTGTAGATTCATCCTATTCTGTTGTTGCTATAAAGACTAGAATTGAGTGGGAAACAAGAAACAGTCTGCGTGAACTTGCAGCTGCTGGAAAAACAGTTATTACAGGAGAACATCAGCTAATTCTGTAAATAACAGTGTAGCTGGTTTTGATTTGCTCTGTCTTTAGTTACTCATTTTAGTTTGAAGTAGTGCGGATAAAGGCTAAATCCATAGACTCATTGGCACTGCTCTGATACAATTCATTTTCTTGATTTTCAAGTGGGAAGAGAGTCTGATGAAAATCTAGCCATCATCTGAGAAGCCCTACCTACTAAATTGTATGTTGGGCTTTAGTAGCCAAAGGAGTGGCTTGTTTGTTGGATTTTGATTTTAGAAGTCTTATCTATCTTCTGCTTGGATTTAATTTTAATTTTAATGTGTACATCAGAATTTCTCACTTCCTTTTCTAGAATGGCATGCATTATTCCTGTTTTTTTTTTTAAAAAAAAAAAAGAGGTGCCTGATGTTTCTCTATTGAAAAAAGAAAAAGTCTGCTGTGTGTTCTAACTGTTCTTTAAATGTCCTCAAGCAGATAGCTGAGCTAAAACTGAAACTATTTAAGTGGAAGACATATGCCTGGGAGTTAGTGAGAACAGTCTGGAGCAAGGCTAGGCTCATTACTTTCTGGTGTTCATAACAATTCTGAGCAATAAACTTACATTCCCAGCAAATTTCCAGTGGTAATAAGACTTGTTGAGAAATACGGAGTTTGACTAACGTGCCCTAGTCCCCTCTTCTTAATTTCCAGGAAACTTTTCTGATCTTTTATGACTGGGAAGGAATGTGCATGTATTCAGATACTGACCTTGCCTTTGTCCCATGGGGAGAAGGAAGGGAACCAACTTCTATCTCCAATTAGAAAACTGAAACTCTCATGTATATGTGGAGGGGACCTTTTGTAAAAAAGAAGGGACTTACTCTTTGTTTACATTGCTACTCACTGAATTCTTTGCAGAAAAGAAAAGCAGAATGCTTGGTGTATGGAACTCTTATTTTATAAGTTTTTTTGACTTGGAAATCTTTCTTTAACCAAATACTAGTAATAAAAGTGAAGGAGTTCTGACTAATAAAAAGGTGACCTGCTTGCTGCTGGTAACTAAAGATTTAGCACTAGAGCTACTCCATTCATTTCAAAGCAGCTGTTTCCCACTTACAGCCCTGAGATCTCAAAAAGTTATGTTTATGGGCACCTACATACTTTCATAGAGACATAACAGTATTACATACCCATATATATTGCACTGACATAGGTTACATTACATGACACACTATTCCAGAGCTGTCAGAGTTGGATTTTGCTGTCCTTTATTATTTTGTTTACATCTGAGTGTCTGCAGATGACTGGAGGTGTCGTTCTGCTGAAAATCAGACAGCTGAGCCAGGAGTAGAATGTTACTCCTAGAGAATAAAATTGCTGTAACCTTCTAGACAGGGACATACAATTGTCTTGAGTCTTTGAAAGCTACCTTGCTGTAGGTTAACCTGTTGGTTGCTATGCTTCAGGTGGCTCTGCATGTACCTCTGCTTGGGGCTGGCAGTCATGTAGCAAAAGAAAAAAGTTCTGTCAAACCATTGACTGCAGTGAGAACCATGTGTGAGTCACTCCAAGCTGGTGTTGATAGCATCCTTTCTTCCCTCTGTCTCCGCCCCCCCCCCCCCCCCCCCCAAAGTTATGTGCTGTAGATGTCACAGGAAATGCTAAAATCACATCTTTTCATGTGGGTCTTTCTTCAATCTTTTCCTTATGAAAAGCTGTATGTCTCTGTCTGCAGAAGCATCACATTTCGCCCTGCTGATCCAGTTTATTTGCTCTGAACATTTGGTCTAATGCTTTCATACAAATGCATTTTTTCTGCCTGGATTCTTATTTGTGTCATGGTCTGTTCTTGCTAAAAATGAATGAAGACTTGTCAACAAATAATCTATCCAATAAATCAGAATCTGATCCAAAACCTCATTGACGTCAACAGAAAGACTCTTATTGACTTCCGTGGTCCTGCAGTGTCCTTTTCATACTACTTTAATGCCTGTAAATATCTTCATTTTAGAATTAAAATATTTCACCCCCCATTATTTAAGTCATGGTTCTTTTAAGATCTGTGAAATGACAGGGGAACATTGAGCAAATGAAATGAGATTTGTGTGATTTAGATGTAATCTGTCAGATAGGTGCTCTCCTGGAACGGAAACTGTGTGCTTATTCTTGTGACTACCTATGGGTTTAACTTTAAATATCCTGAAATCAGACCAGTGACACTTAGTCTGTGGCCCAATGATTGTTTTAATCTGATAAAGTGCATCAGCTGTTGCAGGGCCAGGGTGAGCACAAGCTATGCAGAGCTCCAGATCTCCACTCAAAGTGCTGCCTCTCAAGTTGTGCTGGCCAAGAAGAAAGGACAGCACAGCCAGCCAGGGGTGCTTGTGGGAAGAAAATCCTAGTGTTTGCAAATTCAGACTAGAAGTTGTTTGATGAAATGGACACATCTCTTCTTCTGACAAGTATTAAAAACAGAATAATCTAAAAACATAGAAATAAAAATAAAAAACATAAAAACCATAAAAATAAACACAAAAATAAAACCCATAAAAATAAAACCCATAAAAACATAGAATAATCTACAATATAGTATAACACAGAGCTGGCAACTTGCTTGACTTTATCATGACTCTCACTTATGTAGGTTTATCTCCCAGATTCAAAAGATGGAGTATTCTTTAGTTAGGAAATGTAAAGCCCAGACAATGGCCAAGAAAATCTTGATAATGTTGAAGTTGATAGCTTCAACAAATGGAAGGAATATAAGATGATGTCTAAATTTGTGATATTTAGGTCCCATGACTTTTAAGGTGAGCTGTTCCCCCTGAGTGGTTCTCCCCCTCTACTCTACTCTCCCAGACCTCACCTGGAGTATTGTGTCTAGTTCTGGGGCCCCTAACACAAGAAGGACATCGAGCTGTTAGAGCTGGTCCAGAGGAGGACCACAAAGATGATCAAAGGAGCACCTCTCCTATGAAGACAGGCTGTGGGAGTTGGAGTTCTTCAGTCTGGCGAAGAGAAGGCGCCAGGGAGGCCTTATGGCAGCCTTCCAACCTGAAGGGGCCAACAAGAAAGCTGGAGAGGGACTTTTTACAAGAGCATGTGGTGATAGGATGAGGGGTAATGGTTTTAAACTGGTGGAGTGTGGATTTAGATTAGATACTAGGAAGTAATTATTTACTGTGAGACACTGGAACAGGTTGCCCAGGGAAGCTATGGCTGCCCCCTCCCTGGAAGTGTTTAAGGTCAAGTTGGATGGGGCTTTGAGCAACCTGATCTGGTAGGAGGTGTCCCTGCCCATGGCAGGGGGGTTGAAACGAGATGATCTTTGAGATCCCTTCCAATCCAAACCATTCTATGATTCTATGAAAACTCCCTTGTCCTTCCTGCATGGTTGTTCCAGCATGCATGGTTGTTCCAGCAAGGCTCCAGTGCCTCACTTTGTACCTGTGGGCAGATGGGTCCACCCACGATCCTGTCTAGGAGCTCGAGAGCTGGAGGAGGTTGAAAGCAATGGTGAATGTTTAAAAACAGACAAACCCTTTTTTCTTTCCTAGAATGTAGCTATCTCTGGAGATTCTTGTGAATCTGTATTTGTTTGGTGTGTTTTTTTTTTTTGTTTGTTTTTTTTTTTTTATTACTAGGTAGGCAGACAGCCTGCTATGAGACAGCTCCTGCTATTAGAAGCATTAGGAAATGAATATGAGGAAAGCTCAACAAAGGGTAAAAAAAAAAAAAAAAAAAAAAAAAGAAATGATCAAATTACACTTTCCTTCTGGTAGGGGAAGCAATAGATCCATCCCATCAAGTAAATAACAGTTAAGCAAATAATGAGACTGATATTTGCTTTTTCTACCAGTGTTTTAAATGTCACTGTTCTTCATGCCTCTTTTTTTTTTTTTTTCCCCTTCCATATTAACCCAGAAATGTTGATGCACCAGCATGTTTCATTATGGTAGCAAGAGATATTTCTCTTTGCTGAAGTGAATTCAGAAGAAAACAAATCCTGAGGGCAGTGCACATCGACTGTAGAGAACAGCACGGTCTGAGCTGGCTGCTGGAGGCTGCCTGTGGCAATTTGTGGGTTTCTGGGCAGACGGGCAGAGCTGATGAGAGCACCTGAGCTGCTGGTAGGAACAGGTAGTGACAGCTAAATCTGGTTATTCTCAGGGAAGAAAGGAGAAGAAATTAGGGAAGTGAAAATTCAAGGAAGCATGCTATTACTATTTAAAACAAATACCCTACGGCCATAGCATGAAGCATGCCACTGCTGACCAGTATATTAATGCAGAATAATCACAACTGAGACTCAAGGTAGAGATAATCCAGATGAGGTGCAACA
Organism: Podargus strigoides; assembly: GCA_028020825.1. NCBI lineage: Eukaryota > Metazoa > Chordata > Aves > Caprimulgiformes > Podargidae > Podargus > Podargus strigoides. The sequence continues at coordinate 9,902,761 of CM051624.1, read as the reverse complement.
GTAAATAAATCTTCAGAAAACTCAGATTTCGGTAGCTAACAAAGGCAGCTTTCTTCCCCTTCCCTGCTTGGATAGAGGGTGGATCAATCCCTTTGATTCACGAGAAACTGTATTTCCCTGACACCCTGGAATTCAAGTCTTGTTGGCCTCAACTGTTATATAGGTTAAAACATACATTGCGTGTCTACTGTATAACACCATTCACTCTGGTTCATTAATATCTAGTGAAAATACTGGGAGGAGAGGAAGAAGTATTGGCAAAAAGAGGTCTGGAAATCCTGTCACATTTCTGACACTTTTCTTGGGTCTGCTCTTTCTCTAACAGAAAGCAAGATGAACTGGCTAGAAAGATGTCCCTAAAACAACATGAAAATCATCTCTGGAAAATGTCTGAACTAATTAAAAGGTAGGAATGAAATGAGCTCGAGGCCCCAGAGCATCTTCTGTTACAGAGAAGACGCGGAGGTGGCTGTAGTAGCAGTGGCAATACTACCGCACACACCTTGATGAGGAGTTCAGTGTGTCCCACACAGCCTCAGTAATTGCCCCAGTGTGGAGCAGTGCCACAAAGGCAGCAGTTGAAAATGAGCAGGAATGGAGCCTGAAATCTCACAGTGCAAGGGGAATTTATTGGCACAGCCAAAACTGAAAACTCAAAGCAAGCTCCTGTCAGGTTGATTGAGGAGTTGAAAGAAGAACAAGTCACAGCCCCCCAAGGTGTCAGGCATTTCATAAGCCTCCACTGCACAGGTGTCAGCTCTGGGGTGGTGTTTGCCCGTCACCTGCCTATGATTTTGCAAGCCACTGAGGGCTTTGCAGAGCTCAAAGGGTCGCTCAAGCATACAGAGAGCTGCAAATCCACCTGCACAGAGATGATGCCTCTTGCTTGAGCTGGCATGAGGGGCAGGCAGCTTGGAAATGAAGCATCTTGCAAAGAGAGAATTGAACACTGGGGTTGATCATCCCACAGCTTGGTGTATCTGCTTTTGGTAGCCCTCATATGTTCTGGATTGCTATCATTTATAATAATGCAGCACATAGCTTCACACCTGTGAATGGAGCCCTCTTTTGCTCTGTATATAAATGCAAGACAAAGGAGGGATTGTCATCCAAAGCTGGTCTCAACCCTGAAAACTTTCTAGTTCAAATAATATCTATGGGATACTGAGATATGCTGTGAATTTTAAGAATGCCATGGGCTAGCGTGGTTGTGTGTTTTGGACAATGGGCTCAAATTCAGTGAGGAGAATCAAGGACAGGTATAGAAACTCTTACTAGGAGACAATTATAGAGTTCATTCTGGTTACAAATGGACAACCTTATTCAGGTCTAGAATGTCCTGCTGATTCTCTGGGGGCTGGATCCAGCTGGTGAACATTCGTGTCTGGTCTCAAAGTACTCTGGTGGTGTTTTACAGTCTTTATGCACATGAAGTCATCTAGCTTCACATATGGCTATCAAGCCACCACCACATCCAAATGCCTCTAAGTGATGCCCAGCAAGTCCATGCATATGTCCTGCTTGGCTGAGAGGGAATTATGTGTGCATAGTGACCATGATACTGGGAATCATTTCTCACCTTGTGTTCTAGCTGATACTGAAACATCACTGAAAAAAAGAGTTCATGTATAGGTGCTACTGATACAGAACCTTTTATTCCTTGTGCTTGAAATGTAAAGGCCATTGATGGTTGGTTTTAAAGCACTGATATTTTGATAGGATCTTATCCTTTAAGAAAAACATTATTTCTGATTGAGACTTTGATTATTATTTATGATTCATTTCCAGAGTTTAGAAGCTGGGGTTTAAAATGTAAGCCTTGTAAGTTTTCTACGTGCTTGTTACTGGCCACTACCTTTTTGTGGAAAACTGGTTTCCTTGCTCAGAAGATGGGATTTGGGGAAGGGAGTAAAGCCCTGACTTCTATGTACTGGATTTGCATCACCAAATGAAACCAATGAAGTTCGTAGTTTGAGTGTAGGTGATAGGCTGTCTACCCATAAACAGAGATAAATAACAGGTAAAGAAAGAGGTAATCCTAATTTTAAAACAAAATGATGCAGCTGGTATTGGAGAGGCAGTCACCAGTCCTCAGCATTTGAATGCTTGTGTCTTACTTCAGGAAGTATAAATTAAGGAGCTCTTTTTGGTATGAAGTAGCAAGCCTACACAAAGCCTTAAGGATAAGTTAATTTTCTTCTCTATGAGCCAAAAAAAAGGGTTGTAAACACAAGAGCTGGGAGAGTCTACCTCCGGTAAGCTTTCTGCTGCTTGAGACTGCAGAATCTGCAGTTGCTAGAGGGAAGTGGATGGGAGTTTCATAAATAATAAATTACTGTAATCCCATGAGGTCATCATAAAAATATGCATAAGAATCATAGAAAGAATATAATGGATCACAACCTCAATAGATTCTAGAGCTGAGAATGAACAGTGAGCTTGATAAAAATGTATTACAGACAGAAACCTTAGTCAGAGATAGTGTCAAAATTATATTATACAAAATTATTACTTTGGGAAAGAGACACATGTTATTACCAAAAAGCCCAAAACAAGTACATGTGGGAAACTGTAATTCGTGCAGAAAAGGCCTAAATCAACACCATTTAGCCTTTTCGATTTAGAAAGAGCCAGGGCCTCCCAAATTTATCTCACATGGAAACATTCTTTTAGACTAAGCATTGTTACTGATGTTCTTCAGGCAACAGTGACTAGGTTTAGTTATTATATTTCCCCCTAAAAAGAACATAAATTTGAGTTATAAAAAACCTGATGGATGCAACACCTGGAGGCAAACACTAAAAATATGAAGATCCAGAATAACACCTGGCTTGCCAGAAAAATAAGAAGATGGATTATTTTGAGTACTCCATTGATCTAAAGAAGCATCATCAATAATATAAAGAACATTTGAATGTGTGATACAGACTAAAGGGAAATGAGTTGACATACATCTGCAGGGGTATGTACGGTGTCTGAATGCCAAAACCTAATATGAAGCTTGATTGAAATGTACCACATAAGCTGTAAACTAGAAATATCGTATAGAGGGTGACAATTTCTTTCCAATTACTTCTGGTAAAATTGGAAATCGAGGTCTTTAAAAGAGCAGAAGTATCTCCAGTGTCAGAAAGCTGCTTTGAGAAAGACAGAAGCTAATGATGCTGTTGATAGCTGGAAGTAGCACACGTTAAGCAGCTTCATAAGCTGGCAGTTTAAGCTCCTACACAGAAAAATGCCTCTTTCATTTAAGACTTACAGATATTCCCACTGGAAATAATGGGGGTGCTCATGCTGGATCAGGGACCCAGTGCATAGCAGGTTTGAAGCAAAGCCACTTGGTGACTAAGGGAAATCTGGGAGAACATCTGACTGTCCAACATAATGTGTGGTGTTCAAAACGGCATCTTGTATTACAATAGGAATCTCCAGTACAGAGGGAATGGTACAAATATGGTTGTATTATTACATCAGGGTGCAAAGCTTGGTTTTGGAGAAGGACTCTATGGTGCCAGGCTTGATATAAGTGTATATGACTAATTTCCATTTCTGTATCAACTGAGCTTCAGATAGGCTCACTAGGATTCCCAGAGGCACCATGTCTTGGAGTTGAAATTGAGAAGCACCCCTAAGCTCCAGCTAGAATGCTGCTGGCCTTGGGTTCAGGCATGTCTGCTTTGTCCAGGAGCTTGTGTGAATCACCTGGCTCCAGAGCACAAGTGAGCTTCTGGTCCTCCTGTCAGACAGATGCTACAGGACAGCAAGAAAAACAACATGTTGCAAAGAGTTTAGTTCCCTTCAGTCTTGCCTCTGAGAGGTTTTTGGTTGAATCCCTGCTGAAATCCAGGTGGTTTTGCTGCTTCTTGGCTGTTTTTCCTGTGGGAAAAGGCCACTTTAAAGATGAGATGAAACTATGTGGTGGAAGGAGGGAGGTCTAACAAATACATCATTGTGTAGAGTGCATAGACAGTTTTAAATTGATGGATTTGATCTTTTAAAACAAATTACAGAGAATAAATAAGCAACAAAATGTATTTGGTTAACTGGAGTTTCCACCAGTGTACTACCTAGCTGTTCTCAGCAATATCTGCTAGGTAACATGGTAGAAATGGGTCAGTGTATACATCTTTTCTCTCCTTTATGAGCATTGCAGCAAATTCTGTGCTTCATCTGCCCCCAGTCTCAAGAGCTACTTTCCTGGCTATTGCATCCTTTCTGCTCTGCCTCCGGTAGCTTGGGATCTATTGTTCAGCAAAGATGGCTTGAGATGAATGGAGACTACCGCTGGAGAAAAAAAATCCAATACTGCCCTGGCTGCAGGCTGGGGAAAAAAGGATGTCAGATGGGAAACAAGCACTGGGAGTGGGGAGGGGAGACAGAAGAAAAGGGGGGTTTCTGCTTGTATTGGCACGTGGCAGGCAGCTTGCCTGCTTGTGTGGTATTAACTTCCTTCTTGTTACAGTGTGGAAGCCTCTGGCATCCTGACCCTCGTAAATACAAACAGATGTCCCCAGGCAGACTCAGCCCACTGCTGCTCCCTACAGCATCAACATCTTTTACACACAGTGTTCTTTATCACAAATGGCTTTTTTATCATTTATGTATTTCAGTTATCGTAAACTCTTCGTTCCCTCTCACCCCTCCCCCAACTTAATCTCAGAGGAAGGGAGAGAATCTTTTTAATGCACTTACCAGTTGAGCTCGGTGCTATAGATAGTCATGTAAAGGCCAAGTTTTGCAGATTTTGTTTACAGCTTTGGAGTAGTTGGAGTGACATGCCAAAGCACTGGGCATCCAGCAGCTGCCTTGGAAATGAATAGTAGTTGCTCTAGTGCTTCTGGCTTTTGGAAAGGAAAACACTTATACAGGTAGTCACCTATGGATTTAGGATGTGTAACTATGGGCTCCAGTTTCTGATATGGTTGGTCCAAATTCCCCAAAGAAATACAAGTATGACAGTGTGCAGCCATACTAATAGCATTGAGGAAAATTAGTTAATTATAGTAGCAGTAGCAGACAAGGAATGTAAAAACCCTAAGCTTTTTAGAAACCTTAGTCAAAAATCAATCTGAAATTTTAGTTCCTAAATCAAATAAGAAACTCACAAGAATCAGACTCTTTTGAAAATGTTACCCAGTAATTTCTGTGCTAGTAAAAAGTCTTTTCCACCACTTTATGTCAAGAATAATATAAAAATATTTGTCAAGCTCCTTCAACAAATAGTTTTCTAACCTACAGATGTTTTTGACTGGTGGCTACCGACTCTAACTTGGAAAATAGGAGCCAAATCACAGAGAATTTCTTTTGTCAAGTGGTAGAGTCACCTGGAAATATTGTTTGAGAGAATCCCAAACCATGATCTAAATCTGGCTCAAATTCACAAACCCTTTTAGCTGTTAGAAAAGATCCCTGTTTTTCTGGAAAAGCCTATTTTTTTTCCCTCCAAGAACCATAAATAAATAAAATGCACAAGTTTCTCTCTGTTTTACCCTCTTGCCAAGAGAAAAAGAGGTAAAGAGTAATGAGGAACTGAGTTGCCTTATGAGGTGTCTCGAGGACCGTGAGACTGCACTTCTTCAGGTTCCAGGAATGATCTTTGGAAGGTGGAATATTCTGAAAACAAGACATTGCTCTTTCCAAGTATTTGAAGGGAAAAGAGCAGGCATTGACTGAAGAGGAAATGGGAGAGGTGGTAATCCTGTTGAGCAATCCAGTGATACACCCTTTCCTCACAGTTCCTTCCTACTTGAGCGAGATAAGTAACATGGGAAGTTAGTTGCTAAAATCAACAAAATAGGGTGGTGCTTTTATCTAAGAGAGGTGGGTGTCCCCATCTTGAGATTAATTAATGTTTAATCTCTTTGGAACATTTATATATTTTCTCTTAGCCTGTTCCCAAGCGTATTCATGGTCCTTTTGGAGCTTAGAAACAAAGTCGTTTCCATAGCCAGCTGGCTGGAAATGTCCTCTGGAGAGAAGCAGACAGACAGGCATTCTTGGCATTCCCATGAGTCTTTTTCTAGTGGACAGAGAACTGGAGATATTTTTTTAAAGTGCCTTCCTAAAGAGTAGTATACAGATTTGACAGTCCTTCTTTTCTATGTGGTATAGTTGCTTTTCTGTTTTGACAGTAGAGATTTCATTTACTTGGACTTTAAACACAAGTAGGGTGTTTGGTACCTCTTGTTTAATACATGCAAAGATCAATATTCTTGCTGTTGGTGATATCACAGTATTTATGCTTCCCTTTCACTTTTGTTGTTAAGGATGAGGAGAAAGGGGAACTCTTCCAGCCTGACTGTGCATCTTTGTGTTACAAAAGGTGAAAGTGCACTTTTCCCCTGGTAATCTATTACATTGGATTGTGTCCAAGTTGACATAATCAGGTTTTTGTCATTTATTCTCTTCTATATGTGGGACCTAATGGATAATCTAAAAATCTCTGTGTAGCACTAGATTTTGCTGTCCTCCCTTTTGTTGAGTGATACTTATAAGCAAATATTTTTTTCGAACAGGTTTTGATTAGCAGGTACCTAACTCTCTTCCAGGGTACATGGATTACTCTAGCACAAGCTTGAACTGGCTTCCTCTGGGCACCTTTCACAAGACTTCTTAGAAATAGCCTACAGGCTAGTTCACAAAGACCCACTTTATTAACAGTACCTCATTTTGTGTGGTGCATGGTGTGAGAGCAGAGAGAGGAGGCTGGTCATTAATATATATTAGTATCCAAGAAAATGAGTATTTTATAGTTTCTGTACACTGAAAAAGACTTAATTCAGCTCACAGTGCTTACATAATTAGAATGAAAAAAATAGGGGGACCACTCAGGAATAAGGAAAGCTGGTTTTAGTCTAGTCAAGGTTAATCAGTGTTCTTATATATGGAACTGAAAGGATTTTTACTCTTTTATTAAACAGCTTTGAAAAATTAACATTTGACTTGCTGCAGGCTGCAAGGAGGTAACGTTAATAGTGATAGACAATAGCAGATTTCTAATCTTTCCATTAGTATTTTTCAGTAGAAGAGGAAAATTTTGCACTGGATATAAGTAGTTTTCCTAAAAACTTAGTGTAATTCCTGGTAAACAGAGATACTCATGGAAAAGTTGTTTTGTTATACGTGCTATTAACTCCTGTAAGAGTCTTAAGAACATTCTCATTAATACAGCTTGCTCTGTTTTTGCTTCAAGAGGACTGCTGGAAACAAGAAAAGTGCATCTTCTATATCGCAAGAATTTTCACAGAAAATGTTTTTCTCTTTTGTCCCAGGTTTGGGAAATTCCCTAGGGACTCTAATGAAATCTCTGAGTAATAAGTAGTCCATCAGTGGTAAATGTGGTGGGGTGAATAATAAACGGTCAGTTTTCCATCATCTGCCAGATCTTTGAAAGACCAGGTTTATTCAGTCACTGTGATTATGCTGTGATTGCACATGTCATGAAATCCCACGTAGGGCTACGAAATTTCATGAGAACTAAGTCAGCGCTTGAGTCTGGCCTCTTCTTGTTGTGGAATGGTTGTGAAATCATGCTCTCCCAAGCAGTTCTTGAACTTCAAGTGATAATGTGGTCAATGGTTAATGTCACATACCTCCATAAGGAGATGGACTGAAAGAACTTTAATAACTCTCTGGATCTAAATGATCATTCCTTCCACATTCTTTGTGGCTTCATAGTGTTTATGATAATTCTTGCTCAGGATCCAATCTATACAGTTTATCCAGCTGTGCCTTTGATGTCTGTACTGTGGTCTCAAGGGAGAGAAGTCATGAACGAGCGGTTAGTGAGTGACACCCAAGGGGTTATGACATCTTTAATGTAAACTCATCAGTATAAGGTTTTTCCTCTGAAATAGATTAAGTAATTTATTTAGCTATAAAAAACCAGAAAACTAGTTAAGTGAATTTTACTGGGGAATCAATAAAGTAATAATTGTGTGGTAATATAACTGGAGCTGAGGTAACCAACTTTGGTCGTTTTTTCTTTGTTAATCCATTCCTCCTATCCTTTTTATCCCAGTATTTTTTGAACAGCCGCAAGTTATTCTGATGAGAGAATTGAAAAAGCGTATTGAGAAATCTTTGAGCACATTAACTTTTGTATTGTGAAATCTTTCTTTCTTGCCTTTGCAATAGATACAAAAAAGAACCCATCCAGAATTCATTAACTAAAATTTTATCTCAAACTCATATTTTTGTATTCTGCTAAATTTTCTCCATTTATATTTCATAGAATGGCTTCCTAATCCTATCTGAGACATGCCTGTAAGCTAAAGATAAATATGTAAAACTTACCTTTGAATTGAATGATGTCTAACTATTGCTGCTTTTAAAAAAAATAATAGCAAGCCCCTTGACATTATCCTCTGCAGTGCTTCAGAATTTGTACTTAGGCTGCAGTTATTACAGTTACATAGGAAGCTGTTCCTTCTGATAATTAGAAACAAATAAATTTAAAAGAAACTTAATTTCTTAGGCTGTTATAAATATTAAGAGATGATAAATTATTAGAATAAACCAGACCTTCATACACCAGTTATTTCATGCTTGTATTTTAGAGTAGACTAGCTAGATTTAGCAGTGTGCAATTTAAGGGCTTAAATGGTTTTCAAAGGTCTTTTTCTCTAAAAGATTGACTTCCCCCATCAGTTACATGGTCTGAATTATTTTTCACAGAAGTGTCCTCTCTTTGCAGCATTAAAAAAATGCCAGATCATATCGCATAATCAATGTATTTGCATTTAGGAATTCTATTCATGTATGTGAACAGAACACACACATCTGAACTAAAGGGATATAAAAAAGGGTGGTACTGGAAGTCTTTATAAAGATAAATTTTCTTCCTTTTTTTTTCAGTCTTAAATGTCTTCAGAAATTAAGTCTGTAGTCAGCAGGAATGAGACTGAAATTCTATGTTGAATAATAAAAATGACCACAATAGTAGTAACATGAACTGGAGTCAGTCCATGACCTTTGTGAAAAGTAAGCTAGCTGCCAGTATCCAGGAGGACCAAGCAGATGGTAGCAAGCACGAATACTGGACTAGTACTCCTGAGTGGATCTGCATATTTTGAGAGTGGTCTGTGCCTCACACCAAGGAAGTTTTGGGCCACAGAAATTTAATAAGGGGAAAACAAAAAGTAGGGGGCACCCTGAAGAAACTGGCCATATGGGAAAAATTTAGAGCTGGTTGGAGAAAATGGGCATATTTTTCCATCAAAAACATCAGTGATAATGAAATAGAACTTCAGCTTTTTGTATGGAGAATTTCAATTTACTGTCAGAAAGTTTAAAAAACAACCAACCAAAAAACCCCAAATCCAAGCACAATCACCCTCAAACCTCTGAATAACTGTTAGGAAAGAGAAATATTTCAGCTAAAAAACCATATCTGTCTTCAGGAAAGTTGGTTTAGTGTTATGTGGTGACTGTAACATTCAGTTCCTTGTACTTTTCTCCCTTACTGGTATCCATGGACTACACCTAAGCGGCTTTCAGAAGCTGAGGCAGTTGCTTGGTGGGGTCACTTCAGCATCTCAGGAGTCCCTATCAGAGCGTGCTTAGCTCTTGAGTGGAGATGGATGAGTCCTTGTGGTATAGAAAATCGGTGAAGGATCTGGACTGAATGAACTTATTAGGATCAGAAAACACGCAGCTGTGATGTGTTGTTTTGATATGTACTGGGAGATGTTTTTCATTCTCCATCATTCAGGTAAAACCTTGCCCCTGGAAGCTTGCATGGCATATCTCTGTCATAGTTAAGACAGGACTGCAGCTATTATCACCTTGCCTATTTAGCTTTCTGTGTGTGAAAGAGAAGTTTGTTTACACAAGGCCAAACAGCAGCATAACCACCTATACACCAGCTAAAGTAGTAGGAGATACAACCTAGCTCTTGTATTTCTTTCTTGCCCAAAAGTGCAATACACTGCCTAGGGCCAAATCTCTGTTTATTTATTTACAAATCTTTGTTTTCCTTCAGAGAAATGCAGAGAGGAGGTGGAAGTGGTTTTGCAGAGGTCAAACTGAGGAAGCAAATCCCAGACCCAGCAAATTATAGCACCAATGGTAGCAAATTGCCAGCTGGAGCCTTTCAAGGGAGCATGCTATGAGGGAAATACTGGCCACCTAATGTGCCAAGAGCCCCCGTGCATGTAAATACTTCAGGGCTCAGTTCTGCATGGTTTATCCTTGAAAAGGGGAGCAGCTTGTGCATAGCTTCTGAAAGCCATGGCAGGATCCAAGGGTCTAATATGTCTGTTGTTCAGATATCCTGAAAAGACTTTAATTCCCTCAAGGTGGAAGCTTTCTGTCCTGTATGTCAGTAGTGTGTAGAAGTACCACCGCTTACAAGTGTAGCTGTGACCCATTTTATGAGTGCAAGATGCTCCACATTCTTTCTGGAATAAGCAAGGCAGAGGAGCCTCCTCAGAGGCATGGTCCCCTGGGAGCTGGCTGCCTATCTGTGATTGTACACATCCAGCCAGCTTGGACATCTGAATGTAAAATTCTACATACAGGGACATCACGTGGATTTCGTGCTCTTCTCTGGGGAGTTCCAGGTCTATAAAACAATGAATGGATTATACAGTACTCATCCATATATGTAGTTTTTCAACTGTGACAGATGTGATATTGATAATATCCTACATTCAATAAGTCCTCCAAATATAATTTAGTGCCAGGTTACTAATCTCTGTTTGATTTGACTGTTTCAGAGCCCACTATGTGAAAGACTGGCAGTAGAGCACAGTGGAGGGGAGGACCATGTTCATGGATAAGGCACAAGGCTGGGGGTTAGAAGGCTTTACCTAGCTCTGCTGAAGACTTTGGGCCTGGTTCTTCCCTAACGTCTTTCATATAAGTGTAAATCCACTAGTTCTTGTTTTCTGGGTGATTTGTTGTATTTCTTGCGTGGCTGGTTAGCTCAGAAACCTCACATCCTGTCCCCCCCCCCGGATACTGCATGGATTTTGTGCTGTTATCTGAGTCTGAAAAATGATGAGCTGAAAGGCAGCTTAAACTCTTTGTGTATAACTGTGGAAGATTTTTCTGAACTGCCCATTTCTCTTGTATGCTGTGCAGGTTGTGCTTTCCCACTGCTTTGAAGGTTCATTGGTCTGAGAAGCCTGTCCTAGATTGCACTTGTACAGCAAAGCTGTGTACAGAAAAAAAAATATGCTGTGAGGGCACTTGGTATGAATTATCTCAGGCATAGTAATGTGACTAAGTGAAACAAGTATGGCCTTGACATGACTGACCATGAGGGAAGGATGGTTGTGCAGTTAGGAGAGATGTCTGTGACACTGACCAAACAAGAGTCCCATCTCTCACTCACTGACACACACATTGGTGATGCTTAGTATATTATAACCAAATACACAATAGGAAAAGAGAGGGGAACATTGAACTTGCAAATGCGATTATGTGTTTCAAAGTTACTCCTCACATGACTTAACCTAAGAGTGGGTAAAGAGTGGCCCAAGAAGGAGATGGTCTAAACTGATGAGAAAATGTTACTGCTCCATGAGCATTTGACTCTGTGATTTTGCCAGTGTCAGCAGAAAGGTGCTAATGGAACATCTGCACTATACCAGTCGAGGATTTGGTGCAAGGTATTCCAGGGAGCTCATTCACAGGGGCACTCTTTCACACAACTGTTCTAGCAGTTGATAGCAAACTGCCTCAGAAATTTTAGATTATCCTACTTTGCATTATTTCCATAGAAAATACTCCGTGTCAAAAATGGGGTTGTAATATGAGCCTGTATGATGCAAGCTATGTAAGAGGCCTGATTGGAAACAGCCTTGCTTGAATGACTCATTTTGCTGTTTTTCCTTTTTTATCCTTATGGTTTAACATATTTTTAAAATCTCTTATTATAATTTCAGTATTATAAAAGTGCCTGAAACTTTAAGTCATATCTCTATAAATCATGCACCTAATTTGGGGAAGGAGAGTGAGTGAGAAATGCTTATTCCTTTGTTGGCTGAGGATGTTCAAATGAGATGGCAGCAGAGTTGAGACTGTCAAAACAATAAAAGGAAGTGTTAACACTGATAATTATATTATTCAAACAATCTGAAATCCTTGGAGGGTACATTTTTAATGATGCGTTGTAAACCAAATTGTGTTTCATAGCTTGAGAGAGTCATAAAACAGTAAACTAATTAAGACACCTTTTGTCTGTCTGCTCCTGTCTGCCTATGTGTGTGGTCAGGGGACTTTTGTGAGTATTAATGGGGTACTCCAGCTTACATCTTATTTTAGTAATTGTTGCCACTGTCACTGTGTTTTAAAGACTGAATGTTTCCGAACCAATTGAAAAAAAAAATCAGTCTGAACCATAGTGTAGTTGTGCTGCTGCCCCAACAACTTGGTAGACCTCATCCCTTCAGATTTGCTCTTCTGTCCCCAAAATGAGGCTGCAACACCATCTTAAACTGAGCTGCAGCTAGATTTGTGTGAGGGAGAGTCCCAGCCAGTATAAACCAACTTGAAGTTTGGATACATTTTGTCTCTGTACGTGGAAAGGAATTAAAAGCAAGAGCTGCAGGTAGTGACTAGTTCGATGATTGTCTCTTCCAGTGTCCTACTAAATACGGCCACAGTATAAAATATTCGACTCAGCTAAGAGGTGATTGCACAAGAAGCGTTAAAAGTGTGTGCCTCTTGACAAGGAGGACGTTGGACTAGTTCTGAGATGTTTTGCTTTGCCAAAAAGTGGATTTGATTTTGGTGGTTCTCTGAATTTTTATGCCAGATAAGGTTTTGATTGTGAGGGTTGTATCCTGTTCTCTTTCCTATTGGAGATTTTTCTGTCTCCTTGCAGTGCCTCTGTTTCTTTCAGTGGGATTGCTCCCATGTAAGCACAGTGAAAAACTGAGCTCTATGTTAGACTTGCCCAATGCTGTGAGGAAGAAAGCAGCTGTGTTTCTAATATTACTGGAAACAGGACCAGCAGATAACATCAGGGAATAAATCCTGGCAACCATCCTCACGTAGAGTGGATCTGTTTGAGAGAATACATAGTGAGTCAAGCATGGTCCCAAATAATAGCAGTATGTGGCTGCTGATACCGAGAGAGTATCATTTCAGCCTTCAGACAAATCCCATTTTCTGAAGTTAACCTTACAGCTACTCTTTGAGCCAAATAACCTCTATTTTTTTCCCACTGGAAAAGTGAGAAAGAGATCATTTTCCTACTATGTTGCTGTGTTTGTCTGCAGTCTGTCTGGGTCTTATCAATTAAAGCTTCTTTAAAAAGGTGGGGACCTTCACTTTTTATGAGCACCTGTGTACCCGCCTAGGGATAGAACTGTATGGATTAGGGTTATGGGAATCTTTCAAAACATATCTTTGTTCTGGGATCAACCAGTAATAGGGTTTTATGTAGAAGGAGCAGCAAAATTCCTAGGGAATTCATTCCAATTATATCCCCAATTAGGACAAAAGAGTTTTAGTTTAGTTTGGTAGGGTTTCTGCATCCTTAGCAGTTATAAACATTTGGTCCTTTATATGGAGGTGTTAATTAACATTGTTAAAATTTACTGCAGGTTCTCACATTCCCAGACAAACAAAAGTGAGGTCGTTAGCCACTTGCAATTAATAAAGGGGAAAAAGTATTTTTCAGAAGTTGTTTGAGCTTTTAAAGAATCAATCTTAATATTAGAATTGGATAAGAAATGTGGGTTAATTCCTAACCATTTACTTTTTACAAAATTAGTTGTCATTTACAGAAATCCATTTTGAGTTTACATTAAATATTGTACATCCCTTCTGTCTTTATTTTGAGCTAAAACACGCTGCTGAGTTAGCTGTGGAGATATTGTATTGGTGTTTATTAACTCTTCACTGAAGAAAAGCCTGATATGGTTGCTCAGAGCAAAGAAATTCTCTCATAAGACCTCAACGTCTTTTTTTTAATCACTGTTCAAAATAATATGGTGCTCTGTTGCCCTTGTAACTTTGACAGATGATTAATTATAAATTTGAGGTGCTGTGGTTCAGATAGAAACCTAATTGGGCATTTGTGAACCAAATGTGAAAGTGTTGAATGCAGGTCCATGCTTCAGTGCCACTTTGATATCTCTTTTCAGAGGTTAAATCCTCTGTTTTGAAATATATGAATGCACACCGTCTGTTTCTCTCTAGTGGGTGTATATATTTCCAGGCAAAAACATAATTCAGCTTTGCATGAGGTGATAAAGCTTTATCAGTGACTGCAGGGTAAAGAATATTTAAAAGAACGTATGCATTCTCTTCTAAAAAGCTGTGTATTGAAAATCCTGGTTTCTTAGGGAAGACCTTTCTTAAACTTTAGAAAATATGGAAATTCACAGGTAGAATGCCCCAAACAATGGCAGCTCTGCTTTGCATCTCTGAACTTCCCTTCTGCATTGCTATGACTAACGCAGTGATAGAGGAGAGGGTGTCTGAGGCTCTTTGGGGTTGATAAGTGCCTTGAAAATCTTGCAGCCTGATATACCAGGTCTTTGGTTGCAGATTTCTTGAGCTAATCTCTGGTCCTCATTTCATTATGCCAGAATGTATGGATGAATCTGGTAGCTCAGTTGTATTAATTTGATTTTATTTGTAGAGTTTGCCTACAGACCAAAAATTAAACACATGCTTAAAGGTTTTGCTAAGGCAGACCTTGACTTGTGAAGCTGTGGAGGTGTTACTGTAAATATCTCTGTGGCCTCTGACACCAAATTGTTCACTTCAAACCACATCTTAGTGATAGTGACTGCTGTTAAAGATGAATGTGTAAATTCCTGCTGAGGTGGGATTGAAACCGAAGCGATATTGAATCCATCGTCCAAGAGAAACATGGAGCTGAAAATAATTCCATGTAGAGGAAGTACAGAACTTCATTTTTTAGATGAAGAATTGTGAGACATTGAAGGCCAAGAAGCCACTGGACTTTTAGAGAATGAGATCAAACAGTTAAGGTCTTTTCCTGCTTTTATTGCTGTCTGCAGGTTTGTGTGAAACACATCCCTGACTCAAGGTCTGACAAGTGTGGTTGATCAGAGCACCATTTTGTGCAAGATTCCTCTACATCTGACTAAGGACCAAGTCTGTAGAAACTATTTAATGCCAGTGAGTTCAGTAATTTGTGATCCTTTGTGCTTCCCCACAGAGAAATGGATAATTATTCCCTGCTTCAGTCATATCTGTCCCCTTTTTTTCTTTGTACATAGCTCAGAGGATCATGAGTTACAATGGAGAAATGAACATGAATCTCTACCAGAGCCATATTTATTTCTACCACCTCATCCTCATTCCCAAAGTCCGTCTTCTCCTTGCTTTTGGTGGCGGGGAACATCTCAGGAGTCAGATGCCTGTGTCCTTAAAGGAATATAATGGCCTAAACAATAATATAGAACACATAATGCTGTTTTCAGTTCATTATATTCATACTATTTCTGTATTTAGAGGATAGTGGGGTAAAGTTTGCTGTGACTTCACACTTCACAAATACATTGTCAAATGGTGTCGCGTGATTCACTCACCAGAGAAACAGCCAGGACCTAAACTCTACAAAACCTGTACCTCCATTTCTTTTGTTAGGCGTTCCTGTTTTATTTCTTTCCCCAGATGAAAAGCAGTTAAATAACTTTTATGTAGGGTTATTTTGGAAACCTGTTTCTAGTTTTCTAGAAGAAATCCCAAGTATATTCTTTCTATTGAAATATTTAAAGAGTCAAATGAGAGGAAAAAGAAAACACAGCTGTGAGATGTCATTCCTTCAGAGATCTTCCACCATGTCAGTGTTTAGCTTGCATTTTTTGCAGTCCCATTGTAAGGACAGAATATCAGAGCCAAATCTGAGGCAAGCTACCTTTGGCCATTGATGCCTCTGAGCATGTCAGTCATGCACTGACATGCTAATGGCACAGCTGGGAGTATTTTTAACACTAAAAATGTGAGTGTGACAGGTGCACATTTTATTAGAACTTTTTTATTGTGCATCAGTGGAGAGAAGAAAGCTAGCAGCACTTTTTGACAAGTTTTCAAGTAAGTGGAAAAACAAATGAAGGTTTATGGTACATATTGGTGTTTGTTAGCCAAGTATGGGCAGTTCACAGCAGCCTATTCTTTTCTCCATTTCAAAGAAAAAACTAGATTAATTTTGAGCAGCTTGCACAGCCAGAACCACTCATTCTTTTTTATGAGTTTCATTTGCATTTATACACTTCCCTGCTGTTGTTGAGTACGCCCCTATCACTTGTCCTAAATCTACAACTGCACTGGGTGCACTTAAGTAGCTGTTTCCTACTGATATATTGATTATCACACTAATTACATCCAGGGTCTGTATATGGGATAACAGAACCAATTTATTTGAATTTTTAATAGGGGGAAAACTCTCCACAACTAATTAATTATACAGGGATGTGTCTAACTCTTTTCCCTCTTTTTTTTCTATGTCCATCAAAGTTTTTGGTAGGTAAAGCTTGTGCTAAAACCACAAAATATGTGGGGGCAAAGTGCATGATGATTTTGTCTAGTAAATTTTCAGTTCTTTCTCTTTTGAAAGGGTGATTTTTATTTTTTTTTAATCTGCTTGCTGATTGAGAGGATGCTGCTTTTTTTCTGATGTGGTGTCATACAGTGGGCCTGGTTCTGCAATGAATTCCATGTGTGCAGCCTGCTGTGCCTATTGAGGTCAGAGGGGTTGGCTGCTTACCTGGAGTGCACTGCAGAAATGGGCCATGGATATTAACACATCAGTTTATAGCTGGAGCAAGAATCTTTTTTTTTACAGCCTCCTCTGCAGGATTATATGCCTATGTTTCATTCAGTTTGACATAGAATTGAACACCTTCAATAATTTTAAGGGTGCAACACCGCTGAACCTTTCAATAGGGCTTTCTTTAAGTTGTGAAAAGTTCCAGATGCCTTTCTAACTTTATCTGAAATGATCTAATCTCAAATCTCAGGCATCTGTATGATGCAACTCCTTTGACAGATACTCCACAGACTTTTTGCAGTAGACTAAAAGATTTTTAAAATGACAATGAAATGGAGGTTTGAGTACAAGCTGTCATGGGAAACTGGATAGTGCCTGGTGATAGATTTGCAGTGTAATGACTTTTAGCCTTTTACATCTAGGCCTTCTCTTTGAATCCAGAGTGTGGAGAGTTTGAAAGTTATTACCACTGGTCATTGACTCTTGTGGTTTCTCTAAACTGATCTAGTGGTCTCAGTTCTTGTGAATATGTCCATTGCCAATGGATTTCAATAACGTCTGCAATGAGCACTGTAGTACATAAGTCAAAGGACTGTGTATTACCATCATAATCCTAATGAGGACCATAGTTCTCACACCATGATAGGTCCTAGGAGAGGTATTGATCTGGGGAACATCCATTTTCTTTTTCTGGTGGTTTTAATAGTGTGCCTAAGCCAGGATGCTAGCTTTCCCATTGTCAAGATTGTTGCTTCCATGAACACAGAATTTGATTTAAAAAAGACAGTGAGGTGTGACTCCACTTATTTACCTTGAAATTTTTTTCCGTAGTGTCTTGGAACAAGCCAACTTGCTTGACAAAGCATTTGAGAGGACAGGGCAAGCCCAGAGGCTTTCTTTTCCTGCAGATCGAGTTTGTCAGGAAAATGAAAGTTACAAAGATTTTTAAGTATCACAAATAGAATTTTAAAATAGACACAAAAATGAAGACAGTTTAATTTACGCAACATTAACGTGTATAAAAAACATTCAATGAGTTTGAGCCAAGCTCAGTGAGAGGTTTTGCAGCAGCATTCTGGACACTGTGATCCATAATTTAAACTTGGGCATTTTAGAAAGAATTACATTAGTTTAGACTGGAAGGCATTAGACTATAAATCTGAGAGTCTCCATCTCAGAGAAGCTTAAACAGCTCCAAGGTTAAGTAGAAGATATAAAACTGTTATGATATGTTTGTTATGGGCCTTCAAAGAAACTGGTGAAGCAAGCAGGATGGCAAGGTTAGTTCACTATTGGAAGAAAAGATCCCAGGCAAACTGGGCTCAACTCATGGGACTTGGGGTTGAGCAGCATGGGTGGGAGCATCCCAGAAGCATTCGGAAAATTTTCCTGAGATTGAGGCATGGAAGTAAGGCAGTTTTAAAGCTCTCTGTTCAGAATATACTTAATGCTGATAGAGAACAAGAACAACAAAAAATATGTCTGTGGGAGCCTTGAAAAACTATGTAAAGTAAAAACTTGGGAAACTTATTTAACGTGGGATCTGGGTGGTTGGCTGTGATGCCAGAAAAGGACAAGGTAACTTTTGGCTTCTCTAAGGAAAATTACAGTAAGAACAGAATAGCCAGACTGGGAAGGCTGTTTTCCTGAGGAGACTGCTGCAGAACTGACTCCTTCCCATGAGGAGGAGGAATTCACAGAAACTAAAATTTGATGTCTGACCTTGCTGTATAATTCCTGTGTAACTTTGAGCAAGGCTTTTAGTCTTTGATTTTCAAAGGCAGCTAGTGAAGGGAGGAATTTGTGTGAACTCCTTTGAAAATCTCACCTTTAATCTTTCTTTACCTTCTCACAGACAGAATGGCAGAATACATCTATCCACTGCTTCTGTCTGTCTGCTGGCTGCGATCTCCTTGCAGTAGGACCCACCTCACTTCATGGGTGCATGCAATATATTGTATAGGAGTCCAGGAAGGAGCTGGAGTTGGCAACATGCATGGTGATGGTTAGGTAATAGTTGTTGCTGATGAGAGCTCCTTTGCTTTTTAGTGATAGCACCTCAAGATGTGATCACATCCTTGCTGATCTAGAATACACAGTTCCGTCTACACCTGAAGCAGATTGAGGCATCCAGAATTGTAGAGTAGTGTGTATTCTGGGTGGAGAGGGATGTGGTCGCAGAAGTTTCACTGAGGTCTTCTGAATGGTGGTGAAATCTTGAGGTGTCATCATTGAAAATTAATCAGTCCATGCAAGCTCCTCCTTTAGGGACAGATTCTGTCATCTCAGTAAATTAAGGTTTAACCGATTTCCAGCAGTCCTCTGTATCTTATCCTGAACTCATTATAGTTGCCCCTTTTACTCCTCCAAGCTCTGTTTTTTTCTTCCTGTATACTTTGAGAGTTTCTCGTTTAGAAGCACTGACAGTTCTTTACAAATATCTCTCCCAGCACTGTTTCCCTTTCACTCCTGGGGTTGAAACAGGCTTTTTGAAAACATTCATCTCCTTTTGGAGTAAGAAATTACCCTCTGAGGAGCAATCCTATGAGGAAGAAGAGATGCAGGAATAGTCAGCAAATATATGGTCAGAAAAGTCAGAGCTCTGGGGTGCATGTGATTTATGATGTTACCAAAGTAGAACTAGAGGTAGAAAAAAGGCAACAAAGATGTTGAAGTAGAGAGAAAAAAGAGAATGGGTGTTGGAGGATTAGAAGGGAATGAATAAGCTATAAAACCTATTTTTAAAAAATAAAGAAGGTAGAATTTGTTTATTCTTGGATATTTAGATAGTGATTCCTGTGGTTCCTTGAGGGTAGTTTGAGACTGTTATGTTGAGCATCCAGGACAAACAATTAGGAGATTCTTGTTGGCTGATGGACGTTGCAATTGGAGATTACACTCCTAAAATCTTGAATTACCTTTCTCTGGTTAAAGGAACTGTCATGACCACAGATAACTGCAAAATGGAACTCACTTTGTAGTGGAATTTGAAATGGTGAAACGTGTTTTTGTGATTAATTGTAGTGAAGATGGAAAAACAAAATTAATCAACATTCAGGGTAAAAAAATGCCTGTCACTGATTTGGGTAGATAGATAACTTTCCTCTCACAGGGATGATACTTCACTTCCTTTTCACTATATATAAAGATACATAGTGTTTAAAGTGTAAATAATAAATAATGCAGCTTTCCGTAGCCAATGACACGAAAACCTTAAATGTGTCTTTCCAATACATTGTGTCTTGTCTTTTACCTCTGTTGCAATCTTTTTCTGTCCTTCTTTTAAAGCAAAACTCTAGTATTACATTTTTGCTGGAGTTGCATATTCTGAGTAACATGCAGTTCTCTGACCAGCTCCCTCTGGGACAATGTGATCACCGCAGTTCATAGAGTATGGAATAAAAAGAGCTTCCCTCGTAAAATCAGAGGGACAGAGAAAAAACATTGATGATTTATGTTGGCTGAGATTTTGACCCAGAAGCTTTGAACATGCAGTAGCTGTTATTTACTCTGTGTCATCATCAATCCTAGGCAGGAAAGACTACTAAGAGCCTTCTCTTTGCCAGGCTGGCATTCTTTCACATAGTTCCCACTGCCCTGTCTTTACTCTCTGCCTTAGGTGCTTTAAACAAAAATGCTCTCCTGTGCAGAAATGGATGTTCTGTGTAGCAGGGCTTTTAAAATTTTCTTGAGTGCATATGAAATCTGGGAAATTTATATTTTATGAGTTAGGTCCTACTGCAGTTTTATGACAAGATGAGTTAAGTAGTAAAATATTCTTTGAATCATCTTTACACACATCACTATTTTTTACTGTAATGGCTTAACAGGTTTCTAGTATATATTGCTTTTTTCTACAGCCTGAGAAACGTGTTCAATAGCTGTCTGTGCAGGCTCTATAAGACAGGTTGCTTAGACAAACTCCAAGCTCAGGGGTTAATGTTGGCATCTGATGTTTGATGGAAGGAAAGGCTAAAGCAAAAATACATTTGGATGCCTTTGTGGGGCTCTTACTATGCAAACTGTGCTGGTGTTGCTTGTGTTACACATTTGCACTGGGAGAATGACTGGTGGCTGCTGTAGGAGGTGAGAGCTTTGTCTATGGGGAAGGGTGGGTACATGCAGCTGCCTGAAAGAGGTTCTGGGTGAGGGTGGTCAGATGTCCAGAAATTCCAGATGCTTATGCTATAGTGAGTGGATGGAGCCAAAGTGAGTGTTAAAGCTTTCTTGCCTCCCACCCTCTCCTAAGAAATGTCTGCCTGGTGATATCAGGTGTAACAGCGAATGAGGAGTGGTAGGAAGTGAGATTTGGATAGCAAGGGAGCATAGGTGGTTTTTGAAAGTCCAGCATGATTTGTACATTTTATGGGGAAATGCTAGGCTTTCACACTTTGACATTTGCTGAAAGGGAGTGGCTTCTGTCCAACAAAAGAGGATGGAAACTGCTTGTTATCCTAGTCAAATTCTTGCCTTCTAAACTTGGTTTTCTGGTGACTGAGAGATGCTCTCTTCTGGAGAGCAAACTGATTTCTGAAACATTTCTAACAATAAAAAACGAATAATGCTTCAACTAACAAAGACAGAAATCTGATAAAAGGAGCATTCCCAGACTGCAACAAAGAAATGAAAGTAGAACTTTTATTTTCCCTATATTTTGCTTGGCATTTCTGTTAATTCTTGAAGGAATTTTATGTTTAAACAGGAACAGTTTCGTCTTCAAACTACCTCTCCTATTATTGTAGACAGCTGAAACCCAGTTCTGGGAGCATCAGCACTGAAATCAAGGCCTGCACTTTGCTCTTCAGTTAAGGGTGAGAAAAATTCCCTTTCCTTTTGCAAATGGCAGTAAAAATGAGTAACAGTTAGGTTTCCTGTACCAACTACTCTTTTAAATTTTTTTTTAATTGTGGCAACACAAGTGATGTCTCATCACTGAAGGGTACTGAAAGACAAAGACATCTTCCTGTTCTTAAAACCTAGGTAGAGCTGTTGCTGTAAAATTAGTGCTGTAACTTCTTAGGGATTCACTGAACTTTGGAGATTCCTTTCCTGATCAGATAGAAAGAAGATCCAGGGTGGCATTATCAGCTCTTAAACTATCATTCACCATTAAAGTCCTTTTGATTTCATAAAAGGGATTTACTGCCTGCAGACATCATCCAGTAAAAGCAGGACTTAGTGGGAAAGATATCAATTGTGGTTTGCTACCAAGGGGTTGTAGAAGAATTAGCAATGAACTGAAAGTGGGAATAGGTTTTACAACCCTAAGTGTATCCCAGAGACCAGTTTTTTGGTCTCGGATGCCTAAGTTGGCAACAGCATCAGATCTCTCAGAGAAAGAAGTGGATGCTGTCATTTATGGCTGCACAGAGGGGCCCAAAGCAGAACAATCTGGCAAACCTCTCTTTCTGCTTATTCACCAGCATAAAAACTGCTTGGTTTGAGTCTGCTCTTGATAGACACTGAAGTTTTTATTTAGGTTCTCCCTATCGTTTCAGTGGAGGACTTCTAGGGAAAGAAGTCAGTTGTCAGTTCTCCCATCCAATCCTATGAAGGAATGACATTACTAGCCCTTAATATATAACCTGTTAGAAACCATCATCTTCAGTGGCCTTTCAAAAAATGTATCATATTTCAGCACAGAGGCCAATAATGATTTTTTTTTCCTGTTTTCCAGTGGCATGTAAGGGCCATAAATGCAATGTAGATTAGCTGAGAAAAAAATGGGAGATGCATACGAGTGTACACAGGAAATAGTGTAATTCCAGTATTTTAGGCTTCCTTCTACGGAGAATGGATGAATAGGACTGGAGGCCCAGGGGAGCCCAAAGTTGCAGACACTTTGAGAGAGCTCAGGGGAGAAATGATCACTTGCCCTGGACTAAGCCTTTCTGAAACACAAAATTTTCAAAGATGATTTTTGCTGTGTTATTTTGTTGTATATTGCTTGGGAATTGAAAACTGGTTTTGCAGAGAAGCTCAGGGGTGTGTATTTTTTGATGCACTCTCCCAGACTTACCGTGAGCTTGAAGGGGTCTGTGGTTGCAGTATTTGAGGCAAATTCATTTGCTGCTATAATCCTTGTGCAAACTGTAGGCCAAGAGCCAAGACCATTTGGCACTGCATATAAAAAGATAATGGAAATAATATTTATCATTATAACACAAATGCTTACTGTGATGATAAATCTTTCACAAAACTGCAAAAGTTAAGTAAAAGTAAGAAAAGGTATTTCATGCCTTTTTCTGAAGGATTTAAACCTGAAAATCTGGTAATGAAATGACTTCATTTTTCTTGGGATGTACGTTTAGGAGACTATGGAGGTGCCAGGTTACAACACATTCTTCTCGATTCACATTTCTATTAACTGCAAGTCAGAGATGATAGAATTCCTCTGTAACTCCAGGCAAATGTGTATCTGCTTATATGTATTTAGTAATACATATTTGTCAGGCTGTACACAGACTGATGAAAGCTTTGCAACTGACTTCAGTGGATTAAACCTGTTTTTGAGACATATGTCCGATAATATTTCAGACTTTAGGCAGCAGCTCAGGTAGAGATAGTCAAACTTTTCTGCAAGTTTTTGTTGTTGACACTTTTTATCAACATTTCAAACTTGCACAAATGTAATGAGGAGCATGGACAAACCATGAAACCCATGAAATATTCCAGCTGGTTGTGGTGAGTGATGATGAAAACCCTGGACTGAGATGCAGGAGACTGCACTGTTTGCTTTGCTTCCTGTATCTAATTTGGTTGCAGTTCAGAGGACCAGAGTCAGGAGCTTACACTCATGGTTAAATATTAGACAGCTGTGCTGTGTAAGCTGGTTTTAGCGGTCTCTGCCCGGTGCCTCTCTGCTCTACCGTGCCAGCACAGTGTTTGTGTGGCTGTGCAGTGAAATGCATCAGGGCACTGGTCAGTTGGAAGACAATTTTGCAAAAATAATAGAAAAAAATATGAAAGAATAGGTTGTATTTCAGCTGGTTCAGTTCGTGATGCAGTTCACAGTGTTACCTTGTAGGAAGCTGAGCTGGCACAACTGAGAGAGCAACCCAGGGGCAGGAGATAGCTGGTACTGCAACTGGTCCCCAGTATAGCTTTGTCTGCTGAGGTCTTCGTATAGTCCATAGCGAGAAGAAGTATGTCTGGAGAGGGCCAGCCGGTGCAGCTAAATAAGGGGTCACAGGCACATGTACAAGTCTCTGTGGGCAGGAAGCATTTCTCTCATGTCCATTCCTGAGCTAAAATACTGTAGGAATATCTGATGTACCACAAAGGGCAGAAGGATGTTTCCTGCTTTTACAGATTCAGCTTGTTTAGATAGCTTTGGTAAGATTCTGCAAAACTCTTGAAGTTTTCAGTGCTTTTGACTTAAATGAATCTGAGCCCTTATGGTCTGTGTGGGGAAGAAAGTACGTAACTTGGGGTCAGAAGTAGGGCTTCGGTGGGAAGGGGGTGTGGTTTGGGGAGAAGAATAAAACTTTTTTGACAGGTCTTTTAGTACTTGAGAATCTGTATGTGATCCCTGTGTGTGTATGTCTCTCGAATTAAATTTGAATGTTCTTAAACTTTGACAAATATTCAATGTAAATTAGAGATGTTAATGAGAAATTTAAAAGCAGACCTTTGAAAAGCAAAAGTGTCACTTATATTTTCCTAGTCTGACCTGAATGGCTCTGATGACTTTATGCTGGGTTTCCTGTTGTGGAGAGAATTATTGTCCCAAATGATGATAACACTTCCGCCCCTCATTGAGGCATCTTGGGGAGAAATGAGTTTAAGCTGTGAGGCTCTGAAATGCTGCAGTAATGGGAAGCATGCGAGTACAAGAGACAGACAGAGCTTGGTCCTTGCACACATCCGTCTCCTGCTGCCTTCTTCAGAGAGGGGAATGTTTGCTCTCATTAAGAAATGCCTGTCTCAGAGGAAGTGCTTCTTTGTGTTTTCAGCAGTCTCAGTGACTCCCATACTTGGAACAGTTTGAGTTTCTCCAGGACAGACCTCAGTAAAAGTTTTTAGGTTTGTTATGCACCAGGGCCCCAGTGACTGAGTGTGTGAATGGCATCTTTATAGACTCCTTTATAGCAGGAGTTTCCTGGGTGGATGGCAGTCAAGCTGCAAGTTTCCCAGAGTTCAGACTTCTGTATGGCTTAGATCTGGCCATTAAATCACAGATGTTTCTTAGAAAAAGCTGAGTGTGCACGAAGTCACTCCTTTCAACATAGCATGTCTAACGACTTGTGGAAAGCATAGGCTGAATGGAACAGCTACTTGATTTAAGTGTGTGTTTGGTCATTTAATACACAAAAGACCTGGCATGTGGCTGTGTTCCTTAAGACAAAAAAGAATGATGTATAGTGTTTGCAGATACTTAAGGTAAATATTTTTTCATTTGCATCTCTACCTTTAATAAATAACTACTGAATCCACAATGTTCTTAATAATAAATGTGTGTTGGGCTAACTAGCAAGTATAGATCTGAACGTCAAAACAATTAACAGTGCTAAATTTACAAAAATGCCATGTGTATGTCTTCGTATGTGCATCTGTGTGTACATAAAGATCATTATATTGTGAAAATGGGCACACGGTGAGGTCTGTCTGATCTCAAATTGGGGATAGGAGTGAACAATCTGCTTTCAATCAAAATAAAATGCTTGCTGCAATGTATTGTTATAAGCAATGTATATGAAAATTTTTTAATGCATGCTTCCCCCCCCCTTCATTTTAAGCACTTGTATGCCTAATTTTTAGGCATTTTGGAGATAGCTCAGGAAGGGTGAGAAACTACGTTCATGATGGCTGCAGACAGGAACTAAAATAATTTTCCTGTCACCAAAAATATACAAAATCGCTCTTCAGGTAAAATCTTCACCAAAGCAATGTGAACTTTTCCTTGCTTGCTTCCTTCCTGCACTATTGCAGTGAAAACTAAACTGCCCTCTTGTGTAGGTTATAATTTCCAGCCCTCTACAATGCTTATCTAGCAGAGCAGCCAGACAAATAACACAGCACTCAGCAGGATGAGACACTGTATTTTAATATGGTGAAGGCAACCATTCAAAAGAAGAGCAAAGTCAAATAATTTAAAACCATAGAAACAGCTTGTGGATCATTGAAAAGCAACACATTTGGAACACAGATGGCTGGTTTTTCTCCCCAAAAATAAAAAATGAAGAAAAAACTCTCCCTTTGTTACTTTTAATTTTTTATGCAGTATTTATACTGACTAGCTATTCAGAGCTCCTTATGGACAAACATAAATGAGGTCTTTTCACTGATGAGCACCCGTTCTTAATTATTTTTAACAGAGTAAGACATGATGATGGGGAAACTTTTGGAAAGGAGTTGTGTTTGTATTTCCTCTACTCTGATGAAATGTCTTCTTGTTAGCAAAAATAATTCACTTAAATTTTGAAATATGAAAAATGGTATGCAGCCCAGTTAGGGACCCTCTGGTATTAGCTAGTGCTGAGAGCAATAGGCTGCCTTCTTAATTAAGTCAGGGACCAGCCAGGAGAACAGGCCAAGGATATGCTTCATGTTGTAAAAATATGTCAGGGAGTGGGTTACATTACAGTCATGAGTCTTCGTCTGGGATCATGTCTTGGGCAGGGGTCACAGTGTGAGCCTGTGACTGTGGAATGAGACCTCCACAGATGTATGGTGCTGTTAGAAGTCATATACTCAACTAGGAAAGATTTAATCCAGCATAGTAGCATCTGCCTTCTTAGGACTTCCTCGGAGTGAGGTCATGTCACTGCTCTACAAGCAGTCCTTGTCTTGGGCTTGGCGTGCGGGACTGGCAGGGTTGCATTAAGGGTGGATGTGGGCTGGTGGTTGTGTGATGGCCTTCTGCACACTTCAGAAGGTCAAGTAAGAATTTTACCAGTCTTCTTCTGTGTACAACAGCCTACAATGAACTACTGATCTTTTCCTCCTGTAAAACAACAAATAGTAATGTGCCTGAGATAACCAACAAAACAGCAAACAGTAATGTGCCTGAGATAACCAACATTGGAGAGTCTCCAGGAAACAAGTTATTTCACAAATGAGGAAATAATTAAGTCTGTGTAGGATTGTCTGCCCCAAAATCAAATAAGGGTGTAAAACTTCCACCCCCACCCCAGTCCATTCCAAACAGTATCAGCAAAAATTTCCATGGTGTGTGCTTCAGCTGCAGGGCTTGTTTTATGGTCCATCATTGCCTCTGATGGCTATGTTTGTGCTATGTGGTGCGGAAGCACAGCACCAGGGGAGATGCTGTTAGCAGTCATCACTCCATCAGAAACTGGAAAAAAAGACTGAAATTTTTTGTTCTCCTTTTCTTTTCTTTAAACCAGAGTAACTGCTTTAAAGAGTATTTAAATGAGGAATAAAAAAAGAAAGATAAGGACTTTTAGAAAATGAGTTATTCTTGGCTTTCTTGCATTCCAGCATATTTTCTATTACACTGTAATGAAGGATTTTCTTTTTCTCAATGGTATTTTTGGAGCCATACACTGAATCGGTGCGTGCTCCACAGTCTTCCCATCTTGTACCTAGTGAAAAGGTCATGTAGCATCTGACAGCAAACAGCATTTGCTCAGCAGTGTCTTTTTTCCTCCAACTGCCTGCAATTCATGTAGCTTTGTTTCCTGAACCCCTCTGGTGTGCATACCTATTTCACTGGCAGTTGTGCTACTGCACATCCGTGGCTCAACATGGAATTTGAAATTGTATCTTTTTTTTTCAGAAAAAAACCTGCTTTCAGAAGGCTCATGGCTGGGCAGCTCAGGGTGACTTGGAAGAGTAGTTAAGGCTGATGTTACACTCATGGAAGGTCCAATCAGTCTCCAACAAACCGGACTGTCAGTCTTCTAGTGCTGTGTTGCTACTGCACTGTGTGGGAAGGTTGATGCCTAATTTCATTTAAAAGTTCTCCCATGCAGAAGCTGAGAGGGTTTGAAAGGGGAATGGGTTAATTTGCAGTCAGAACCATGCAAATAGATGCTTTATGGTCAGAAATGCTATGTAAAATGAAGGTGAACAGAACATCAAATAGAAAAGTATTAATAGCACAGTGTTAATTTGTGGGAACGTGTTTCCAGGTAAAGAGGCCAGAAGCAGGATGTGCAGTGCTCTGGTAAAATAGCTACGTGAGATAATGTGAAGCAACTATGTCTTAGAAAGGTGTGCAAAGTAGGTTTTCTGAGATTGTTCAATCAGATAAAAAAGTGTATGAAGGGAGACATAAGATCATGGCTTCTAGCTCCTTTTAGAAGCAGCCTTTAATTATGTTTTATGTATATTTAAGTTTATGTGAAACTATTATGAGTAAGTCAAGCATTTATTTCTTTCTTTGCTTTTAACTTTTTTTATTAGCAGTTGTCAAGACAGTCTCAAGCCAAACCCTTGCATCTGACAACTTTGATCTTTAGAAAAGTTCATACTGGCTTTAACTTTTGTCTTATCCTTCATCAGTTTGATGAGTCTAGAACTTTCATGGTGCTAAAGGAAAAGAAAATATTAAGACTGGGTGAATTTATTCAGATAAAATAAGAGTCTTAGGAAATCTTGAATCAAATCTGAGCACATTTGCAGGTTGCAAAATATTTTGACAAACATTATAAGGAAAAAAAAAAGTCAGGTTTGCCAACAGCTTAGCACTTCCTCACTTCAGCTGAAGTTGGAAGCAGAGGCAATGGAATACTGTGAAGTTGTTTGTTTTTTTTAATGTCCTCCAAGTACAGAGGACTTTATAAAATGAAAAAAAAAAGTATATATCTCTCTTTAAAAGAAATATTTTGATGTCACAGGTTCTGTTACTGTTTCTGGTTGGATGACTAGTTTTGCAGCTTCTTTTTCCTTCTTAAAGTTATTTTCTCAATAAAAAAGGGATAGGACAT
Source organism: Podargus strigoides (assembly GCA_028020825.1). Taxonomy (NCBI): domain Eukaryota; kingdom Metazoa; phylum Chordata; class Aves; order Caprimulgiformes; family Podargidae; genus Podargus; species Podargus strigoides. The sequence goes on along the minus strand of CM051624.1, from coordinate 9,874,168 downwards.
TTGTTTCTGTAGGATCTATTTGAGCCTGGAGGTGATCACTGAGGGCAATAATGCTTAAGGTCCAAATAGGCAAGGTTAAAGTGCTGATTCTTCCAGTCCCACTTCAATCAGTGATGTGACTAGCACTGCTGTAATGATGAGATGAGTAGATGCTCCCAAAGATAGGCAGATATTAAAGGCTGAAAATCCTCAGGGAATCACATGCCCTTCTTGTGAACTGCTGGAAATATGCTTCATCATCAACTGCATTCTGTGGGTAGATGCCAATTATATGAAAGCCCGTCTCTAGATCTGTTAGTGTTATTTCAGTGCTTGGGGGCTGGAGCATAATACAATATGCTCTTTTCTTCTCTGACTAGTAAAGCAGCACAAAATAGAATTATTAGTATAAATACACGTTGCCTACAAAATGTAAATCCAGCAATTAAACTTTTCCCTGGTGGTGTGCTCTAATGAGCGTTACCATAGTCTTTGTGTTGCTGTAGGGAAGCAGTGGGTGTAGCAGCGGACCTTGGCTAGTTTACGGGGGAATCCTCAGGATATGAAATTTTTCCTTGATAAGAAGAGAAACAGATTGTATTCCAAGCAACATTTATCTCAGGCAAGCTTGCCTTCCAAAAGTATAGCACTGGGAGCATGACCATTTACAGCTTATGGTATGATTTCTGAGGCCTTCTGACATGTGCGAGCGGGTGAAAACCCTTATGGAAGGAGTTACTTAATCCTTTTTAATCTGGAGAAACACTGCGTAGGTGTGGGGGAAGCTCTGACAAGCAAGAGGTGGCTGTGGAGGTTTATTGGACCCTTCGAGAAGTTTGCTGTTCCCTGTTTGGGTTGAAAAATACATTTACCACTTCTCCTTTATGTGCTGAGTTGGGTGTGTAAGACTGTCAATATTTTGTATCTTCATTTTCGTAATTTATGGCCCACTGATATGTGTACTGGTTTGCATGTGGTGTAATTACTGTTTTGTAATTATAGATGGTGAAACCTTTAGTAAAGCTGTGGTGGAAAATGATTCTGATCTGAAAGGAGAATTCTGGGATTGTCTTGTCAAAACAGCATTTTATACTGTCGTGTGACCTCCCTAGAAAAAGCCTGACCCATGGTAATCTAGTTATTGTTTATTGTGATGGTCAGATAACAAAGTAAATATTGGAGTGGACTGATTGCCATGTCCACTTTAGAAGAGGGATCTTGACAGCATTATTTCACTGAGCCCAGCTGCTACTACTTACTTTTTTTTTCCTTCTGTCTGATGAGTTAGTACTTTGTGTTGTTGGAGGAACTCTAGGGTAGCTGATAGTAACCCTGAATCAGATCCTGGGAGTGATGAGTGATAACTGTTCAATGTTTGCTTCAGGTTTTTCTCACTCTCAAAGCTCTCTATATTGGTGGAAGACCCTGGCAAAATAGAAACTAATGGGGAATGTAGGTGCTTAGTGCCCCTGAAAATCAGGCTTGATACTGAATGTTTGAGGTTAGGGTCCACAAATGTAAGTAACATCAAATATGAACATCTATTAATAAATTTATATGGTACTTAAGTAATGACAGAAGATGTAAACGACATCAGGGGGAATATATCTGCTAAATAAGCTTGAATGCCTTGATTCATTATCAGGTTTCTCTGTGGTATTCATTATATATTCCTGAGGGTACATCTAAGGAGTTTTCTGCAGGCAGGCAGAAACTCATTTTTTTTCTATTTTAAGCCAATTAAAAGTTGTAATACCTTGTTAGATCTAAACCCAGCTTCATGGAAGGATACACCCTTAGTGGTGATATAATGTGCCCTGGTGATTAAACCTATCAGCGTGGCACGTTGTCTTTGTGTGTTGTGAGACAGCCATGTAGTACAAAGTATGGTTGCTGAGACAGACCCGTTCATTATGATACTGTTGGGAAGTTCAGCTCATCTTTCAGAAAAGAGCACAACAATGGGGAACCTGAGCTTTAAGTAAGCCCACGTCAAGTTTTGAAGCAGCTCAAGTGAAGGCATTAAGAGAAAAACTTTTGGAAGCCTAGGTCAAATGCTTGGCAAACATGAGTCTAGGTTGGAGTGAAGTTAGGAGGTCTCAAGCACAGGAAATCTGGGAAGTTTTTTCCATGGTAATTTTGGATTCCTTTAGATTTCTTATGGTAAGACTAAAGGAGTCTGTGATAAGGTCTCATCCTGCCCTGATGAAGTCAGAGGTAACTTTAGTCTTAATATCAGGGGAGATGATTTGCTTTCAGAGCTTGTATCTGAGATGGAGTAGATAATAATTTCTTCACAGGATTATATTTCTGATACAGAAAAGCCATGGGTGTAATAAAATGAGACTTTATTCTAACTGGAAAAGGTTTTTTCCCCCAGTATATTGGTTCCTTTGAGAAACTGTTGGGACATTTTCAGCTTTAAAAAAGCCCACATTTCCTTACTTAAAGAACGTTTTATTGTTAAATATAAGCTAATTGTACACAACTGAAAAACAAGTCAAAATAAAAATTAAACATTACAATACTAACAGAAGAGCATTAATTTAGGTTTTTGTTTGTACACCTCTGAGACCAAAACCAAAGGGTTTGCCTCACCTCTTTTAAAACCTCTCTGTATTCTCCCAAAGCTTTTTCTTTTCCAAATTTTTCTCTCTCAGCTGCCATAGATACTCAGGTAATAGCAAAGATGCCCTACATCTTTCAGTAGCTAAGTGATCAAGAACTGTAGATGCACACGAGTGTTAACAGTGTTCAAAGACTTAATTTGCAGAAGCTACAGAGGAAGGGAAAAAAGAAAAAATGAATAGCAAACACTAATGAGGTACGAGAGGCTGCAGTGGAGATGGCACTGGCACTGTGCTCTTTTGGTCTTTGATTTTGAATGAGTGGGTGTCTGAACTTTGCTGAATGGCAGGCAAATTTTGGGAATGATGCATACCCCAAATAAAAATTGTGTTCTGCAATTGAGCTGTAAAGAGTGAACACCAGGAGAATTTGGACACTTTCTCTATCTTTCCACCCTCTTTCTCGATTTCTCAAGCCCTGCAAGGAGCAGGCAAATAAGAGTTAGTGCTTTGCTTTTAGAGAAAGGTACCCTGATGGGAGGAGAAGCTGCTCAAATGTCTTGGGCTGCCTCTCACAGTAGCTACAGTCTTTTGCCTTCCTTGTGGCAACTACCTACCCTGATGATACTTTTAATCAGTAAAAATAAAACGGAGTTGATCTGCATTTGCCTTGCAGTGAATACCTACTGGGTTGGGAGACTGGGAGAGACATGAGAGGGACAGTATTCATTATTTATGACCATTCCTATAGTGCTTATCACTGCAGTGTCTATAAGTGAGCACCATCGACAGGGCTCTAAATGTGAGATAAAATTTAATAATGCATTAATAATAACGAGCACTTGTCTGTGGTGGCAGCAGTTGTGACTGAGATGACTTAAAATGGGAAGAAGAGAGAACTGCCATATCTTAGTGAAGGTGGAAATCTGCAGCAGAGGAGGAGAAGGAGCTGGGGAGGGCCAGCAGTCTCAGCAAGAGGAGAAGCTAGCCCAGAGGCACTGGGGTCTGCCATGGAGTCAGGGCAGAAAAAGATGTGTGTGTGTGGGTTCAGCAACTTTGCAAAAATGAATGCATTTAAAGAGTGTATTCCTGAATAAACAGGAATGTACTTGAACTTAATTATTAAAGGCTTCCCATGCCGCCCTGCCGTGTACATATAAACACATGCAGAGGCCTGCGTGGCTTCTGCTCTGAGGTAATGACAGAAGATGACCAAGCCTGGAGTTTCTCTTATTAAAAGGCTACAATTCAAAGCTGGCACCCTGGCTAATGAAACCTCTCTGCCCCCCCAACTTGTTTTATTATGTTATCCTTCTCTCTTGCTCAACTCTGTTCCATTTTCCTGCCTCTAACCTGGAAAAGGTAGTTCATACCCCTTTGTTAGCACTGGGGAGCAAAGCTGTGGAAAGCAGCTCTAAGCTCCTGCTGCTGAGGCAGGGTGAAGAAAGGAGGACAGTCACAAGCAGAGCCAGAAGCAGATGCACCTGAAGCAGTGCTGCTTGCGGCCAGACCTGCATCCAGACTAATTAATTTCTCATTAATCACTGCAGGAAGAGAGAAATACCTCCCATTGCTGCTACCTGCCTGTGCTTTGTCATTCAGTTGTGTAACCTCCTATGGAAAAACCCTGCAATAGCAAGCACAGCTTTGGCAATACAGTGTGAAAGGAATGAAAGGAGCTGACAAATAAGAGAGCAGTTTCTTCAGGACAAGAGGTCTTTGGAAAAAAAAAAGACACACTGCAGTTTGTAGGGTGGATGATATCCCTGTAGCAGAGCACATTGTGTGTTACTGACCACCTTGCTCCAGTCATCTCTCTTCCCCATGTGCAGACAGAGTTGATTAGGTGTTCTGCATGAAGAACCTGTGTTTAAACCCATTTTCTAGCTGGAGTATTTCATAAGCACCTTTAGCATTTTCATTTCAAATATTCATGAAAGAATTTAGACATTCATTTGTTGTAATAACTATGTAAGAAATGCTTCTACAGAGGCTAGGCTTCTGTTTCTTTGATGTCACCCTTAGACGATGTCTGCTTCCTAATACCCCTTGCTTTCCCTCCTCACCAAGTTTTTCTCTGTATGCTCACTTTCCATGATGACACCAGAACACATAAGAGACCTATCAGTTAAAAAAGGTCCTGAAGTCAGTACAATGATGCTTATGTGCTGAGGGTATTTAAAAGGAACAATAGACATACTCAGTTGTCCCACCCAGAGGAAACCACTGCTAGACTTGTAAATAAAGATGACATGTCTGAGTAAACACAGAAAAATCAGGTGCCAGGAACTGAGAATCCCATCAGCTAAGTTGCCTGTTTCTCTTCTGTCCCAATTGATGTTATTCTAGTTGTACTGAGTCTTTCCCTTGGAGAGGTCCATGATTGGGAGAATCTGATATTGTCCTAGAGCAGGTGATAATCTTTAGAGAGTTGTGTGACATTATGAATCTTGCTGGTCAGGTATTGCATATGTGTTATCTTTCAGTTCTGGACGGATATTACAGGCCTCCATTTCACCTAAGGTGTTCAGGATGTGACAAATCAGTAGCAGGAAAATCCTAGGATGTTGAAAGCAAAATTTATTGTGAAGAATTCACACACAAACTACTATAGGTTTTACAAATAGACTTTGCAGTCCATAAATCCCCAAGCTTTAAGGAAACAGATAAGCTGTTGCAATACATCCATAGTAGCTTTAGAGTGACAGATAGCATGGTGGTCAGAGCAGACAAGGTTTAGTCAGTGTGATGGCATGTTGCAGCTACAGATGCTTTCTGAAACTACTAAGGCTGGTGTTTTCTTTCACTGAATGTTTCGGTTTAATGTTAAACTGATACAAGAAGTCCATAGTTAAAGCTGTCAGGATCCATAATTCCTTTAGAGGGTGAATATATTTATTTATAGAGGAGATTATTGAATTATATCAAATTGCCCTGATTTCTGATATTTTAAACTAAAAAACTGAATGAAAATAGTTTTGTCCTTAATTGTAAGAATGACCATCTCAGTGGCTTCATGTGTGAACATGGGTGTTTTTATTTCTCTGTTTGGCTCAGGAAGCACAAAGAGTCCAGCATTTGGCTGTAAGGACCTAACAATTAATTCCTCTGGAGTGGGTGGCTCTCAGTTGCTACAGAGCCATTTGAGCCAGCTCTTGTGCCAGCCGTCACATGTTGGCATAGGCTCTATAGGGAAGGGTGATGTGGAAGCAAGAGAAAAACAGCAATAGCATTATGGGCTCACCAGTTTGCTGAGTTTCAAGTAGAGTTTTGTTTTTATTTGCTTGTTTGGTTTGTTTAAGTCTAGGTAGACTTGTATAAAGTTATAGCTTCCCTGTGAATAAGCAGTTTCATGCAAAATTCTGCAAGGTAGTCCCAGATGTGAGCATAGAAGGAGGAATGTGTGAACCTTTTCTTCACACTCAACTTCCTTTTTGCTCCTGGTCTGAGCAGTCCTTGGAGCATGCTGATTTTTGGCAGAAAACTTTTTTTTTTTTCAAAAGTCCTTGCTTTCATTGCCACAGATTATTGGCTGGTAAGCGCGCACAGAGCAGAGGATGTGTTGCAGTGGGAGGAGTACAAGAATTCCAAGGCTGCCCTCCGGGGAAAAAAAAAAAAAAAAAAGAAGAAGAATGAGTAAGAGCTACAGTAACAGAGCAATGTCTGCAGTGCGATTTGGTGGCTGGTATGGAAGGGAAGTGCACAATTTATGATTCCAAGCAACTCACCTTTTAGTTATTTTATAAGATGAGCTCAGTAGGATGATGCAAGTGTTGGCAGCAGAAGATAATGTTTCATTTTTGTTGGCTCCATTCTATTGTCTGATTTTGCTAATTGCAATAGATTCAGCCATCAGAGACAAATTACAAAGACTATCTGCAAATGCTGGAGAGGGAGCCTGAATATTTTTCATGCACAGAGCTGTTTTTTGAACTCTGTGTCTATATGACCCAATAGAGGGTAAAAGTCAGGGCTGGGCAGAAAGGCTAAATGGATTTGGCTTGAGCCCTTGTGTGCTTTAGCCAGGAAGAGAAGTGCCAATACCAGCAGCAGAGTATTTTGGCAGCTTCTCTTCTCTCCTAGCTGCACCTACCCTTTCCAGAAAAAAATTAAAGGTTTTGACTAGCTCGATAGTAAAGACAGCATTAAGCACCTCTGTTCCAAACAAGGGTGGGTGTGTGTGTGGGTGTGTGTGTGTGTGAGCGCGCGCGTGCGCACCACTGCTGATCCATCTGTGAGACATGGCAAATGCCAGCAGGGACATGCACGGGTTTTGCAAAGCTCATGGCATGTGCCCAGTCATAAAATGCTTGAGCAAACAGTGCTGTATGCCATGAAGTGACAAGAAGAGATTCAAGAAGTATCTTTTATCCTTCCAGGTTTTCCAAGAGTAAACACCACTGAGAAGCATATGCCTGAGAAACACAGTGCAAATCCCTCCTTCTCCCAGGTGTTAGAACTGCTTATCCAGGTCCTTCTCTTCTCTAACTGGAGTCAAATATGGCAGGGAAGGAACTCTGATTACCTTGGTTTAAAATAGAATTGATACTTTATGGACTACGAAAAGAGGAGTTCTCCTAAGCTATCACTGTGTAGGAAGATAGGAAAATGTGTTAGAGGGTCTTTGGAAGATGATGACAAAAAAAAGAGCGAATGTGTCTGATATAAGCATAACATAGCATCTAGTTCCCCTTTGATGTGAGATATCAAAAACAAAGGGACAGCAAAGTTCAGATGGGACAATGAATTGGAGTTGTCAGGAGCCAAGTCAGTTAGGGTTCTAAGACCAAATTTGGCCATCACTTGCTGTTACCTCAGCATTGGTTCATCTATTAGTGCAGGTTAATAGGGTCTCCTAAATGGCTTCCAAAAATCAACTGTGCTGCTATACTCCCACAAACCAGTATGTTCCTGACGTTATGTGGTAGCGCTGGTCAAACAGTTTTCACTGCAGTTCACTCATGCTTGGGGGAAGCATTGGCTGGGTGCAGATCTGCCAGGCTGCCTCCCAGTTTCAGACTTGGGGGCTGTCCCACATGCCTCTGTTGTGCAAAGCGTATGGGTGACAACTTTCCTTATCCAAAAGATGAAGAAGACTAAGCACAGCACCCTGATTGCAGCTGTGGAAGGCAGTATGTGCTCAACCATGGGACGGTGGGAGACATAACATGTCTGGGATTTTGGAAAGGTTTGAGGTTTTTTTGCCATGCCAAAACCTATAATCTATTTTGAGACGATCTGTCATTTCAGTAACCCTACTCAAGGGATTAGGTTAATAGTCTACAATTTAGAGACATGGATTCACTTTTCACTTCTCTTTCATAGACCACTAGCATGTGACTCAGCCTCTCCATTCTCCAGTACTTGTCTGGCCAGGACTGGTCCTGTGTGTTGGAAGGATAAAAAAGTTGGAAGATGAGAGTTCAGATTTATACTGAGGAAGTCAGTGGTGGTGTAATATCATAGCTAGATACTCTTTAAGAGTAGTTGTAAGTAGGGTGCACTACAGAATGTGTATTAATAAAATATGAGATGGTAAAAGTCTGTTCTCACTGATCCTGGGTGGTTTTCTTTCCTGGAATCTCTTTCAAATAGCAACAATGCAGTCATTTTAGCCTCTTCATTAAGTGTATTATTTAATCCCACTCACTGTAGCTCCTTAAGCATAGAAACAATCTACTTTACACTCAGTGGGAACAATGAGATGCCCCAGAGCATATTTAAAACAGAACTCCCAGACACAATTACTTGGCTTAAAAGGGTCTGAGTTACATTTATTATTATGGAAAAGCTCACCAAAATATGCAAACAAATACTAGTCATTTCTATTCAATTTCCCTTCCTTTCTTAGGATCTGAATAATACAACTAAACACTAGAAAAACTTGGATTTTCTTTATGATAACTAAAATCAGTCTCTCTTCCTCATGTGTAACAAGTCAGCTCTCAGTCTGTTTTTTCTCTTAACATTTTCCCCTCTACTTTTTCCAAGTACCTATTCAGTAGTGTTTGCTGACTGATTTGGCTGTTCATTTTCTCAACATTGTTATTTGAAATTATGTACATTATACTTAGAACCAGAGCGACATTACACACACCTATGAATATACAGTGTATATTGTGTGCAGTCTACTTATACATACTGTGCACAGACACAAATACATGCATCTTGTGTGTCCACATTTGTAGATATGCTAAAGCTGTTTATATTGAATATGTACTATATGTAGACTATTTAAAATACTACAATTTTAAAGAAAATTTATTGTAGAGAGCAGCAGTTTCAGTAATGTTTGCTGGGTGGAAAGCAATAGACACTGTTAAAATGTAAAAGACTTGCAAATGAAATGCTGTCTCACTGCATTTCTCTTTTCTAAAATCTCTGTGTCTGGACTGAAAATGTATTTTTCATGCCTGGATTTAAAGAGAGACCTCTCAGGAGAGTTAACTAGAAACCAAATAAAACCATAGCATCTTTGTTTGAAAAAGTCTCTGGGAAAGATTATGCAGTGCTTAAATCCTGCTCTGCTTGTAGCAGGTTTTTTGGATGTCAGGTTGATGTGTTTAAATATTGTTTTTTTCTAAAAAAGACCCAACAGTGAAATATTATTTTACCTTTAAGAGAGTACAAAAATGTTAATGTAAGAAAGATTTATTTATTTTTTTTCGGTCTCAGTGTCTGGTGTTAAAGTGATGGCTTAAAATATATGAAGCTAACACAGTTAGAAAGGTTCAAAATCTGCTTTGTGTGGGGAGAAGGTGCAAAGGCTGGCAAATGAGCTTGAAAAGCCCTGAGACCCTTTGGTTAGGGGCAGGAGATAGCTGTGATATTCACAAGGTCCTGTCAACACAGAAGTGTGGTCATGATGGAGGGGTAGCAGCAAGAGAAAAGTTGTCTCATATAGTCTCTTGTCAAGTCTATGGATTATCAGTGTAGAAGGACAAAAGAAGGGATGAAGAGCTAAGTGTGGAGAGAGCTTTCTGGTAGTGAAGTGCCTGGGGTTACGCGATGGGAGAGTGGCTCTCACCCCTCATCCACCCCTGTGACTGTACTCAGCCTCCTCTCCTGCTGTTTAACCTAAATTTCCCTGTTCTTAACATCACGTTGTTGCTACTAATGATACCTCTGAGCTATATACTAAATTATTCTTTCTCTGACTTTCAGTTCTTCCTTTCAAATACATGAGGAGTCTCCAGCTATGCTTTTAGCATAGATGGGCTGGACTTACAACCAATTACTGTATTTAACTGAATTCTGAATGATCCTAAATCTGAGAAGACAAGTTCTCAGGGCTAGCTGAAGAAAAATGTTTTCAATTAGTTCTATCAATAATTTCAATGTTTTTTCTTTTTTTTTTTTTTAAGAGTTATGTTCTATTATAATTTGGAAAAAAGAAAGCTTTTTTTTTGTTTTTAATTTTTGATAGTATGCTCACAACGAAATCCTTTCATACTGAGGGAAGAACAAGCTTAGGAAAAAAAATATAAAAAGAGAATGACAGTGTCATTTCCTCTAGTAAAAACTAAATGAGTTATACTGGGGAAAAAAAGTTACAAAAAGAAATTACACAAATAACATACCTTCTCACTGAAAAAAAACCTCTGCTGGGTGAGAAGTCAGTTTGCATTAAAAGAATAAGGAAAAGAAAAACCAGTTCTATTTTTCACATGTGTGTGAGGAATTTGGTCAATAAGCTCAGCACCAACTGAGAGGGCTGTGCTATCCTTGGTCAAGGCAGTGAGGATGACTGAGATGTCTGCAGAAGAAGCTGGCACTGGAATCACTTGGATGAAGGATCCTGCCCCTTCCAGGCAGGGCTGACTCAGAAACTCACTTTTCTGGCACCTGATGAAGAATGGAGCTATGATGAGGCTCAGTGACTCCCAGTATTCATAAGTAATCATGAGTATCCACAAGTAATGTAATTTTTGTCTAAAAAGAGATCAGCAAGCAGGGGGATTATATGTTTCCTTCACTAGCCATTGTGTTTTTACTGCTACTTTGACAGAACTCTGAAGTCGACAAAACCTACCTCTGTAATTTATAGCAGTGCATTTGCTCTCATAAGAGTTGTCCCATGATTGTTTCATTACTTTGTAAGGGACAGGATTTGGTTTTGGGGCTGTTTTGGTATCTCTGGGAGTTGCAGATTTGCCCCTCCAAGGGGGTTGGAGAGCCCACCAGTGTTTGTAACAGCCAGAGGCTGGTCCTTGCCAGACTCTCCCTTTTGGCTGAGACTTTTTAATACATGGCACATTCCCTTGCCCTTTTGTGGATGCATTGTCTCAGATGTCCATGACTTTTCACAAATAAATTCAACAGCTGAGTGTCTTCTCTCTCTCTGGTCTAGCAAATTCCTCGATCAGCTATTCAGTTTGTGTCTTAAAGCCTCCCTTATTCACCTTGATCCTTTTTACTAGCAGTAACCTCTCAACTTGTCCCTGGGAGCTTTAGCAGTGTACAAGCTCTTCTGCTTGACTCTCTAATGCTTTTCTAATCTAGGTTTTCTTTTCCCTTCTAGTCCTTAAGCAGCAGGAGCCATGTTCCTCTTGCTTACTTGCATTCTCCTATTCCAGTCCTAAATTTAATAGCATCTTGCAGGATTCTTATTTCTTCTAAATTCATGGGTTTCATTGTGCCTCATTTTACAGGCCAGATTATGGTCCTCAGGTGACTGCTTCCAGGGGATATTTAACACCAATATGTTAAGGAATTTAGCGGATTCTTTCCGAGTAAGTGGAGAGAGGTTGTAACTTCCATGGTGGTCACTGGATCCAACTGTTAGATGTCAGCCTGGTTCCTCACTGCAGTGGTACAATCTGAGGAGAGGTTTGGGAAGCAGGGTTGCGTGCAAGCTACAGAGAGCATATGCAAGTGAGTAACGTATTACTGCATGCACTGCTTCCTTCCTTTTGCTTCTGCCACAGTAAGATCATAGACAGTTGGGTTTTACTGTCAGTGGATGCTTCAGTGAATCAAGTCAGAATGGAAAAAAGGACGGATAGTTGGGGAGAGAAATAGCTGCTCTGGGCTGTACTGGGTTTCTTGTGTGTATGGAGGAAAAGAAGACACTGCTCTGCAAAATGGCTCATTTGTATATTTGCCCTTCCTCTTTCAGTGACGGAAAGTAATTTTGCACACGTTAAATGTACATGTGTGAGCATGTTAATACACAGGCATACACATACAGCTTCTCAGTCAGAGCAAGTTTGTTACTGAAGGTACAGTTCTGTGTGTACATTATTGCTGACGTGCTTCATTTGTGTTTCTTTTGCAATTGCATTATTCTTTCTCACTTGTGATGCTTTACAGTTATGAGCACTGCGAGATACAGAACAAATAAATTGTCCTTTCCTCTCAGTATTCTCCTTATAATGTTTTTAAAAAGTCACCAGATTATGTTTCTAGTACTGAATAATATAAAATAAAATAGATAATGGTTTGGACAGACTGTGAGATGCTAGCTCTTCTGCTCATTTTAGGATCTGAATATCCCTTCAAAGATGTCTGAAAGCAAATTTTGCTACCTCATTAAGATGAATCTGTTGGTTTTAAGATTTATGTTTTGCTTCAATTTTCATCTTTTCTGTTCTATTCTTCCAGTTTTGGAAGCTCCTGAACTGAAATAGCTGCAAGTGGGAGACTCTTAGGAAGAAGTGTCCTATCTGCTTGCCTTGTTCTTATTCTTACTTTGGCTACTGCTGGAAACAAAGTGTGCCTAGATATACCTTTGATGTGACCCAGTGTAGCCACTGTTGTGTTCATATTTCATTTGACAGTGGTTTGAATTTACAGGAAATAATCCTGTAATAATTTCCTTTTTTTAGCAAAACGCATATTTGGCAACGACTTAAAGTAGTTTAGGCTTGTGAGTCCTTCACTTTTCATTTCCTGTGAGCAATCCTAAGGACAGGGAGGAGAAAACTCAAGTGGCTTATCCAAAATATACTCACAGGCTACCCACGTGTCTTGAGTTTGCAAAGTTTGATGATGCTTTGTGGAATCATATGTTTAAGGCAGTAAGAGAGTGAGCCTCCATTTCTAGGAAGGAAAAGTAATAAAGGAACATATGCCCAAGCAGTCTGTGGAAATAGTGCTGCAGCTCCTGAGTACCAGAGACTACTGAACTGTGTGGGCAAAGTGAATGGGCGCTGGAGGGACTAGGCACAGCAGCTCTGTGAATGTTCACATGGGAACTGCTCTACCATATCTGTGACTACAGGGTATGAGCTGAGAAGCAAGAGACTTTATATTCAGCATGCTTGATATCTCGCTACTCTTGTGCTGTTTCTTATTCTTCCTTTTCCTTTGGTGAGCATCCCAGAGCAGGGAGTGTAATTTATCCATAGGAAGGCCCTGTCATTGCTGCTTGTGAGGGAGAAGGCGAAATGACTTGCCGATAGTCTGCAGAGTGACCCTGAAGACAAGTACTGAAATTAGAAAAGAAACCTCAGTGTCTTCAGTCTCAGGGCACATCTCCACAGCCAGCTGTGGAAAGATAAAATCTGTTGCCTTTTCTTCTCCCCTCACACTTGCTGAGGGTGAGTCAGCTCTGATTGTGCATCCCTGCAGCTACCACTGAGCTGAGACTAATAGGCAAATCTGGGAAAGTGGGATATTTTAGCATGGGATTTAAAGTGCCTACATAGCTTCGGGATCTGGTCTGGGTTATGCCCTACCAGACAGGCAGACCTAGGCTGCAACTGCTGGATGTGTCAAGGTCAACATGTCCTAAGCCCAGTGTGACACTCAGGACATCACTGAGGTTTGTGAATCCTCAACCTCCACTAAAGCCTCTGGGTACTACTGTAGGACAGATAACAACCATGCAATTTGTTTGCACAGAGAAGGATTCATTAGCCCAGTCACTGTGTGTGTGTGCAAATAATGTATTCCACCACATTGGAAAGGCCTTTCACAGATTTTCAATTCCTAAGATAGGGACTGGAGTGTATACTGTCCTACTGACCAGAGTCAAATTTTAATACAGGACTTTTAATGTGGTTGTTTGGGGTTTTTTTTATATATTTTCCATTTCCATCCCTGTCTTACTTGATAGTGTTTTGATGGCCTGGAGGCAGTGATGAGGATGAAGTCAGTTAAGTGGTTACTTCAGAGCTGATTCCAGCACTCTGGTGTGGCTGGTCAGTAAGGACTAGTCTGCACGAGGAGTACAAGTGTCTGTTACCTTGTGAGGAATGTGATGTTTATGTAGGTACTAAGAAAGCAAGAAAATATGTTTCCTGGAGACCTGTGCGGATGTCTCCCCTGTCGTCTAATCAAGTATACTATGTGACAACTGATTCTTCAGAACTCTTATTTAGTATTTGCTGTTTTTGACAAAATCATGTAAAAGTATTCTTCTTTTCCAGAACTGGGTAAGAATTCCAAGATTTGGGACTCAGAATGAGAAACCCAAGAACTTCCGAAATGACACACATTTAAGTCTTGTTTAATTCTTTCCATCAGCTTCAAAAGGGGAAAATTTTTCTCTTCCTTCTCAGAGATAAAAGCTGGACTTGCTTTTTACATCAGCTGAGCTCTGTCCATTCAAGCACTCAGATTGGACCTATAGCCCATTAAAAATCACTGTGAATCTTTCACAGACCCCCTTTATGAGACTGACGCAAGCCAAAACCAAAGTATGATGCTTCGTAATTTTTGTATAATCTCTGTTACACCTGAAAAACTGAGATTAATGGACTTAAAATTGTGATAAAGGCATGAATTTGGATAATTCATTTTAATGATAAACATTCTTCCAACTTCATTCCATGGCACATGCTGGTGCTGGAAGCAGCTCTGCCTTTGTTTTGAGTAGTGTTATGAGAACTCTAAACCTTTGACCTTCTTTTTCCTTTCTGCATGTAGAAAGTCCTGGAAAATTCCCTAATGGCACAAATTATAGGAGGTGCCAGACTTGACTCTGGGAACTCTTGCACACGTGCTCTCTCTCTTTCTCTGCTTTTTTTCCCTAGTGCCCTTGTCAAATTGTGAGGAGAAGATAATCTTCATTTTACACAGGGGAAACTGGATGCAGTGGAAATGTATCACAGCAGTGAAAAAAGAATCGACAAATAACCATATCCCCCCCCCAACATGGTGTTCAGATGTAAGGACTTTTTATTCCCTCCCTTCCCAGTCCTTGCTGTTCTTGTTTCTGAATGATGATGAGAGGAATAACACTACCTCTCCTCTCTCAGAGCAGGAAATCAGCAAGTATAATACATGCATATGTATAAAAATCAGCAACAGGAGCTATTGCCAATTTAAACCATTGTTCTCCTAATTTGAAGAAAAAAGGCTGTCTTACTGTCTTTATAATAAAAGCCTCAAACAGATTAGGTCAAGTCTCTGCAGACAAAGTAATTCTGTGGTGCTTAAAATGATAGGAACTAATCTCCATGAAAGCTGAGTCCAGGGGTGTAGACTATTAAAGATACCTATATGCTATAGGCAGAGGAGAAGATAAGAGGTCCAGCTCGTAATGAGAAACGATAACTCTACACACTTTGTTTACAGTTTACCCCAAAGACCACAGATTAACACAAATCTCAGAGCATCTTTATTACGGCACTGCATTGGAGAGGGGGCTGCCAACAGAGGATGGAATTGCTAAGTAGGCTGGGACCATCTGTCCTCTCAGGGAGGTGAAAACGCGCATGATTGAGTGACACCTGCTTGTCAAGTATGGCCTGCTGGGAAATTTTCTCTTGGATCACTGAGCTCAGAGTACATTACCTGCATTAAAATCAGACAAACAATCTCATCAGCATTATGCATTTAGAACAACTTGTGGAAATATCAAAATAAAACATATATTCAAGATCTCCAGATCTTGCAAGATTAGGAGCTCATGTTTTGTTTTCCATATTGGCAAGCTTAGTTTCTGGTGGAAATTGAACATTTAAAAAAAGACATTTTCTGTTATTTTAAGGATCACTGGAGATAAACCAACATGTGATACACTCTGGCTTTTTCCTTTTTTTTTTTTCTTTAAAAGCATTGAGTTCTCACTATAAAACAAGCCTTTGCAGACTTTGTATGAATAAAAGTATTGTCGCCCTGAAACAGAATAATTTTGATTGCACTCTGCAAGGAATTGCCACTCTTTAAATATTTAACCACCTTGGAACATAGTTAAGCAATGTTTAATAAAACTATGTAAAGAAGGACAGAAAAATATGGGATGACACTTCTGTCTGAACTCGTGCTGTTGAGAAGAAAGCTACTCCTTCCTCCCTCTTTCAAAAAAGCACCACAGCATGAGTTAAGGTCAGAGTGTCAGTTTGAATTTCCAGTACAGATCCTGATTTTTTTCTCTTGTGTAGTTATCAGCATGATGATTAGACCTAAATCTGGATGCCACTGAAAATTGTGGGTGGTTTTATCAGCTACTGTAATGAAGGGGGTGTTTGTGTCAGGATTTGACCTTTAATTTGATCTATATTTTATTTTTTTCAAGTTAACACTCCTCTATTTTTTATTAAATAAGAAATACTCCAATGCTTATCATTAAAATCTCAGTATCTAATTCCACTCAGTATTTTCACTTGTTGAATTCCAGAGTTATAAGCACAAAAAAGATCTACTGGAAACAAGTATAAAAATAACAGAAATAGTAAGAAGAGAGAAAAAGATGGTTAGCAGTAAATGTGTATCCTGACTATCAGTCCTATTGCAAAATAGCTTGTAGTTCTGTAATTGGTTTAATAACGAAGTAATTGTATGAAACTGGATTATTAAAGACAGTGAAAAAACTTCAGTGGATATTGAATTAGGTCCTTGCAGTATTAAGAAGGCTGGTATGCTTCAGTTTTCCATTTTCCAGTCAATAAATAACATGTTTCTTCTAGACAGCACAATAAAGACTATGTACATCATTTTCTTTGTTGTGAGTGCTGAAACAGCTTGCGAATGCTGTGATACAAGTTTGTGCCTTTCTCTCTGACAAAGGGCACAGCAGAAATCCAGGTAAGTGTAGGATCTGTTGTTTTCCTGCATAATCCATGAGTCCTTCTCCTATTGGTGTGAGACAGTTGTATCTGTCTATAAACAGATGGAGTTTAGCTCAGAGAGCTCTGTGATCACAGGTCTTGCTGCTTCTAGGAGGTCCCACCTGATTCAGCTGCTCTTTCCTACAAAGAACTCTTCTGATTCCCTGTTCCGCTGGTGCTGCTGGCTGTGGGGTGGTAGAGTACCCGCAGGCAGGAGCCTGCTCTGGGGGCAGTGGGTGCTACCCCGGCACTGCAGAGGCATAAAGCTTGGTCTGGCAATGCTATGGTAGTGTCTTCCAGTACAGCATGGATGCTGGAGACCAAGGCAGGAAGGGCCAACCCTATATTTGTGACCATGGATGGTATGACTGATGCTGATCTAGAACTGTTGGAGATCAGGGATTGGACCAACCAGATGCTCATTCCTCCTGGCAGCTGTGATTGGAGAAAGTGATAGAGCCTTCTTTCTCCTGGATGCACACTTCTACAGTCCCCAGTATGGATGGTATAGATTTTATTGGGTCTTGGCATCACTGGGCTCCTGTCTGTCCCTAGAAATTTCCTTCAAACAGTGCCAGAGAAATCCACTGAGCTACATTAGTGCAAAACAAGCAAAAAGAAAGAGTGAGGTCCCTTGCTCTTAAACAAATATCTTACCTCTCTGGTGTGCAGCCTTGCTGCAAGACATGCTGTATTTCAAAGGGATGAAATGATTACATTAACCTAAACATTTCTTCAATGACCTCACTCTGGTTGTTGCCATGCTTACCTGCAATACAAAAACAGATGGGCTGGTGCTCAGCCAGGGAGTCAAGAAAGGTCTCTTTGCAGGGAGGAATGCTCAGACAGTAACTATTTTTTTTGTTTTTTCCTTTTTTTTTTTTTTCAAAAAAAATTATACTAAATCGTTTAGACTGGAGTGCTGGAAAACAAACCGAAGCATCTTCTGCTTTTGGGATGCTAAGCATGACATCTCAGATTCTGTGCTGTGGCTTCTGACATCCTTGTTGGTGACCCAAGCACAGCCTGCAGACATGGGTTGACACTGGTAATGTTCCTTTTTGGCTGCTAGGGTGAAATGAGGAAGTGTTTGATAAGGGAGTGCTATTAAAGGTGATGCTAGCTATGTTCTGCTCTGTTCTCAAGAGCTTTAATTGTGGGCTTTAGGTAATTTTTCAAAGCAGATTGCAGGTGTGCTGTTACTGCTCTTTGAGCAGCATTTTATCATTCCTGAACATACCTTTATTTTTTCTTTCCAAATGACTGACTTCAGAATATTAACCTACAATTCATTGATGAAAGAATGACTAATAATTATTTTCTTAATAAATAGAAGGGAGACATGCTAGAGGGTTTTCTTGTGTGAAAAACAGTTGAAAACAATTAATTTTATTCTGTATCAGTTCTTCTGCCATCTCATCTCCAGCACACCTGGTGTTTGCTTATTAAGTGATGTGATTAATATCTGTCAGATATGGTTTGTTTTCTCACTAATTCTCTAGCAGTGTGGGAATCCTGTGAAAGAAATGCATTTTCAGTGGTAAGTGTTCCTCTTTTCAGGTGTATCTGAGGCTATGTGTTTGCTGGAGATAGTTGTGTCTTGAGGTGAGTGGAATTTGGGCTCAACTGTGTACTTTCCAAGAGAATCCTTTCCTCCCAGAAAATTCCTGCTTGTCAAATCCAAAATAATCTGTGGAGATGGAGGAACACGGGCGGAATCTGGATGACTTTTCCTGCTAGCTTGCCTGCCCAGTGGGTGCCAAGGAGACTGTGGGAGCCAGCCCCTTAGCTCCCCAAACTTATGCAATAGCAGATCATGTCTGTCTCGGAGAGGCTCCTAAAAGATTTGGGAGCCTGAAAGCCCAGACTGCTACCTACTGATCCTGTAGCCCCTGGTGCAGCTGGGCTTCCAGCCTTCTCTCAGGCTGTCTTGTTTCTAGTTAAGAAATTGTCAAAGGTCTGGGAATCCTCTAAACTTGTAGATCTTCCCGACTTTCTAGACAGGCTGCCGTGAGTTGCGTTTTCGAGGATTCACACAGCTCATAGTTTTGAATTGGCTTCCCTGAGTGACCATCTCAGAGTAGAGGTTTCCAGTGGCTGCAGGACCTCTGGTGAAACCTCCCAGCATGTGACTGCCAACCACGCAGACAGTGTGGGGTCCGTTGGGTGTGCCACTCTTGCATAGCCAGAGAAGTGCTCCCTCTGCTGCTGGAGTCAGGGGTACTCGGGCAGCTGGTGGGACTGCCCAACTTGATTACACATTTGGAGCTTGTCTATTTTCTAGAAGATTTGAAGGTTTTGTTCCAAACTGAGGTGAAATTCTCTCTTGTATGGAGCCACCTTTGCCCTAACAGATGTAGAAAACAAGCTGGTGTGCTCCTTATTTTCTGTAGAGCCTGTTGCTTGGTGTATGACCAGCACCTGGAAAACCTAAAGCTCCCATAAAGCTAAACTACAACCTGGAAGATTATCTGGAAGATTTTTTTTACAAATTGCTTAGTACTAGGTATTAGTGTGGTCGTTGCATTCTTCTGCTTCCAAAACTTAAGATCTGATTTCTATTGACATGAAGGCTACTTTATACCACTCTCATTGTTCAAAGTGATCATTCAGCAGATGTAAACATAGTTTGCTCATACCTTGAGATCTGTTTACATCACCAGAAATGTTTACAGTGGCCTTTGTCTTTAAATGGGCATCAGGGTTTTGTACTGCAAATACGTTTAGTATGGTAAAGAAACACAAAGACACCTTGAGCCTATTCTGGGTTCATTAACAGATGAACATATCATGATTTCGGTGGTGTTATTCTCAGCCTACAGAAGTGTAACTGAGAGATCCTTTGTCTGTGTTTTCAGTTCCGATACAGCTAATAGAGAAAAAAATATGATTTCCTTGGTCACATTTAACAGCTTCCTTCTATTGTCTCCCACTTGCATTTAGCTTTTGTTCTTGTTTTCATATGTTTTCATTTCTTTGAATAAATGGACTATTTTTTTGAAAAAAAAAAAAAAAAAAAAGGGAAAGCAGTGTGTTCAAGCAAATGACTCTTGTTTGAAACATAGAAAATGAATAGGGCCCTGCAACTAAACAGGCTGTAACACGCTTTCAAACTGATTGTCTGAAATGCTGGGGCTCTGCTCCACCCCCTCTGTTCTGCAGTTGTGGGCTTGAAAGCACCTCGGGCAAGAGACTGTTGGAGTAGTGAGAGCTCTGAAATTTTTGTTTGCATAAATTCATAATTAAATACTCTGGTGTGAAAGAGAAGGGGAAAAAATGTTTTCCCTGCTGCTTAGCAATTTTAAATTGGTTGGTTCTTTCTTGGTTGGTGGGGGTAGCACAATACTGTCAAACCTAAAAATGCTTCTGTTTATCTGGGAATGCAGTGATGCTTTTGCTCTTGTTTTACATGTACCGAATATACATTCAGAGAAGCACTGAGGGAGTGTATCATTCAGAGAATGGGAATCATAGGGCAATTAATAATTCAAGTCTGTTGTATTCTGACATACACAATAGTGTGGCATCAATCTTGAAATTGTACACAGGGAAGTATAGTCCATCAATCACTTTGTTCTTCCGTCCGATTTTGAATAATTGTTATTTCTATTTTTCTGATTTGCTCTGGGAAACCAATTTTTTCAAGTTCTCAGTGGAGTATTTTCCCTTGAGAAAGCATAGCTCAAGTAAAATCTTTTCTCCCATAGTCTTAGTTGATGTAGAACAATAAAAAACCCTCAGAATGTATTCAGTGTATGAATTAGAATATCTTTAATAATTGCTCCTACCAGTGCTGGGATGTAACTGTTTCTAGGAATAGCATACTTGAGATTTTATATTTAAGATTTTCTATATCCAAATCTTTAGAAGATTTAAACAGAAATATGATGGTGTTGAAGTGTTTATTTTCACACTGCAGATTGTCAGGAGAGTTGGTAGTGTTTGTAAAGTTGTGTTTGTATACGGCAGGAGTACTGAAAATAAAAGTAGATCCAGGATTAGGCTCGTGGACCAAACAACAACCAAGTTTTAAATTCCATATTACTCTTAAATTGACATAGTAGGGTCCTGAACTTGAGCATGACAGATCAAAGACTATCTGGCCATGCCATTTAGGTGCATCATTCCCAGGTATTGTCCCCTCTCTGATATTTTGCTGACAGATTTTTGTCCAACCTTATTTATTGCTGTCTGATTATGTTGGAAATACCTTTCCTAGAACATACATTTTTGGTGACAAAACCAGTTGTTAATATTAACAAAATAGCCTGTTGCTTTTAGAATTACAGGTCAGGATGGCATACCCTGTTGCAGGCACCTGCAGGACCACAGCAGCTGACTGGAACCCGAGATTTGGGTTGTGCTTGCAGTCTTTCCACTAATCAGTTGTAATTTTGCAGCAAGTCTTCATACTTCTCCATGCCTTTGCTTGCTTTCTCATTCTGTTTCTGTGTTGTGAGCTGCAAGTTATTAAGGGGAAAGAAAAGAAAGCCTAAGAAGCTGTAGCCCTGCTTCTCCCTGTTTCCTGTACACTGCCCAGGGTGGGACACAGTTGGACCGTGTGGCAAAGGAGAAACCCGAGATCTTTCCCTGCTACCAAACAGACACCCTCTCATGTTCAGATCACTTCATATCTGCTCTGTTCATTGAAGAACAGTAAGTTTTGGGGGCAAAGATGCAGCTTAATATGGGTTTGTGAAGCTCATCCAAATTCCAAGGAAATGTAAATAATTATGGTGAGAATTTAAAACTTTTCTTTGGCTGCTTTGGGAAGGGAGGCTCTGGCTCAAATCAGTAGCAGTCTAGAATGACAGTCATTGCAGCCTGGACTCTGCATTGGCAAACCCTCGTGATCTGCCTCTCGCAGTTTCCTAGACAAGGTGCAGACACTCCAGGAATTTGTCTAATGGGGGTCCAATTGTGGAGGAAGACTTCTTTCAGCCATATCCTCAGCATTTTTGTCTGGAATGAGGCTTGATGGAGGTGCATAAGCAACATCCTGCAGGTAAACCAGGTGTGACAGATTTATGGTTTCAAATGGATGGTCAGTGTTGGGGCAACAATGCTCTGGTTCAGCTGCTTTGGGTTTTTTGTTGCTTACTCCTCTGAAGCATCAGAGGACACTCAAAAAGTTATGGAAGAGATAGAACAGAAAGAAAGAAAAGAAAACAAAAGCCAAGGCTGTGAATGTGAAGAAATTTCCACCGTGAGGATGAAGACACAGAAAGACAGCTAAAAGCTGTCCCATGTCAATCACATAAAGGGTAGGGAGCATATGCAATGCAGTTAATGCTCTGAGCAAAGGGGAAAGAAAAAACAACTGGTCTCTGGGTATTAATTATGTACTGAGCTGCTAATAAGTTGGAGACAGTGTGAGCATCAACTTCTGATACATACCAGACTTGGAAAACAAATACAATGAAGGATAAGACAATTTAGAGTAGTATAATATTAACCAGGGCAGTCCAGGTAAAGTCAGTAAGGAGTGCTGGCAATGCACCTGTGCAAATACTCCTGCCCTTTTCAGGGCACTTGCTGGCAGTGATGCACAATAAAGGTGCATTGATCTCTTTTATCTTCAAACCAGTAGTAAGGTCTGAAATACTGAGTGAACTGAAAGACCTCATTAACTTCAGCTATCAACAACAGCCTAATGTAAAAAAAAAAAAAAAAAGTTAAAAATCCCAAGCATCATCTCAAACAGTCCCTCTCTCATTATCTCAGCCCTTCCTGGAGAAGATCAATAAACAATTTGCATATTTTTTATCAATATTTAATGTAATGCAGCAGGATGCTTTTGATGGCTCGGGTCCTTCTGTGCACTCTTTTAACATGACAGAGACTAAGAGCCCAGCAGGTGCTCAGGTGCTGGGGTCAGTTCCTAGTTAAAAACATTAGGGATTGGTCTGGCTAAATAATCTACAGCTGCCCATCCAAGGGCAGGAGTGAGAGCTCACAGAGCATGGTGATGAATTTTAACGATCCGGGAAGACAAATGAGCCTGAGCTGCCATGCAATTAGCGGGCTGTGGAAAGATGTGTTGGGTCTAAATGAGGGACATGATCTGCTCTTGACTCTCAGTGTGGTAGGAGCCCTCACTCTGAAGGCTGTAATGAGGAAGGTAGATGAGATCCCAAACAGGTTGACAGAACAATTAAGGGGAAAATGGGAGTTGATTCAAAATGCAGTATCGCCATTGATGGCACAGATAGATACACATATGGACCTTCCCCCTTAAGAAGCATGTGCCGCTATTCAAAAGTGGGTATGTGCTCAGGGAATTCTTTTCACTCCTGCATACTTAAAAATATATATATTTAAAAATTTTATGTCCAAATCAACCTTTACTTAAATATAAAAACAGCTTGGAAGAAAAGTCCTGGCTCTGATATCACTTGCCAAGGTGAAAATTGGGAGTAACTCCTCTGAACTTTCTGCAAAGAGAATGAATTCCAGGATGATGTATCTTGTGAAGATCCATGTTTTGTGCAATAGACAAAAGGCAGTTTCTATCCAGTGATCAGGCTGTTATTTAAATCTGCTTGATTGAGACTTTAAAGCTCTTTGGTGAACATGGGGGCTCAGAAGAGTTGAAGGAGAGGTTCCTGCGGTCTGCCTGAAGAAAACTCTTGAGTTATTCCTCTGCCTCTTAAGAAATAAAAACAGATGTCTTTTTAAAATATGCCATAAGAAAGAATATATATGTTAAAAATAGTTAAGTTTACAGAGGAATCAAATTATGACTACTAGCTAGATGCCAGAAGACTGCAGACGAGTTGAGACTTTATTTAATTAGAAAAAAAAGGTAGCACTTGAGAACTACAAATAATGCACTAGGCAGGAAAAATCTGTTCAATAAATCTAGTCTCACTTTTCTGCCTCAAAAATATCAAAAAGGAGAAAGCAATTTCCTTGAAGGATGCTTATTATTTGAACATATTCACTTAGGCTGATGGTAGAAAATGATTATATATGTGATATTGGAGCCACATCAAACAGATCTGGTTTTGTTGGTAGGACAGATTTGGCACCTCTGCTTCATCAGAGAGAGATGACTTGTCACATAAATCACATAGTGCTGTTGCCTTTTTTGGACTGGACAGTGTCACAACCAGTGTGGACACTTGAATGTGCAAATTGAAAATAGGTTTCTAGAAATAGTGTTGCATGTTGCGTGATCTTATTCCATTCATAGTCAGTACTGAGCTGATGAGTGATGGCATGCAGTCAGCTTGGTTTTCATAAGTTTAAAAAATGCAGTGGCTGTAATGTTTGTGGAGGTAAACACAAAATAACGAAATGAACAGGGCCAGAGAGAATTAATGTTCAGAGTCAAGGAAGAAGACGTAGAAGGTTTTCACTGCATCTTCCCAGGGTTGCTGATAAGCTGTGAAGAACCTTAAAAATAAAGGGGAACTTTTGTTATTCACAGAGAGACACAGCTGCAGATCAGGACACTGCTTGTAATATATTTGGGTTGTGTTCAGATTCTGCTGTGCATATTGTGTAACATTTTAGCCAGCAAGACCCTCTGAAACCAACAGGAATACTTTTGAATGAGAGGGGCTGAAGAATCCTGATCCTTGGAGATACTAAAAAAATAAACTAGATGATCCCTTGAGCAACCTGATCCATGTTGGCCCTACTCTGGTTGGGTCAAATAACCTCCAAAGATCCCTTGTTATATTAGTCTGTGATTCTAAGGTGAAAAAAGGCAGCAAGATTGGGCCCTGCAGTACTTATGGACAGATATTT
The DNA here is from genome assembly GCA_028020825.1 of Podargus strigoides. NCBI lineage: Eukaryota > Metazoa > Chordata > Aves > Caprimulgiformes > Podargidae > Podargus > Podargus strigoides. The sequence continues at coordinate 9,849,870 of CM051624.1, read as the reverse complement.
TAAATACTCAGAGACTCCATGTAGGATACACAGCCTCTGTGAATTTCATTTCTCAACAATTTTAAAATGCAATAAAATTTCAGTGAAATAAAACATGTTTGTATTTTCCATGCATGCATTCTTAGGGAGACACGAACATGTGCTAATAGATACTGACTAAGAGCTTTGAAATCGTGCTGGCCCAGTAATGTTATTCTGTTTCTTAAAATCGATCAGTATTTAACATACAATTTTTAACATATGACAAATGAGGCTTGGGAATTACCAGTGACATTAAAGCCATATACTTGAATGTTGCAGCTTCTCCCTGAACCCAGCATAAGATTTTGCCTCTTGTTCACTTTCTCCTCTCTCTATCAGTTGTTTATCAGCTTTGGGTTACTAAAGCTCAGAAACTGAAGTGTAGTGCAGAGATTCTAGACCAATTCCAGAATGCTGGCACCTTCACACAGAACAATGGGCTACCATGCAGCTATTTCAAGGTGCTTTAAAGAACATGGCTGTGTTGGTGGCTCTTCAATGTACTAAGCTTTACCTCTTAGTGAAGCTGTTGAGGCTGGCTTTAAATCTAGCTTGTCACAAGTTGTTCTTTGACCTGTACCAAAGTTAGGCAAGCTGAGTAAGAAAAGCAGCTTCCTCCACTGTGAAAGGGAATTGAGTGGTTTTGTTTGCTGCCTGGAGACGTGTTTGGCTGGCCTTAGCATGAGTACTACCTTCAGTTTTGTGCTCTGTGCTACAAGAAAGAAGAGGATGAACTGGAAGAAGTCCAGAGACCAGCAATTAGCAATCTAGACAGTATGATGAAAAACTGAATGAATAGAGATTGTTTAGTCTACAGAAGAAAAGTCTAATGGGAACAGGCTAATAGTCTTCAAATACACAAAACCCCTTCTGCTGGAGCGAGGGAGGAAATAATCTTTTCTCCTTGTCTGATAGCAATAAACAAGAACTCATGCTCTTGCACTGAAGTAAGTAAGGAAAACTCAAGCTACACATTAGAAACAACTTCTGAACAGTAATACTATGAATATTGTAATAAGCTCATGAGGAGGATGTGCATCTAACAAAAATATTCTGTTATCCTCCTGCATTCCTTTGTACTCCTATAATTCTCAGTTTCTACAAGATCTCTGATTCTGAACATGTATCTGAGAGGGAGGAATGCTCTGTGAGAAGGCGGGGAATGTAAAAGGGGCTAAATCCCAGCTTCTCTGCGAACTTCCTGTGTCATTGATGGCAAACCCAAAGAAATTCTAGATAGTTTCCCATTTTCAAAATGAAGATAAAATTGTATTTCCTTTCTCCTTTTGCTTTTTCTAACTGCATGACAAACTACTGGGACAGGATCACGGTCTCTTTGTACAATTCTGAAAAGGTAGAGCTCTGTTCTTGGTCAGGGTTCACAGACAATAATGTTGTAGTCAAGATTATGCTATTAATAATTTCACACTGTTCCATTCTGATTTCTGCTCTATCATGTTCCTTCCTTTGATTGTACTTCATTCTGGGAATATCCCAAGGTCTTCAGCATTTTTCTTCTATTTTTCTCTGCTTAATAATGATTACTTTTCTTGTCATGTATCAAAGGATGCATCAACTCCACCTGGAATTACTTTGGCATACTCATCTGCACTGTATTTTTTAATTCCTTTGGCTTCTCTCTATTTTTGGCGTAGTTTTAAGTGGCATTTTTTTAATGTAAATTGAGGATTTAGATGTAGATAAAAATAAACAACTGTTGATTAGCACTTTGGTGGACAGGGCTTTATAGTTGCGAACTGATCTTGGCCCCACTGGAGTCACTGCAAAGACTTTCACTGACCTCACTGTGTTATTCCAACTTCTCGTATTTGCACTCATCAATCACATTCCTACGGTGTAGCCCCGAATCTATTTTGTTCTCTGTAATTTTGACATAAAGTGCTGGCACTGCCTCTCTGATCAGGATACAGAAAAATTCAGTCTCTATCAAATCCCACTATGTGCCAGTCCACAACCTTTCCCCCATATATTAACTTTGAAAACCCCATGGAACTAGCTGTGGATCATATTTTGGCACCATACCAGTGATCTGAAGCATTTGGCTGTTAATTCACATTTGTTATCCCTAGTAGCTATAGCTGGTGCATCTTATGACAGGTTTACTGCAGCTCCTGTGAGATGGGTTAGCTAACTTTGGCTTTGCTTTGATTATACACTAGAACCATGCATCATTACCTAAAATAAGTGCTCCTTTCAGGAGAAACAAGTTAGATCTGATTAAAGGACAGTGAATTGATTGGTGCCAGCCACATTTCTTCAGGGTTTATACCAGCCCATGTCATGCCTGCTTGCAGAAATCAAACTGTGATGTTCAAGGGATGGTCATCATGACTATTTCAGTGGAAAATTACCAGACAGACAGATTCTTCTCTGACCTCCCTTGCCCTAGGAAGAAAATTTTGGAGCCAGTTTTAGACATTTGATGCTCCTTATACTATCAGTAAAGAGAATCAACCTTTGCAGGCAGTCTGGTGTTCAATGCAGTTACTCAGAAGTGGAGGCTTTGTGTAGTTTATTTACTAGCATGAAAAAGTCCTCACCTCCACAGAGCGGACTCCGTTTACCACTTTATAGACCTGGCTGTGAGGTCACCAATCTCTGCCCATCCTTTTGAGTCTCTGCAGAAAAGAGTTCACAAGTGAGAGGAAGCAAGAAAGTCTGTTTCTGTAGGCAGTTTTTGAGGGCATTTTGGTGAGAGGATTCAGGAAAAGAAGTCATGTTTTCCAGCCACAGCACCTGAGCCTGCTCACAAATTTTGAATGTAAAGAGTCTGCTGAGGAAAAATGAAAAAATATCGTTGGTGATGTGATGCGGAGCTCTGTGTTGAACACAGCACTGCCAATGTTTGCTGCATTTGGTCTAAGCATGCCCAATGGATCAGGACTTTCCAAGGGTTTATCTACTCACCTCCCTACTTTGTCTCTGAATTGTGATGCTTATGAGGCCAAACTAAAGCATTTAGCTGCTTGAATCTAGTTTTCTTCCCTGATGCATGAAAATACTTGTGTTTAGATATGCAGGGAAATCTGTAGTCCAGAATTCAAACATTTATTCATGCAGGCACAGTCAGACATTCATTCCTAATTTATACTGAAGTCCGTGGTTTAGGGAATTTCTGGTGGCCCAAATCTCACTCAATACCCTACTTCTTCCTGCTACAGTGCGTAGAAATAGCAGCTTTCTGTATGATGGGGATAACTGGTTTTCACATTCATTTCATAATTTCAGAAAGATTGTTATGGTCCATGGGTTTTGAAGAAGATAGTGGTGCCAGAATCCTTTGGCATAACATTCTTGTGCCAGGCATCCAAAACTCCCAAAATATTGAATGCAAATGAAGCCCTAGCACTGCATCTTCTGACTCCCTTAGAGCTGGAAACAGGTGGCAACCATTACAGATCTGCACTTTGTTATAATTCCCATTACCCATTCTCAAACCAGTACCAGCTGCAGTTTGCCTGCTGTAGGAGAGAGAAGACCTTAGCCATCCTGTAGGCAGAGCTGGAAGAGTAACCAGTTATTAATGGGGCCTGGTGTTGTTTGTGATGGTTTTTGTTTGGTTGATTTTTTTGTTTGTTTTGGTTTTGTTGTTGTTTTTTGGTTGTTTGTTTGGTGTTTTGTTTTGTTTTTTTCCCATTTGTAGATCTACTCCCTTTCCTGATAGCCTTGTAAAACATTACAGAAATCTTAAAAACATATATCTGAACAGTTCTAGAAAACTGATGCTCTGAATCAGTGACTTCAGATTCTGCTTTTATGGAAGGCATGAAGAAATATTTTTGCTTGTCTCAGCAAAATATCCTTTCAAATTAAGAACAGCTGAAAAACTGCCTCTGAGACGTATTCCCCTTCTCAGAGATGAGGAGGGCTCTCCTTGCTCTCACGTTTTTTTCCCAGGCTGGTGCCAAGCTGACTCCTGACACCCTGACCAGAGTCACACAGCCCAGTCCTGAAGGAGTAACAGAGCAGATACAGTAGTGGAGGAAGACTTGCTGAACTGTCTCACTTATGCAATGACAGCCTGTCTTTAGACCATTGAAATCAGTAATTTCAATGTTTCTTGTGATTAGCAAAGCTTCGGGGAAATATTTCCACTGCACATAAAGAAGGACCTGCATCTGTGCCTTTAAAGGATGAGGCAGTCTCAAAATATTGCCATGTGGTTTGCAAGTTAAAGACTGCAACTTTTCCCTAGTGTGCCTGTGTTCACCAGATTCATCAAATCTAAAATAAATTATAATTTCCCAGGCTATTGTGTTTAACAATGCTTTAGAGACATCAGCTGTCTTATTAACATTTATACTCCATTTTTTTTTGACTAATATTATCTCAGAGAAATTAAGGAAAGCTTATTAGTATTTGAAATGATGGAAAGAATATTTTTTTTGTCTTCTTACTGCTTAATGAATTCTGTGATGTAGCTGAAGATTTGTATGTAGAACGAAATCAGATATTTCCCCTGGTTTAAAAAATTTTTTTTTGGACTGAGAGAGAGAACACAGTCTTGGTACTTGGAGAGAAATTTTCTCTTTTATTCTAAAGAAATATCATCAAATGTCCAAGGATTTGAGGGGAATATCTTGATTATCTCTATTAACCTTCACCTATAGAATGACATCCACTGACTGATTAAGTATTCTAAAGCAAGATTCATACAATGTACAAGCAAACATATCTGCTGAAAAAGTGGAATATCACAAATTGTTTCCTTTCTTATCACACAGTAAGTACACATCTTTACTTTCTTCAGAATTACCTAGCCATTGCAAAAGATAACCGATTATTGTGAATTATCAGTGTCAAGTACTATGTATGAGTGACCAGAATTAACTTAGAACATCACCCATTCTTTTCTTAGCTCCTTCAGTCCACAGATTATATTTATTTATTGCTTTACATGTATTTGTTTTTTTCACTTTGTTAACATTTTCCATTCCAGAAGCTGAGTTTTCTCATTTCTGCAGCTCCTATGAGGAAGGTGTGGACATGGAAATGGAGCAATTAATATGTTTTTCTTGTGATTAAACTATGCTTTTAATAAGCTATACAGTAAATAGACTCCCATTTATCACAGGAATATTCTGAATATTCAGTAATACAAACCTGTAGTGCCTGTAAGACTCGACAAAAGAACTCTTACTCCTAGAATTACAGCCTATAAGAAGACCATTTTGAATCCCTAAGTGCATCCTAACTATGTAAAGCATTATCAGACATAGTCCTCAGTGGAAACTTTATGTACCTGAGAACCTTAGAAAGTAGCTGTTGTACCATAAATTCCTTCATGCAGGGATCATTCTGTCCCTCCTGTCTGGTGATGCTCAGGAACAAATAATTACATTAACTAAATATAATGCATATCACATATAATGCAGCAGTAATTGTTTCCACTGGAGTTGCTATACCCCATAGGTTTTAACATAGTACTCCAGATTTCATGGTAAATGAACAAATAAATTGTGCTGTCCCCATAAAATTTATCTGACCTTACCTCTGATGCATGATCATGCATGATGCATGTATGAATTGAGGAGACATAAAAGCAAAGAGCACTGCTCTTGCTTTAGACTATGTTGTGTTACTGGATATTGCTCTATTGCATTTGAGATGAATGAGATAAACATCCTTTCCCTGAGCATAACTTATATATAGATTGCATGATGTGATCAAAACTCAGCCACTGTAATGTTTACTCTGTATTTTTTTTTTAAATGTTAACGAATCAAACAAAGCAGAATATTTGTATTCAGTGTGTAGTATTCCCATCTGATTGTGCATCTGCAAATTTGTACTTTTTGCCTGCCTTTCCCAGGAGATATGCTGGGATGAACTGCAGCTATTTTTATATGGTACAGAAATGTAATCACATTATTTCACTTTGAAAGACACATATGGGGCTACACAATATTGAACCTTTGCAATCACAACCCCATTCGTATCCACCCGTATCTCTGTATTACCCTGTGATACACCAGACTGTTTTGCTTCATAATAAGCTGGATCTTGCTCTGTCAGCTCTGCTGTCTCCCCTTACCATGGCCCAAAACAATAGCTCTATGTTACCTAGCCTAGTGCTGTGTTCAGGAGAAGCTCCTCTTTTAAAATCCCCTGACTGCTAAATTGGGAAGAATCTGATGCTCCAAGGCATCCAGGCTTTGGAGTTTTCTGGATGTTTTCTAAAACTTAGCAATAGCATCACTGTGGTTGCTCAAATAGCCTAGTGTTTATCCTCAGCCCTACACTGAAATGAAGTATTTCTAGAGAGGAATGTTAATCCAGGAGCTTTTAGATATTTATGCTCACTTAAATGAAAATGGATGGGCTCAAAGTTAAGACTTTACCCATTTACCTGACAGTCATTACCTTATCAGATATGGTTGAGAAAATCATCAAGAAAAAGCAAGGAAAAAGTCCCATCTTTGAGAGAAAAATATGAAGTAGAATATAATCCTGTATTAGTATTTCTTAGTAAAGTCTTTAAAAGCCCTTTTATACAGAGAGTCCAAACCTCCATTTAAAAAGAGCCATTTTGGCAGTACATTCTGCATGGGCATGCGTGGATCAGTTCTCTTTGTACGAAACAATAGGGAAGGCAAAGTTTTATCATGCAGGATGATTGATACAGAGTAAATCAGACATTCAGAGACAGATCATATAACGAAAAACAGAATAAACAGCTGAATATCCTAATACTCTGCAGAAGTTATGTCTGGTATCTGCATGCTGAAATTGAGCTTACTAAATGTCTAGGGCTGGTTCCAGGTTTCAGTCAGTCAAACGTGGCTGTATGGGAAGACAAGAGAGATTCTTGCAGCAGAGTGGCAGTGAAGTCAGCCTTTTCCTAGAGCAGCTTATAAAGTGTTTGGCTTGGCATTACCTCACTTAATGTGCAACCGGAATTAAAACTTCCCCTAAAGCAATACATTTAATTGCATGCTCTACTAGAAGAAAAGAAGTCTAATTGGTCCCAGATTTATTCTATCAATAAAGACAAATTATTTTCTTCCTTTTTTTTTTTTTTTTCTGATCTAAATACAAAGTATTTAGAGAGATTTCTAGACAAATCAAAATCTTTGTTGAAAGAGAATACATCTTGTGTTAAGTTATGCAAATCTTAACTACTTATGCCAAACAATAGCTTTTAATAAGTCTAATCTTTTTTTCACAAGAAAACCTTAGTTAAATATTTTGCATGCTATATTCTAATATGATTAAGTTGGCTGTTTCCATTATTGCCTTATCTTTTTTATTATAATGTACTGTTAGGGGGTGTGCTAAATTTATCTGTAGCACTGTTCATTACTGTTTTAGCAAACAATGACAAGATTCTTTAAATTGTGCTATTGTGTTAATTGAGAGGGTGGAGTTTTATTCTCATGGTTCAATCTTTTAAAGAAAAAAAAAAAAGCAACAAGCAAAAAAGCAACAAACAAAAACCAGCAAGAAAGCTGAGTCCCTTTTCCTTCCTGTTCTGTATTTAAAGACCTACAGCAGCATAAATGAAACATCACCAAACAATTGCATCCCCTCCAGTCCCCAGGGAGCTAACGTATTTTATCAGCATTTACAATGAAAAGAACAAATATCAGAATCTTAGTATTACTATGGCTTCAATTCTCCTCCCCCAGCATTATTTTTTTTTAACTCATTTTAGAGAGCTGCAGGTTGCAATTCCCAGCCCTGTACAGGAGAAGCCCTAATAATGGGTCAGAATTCACATGCACATCCACCCCACATACATGCACACATTTTTTTTTTTTCTTTCATGGTAGAGCAAAAGATATTATCTTGGTAATTCTCTGTTCACTGTGTTACACCTCTTCCCACTAATCCAATGCAGAACCAGATTACCAACCAAGCCTTTTGAAGCCTTGATGTTATTTTGCTTGATAAATTGGGCACAAGACTAAAATTGAAAAGAAATCCTGTTTTTATTATTGGAGACAAATCTAGCAAGCAGGAAGCATATGTTGTGCTTTGGACCACATGCTGGGGAGAGGGAGCTAGAGGGCTCTCACACCAATCAGTTACTTCAAACAATACCCTGCATCCACCTGGGACGGAGCCTGTGCCATTAGTCTTGACTGGAGTAGCCCTCTAATGCCACCAGGCAGCCCCAAGGAGCAGAGAAACCCACCTGACAAAATGTCACAAGGAAAAAAAGAAAAAAAAAAAGAATCGATATCTTGGGTATTGATTTGCATTACTTTTTCCTTATAGTTTGATACAGAAATATGCTGATCAAATAGGGGAGGAAGAGAGATGTTTTAGAAGCTAGCAAAGGGCTTATGTGGAAGCTTTAATGTTAGTGAGCTAATGCAAGGATCACAATAAATGCACGGACTGGCAAGTGCTGTGTTTTTCAAAGGGTGGTGTTGAGTATTGATCTGTATTAGAAATGATAATGAGGTTGTTTTGTGCCTCAGTGAAATACCTTAACTGTTTCAGTGCTTCAAATGCATCAGAGTTAAAGTGCTGGAGCCTATAAATTTTTAATGCTTCCAACTCCAGTTCCTAAATTTTTTCTGTCGTTCCAATAGCTATTTCAGTTTTATATTCCTGGGCTATTGCAGCTACTTCTCCAGACAGTTTCAGCTTCCCATTTCAATGCAACTGCTTGTGAAATAGTAGTTACTTAAATCCACCCCCACATAAAGGAACTTGCCTTTGCTAACATCTTGCAGATTATTTCACGTTTAAAATATTTTAAGAAAACTAAAGTAATGAACCTTTAAACTTTTCCAAACAGAGGTGAAGATCAGTGCTTATGGAGAACACAGCACGTTCTTGGTAATTTATTCTGGAATTACCTTGGCTTGCTTTGTTTTGATCAATAGAAAACATTTCCTAATTCTGCGTGACCCTTCTGCTGATTTGTGTATATGTAATGGTTGCTTGGTTAGTGAAGCGATGTGAATAAATTATTAATGTGAAGGCCAGATTCTCATTTAGTACAACAGTACAGCATTTGAAATTGGACTAACTGAGGCTAGCAGCAGTGACGGATAGCATGACGTGGAATGGAAAGATTTGGTGTTACAAATTTCTACTGAAAAGTTAAAAAATAAAAATCTTTTCATGTGATTCCCAGAATCTCTAGTTTCTGGTAAATATTTTTTGGTCTTCAATCTAACTTATTTCCAACAGTTGGCTGGAAGGCAAGATATAAGGTAAGAGACTCAATTAAAGTTGACTTCACCTTTGGTGCTGTATATTAAAAGATTTTGCAGAGACCAACATTTTTTTTTGTTTTTGTACTGATACTGTTTAAGTATCACAAGCCTGTTTGCACAGCTAAAAATATAATCCCTGGGTAGCATTCCAGAATTCAAACTGTTATAATTCCTTTTCCTCTGTAGCTGTTCAAATTAAAAAAAAAAAAAGTCAACAGCAAACTATAAGCAGGCATTTTTAGGTACTCCAAGCTAAAACTATCTCTCGTTCATTCAAAATTAATATCTGTCAAAAATAGTGTAATCTGATTCCAAAAAATGCACTAAGGCCAAGACAGGCATGTATAGGAATATATTACTATCCCTATCATTCTGAATTGTAGTTAAAATTTAAGAGCATACTTTTCTTGATTTGATTAGACTAGAATGGTCCCCAGTTTTATAGAAAGGCAGAGGAAATGCTTCAAAAACGTGAATTTTTCACCGTTTTCAGGCACTGTGCATTAGAACTGTAGTGAAGCAATAATGATTTACACTGACTGTTGACCCAGACTTGTGGGTTTAAGTGGGCCATATTTTCTCTAGGAAGTGTTGTTTCTAAATAACAAGGACATTATAAATGATATCCCAAGGGCAAGATATTAGAAATGGTTGGTGGGAGTCGATGTTTTTATCACTGATGTAAACAGGAATTAGGCACCAGTAAGTGCTTCTGGGAATCCTCCTGTTAACATTCTTTCGTTTACTTTTCCTGATGAAATCAGAAGGCTGTGACCTGCTTCTGATTTTTCTGTTATATATATTGCTATATATATTTCTCTGCTTCTAGTTTAGATCAGTTTTCAAGCTGATTGTGAGTCAAATTCTTCCACTTCATTCTCTTCTCTCTGCAATTGTACATGTAGGGGTTGATGTGCAGAAGCTACCACATTTCTTTGGTGTTATTCTTGACAAGGCCTGTGACATCTGAGGTCATGCCTAGCTTGTCTTGCCCAGCTACTTTGCTTTTTCTACGCTAAAATTAGTGTGCATGAAAACTTTGTGGAAACAGCTGTTCTAGCTTTTCGGTCTCTCTAGGACAGAAGGCTGGGAATAGCAGGAGGAGGGAATAAGGGAGGCTGGTGCCTTCAAAGGAGCTCTAGGTATGTGAAAGGAAAATAAAAAATCAATTGCCTAAAGTGCTAGACAAGAATGACTGTGAAGTATCTGGTTACCAAAGCTCTGCAGAGCGCTGCCTTGACATTATCGGTGAGATCAGAAAAGAGAAACAAACAATTCTTTGTGATTTAAATAATCAATTCCTCATGCATTGAAAAGCAAGCAAACAACCCCCACTGAGCTCTAACTTTTTTTGCGTTAGGTTTAATCATTGATCAAAGTTAGTTGCGTCCAATTATTGCATCATGTGTGTTGACGTAAAGTTCACTCTGTGGTTTATAGCATCTCAGCTATGCTTTCCCAAGCAACCATGACACCCCATTTATCACTATCTAGCCAGAGATATTTTGAAATACAGATAAGCTTTTAGCTATTACAGCAGCAGTGTTCAGGAGCTCCTTTTACTGATTTACAGCCTGTCCCAGTATGACTAGCTATTTGCAGAGGTCTGAGAGTGGGAGCTGGTTTTTATGAACCATGATCATGCTTTCCCATTGATTTCACAGGGGACTTCGGGGGATAAAAAAAGGCAACAGACAAGGTGCCAGGTTATTCTTGTCCCAGACATATGCTGTGACCCCACAGTCCTGCTCCTTCTTTAGTGATAACTATACTGAACCATAATAGTTTTTGTAATGCTTTGTGGGGTGTCCTCTTATTAACTTCTCTTTATTCTGAGAAAAACCCATTAGTTATAACTCTTTGTTTCCTATTATTAAACTGGGATTTAATCCTTAATGCGACATTGCTCTTTATCCTATGGTTATTTGTTTCCTTTGATAATCTCCAGTAAGAGACTCAAAAGCCCTTTGAAATTGCAAATAATTTACACCCACCATATCCTCTTTACCCACTATTTTATGAACCTTTGCAACACATTCTAGAAGGCAAAGGGGCACGATTAACTCTTAAGAGAGCTTTGCTGATGTCATCAGTTGATATTTATCTGCGTGCAGTATTTCTCTGCACTTGCTCACTCCTATCTGTTTCCCGAATAGTGAAGTGACCCCTCCAAATTGGCTGTCATGTGCTGACTGTAAAAGCCATTAGTGGGGAATATCCAGTCTGCTTTTCAGCAGGGAGAGGAGATCTTGGAAAAGATCTTGACTCAGGTGCTCTGGATGCAGCAGAAGCAGTAAGTCCTGCTGTAAAGATTAGGCAAGTGAAAATATGTTCTGATTTGTAGATCTGTGCTTGTCCAGGAACTGGCACTGCCTCTTGGGGAGTAGTATGGTGGATGTCTGTTTTGCCTGTGGTTTTAAATAATAGCTTTCTTTTCATTCCTGCTTTGTGCTTTTTTCTCAGTATCCCATAGTTTAGTGAACTGGGAACCTCTCACAGCTCCCCTGCCTGGCCTGTAGAGTCGAACTGGAGATGGTTCCCAGTTTGACCGGAAAAGGAGTCATACTGGTGATGATGGATAACCATTATTGAAGCCATACTTCACCCATTCATTCATCTGTGACTTGTGGATGGCTCACTCCTGTCCTTCCAGCTCTCTTCCGTCTCATCAGGGCTCCTTGATGAGATCCCCACTCAGCTGGGTGCAGTCGTTCTTACTTACCTCTCTCTGATGCCTTTCTTCCAGTCTCACACTTTTGATATTTTGTGCCTTTCCTTGCAAATTGTCAATATTCACTTGGGGTACCTTTTCACCCAGCATTGCCAACACATACTGCCCTCCCTCCCAGTCCTGTTACAGAGACATAGTCCATGGTGTCTGTGCAATTTACCTAATGCCTCAGCTCCTGACCTAAGCTTTGGTCACCTATGGGTGGGCTCCGAGTGATGCTCAGTGAATCAGCTGTCACTCTGCTTCTGGCTACCAGATTTGAAGTGTTCTCTGGGCTGAAATGCAGGCCGAAAGATCAGATACTCTTCTGTTGAAGATCTTAAGTCATGTGAAACCTTCAAAGGAGGATGTTCTGGCGTGAATAGCATTTTGAAGTGATGACAGTGGAGAGGCTATTACTTTAAAACGAGACATCACCGATAATCACAGTGACTTTTGGAAAATAATGCTTTCTGCACACCAGAGAAAAACCCAGAAAACATTTTAGCTGGTGATAGCTCCTGGCCAGTGTAAAACGGGTCTAACAATGTTACCTCCGACATAGCTGTAGCAGTTAACATCACATAAGCACTTTGACTTAAAAGTAACTTTTCTCGTAATTCTTCAGAGTCATACATGTGCTACATTTCCATTTCTTTATGTTACAGATGCATTGTTAATCTCTGAAAGGTTGTAAGATTTCAGGTAAGGATTCTACAGAATTTCCAATAAGCATTTGTACTAATTATCTTAAATTCAAATTGTTTCACAAAATCAAAGGGGAATTAAGATTTTAATTTCTTTCTCCCCTTTTGTTTTTCTTCATTATTTGACAAGGCCTAGAGACTAATCCCATCTTAAACATGAATATAAAATAGACCTAACAGATGTTCTTCCTGCTACAAAACTTTATTTAAGCAGGCATGGTCTGCATGCAGTATGCACGTGAAGGTCAAAGCTTGTAGTATAAAAATACAGAGCCTTGGCACTATTTAATTATTTTTATTTGTAATTTTTTCAAGTGAGTTTAGTGAATGATTAATGGTATTGGCTTAAAACAGGCATAGTGCTGGCAAGCACTGTGCAAACATCAACATTGCAAATGTATCTCTGTCCTGACCTGTAGCACCTTTTCTTTTCCCATTTCCCATCGTTCTGGAACAGATGCTGCTAGCCCTGTGCCAAACGGACTCCTGTTTTTCCAAAGTACACAGCAGCTGGAATAAGTGGGAAAGGGCATTTGAACTCCAAAGCCTGGGATGCTTTGCTTCTGCTACTGTCCCATTGAAACAGCTGGATTTTGGGGTATGGCCTTTCTTCAGGTGAATTGTGTTTTATAAGAACTTTGTGTGTTTTACCTGTTACCACCTGGATTTTGCTGCAGTGTGAACTTGAGTTAGGAGCTGAGGAGTCTTGCCTATGCTTTTTTTCTAGAAGGGACCTCTTGAGAAGATGGAAAGTAGGAATGGGATATGGACCCCACTTCTAGTGTCATATGAAAGGAAATGTTCTTGGGTTTGTTTTAATTAAGTAGTGTTTACATTTCCCCTCTCCACACCTCCATTAGGGCAGCGTGCATTGTACAATGCGGGAGTAGACAGGACACAGCAGCCTGTTCCTTGCCCCTCTGCACAGCTCGGCTCCATTAGGCCCTGCAGGGCATGTAGACCCATTGGCTCTTTCCCTCTGGACTATCTTGGCTGGGAGCTCTGACCCAACTGCAGAACACTAGCCAAATTTGGAGGGGACTTAAGGTGATTTGTGTAAATGCATGGCAACCAGGCAAAGCTCAGTGCCTTTGTGTGAACAGGAAAAGTATTGTTTTGGACAGAGTTGGTCTTTTTTCCATTCCTTCTTTTTTTATTTTTTTTATTTTTTTCCCCCCCTTTTCCTATTTTTCTCTTTAATTTCCTTTGGAAAAAGCAGATAAAAGATCTGAAAAAATCTTGTTTTTTAAAAAGGCTATATCTATGCGGACACTTCAGAAAACTCATGAGAAAAATGGAGCAGAGCGAAGGGATAACGAACCTCCTAACCACTGTTTTACTACTTCCTGCCAGGAAGAAATGTAGAAAGTATTCGGAAAATGTGAAAATGGTATATTTATGTCAACATTTCTCACAGAAAGAGATTCTTATATTTTAACCAGCTGTACTTTTGTTCTGAACAGTTTGCTGTGTAGCTTTAGGATTTTCAGGTATCAAGAATTTTAAAAGTCGTTTATGTCAACCTCCTTAGAAATTGTGTTGAGCTTCAACTAGCTTAATTAACAAGCCTGAGTACACATTGGCCACAGAAGTCAGATGCATCCAGACCTAGATTTCAAACACTCCAGATTCAAGGTTGTTCTTAGGTCTTTTGGTTTTGACTCTAACTATGGAATTTAAATCTCTTTAAGAGGACTTTTAAATCCTGTTTTTCAGGCCATTCAGTTTGTGTGTCCTCCTCTTTTTGTGCTAAGTACATCCCGCAGCATTGCATAAGTTATTTTGAATAATATTCATTGGCTTCCAAGGGGTTTGAACTTGGCCTTTTACTAAACAGTTCTCAAATGTTTCTGTTAACTAAGGTTTTCATTAAAGTTTTATATTCTGGTTTTCATGTGCATGTAAGTAGGTGTAATCATTAATGATATAATAATGCATTTCCTTTACTTTTTTGCCTTTTCATTTATGACATAGTGGTTGCTGAAGATGTTGTACACTCTTCTAAAACAGTTTCAGCTTCTTTGTTGACATTTTTCCAGTATTTGCCAAATCTTTCTTAGCTGTTTTAACAATATCAGGAGAGAACCTTTCAGGCTATGAGGGAATTTGCAATCTGATCATGTACTGTATATCTTTGAAAAGAAGAAAATACAAAGACAGAATGTGATAGAATTTTATTTAATGCATTGGCATGAAGTGTAAATACATACTGCATACAGATACTAAACTTCCTAGCTCTGATATGAAATAATTACCCTAGGGACCTCTGTGTAAAGTAAGTCTGATATAACCATTCAAATACAGATGATGTGATTCAGATGACCTCTTCTTAATACTAAAGGTCATCCAGCAAGTGTAAATGTGAATATTTACTTAGCAACAGATTTTGTTTTACCTTAGAAAAAGACTGTATTTTCCCCCAAAGTTATTACAAATAACTGTTATTTATATTGGGGGCTCCTGATATAACAAGGACATGGACCTGTTGGAACAAGTGCAGAGGAGGGCCACAAAGATGATCAGAGGGCTGGAGCACTTCTGCTATGAGGACAGGCTGAGAGACTTTGGGTTGTTCAACTTGTAGAAGAAAAGGCTCTGGGGAGAGCTTATAGCACCTTCCAGTACCTGGAGGGGCCGACAAGAAAGCTGGAGAGGGACCTTTTACAAGGGCATGTAGTCATAGAATCATAGAATGGTTTGGGTTGGAAGGGACCTCAAAGATCATCTAGTTCAATCCCTTGCCATGGGCAGGGACACCTCCCACTACACCAGGTTGCTCCAAGCCCCATCCAACCTGGCCTTGAACACTGCCAGGGAGGGGGCAGCCACAACTTCCCTTGGCAACCTGTTCCAGTGTCTCACCAATAGGACGAGGGGTAATGGTTTTAAACTGGAGGAGAGTAGTTTTAGATTAGATATTAGGAAGAAATTCTTTACTATGAGGGTAGTGAGACACTGGAACAGTTGCCCAGAGAAGTTGTGGCTGTTCCCTCCCTGGAAACATTCAAGGCCAAGTTGGATGGGGCTTTGAGCAACCTGGTGTAGTGGGAGGTGTCCCTGCCCATGGCAGGGGGGTTGGAACTAGATGATCTTTGAGGTCCCTTCCAACCCAAACCATTCTATGATTCTATAATTTTTGTGGAGCACAGAAGATACCACAATATACATAGTATCAGTCACATAATCCTTTTGAGCCTGGCCTTTAATTTGGCTGATTCTAGTCACAGACTTGTTGCCCTCCATGAAACAGGAGTCTCTTCTGTAGTTCTGTGGCCAATCAATTAGTGTCATCAGAGGACTTAGTTTTCACTGCCCCTGTTCTTTCATGGCACGAGAATCCTCTTTACATAAGGAGAATGGTAACTAAGACTTGTGCTGTGTGCCTCAGCACCAAATTTTGCATGCAATCTCAAAAATGTGCAACGAGTAATTTGTAAAACATTGCTTCTAGCCACCCCTTTTCCTAAAAGCCCCCAACAACATTCACAGGATCAGAATAACCTCGGTTGGAAGAGACCTCTAAGATCATTGAGTCATAAGGACCACTTATTTTTTTTTTTTTGGTGGCAGGAGGTGTGTTATACACAGTTAAGCTAGTTTTTCAGGGACCTGGGATCTTCAGCTGTGCAGTTTCTCTTTGAAACTTCTGACATACAGAGAATCAGTTCAGCTTTCTGTTTCTTGCTGTCTCCACTGGTAGAAAGAGGATAATAAAATTTAATTGTCTCTAGAGAACATGCATATCAGTATACAATTATATTTTGCCCTAACAGTTTTGAAAATATAGATGGGATATTTTGTGAGTGCTGAAGAGCTATTACAAAATAATGAACTGAGGTATGTTTTTCATGATTCAGCAGGAGTTAAACTGTGGCCTTGAAAAAGATGTTTATCACTGACTTTGGCCTAAGCAGATATGGGCAGAATATAAGTCCCATGCAACAGTCATCTGCACCAGTTATGGCTAGCAGTGTGTTAAGCTGGAAGTGAAATGGATTTGCTGACCATCATCTCAGAGACTTATCCTCTCTCCCAAAATGTTGTGCTAGAAAATACTATCAACCTTAACAGTAGCTCATGAGGTGCCTTCTTTTTCCATTTGTGATACTCACTGTCTTCATGGCAAGTGGTGGGGGATCCCCTGTCTGTAGCTGAGCCAAGCAAGGTTTGCTTCTAATCTCTCTGTAGTGAGGCAAACTGCATCTCTGAAATGCTGTACTTCCATGAGTGCTGTCCCGTTGCCAGCTGATTTGCTTTCCACAGTGGCAGCATTGTTTCCCATCTCTTAAGTAATTACCAGGGTGGTGGTAGCAAGTGACAGCACTGTATGTTATGTTTCAACTCAAGAAGGGATCTTAAACTACTGGCCTTACTGTAGCCCTCTGAATACTTACATTACTGAAGCCAGACAACTTTTTTTAAAAAAAAATATTTATTTTTCCCTTAGTCAAATCTACTGGAGGTGCCACATTTTATTCCATTTCTAGACATTAGAACACCTCTGTTCTCTTTGTCTTCTCCAGCTACACAAATTATCTTTTAATGGAAATACACAGACTAAACTGATTGGGAAAGAGAAATGTTCAGAGGACAGCCATGCATGTTTCTCTAATTCAAATTAATTTTTATGGCTCATTCAAATTCAACTCAATCTTTGTATTATCTTGCAGTGACTCTGAGATGACATGAGCCTGTAGCAATGGTATAAACTTGAAGTTTTGATTAAAAAGAAGCATAGGAAATGAGCACAATTTGCAGATACCTTAAACAGGTTACTTCTGTGATTCGCATGAACTCTAGAAGAAAAAAGTCAGTGGGAATAGAAAATTGTTAAAAGATTATCAGAGCTAGAAGCAATAGAAGAAAGGAAGAGGCATAAACTTAAAGGAATTTTAAGGCTTTGCTTCAGTTTTGTTCCATCAGGGTCAGCAAAGAGACAGGCTAGAAATAAAATTATAGTACAGAAAGATCAGAAAAAAGAAATCAATGACAGGGAAAATGTGAGTCTGAGGAGTAGAAGTGTCTCTGTTTTACAAGAGAGGTGGGAGAAAAACATGCTAACCTGGCTTGGAATGAGAAATGGGACATTTCTTAGTGATTTGTAAAGAGATTTGCCTTCCTGGAGAGAAAAAAGGACTAGGAAAACATTTGGCCAAATTTACCTGCCTGTGAGAAACTCACCCAAACTCTGCAATTGGCAGGAGAAAAAAACCACCAAAAGCCAGCATGAACCTCAGTTTCTGTCCGAACTAATCACATACGAGAGGAAAGAGAAAATGGATGATGAATTCATAGTGGACGCGTGAAAAAAATAAAAAGGGAGCAAATGAATCAATTCATTTCCTTAGGTGCGGGAGAAAACAGGACATGTAATTTTGAAGGCTGAAATGTCAGAAGCCTAGAAGCCTCTGAAAAATAAAATCAAACAAACACAACTGGTAATGCATAAGGAGCATATTACCGCCTGATGGCACAGACGTCAGACTCCGACAGGAAGCATGTGCACAGCCTAAAAGGAAAGTATGTGAGTTTCAGATATCATGGAAAGTGACAGTACCATATGTGGTGGTTAATGAGTTTGTAGTTTGCTAACTACGCCTAAAAAAGCTTATACAGCTGCTTAGGGAGATCAGCTAGAAAAAGCTCTTCCTAATTCTCTTGGTGGATATCTGGTTCAAAGAAGGAAGCGCTTAAAATCTCTGAAGTTGTTATTATTTTTACTACTTGCCATAATATCTAGAAACTTGCATGTTTGGACTGTTGTGCTAGGTGTTGTACCTGCAATGAAGTGACAGACTGCTCCAAGGAGTGTGTTTTCTGAGAGTTTCTTTAACAGTAACATGCTATTATGCTGGATGTTGGCTATACCTCCACTGCAGAGACTGATAGGCAAAAAATAATATACACATTTTGTGCCTTCAGTGGAGTTTAGAAATTCACACCAGCTGATTACCTCCCTGTATGAGTTCAGTAGAGCTACTTGTGGCTTCGGTGGAGTCATGTTAGCATCAGTCAGAAGAAACAGGGATGTTAAGCTTTGACAGAATTGTGAAGGTTCAGTACTTTGGAAATCAGTTCTGTTTGTCATTAGAATCTGTGGTCTTTACTTTTCACATTAGCAAGATTGTTGTGAACCCTCTGTAAATATTCATTGCAAAAATCACGTTGTCTGAAAATGGAAATGTGATCAGAAGAGCTTTCTGCAGAATATGACATCAAATTGCCGAAACAGCTGCAAGAAAGAGCAGAGAGATGTGTGATGTATTTGGATTGCAGGGAATTAACAAACAAGATTTTGATTATCGTAGGCAGGTGCAAGAGATGTGCTTTTCCACAGTTACTCTTCAACTTATTTATTGACCACATGGTGCATGAAAGTGGATCAAGTAAACTGTAGCAGCAGCAGCGTAAAAAACACATAATGACTGTACAGAAGGAACAATCTAAGCAGGGAAGAATAGATTAAGGCAGTCTTATTTGCACATAATTTGTTCCTTTGTGAAAATGCTGAAGATCTTAAAAGCCTTAGTAAATGCCTTTAAGGGAATATGACAGAGAAAGGACCAAAAAAATCAATAGTCTTGATTCTTTTTCTCCTAGTTTGCATTAGTGTAACCTACTGTCTGAGCCTGTGTAATTTGGATGTCATCTAAATTTGCAGTTCAGACAGACTGCTAAATGTAGCTCAACAAGACAGAGCCTTGTCTGTCTGATTGTGACTAATGTAGAGAAAACGAGGTGTCTGATAGGGAGCTCAAAACCGCCATTTCTCATGTAAACTGGAGATTTCAATTTTTCATTCCTTTTCAGTTAGAAATTACATCAGGAAACAAAGCACACACGGAAAATGCACAGGAAATCTGGCTTTTGCATTGGCCATTTTTTGCAAATCTTGCAGCCTTCTTTGATGTCATAAAAGATTAACCAATTAGTGAATTAAACAGAAAAATGATTTTTTGGGTGTCATTAATCAAGATTATTTCCTTTACCCTGGGGGAAGGAAATACCATAGGCAACAAGCTGTAATAATGCTCAACGAGCTGTAATTTATTTGAACTCCTTTCACAGCAGAAGCTGTGGAACTTCTTTCTGAGCACATTCGCAGGACTGCTCTTTAAGCTGCTTAGGCCTGGCCAAAGAAATTGTAGAGGAAATTAGTTTCTGTCCCTTTAATGGCTGGAGTGGAGGATGAGAAAGCATGTCTTTAAGGCAGTGATGAAGAAATGGGCTGACACAATGACAGCCTCTTACACATCTCTTTTTACTGAATACAGGAAGACATAAGATCCTTTTAATTGCTCATTTTCTACCTGCCATAGAGGACAACAGGAGGAACAAAAGAAAAAGAAACAACACTTGTCAAGTGATCCTAAGGATCTAATTCTCACAGAAGCTTGTCCAAAGGGACTTTGTAGTTCTCTGACATGTTATACTACAGACCCATCTTGTCTGCTGACTGTTGGAAGAAGATGAGGAAATGTTAATTCCTCAGACTGCTGTCTCACTATAAATGGAGACTCTGGTCTGAAAACATGTAGGGATATGCTTAACTTAACACTTAACAGGCTTGTCGAAGTCAATAGTTAAGCGAAATCAAAACGGTAGGGTGATCATTTGATTAAATCTCTGATATGAATTTGGAAAAGTAACTGACTGAATGAGTAGTGGAATTTTTAAAATCTTGTGAAATGTTGGCTCAATAGCTAGAAGCTAGAACAGTTTATTCTGCATATAATTAAAATGACCACAAGAAAGGAAAGCTTATTGTAATGGAAAATGTGGTGTCATGTCTCAGAGCAAACTGAAGTCTTGTATTAACCACAGGATAGCTATGCTTGGAGATGGCTCCAAAACCAAATGGTGCAAAGACTTTCTTTGGCTTTAATAAGCATTGCAGGAGGCACATAGAAAGCATCTGACTGAGGACTCAGTGTGTACCAATGTACTGTGAGTAAGAAGGGGAGTTCACTCTAGTCTGAAATTGGCTGAGCGGAAGAGGAGATGCTTTACTGGCTTTTCCCTTGGAATCTGTTACTTGGGCAAGTTTTGGAAATTCTTCCTCCCTCTTTTCCTTATTTTCTTTTTGTTGTAGTCGTGGGTTTGGGTTTTTTTTGTAGGTTTTTTTTTTTCTTGGTTTTTTGTTTTGTTTTGTTTACTTCTCAAGATGATGCAGGGTTTATTTCCCTCCTTCTTCATTATCTTTTTCATTTGGTAAAAACCCCTTTATTTCCCTGGCCTTTTAAAAATGTTCAATTGTTTTTAATGTCAATCCATTGCCTATTGGAAAGCAGTGACTCTAGGAAGCATCATATCTTAACAGTATTTTGGGATAAATTTTCCAAATTCGCACAGGTACTCGAGTATGGCATTTTTTAAAAATAAAGACGATCCAAAGACCATATACTTGGACATACTTTGGTATTTTTTATTTAAAATTTCAACATTTTGCTCTGCTTCGTGATTCTGTTTGTGCAAATCTTTTCAGGGTGGGAGAATTCACCCCCCCATCCTCTCCCACTGTATCCACATGTCAATCCAGAAATTTCAGCTTGTTTCGGATGAGTGAGGTGATGGATGTCACTTCAACCTTTGCCAGAATGTGGTACTGTCTTCCAGTCAGTCTTTAAGTAACAAAGAACCATGAACTATGGTATGTTCCTTTAGGTTCAAGCGAATAAGGGAAACAAAGATATTTCAGAAGGTCTGGCAGCTAGACAGAGGGAAAATTCAGTCAAAAGAGATTAGCAAAACCACATAAGACTTGACTGTGACAAAACCCAGAGCAGAAGCAGTATCAGCTCTGGTGCTGCAGCAGACAGGGAGATGCTGGGGCCAACATCTCTGATTCGGTTTCACCACTCTTTCCTCCTCGATCCCTGTAGTCAGGAGGTTCCCCCAACCACTCTGTTCTCCTTCCAGTCAGTACCACTGGGCACAGCTGAGGACTGGAGCCAAGACTCTGCTTGTCTCTGGTCAGCAGGGTCCTCATGTCCCAGTGGTCCCTAAAGGCAAGCAAGTGAGGAAGCAGCCTGTGTGGTGACAAGCCGTGGCCTGGTACCTATAAGGAGAGAAAGGGGAAAAAAGGCACTTATCCCCCCCTAGGATTGTTTAGTACTAAAGCTACAAAGAATCTTGCAGGTGACTTGAAACAAAGGAGCTATTAAAATATCAGTAGTTTCAGGAGTGCTTTTGCTTTCTAGAAACGCACGCCGTGGTTAGCTCAGGTTTCCAAAAGTTTCTTTCCAACTGGGAGTGTGAAGAAGTTATTTAAAGCATTTCACATTCTTACTGAAACACAGGTAGGAGTATAATTATGAGAAGAAAACACCCCCAAAGTATTGCAATAGTTAAGATAAAATGGGTAGATTTTGCAACATTAATTCTAAGACTAAACTCCATGCCCTAATACATTTTGCTTAGCGCTGATGGTGAAGATAAATGCAAGGACAGGACTTCAGCCACCATCCGTCTTCACACACTTCTGTTTGCCAAGACCTGAATGGTGGCACTTGTGGCATGTGAGTCAAGCTGTCCCACGCTCTGATTTTATGATCACAATCACTTCCTCTCCCCATTGTATGAAACCTAAGGTAAACTCAGAGACTGAAAAGTTATAGTTACTTGCTGTAGTTGCAATGGACATGCAGAACTGACTGTTACAGCTCTTCTGTGGCCTCCTCCAAAAGTACTTTGAAGGCAAGAGAAAAAGTCTTATTGAATACATTGCCTTCTGGACAGGAGCTTGTGGATACCATGGTCAAGTCCTTATACAATATATATAAAACTCCACTAATGTGTATAGGTCTGTTTCTTTATGTACATATCTTGATGCAACTTTGGAGCAACGATTTCATTTGAGGTTTAGCTGAATTGGGCATTCAAGTATCAAACAGAAAGTAAGAAGGAGAAAGTGGGAGGTAGAAAAGGTCAAGCAAAGATGAACCTTAACTGAAATTCTGATGCTCCAAGAAAAATTATCCAACTGCTCCTGATGCAGTCAGTAGGAGGTTTATTTTGTATGTGGGACTTCATCTAGCATAAAAGCCACCTACTCCTGTCAGCCTCCTGCAGTTTTTGAAGGCTTCTTCATTTTCTCATACATAATAAAACAGGTTTGTCCTTTAGGGAGAAAAAAAAAAAGATTAAAAAAATGACCTCATCCATGAAGAAGACTATGGCTGGGGAAAGCTCAGAAATCCAGACTAGCTTTGTGACAGTAAGGCACAACTGGAAAATCCCATTTGTCCCCAGCACTGAGCAAAGCAAAGATGAATGAGAAATAACCTGTGCACAAAGTTAAATGCCTGGAATTCAGTTTCCTTGCTGGAGAAGGCAAGTGGTAAAGCAGACTTAGATTCTACTCATTCCACAGTTTTAGTATTTTTCTTTATTTTTTTTCTCCTTGAGTGGGCCTAAGGCTTAGCTCATGTCCAGCTTGAAGCTAGAAAACATTAAGTCATTTCCACCTTTGGGTTGGGATCGTTTTCACATAGAGTGGCTGGTGGTTGTCCCTCTCCCTTTCAGGTAAAGGTTTGTGCAGGAATGATATCCTCTTGGCAAGTCCCAGCCAAAGGCATGCTGGCAACCACTGGACAGGGACTTGTTAGCAAAAAGTCCCATTTTTCTCACTACTGCAAGACACTGGCAAGTCTCCTCAATGTCTAATGTCTCAGTTTGCTACTGAAAAACAGTATCAGTGATGTTCTTACTTCCCTTAGCACAGGACTTGCATGCTGTAGAAAGAAGGTATTTTTGGGGCATGCTGCTTGACTTCTATTGAGTTCTATTTCTTTTTAAAACTTGTTAGCTGTCTTTTTTTTTTTTTTTTTTTTTTTAACTTTCTCTCTTTTTCGTGGATTTAAAGATATTTAATGTTGAATTCTTTTGGGGGTAGGAGTGCTGTCAGTGTTAATATAGTGCTTTGCACTCTGTGTCTTCTCCTATCTTATTCAAACCAGATTTTCTTCCTTTCTCTCTCTCCTTAGTGCTTTATCTCCGATTCTGAGCTCTGTTCCCTCATTCTTCTTATCTTCAGTTTATTATCTCTCTTTTTTCTGTACATTTTCTCAGTATTTTGACTTTCTTGTATTTTCCCTATTTTTATTTTAGTTTTTGGTTTTAGCTGTTTTCCTCTGCCCCTAGTTTTGTTGCAGCCTCTTCTCTTTTCCTTCTCTTTCAAAGCTGCATTTCATTGATAAAGGAAATGAGAGTAGTAAAAAGAGCTGAGTTTAAACTCAGGCAACTGGATTTAAGAACTTGTTTCCTTATAACAGTTATGCTCATTATGTATCTGTACACTATTTGCAGTGGAGGCTGGGGCAAGTCTTTGCTTGCTTTATCTTTTTTTCCAATGAGTTTAAATGGTCTTTATTAATTTCTCTGTGCACAGATGAGCTTGTTGTGTCAGTGTCCTGCTGTCCTCTGTGTGTCCTTTAATGCATTGGCAGATTTATAATTTCTGACTTAAAATTACTTGACAAGGAACAGTTGAATGTGTATGAAATAATACAATTTAATATCTTTTTTTTTTTTTTTTTGATGGGGAGGTGGAGAACTAAGGGAAGTAACTGGGCTTTTTTCTGACATTGCAGAATAGTCTTTGTGAATGTTTAGCATCTTTACCTCAGCTTTCTATGTGGGCTTCATATCTCCACCATCGAGGCATTTAAAAGGCTCTGCAATGAATCCTGGAGTGTGAACTTGCTTTATAATCTTGACTGGCTTGGCTGCTCTGACTTTCTTCTGTGGGCTGGTTTTAGAATATAAAGTTTTCTGAAATAACTTCTACTTGGGAAAGATGTATCTCTAGGAAAGGACCTTGTCATATATTACTTTTTTCAGCACATTCCTTTGTAATGCTTTTGTTTTAAAGTACTGAATATTCTGGCTCCTCTGAAGTTTAAAATTAAAATCTTGGTGATTCTTTAAAAATGTATTTTAAGCATGTCAATTCTACCTGGTAACAATGCAGCCCAAGAACATTCTGTTTGAGAAAGAAGCCCTGGACTGGGTCCTACACAATACACTACAGCATATTCTTATTTTGTTCAAGCCACCTCTTGCTCCCTGTTTTGCTCATTCCTTATTGTGAGTCATGGATAGCCAGCTCCTCTCTTGCACACTCAGTGACCAGGGAGTGTTTGGGCTTTTCCTAAATTCTAGCTCCTTCGACCTCCTCAGTGATACCACCACCACTACTAAATCAACTATTTTCTCCTTTTGTCTGCCTTATTCAAAACCCTCTCTGTGATGGTAGTTTCCCCTGAGCATCCCCACTCACAGGAAAGGCAATGCTTGGAGCCCAGTGCTGACCTGTAAGATATTCTTAAAGAAACTCCTGGATACAACCCTTCCTCCTGGCTGTTCATTTTTCACCACCAGGCATTTACCAGACCAAAAAAAAAAAAAGACTTAATTACCACAGTCTTAATTTCATCTTAATTTCAACCTGGAATTTTCACCTTCTGAAATTTGATCAGCAAAACAATGTCTTCATTTTTTTTGGAAGCTACTTCTTAAAGATATAGGCACACATTCCTCCGTTCTTTCCTTTTAAGTTCTGCTCCTTTGACAAGCTATATTAGGAAAGTCCGACTGTACATGATAAGGCTGTAAACTTGACACACAGATGGTCCAATCGTCTTTGTAATTATTGTATTGCACCATTACGTACACAAGGGTTTCATTTATTTAAGATATATTTTTCTTGTAATTGGAATCTGTTATGGCAGGTTGGCTTGTGTGTTTACTGGTGAACAAAATGCTCATGTAACAGGTTTACTGGGATAGGTTGAGTTCAGTGTTAGGATATTGGGATATTTTTTCCCCATCTTCCAATAAAAAATGTCATGTGTAATATACGGTACTGCTGGCTGACCTAGTGTTGCCATGAAGATAATCTGTCCATTGAGAAAAGCATTCTGTGTGAGGTTAGTGATTTGTTTTTAGAATGAGTTTTCTATTAACATTAAATAGAGAAATAGTAATTATTTGTAAACTGTTCATTTAAATCCACAATGAAATATTCCTGCTTGCTCAGGGTAGAAAACACCATGGCTTCTACAAAAAGATGGTAAAAAAATACTGCTTAATCGTTTGACTAAACAAAAACCCATATCCATTTTTTGTCAATTCCTGAAATTTAATTAAAACACAGAGGTTGATTCCAAACCAAACCGAACCAATGCCTAATTATCACAAGTGTTAATTACAAGTCTTGCTTTAACTGAATGACTAATAGAACAGAATGGCAAACGCCTTTCCAACAGCAAACAGATTTACTGACAAATGAAGCAGGATGCAAATTGAGGGCATCTTCTAGCCTTTGAAATCCTGGTTTACCTCTGCTGTGAAGAATAAGTGGGAATTGGTTTAGCCCATGTTGGGGTTTGTTTATCATGAAATTCTGATTTCTGTTTGAGGCTATGAAAATAGAAAATGAAAATAGGGTAAATACCTTAATCCATGAATTCTCTTCTCTTCAGTGGCATATTTTAAATATGTGAATCCAGCATAAAGCAGGAAGTCAGCTTGCTGGGTGTATACTTCCAGAGAGCTACTGAAACCAAATTGAAGGTAAAATACAGGTTTCAGACGTGAGTACTCCCAGAAGACAGACATTTATAAAAAGCTTATAAGTGGAAGTGGTTTTGGACAGCTGTTAATGTCAAAACAGTGCCTGTCATCAGAAACCATGTTCTCTTCACTCCCAGGGAAACTCACTAAATTGCAGTCACAGTAATGACAAATGTTATAGGTTTTTTGGTTTGCACTATAGGAATAAGAGGTTTTGTTTCTGTTCTTCCTGTTGGTTACATGGAAAGCCTTTCCACTTCCCTAATTTAATTAATCTGCACATCTCTTTACCTATTTGTTTTTTCATCCATTTATTTTTGTTTCCTGTCTCAGATGATAGGAATATATTGTGTTTTAAGTTCTCCAAGTTTAAGCTACAATTATTTTAAATTAAAATTATTTTAATTAAAAACTCCCCACATATTCACGTAATTATTTCTGTGGTATAGAATAAGGAAGACTTCTTGTATTTCACCTTATAAAAAATACATTTTCAGGTGAAGCTGATTAATTTTAAGATAATAACCATAGTACAGTGACATTTTATGTTCCTATTACTGCCTGAACTGCAGCACCTCAGAGTGTTTTGCAAACATTAGTAAGTTCAACATTGAGCTTCCCATGAAATGTGGATTGTTATCACCATTTTACAGACACGGTAAGATGAAGGCCTGAATTACCCTAAATCTACAGAGTAAATCAGCAAATAAATGTCTATACATGAAATGTGTTGACTCAAAGTCCAGTTACTCTAGATACAGGTTTTTAGAGCATCCTGTCCTGTGATGTAAAATCTGTTCTGTTCTTTGCTGCAGTGGAATTAATGGCATAGGTCAAAATGATGGTTTTGCTGAAAGTCAGCTGCCTGACTGTCCACCACAATGTGAAGAGCTTGTTTTGGAGGAAGGAAAAGCAACACTGGTAGTTTCATTTGCTTCTGATGGTTACTAGCAATGACATCAGACCACCCTCACCTTAAACTTAGAAAAATACAATTCTTCTGAGAAGAACTACCCTGTGATTTGGTCAGGTTTGGGTCTGTGTTGGCTTCCTTGCACTCCTCGTTGCTCCTTTGCTAATAAGTAAAATATTGATTCCTTTCTGGGTGTTATCATGGGCCTGGTGCTGTGCATAGAGGATCTATCTAGGAGTCAGTCATTTCCATTTCATGACAACTGTTGCAAAGAATAGCCTGCTTCTTCTTTTTCTTTTCTTTTTTTTTTTTTAATCTTGTGATATTAAGTTCCAGATATTCTATGCTAAACATGCAATTTCAAGTCTTAATCTGAGAGGCACCATTGGGAATTGCAGAGTGCCCTCCTCAATGGGAACAGGATTGGTACATCAGCCCCCTGGTGTGTTAGAGCATTACATCAGCTACTTATTGGCAGCATTTTTGTACTGTTTTTATTCAGATGAGATTAAGTCCCAGTATGATTTTATTCTTGCCTCCTCTAAATTAGATTAGTGCAAATCAATTTAATCTTTCTTTCAAACAGGTAATTTGTTGCAGATATCTTGTAGGATCTACTATTGAAATGGGATCAGTTGATGCAGCATTCAACAAGGTTGATCAGCTGTGTTGAAATGAAGTGGTTTGGTGTTCATTAAAAAATGTATTGCTTTTGTGGCTAATGACATTCCTTTTTGAGTAAGACGCTATATCTGACAGCAGTAGTCAAAAGTAACATTATTTACTGGTGTCGGGTATTTGTTTTGGAAAAGAGCTGAGTTGGAAATCATGCAAGCATCTGTTACATAGTTAGATTAGATAATGTAAATGTTTAGAAAATGCAAATGAAGCTCACGATAATTAGTAATGATGCTTTTCTACTTTTATTAATAAGGTAATGCTTCTGGCAATTACATTTACATTTCATATGAAGGTTCAAAGTGCTGGAACAATTTCCTGTTTAGAATAGCAGAATTCAGGGTGAACTTGCTTAGCAGTCTTTACCATGGACTTCATACAGATCTGGAAACAACTTGTCTCCATTTCTCATCACAGAACCATTGCCTTTTCTTGATATGTCTGATTCTGGGGAGAAGGAGAACCATTGATAATTGTGAATGATTGTGTTAGAGTTTGTGTACAAAGGCTGTTGTAATAACATTTTGAAATAAAAGACAGCCTTTCTTTTAGGGTATGCAGTCATATAAAGCCACATCTGTCCTGTATAGGGGGAAAGAACTGAGCTACTGTCAATTTAAAGCAACCTTGATATGGCATACTTCTTAATTTAAGTGTACATTCGCAAAAGCAATCTCTTTCTGAAATGTCTAGGACCTTCTCAGAGTTGACATCTAAGTCTGTGTTGTTGGCACAAACCAGTCCAAAATCCTGGCAGAGACACAAAAAGGAAAGAACAGTGAATGTTAACAAAGGCTTCATTAATATTGATGTGTAATTCACACGGCAGTGAAAAGCTGCATTATTAGCCACTATTGTTATGGTTCTGGCATTAATATTCAATGAGGATGTGTGGGTATTGAAATTCCCTGACTTCTTGGTACCCCAGTGGTCCAGTACTAATAACAAAGATGATGCTAGGGTTAGTGGGAGCCTGGTGCTATCTATGTGGCAATCAAGCTCTGCTTTGTTTTATGAAGGTTTCTGAGCTTGTACTCATGTCTCTTACGGAATGGAGGGCACCCATACCTTGTTCTGTCTTCAGGAAGCTCCTGCATCTAGATGAAGGAGCGTCCTTCTTCTACAGCTCCACGCTGGATCTCTGTTGGAGAGAACTGTCACAGGGGATAATTTTGTACCTGGTTATCTGAAAACAACCCACTCTCTTTTCTCCTAGGAAACCATTTATGTGCTACCAAATCAAATAGCAGTCCTTGTTGCAACTGCAGTGATTTTTTTGAAGATATGCACTAGTAAAAAAACCCTTTCACACTAAGGTTTTCTTGAATCAAGTATTTGATCATCTGACTTGGCTGTCTAAATGTGTGAACAGGGAATCACTTTGCCGTTTGTATATATAAATGATAATGTGATGCAGTATTTGTGCACATGTGCAAGCTATGATCTAGTGAAACACACGGAATATAACTTTATCCATGAAAGTAATTGCATTGATGTCAATGAGACTAACTACAATCCATAAAGGCAAGTATATACATGAAGTCTTTACAAGATGAAGGTCTCAATGTGTAGCTTAAAGGCTGCATTTTTCAAAGACTTAACTGAGGCTCTATTCTGACTATATCAATACAGTGCTTTTCCATTGAATTCTCACCATCTTTCTAAAACAGAATTTTATTTAAAAAAGCCAAACAAACAGCTATATGCCTCTTGAAAAGCCCACTGCCCAGGCACAAACCATACATTTCTTGAGATCTCAATTTATTTATGTATTTATTTATAAAATGCAAATCTAAGACCTTTCAAAGAAATCACCAGGTGCATTGGCCTTACAGCATGCTTCAAGTAGGTAGATACAGTCCTATATATTTAGTTTTCCCCAAATATCATTGGTAGATACAGCAATTAAATAGATCCTTATTTCAACAATTTATAGAAAGAGGTTTCTTTTCTCCTCCCTCTGGCAGTTGCCAACATAAAAGCAGACAGTCCTCTCCTCCTCTTTGCACCACCATTTTCACAACTGAATGTCAATTTTATTGCATTCCAGTGAATCCCAGGTTACAAACCACACTTCTGAAACCAGAGTCTCAGAGATGGATTGTGGCTATACTGCAACCTGCCTGACATCTCCCATGCCTGTTCCATAGTGCTGGTGGATTTAGATTTGTCTTTTCCTTCTTCTCCAAGACTAGTGCTTCAAATTCTGTCAGTGTTTCCTTGCTAGAGTAGTTTTTGTAGGGCAACCTTGAATGGTTACCTTTCTTGTTACTGCAGAATAGTCTAAGGACTCCACAGTTTTGGGTCCAGATCTCTCGTATCACTTCTACTTACTCCCAGGCACGAGTAGGTGTGACACCAACAAAAAGCTCCAGTGGCATGTGGGCTAGTTAGAGTGAGAAATATCAGTCTTTTGGTGTGATGCATTGTCAAGCTAGTGCTTCAGTGAGCTGCTCAAGTGCCACATGCACAACCTGTGATGAGGCACCTGAACCAAACCAGAGCTCTTTGCTGGCCCCTTCCCTCACTTAGACAGTGTTCAGAGATGAGTCAGCAGCAGGGAATGGGAAAAGGAATGGGACATATTATCACATGTATTTTGAACAGTTTTCCTTAGTGCTTCCATGCCATTCATAATTCATATTGAATAATACTTATTTGTACTGTTCTACCAGCTGCTTGTTGTTTTCTAGCAGTCATTAGCTCACTACTAGAAAATGGCAATGAACATCAAATACAGCTGGGAGTGTAGGAGCAGAATGCATATAAAGAGACAGATCAAGTGAATATGGAGAAGCACTTGCTCCAAAACATCCTAAACAATTAATAGCATCCTGGAGGAACTTATTCTACCTTTGACTAGTAAAACATTTAAGCCTTGATGCAAGTTCTGAACATTTAAGAAGGCAATCTGCATTTCTTCTCACCTTCAAGACCCTGTGTAAGCATTCAGTATTTATTTTTCTTGTCCTGAACCTTGGTCATCATCAATACTTCTTCAGTAATAGGCTTATTTTTATTTCTTTGTCCCAGCTCATACTGGCTTATGAATCTTCCCATGTTGGCTTTTACCACATGGAAGACTTGCTCTTCTGTTTCTACAGGTAATTGGTAAAACCATTTGAAGACGAAAAAAGGGCAGATAGTCCATTCACACTGTTTACTAGCAGCATGACCGTGTCCTGCCTTAGTCTGTTTTGTCCCCAGCTGGTCCCCGACTCTGCTTTAGTTTCTAAGTATAAGCTCTAACAAAGTATTTTCAAAGTCAAACTGAGAAAGGACTCGCCATGTCTTCCTGATTTTAGCCTCTCAGTACTGACTACACTTCTCTGTTTCCCATGTATATCATTAATTCCCCATCTCCAAGGTTCTAAACAAAGCTGTCCTTACTGCTCTATGTCTCTATGTCAGTAGTACCCTTAGTTTTACATAGAGCACTTCTAATTGCATGAGAGGTGTTCTTTTCTTAAAAAGACCCCAATTTTGCAATGCTTTACTGTAAATGTGCAATGTGAGACCATATGCTAACATCTTGGTAGTGGTGGTCCCTAGTAGTTTGCTCTGAAATGAATGCTACCCATCCTGGTAGTTTGTGCAAAATTTAGCTGATGATAAGTCCATTTATCCTTTTGCATTCCCAGCTGAGATTCTCAATGCCCTCTTTTAATCAGAATTTAAAGTGAGTGACATGCAATCAGGGAGGGTTTTTAGAGAACAGTAAGATGCTTGTCATTTTACTTGTGCACTTATCATGGTTTCATTTTTTTCACCAAGTAACAATGGCACTCACAAGCATAAGGAGCTGCCAGGAGACACTCAGCCAGACTGTCTAATGTCGAACAGAACATTTTGCTGGAGCAAATTTACAGTATTTCTCTATAGCTGCAGATTGTCTATAACTTGGTGTAGTCACCTGGCACTCTGGGCCCAACGAGAGCTCATTGCTATCCATATGTTCTTTTGTTCCCAATAGTTAGAAGATTAAAAACGTTTTACGGGATAATGGCTACTTCTGTTGCCATCTCACTTTAGGAGTCTGATTTTTAAGCCCTTTTGGTATTCAGTGCCAAGAAGTGGTTATATATTAATACCCTGTACTTGAGCTGTGAAAAGAATGTGATCCCTGGGATGGAAAGAAAGGGTTTCAGCACTGTCATGACAAAGTAACCAACATTCAGAGGTAAACAGCCTTCAGACCTGCGTACCTAAATACTCTGAAGGCTCATAGGTGCAAAACACATGTTAGAGAGATCAGAGAGGAAAGGGAAATGGGAGGTCTGAACAGAGGTTTCAGGAAAGACTTGACTGGTGTCTTCTCCAATGCTGCATGGATTCTTCTGTGGTGGTAGAGGGTCACTGAGAAGAGTTTCAGCCTTCATGGTCTCTGTAGGTCTGTTTCATCCCAGAAGGACACAGATTACCTGGAAATCCATATGGTGTCCCTGTCATGGGAGCTGCGTGACACTTGTTGGAAAGCCTTATCTTTGTCATTAGTGTGGTCTGCTTGTCCTTGCTGGGAGATGCATAATGTGTGTAGGAGAGAAAAACCACAAAGCAACAACAAAAGCAAATTTGCCATAGACAGAACAGCATGTATCATCAAGTCTGTCTTGAAAAATGGTGGGCATCTCCTAGACTTTAAAAGATACAATGTACAGTAAGGACAATGACAGCAATTTCATGCACCACATGAGCTGGGGTCTGGATTTATGAAAGCAATTGTGTTGTGCTTTCTTCAAAACTTATTTTAAAAGTGTTTCAAGAATACTGTATAATTTTAGTCTATGCAGCTTATTTTCCCCATTAACCATACAGTAGATCTATAAACCAGCATATCGCAAGGAATCATACTTAAACCTATCAATATTTCCTAATAAACCTGTATATTAATTCAAATTAGACCTCCTACTGGTTTGATTCTGTAACATGAGCAAAATACACTCCCAATACATCATGTATTATAAAAGATACATACCCAAGATGCTGTTAAGCTAATCACTATTGTCTTTTTGCTTGACACACTGCATTTATGTTTTTGATAACTCTTTGTATCATCTGCCTATTTGCTAGAGCATTGTGAAATGCATAAATTATATATATATCATCTCAGGAATCTATACTTTTCATATATAATTTTAAAATTTTATAATATTTCAATGTTCTGATTAATGTTTTGGGTCTTTTTGAATCTTCGCATATGTGTAAAGTTCTGTTAAGGATAAAATTAAAATAGTTTATTTAGAACTAATACTTCTCCTTCAGAGATCTGGAAACTGCAATTATTTGAAAAATCATGTTTCATTCCTGGAAAAAAAGACAGTAGAATACACAGTTGCTGATTTCTGTGTATAAAGGAAAAATAACCCTTTTCCTGATTGGCCAAGTTACGTAGGAGCCTAAAATATAATCTAAAATCAGTCAAATTTAGTTAGTGTTCGACAGGTAGTGTATCTCAGATGAGGATTTCCAAGGGGTTTAAGAGGACTGAGCATGTGTCTAACTTTAACTCCTCTGCCTACAGGCATGTAATTACATTGGGATGTCTCACAGCAGCTCTTTTTGGAGGACACACCTGCTGTGGAAACCTTGGCTGCATTGGCATTTATAGGACTATGAGGGCAACACAACCCAGGTAAAGCCACTCAAGGAAGATAAAAACAGACAAAAATATATGTGCATAATGCTGCATAAAACTTCCAATGTGATTTTTCTTTTTTTTTTTTCCCCTGCCAAAGTCAATCCTTATGGTCTCTCTTCAATATTTTACCTGCCTCCACTATTTAACTCCTTGCTTCCTCTGATGTAGAAAACCTTTTTTTTTTTTTTTTTTTTTTTCATTTTTAACATGTTTAGAGGTGGGAAATACCCTGAGGATTGAACTGAGATCTCATCAGTCCTAAGGCAGCGCCATACTCTTATAAGATCATCTAATGAGCTAATTAATGAAGTGGCTCTGCCTGAACCTTGGCAAAGATACAGGATAATACCATGTATTATGTATCACAGATTTTCAAAACTTTATGTAGCTTACATTTAAAACCCATCTGGACATGTTCCTGTGTGATCTACTCTAGGATCCTGCTCTAGCAGGGGGTTGGACTAGATGATCTTTGGAGGTCCCTTCCAACCTCTACCATTCTGTGATTCTGTGATTCTGCCTTTAGATAAAGGAAACAGGAGGTGCAGGAGGATGAAGGGACATGGAGGACAAAAACGAAAGTGGATTTGAATTGCAGGCAGGAACTGAAAAGCCCAGAAAAACTGTTTAAATATCCCAAACCAGAGAGGACAGCAAGTGACAATTTTTAACAGAAGACAGATTTTACAGCAAAGAAGCAAAGCATTTCTGTGTTTAACTGTGCTTATAATTAATCAACTTTTAATTCTGTTCATTAAGCTTCATTATTATGAAGCAGCATATTATAGTCACAAAGGAGTGGATTTGATTAAAACTTGAAGTGGAGCAATTCAGAAATAGTACTGCCACCTAACAGATTCACACTGGAGTTCTGCTGCATTACATTCAATAGAGATGCTCCCTCTTTATCGGATCAGAATTTGGATCTTGTTCCTGGGACCTTCTTATTTGTCTTACATATGCATGTAGTATATATGTGTGTGTGTTTATAAAACTATATACCAGTTTCATACACAGCTACAACATTGATTTTTGCTGTTGCAAAGCAGCTCAGTTGGCAACGTGATGTTGTTCCGCTGTTGTGATATGTGAGCAATTTTAGTTACCCCAGCATAGACATGTAATGGGGCAGTCCTCTCAAGGTTTTTTTCCAGCAGGAAATGTCCTACTTCCAAGGATTAGTTTCTGAAGCATTCCCCTTTAATTAAAGCCAGTCATTATGTGATTTTTCTTAATACCCAAGTCTGTTTTTGCTGGATTAAAAAACGCCAAACTAACCTGGACTGAATGTATATGTTGACTTTCCTTACCCAAAGGTGTGACTAGCTATCTTTGAATGCCATTTCCAACCTGTATAAAGAAATTGCTCTAATGTTAAGGCAAAGCAAAGTATGTTGTTGATTTATTGATTCTGTAATGAATCTGAATCCAAGTCCAGCCAATACCTCTTCTCATTCCTATTGGATGTATTAAGCTCATTGGCCAACTTTGATTGCTTTCACTCTTAATACCTCTTGACTTATTTTGGAGTCGTCCTACAGGTGTGGTTCTTCTCACTGACAATGCACTGGTCATGAAAACAAGCAGCAACTGCTTACCCTTGCAACACACACATTTATTTGTCTATTATCCAGAGGAAATTGCACGTGGTAAATCTCCAAAGCTGACCATTCTGGGATTTTCTTTTCCAGCCCATGTTCCACATTGTGTAGGATGAGGGACTGGACATTTTTTTAGGGCTTGTTTCAAATCCTGTTCACTTCCTGAGGAACTTTATGCCTTTCAAGTGAATGCCACAATTAAGAATGCACTTGGATGTATGAAGCCAAACATGGAGTCTGGCCTCAGGAAATCCATGGCTCTCGTTTCCTCTGGATCCCTTGGGAAAATGTGCCTGTTGTGAAATCTTAATGATGTCCTGCCTTTAGGAATTGCTCCTGCTGCCTTTCTCTCTTACATAATTACATCTGCGCTGTTGCAATCTGTAATGAACAATATTCAGGACAGGCCAAAACTTGTTTGCTTTATTGACACAAATAGTCTGATGGAAAGCCCTGGGATTATTTGTGTGAATGAACTCAGCAGGGTGTAGCCCACTCTCTCACTGCTGTAATGCTTGGTTTTGGGGAATATTCACAGTGTTTCACAGATTCATGTGTTCCTAACTACTGAGGAGCATTCTCTGAGTGCACAGACATATTTCTTCATGTACTTCTTGACCATGAGTTCAGCTTGGTAGCCTGATGATGCTGTTATTTGCTAAAAAATTATTTTCTCAATTCAAACCATATTTTGTATCAGGTCTTCAGATGGTGTTAATGGTGTTTCAGATAGTGCTGAAGGAGCAGAATTAGACGTTTGCTCTTTTGGGTTTGAAGTAAAGT
The DNA here is from genome assembly GCA_028020825.1 of Podargus strigoides. Classification (NCBI taxonomy): domain Eukaryota; kingdom Metazoa; phylum Chordata; class Aves; order Caprimulgiformes; family Podargidae; genus Podargus; species Podargus strigoides. The sequence goes on along the minus strand of CM051624.1, from coordinate 9,814,050 downwards.
CAAACATGCATCTCTGCTGGCTCAGGTTGGTGCTGTCATGGCAAGGCAGTGGAGGCAACTGCTGGCCATGGACTGCTGAATACCGAGATGTGTAATCAAGTGGACTGGCTCCAGCAAAAGCTCGGGAGGCTGACTGCTCTGCCTCGTAAAGTCATACTCCTAACCCAACGATGTTGCTATCCATATTGTTTTGTTACTTCTTCACTGATGGGGCTATCCTAGCTCTGACAGGACTCTATTTCCAGACAATTTTGGTTAGAGTCAAGAAAGTGTGATCGTAACTGGTTCATTTCCAAGAAATGGCAGTTTCTCTGGAAATGTAGTAGCAAATATGTCTTTCAACTAATTTTACTACTTGCTATACACTAGTTCTGACAGTACGTTTTGGAGCTAGTTCCTTGAAGCCTGATTTTTCTCCTAGTTCAACAACATTTAAGTGTTGGCGTTTTCTTTCCCCAGATAGTTCAAGAGTACTTTTAAGTTTACTTAGGCTTTTTTTCCTGATTTTAGAAACCCATGCCTTTCTCTATAAGCTATACTATAAGGGACTGCATGTCTTTTATTCATTTGGATGAAATATAGGGAGGCACCATACTGCCAAGACATCTAGGAAGAACTGGTACTCAAGGAATTCTCTTTTCTTCTTGAATAATCGGGCGAGACTTCATGAGGGCCTGGGACATAAAATAAGAAATAAGGAAGAGTAGGAAGATTTAACAGCATGGCCATTAAAAGTTCAATGTTTTTTCATGACAAATAATAATGAAATGGAGTTAAGTTTGCACATTAGCACTGATGACTGGTACAAACTGTCTTTCTTTGAGCAACAGGTAAAAAAGCACAGAAAAATAGTGACATATAAATGATTTTAGGGCTGGATTGTTCGTCAGGACTTATGGGATATTCAGCGTTCACAAGATCTCTTTCTTTAGATTTGCAATATGAAAGTAGAAGCAAAAATTGTAAACTGAATATCTAGATTATCCTTTGAGATCAGGGTGGTAAAGTTAGTTAAAGTGTTTTTATGGAATAATTTTCCCCCTCCCTAAATTACAGGAAAAAAAAGAGGAACATGAACACACAAAGAACAAAACATGGAATGAGATCCTGCTTATAACTCCTTTCCCTCCTTTCCCCCAGGACAAAAATGAAAACCACTTTAGAGGAAATTCTTATATTTATATAAAATAAGGATTTATTTTTTTTCTGCTACCATCTAATTTCCAATGAATAAGAATTACTTTCATGCTATGTCAGAGTCAGACGGGATTTTAGTTGAATTTACCTTGAGCTATATAAGCATTAGAAAGTGAAACCTTTTTTCCATAGATATGAGTCTGTTCATGGCTTGTATATTACAGTTTGCCTTATTACATCTTATGGATTGAAGCCTAAGGCTCTGTAAGTGAGTTGCCCAAAACTGAAGGACCCTTACAAGCTTTGACAACCAACAACCTACATTAACAAATGATGTGGATATTTCATTTGAAGTGGGAAGAATAAAGAACATTGCTTTAAGTCAGTGAGGAAAATGAAAGACTTAATATAAGTTGAGTACAAAAGATGAGTCCAAACCTGATTGCTTTCTGTAAGAATGATTAAAAGGAGACACTGTAAAAAAAAGATACACTCTTTAATAAGTTCCTTCTTCAAGTGTTTTTTATTTATTTTCTCCATTTCTTCTCCTCTGTCAGCACACACTGATCTACTGACCACTGCCTTCATTAGTAGTTAAATTAATGTAGTCTGACCAAGACACTTGTGCTGAGAAATAGACTTGGTAGACCGTGAATTGGTTTTGCACGGTGGTCACTTGGAAAAGTGATGTTCCTCTTTTCACATAAGATATTTGTACAGTGGGAGATATTCATAAACTGTAGCTTTTGAGACATAAGTCTTTTACAGACATTTTTGAGCATCTCCATTATTTGGTATGACTTTTGTACAAGCTGAGTACCTCGCTACTTGCTTACTTGCATTCTCTGCAGTTGTCATCTCCAAAAACTGCACGAGATTTTGTTATGTCCAGCTATAATCCTAGAGGTCTCACAGTGCAAAACCTCAACTCCATCTTCAGTGACATTTAAAAGGTATGTTAGCTGTCCTTTCGGAAAGTGTACGATGTACTAAATTCTCAGGGAGAAAGCAGGGAGCTGGGATGTAAGGCTTTGTAAATTAAAGAAATTTTGAGGAATGAGGTGTATCGATCATCAAAATAGACCAACACACAAGAAGTAAAAGATGAATAAGGTGCTCCCATGAGATCATGGAATAATCAGGTTCAGTTCATATACCATGAACTATGAAATGTGGTCACTGGTTGGTATTATCTGACAATTATTTTGAAAAAATAGATGCTTTCTATAGGGAAAAGCTACACAGTGGGAAACATACATTACTCTTATTTTAAGGAATCCGATGATTCTGTTTTATATCAACTTGTTAATCACCCTTGCTAGAATGAACTCCACTGTGCTGGCACGCAAGAGCTACAAGTCACCAGAGCTAGGGAAGAGTTTCTAATTTTTAAGTGGAGTGGTAGAGTTCTCTATATACTGATACAAGACGCAGCTCTTCATAGCCCTATGTAACAAAGCTTCACTTGATCTTGAGGTTTTTTTCATGAGTTGCATGAGACATGAGATTCTTCTTGTGTTCCTGGGAAACATAAATAATGGTCAGAAGATTATTTTTTTTTAAAAAAAAGTTGCTGACAAACTGCCATAAGCATAACTATTCTTTGAGGCACAAGCAACTCGAGAGAGGGAGAGTTTTCAGGACAGAAGACCCTTGTCAGGCAGCAGATCTGCTTGCATTTAGCTATTGTTGCCCAAGATATGGATTTAATGAACATCATGTTCATTATGTAATTAATGAACAAGTGCCAGGATTATAAATTCCTCTGCACATTCATTCTGAAGCATCATTTCATCCCCTCTTTTTTATCGGACTAGGTGTTTTAAAAAACATTCAGAAATATAAAGATATAGATAAACACTAAGGATGATATTCAAAAGCAGCCAGGTTCCAAACTCCTGTTGTATATGGTAGCTGTTAAAAATCCATGTGCTTTTTTTTAGGCTCCTAAGAACTATTAAAAGTCTGGGGTTTTTTTGGATCAAGCCGTGCAATAACTGAAGTCAACAATGGCACAGATCCAGAACTGTACCCTCCTGTTTTAATCATAAACATGTAGCAGTTGATGGAAAAAGGCTAGTGGTAAAAAGCAGTGTTCAAGCTTCAATCATGTAATTCCTATAGTTTCTAATTACTCATAAAAGTTTATCCTAGTTTATAGTGCAGGGAGAATCCAAATATGCAACCACAAGATACATTGCCCTCAGCTCATTCTCCATCATACCCCTGAAAATAGCTAATGACTCCCAGCATCTCATGCATCTAGTCCAGTGGTTTTGAATGATACAGCTGCTTCTCAACTCCTGTTCCCTGCCTTTGGATGATCTTGTGTATGTTTTTTCTATAAGCCTTCTTTCTGTCTGTATCTTTGATGTCACCAGCTACTGTGGCTGAGTATTAGGGGGAAATGGGTTTTTGCATGCTTTTACCTATATGACTTAGATATGATTAGTTTGTTTTATTTTTAAGAATAATGGTTTGGAACCAACTTCTAGAGAAGAAATTCCTTGACATAATTAGGTACGGATCTGTATCTAAAATTAAGAGCTTTTCTTCTGCCTAAATATGGCTGACTTTTTCACTAGATGTAAAATATGGCTGTTGATACACTTAACATTTTCTTTTTTATTTTCCGTTTGAAGTGTCACAGCAATGAAAATTTTGTGATTTGTTTATTATTCAGGGTTATTTTTCCAAGTGAGTAGGAAAATCTTTTAGGCACTAGTTTGTTTTTTTTTGTTTAGATCACATTATAAGTCATCTCAATTATCAACAGCAAAAATGTCTCTTTAAAAGGACATTTTGATATTTATCAGTTCCCATTATGTATTATTATTTCCCATTCTATACTGTAGTTGAAAGGTCAATGATGAAGTAATTTGAAATTAGTCATCAGAATATGGTGGTACTTTAATTTGATGAAAATGGTTAAGAGTTTGCAGTTGCTGAAAACTACAAGAAAAATAATTTGATTCTTGGTTTATTTCCATGTTCAGAACAGGGTTTTGTTTGTTTGAGTTTTGTTTTGTTTTGGCTTGGTTTCATGCTTCCCTGTTGGATTTTGAATCGCAAAAGGAATTTTGGAGCATTCTGAAAATTCAGAAAATACATTGGTGGTATTTTTTCAAACTATTTTGCAAGCTTATGAGCTGCTGAAACAATGCAATACTCTGCACTCCTATTTCCTTTTGGATGATGATAGAGGTCTTTTTCAGGCAAAATCACACTCTTGGGAAAAAAACCCGAACACACTGAAAAGTGGAAATATTTCAGCCATCTGCTTGTATTCCCACTGATGTTCGTAGAGGGTGCATACCTAAATTCCAGATTTTTGGATTAATTTTAAGCTTTGTTCCTTTGTTGCCTTAGAACTAGTCCCTAACTATAAAAAATTTACAACTATTCCATAGAAAACATACGTAAAGAAAAGATGGCAGAGATTAGGGTACAAAATGGGAAGAGAGAAGGACTAATAATGAAGAGATTTGGAACAATTTGTGTTGCAAGAGGCCAAAATTATAGGAACACTGTTAAATTCCTGCCACTGTTGCATTATCACATTGTACCTGAATCTCTTTATTCAGCAAATGGAGATTGTTACGGTTTTTTCCATAGCTAAAAAATAGTGCCAATTTAGTCCACAGAAAGCTCATCTTCAATGACAGTCATCAAAGAGAAGGTAGGATAAATAGAAGCTTTTAGGTATTTAGATATTGCTGGTAAGTTTAATGCTATCAAACAATTCACCTATAATTTGGCAGTAAATAGGGAAAAACCTTGCGTTTAGAGTTGTGGGTTTCAGAAATCCCTTTTTGTATTATAGCAGGAAAAAAATCCCTGAATTCTGAAGACCTAGCAAAACACAGGTCTTGTTTCCAGTCAGCCCTACTTATAATAATAGATCTTCAAGAGCTGAATCTTATCAGAGTGAGATAAAGATGACTTCATTGCAGTGTATAAGTACCTTCACAAGGAGAAAATGAAGGTACTAAAGAACTCTTTAACCAATCTAAGAAAAGCCTGAGAAGAATCAATTGCTGGAAACTGAAGCTAGATGAATGTAGATCAAATACAATTTTTTAACTGTCAGTATGATTAAACACTGGAATATGCTTGCAGAACAGACTGATTCTCCTTTTCCCAAGATTTTCCATCCAAGGTAAAAGATCTTTTGCAAATCTCTGTTTTAGTGGGGTATAAGTTATTTCTTGGTATAAGTTATTTCTTAGATAACCACTAGGTATTTGGTTTAGTAACTGGATAAAATTCAATGGCGGGGATGGTCAAGCCATGTAATGATCCTTTCCAGCCTCAAACACTATGAGTCTTGGAAAAAAAAACCCGCTTTGAGTGGTGCAGATGAAAGCTCCTATGTAGGTTAGGATGCAGCTCTCTTTTGATTATGTCTTACTAAGAGCTGTAACAGGAGATGCTGCCACATATTGGTCTCAAACAAGCATTTATATTGGTACAGCAACTGTTTTTATATTCTGTACAATGAAAACAAAGCCTTTGTTTTTTTTTCTTTGTTTCCAGGGTTTTCTCTGTCTTGTGTTTCACTTAAAGGATTTACCTCACTGTCCTCTGATTTCCCAGATACTCTGAGTTGTGCTTCCATCACCCATGATGCTACTGATCTGTTCCCTGCTCTACTCAGCCACCGCTAGACCAATGGTCAGACTTTCAGAGGCTGTCTTTGCTGTTCCCTTCAATTGCATGTTATCCAAAGGTGTCTTAACAAAACTTCTAGATGTTTCATTAAGCCTGGGACAAACTCCAGAGCCCTACCTCACCTTTCCCAAAGTCTCAGCTGTTCCTGGAGTTACCCCAGCTAAGGACAAACTGCTGAAATTGGTAAGTTTGTCCAAATTCTGTGCCCTGCCATCCTGTATGTTTTCTGCTCACTTGCCATTGCTTCTTTTTAGGCTGTTACCATCTTCTGTGCTTTTTGCTGACTGGGGGAATGAATTGCATGCAGCCAGTAGCAGTCTCTTTTTTTCTCATCAGCTAAATATGGGGGAATAAGTGAATCTATGAGTGGGTTTGAGTTTCTTTCCCAAAAATTTCTAATTTTTATGATATTACTTCATTTAAAATCTCTATAATAATTGTGAAGGATTACTAGAATGCCATGATTAAGTGAAAGTTACAAGGATTTTTTTTTTTTTTCTTTACCTTGTTCATCACTTGCTTTAGATACCTCAGCAGAGCTCATTACTACAATCAAGTTTCCATGCTACATTTGTTACTGTATAGTTGCTGAAGTGCCATGCCCTGGCGTATGAGCAAGCAGCCTTCAGGCTCCGTAGTTCTTTTAGCAACTATCTGATATAATTCTCCACTGTTCTGAGGGTTTTGTTACACAAAACCACGTCACATTTCATATGTTAGGTAAGGTAGAAAGCAAACATTTAATTATTTCCACATGAACTGGTAAAGGAGAAGGAAGAGATGACTTAATTTACTGAAACTCTGATGTTTAATTGTGCTAGTAATAACAGCTGTGCCACCCTGTTATGCCATGGAATGAGAATGTTGTCTGCTAGGCAGCACTCTTCACACATGCCAGCCCAGCTTTTGATCTTATTTATGCCAGTCCACACCCAGAGTGCCTTTTTCAGCTTTATTGATTCTCCTTGAATGAAGAATAAGAGATGAACTGGAGCCATTTCTGCATCTAGAAAGTGATTTTAACCTAAGTTTTAAAAGTACAGATCTTTTCTTCTTGAAAAGCATTATGGATGTAGTTCCTCTTGCCTAACTTCTGTCATTTACAAACAAGTGTCTAGCATGAAATGATTGCTAAGGATCTATTCCCAGATTGAGCTGCAGACACAGCACTCTGCTTACAATTGTGCTGCCCATTCAGTTCCCCTTATAGTTGTCAATGACTTTTACATCAGCCCATCTTCTCTATTGCCAGTGTTAGCTCTGCTGCAACAGCAGGCATTAGCATATTCAAAGCATCTCCTTTTATTGTTTTGTCAGATGACCTTAATAAAACCTCCAATCCTAAATATGAAGCAACACCTGAAACAGCTTACTGAACAACTAAGGATCATTGCAACAGACAGTACCAGTAATTTAATTCATTGTTTAGAGCTATTTTGTTACCTTCAAATACTTGGTTTCCAAGATTACAATAGGTCCGGTTCTCTTCTGTTGATGGTTTTACATTGATAAACCATAACTGAATACAATTACTGATTTACTGAATGTGAGGAGAAAGCATGGGTTCTGTATATTTAAAACAGGAGAATTCTTTTCATTTGTAAAGCTAAAACGAGTCTCCTCTTTGACATGATTTATAGCAGTGAGGGCAGGTCTGATAACCACCCAGGTTCAGTCTATAGCTCCCAGAATGGATAGATTATTATCTTCTTTTATTAAATTCATGCATGGCTTGCCGTTGAAGCTATATATTGTAAGGAAAACAAATACTGTATAGCTATATCCTGCTATCAATTCAACGAGCAGACTTCCTACCATGCCTGATCAATGGGGAATTTGTTGTGAAATCAATGTCCAGCTCTGGTCCATAGCAGTCAGTTCTCCTGAGAGCAGTATATCCATGTTAATGTCACATTCAAATAAAAGCAAATTCCTATTACCCTGGAAATCAGTGAACCTTTTACTGTTGATTTAAAGGTGGGGTGGCTGTGGGGGGGTGAGACCCTGACACTTTGAGTAGAGTTTAAAAGGCTGTTATTCTCTTTATCCTTAAAGGTATGACAACTTGGGTTTTGCAATTTGACAGAGAGCTGAAAACAGCTGCATCACAGATCTGTTTCTCTATGAAGTCAGGCAAAAGAAATAGGCTTTCTACTCGGTTGGTAATTGCTGACTGTAAAAGGTTTTTCCTTTTTTAGATCCATACATCTAACAACACCTTTGTTAATACCACTTATTTCAGGCGTTGAAGGGACTCACAGTGTTTGCATGTCAATATCTTAATTTCTTTTCTGACTACACATGCCCAGCCTGAAGAGAAATGGTGGCACCAGATGCAAACTTTCAGCCCTCCATTTGTTTTGACAGGTTGCATCAGTGCTAGATACATTACATCATTCCTTAGGCCATCCATTTCCTGCCCAGGAGGAGTGGAGCAGATAGAACTGCTAGACAACGACAAATACTCAGCTGAAATGTCTTCTGCACATCTTCTTTTCAAGTGACACCTTCGGCAGACTTGTACAGATGTCGTTATTGGGACTGTGACAGTACAGGCCACAGAAATACTGGGAAGGCTGACACATCAGCAGTGAAAACCTGGCTTTCTGGGCCTTTGACTATAATATTAAACATACTTCTCAGGCTCCTAAAATTAACTAATTAGATATATATGTGTGGCCTTTCTATTATTCCCTAGTACTCTGATGTTCAAAGCACTATTGTGTGGGCTGAGTTGATTATGGTCCTGGAGATTTTAAATGCTCTGCATTAAAATATATTTTAACAGCAATAATCATGGGACTGTGTTCAATGACTTGGAAATATGAACACTTCACAGGGGATAAAAGGGGAGAGACACAATGTTAAACTACTGCCTTGATTGTGTTGAAAATAACTAACAATCAGCCTTAACAGCAAAAGCTTGAAACTGTGGTGGTATTATTTGATATTGCAGGTAACACAGGAGACAGCAGTGAAGTTTTAATTACCATAATTTAAAACTATAGCCAATATTCAATATATTGCGTTTTCTTCTTTTAGTAGTGCAAGCTTAAAGAACTGCCCCAGCAGATTCTCCACCTGTTTCTTTCCCTCTGTTTCTTGACATGCAAATATGAAAGCTTACGAAGCTCATGACCAAACCTGGATGTCGTGTTAGGTTGCTTTAGTGCATCTCTGCTTACCTCTGGATGCAGAAGCAGTAGGAATGAAAAGGGGGGTGGGAGCGGTTCAGGCAAAAGAGAATAGGAAAAGAAGAAAAACAGAAACACTGAAGAGAAAGCTTCCTTGGAGTGAAGAAACCCCCAAAAGAATAGGAAGGACAACAGTGAAATGGCCAGATGAAAATACAAGAGAGTTTTTCAATAAACATACTTGTGACCTTGGGTCTAGAAAAGGCATACAGTGAGATGTCAGTGCCTTTGACACTCTGCATCCGCACCACGGGCTGCAGTCTCCTGCTAATGAGCCCCATTTTAGGGTGCAATAGGTAGAGCCATTCAAAGCCTCATGCATGATTAGTCAGTCGCTTTTGACACTGCTGATCATGAGGTACTGGTTACCTGATGGTAGGGCTGTGCAAAATAATAGGCAGCCACGCCTCCCCTTCCTCAAGGTCCCTGACATGAGAAATCCCACAGGACTCGCCACTCTTATTTGACATCCATGCTCAATAATTAAGTGACACAGAGAGCAAGGGACACAGCAAGGGAAGGGATCTCTTGAGTCATCAAGTCTGGTCTTTTGCTATTGCAGATATCTTCCTTGTGTTATTCCTTTCACAGGCTGATGAAGGACCAGCTTGAAACTACTCGTTTTCACCCTCCTGCTCCAAAGAGAAAGCTCTTCCAGAATTGAACTCTTCAGAAGACTAGCAAGTCCAGCCTGAGGATATTTCTGGTTAGTCTCTGCTCATTAGTTCTCGTGACAACATTTTCCTTTAGCTTAATTACCTCATCTTCCTCCTCTGACATTTACCTCACTAATATGTTTATAGAGAACAAATTATCTCTCCTCACAGGCTTTCTGTGGCTAAGCTGACCAACACTTACTTTTTAAATTTCAACTCCTAATTTAGACTCTCCATTTCCTGGTATACCCATTTAGGTTACTTTACTGCTTCACACAGCAGTATTGCATCTTCTGGAAATATTGTCCTTTATACAGGGCTTCATATGCCCTACCACATTTGTGACTGATACAGCAATCCTCAGTCCCAGCTGCTGCATTTTTAACATCTATATTCTTTCTTTGTTGTTAGGAATAACAAGAATAGTTTATTTTCCTTTTCGTTTCTAGCTCTGACTCAGACTGACTTTGGCAGTTGTCGCTTCCTTGATAGTAGTTTCAAATCAACACCACATTTTGATTTCGAAGACTAGTGTTCTTATGCCTTTTGAGTTGATTTTTAGGTGCATAAGAAAGAGATCTGAGCTGCAGTTCATCTCACCCAAAGCTGTGTCTCCAGCAGTGGAGGGTGGAGATGCTGTTTAGGGGAAGCACTGGAGCCTGCCAACTTCTACAGTCTGTCCCCTGCTCTCCCTCTTCCAGATTGGTTCTGTCAGGGGTGTTAGAAGATATGTTCTTGCCTAGACTTTTTGGATCCATTCATGGACATGTGTGTCATTAATGTACCTGTTGCTACCTTTTCCCTAACATCTTGCACCCTTATAGAGATACAGGAATACACCAGTTGTAGCACCTGGTACTCAGTATGGGGGCTTACCGTGGGTTTCTGCAACAGCAAAATGACTCCCTTAGAATCGTAGAATAGAATCGTAGAATCATTAAGGTTGGAAGGGACCTCCAAGGTCAGTAACTTGCTTCATGATTGATGATCTTAGAGGTCTTTTCCAACCAAGGCTACTCTATGATTCTATGCCCAAGATTTGCTTAGTATTTTTGGCTACTGGTGCATACCGAGCTGATGATTTCAAAGATTAATCTTAAACTGATTCATCCAGTTAAACTGGATCAATCAAGCCAAATACGTCTATACATTTTTTCCTCTCTGCTTTGATTGCCTGTTCCAGGCAGCTTTTGCACATTTTAAGTGTTCTATCATCCTCCAAACTCTTGAGCTTGCCTGTTCAATTTGTTTTAGCCACTCTTTCCCTGTTTTCCTTGGTGTTAACCCTTCAGAAAATAAGAACTTGGCAGCCTTTTTTGTTTTAGCTGTCTATTACTTTAAATTGAATTATATCTTATACTTATTCATGCTCCATTATGCACTTTTGTTATTTTCAGAGGAGAAAATACTGCCCATGCCCATGGTTGTTTGGTGTTTAGTGTATTTAATTTCTCTTATATTTTGGCACTAAATTGCCTCAGGCAAAGCTAAGAAGTGCTGAAGACAACCTCAGAGTAAGAAAATGTGTATCAAGAGTACAAGTACAAATGTATATTAGACTACAAGTACCAGAGCTCCAGCATAAAATGAGTATACAAGCAAAGAGTTCACCACAACAAAGACTAATTTTGGAATACTCAAGGTCAATTGGGTAGCATCCTTATTTGACACTGTTGACTACATCCTACAGAATAGACTCAATTTTTAGCATGCAAGGGGATATTTGTAAGTATCCCCTCTGTTTCCTCCCATCAACATCAGGTCTCATTCATATCTTTCCCTCCCCCAAGGTCTTGGTCCTGCTTTTGCTACTTCTTCCATCCCCACTTTCTTCACCAGCAGCATGAATGCCTGTCAGCATTATTGTTTTTCTACTCTCTCTAATTCCTAGACCCAAGGTAGAGCCATTTCTGTGTTTGGGAGATCTCTGTGTATCTCTTTTTCTATTTAGCAAATAATGTTGACATAACACAAAGCAATAAAAAGGACACAATGGTGTAAGCCGTGCCTCAGAGGTTGTTTCCCTGTAGGTAAGTTAGTTATCCCTGCAGGTAAGGACTGAAACCAAGCAGAACACACACCACTTTTCTATCAGTTGTGCAGCCAGTTCTATATGATCTGTTCTGTACTTTCCTCTTCCATATGAAGAGGTCAACTGAAATTAAATGCACACGAAGAAGGTCTTGCAGGACTGGCCCTCAGGATGCAGTTCAATCTTTGGTTACATAAAGCAGCTTTTATTCTCTCTGGGCTGGAATAACAAGTCTGTAACTGAGATCAAAATTAAGCTCCTTGTGTGCGTGCAAATTATGCATTTTAGCAACAAGCTTTTCTAACAATACAGAGGCAGAACAAAATGATTCTCTTCAGAATTTCTTTAGAAAATGATTGTAGAAGCCCTAGTCTTTGACCTCTGTGCTGAAGTGGCAATCTTTAATTGCAATAAATTGGCCGGCATGAAGAAGGGTAAATCAGTCACTTAGTATAATATGTTATCATCTTCCTGATATTTTGCTATTATGAGCCCATTTTTGGCAGATAGAAGGATCGCTAATTGTTCTTCTCATACTAAAAAAAAAACCCAAACAAAACCACACAATAAAAGAAACTAATGATAATAATTTAAAACAGAGCTTAAACCCACAGGTGCAGCAAAATTAACCCGCAAATTCTGAAAATTATTTCAAGATTTCAGTCTTTCCTGGAGCCAGTCTAATGTCCTTGTACTTGTGCCAGAGATATAGGTTCTTCTTCAGTAAATCTTTGTTGCCTAGCACAAACAAATTTAACTGGCAAGCACAAGCCTCATTATTATAACAATGATCAATAGTGCCCTTCCCTTCCCTACCTTTTTAAATGTAAATCTTATTTCCAGGCATCTCAAAATGAACTACAAAAACTTATTCTGGGGTGACATACATATTATAAAATGTCTTAGGACAGGAATACTATTTACTATTACTAGATTTGGGTTGCTATCACATTAAATTTTTAGAAAGGAAAAAAACGAACCAACCCAGAAAAAGATCTTTCAAGATCTTCCTCAAAAGAACTTGGCTGTTTTCTTGGTATGTATTCTGCTGGGAAACTTCAGGTTGTGTAGCTGTCAATTTGGTCCTTATGTTTGTTTGAATCACTGCCATCCATTGTTGGAGACAAAGGGAGGTGACTCTACAGCTGATTGCTGCTCCCTATTTCACTGCATCTGCACAGAGGAACCTGTATCACAGTCCTCATTTTTTAGCACTCAGTCTTCTATGGTCCCCTTCCTGGACTTCCTATTCATTGCTTACATTTGGGTTGAAGACCTCTGCAGTTCCTTTCTCTTCTTGGGCACCAATAACAAAACTTGTTAGGAGCAGTGAAAGAGGGACACAGCTGGAGGGACAGCTTTATAGAGGCTGTACAGCTGGAGCTGCATTAATCCCCAATACTCCCTCATCAGTAGGCTCTGAATATGGGAACAACAGGATCTGGGTAGTGAGAACATGGGTGAAGCAGTTCAGGGTACAAAGAAATAATCTGAGATGTAGGGGAAAAAGAGAGGAGATTTGAGGAAAAGGTGGAACTGGAGAGAGACTGGAAACAAGATCAACTGGAAGGTTTGACATGCAAACTGATACGGGGATAAGAGGCACTCTGAAGGAACGGGAGAAAAAGGGGGAACTGGGGTAAAAGGCTCTACTGAGATTCTCAAGAAGTCATTCCAGTGGGATCCAAGTTCACTCCTGACTACTTTTCTAGGTGGGATGAACATGGACATATACTTAAGACCTTTGCTGAATTTGGGATCATGTAATCTATGGCCAAATAAAGCAAATTAGGGCCAAGGAAGAAAGATAGTGGAAATGACAGAAATGTGAAGCTGGAAGGAACCTCAAGACATCTTCTCCAACTTCCTGTCTGAGGCAGCACTAGACACATCCAGGCTCCCTCGGGTGGTTGTTGCTGTCTTGTCACATAGCCTGGGTAGGCAGCTGAAGGGAAAGTTTAATGAGCCTTGAAACAAATAACGAACTAAGCAACATGGTAAAGTCACTGGGAAAAAATAAAAATAAAAAAATTCTTCAAGATATACCGTAGAAGGCAAGGAAAAGAAAAATGTGTCCAAGGCAAAAGAAGGTTTTGAAACAATGGAAAACCAGGCGTCTGTGTTGAATGAAAGCTTGAAGAAACTACATGTAAAGAGTTGATTCTTGGTTGCTGCAAGAACCTGTTGAGGACAAACTAGGGATTAGGAGAGCCATCACCTTTGCACTCAGGGGAAGATTCTAGGAGAAGCAGAATGCAAAATATTTTCTATATACTTTTGCAGCAATGTGGGTTGCTCTTATTTGGTTTTTTTCGTTTGTTTTCATTTTTAGGGTGGGTGTTTGGTTGTTTGTTTTTTTGTTTTGATTTGTTTGTTTTGTTTTTAATAGGAATTTTTAAAGCAAAACAAGTCACTAATACTGAGCTCCAGCAGGTCAAGGACCTTCTGCTCATACTGTTTCATAGATTTCTTGCCAAATACGTCAAATGAAAGGCCTTGCTTGATGTAGACAAATGGCTTTTATATCCATTATCTTGATGTTATGATAGTTTACATCAAGGGGGCTATGGTAAGCTTTATATCTGGACACTGTAAGCCAACACTAAATCTAAAGACCAGTTTGTAAACAGTAGATTGTTGGTTTTGTGTTTTCGAAGAGTGTGCTAATGTTTCAGTAGACAGGAACTTGCAAAATAAGTCCCTTGTGCAATATTCTAAATTAGTTTAAGGAATTTAATATTTTGCTGGAAACATTTATTTCTGATATTTCTCTGAGTAGAAATAGGCAGTTCCATAAGAAGAATTGATAAAGCTTGGTTTCCTGCAGCTTTATGATGGATTCTCTGTTGTTTTTCCAGATGATCGCCTAGAGAAACAACTTCTGTTATAGGAAAATACCTAAAGCCATTTTCCCTTGAGGATTCTTTACTGTTTAGTAAGACTTTATTTCATAGCTCTGTCATTTCTTCAGTGGAAACATGAAAGGGATCTCTCTTTACCTGGCTACATTTGGTCATCATACCTGTAGAAGCGTATCTTTGAGGTCCCTACCCCTTTGATAAATTTGTTCAAACATGTCTGGTAGGTTCAATGTGGGGAAAAGACAGACAAATTCATGCACGCACATACAGATGACATAATTAAATGCGCCTCCATTCTTATGGAAATCAGATTAAAACAATTCTCTGATTTTATTTCGTTATTTACCACATCTCTGTTTTAAAAGATTTTTCTACAGTGTTCCTTTAACTTCACTGTCACACCCTGCATTAGAGATTAAAAAAAGTTGTCCTTATCAGAATGCTTCTGCAAATTTTTCCCGTAATGGAAATAGGTTTTTCTTGTTATGGATCAGTAGCTGAATAGACTATAGAAAGGCAGTGAAGCCCAGTTGGTAGCCTATCACATAGGGCAGCATGAACTGGTATCTGACTTGTACCAAAGACAACGAAGCCAATGGTGAGGAGGGGTCCGGGAACAGAGTGTGTGTACATGCATGTATCTGTGTTCCACTATATAAGCATAAGGGTACTGTAGAATAATGTATGAAATAGTTCTTGAATAGAGTACAGCCATGAGGAGGGCAGTCTCTTCTGCTGTGAAATGGAGTGTGCAGCAAGTGGTGCTGATGTGGGGTACGCATGGAGAAAAAGGGGGAAGAAGAAAATTGCTCCATATGCCTTCGTATAGCGCATTAAATCTTAAACTTGAATGGATGCACGATGCACACAGAAGTAATACTCTCTTGAGACCATTTAGCATAAAGGCCTACTGTGCACAGGCAGCAGAGTACACAGACTGCACACAGTATTTTTTTTAAAATGTGCACTGCTCTGCTGCATCAAGAGTCAGTGGATAAAGGTCTTTAGCAGCCACTGGCACTGCTCAGAGCTGTTATCCTCTATTGTGTCAATGGCCTGTGGTTTCTAAAATAGCCCCAAATTTTTCTCCTGGTAATGTTTCCCCTTTCCTTAAAGCCCAAGCCCAAGAAAATACACAAAATCCCACAGATATTTAGAGGAAAAATTCATTTTAGTGTGCCGTAAAATCATGCAAAGGATGTAACACTATTCAGTGGGACTAGAAACTTGTGGAAAGGCTTCTGCTCACTTCTTTCCTTGATGTGAAGGTACATTACTGCCAGGCATCTGTGGATTTTAAATCAAACCATTCATATTACTTTAATGCAGTTTGATGTGTGTTAATAATGTATACATGCCTAATTCAATGGGAACAGTACTATGTCTAAACTTGAGGAGCATTAAATATGTGCATGTTATTAATTTCGGGTTTATGGGAATAAAGAACTAGCTATTTTTCTAAATTTTTTGACCTATCCTTAATATCCCGTTTCTCTTGGTTCCTTTTCTAAACTGTGTTTTAGGGATTTCAGTCCTTTTCTATTCTATTTCATATTGAACTTCTTATTTCCCCCTGTTTTAAGGTGTTGTCATATTTTTTTGTTGTGTATTTTTTTTCAAAGTAAAACCAAGGCACTTCTGCAAAGCCACAGCTTTACTGCTGGCAGAATGCCACAGTTATTTAACCTGTAATGACAATCCAAATAAATCCCAATTCTTCCATCAGCTTACAATGTACCCTTTGTTTCTTACCACGTTTGTTTTCTGCTTCTTAATTCCTCAAACAATTCACATTTATGTTAACTGCTCCTATGTTTGAACACTGTATTTAGGACAGCAAGGATTAATTTAAGCCAAAATGCTGATTTAGAAGCTTTGACCAGACCACCAGCTTCTCTAAAGCAGCAGAGCTGAAATTGGTTTCACTCACTGCTGCTGAAGGTCTGGTTTATTGGATCCAGAAGTGCAAAGGAAAAAAGAAATGGTTGAAGGAAAATTGTTTTCTTTAGAGATTGCTCATGAGTTTCATGAGGAATCTTTTTAAATAACTGTTGTCATGTAAGGGATAGGATCCTGAATACTGGACAGATGATACTACATAGGAATTTACCTCATCTGGCTTTACCTGGCTATCTAAAACCTAAACATCCAGACTGGGGCTGTTGACCAGACTCAAAAATGCAGTGTTATCATAGGTGCCTGTAGCATCCTGCCTTCAGTGGCCACCCCAGAAGGTTGCTGTGCGGTGTGGGTAGGCTGTCCTCGGTAGCTCTAATATTTAAGGAAGTCTTAGCATCATAGTAACCATGGCACCTGAGTCCTGCTCTAGGCTGAGCTAGTTGTCCAAGTCATTGGTCAAAGGAGAGAGACAGACAAGAATATCCAGGAGGACAGGTGGATTGAGTCATCTCCTGTGTACAATGAGCATGGATGATTTGCTCAGCAATGCTCCACTTTTAGACAACTCATGTTTGGTGAGAAAAAATGTGTGCTGTGTGTAAGATGGGCCTGGTCCACCAAGACGTTTGCTACCAGTTCTCAGTCGTGAAGTCATGGAGGTCTGATTTTATTCTTACTGTCTATGTGTGAGACTCACTGTGAAATGAAACAAGTCTGATACATATCGCAGGAAATAATTTGAATTTTATTTACATCAGGCTCAAATAGATATAGGTTTGTTATATTAAATGCAAATTCTTGAAGTGGAGAAGGACCAATAAAGAAGGTTTTTTAATTAAGATCTATGGATCCAAACTCACTATCAGGTGTGTTTGTGAACCCACTCAAGAGACAGAGCTTGGCCATGCTTAGACATTACTGTAGATTCAGCTTACATCAGGCTACAGCCAGCAAGGTGATCCGTGGACATCTGCATGTTTCTTCTGACTCTCATGACTCCTCTCTGTGTAGTTGTGTGGTTGTGTTTGAAGCACTTTGGATGCAACAGTGCAGGTTACTGTGTTTGGTACCAAAAGTATAGCTTCTTTGACATACAATCCTTCTTCGTCATAGGTGCTCTAATAAATGTAAATTAAAAAGCTTGCCTCTTCATGCAGAATGTGCTGTGCATAAAATGCATTTGCCAAATACTTTCAGCTCTGCAATAATCCATTTCATGATTTAAAAGCCTTGTAAACATGTCAAAATGGTTGGTTGGTTCTACCATCTTTGTGCCATCTATTGCACTGAATAAATAAAGGGAAATGCAATTTATTCAGTGCTTTGGAAGCTCAACATTTCTCTCACTGATGTGTGACAACTATTATCATATTTATTGTCAGCATTACGCTCCTAAGCATGCAGGTGATGCATTGTGAGTATTTCATACTGATAAAGCCATCAATAACTTCCTACCGGACCTTACTTACTCAGTGGAATCTGCATAGCTGGCTGAGATATCAGGAGGTAACTGATGAGACATTCAAACAAAACAAAATAAATATAAAGCAGGAAATGCCATGTTGCCTGCTATAATATTACCTGAAAAACAAACAAACAAATAAATAAAAAGTTTACTGGGGCTTTTGGGGGCCTAGCTGAAGCCAAAGTTTGCAAGTTCTCTATCTTCTCTGCCACATGGGAATTCAGCAGCCTCTGGAATGATGTCAAGAGCAGGCCACAGACAGCATCGAGTGATTCCGAATAGGCTGCAAAAATATCTTGCAGCAGCTAATATAAACCATTTAGCACCTAATCATTCTGATGTATTTATATTTTCGAAGGCACCACTGAAATGAAATTTAAAAAGGCCTCTCTTACAGGGTATAGTCTTGTGAGAAAGCAGCTCTGCGAAGTCCCAGGGGTTTACTAAGTCACTGTTCTCCGAGACACTGAGGAAGAAGCTCTGCTTTTGCAGCCTGTCAGCTTTATGTTCAGTGTTTGCACAGGATCTTTGATCTCTTATTCATACATATTTCTCCAGGACAGGGGAGGAAGCAGAAAGACAAATTCTATTTATATAAATCTTTCTATATCCCAGAGGTCAAGAACAACAGCATTTCAAACAAAGTGGGGGAATTTACCTTTACGTCTCGGTTTGCAGGAGAGATGCATAATTTAGATCATGCCTCCAGATGAGGCTCAGGTATACCAATGAATGACTGAACATGTTTTGTGGGTGACACTGTCGTAATTTCTCTGAGTGAGCTCATGTGTGACACTGGGACATGTTTTGGTTGTCTCTAGAGTTTCCTGGGGTGCCTTAGTTGTCTTCAAGCAGGTTCCACCTGTTTTCTTACCTGGCAAGGAGATGAGCTGACGTACTATATATAGGGTGTTGAAAAGTAGAGCTTAAAAACTTAGTTTAGCTTCATCATACCTGTAGTCACTGTAACAAATTTGCAATTGGGATTAAGATCAACTGAAGTGAAGCTTCAAAAATTCCTCAGGAATGTCATTGTTCTCTGAAAATGATTTCATTACACTGTGAGGACGAAGTAGCCAAGTTGCAAAAACCTGCCAAATTCTCCGTTTCCTACATGAGCTCAACCTGAAGAGTACTTCTGATATGTCCTGCATGTTGTCTGACTTTGCTAATTTTAACCAGGCAGGGATATGCTATCTTGAAGAGTTATCTTATAAAAAAAACAACAAAGCAAGAAGCCAATAGTTCCTGTTGAAAATAAAAATCCATAAGATTGTTCCTCTTTTCAAACATTACCTGAAAATCCAAAAGAGGCTTCTGGAGCACTTTTAAAAGAGGTAAATATAAAAATATACACTGTTTTATTTTTAAGATACATATAGAAGCAGTTCTTGGGAAGTGTTGTTTGGTTTTTTTTAATTGCTATTGAAAATTTCTAACTTTTTTTTAGTAGTGTCATATCTTACCCCAAATTTTGACTTGAAGTGTTGCTGTATTGGAAAGTTAACAAATGTTAATTTAGTTTTTCTCACAAAGGCCCTTCATGTTTTCTTGCAGACTGGATGTTCTAGTAAGATTCTTTCTTATTTGAAAAATCTTTTTAATTTTAAAAAAAAGAAAAATGTTTGGATGAATTTTTTTTAAGGCTGCCTAACTTGTAGTGGAAGTAGCTCATGGAGATGAAACAATATTAATTCCAAACAGTTATGATCACTTGATGATAATTGAAGTGTCACATGCACAAATATATAATAATTAGCAATTAATACAGTGAAAAATTGGCAATTAAGCCAAATGGACTAGCATTGCTGAAGACCATAAAAAGACCTCATAACATGATGGCATAATCCCTTTGTTTTTAGACAAGAAAATAAACTCTGAAGAGCATATTTCTATCATTAATGTGAAATCAAGTAGGTTAATCATTTATGAATTTTATGCTTCAAAGCTTATGTGTGCTACATGCTGTAGAGAGATCTAAACCATTACTCTAAAGCCCAATGTACCATGCATGCTCCCTGCTGCTGCAGAGTCAGCCTCATCAAACTGGGCTTTGTCTAAAAGATATTTTAAATATATTATTGGATGAAAGGTGCTGCTTGATTATGCAAAACCAGCATTAGAATGCTAGTTAGCAAAGGTACATAGCTTTTGGCATTTACTTCCTCTGAGAGCTCACATAATCAAACCTGGGAATACATATACAGAGAAGTGATGCAAACCATGTATTCCAGACGATGTCACCAAGGTTCTGCGAAGATGAAACATGAAGCTGCACTAAACATTTCCACTCAGATTGCTCATCTGAAGCAATCACCAGCTATTATATACACCTATACACCCTTGTCTCTAGCTGGGTAGCAAGACCAGGAAAAATTTAACAAAGGTGGAGGAGAAGACGAAAACATTATTAATGCACCAGACTTAAAAAGCCAGGTAGAATATGTGGAAATATTGGAAAAACATACAATACTCTCCTATATTTAGCTGGAGAATTTAGAAGAGTTTTACTGAGCAGACAGCAGACAGGAATTGCCCATAGGTAAGCATTGGTCCATGGCCCAGATGGAGCCAAATGATGTCCCCATGTGAAGTGTCTAACGTTCCACTGAGTGGGAACTTGTCCTCTCTCTGATCACATCTGTGTAAAGTAAATCTGAATTATTTCTGACCAAGGTCTGCCTAACATGTTATTCATCTCCCATGGTGGAAATTTCTTGGTATTTGGAAGAAGTATTCTGTCATCAATCTTCCCCTGACAGGAAGGTTTCCCATTGACTTGACTAAGATTTGATCAAAACAGTAAGTAGAGTTTACTCCTTCATCAACTCCATGGTCATTGTAGGTACCAACAAAAGAAGGACTTTTCCTAGGGCAGGGGAGCAGGAGGGAGAGAATAAGGAGGCTGGAATCAAGCATAAAACAATTGAAATGCCAAGTAAAACCAGGTAGCTAAGGTTCTTTTCAGGGTTACGTTACCTCTGGAGCAACCTGTATACAGAATGCAACTGCTTACAGTGACACACACATGCCATAAATAATAATGGATCTTAAAAATGTAATTTTCTATCAGGAGTTTGCATGCTTGCGAAAGCTCATAAATAACTGGTGTTTATTCGCCACACGGCACTTTTGCAGTAGCTGATAATAGCTGAGTAAATGGTGGATGGGATGAATTCCTCTACTGATTTCAAATAAACCTTATGAGTTGGAGCAGTAAAGAATGTTAAACAGTGTGCACAAAATAACATGCTGTTAGATACCATATATGCTGCTTCAGTAAACACTAAAGCATTTTAATCTTGGTTCCAACATAGTAAACAGCAAGATAATAAGCTAAGGAAGAATGCTATTCTTTAAAAGTCTTTCAAATGCTTGTGCATACTGTTGCTCTGTGCTTGAGACTGCTGGCAGACGCATCTGTCACTTTATTTCTGTGTCACTTCAGTGAAATTGGCCTGAAGTTCAGATGAATATATTCATTTGTGCTGAAATGTATTAGTGTAACTTAACTCAGATCCTGTCAGGAGCAAATGATAAAGAGGATTGTGTCAGCAGCTAGTAGAAATTTTTGTTGTCTCACTTATGCTACTTGTTTTAATAGAGCAGACCCTGCCGCCCCTGCACAAACTGCCTATAGACAAAACCACTTCAAAGCAGCAAAAAATCATAGCAATTAGCCTGAAAAAAAAACAATGCCCACCTAAAATGTTCATCCCTGTTAGTCAGTTAAAGAATAATTAACTGAGAAACCATGCTGGCAATTGAGGCAGGCCTGGGTTCACCCAGATGCAGAGATTTCAGTGCTAACACGGTAGCTTGTGTGCTCATTCCTGGGACGTCTTTTCACAAAAGCCACTGTCAGGAAATCTCAGGGCCTCTTTTTCACTAGTGGCACATTTCCATCACTTGAGTGAGGCCAAACAAAGTGTTGACTGTTGGGCTCACAGAGCATCACACTGAAGACAAAGAGCAGAAAAGGAATTTATTGGTTCCTTAGTTTGTTCTGACGTTTCTTCTTGCAGAGTCTCCTTGCAGATTTCTCCGTTTCCCACTCTGCCACTACTGCACATACTGGAGTCACCCCCAAACCCCTGTGTTCCTCTTCTCTAACACCCACAACATCAGAGGCTGAAGGCCTCTGGATATCGTGCTGTTGCCTTGCTCTGTGGATTAGATCTGTCTGCTTGGCACTGTACAAGGACAGCAAGTAGCTTTGCCATGATGTAGGAACAGCCATTACTGGGCACACTGAAAGGGAGGGTGAGCTCTGTGGTTAGGATATTGTTCTGGCAGAAAGAAACCTAGGTCTCCTCTCTGTGATGAAATCCAGCATGGCAGCAAAGATCAGGGATTCCCACCCGTAACCCCAAAATTACAGTCCAGGGTCCTCTGACTTGTGCTCTTTTAGCCCAGGAATCCTACAATGTGCATGATGGCCCACCTGCAGCAGGAAGATTTTTCTAAGGTTTGTGGGCAAGTGTGGTCTTTCGAGAAGTCTGAATATTTGGTGTCCTAGTTCCCATGGACAAGGATACCAACACTCCACAGCAGGAGTTCAGATATGCTCTGTACTCAGCATTTCCTATTGCCTAGCACCAGGCAGCTCCAACTCAGCAGTCACCTCTGTTCCTTGTCCTGATTTCACACACACTGTGAATCACACTGAGGAGGCTTCCAACTCTCCCTGTTGGTTTTATAATATCCTTCATGTACTGCTTCCCACCCCATTGAATCACCGTGTTGGGGTCAGCCACCTCACTTTAGATACTGTGCTATGAAAGTTAAGGATGCTTAAGATAATTTTCTGACTCTCTTCCAACTCCAGCCCATCTTTCTAAAAATCTGAAGATCCACGGGAAGGTGTAGGAACCAAAAAGCTGGACTGAAAGCCCTTGAGCTGATGAGAAAGCAGATGGGAATGCTGTGCCTGCTGCAGCTGATAAGATGTTCCTCAGGTCCTCATGTATGAACACATACTCACCTCTCATGCTTGTGTACTGTAGAGGGCAGTGAGAAAGAAGATGTTTTGCCCTCTGGGCTCCACTGGTAGCTCTGACTGAGCAAGGAGTGTGTCCTGTACATAGAAAGTTAAGTGGAAAACATTTGAACTGCTACATACAAGAACCATGGATGGTGTTTGCAGCTCAAAGAAAAGCTGCTGTGTGCTATATGTAGGAAGAAAAGGGGGAGGGGGGAGCATAAGTCATTAAGAACCAATGTCTCTAAAGGTTGTTATACTTAAAAAATTGAATGGAGTAGTTACACTATTAGCCTTGTAATATGACGTGAGTGAGGCTGAAAGAACTGAGAGCTTTTTCTGGGTCTTTGCCATTCTCATTAGCAGAAGTTCTCGAAGGTACTTGTGCTAATAAAGTAGAAACAGTAGATGCATAAGGCTAATGACTGCAGTCTATCCATTGAAGTGAATGAACCAAAACTCTTGAAGAGTCAAAAGTACATGATAAATACATTAATCTCCAAGCAAAGTGGAATGCTTGAAAGCATTAGTGTAACTTAAGGTGCAGTGTGAAAGGGCACCTTGAAAATATGTGGGATTAAGCCTCCCTACAAAATCTAGGAGATCTTGTACTTCACTGAGTTTATTGCAGATTCTCAGCTCAGCATGGTTTGGCAGTGGGTTTAAAAATAACTTAAAAAGCAAGTATGTGAGCTTTGTGCAGCGCACTACAGAGCAAATGCACTGGCCTGCTGTGATGTGCATTGAAATCTATTCCCCTCTTTGATTTCATTATGCTGTGGTGATGCAGCATGTTCCTGGGCCTGAGCTGACAATTGGTGGCCCCACGTTCACTGAAGTGGTGAAGGGTTGCCCCCTATAGGGAAGGAAAAACATAATTCAGCCACTTTCTATTTACATCAGGTTTCTTCTGCTGATGTCTGGGTGGAGCCTGGCAGAGGCTGAGCTTGGGAGTCCCTGAAGTGGCCTGTTGTAGGAGCATGCCTCCTAGGATGCACCAGAGAGGAAGAGTAGAGGGAACAGACAGGGAAAAAAATATTTCAGTGCCCTAGATGTATTTTTTTTATGGTCATCCATAATGAATAAGCAACTTTTTATTTATTTAAGGTGCACAACAAATTCATTGATTGAAGATGTTTACAAAAGCATTATAATATCTGCAGTCAGAATAGCATGACTTCACAAAAATCTAGACTTTGTATTTAAGTGTCAAGTATGATAGCGAAGATTAGATTTCAACTTCTGCAGTGCTATATCCTACTTTAAAGAAGGCTGTCTCAAAGGAGTTGGTCTTTACAGTTCAACTATCCCTATTCCTTTTTGCATGATATTTGACTAGCAAAGGGTTTCAATGATCCTCTTTAATGACAGCTCCTTGAGCAAACTGGTCTGCAGGAGCAATGTCTTTTTAATCTCCTACAGTAAGATGACCTTAAGTGTTTTAACCGCATTCATGTGTTGCCAGCAATTTTTATGCTATTAATACAGATGATATAGATAAGACTCTCTTTATCCTTCCTTTAGAGCTAAAACCTGTGCTGGTATCCACAGTGTTTCAATAGCCTGGTTTTAATAGAAACATGAAAACACCATATGGAGCCAGACAACCATTTCCTTCCTTCAGTGTGTTTGGTGAGTTTGAGTTTACTTTAACATGACATCTTATAAATCATGTATCATGTAGTGACCATATAAGGTTACGTTTTATTGAAAGGATATTGGTGTTGAGAGCTTGCTATGCTTGGGTATTTATTAAGGAAATGAAAGATCTCTAGAACATCTGATATACCTTGCATTGCTAAACATTATTAGTTTACCAATAGAAAAGTGTTTCTTTCTCTTGCCCCTCTGAGCCTACAAGATAAAACACTGAAATAAAATTTGCCCTTGGATTAAAGTCTGATGCTGTGTACATCCTGTTGGAGTCACAGACTATTTGACAGTGTGTTTTGAAATCACTCCCAGGTTCATGTTTTATGCAGGAAGGAAACATACCTGTGGAGATAGCCTCAGGCAGTGGTAATTAAAATATGACCGTGTGCCACATGACCTTAAGGCATATTACTGCTTCAACCCTTCACCTTGCAGTTGTTAAAATACTGGGCTTGGCTTATTAACAAAGCACCATCTCTATGTAAGAAATGTGCCGGGGGAAACGGGTCTATCGTCTTCCCCTTTGTAGGAAGGAAGCACTAAGCGATAGTTCAGTTAGTTCAGTGACAATGTAATATCTGTCCGTTTTCTGCTGTGGCAGCTGCAGAATGCCTAAAGCAGGTGGTGCAGCTTAATGAATCCATCAGTTTTGGAGAGAAATCACAAGTATAAAAGTAGTGGCAGAACAGAAACATCAAGGTATAGGTTGTGATGCACCCAGTCTCCTAGTCCCCACAATATTCTCTGAGCTCTCAGAATAATACATCTGAAAAATGTGTCCCTGACTTTTCCTGTATGGTGGTCTGTTAACCAGAGAGATCCACTAACTGTACAAGGAAGAATACCCTGATTATCTCCTGGAAGAACTTGCTGCCTTGCAGGGAGAGGGGCTACTTTCATGTGTGACCCTCTTACCACCCATGAAACCATTTAGATACAGATCTCTCAACCTGTATCTCATCAGGGTGTGTAATGTAAAGTGACAAGGCTTTTGCAACATGTTGGGGCTGATTGTACCGTGACAGCCATACTTGATTTCCTTGAGCTGCATTTTAAGGAAACAGGATATCCAAGCACTTCTCACAGGCATTAACCTCACCATTAAAGCAGAAAAAAAAGATGCCAACATAGATAAAAGAATGAATTTCCTTTTGGTATTGCTTAGAAATGTTCTTTTCTAGATCACTGTGGTGTATGAGTAATCCTTGCAGTAGCTACTAATGCTCAGCAGGTAATAAATATTGATTCTCTTAACATACGGGAAAGTAAAAGCTAGGAGAACTCCCCAGGTATGTATCCCAACCATATCAGAGCCACATTGCCAGGCACTGAGCCCAGGACTTACAGATTCATAGAACTTGGCAGCTCCCAGTGAGAGAGTTTCGAGCAGATCTTCTCAGGTTGCCCATGCAGCTTGATGGATGCTTATAAGGAATGGTCTTGAGGAAAATATGGGTGAAGCAGGAGTTGGTGCTGGTGATGATGGGTAACTGGAATTTGTCATCACTTGGTCTGCAGGTTTTGCGCTGTGTGCAGTGCTGGGTGTGGAGGTGCTTTCTGTGCGTTGCACAGAGAGAGCATGTTTGCTTACTGAAGGGGCATGCTCTAGGACAGTTGTTGTTTGGTTTCACATATATATACACACACTATATCTCACTACATCCATAAAGAGTGTAAATAGACTTGACAGAGCAGAAGGGTAACCAGAGACAAAAGTGGCAGCAGAATGAATAAATCATCTACTACCACAGCCTCTCTGTAGACAAATCCTTAATGTTTGCAGACTCTGAGGCCAGAAAATAAAGGGTATTCGGAAATACAAAGCATGGTTAATGACTGTATCACAAATGCTGACTGTGCTTTCCTTATGTTCCTGTTTGTTTGCTTTGTCCTCTTTGTTTTCTTGCTATTTCATGGAAGCTCATCCCATTTCATTTACATTTGATTTCCCAGAAATAGTTGTGCTCCGTTTTATGTATTCATGTTTAAAGTCATGTTTACTTCAAAGACAGATGTATTTCATGCATTCTTAGTTTACTTCTGGCAGGGTACTTCAGACATCTGATCTGCTCTCATCCCATGTACAGAGAGGCCAGGTGTCAGCTTGGACCACTGAATGACCTGCTTGAAGCTCACACCTCTTTCTGACATTGTTTTCCCCATCCATCATTACCTCACTCACTTTCTTTCCTGATAGTGATTAGTCTTTCGTTACTTCTGCTGCACCTTACAAAGACTGTAGCCTGTGCAGTGGCTCTGTGGTTAGACACAAAGGAGCTAGAGTTCCAATCACTTCTTCTGTGTTATCCTTTGAACATCACTTCTCAGCCTGTGATGGTTGAGTATGGATGAAGCATGGACTTTATGATTTCTGAGCTTTTAATGTGTTCTAATTGAGGCAGGTTCAACAGACTGTGTAAACTTGCACAAGGAACACCATCTTCTTAGCAATTAATGAAATACTGTGCTTTAGCACCTGGGAAGCTGCTAAGTAATGGTAAGTGCAGGATCCTTGGCATAGCTGTCATACTTTCTGCTTTAAAATCACTTTCAGAAGTGATTCATTTGGCTGAAAACAAATCAAGTAATTTTCCATAGAAGCTGAATTAAATGATGTGAGGCTTCTTCAGTTGGCATAATTTTTAAATGCTCATTAGAACCAATGACCATTTGAGGGCAATGGCCAGAGATTATCATATAGAGCTAAATCTGGCCTGACATATAGGTATACAAAGCACAACTCAGGATTTCACAATTAAGTAGATGTACACCAGCTGAGGATCTAACCTCCTTTTATAACATTTGCCATAACTCTTACAGCTGAACCGTGGTAGATAACTCTAAAAAACTTTGGAGAGCAAAAATATCAGTAAATCAAGTGTAGTATCTGTGAATGCACACGTGTGTCTTTCAGATTTACTAAGTTTGTCATTCTAACAGTATGATTTCCTGGTTTGCTTGTGTGAGGTAGCAAGGTTCCCATAGCCCTAGACAGATGTCCATGGGAAACAAAGTGTTAAATGTACAATAATTTTTTCACTTTTACTCCTCATACTCTAGTACAGCAAAAGGGCAGTGAAGAGAAGATTGAAAAATAAGAGACAATCCCGAAAACAGAGTTGTGATCAGTAGAGCATAAGCAGTGGTTCTGAGTAAATTTTATAGAATTATAGGCAAAAATTCCATTGAGATATGCATCACAGATTAAACAGAAAACAAAAAAGCACACAATGAGCACAGAATTATATTTTCCAAGGGAAAATATATTACCACAGCTTAAAATGATAAAATATCAGAACAATTTCCACTTCATGGTATATTATTTTATGTTAGAAAACTTTAAATGTGCTTTGGGCTGACTTCAGAGGGGAAAGACTTGGATTCATTATTTGATAGCACCTTATATCCTGTGGTAGTAAAACAGGGCTTGCATTGTCCTCTTGGGACTGCTTTGAACAAATGTAGCCTGTGTGAACCCCATGAACTGTGGGGGGACAGGCTTTTACAGGGGTGGTTCATTCTGACTTTACTTTCTCTGAATCTCAAACTCATTGAGTTAATTGTTTAGTTTCACTCCAGACAGCAAGTATTTGGTGGTTTTTGTTTCCCTTCACCAGGTTTTGCTCATCAAAATCAGCAAGAAGCATCATTCCCCCATAGTACCATAGTGAACCCAAGCGAAAAAGTATAAAACCTAGGCATTTATATGAAAATATATTATGAAATCTGCTTGGTGATGCAAAAAGAAAATTAAAACCCTGGTTGATAACTTGGATTGCTTTTCCTGGTATAACATTTTACAGCAATAATTATTTCTTTCTGTGAAACCACACTTTCTTTGGAAGATTTTAATTAGAAAGTTTCTCTTCCTCTCTGTTGTACTCATGGTACTGAAAGGAAACCCCTCAGGGTCCTTTCCATCAACTTATAAACAATGTGCTTTCTACTTTACATAAAATATGGATGTCTGACACTGGAGAACAGTACAGTTTTGTGTTGTTTTCTGATGAGCTGATGAGGCCATACTGTATCTTGTCTGCATTGTCTTTGTCTTCGTTCTGATAGTAGGATGTCTGAATGTTATAGTTAGAAGCAGCGAGTATAGGAATAGGATGAAGATAATTCAAAGTGCACTTTAATAATGGTCTGGAGTTGTGTTTTTGCTGTTTAAGACATATGAGGATTTACAAAAAGATATTTTGGAGACATACAGAGCTCAGAAGATTGACCTGACCTGTATTTCTGATGCAACCAATTCGTTTCTATAAACATAAACGACCTCTTCCAGAATATTAATCAAAGAACCTGCCAGTGTATTGGAGTTACTTAACTATTAGAGGAGGCTTCTGGTATGTTAGTCTTTGTGGCAATAAAATCTCCTTAGGGAATGAAAGCAAATTTATGGCCCTTTGCTACAACTTTCTTAGTGTTTTCAGACCTAATTCTGGGTCTAGGGGTTTATTTTTCTCCCTTACAGTTTAATTTATTAAACATAGCTAGATTGTGGTATTCATAGAATTCATGGAAATATAGAAAAGTGGGTTGGATGAGAGTCTCTAGAGGTCATCTAGTCCATTCCCCACTCCTGGTCAACATCAAGTTGTACGTGGTCCTTCTCTAACTGATGGAGGCTCCACAGCATCCCTAAGGAGTCTATTCCATTGTTCAACTGTCTACAACACTGGAAACTTTAATCATCTAACATGATACATACAAGTTGTAACACTTGTAAGAGCTCTTTGTTATATATTTCTTTGCATTCAATAATAATTTCTGCTTAATATTTATTGCATGATATGGCAGGCAGAATAGAGTGACCTTCCCACTCCCCCCTCTGCCCTTAGCCTCCCCATGGGAGGAGGCAGGCATGGTACATCCCTTGACAAAAAACTTTCTTTCAGCCCCCAGCCAACTTCAAAAGCCACTTGCTGTGATCTAAGAGGTTAATACCAAAACCACAGTGCAGTCCTTGCCAATAAATCTCCACAAACTTGATGTGCTTAATCAAGTACAGAAATGCTCTACCTTTTCTCTGCACAAAGGAAAAAAACAAAACAAAGAGAGGCAACAGAGAAATTGTATAATACACAACTTTATTGGTTTTTAGGGACTTTTATTGGGTGCTGCCCTATATACAAACTTCTAAATTGAATACACTGGTAGGCCTCCCAGCATCAGTTTCAAGGAGATGAGCATCAAGCCAATTACACATAATCCTTTTTGATAGGGCACATTAGACTTTTTAAACACAAATACTCAGAGAAGAGTAAACATAAATAAAAAGATAGTCCATGTGGTCTCTAGTCCACAACCAGGCAAAGCGAGTGAAGGTTTCTCTTCACCGCCTCTCTATTACACTCCCCAAACTCTCCCCCCAAATTATACTGTGCAAGGTTTAAGATGTGTGTCTAGACAAAGGCAGAGTAAGGAGCATCCTACACTGCCATGTGTCTGAAGCTTTCTATTATTTAGTAGAAATCATTAACCATTCCTTTGTTAGACCATGCTGCCTGTGAAAGCAAGTTCAAGCAAATTTGCTGCTGGATCCAGTATGTTTCACACAAGGGAACTACAGCTGTTTGTGGAGATGCCATTGTACAAGCTCTGAATTGCTACCATTAAATCTTTAGCCAGCTATAAAAATAAGAAGAAACTGCACCTATTTAATTATTTTTTCAATGTATCTGTTTAATTGGAATAATTCCTGTGCAATTTTTGCTATTTCTTACAAAATTTATCTTCATATTCCTCCACTTCCCCTAATTTTTTCCTCACAGGCTTTGCAGATGACATGAAGTAGAGCTATGTCTCTGCTCATATATCTGAGGTGTCCCATGGGCAAACAGTGAGCAAACAAGGATCTTGGAGATGTACCAATTACTCTGCTGTTAGTTTTGCAAAATTTACCTTCCAGTACAGGAAACCGAATATGTTTTCTAGAATTTTATGTTGAGATGCAGATATGTATCTTCTAAAGGAAGCTAATGAGCTTCCTGGTTTTCTCTGCAAAAATATGTTAGACTCTGTTTAGGGCATAGATGGATTGCAATGAGAGTTTTGGGTGAACATCAGAATGGAAAAGAATAAAAAGGCCAATATGATAGATGGCTGATTTGACACTTTCGCTGTTGTGTTTGGTTTCTCCATCCATGTTTAAGTTGGACACAGCAGAACTTCTCTGACTCACATCTTGTTGGTGTGTTGGGCATTTGAAGGAATGGAATAATGTCTGGATCAGTCTTTGATATGCACTGATTTCATTATCTTGCTGTTTGGAAAGGACTTTACAGATAGCCTCTTGCAGTTGGTATGAGGTTTTCCATGGCATAAGTGGGCTTTTTTGGCTTAGGGTTTGGTCCATCAGCTGCAAGGAATCATTCCTTAGAGAAAAAATTTGCCACTTACTTTGAAACCAAGCTTTTGTGAGCAGATCACCATTTGAAAGTATTTGCTGTGTCACATTTTGAATACTTGTGGCCTGCACATCACTTGTGAGGAGACAACTGGATCACTATCATCTAAAGCTCTCCTTGTCCAGTTAAACAGGACCTAACTCCTTCTGAGAGCTGAGCTGGTATCTCTGCCTTGAAGAACTGTACTCAGGACTATAGGTGGGATTTACAGGACTGTTTTTCCCTGTACTATGCTGTCTGAAATATGTTTATATCTGGACCAAATGCACTGGTATGCCATAACTCAAGAGCAAACAAAAAGGTGAGAGACAGATCCTTTGCCGGTGCAACTCTATTGTGTCCAGGTGCCATCTGGGCCTCTTCAGGGAGATGAAAACCTACTGACTGTCAAAAGCTGTGAAGATGCAGTAGGAAAAGACCATCCTTAACTCATCTAGTCTTTTACTTGCTTCCTTAGTCATTGGCCTCTCTGGCAGCAGAGAGAAGACCTTTCCTTGAATCCTCCCCTCACTCAGGGCAGTGCAGTTCTCACTAGACAGGAATCACCAAATGTATGAGTTCAGCCTTCCCTTCCCGCAGGTATTCCCATGAGCAGTTCATGAGCTCACCTGCATGCT
Organism: Podargus strigoides; assembly: GCA_028020825.1. NCBI lineage: Eukaryota > Metazoa > Chordata > Aves > Caprimulgiformes > Podargidae > Podargus > Podargus strigoides. The sequence goes on along the minus strand of CM051624.1, from coordinate 9,782,471 downwards.
TGCAGGAAGCCAGTGTTCCCTGCACTAAAATGCATAGAAAAATTAAGTAATTTTAAAATTGGAGTTAATGCTAATGGAAATTTTTTTTCTTTTTGCTGGGCTCATAATTTTCTTTTTCACATGCAAATGTCTCTCAGTTCATGAAAAGCAGTTGTTTCTCTAACGTTCTTTTTAAGTAGGTACTTTATCTCATTTCCTGTATATTTGACATACCTGACCACAGTTTCTTGTTATTACTAATGTAGCACTCATAATCATAGTAATAACTGTAGTCTTCATTTACATAGCACCATTAGCCAAGCCTCCCAGCCAGTCAGGGAAGGAATAAGGTCTTTTCATTAGGAGGCTAAAGAAATGAAGGCATGATATGACACAGTGTAATAACTAGAGTATCACCAGCCTGGGAAATGAATAGGTATGCACTGTATGGTGATTAGTCCCAGCGAGCTCACCCAGGGGGGATTTTTCTGGAACTTCTTCCCAGGAAAAGAGAGAGGTCACTGAGAAACATACTGTCTGACACAGAGCAGTGTATGCTTTTGTATGTGTCTTCAAAAAGTAGTTAAAGGGCCAGCACTCCTGCCGCTGCTCTGGCAGGTAAGTTCAGGAGTATGTGAAATAGCTAAGTTGGTTTTTTTAATTTTATTTTTTTAAGTGCCCCAGGTAGACAATGCAGACCCCAGACATGACAGTGCGGAAACTTGATTCAATGAACTTGACTGTTTCTCTCTGATTTTATTCCCTGCTCTGGTCCAGATGACCTCTTTCTATGTTTCTGTGTGACACCTTGTTTACTCTGGTTGTTCATTGATTATATTACAGGCATTACACAGCCAAGCCTTTGTTACTGTCATTAAAAAAAAATCCCATGCTGTTTTCTGCAATGCTTTAAGGCTGTTTGCAAATTAAAGTCAGTGGAGAATGCAACAGGCTGCTTACTCATCAGTGTTAGTGGTGGGGAGCAAAGTGGAGGCTTCCTCTGCATGGTCCATGCCTGCTCTTTACAAAGACGTTTGCCCAGGGTGTGATAACTGGAATCAGTGCACTTCCATATTTTCCTGGGACCTTTGGGTGTATGTAATCATGGGACACGGGCTATGAAGACAATTATGAATGACACTGTAAATGAGTATTTGGAGGAGTCACATGAAGGACGAAGCTCTGCAGAGTTCAGCTCCTTGCGTGTTAGCAACTCCTTCCTGCAGTGAAGGAGTGGCTAACTGTGAAGATCACCTCCTGTGAAGATCACATTTGAACCTTTTTTTCATGCTACACCAAAGGCTGGGGACAGCTTCCTTCTGCTCTGCAATCTTTTCCACCACCCAGGGAAACAACTGCAGCACTTTTGTCTCTCTTCCTCAAAGTCACCCCTTAGTGCTCCATTCTTCCTTTGCCTTCTGGCACCCGGTTCTTTTCTAGGATTGCTGGCTCCCAGTTTTGCTCCCTGTCAACATATTGCCTGCTTGAGCTTTTTGTCTAGCTAAAGCCAAACATTATTCAATCAAAACTCAGCAGGAGTTTTGCTGAATTACTGTAAAGTCACTGGGGCAAAAGCTATGCCTTCCTATTCAACAGTGAGATACCATGCATATTGATTGTGGCTGAGAGAAAATAAAAATGAATACATTCATATTGATTACATGTGTTCTTACTCACTATTAGACTCACTGCATGGCCCCAGTAGATTTATGGTTTCCCTTTATGACTATCAGCAATAAATCAATTTCTTTTTTTCCCCCTTCTCTTTTTCTCTTCCTTTTCCTTTAAGTGTTCTGCAGAATGAATTTCAATGAAGAGAGCGGATTATAAAATAACTTATGGGAAAGTTTGATGAGCTGCCTTTAATTTCCCACTTACTTTGAAAAATCCCTCCTTGACGCATGTGTGAAAACCAAACGTTCCTCCCACATGCAGTTCAGATGCTCTGGGCCCACCAGACACAAGTTTTGTGCACCAGTGCACTTTTTCTAATGAGCATGTAATTTCTTCTCCAATATAATTATGACAGATATTACAACTGGGGACCAGACATACAGAGCCATGCTACTCTTCCAACCTAGGAAACCACAGATATCTGCATAATTCCAGGTACATATTGGATATTTCGGAATTTTAAGCACTATGACCTTGCTTTTTATTATGTTTTCCAAGGCTCTGTTCCATATCACAGACTTGCTGCAGTGGATGGCATTGTGAAGCTTAGGCACACCGTGCAGACTTAATTTCCAGCCCTTTGGAGAGCAAAAGTTTGGTTCATGAGTAGGAATTGAAATATCCAAGTGCATTATGCCTATATTGCAATATTGAATTAATAGGATAGAGCTCCTAGCCCTAAGCAAGGCTGACGTTTCTCTGTCAGCCACACACAGCAGATTTATCTGAACTGGCAAACCAGAGGGAGGGTGAAAAGGGTGAAAGGGTGCCCAAGCAAAGCAGAAGGGAGGTGGATAGAATGACACCAAAGGTAGAATGAAGGGGTTACAGTTTATGAGAATGAGCAATGGTTCTGGAGAAAGAAACAAAAATGCTAAAGGGTGTGAATATTGGTAGAGGTACAGTTAAGTGAAAAGAGAATGTAATGAAGAGGAATGGACAAGGTGAAGAGAAAGTTCATGCCCAGTATCATGCAAAAAATATCCTGCTGTTGACATGTGCTAGGCTCAGGAGGAGTCTCCCTCAGAAAGACGGTGAAATCCCCCCCTCAACACATTTAAAAATAGACTACGCAAACCTCAGTGATCCAGACTCTCTTCCCGTTACTTGCATGAGGCCGTAACTCACTCCAGCAGTTGTCTTTCTGAAGCCTGAGAGCACTTGCAGAACAAGAGGGTCTGAGCTGAATGCAAGGCAGAAATCTGGTCCTAGGTACTGCAAACAGCCATCCTGCATTGTAGCAGATGTGGATTAGATGAATTACTAACTCTTTTCATCACCAAAGCACTGCTGGGCACATTGCCTTAGTATATACCTTCCTGCATAAATACGAACTCTAGAGAAAGGGTTAAATAAAGCAAAGCATATATTAAAAGGCTTTGCAGGACTGGGACCTGGAGGGCTGCATGCAGCAATATACAGGAGCACTCTCTCTCACTTCCATTCAACCTCAGCAGAGCTCTAATAAATGTATAAACTAACTTTTCTCCTTCTTACACAGTTCTGAGTGATGACAGTATCTTTACAATCATCAAAAGGAAGTAACCATTTGCTGATAAACATCTCTCCAAATGTACTTAGTAAAAAGGCACATTCTTTTGTATACATTTCATTACAGGAGAACAGATTTTGTCCAAATAATTAGGTAATTTAAACCGTGCAGTCTTTCCCAAAGAACTATATTAAACCTTCATTTGAATTTAATTTACACATCACAGAGCCCCTTAAGCAATTCTGTAAGCCAAAACACTGATCAAATGTTTTTAAATGTCAATATTTCTTAATTGTGGATAGCACCAAGTTTGTTTTTAGAGATAACTGCTTTTGATCTGCTGCTATTTTTTTGTCTTTCCTATTGTCATGTTCCTCTTCATCAGAGATTTCCTTCAACTGTTTAATCCACACAACACCAGAGTTTCTAGACAATTGAAGAATTCAAAGAAGATATGAGGGGGATCCCTTCAAAAGTTTCATGGAGTATTAAACAGGATACAGATGAGTGTCTTGCCACTACAGACCCCTGCTGTTGGAAGGAAAAAAAATTTTTAAAAAATCAAGTATTATTAATGGATTATAAAATTTTTGCATGAATTAAGGGGAGTTCTATAAAGGATAATCTTACAGCACTAATTTAAATCTGCATAGCTTTATTGGCTTTAATGTAGCATACTTCTATTCTGATTTACACAGCTCAGGATCTGGCTCTGTGTATCTAAATGTATCTTACACTGCAGGGACATAGATCATTTTTCTTCTGACTTGCTCTTTCCTATTGTCTTGGACCTGTAAATTATATATATTAGGTTCACAAGCAGTGCAGTAAAAGTAAACAGCAAGAGATGGCGTCTCACAGTTTGAGTGAATTATAACACAAACTACAGTAGGTCTGACCTACATTAAGCCAGTTCAGTGGAACAAGCTTTGCATGAAGTGGTTTGTATTTCAAGGTTGTCTCTAAGGTTGATTCTTAGTAGGAAAAAAAAGGGTATGATTCCAAACAATCACCAGAGCATCTCATTGGAACAAACAAAAGCTAAAGTATGCTCCACAGCTCAGCCATAAAAAACAATAGAGCAGGAAGACTTTCCTGTAGCAGCGTCTCCCACTGGGTGATAGCAGTCGAAAGTACTTATGATGATTATGATTAATTTCATTAGTGCTTGATTCACTTTAATACTTTTCTCCCTCTATCTCCGAATGCAGATAATTTTTCCCTGCAAGTAAATCCAGGGTGACAGTTTAATAGGCTCAGACATGCTTAGATCTGAAATCAGACTGTAATATTAGTATACTATTGACCAGATATGGATTAAGCGAACTGAAAGCACACTTAAGTAAATGACTTCAGAGGGACAAGTTAATGTGCTAAGTGGTTTGCAGGCCATGATTAAAAATATTTTTCATTTACTCGGAAATTAATAGGTTTCTTTAATTAATCTAATAAAGCCAGCCTACGGTATGTTACAAATTTGGTGCATGCTTTAAAGAAGATGCTGAGTTGCTGAATCTGGAAATCCCTATGTTGCCTATCAAAGAAAGGAAACAGTCATATATAAAGCCAGCCTTGCAGATGGCTGGAGTTTCCCTCAGGCCATCTCCACTTCCACAAGTATGGCTACACTTATTCATGGGCATTATGAATCTAGAAGTTCAAAAATCAACAACATCAGGAATCCTATATATGAATTTAGGATTTATCCAAGTATCTTTGGGGGTTAGCAGTGTATTTCACAACTAGATCTAGTCAAATGAGCATTTTTTAACTCCATCAGCCTTGCATCTTTCAAATCCAATTGACCAAGCAATTAAATGAAAAATAACTGGAATGAAATTTTTGCAACAACAGCAGATGATATGCCAAGAAGTGTTAAAGCCTTGCAAAGGGAAAAAAGGCAGTGGGGTGATGAAATCAGCTAAAAACTTTGCATGAGTTTGATTTACGCAGAAGATGCTCAGATAATATGGTTATCTGAAATATATTAACTGCCCACCACCGCCAACTTTATACTGGAGAGATTAATTTAAAAGATAGTGCCTCATTAATAGTCTTAACTGTGGTTTGTATTGCAAAGGCACTGAAAGGCTCCATCTGCTGAACATTGTTCATGTGTCAGAATGGAATCATCCTGGCCCCAGAGCCATATAAACTCAGAAAATGGCTCTGTATATGCTCACACCGGACAGTTATCAGGGAGTCATGCAGAGCTCACTAGGTGCTCAGAGGTGCTCTGCATTTGCAGTAGATGATGGAATGGCCAAAGTACGTGGTTTTTGCCTGACCTCTTCGTGGCATGTTCACCTCACCCAGCCCAACTGGAGCTCCTCTAGTGGAAAGTTGCACTATTTCTAGATTAAAAGTAGGTCTATCCAACTTGACTTCATCAAATCTCACTCTGGTGATTACTTTTTCTTTAGCAAATCAAACCAGAAGCATTCATTATCTTTTGACCCCTTTTCCCAGTATCCCATCACTTCCCAGTTTAATGATGTTTGATCTGGAGGGCTGTCATACAATTCTGAAAATCAGTAGCTCTTTGATTTAACCACTTCAAGGCTCAAAGAAACTATGAAACAGGAACCAAAGGTTCCACCTTCTCTATCTCCCTCCTTTTTTTTTCCCCTTGACCTAATTACCACAAGATAGGATCCTTTCTCTCTGATTTTCCCAGCAGTTTTCACATCCATGTAGCCAAGCAGGAGATGCTTCTCTGGCACGTTTTACCTGTTCCTCAGCGAACCACATGAACTAGGGAATACTACTATCTTCCCCCAACTTACTGGGGCAAAGTCATTATAAAAAATGTCAGACCAGCACTTTTCTGCTTCCCTGGCAGAAGTAGCCATGTACTCAGTGACCTGGCAGCTATGAGGAGCGTCAGATGGAGCAATGCACAAGTGTGTACAGTACACATTAGCTGTAGGAGGGAAAGAAGAGGAGGAGGAAAGGACATTTGTCTTAGGACTCTATATTATAAATTCTTGCAGAACCAAGCCCTAGCTATTGTTTATATTCAGCCCCCTTGCTCCAGGAATATTTGCATTGGAAAGCTTTCAAAGTTTTCCTTCCAAGCTAGTTTGAAAAAAACCCCAAAACATAATGCTACCGGAGTTGAGAAAAACTTTTTGGACTCATTCCATCTACCATGTATGTGGATATGTGTGTGTGTGTGTGTGTATATTTGCGTGGCAGGCGGGCAAGGAGGAGTGGGAAGTACTTTCAACTTGCAGACAGATTCTCCACTGGGTGGAAAAGGTGTTTGAAATCCATGGAGCCAGGTTGGGTTACAACTGCCAAGGATCTGGCCCGGGCAGCTGTAATGTTGTGCAAAGCTGTGGTTTAGAGAAACTTGAACATAGCTGTACAGAAGGAAAAACTGAAAGAGATGTCTGGTAGCTGGGCCTGTCCCTTTCATGTGTGAAGGACAGCTGCGCAGCTGCAAGGAGCAGTGTCTGCAAACTCTTCGGATGTGTGCATTTTTTCTCTCTTGTGGGTCGGATCACAACAATTAACTTCTCTGAATGTTTGTGGTGAGTTTAATCTAAGGCATGTCTGCTCCTTTGCATTTGCAGCTGAGGGTGGCAAATAAAACAGCTAAGTATTGCTATAGGCAATTTTGTCACCAAGCCTGGAATGAGGCAGCCTGTGAGAGGCCTTGAAATCCACTCTTCTGAAGCAGACCGCAGGTAGACAGGGCTTACTGCAGGCAGGCTGTGCAAATGTGCCTTCCCTTTTGGAAAAAGAAAAAAAAAAAGAGAGAGAATCACAGTATCTTGTTTCCTTCATGTCTGAAATAAGATGAAACGGGGCAGCTTTGCATTCCTGTGTTTATGAACATGACTACAGTGAAAAGAGATTATTATTAGAGTTAGCTTCATGGTAGTGATTTTTCAAGTCTTTTACTTCAAATGATTGCCTCCTGAATGCATTAGGGTTGCAAGACATCACTTGACTGCAAGAAGCATGAAAGTCCATAAATCAATGGCATGCAAAGGACACATGAAGGGGAGGCAGCTCTTATTCCAAGTTTTTTGGAACAGAGAAAATTCTGGATTACAGTCCTAACAATAGCTGTGGGTCTTCAGGAGACCAGCAGAAAAATGTTAATGTGAAAACTGTGTTACATACCATCCCTCATTCCTTGTCACTCTTTCACCTCTCTGGAAAGCCATAGTGGTGTACTAAAGAGGGAGAAAAGCTGAGACTTCAAGTTTTGTTCATAGCTCTGCCACTGGCCTACACATGAGCTTCATCAAATCCCTTTCCCAAAGAAAATCTTTCCATAGAATTGGTATCTCAGTAAGATAGAACACTCCCTTTTTAGTATGACATTTATCTAGCATAATTTCTATGTGACTATTCTTAGACACATCACATTTCTTAGAATAGTTATTCTTCTTTAAAGATATCACACTGCCTGTTATTGTCTTATAAATGAAGTATGCAGACAATGAAAGCTGCAAATCCAGTATAATTTTCTTTGGATGATGATTTGGTCTTAGCCATAAACCCCATACCCTTTTTTTTCTAATTTGGTCAAAAAGAAAAGACATTGCTTGTCCAGCACCATCTGACATGGGAAGTGACTCAGTTTGTCACCAGCTCTGGAATCCAGGCTTTACTAATGCCTGGGATTTGATTATGCTCACATGACTGGTTTCTGAGAGGAGCTGGTAAACTTCGTTTTGCTTCAGTTATTAGTTTTTAAGGCTATGAAAGGTCAGGATAAACCATCCATAAATGCAGCAGCGATTAAAACCTCACTTAGCTTATTGCACAGTATGTAATTGTACAACCTATGTCACATAGTAAAATCTGATTGATATAACTGCCTGGTGTTTCCTTTCATTTAAAGGAACAGGCATGCTCTACACATACTGTTACCTACAAGCACATCAGTGCTGTTTCTGTTTAGATAAAGCTGTGTATTAAAACAGGGGATATTTGAATATTAATTCTGTAGTGGTCTGTCACTCTGCTATTGCTAACTTCATCTTATAGTTCTATGAGGAAGAAGTAGAAGAGCAAATGCAGTAATAGTCTGTCTGATGGTGATATCCTGAAAAGGGGCTGATGGCGTTGCCTTTATGGCTTACAGGTTCTCCTATTTGTGAGCAAAGTTGAGAAATGTCATTCCAAGCATTTAGAGCTCCCATTTTCCTAAGAGCTCAGCTTTCAATTACTGCCAAAAAGTAGGAACCAATTTTCCAAAGAGGTCCATGTACTGAGTGCTTCTGACACAACGTTGGCGTGAACATGTGGCTATGATAATTGTGTTAGGAGCTATGCTGAATGGCTTTAGAAAAGCTGGGTGTACCCAGAGCACCCCGAGCTTTTACAGGTCTGCCACTGTGATACTCCTGTACCATCCCTTCCAAGGTACACATCATTACTGTAGGATTCATCACCTCTCTGTGCCCTGCGTGCTTCCATTAAAAACTAGCACTGTATTTGCTGTCCAAATGCCTGCTGGTGTAGCCTGCTCTCTCCCAGGTGAACTGGAATCTGGCTTCCCTGAAACTTGCATTGCTATGTAGATTATCACAGCCATAATCTTTCTCTTCTCTTTGTGTCTTTAGCAAGACAGTCTGCAAATACAGGATCTAAACACTGCAGAAAGAAATCTGCCTCTTTTGTTCCCTGGACTCCTGACTTCGTCTGCCACTCTGCCAAAGTTAGTTACCAGCATGGCAGCTGATAAATAAAGAACAGGCTGCTGTTTGCTCCACACTGTAAGTACCCTGTAGCTGACTGTACCCCTTGTTACCAAAGCCCCTCTCTTTTAATAAGTTCATTGAAATAGCTAGTAATGAGGCTGCTACTGAGTGGCCACCTTTTAAAAGTTCATTTCCATTGCTTGCTTTGAAGTCACCACTTCTGCTGCCAAAAAACACAGGGCAGGGTATGCCAGGGAAAGGAAGTCAAAAGGGAAGCTGTTAGCATTTCCAAAGGGGCTCTCAGCCAGCAGATAAACTGCTTTCCTTGTGGGGGGTCAAAGCAGAAAAGCAAATGTCAAACCCTATCTTATGATGTTAGTAAGTGGCTGGTGACTTGCAGGGCAGGGGAGTTTTGTGACTAATGTCTAGTTTAGTTTACTTTAAGCAGTATAATCCTCACAACGTGCCACCTTTTATTTAGTCTTCCCATGGAGATGTCTGCCTAAAGCACTCTTTCCTCTTTCCTCACAAGTATGTAACATGTCCGATGTCCTGTTTGGTCTGGAACAAGACCTTTTCTTCATCCCCACTCAAACCCAATGACCCAGCAGATCTCTACCTAAGCAGCTCAGAACGTGAGACAAATAGATACCTTAAAAGAGTGTGAATGTTCTTGCAAAGTCTTTTATATGTTAATTCTCCTATACTGCAGAGTAGGAGTACTGCCATCTTGGCCAAGAGGAGGGTGTCTACCTCCTACCTACGTTTGACTGGATTTACAAAAACATAGTCTTCTCGGTTTCAAAATCCCCTGCCCTGCAGGCCTTAGTTCACTAAACATGCTCAAAACACACCTACCACTCTGCTACAGAGAGCTGGCTCCATTCAAAACCACCTTTTGTGCAATATGCTGATGCTAGGAAACTTTGCAGCCAGGTAGGAAACAGTTATGGGGCTACTTGAAGAGCAAGCAAGAGAGAGCGCAACTCTGAGCAAGTGAGTAAGGCTGTCATATGGGAAAGGCTTCTGCCTTGGCCCTTGTCCTTTATGTTAGAAAGTCTCCAGAAAATTTAGGCAGCAGGAGCTGGAAATTCAACTCCCCCTCTTCTAACTAAGTGCTTACCCTAGCCCTAGGTGCTGGGCTTGGGTTTCCCCTGTCTTGTCCTCCTGTACCATGGCTTAATGACATAGAATCAACAGTGTGAAATATCCATGCTGCTTACCTTGCCCCTAAATTAACATCTTGGGCATTTAAACAGGATGGGGATTTAAGTCACAGAGGCATCCAAACCTCAGTTCTGGACTAGGTACTTCTGCTGGGCAAATTGCAACACCTTACACATCCCTCAGCTGGGCTTGCTAATGGCAACGCGCTGTTTTCCTGTAAATCCCATTTCTCGATGCATGAAGTGTAACACAGTGTAGAGATGTAAATTAGATTTTTTCTGCTCCATTCCTGAACCAGATACCTGAATTATGCATTGCATCATGAAGCCTAAGTTCCTTCCTTCAGTTTAACCCAAAGTTACTGTTTCGTACTCACTCTTTGCTGTCAGTCCCTCTTCATGAGTGCCAAGGTGAACAGCAGCAGTTCACAGAGGACTGGGGCAGTCACTGCTATGAAAAGGTAGTTCAGGTGAGTAGCCGATGGCAAAAAGCAGCAGAGCATCTTTGAACTACAGTTGGAGCCTGAAGAAAAGTCAGACCTGGAGTGGAAATGAAACCTGCAGCAGCGAAAGCACCACAGAAACAGAACCTACAAGAGCTAATTAAGGCTTAGGGGCCACAGAGAGATTTGGAGGGACAATGAGCATCTGGGGACAGGGTGTGTCAAAAAAAGGAGAACAAGAAAATCATCAATTATCAGGAAGGAACCTTGGCATGTTAGATCAATTGCAACTGTAGGATTTAATTCCCCTTGTCACAAAAACAATGAGGAAAACAGATGAGAATCCCTAATATTTTGGCAGCACCTGCTGTCTTCTGAAGAGGCAGATGCTGCCAAAATGTCAGCCTCTTATCCTCTTCCCTCTTTCCTTTTGTTTTTCTGATGGATTGAATTAAATTTGGGGCTTTACACAGAGTGCCTGTGCCAGGTCTTTCTGTTGACCATTTCATGCAGCTTGGGTTTGCAATCACATTTTTAACCTAACTGCCTATTGCATAACCTGGCAAATGTTTTTTTCTTCTACAACTGAGCTAAGGAACACATATGAACAACATTTCTGGGAGTGAAGTGCATACAGAGTTGAAGGACATGAGAAAGAGAGGTAGGCAGAATGTATGTGGCAGTAAACAATGTTTTTTACTGTCACCCCTCCCTGTCACAGTGTGGTGGTGGGGCCAGGATCTGTGTTTAATGGGAGCATGTGTGAGCCCCTTAGTTGCTGGATGTGGCCTTATATGACTCCCCCAGGGCCACACAAAGATCTGGGTCGGGGCTGATATTGGACAGAGGTTCCCCAAACCCCCTGAGCCGACCTCATTCTTCTGTGCTTGCTTCCCAGGCTTGAAAAGGATGACAAAAGCATGGGGACTACTCTTTCAGACTAATGTCATTGCTGAAAACTTGAGTTAGAAATTTCTCAAATCCATGTCTATAAACACTTCATATCAGGTTGCATTTATATGATGTATGGCAGTCAAAACCTTTTCTGGTTTCTCCTTTGAATGGGGAGTACTCAGCTGGAGTAGGTGAACAGGCTATAGTGCAATACTTAACCTAAAATACTCCTTTCTCTTGAGCTGGGCTAAGCCCCCAGAATGACCTTTTATGCAATTCAAACATTTTCTGAAGTTTGTATTTGCCTTAAAAGAAACTGGGAGGGGGGCATATGTGTCACTGTGATTTTTTAAAAAACAAAATAATTATTTTCTCTCATTCTGCAAAGAATAAGAAATTCCTTGTCCTATTTAGGTACAAAAGAATTCCCACAGACTTAATCTGAAGCACTGTGGTATCATTTGAAACAGTGGACTCTGGAGCAGGTGTAGTATTTGCACTAGGCTGCAAAATAAATAGGCATTTGAAACTGTGTTAAGATGTGAATTTCCCTAGTGCCTTGAGGGGCGTAATTTTTGCATTATGTGAACAGTTTGGATGAGAAGACCACGCAGTGAAGCTGAACAGCTGTATCCTGCCCACACATTGTGAAGCGAGGGATAGGCTAGGAGCCTGAGGGAATCCTTATAAGACACTCTGTCCCTGAAGTTGTTCAGCAAAGAAGTTGTGCAAAGATGTGCTGTCTAGAAACGGAGCTGGTGGGACTATTCCACCCCCTGCACCGCCCAATGTAGCATAAACACCAGCTTCTGTCTACATGAATTTGTTTATTTATTTTGACATAAAATACCGCCTGTTGCTTTGAAGTCTTGGGAGTGATGGGTTTCGGGCTTATTTTATATCCAGCTCTCATTTTATTGCTAAGGGCATAATGCCAGGCCAAGAGGCAGTAACAGGTTCCTGAAGCTGCGTGGTGACCCTGCGTCCCTCCTGTCCCTCCTTAAATGAGCTCAGGGGCTGCTGGGGCTGCTTGAGCCCTGCTCTACCAAACTGACATCTATAGACTCTTCCACTTGGTGGAGCATGTAGGAAATCTCATGAAAAGGGAAGCAAACTTTTAGCTCTCCTGGCACGTCTTAGGGCTTGGGATAGATTTGTCTCTATGTATCTGGTTGCTGATTTGGGTTTAAGGCTCTAAGTGGACCATAGCACGCTCCCTGTGAGTTTAGTTGTTTAACTGGAGAATTATTTTTAAACTAGGTGATAGATAAGCTTCCTGCCATTCGCAAGGGCTACTTCTCTGCGAATGAAACCACAGCAACAGCAACAACAACAACAAAAGACAAGATTTTCTGAATTATTTAGAGTTGCCAAAGGTGTTGCGATAGAAGCTAATTAAAAAAAAAAACCTATCTGCAATGCAATGCTATAAAAGAATAATAAAATTCAAATCTCATTTGTTCCACTTCACGTTCCTCGTATGCATAAACCTCTATAAAAGGCAGCATCTGTGTTCACATTGTATGCTGAAAAGATATCACACAACCACTAATTCAATTGACATTTTTAACTGTTCATTGTACCATATATTTCCATTTACTAGATTTTTTAAGTCCTTTTAAGTGCATCATGTATAGAACAGGATAAAATAAGATAGAGCCGTTTACTTCCATAATGAGATTGGCAGTAGGAACCGACAGAGCATTGAGCTGTCAATTTGAGCACCAGCCATACTTGCAGGATTTAAAATAGTATTTGAGGCTTTTATACCAGGCAGTGATTGTATTTATACTGTGCTAGTTATGTCGATTTGTGTCGCAAAGGAAAGCATGATGGAATATTATCTCATTTGAACCAAGAATTTGGAGAGCACTCATCTGTTATGATTTGAAATGAGATGTATTGTAATGTCAACAATGCCCACAACCAATTGTTAAATAATAACATTTTTCAGCTTCAGTGACAAAACTGAGACTTTCTTTTAATTTTCAGTGGCAGGTGCTCAAGGGTGGTTTTAATATGCCAAGATGCTTATCTAATGCAAAGGTGAGTTCTGGATTGCTTTTTACTGTTGCTTTTTTTTGGTGGGGTTTTTTTTTGGTTTTGTTTTGTTTTTCTGCTTATAGCTACAAGGCAACCTTTTCTTCTGGCTGTTGTTCCACATGGCAAATTCACAGTTAAATCAATAGAAATGATTGGTTTTTAGATCCATGGCAGAATTGGCTCCAAGCATACAAATGAAGCAGAAGAACAAAGTCACCTGAGCTGTCTTACAGGGGTGAGATACAAACACATAAGGCTCAGAAGTGGCCTCACTGTCTCCTTGGCTCTTTCTGTGCTGCCCCGAGGTGAAAGAAGGAAAGGCATCATGGAGATCAACAGTACCTGCAGCTCAGGGCCAGACCCAGGTTTTGCAACCTGGGGTGCCAGCACCAAACAAAAGCTTTTCAAAAAACCCCTTGGGAAAAGAAGGGGCTTTATAATACATGCAATTATTTTATGGGAGGGAAAAATGGTGAAACGTCTTTTGTGGTGAAAATGAAAGTGATTCTTTTTGTTTGTGTATTTACTTTTTTCTACTTATAAATCAGGGCAGATTTCCCAACTGCTACTTTTTAAAAGCCTTTTTCTTTTCCTCCAAAACAGGAGCAGGTTTAGAAAACAAACAACCAACCCAAAAAGTAAATTTGAAAGACATTCACACTGCTCTGCTTAAGCCTGAGGTGAACAGCATAAGTTTAGTGCGAAAATAAAAATACCTGACTGCGTCTCTGCGGTCCCAGGGGAGGGAAGAGCTTGTGTCCTATCTACCCATCTCTGCAGTGGGGAGCATCTGAGGCAGCTTCCTACACAACTGCCTTTTGAAGCACTGAACTTGCTCCGTGCTCCCTGCGTGGAGCCACAGGTTGCAGCCAGACCACCCACCAGCGCTATCGCACTGGTTATCATGCGGCTGCTTGAAAGAGCTGCGAGAAGAGCCAGCCCAGCTGCTCTCCAGTCGCCCACAGCCGGCCCCGTTAGAGAGGTCAATGGGGAGAAGAAATCACATGGTTTGCATGGGACAATGCTAGCAGCTGTCCCAGGGCAGCAGTGGGCTCTGCTTGGCAGTAACTCATCCAAAAACCAGCCTGGAGCTGGATGGGAGGGAGGAGAGGAGACTCCCACATGCTGCAAGGGGAAAGCTGAGGCTTGACAAGGAGCTGTGCAACCATAGCAAAGCACAGCTGTGACGTGTGAGGGAAGGCAGTCCCTCTGGTCCTCCCCGTGCTGGGGTCAGGACAGTCCTGCAGAGTAGACCTCGCTGCTTTAGGGAAGCTGTTGGAGCTGGTCATAAAACAACATCATGTCTCCAGACAAACTCTGCTCACTTCTGTTGGAGGATTGGTTGGCAGATCTGTACTGGGTCTCTTCTTTCTTGTAAGGGCTTTGGGAACAACCTTATGCTTTGCTGTCTGCCTGGCAGAACAGGTTTCTGCATCTATTACTGAACTTGAATTATATTAAATCTAATCTAGGTGATCCTAATAGCCTTTTCTGACCCTAGATTCTATGAAATGTATTAACCTCTGCTAGATGAAATAATATTCTGTGAATATTAATGAAATAATATCATAATGATTATTTCTTTAAATATTTTAATACCTAAAACTGGCAGTCTCTGACACTTTTATTCCATTTTATCTTTCCCAGAATAAAAAAATAGATATTCAATGTACAGAGAAAACCACCCTTAAGAATTTTTATCTCTCTCCCTTTCTCCTCTGCCTTCCTGGGACTCACCAACTCACCTGGCCATGATTTTTGATAGCTGTTTGATTTTTTAGCTACCACTGCAGGCCTTCAGATATTCTTGTGCATAAACTAGCTTCCCAGCCAGTTACTTAACTTCTCGTGGTTATTTTTGGGAGAAGGTGAATTGCTTCTTTCCAAAGCTGCAGCTGTTCGCCAAAACATATTGCATTAAATTTACTTAGCACAAAGCCATTACTACTGTCCTTGGCAAGGCTCTTTCCTGCTAAATCAATTGCATTTGCCTTGTACAGTGAAACCATGAGGAATGAGCAAGCACATTTGCAATTCCCACCACCAGTGAAACCACCGCAAGGTAAACACACATAAGCGTACACAAACACACACACATACACACCCCACTTCTTGCCAAAATAAACGAAGCTGGTCCTAAGACGAATATAAAATCAGACTCAAAACAGTATTATCTTCATTAATTCTGTCCCTTGCTTACTGGGATTTGCTGGTCTATGGCAGACCCGGACACAGTTGATCTGAAGCCACAGGAAAGGCTGAGCTCATATTTTCACATTCCAGCAAGAAGCTGGAAATAAGTAAAATCTTGTCTGAAAACCTGGTTTTGTGGTCCTTCCATCTTAGTTTTAGCAATCTTTAGAGATCTGAATGACTGCCCTGGCATAAGTAGTCCACATTTTGGGGTGCTTTTTTGATCTTCCCACTGTTGTAAGTGATGCACTTTGGCACCTCAGCTCAAGCTGATCAGAGGACAACCAGCAATTCTTAAGGTTTTGAAACCTGTTTTCTTTCCACATTAGAGCAAAAAAAAAAGAAAACAGGAGTTGGAGGAGGGCTGTGAATATGTCTGAATGACCTGAAGGGATCAGGTGAAGGAAAGGAAAGTGGATGGGAGGGAAGAGCTCCTGGAGTCCGGGCCCATGTTCTGCCCTGCCAAAGGCAGGTGGCCCCACATTTGGTCCTGGAGGAGAAACCCTCACCCTGGGCATGCTGGTACCTGCCTTGCTGACAAGCAGTCAGTCCCCTCTGGATTTGACCACTTACTGAGGGATGTTTTGGTGATAACATTTTACTGAACACATTTCCTGTAGTGTGTGTGGTGGATGCTACTATGAAACCTGGATAGCTTGCTACTTCTTTTTTTTCCTTTCTTTCTGTGTTCTTCAATTTTCTGCAGTCCTGAGTGATACAGTGTCATGCAGAACTCAGTGATGAATTTTTTTGGAAGCCGTTACAATGATACAACACTCACCAGAGGATGACAAGTGCTTTAATTTCACTCTTTCTCTTGGAAACGTAGTGGTTTTGGTTTGGGTTTTTTTGTTTTTTTTTTTTCCTTAAGTCACTCATAGCACTCTATGGTGTTGTATTCATGTGAAGCTAACACACACAGTTATACATTGTTTACACATGTAATGAATGCTTTTGTGTTCCATGAAAAGTAAAATTGCTTCAATAGGGGTGATAAAAAAATGCGTTTCCTCCTTTCTTCAAATTCCCCTCATGCTGGTGGCTCACCTGTAACTGGACACCACAGGTTCTGATACCCTCAGACAGGGTATCAGAGTTCTTTGAACTCTTCTCCTCTATCTTGTGTTTTAGTTGGAGTTTTAGCCTGTGAGTTGGAGAGCAAGAGGAGGATGGGACGACTTCTCAACTGAAAGATTTGGTCATGTTTGGGAAGAGAGGGACCTTCCTGCAGGGAGAGTTGAGGCCAAGTGCTGTGCATGGATGCAAGTATTTCATCCAGAATCAAGCAAAGATCCTTCCAAAGGGTCTTTCCTTTCCATTCCTGCCCCAAACATTTCTTTCTGGTCCCCACAGATGAATCCTCTCCACCCCTTGCAAAATCCTGTCTTTTGTATTCCTCTTCTTCAGTGCCTAAATCTCATTGTCCATTTTCAGAGGAAGTCTAGATGTTGAACATGAATTGGGTAGGTGACTAAATACTTAAATGTGCTTTGTTTCCCACTGTGTTCTGTTCAGTTTCTCATCTGTAGCTCAGCAGGCTGGGCTGGGGGCGGAGTGGTGGGAGGGAGCAGGTCTCTCTCTCTGGCCAGGACAGCTGCACTTACCCCTTTTGGTGAATGAAGCCAAACAAAATAAGACCAAGAGGATGTGATTGTCATGTTCCTAACTGTAACCTGCAAGCACAACAGTTGACTGATCTCAAATTATTTAGAGTACAGTTATATGTCCCTCCAGCAATCTAGAGTCTGAAGAAAATCATTAGTTATAACCAGATAAAGCAGCGAGCAGATTATCTTTTGACAAAAAATGATTTCATGCTTTTTTGAAACAAAACAGAAAAAAAAGTGAAAACAGAAGAAGGAAGAACAAAACTGCTGAGTTAAGACTGAGGAAATGCTGTAAAGTAAAATAAAAATATATGGATGCAAAGCACTGGTTACCAGCAGACTTGATGAGGCCAGTATTACTTGGTTTTGGGGGCTGCATGTCAGCTAAGCTTTTCCAGATGTCAGGGAGTTCCCGTGCTTGGTGTGCACTGAAGGCAGACTGGGCTCAAGGCAAGGGATATGCAGAAGCAAATGCAGAGGTTTAGGGTTGGACCCTTTTTTTTTTGTAGCTCTCATCACCTGTTGGTGGCAGATAGACCAGGGATGGATTTACTGGAGCTGCCCCATGAGCTAGTGTGGTGTGAGCCTTATGTCCCAGGAGGGAAAAGCCCCCAGCACCAGGCTAGTGGTGTCCTGTTGTCAGGAGCAAACCAAGCCAAGGCAAGGTCAGACTTTGCCCAAGATGACTGCTCTTTTCTGCTGCACCTTGGCCTTAGGCTTGGGGGAGTTTAGGTCTAGCAGGTGACCAAGGGGGAAGAGGTTGGCTGTTTGCTGAGAAAACTTTTGAAAGCTGGAAGTCAAAACGTGACAGCAAAACTCCTGTTATTCCTGCCAGACTTGTGGTTTCTGAGTGACTTAATGTCCCATCAAGCCCTTTTCAGTCCAGCTCAAAATAGCACAGGCAAGTCAGCTAATAGTTTTGATAACAGCAATTTTCAAAGCCTCAGCCACAATACAATCTGAGGGCCTGATCCAGAGATAATTGAAGTGTTTCCCTGTATTGAATCCAAGCCTAAAATGGCAGAGCCAGAGAGGGAAAAATTCACTCCACAGAAGTGAATAAAAACATACTTGAAAATGAATTCTGGAGGCAGCTCATCCTGGCTGCCTTCGTGCGACCAGCAGCTTTTCACTCCTGTTGACAATGTGGCTGCAGGTGTCAAGCGTGCCGAGGCTGAGCATTATTATGGGAAGAGAGACTTTCTCAAAGCTGCATCGTTTTCTTGTCAGAGGTGAGCATCAGCAGCGGCTTTGTGCTTCAGGCGCATTCACGCAGCCCTGTTACACTGACAGGTTTGAGCGAAGTGGAGCTGGTGCTCTGAGAGCAGAAATCTATTTTGTGCCTCTTTCAAAATTCCTGCCCCCTTTGCCAGTTTGCTTGATTAATGGGTTTTCTCCCCTACCACCAGGAGCCGGTACAGTAGAGAGCAAACTTTGGGATTGCTGTATAACGCACACAGATTACCTGTTTGCTTTTCCCACCAGGCTCAGAAAGTTGATTAATTTTAGATGGACTAAGGCTGATTCAAAGCCTGCTGAAATCTGTAATAAATCACTAAAATGAAAAAATAATTCCACTTACAACAGTGGCAAAATGTCCTTTAACATCTGTAGATGGGCCAAAATTTCACTTCAAGTACATGGATGCTGAACCACAGTTGATAAGGAAAAAAATTCATTAGCAGTTAAAAAACACACCAAGGTGGGTGAAAACCCACCATAGAGATTTTGTGAAAATATGAAGCAGATGTCATTTGTTCCTGCATTTTATTTCTACTCTTTACACAGGACATTTTCTTGTTTACTTGGCACGAGAAAGAATCCCAGTGTATTTTATGACCTGGAGAGTTAAGTTTGTATATCATCATCCTGGAAGTACCCAATTTTAGTGTGCTATAGAAAACATTCAATGCAGCCGTTACGTTTCTGCAACCCTAACGAGTTCTTTGCTCCCAGCATAAAAGGAGTTTGCAATATTAAAGATGCAGTTCGTAAGCAGGCTGAGGTGTGTGTGCATGTGTGTGAAGGGATGCCTTTCTCCCATTTGCACTTCCATTTATGCAGCAGATGATGAGTCACATTATATAATTACATAGATAGAAAGTTATTTGATGTTTAATTTCGCCTAGACAAATGTTAGTTGCTTCCTAAGCAGTATTTTCTCCCTATCAGTTTCTTCCTAATAGCTGTGGATTTTTAATTACTGATAATTAGTATTTACATAGAGCCTTTAGCAAACAATTCCTGAAGTACTTGTAGTAATTACATATGTAAATTGTTATGAAAGAAAAATGTTTGTAGCTTAACGAAAGCAAAGCTGGGGAAGTAGGCAGTAAGCAGAGGTCAAGTTTTAATGTTTAAAAATGAGGCAGAGGTAGAACAAAGTCCTGTGTTTTTCTACACTGTCAGATGAAACAGAACTGAACAATCAGGAATTTCTGTGTGACAGGTTTTTTTGATAAGGATAGAAGTGAGGACAAGTTCTGTTGATTCTGATTTATTGATGCTGACAGAAACAGCTGAAAAATATTTATGAGATGCCTTTTCTTACATGGACTTAGCGGTCATATAGAAGGGTTGAAGGAAATGTCTTGCTGAGACATTGGACTCTGTGATACTGTCAGAGTGCAGAGGGATTTATAAAATAAGACACAGATGAAACAGAACTGAAGAATTTCTGCTGATCTCTGGGTTAAGAGTCCCTGTGCAATGCTGAGCTCCCAAAGTCCTCTCCGATTCTGGACAGGACTGAGCATCAGAAATATCCATCACAATCACAGTTCAGAGGGATAAAGGGAAAGAACAGACTTACAGCATGTGTGTGGAAAGAGACAGAGCCCCCTTTCTGCACAGACTGCATAATTCCTGCCTATCACATCTAGCTCTTGCTTCAGCCGCGTCTCTAAGACTCAGACCCACAACGGTGTCTGTGACCCCTAAATCTCTGCATGCCTCTTGGAACTGAGATTGTTGCTGTTACCGAGCTCTTCTGTGCTCCCACAAGAAGCCTATTTTTTTAAAAAAAATTCTTTTAATGTTAGACAGGGAAATTAGGATTCGTTACTTATTACAGAGATAAAAGCTCAAGTTTTTTCTCCCTGTGCATGTCTTAGGAACCTGCTGAGTTGATCAGCTCTGCCATCTGATGAGCACTCTGCAGCTACATGAGGAGTAGATGAATTAAAGGCTTTGTCTGCTGCTTGCTCTTACTCTCTCTTCTTAGCATACTACAAGTCCATCAGGGACAAGCAAATATGAGCCCAGCCCAGGTCTCCCCAGTCACATTTGCCTTATCAACAACTGCCCAGGAGCTACCCATGTGGCCCTCCCTAGATCATATATTCCATTAGTATAAATTATTAAAATGAAATATTTTACAAGTGGCTACAGACCTATTCTAAATTAATCCTTTTATTCCATTATGAGGCAATAAACCTTCACATTTCTGAAAGCTCTTGTCAGCCATGCTGCTTCACTCAGGAATAAATATATTCAAAGGCTGGGAGGCTCTTCCTCTATCCTACTACATTCATATTAATCAGGCTTGCCAGCGTGTGACTCTGCAGATAGTAATCATCAGATATGTCTTCCTGGAGAAATTCAGTTTACAACCCCACAGGCAGCACAGATCACGTTAGGCTCAAGCCCTGGTCTTATCCAAGGAGGTTTAAGTGCTCTGGCAGTGCAAGCTGGACCTGTAGCTGAACTGTGGCTTAACTTCACAGAAAATAATTTGCTGTTGCCTGATTGGTGCCTGTTACCTCTGTAGTGGGAGCTGGTTAATCCCAAAGGCATGCCAAGCTTTCCAAAGCTGCAATCAGGGACGAGCTAATTTCCCTCTGGCAAAAGTGTGGCAGGCAGAGGCTGAGGACTGAGCTAATTTTATTCAGAAGGAAAAATTGTGGGTGATCAGAAATCTGGCATTTCTTAATGTTTGAGTGCCATCTAAATTAGTTTTCTTTAGCACAGTTCTGAGTATATGTCACTGTACATATTTATTCCAGCTTTTTTAAGCAATGGAAGAATATCACTGGTAACAATGTGAATATAGTGAGCTAATGAACTTTGATGAAGTATGGTCTGGATGATTCTAATTTTTTCTGTCAAGTGTAAAAGAAGATCAGGAAGACTGATGAGCTTAGCTGGGTGGACTGAACCCTTTATTCGTGCTTGCAGAACCACTCATCTCCCCTTTGCCTGGAATTTGGCTCCTATCATCTCAGGGCTACGGTGAGACATCTCTGTGGAACTGGGATTCAGGATACAGTTCAAAACAGCCCCCACCTTCCTTGGTCAAAATCCCTAACCAATTTGCTTGACATCATGATTTCTGAGTATTCTGGGAAAAAAAAAAATCAACCTCTTACAGTTCTGTTACTGTGCACACCTAGGTGTGTCACAGCTTGGATGAGATGAAAATTTGGGCACTTGCCTCCTACTCAATGAATTGTTAGATGATACAAGCTGACTACTCCAGGCTCACGAGTTGCTGTGAGGCTGTAACCCAAGCCATAACCAAGCCATATCGTGTCACATGGTGGAGTTTTGCTGATGAGAGTGTGGATATGAATTGACTGCATTTGTTGCTGGAGTACATCAACCTGCTTAAACGTCTGCCTGCAGGCTGTGCTGTTCATTTATTTCCCTCCTACCCACTTTACAAGCTGTGTGTGGTGGATGGGGAGCAGCTAGAAGAGACCTGGAAGTCTTATTTGCAGACTTGAGATAATAAAGCTGTGGAAAGAGCGTACGAAATTATCAATTTCTTTCCTCTGTTTTTGTTTTTTTTCCTCAGCCCACGAAGGGCTGGTGGTCAGACCGCACACAGCTCAGCTTTGCCACCCAAAGCACTGTCTCTGATTCTCCTACTCTGTCACTAGTACCACCACATAATGTAGTTTTTATCTTTCTGCACCAGGGATCAGTGAAGAACCTGGGGCCCTGATTTCCAAAGCTAACTAATGATAAAGAGTGTCTTAATTTGGTGTCTAAAAGTGTGGAGAAAACATAAAGAGGAACTTGCCTCAGAAAATGCTGAGTAGAAGGGTAACCCTCAGAAGAAGTGAGGAGCACCGTGAATACCTTGTCAATGTGCATCATGTCATTCCTGATGTATAAGATGATTTTATTGATTTAAACAGAATGAATCTATTGGTCATTTTCACCTTTGTCCCACCAGTTATTTACTGCAATTTGTCAGCTGCTAGCAAAATAAAGGCATATGCAAACAAGTAATGCTCAGTGGCCTCTTGTCAGCCTGTCATCCTAGAATGGCTGTTCATCTTACTGCACTTTACCGCTCTGTGGCGAAATGAAAATATTCCTGCACCTAACACCTTATACAAACAGTACATCCCAAAATGGAGAACAAGTTCTTCATTCCTATGAAGTGTGCCTTAGACTCTTGCTGACCTAATTTTTAGAGACTATGATATGTTTTTAATGTAACACCTGATGTCAAAAGAGAGTACATAAAGGGTTTCTTCATTAACAAACACTTATTTCTCTTTCCTTTCATCAGGTTCCTGCTCTTGGGGCTCTCTTCATCATAAATTTTCTCCATTCAGCCTACTCAGCTTCCAAGCCGTGACAGTATTTCTTTTTCTCCGATTAAAGTATTGATAATCAAATCAGCATTTAGATAATAAGGCACTCAATGTTCTGAGCAATTTTAGACAGCTGAGGCAGATTTTTCAGCCATGAGCTATGATTCCTTTCTGTAACAAACAATACATCTGGGTTTGAATTAAAATGACACCTGTCTTTGGTGTGGAGTGGGAAAGTAGGCAGCCAGCTCACTGAGATCTCTTCCCATGGAAGGAAAGCAAGGTATTCTTTCCTAAAGAGGATTTCATGGGGGAAAAAAAAAAAAAAAACAACACAAAAAAACAAATAGGAGGGAAAAACTTTGTATGAAAGGGTGTTGGTGGTACATTCGATCATTTTCCATGAATAGTTGGTGTCTTGTCATATTTACTGACAAGTGAAACTTAAATGCATGTTGGCTATTGAAGAGTAATCAACTGAGTAGTGCAGCCTCTTTATACTGAGGCCTATAAATCTTACTATGTGCCATTATTGGTGTAAATGGAACAGATGTATTGATTATTTGCACCTTTGTTCCTACTGGCATATTTACTGCAGTCAGCTGTCTGCTGGCAAAAAAATGTATGTGATAAATTAAGATTATGGTACCATTCTATCTAGCAAGTGATTGCTTCTGTAGAAAGCAGAAATAACCATGATAGCTGTAAACAGATTATTATGGATGAGTCAAAATTACATTTAACTCATTTTTACTAGTCTGACAATAAAAAACTTCATGGAGAAGAATTATTCCCCAATAGGACTATTTTATTCCTGATAAGACAGACATCACCAATTAGTGTTTACTAGGATATTTTTTCCTCCTTAAAAAACAACAACAAAAAGTTCTGAAATGGTTTTAAACAGAGTTAGGATACAGGGCTTAAGAAAGTCTTAAATAAGGTCGAATTAAAATGAATTTACAGCAATCCATTTTACTAGCTGAAATATCACATACATATATATATGTATCTATGTCTGTGTGTAATTATGAATGAAAAATGAATGTTAGATTACCCATAGGTATATGCATATCAATTATCAGGATGCTCCTTACTTGATATACTGCATGTGTATGACAGATTGGAAGCAGAATGACTGTGGAGCTGAAGGCTTCCCACCAGCATATGAGAAACTAAATTTGCAGCTCTAGGTTGGGGCAGATGATCTTGCCTCTTCGGCCAAGGGAGAAATTGGAAAGATAAAGTGGTGAAGCAGTGATGGAGGGCTATGGAGAACCTCTAATGATATTTATCTAAGGGTATTACAGTTTTTGTGGGTGTTGAGAGAGTGAGGAGAGGAGCTGGTGTCTATCGCCTCTTGAATCCTGAAGCAGTGGCTGCACCACACTCAGGGGCAGCCTGGCCCCACAGCTGCTTTGCTGCCTCCAGCACTGACATACCTCCAGCTCACTTGGCCTCTTCCTACAACTAGTTCAGGTGCAGGAAACCTGTCAGCTTTTCATCTGTACAACTGCTTCTGGCATTTCTAACTGCTTACACAATTTCATACAGACCAAACATTTAGAACAAATCTACTATTGTATACATTCTTCTTTTTGTGACTCTCAATCCTGAATTTATCTGAAATATTCTGAGTGATACTATCAGACCTTCCAGGATCAGAAATGAGACTGTTGGCAGAGAAGGTTCCCAACAGTGAGACATAAACTGCTTGTTCTTCTGGCCTTGGGAGGATTCACCTGTAAGGTGGTCATGGTTGGAGCAGCTAGTGTTATGTACAAAGAAAGTCTGCAGAGCAGTAAAGTAGAAATATATAAACCTCACCAAACTAATACAACAAAATCAAAATTGCACTTCTGAATGAAGCCATACACTTGCCAAAAGCTGGTACTTGGGAAGGAAGAGGGAGAGGGAACAGATATTCTCCATCCCGTCCCAGTGAACTGGAATTGCTCACACGTGGCATTCCCATCTGGGCACAATTAACCTAAACAAACCTGACAGATGTGGGGTGGCACCAGGTGACCACCACCAGCACCTGTAGTGCTGATATTAGAGAGAGAGACAGAATGGAAAATCTAATGGGTAAATCTAATCTGAATACCAGGTTACAGTTTTGAAACAGACTTTGAAATAATCTAAAAGGAAGATGTTAAAGAAAAATGAAATAATAATGCACTTTGATTTTATCATAAAAAGTAGCTCATATCAGACTAGCCAGTGGCTTTCTCTAGTAAGATGATGATATTGTAGGAATGCTATAACCTTTTCTATCCAGAATCAGGGAAGATACGAATTGCACCATCATGTGGGAACTATGAATAAAATGGATATGATGGGGATACACAGAGAAAACCTCTGGTAGGCAAGGACCTGGCTTCCAAGGCGATGGCAACAGATAGGGTTAAAGGGGAAATATTAGGCTGAAGAGAGGTCATTAGCAGAGTTCCTCAAGGATAAGGTCTGGCACTTATTCTATTCACTATTTTCATTAATGAGCTTAGCAGGACTATTAGGAAATTAACTAATATCAAATGCAACTTAGTGATGACAAGGTGCTAGGAGGCACTGTTAATGGAGAGAAGGCACACAGAAACTAGGCTGACCTGAGAATTACATTCAAGAGCTTGAAATCAGGGTTGCGCATGAGGGAATAATAATTCTGCTACACTTTAGGAACTCATAATGACTGTGCAGAGAAAAAAAAAGACTGCAGAATATTGCCATAATGTGGCAGTAGGGTGGCAAAATCCACTCTCATG
Source organism: Podargus strigoides (assembly GCA_028020825.1). NCBI lineage: Eukaryota > Metazoa > Chordata > Aves > Caprimulgiformes > Podargidae > Podargus > Podargus strigoides. The sequence continues at coordinate 9,757,006 of CM051624.1, read as the reverse complement.
ATATAAGGACCGAAGTACTTCTAGCAGTGAGAGGGAAGCATAAGCAGAGCTGTGTAAAGCTCTTGTACCTTGCTGGAGTACACTGTATGGTCACCATAAGGAGAGATGGTTTATGACTTCAATAGGTACAGGGAAAGGCAAACGCAGGACTGGGAAAAGAAGGACTTACTTTGTAAGAGGAGATCAAAAATCTTGGATTGTTTAGCCTAGTGTCCTGGTTTCCCAGGAACAGAACCATGGGCCAGCCATACAGGCAGGCCACAAGTAGCCCCAAGTCAGCTGGGAGATTCAGTCCAGGCAGCTGCCCCAAGGTGACTCACAGGTGTATCCCATAGCACTTAATCTGCTCATTATAAAAGGAGGGAGTTCAGAGGTGGTGGTGTTCTTCTTCCTGGGACTCTCTCTTCTTGACTTTCTGCTCCCGATCCTGAGGCTGAGTATAACCCTGTATATTTTTATGTTGGTGATTGTACTACTTTTGTTATTTTGTTAAATATGTTTCTAGTTCAACTCATGGGGCTTCTCCTTTTTTTTCCCCTGATTTTCTTTCTCAACTGGGGAGGGGTCATTGGGTGGTAGAACAACTGCTACAGTTTAGCCACAGATACAGGCTAAATGTAGACAGTGGCACAAAGAATGGTGATGACTGCTGTGTTGATATATTTATGGGCCCAGCATGAGGAAGGAAAATATATTTTCAAGGTGAAGAACCTTCTTGATATAAGCCATCTGGGAACATACTTATTTTGGGATGAGAAGACAGCATCTGACCAACTCAGCAATCAGATTCTAAAACAATTTTTTGATTACAGATAGAGGAGAGAGAAAACCTAAGCTGAGATTTGCATGGTTTTGAAAGGGAGCATGTGATGTGGCATAGGTGGGGAATGGGTCCCTGAGGACCCTTTCTAGTGTGCCTGTCTGTCTGTGCTTTGCCAGCTCTGTATGTAAAAGGAATGTATTGTGTTCCAGCAGTCACGCTTCAGGAATACCATATTTAATGTATCAAATCAAGAAATTGCTTGCCTTGAAAATTATTTTAAGCAAAGAACTAGATATGCTTTCAAGTTTTTTCCGTAGGAAAATGGGTCTTGAAAGACCATTCTCTTCAAAATGTACCTTGGACAGAGCAAGGGAAGAACACCTATGGCAGCTGAATGGTGCCCCTTCTCTGAACTCCTGCTATTGCTAGAAGAAGCAATGAATACAGGCTTCCTAAGCTAAATCTAGTCCCTCTTTTCTGTTAAGAGAGAAGAGTATACCATAAGCTAAAGCAGCTTTGAAATTCTTCTAACTCCCCTGAAAACCAGGAAGCTGCTTTAAAATAGGGGAATTCTGTTGCAGCATTTAATCTTTCCCCACGGAATGCTATTAAAATGGGGTCTATGGACACCATGAGCAATTGAAGAGTTTGGAGATGTTTGTTTGCAGTTGCATGCACATCACAAGTTAAGTAAAAGGGATCCTCTCCACTGCCTCTGTAACTGTAAACTCTCAACATTGGCTTCTACTTTGGTTCTTTAGTAGTAACAGCTATGAATATTGCAAGTGTCTCTATTTAGACATACGTTGGTGGGTTAACTTGACTCAGGAGGAGGTAAAGACCACATGTCCGAGCAGATTTCCTTGGTGTACTGTCCAGGAATAAAACCAGAAAAGTGTCAGACATGTAAAGAATGCCAGGATGCTGCTAATACCACTCACACAAAGCAAACCAGCTGTTAAGAACTGAGAAAAAAAAAAACAGGCAAAAGTAATAGAAATGTTATCTGTTCCCTACCAGCCAGAAATCCCAATGTGCATGAGCCTAACAAAGTGAAAAATGTAAACCACATTATCAGTCACATTTAGAAATTATGATGATCCTCTTTCAATCAACTGTGCAGCCAGCCAAGTTCTGACAGCTCTGGCTAGTTAGCCTGAAACAGTTAGCTAGGCTGAATCACTTGTCATAATTATACATTACTTACTCAGTAAACAGATATGTGTGAGGTGAGGCTGGTAGCACAGTCTATTAAGGTTGCCTGGCACTTCCTCCTGTTAGACCCTGTTTTTGGATACTCACAACTTTGCCAGCGTTTAAGCTTTCCTATGGAAATTTCCCAGACCAGGAGTTTCACATACAGATCGCGTGGGGAAAAAAAAAACCAACCAAACAAAAGTAGTCTCTGCATATGAATTTAGAGCATTGCTCAGAAAGGTGCAGCTTTCCCACTTGTACTGGAGCCAGAGCTCTGTGGTGGGCACATGGCAAGGCTGTGGTGTTGTAGTAGGGTGCAGCAGTATCTATAAGGAGAGATTAGGAAGCTTCAGCATGTCCCATAGTGTGTTGTGCTCCCTAATGACTTCATTTTTGTGTTATCTAGAAGAACTGTTATTAGGATGAGTAGTTTAATGGTTAAAAATGGCTTTGAGATCCTAAGATGTGGAAAAATGCAGGGAAGGAGAGAATAAGTAAGGGTAGAAGGAAAGGGGTGTCTAGCTTTAGCACCAGGAGTGTGCCACGGCAGAGGCACATGTAATACAGATGTGCTGGGGTGGTTGTGCAACCTCTCCTTTCCTATTGGCACCTCAGAGGATCCCAGTCTGAATGTGATGACTGAAATTATTAGGAAAGAGTTTGCTACCTTGATTCAGGAAGCTCCCTGTTTGCTTGTGTAGAAAGGACCACAGGCTTCCAGTTTGAACTCTAAGCAAAGCACACACGCAAAAACTCACTGGGATCTGCAGGCAGTTAAAAGCATGCTCTGCATTTAATGCTTTGTTTCCTTTTTTTTTGTGGATCCTTTTTGTGGATCCTAAGCATTACTGTTGTATGATGATAAATGTTTGAATGATACTATAAATATTGATCTGGAAGGAAGCTGATAAAAATGAAGCATTGTTAAGAGCATGTCACAGGTTTCAGAGTGAATATATTGACTGATGTGCTTCATAGATTCAAATTACTGATATTCACTGGTTAGTTTTCAGGGATTTGTAATCATATCTTCAAAGCAAAACAAATCAATTTGATACATAAGACTTCTAGGAGAAAAATCACAAGGATACATTGGAACAAAACACATAAGCCCATGTAAAATTTTTCAGACTCACAATTATGTTTAAGACGGACAATAATACAACATATCTGTTCTTGGGACCATTGTACCTCTGTGATGGAAAAACTAGACATGTTTTAACTTTTTCTGACCAAGTCCTTGATGAGATATCCCCTGAAAAGGGAAAAAAAAAATTCTTGGCCAGAAAGCAAACAAAAAAGAGACCGGAGCTTGAAGAAAAAATTGAAAGAAAATGGGTAAAAACATCAGAGATCACAGTGCTGAGAAAGATGGAAATAAATAAGAAACTGTCTTGCCCAAACTCCTTGAGCTCTTTGAGAAGCATTTCTTGCAATCCACACTGAAAATAAGCAAAATGATTCCATAGGGTTGGTCTCCAGGTGTCCTGATTGATCATTTGTACCTACAAAGCAAATAGCATTAGTTTGCTATTTCTTTGGGTACCAGACTGCAGACAAGGTGTCTGAAGATGAAAAATCATGGCTGCAAAAAACAAGACTGCTCAGCTGAAAAACTGTGCCTTTACAATATTGGAATATTAAATGCTCTTTACAGAATCACAGAATAGCCTTGGTTGGAAAAGACCTCTAAGATCATCAAGTCCAACCCAGCACTGCCAAGCCACCACTACCCCATGTCCCTCAACACCTCATCTACATGTCTCTTAAATACCTCCAGGGATGGGGACTCCACCACTGCCCTGGGGAGCCTGTTGCTTGATAACCCTTTATATTTTTCTAACCATAAGATGCAACAGATACATTAATGTCCAATTTGGCCCCAACCTGTGACTTTCAAAGACCTGGGTCATCTATGTAAGGGCACATATACCTCATTAAGAAAATTCACTTCTCAGACTTCCTGTTGAATGGGAATACCTGAGTTGCTATCAGTACATGTCCTTTGGGTGGAGTGAGTAGGAGTAGTGTGAATGAGCTACTCAGTCCTTTTTAATTTGGAGTACTGTGCAGCAGCTATCTTGACTGGGAAAGACATGACTTCCTTGAAGACAGGTTTTTATCAGTTTCATTGTTGAATAAAATTACAATTTTGCCGTAAGGAAAGGCCTTCTGGACTTCATGCTTACAATGCAATTCTGACTAACTACAAGCACAGTGAAAAGTTTGGATTTTTGTTTGGGATACATGATGTATGTGAAATTTGCTTGGTTTTGCCATTATCCCTTAGCTGTGTGAGAACAATGTCACTGGGTGGGTTTTACTGCGTTGCTATGTTGTGATTCCCAGTGTAATGATACCTGGGTATCTTTCTCAGGGTATAGTTCTCATGGTATTTCTGTGCAAAATAACTATCTAGCTGTCCATTCATTTCTGTGAGTCCTCCTGTTTTATGGCAGCTAACTGTTCATATACTTTAAGAGCAAAACTGGTGTTGGTTACAGAAAAAAAGGCAGTGTTTTTCTAAATGGTGGTTGAACCTTCCAGCAGCTGTTGCTGTGCTTGAAAGAGCAGCCTGGGTAGGTGTGTATCTGGGCACACACAGGCTGTCTCTGTTCATTGTGTCTCTATTCACAGTTATCTCACCTCCAAGCCCTCTGTCTCTTTTTATTTCCTGCTATATTATGGGAAAAGCAAGAGCTGCCCATCTGGTTCACTTTCTGGTGGGATTAAGGAGCCCTTTTCAGGTGCTCCCTGTCCCAGTTGAGAGACTGAGCCATTGCTAGGAATCCTGTCATGTCCTTTGCTCTCCTCCTCTGCCAGTGAAACGCCAAAACATCTTCTAAAAGTGCTGCATTATGTATATTTTTGCAAGTATATTTAATTAAATTTTAATTAAGAGTTAAAACATATTTATTTTTGGAATTTTGGGAAAAAAAGCATCATTTCCCATTATTGGGAAGACTCAGTCCCTCCTTCCAGCATCCGTCCCTTACTCTAGTATCTGAAAAGAGAATAGCAATTTACTAGCTACTGGATAATTATAACTTGAACAATATGTTGTCAGCATGGGCGTAGCTTTACTTTTATCCATGCATCTCTGTAGCAGGTCAGTACAGATTAGTTTCCTACATAAGCCTAGAGAGATTCAAGTTAATTGGATCACTCATGCAATTGGTTCTTCTCTCTTGATAAAGCTGTCTCTGAATATGTTAACGGCATTCATTGAGGGCAAAGCTAAAGAATCTATGAAGTGTAGCATATGTTGATGGATGTCTCAGAAATCTATGCTCACATTTGAAAGCATGTTTTCACATAAACACAATGTTTATATTTCCCACAGCTTGTTTCATTGTATCTAAAATAGTAACTTTTATTTATGCTATATCCAACACAAGAAAAAATAGCAAAAAGGAGAAGAGTTTGTGGTTATGGCTTATGAAAGGAGTAATCAGAATAAACTGGCAACCTCATTATATGAAATATGAAAGCCTCATTACTTGGGATTCTTAAAACTAGATTAGTTAAAACCATAAAAACTATTCCTGTTGGAAATTATTCTGCCCTAGTGGAGAGATGAACTAGTTGACTGAAGAGGCTGTTTTGATCTCTGCCTTCCATAGTTCTATAAAAATAGCATGTCAACTCATTTATACATTTTCCATTCCTGACAAGTGTCTGTGATTCTCTGATTCTGTGTATCTGCTTTCCTTCAGCCACAGGAAGCCTAAATCAGCTGGTTTTCCTAACTGTTTAATTAACTATCATGGAACTTGGAGCCAAACCAATGCTAGCTGATACGAAGAATAGAGACTGTGGCAAGGAAAAGAGGAAGATTAGCTATTTAAATGACAATAGAGAATGACGAAGAGGAATGCTGACAGGACTATGACTTGATTAAGATGGAGCTTTTCGTTAATTTTCATAGAGCAACTGTAATTGTTACAAAAACTATATTCAGCAGTTTTCCATCATTTTAATTCCATTTCAAATGGGTTTAATTTAATTTACCCAATGACTAATTTTTGGCCTTGAACAAGTTAATGAGTAGTCCAGTTTTTCCAGAGAAAAGTGGTTCTAGCCCCTGAGACATGGACTGACATTCATTTGTATGTTTGAAAGCACGTATGTTCCACGTATAATTTCATACTTTTCTATACATTTACTTCGAAAAACTCTGGCTGCCCGTTTAGGTCAAGATTATTGGAAAACATTATAATTTCAATTTTGTGTTATAGCTTCCTATTGGTGTTGATTGTTTCTCCAGCCAAGCCTTGCAAAAATAGCAGGAACTACCAAATTATCATCAATGCTTAAGTAAATCCATCAGACAATGTCACATTCTTAAATTGCTTCATGAAGTGTCAATGTGAACCTTGTTAGTTAAACTCAAGCTGCTAAATTAAATTTGTAGATATTCAGTCCTCTATTTGTAAGAGTTCAGAGTTAATCTGAGACTAATACAACTTTGTGGAAAAATCTTTCTGAGAGATTACAGTGATTTGCTTTAGAGTTGAAGACTGCCGAGACTGATGTCTGATCTAAACCTTATTCTGACAAACAGACAGTGGTATACAACTTCCATGGATTGCACTATGCCTTTGAACTGCTGCATAGGAAGAACCATGTTTTCTTACTGGAATAGCCCTCCAAAATGAAACAAATCTGTAGAAAAGGTAGGTGATTTAAACTTTGCAGAAAGCTGACTCTTTGACTAACAAAAGATGTGAGTTATTTTTGCAGCTTCCTTTGACTTGCCCCATCTAGTTATCTGTGTCTGAGTACAGAATAGCTGCAGGAAGAGGAGAGCCCCATTCCCCATCCAAGCACTGGCAGACTTCTGATATTTTTTTTTCATGTTATGCAGAATACCTCAGTGGGGTGAAGTGCTGGAGTCTGAACCCCAAGCCCTGAATTAAGGTTAACATATGGGTGGTCCCCATGGCCCTTTAAGAGGAGGGGATGAGTTTGCCTTTTGGCTTTCCTCCAAGGTGTGGCCAGCCTTGTAAGGAAAGCCCTTGGGTAAACAAGCCCCAGGTGCCCTGCATTGGGTAAATGAGTGCCAGGTGTCCTGCTTTGGGGATAAAAGCTGGGACCACTTGCAGGAAGAGTTGGAGAGTCTGTCTGTGAGGTGGATGCACTTCAGAGTTTCCCTGTTGGGGAAGGACCTCCTGGCTCCTCATGCAACTGGATCCCAGTCAGGTCTGGCACTTACAAACATGGGCTTTGTGGGGAGGCAACATGGGGTTACCTCTATCGTATGTGATCACCCTATTGTCTTGGTTGTCTCCCATTTTCTCCATGGGTTACCTTGTATCTTTGTTTGTTCCATCTATTATGGGTCATGCTATGTCATTCCTGGGGTCACTGGGGTTGATATCTATTATTTGTGATCTGACTTGTTTGTACCCCCAGCGATCCCCTATATACTGACTCCTTTACGCGCAATAGAATCTACTTACTGGATTGTTTTTCTGCTGCCGGCTGTGTCCTTTGTACTAGGCCTAGTAATTGGCAAAACAGTGGGGTTATTCTAGAAACTAGACTGCTTCTCTAATGCTTCCTGTGAATAGACAGTGGGAAGAACTAAAGGCACAGTGTGTTTTGCCATTGTAATTTCAGTGCATATCAATCATCCCATTTTTACTTACAGTGAAAAAACTGTCTACATTTTATACTAGAAGTTAATATGAATGTTGAGTTGAGAATAGGCTCCTAGACAAATACATTTTCTATATTTAGAGTTTTCCATAAGAAAATTAAAATATCTGTAGCTTTTCAGTGTAGTGTTTTTCAAGTATTCTTTCAGAGAGTATTGACCTAAAAATTGTTTGCCACTAATGGCTGATAATGAGAGTTTGACCTGTTTGTTCTGAGAGGTGACATGATTTGTATTATTTTGATTCTGTATGTCGATTGGAGGAGTGCATGCAAGGAAAATAATTTTAATGAGCAAAGGCCCTGAATCTCTGAGGAAGGGTAGGAAGTAAAGCAGGTCTTGAGACTAGTAGCTCACTTAAGCTTTTCCTTTTTGGTTTGTATAAGAGAAAATGAAAAATAGGTTATGTAAAGACTTATTGGCAGACTAGCATTTACATGAAATTCGATTCCCTTATATTCCCTTAAATAATATATATATTCCCTCATATCTCTTTAAATATACTGAGTAACAACACATGCATGTGCAGCTATAATTTTGCTATCTATGGACTTGTGTTTGTCTGGACTTTGCTGAAGGATCCTGGGAACTATATTATGAAGACATGATAATCATCATAGTATATTTTTTGGTGAGGGGAACCGAGATCATTCTGTGGGCTGCAGTTTTCTTTCATCGCTGTGGACACAGATTCCCTGCCTCTGTGTTGGCTTCTCAGCAAGGGAGTTCAGTCAGCTTCGTTTGGCTCATTTCCTCAGTCCATTCAGGACAGGAGTAACTTTACACTAGATGTAGTGCTTTTCCAGGACCAGAACCACAGTCATAATGCAATATGAAATCAGGGTGGATTTTGGCTAGGTCTTTTTTAAATAGGAGGAGCAAACTGGATGTAAATATGGTGAACTCCAAGAACTGAGCGTTTTCAGCCCACATAGTTTGGGGTTCAAAGCACCTATGGAAGCTCAGGAAGCTCGGTGGACTGGGATCTTTCAAGTCTTCCTAAACCCCATCTGCCCAGGAAGAGGGTGTAAGATATTGCCCATGCTAAGGACATTTGTGCCCCATAGGTGCGGGAGCTGAGGCAGTTTCCTTGCAACGGTGTAAGGCTTTTCAGCACTGAAAGAGGCATCCCTGGCACTGAAAGCAGCCTTGCCTCTACTAGGTAGTATTTCCCATTTCCCATGTTGGCTGTCTTTTTGAAGGTGCCTTGGTGAACAGAGCTTTAACAATGGCATGTCTACAGAAAGCAACCGAGACAAAGAAAATGCCTATTAAAACTTGAATAAATTCCCAGACAAACAGAATGTGCTTGTTTCTGGGGTAATTTCCAGTTGCTTCTTTTCTTTCCTTGGAAATTTTGAAATGGTCATTTTGGCCAGGCAAAGAGTGAAGAAAATAAACAGGTATCACATTGTACAATTCTTGCCTGGGAAGAGAATGTGCTGCCAGTTTTTGGCTGCTCTTTTCCTTGCCCTCTTAAAGCTGCAAATTACACCTCATTTTACAATCTCTGCTGTGATGTGAAAGAGATATTAGACATTGTTGCTCAGAAAAGGCTGGGGTGAAAGTGGTCTCTGCCTGCAGCTCTCTGCCTACAGCATTTTAAGGCGTCTCGGGGAAAAGCATGGTGGGTATTATTTAGTCTCATTTTCTCAAGGCCACTTAAACACTCTTTTGAAGGGAGGGATGGACACAACGACACACAGAATCCTATTTTAAGACATCCATTAGTGCCCTGGAATGCATGGAGCAAACAGTGCTTGGATTCCCTGACAGCCCAGGCTTCCCGGCTGTCCAAGGCACAGCTCGGCTCCCACCTTGCCTGCTTGTGAGCACCCCAAATAATCCACTGAGCTCAAGAATCACAGCAGGCAGACTGCAATGCAGCAGCAGGAACAGGGTTCCCAAATGGCCATGCTCAGATTAAGATACTTTTTGGAAATTACAGTAAATGGAGGCTCTCAGCCACTGGAAATTTATGTGGTGCTGATGGGGAACAAAGGGGACACCTAGATGAGTGTGATACTGACACATGATCAGCTACTTGTTTTTAATATTTTCTGCTGTGCTGAAATCGCTTTCTTCTGGAAAGCTACTTGAATGAATTGATTTACTTGTATGGAACAGAGCATAATTGCTTATATGTGCTTACAGCACATAATGTGCACTCAGATAGCTAAAACGAGCAATATAACCCAATGAGTGCCTTAATGTGATGTCCAAGTCATGCATTTGGACACTCAAATTGGCATTTAGGTGCATAAAATTGACATTTACATGTCTAAGTGGCAACTTGGAGAATCCAGACTAGGGATTAAGTTTCTCATGTTTGAAAACTGAAACTGTGTCTTTACATACAGTTATCTGCTCACTACAGAGCTTCAGTAAGCACAAGCAGAGTGCTAGGAGATTAAATGAATGAACACATGCAAAATGTGCATTATTACACCAAATGTTGCAGTCCTTTGTGGTCTTAACTAGCTGCTTGAATAGAATACATGCTTGTTTTAATGCAAATATTTTATGCACCTCAAATAGAAGGTAAATATAGCTAACTGAGGAATGTTGTGACTAAAGTAGAAGTGGAGAAATGGTGTTTGTATGAGCATGCCTTCCTATGCTGCCTATATTTAGCAAGTTGAAATGCTGCTTCAGTGTTCAAGTAAGAACAGTAGTGATATAGCCCTGTTCACAGCACTGAAAAGTGTGTTTCTCAGAGGAAGAAATGGACATCTTTTTGTTATGGGACTGATGGATACGATCAGCATTGTTAAGCCCCCTTATTGTACCCAAACAGTAAATTCTCAGTTTTATGTCTGTTGTGTGAAGATCAGGCTCCACATCACAATACGACTTCCCACCTACCAGTGTCATTAGCATCAGGCCAGGGGGTTATTTACACTGTTTGAAAGTAAGAAGAAGAAGAAAGCATTGTTAAGATTAGGAATATGTTTGATAAGTGCGACAAAGCAAGTGATAGAGTAGAAGGCAGAGGCTCACCCATGGATTAACGCCCTTAAATTAAATGATAAAATATGCCTGGAATAAAAAGAATGCTCACTGGGAACTTCTCCAAGCTCAAGCCCATATGTTACTGGCTAATCATTTCACACCTTTGTCTGCCAGAGTAATTAGATAAAAGTGAAGCAGTATTCTGCTTATTTTCATTGCTACTGTTTCATAATACCAGCTAAGAAATGATGGGTTGTTTTAAGACCACCCCAAATAGAAGGTCCCACTGGGAGAAACTCTTTGGTACTCTGGTAACTGTTTTTACTCATCGGTTACAAACACCACATTACTATTTGTTAGGGATGTTTTGTTTGTTCTCTAACAGGAAAGAAAAATTATACAAATATATACCTGTAATACAATTTAGGTTCTGTTGCAAATGAAAGAATTGATTTTTCCTGTGTTTCACATACTCTAAGTCAGTGTAATTCTGCTGAAGCTACATCTTTGTAAAATTGGAGTCAAGAATCAAGTCCAGAGTGCTTACTGGCAATTGAACAGAAAATGGCATCTATATTCTTGGCATGAGCAGTGTTTTTAACCAGTGCATTCTTACCTACATCAAATACAGACATGGATCTAACCAGCAGTTATACTCCTTTTGCAGCTCCTGGGCATCTCAGCAAAACAGGTGAAGTCTGTAGACTGAAGTGCCCAAAAGAATCATGGAATGGTCCATTTTATAGGCTGGATAAGACTTAAATTTTCATTCTCAAGCACATATATCCTTTTTCACTTTATTTTTTTTAAGGTGAAAGAAAACTGTTCCTCCTTTACATTAGAAGTTAAAAGAAATCCTTGAAGTTTGGAAAGGGTGCAAAGGATTTACTGGTTTTATCCAAAACATCCACTGTGGGAGCCTAAAGTGGACTTGGATATCTCTCAGCACATCGAAGTCTGAGACAGCTGTAAGCGGTTCAGACTGTCTTCTGGACTCCAGCTCATTACACAGTGGATCTTAAGAAGGAGGGGTTGCATTCATCTCACAGGAACTTCTCTCCAACTGAGGTTCGACACCCAACTCCCCACTCCTTGTGTCAGTCCTGAAATGTTAGGGTTAAATAGCCAGTCTCCATCCTTTATCACTGTCTTGAGTGTAGACATCATGTAAACCCAGAGTCTGCCTTAGGTGCCATTGTTTGAATAATTTAGAAACTTATATGCCTTCATTTTGTGCTTTCTCTTGTGTGCATTTAATACCAGCTTCCCTCACCAAACAGCAACATCCGAGTGGATACACAACAGGTAGCTGGGACACACAGTGAACCGAAAAGCAAAACATTCCACAGACCTGCTCTGAAGAAGGCAGGGCACTACCCCCTCATTATGGAAAGGGAAATAGGCTGACGTATCATTGACCACAGAACAGCTCCTTGAAGACAGAATTAAAAGTCATATAAGGAGCAGGCTCCATAGATGGCAATAGCATACTTGGCTTTATCATGTATAAAGTTAACACTTTGGACTGAATGCGTGAATGCAAAAAGCAATTAGCACAGCTGTACCCTCAAGGGAGTTTGAGAGTAGAAAATAAGGAAAAAAGATGAACTGCATCTGAGACATAATGGGGAAGCCTTGGAGCAGGAGATTTGGCAGCCAAGAGCTGACATAGTTCTGCTGTGAGGTCACATGAGGAAGGATTATGGCATCTGCACATATGAGCCCATCAAGTCATTTGTATTTTAATCACATATGGGATAAGAAAAAGTGTAAAATTAGCAATGTGTTTCATGTTTAATTTGTATTGTCTGGAAATCTTAAAAGATAAAAGGGGCTACCATCCCTGAAAATGTTGACCGTCTGATTTTTGAAGCTGGAATGTCCTGATTTACAGACTCCCATAACTTATGCCTGTGTTTAGACTCTTGTGTGTTGTCATACATTGCAAGCAAGAGGAATCTGAGCAAGCTGAACATGTGTCAATTTTTCTGAATCTTCCAAAGAGTCTGCTAGAAAGTTGAAACTGAGTGTTCATTAATACGTACGAATAGTAACAGTAATGAAAAACTATAACTTACTAAAAAAAAAAAGAGCAACAATTACAAAACAAAACATTATTTATCTCATTTGCAAACAATAAATGTCAACAGCATCCTAGACCCTTGTCAAAGCCTCCTTAGAGAATGCAAATGTAGCCTTTATCTTCCCCTGCCCTTTATTAAAACAACTGTATAGACTTTGCCGATAAACAAGACAATTAAATGTAAATGATGTCATCTCCTGGCATTCATTCACTTTAATGAGTCTAGCCAATCACCCAGTGTAAACAGCAATAGCTGGAAAGCAGTAATATTCAAAATCATATTAGCAGACAACAAAGAGAAAATGGTGACCTTTGGTTTTAACTAATGGTGCAGCTCCTGTGTGCTGTACATGGCAATCCAGCCAACTGCCCTTGTTATTTTTAAAACTTCTGATTAAATTTAAGCATCACTATTTAAGCCTTAACGAGGAGACCATCTGTGGTGGTAGGTGATGGGTTTAGAGGTGAACAAGTAGCTTGTTCAGGAAGAAGCAACCCAGGAAGGCAAAACTGCTTCACACTAAATCAGTTCCCCTCATTTCTGTTCCTTTTCCCTGTGATGGATTTGCTCTCTCACAACTGCCATAAAAGGACATGTTCAATCTTGGGCTGTTTTCTGCTGAATAGTCAGTAAGAGTGGAACTCGATACCCCTCCTCTTCTCAAGCTGCTTCTCCTCTCCCAGGCATTGTTATCCTTAACACATTTTCCTGGTGCATTTCCAGACTTTTTAAAAATTATTTTTAATATGGAAGTAAGGTACTGACTTCTCATCATGCTCTTCCTGTAAATGACATTATTCTATCCAGTTCTGAGTGTTTTCAGTATTTAATGGGGGATACATGGGTTCTTATGATACTTAGTGAAGAATGCTTAAGAGAAATCAAACTCAGTGCTTCCGTTTTTGCCCTACACCTACGAAATAAGTCAAAGACCCTTAACAAATGTATCACTGAGAGAAATTAAATGTTGCTTTTTGTGATTTTTCTCTGTGTGTTTAGCCCATTTTACTCAGCTTGTCCCACCACTGGATGTGCAGATCAACTTCAAAGAGCAAATAACCAGTAGGTCTAGATGGAGATATTTCACACAAATGCTTTTACAGCTTGTAAGAAACCAGTTCCTGTGACAAGGACCTCAAAAAGAAATTTCCCTTGCAAACAATTGCATGTAACTTGGCAGAGGGCATTGCAACAGGAAGAGAAGAATCATTCAACTAAGCATTTACTGAATGTTTAGTAGAAAGGGATAGTCAGTGTCTTCATCAGGGATAAAAACACAGCTGGTAAACCCAACAAAGGTACAAGGATTGATTGAGCTGAGGATTGGGATCTCTGCTTTCAGTCTGACTGACTTCAGAATTTGGAGTTAAAAGCGCTTTTTGGCCATTTCATAGTTTTGATAAATTTCTGTATGGTGCTGCCAAACTTCATCCACACAGTGGTGGCACTGAAAATTACATGGGAGTTAGATAGCAATTAATTCTCACACACGTGCACACCAGGTGTATGGCACGTGTTAGCTCACAGCCCATGACATTTAAGTGCTTTTTCTTAGGATTGAAAATAGGGGAAGAAAGGGTCAGTGGTCTTTAGGGTGACATACATTCAGTTCTCTGCTGTGACCCAGACTTTCAATGTGGCCTTAGACACATTAATTCACCATTCTAGTTTATGGTGTGATAGCAGTGTTCATGGCTGGTCAGCACTTAGGTAAAGGACTGAGCAGTACTGCTGGTACATATGTACCAGGCAGCTCCTATGCTTGCTTCCTTCCTTGGTGGGAAAGAGGTGACCTATAAAAGAGAGTAGGGATTGAAAGGAGTTTGTGATAGTGCACCGTCCAGCTTCTTCAGTGCTAGTGTATTGTCAAGACTTTAGGAGAATTTTAGTCCCCCTGAATTTGTCCCCTGGTCACGTGAGTGTGACAATGGAGATACTAGGCTCTGAAAGGTGAACTAACAGTTAGTTGGGAAACACTTTCCCTCAGTCAGAGATTCTGATTTCTTTTTTTTTTTTTCCCTTCATAACATGTGTGCTGTGTAGATACAGAAAAAGCATGTAATTTATTGCATGCATGAGAGTTGATTATCCAATTCAAAATCCCTTCCAGTTGCCTGTCTGCAGTTGATGCCTTACGTAGCTATCTATGTCCAGGAGAGAGAAAGGGGAGCAATTCATATCACCAGTGCCCAGGGCTGTCAGAGCTCAGCTTTTTTTACACTTGTTACAGTAGTGGGGCTGTCTAATTTAAGTATATAGCCTAAATACATTATATATACATAAACATATAAATAAATATAGATGCCCACATATAAATAAAATACTTAAGTATTTACATATAAAGTTATATACATATATATCTAAAAAATCATGAGATTTGTGTACCACATCTTTTCTACCATTGCTGCAGACACTTGTCATTATCAAAGGAAACCCTAACCTTATCCAAGGCGTGTTATAATATTGAGCCTTGGTTCACAAGCAGATTCACACCCAAGGGGCAGAGACTGCCAATGCATGTGAGTCCTCCGCTATTGTTTCTGAGTGCACAATGAGGATCAGGCCTAAAACTTTCCAAAGCTAAATCATGGATAAATGTGAAGCCTGGAGCTGTTATTTAAGTATTTTCATCTCTAGAATAAACATCTCTTCCAGAAACAGGACTCTGGGTAGAGTTTGCAATCGTTCCCTTGTAGCTGTCGAACTGTTTCGCTATTTTACAGCAAGTAAATTTTCTCAGTGGGTGAACTGCTTGACAAACCATAGGCAAACTTCTGAAAAACTGCAAACACTTACACTTTACTGCAAATGTAACCATAACAATTCAAAGTACTAATTTTCTACCTCATATAATATGTGTAAGTATGCCTTAGCAACACTCCCGGGAAACATAATTTAACAGTGCCTCTATCTTCCTTACCTCGAGATGGGAAATTTCTGTCACATACTTAACAGAAGGCTGGCAGGCTGATTTTCCCATGTGCTTATCTGCACTGTTTTTTCAGGAACATCTTGAGGGGTGTTTGTTTTTCTTTAACCCTTCACTAGCTATGTGGCAGCTTCGCTCCGCTAATGAAAATATGGTGTCTTGGCTCCCAAACTCTTCCTGGGTTAAAAAGAAAAAGAGGAATGAGAAAATATGAGCTGGGCACTTCACAGGAGAAGATCTGACAACGAGGTCTTTATTAATAGAAGAGAAATAGCTGTCTGCTGCGCCAACTTATCCCATGTCAGGGACCAGTCAACACACCATGAGGAATAGGCAGCTGGGTGACTGCTTCCAGGTTCTAGTGAGCATTTGTATTCTTGTTTGAATTGTACATAATACCAGGTTCACACATACAGGAACATAAAGACTCCACTATACAAAACTTTCATGCTTAAGATTTCTCCTATTTTAAAAATAAGAAGAAGGAATTATTTTTATTAGAATTTATAGCTGACTATGTAAAACCCGGAGATCAAGGACTACTGCCATTTAGGACTGACTGTGATTTTTACCATTAAAATCACTAGCAGGTCTCGAATAAGTCATTTTATGAGTTAATTTGGATTTAAAAGAAAGAATAAAACTCAATGTTCTAATTTTTGTTCCACTCAGACAGTGAAGTCTGTATCATAACACACCAAATTTTCATCTTCCTGAGTCCAAGAGTTGATGTCCTAGTTACACACAGCCAACAATGCTCAAGAAAGGCAAAGTGTGTGGGAAAAGATGTTTTCTCTTTTAAAGTCAAGTAAGAGGCATTTTAAGATAAGATCCAGAAGACAGGTGAGCTGGGAAATCAGCAAGTCAAAGGTCCACCTAGTCTAAATGTCTGTCTCTACCAGTGAGCTGTAGCAGATACTTAGAAAAGTATGTAAGAATGAGGCAGGTATGCAGTGACATGTTCCTGGTGCAGCCTTCTAGTCCACAACTACCATCAGGTCAGGGTGGTATCTCTTTGCTTGGTACCTCCTAATTGATTTAATTCTATGAACTTGTCTTCCTGCATTTTAAATCCATACAAACTTTTGTCAGCTACAACAACCTGTGTCAATGAGTGTCATGGTCTATTCCATGGTTGACAAAGGGCCTCCATCTGTCTGTATTGAGCCTGTCTGTGTGGTAATTTCATTTGGTGATTGTTTTTTTCCGTAGTCACATTCTCCTTACCTATCATGAGGTTCCAAGTGTCCTTACTAACCATTAGAAAATGCTTGAAATCCAGCGTTTCTCCAGGATTTGAATGTCTACAGCTAGGCATGAATTCAACACCTATGTAAAGCAGGGATGTATAACCCAGTCCCTTTCTCAATTAGGTGCCAAGCTGGTTGTTTTGAGTGAATAGCTGGTTCTTCTTTTAAAGCACTGACAGAGAAAGAGGAGGTGATATTTAACTCTTTATGTTAAAGCCTGCTGCTATGGGAATTGTCAGAAAGTGGGACACTCAGTTTCTGTCTTCTTTGGCCGTATGGGATCTTTGTCTTTTTCAGATAGTTTTTCAATATGAGACTCAAATCCACTTCTGTCCTGATGAGGTGCCCAACACACTACACTCTAGATAGCTGTGACAAAGATCAAGACTTTCCCCTTGCTAATAAAGCTGTGAAGGAGAGGAGGTGTTGGAGCACCTTTGTCCTCCATTCTGCTGACAGTGACTTACTGTACAGTGTGAAGTTAAGGAGTAAGTGAGGAAGTCAGTGCGATCAAAGTGAGATTGGAGCATTCAGCTGGGAGGTTGGACCTGGTCTCTGCTCCAGTGATGTGCATATATTTCCCAAAAAAAAAGGTCTTTGGAGTGGGCATCTGGGAAGTTCAGGGTGAATAACTCTGCACGGGGTGGGAGCTAGGCAGGAGTTTTGAGTGCTGTCCTTTTGGCAGCTAAATCCTACTTAAGTTTTGCTAAGAGCACTGAAGTCTCATCACAGACCAGAGCCTGAATCTTGGGGTGTGTCAGTGCCTGGTCACTGCTGTGCACTTGCTAGGGAAAACCTAACACAGTCAGTCATGTCCTGGTGACTCGGAGGTGGCAGAACACAATGGCTGGTGGGCAGCTTTGGTGGTACTGAGTGCTCGTGCTGAACCAGCCACCAGCTTTCCACAGATGAGGAAACTTCATCTTTGATCAGAGCTGGCAGTCAAGGAATAAAAATTCCTAACTCTAATCTAATTGGAAACTTTGTAAGGGGAAGGGCTTCACAATACATTAACTAATATATGAAGTTTTGACCCTCGTTAATTATACTTGTAATCCCCCTAACGTTCATCAGTGAGTTCATTCAAGCATTCAGTTTTCTTGGATATACTTTGCTGGCAAAGCTGCACTTTTCATGGGCATGAAAATATTTGTAATGTGAACTGTTTCTCGGATATAGATTTGGGCAGAAACCCAGTTTCCCCTTCCAAAAAAACTTAAGATTAAAAAAAATTTTCCAAACTAAAAGCAAGATAAAATGGAAATCTTGCAAATGTGCTTAACTTGAAATCATGTCCCCAAACACAGATGTGACTCATTGAAACATTTCACATGAATGGTTTCGAGATATTTCACCTGAATTTCTAACTAATTTTTTTGACAGTCTTTTTTTTTTTTTCCCTTAAAAATGAACTTGTGTTTGAAAATGCAGCCATTTAAAGTGAGAATTTTAAAGAAAAATGAACCCTTTGTTTTCCAAATTCCTAATGGAAAACTCCTCTCCCTTCATCTTCATCCCCCACGATTCCCTCTGCTCCAGTAATTAGAAACAGAAATTTCATTGCAAAGCCCCCATTTAAAAACATTGTATGTCCTAAGGAGTTGCACTAGATGACATTTTCGCTGCGTCTAGCGCTGCCCTCAAGGAAATGTACTTGCTCAGACATATAGTTCAAGCCAAGAACATTTTTGACACCCACAAGGAGTCTGCCAAGTAACTGTGAGTATCATGCATTAGAGTGTCATTCCAGCCATAGGAAAACCTAAACCACATGAGTGATTTGAATCATGATTTCCTTCTAAAAAAGCCCAAACAAATTCACGTATGCATCACATCATTTCAGTTTTAACCAAACTGCCTACAAAATGGCAAAATCCAGGAGGCTGAAGAGAGGAGCTTATTCACTTCTGAGAAATGTTAAGCAAATATTCACCACAACATTAGATGTATGATAAAGCTTAAAACCTCCTGTGCTTTACTGAACCTGAGGAACCTCTCATTTGAATGAGACACAACTCAGGCATTAGTCAGACAGTACAGGAGATGCAGTCCTATAAAATAACCACATTAGTATGAAATATGAGACATAAACCAAACAGTCCCCATATGTTACTATCCATATCTCAGAAAGATTTTACTAGAAGTTTTACTGTAATGATCATCAAGGGAGTTTACATGCCCTGGCCTGGAATTGATATTAATCTAGAGGGGAGGAAAGGGGGACAAATTCAGACAAAGACTTATCCAGGAAATAGGGACAGATGGGAGATAGTTGAAACAAAAAGGATTGGCAGGGGAGACAGCAAATGCTTTCCACTGAACTGCGTTTGGGTACTGAGCCTGGCGTTCTCCTCATAAAGGAAAACTGCTTGGGGTCCCGTGCTGCTTACATGCAACACAGTTGTCTATCCTGCTGCCTCACCGATCGCTTGCAACAGCTTTTTAATGTAGTTTGGGGGATACAGTATATGTATCATTTCTTTATTACAGTCTTTCAATCATCGTGATGATACAAAGGAAAAACATTGTTTGGAGCAGATGCACTCTTTTATTTGCTAATATGTTCTTGGTTGACACTAATTTGACACAGCAAAATTTAGCATCCATCTTCAAAATGCTGCTCACTAATGCCATTCCAAAAACCAATGGGTATGGAATAAACAGCATCAAAGAATCCATAATAAAGCAGTTTTCGTACAGATGTTCATTATGCACATGAGTCTCCATAGAAGCCTGTGTATTTTGGAGAAATGTTTGAAATTAGTTTGCAAAAGCAGTAATTAAAATTAGTTATTTCTCATAAAATTCAGTAAGATCAGAACTGCAGACATGTGACAGTGCTCAGTTCCCAGGAGTGATTGCCCTCTTCCCGTCCTTCAAAGCATGTTTAATAATTTTCTTGTAGACTTGGGTATCGTATTCAAAGCTACTCTGGATTCCAAAAGACATCATAGTGCTGAGTAGCAAATATTTGGATGTTAGAGATTTGGTGCAGTTCTCATTAATACTTCTGAACGTGCTCCTGATTGCCATTTTCCCTGAGTCCATTGGACACGTGTAATGAACACACTGCATTCTGGATTAATTCTCCTGATTTCCTTACAGTGCTATGGAAAGCATTTGCTGTGGCTGTAGCTATCCACAGTGACTGGGTGTGTCAGTAGCTTCTGATGACATGAACTGACTTGTACTCAGAGCCTCACCACATGAGCACAACTGAATCCACTATGTGATGAGGGTGGCTTAATTTTACATTTTTAAAATACAATTTTAAAATTTATATTTCAGTGTACATGTTTGGCTGGGTGACTAGATAAAGATTTCCTATCTGGAGTGCAAATGTGCCAAGCTATCTCCTGGAAGGCTGCATGGCCTGGCTAAAAACGTGAGGACTGTGGTCTAACTATTCTCAGCATCTCTGCTCAGGTCAATACTTGCAGCACTCATCATCAGAAGTGAATAGGATTTTTATGAGATGATGAAAATTCTTTTTCAGCATTTGATCCATTCTCTCCCAAAAGGACAGAAAATTTCATTGTGTTAAGGGAAAAATAAAAATTTTTAGTCAGATTTTCCCCCCAATTCTTTTTCTTTAATTTTTTTACCATTACTTCCAATGGAATGTTATTTTAACTAAATTGGTTTTGATGTTTAATTTTTACCCATATCTCATCTGAATGTGATATATTTTTGCAGTGAACTCTTCTCTAGTAGTATGTCTAGCAGTTTAATGTGTGTGGTCCTTTGTTCCTGATTTGTTCATATTGGATGAACAAGCATTCAATATTCAGACAAAGCAAGCAATGCATTAATCACCTCCTGTGGTATGTGGACCCTGACAGGCTCTTAGGTACTCTGAGCAAAGGAGAAATTTGTCAGAACAAAAGTGTCCAAGCAAACACTGCTGAATTTGGGCAAAATTTAGATCTTAAATGTCAACTTTTTTTTCCTCTTGGAATGACTTTTGAAGGAGTTTGCAAGAAAAAGCTGGAATCCCCATCTCCTAGTGAGAGTGGTGTGTCAGGAATGAGTTCCCTTCCTTCACCGAGCACAAGGAGTACAGAAGGAAGCAGTGAGGAGATGGTATCAATCAGAGTTGAAGGTAACCACAAAATAGCTGTGGAATGAGTTCCTGACATTGCCTGTGAGTTTTACATGCAGATGTGGCGTTCATCAATTCCCAATGACATCAGTCTGTGTGTTGCAATATCAGGACATGAGGCATGATTGATTAATCTGTAGCTCTGGCTCCATTTCCTGACCTAATAATTCCCTGCTCTCCAACGCAGAATATGAAGGCTCAAACAAAAGAAAAAAAGGGAAAATGAAATCCCTTTATTTCAGTCTTTTGAATAGGAAGATAAATGAGCTCCCCATTGGATAAAGCTTAGATTTGCTGAAAAGTACTAACTGTAGTTGGGAGTACGATGTGAATTTATATCCATGAAAAAGACATCTCTCTGAGTCACCGATATGTGCAAGAGAAACATTAAGTGCAATTAATTGTCATGTTAAAAACTGGATTTGGAGTATCTCCATTCCCTTATAGGGCAGTTTGGCTTCTGAAATGACCTTGTTTCTGAAACCTGTGCCTGCACCCTCAGCACATAAAGGCAACTTAATAAACCTTCCAGACCTGAAATGAACATTTTGATGACATTATGAATACAGTATATGCTAAAGACCTTCTATTCCATTTTCTATAACCATAAACAGATACGCTTTAATGGTCTGATGCCTTTACCTTAAAAAATTCCAATTTAGTTCCCTAGAGCTATAATAATAAAAACTGCTGACATTCTGGTTTTGTTTTTCAGACTAAGAAGAACCTGTCTTATATGGGCTTTTCTGTATGTGTGAGCTGGTGAGATCAAGCGAGGTCTTAGAATCAGGCATCTTTGTTAAGAAGAAAGGCACCAGAGCGGGAAGTGACATGGACTTTTAAACTTGACACAGGTGACAGCAAGTCTTTCAACACATGTAGCCTATTCATTTTTTTGTCTTGAAAATAGATTTGTAAATATCAGAGCTTAAAATTAATTTTGTTCACTTTTGCTTTCTTTTGGCAGTATTTCTACCATTCTGAGTTTGAAGAGAGGAGACATCCATTTCTCTCAAAGCATGCTCACCATACAGGCAGGGACTGCCTTATTGCCAGGCTTGGTGTGCCTGCTTCTGGTATTCCTGGGTTACAGGAGTTCAGGTTTTAGTTTTTGAAAACTCTACACGGTACACAGGGAGAATAAGGCCTTAAAACTTTCTGTTTTCTTTGGTTTTTAAACCTAAATGCACATAAAATGCAAAGGGGGGTAGTAGGTTGCATTATGTTTAAGAGGGAAAATACTCTCTGCTGCAGAAACTATATCCCTCTCCTGTGGCGTGTCATAAAATGTCTTACATATTTGAACTCAAATCTGAGATGGCAATACAGAGTTAGACCTGGATGCAGCATTTTGCTGCCTATTACAGTAAGTGTTGACATTGTATTGAAAGCACATTTCTTATATTGATGTGATAGAATTCAATCTTCAGAGATCTCTGAGCAACCAGCATGGGGTTATTTAGTATCTGCACAGACCATATGCTAATAGTTTTCCCTAGGAATGATCATGACAGTATTTCATAGGCCTGTATTTTTCTATTTTCGCTGATTCTTCTTTTTTTTTTTTTTTAGTATTTCCTCAAGAGGTTGTGTTCAAACTACATTCATAAAGCTTTTGTAGATTTTAATCTCTTTTCAAAAGATGTGACCCCATTCCTTTTGGTTGGTTGGTTGGTTGGTTTTGCCTACCAGAAACACTTCTGCTTTATTGATGTTGAAAGTTTTTTTTTTTCCCCTTATACAGCACAGAAACAGGCATTGTGGACAGCCCAGCTCTGTATCCTGCATTACACAGTGTCCAAAACCCAGCAGAGGAATAATGAGGAATGTAAGACTGGAGCAAGTACCTAGTGACACTCCTCCAGAATATCCTCCCAGGGGTCTGTTGCCAAGGGCCTCCCTGAAGCAGAGAGGATGTAGCTAATAACACAACAGGTTCTTTTCTTCCATGAATTTTTCCTGTCACTTCTTGAACCCAGGCTACTACAAATATAATTTCAAAATTCATTTTTAGAGAGTAATATATAGCACTGAGACTACAGAAAAAATGCCCATCGATTTGTGGGTTGACTAAACTCACACCTTGAGTTATCCTCTTCTGATCAGTGTATTGAATAGCAATAACCTGAGGCTTATCCTGAGTATTTGTGCCAGCAGCCAGGTCTGAGCACTGGAAACCTTTGCAATGTCCTTATGATCTCCAGGGTCAGAGATTTATGTGGCTAAGGCAAAGGGAAAGAGAGCAGAATGAACTGGGAAACCTCTGAAATACAGGAACTGTAGTGAAGTTGGTCATGGGAGCACAGGTCCAACCTTTGAAGTCATTAAATCTTGCTGCTTAATACAGGAGGCAGAAAGCTCTTGCTGTCCCTGCATGCTATGGTGAGAATGTCAAATAGTCAGGGCAAGGTTTGTAAGCACAGGTATTAGCTTGCTGGTAAAATAAGAAAAAGTATTTCTTGGTTTTTTTTATGTCTGAAGAGAATGAAACATAGGTTCAGAATTGTGCATACTTGGACCATGATGATTATAACACTTCTACCATTGCAATTCTGTCAGTTAATTATTTTTCACTCCTAAGAGTCCCTGAGGAGTATGTCAATTTAAATTACAAAGCATTAAGAGGAGCTTTGCAAAAAATGACCTTCCCTGTATAAATCTGAATTTTGTACAAAGTTCCAGGAAAATTTCTTAACCAAACCCTGTTAGTTTTGTATCTTATTTCAGAATAAGCTTCAGCTTAGTGTGAGAATGGAAGTTAGGTTTAGAATGACTGAAAGAAAACTCAGTTCATGCTTTTGATCTGAGAGGTGAAGAACATGGTGAACATGTTCTGGTGAACATGAGAGTTATGCTGGCATCCAAAAATGAGGTAGCTCTCAGGGTGCTTCTTCATATTATGTAGAAACTTTTCCTGTGGAAACCTGACCCGGCAAAACCTTTCCATGCTGGGAGTCTGTTCTGTAGTCCCCTATGAATATTGTCCTCTAAGTAATGAGTTTTATCCTCCTGAAGTAGAACGGACTCTCACAGCTATTGGCAAATCAAGTGTTTTCCCCTTTTTTGTGCTCACAGCCGTCTCAGCAGAAGTTCTAAATCTTTATTCTTTCAAGAAAAGGCATGTCAGAGGAGGAATCACCAGCCCTTGGATTCAGCTTAGCATCTCTGGCATGCAGCTCTGTAGATGATTGTACCAAAGGGTCAGGGTCATGGGAAAATTGACCTTTCTGCAGAGAGGGGAGTGAGTCTGAGCTGAAATTCAGAGACAAATTTGAAGGAAAACATGGGCTGAGCAGGGTCTGAAGCCCAGATGTCCCACACTAGGTTTGGGCCTTGTCTGAGAGGATACCTTAGGTCCTGGAATTCACGGGATGTGTTAAGGTGAATACCATGCTTTGTCCATTTAATAAACTTACCTCCTGTGAGGGACTGTTAGGTGTGGGTTCTGCAGTACATCTGCTGAGCAAACATTATAGGTGACATATTCCTATGAACGGGAGACCCTGCAGTGCCAATTAAGTAAATATTTGCTTTTAAGTATTTGCATACCAGTACTTAGATTTATGAATGTGAATTCTCAAAATCCCTGTTTTTATGATCCCATTTCAACAAGGGCAATTACTTCCATCCTACTAACGAGGAAAAGACATAACAAATATTAAGAGACCATGGGAACAGAGTAAGATCAAAAGTGCAGATTACCAACTGGAACGTATTTTTCTCCTCACTTTTATTACTGGATGCTATTTGCATAAAGAAGCATTTTTTTTGGTGCAAGATATTTTTTTTTTCTTGTTGTTGATTCTCAGTTGATTGCTAAGGAAAGCATTGTCAAGTCATACTTCAGTGATCAGAGGTTCAGGTGAGGGAATGAGCAGCTCTTAAGCAGAAGATCCTATTTTCATACTCATGTCCCATGTATTTAAGTATTAATGCTGAAGGGAAACAATTTTTCCATCATGTGACAGCAATTTATGAGGCTTTTGGCATTATAGAGACAGTCACCATGATCTATCCTGCATGACACTCTTAAAGCAGTACTACAAGACTCACAAGAAGAACGTTTAAACCAAAAATAAAACCTATTAATACAAGGCTTCTGATGGATTTTCCAGCATATGATGTCTCCCCTGTGTCTCTCTGTTAGACTGTAATAATTTGAGGTCAGAGACCACTTTGATACTAACTGGCACTAAATAAATACTAAATGCTCATGCACACCAATAGCTTTTTAAAAAGTAGCCAATTACAGGTAATATATCCTCAGGAACATATTTCACTGTCTTTTATGACTGTTAGCCACCCAGCACCTGCATCAGCAGTTTAGGAGCAACCTGACACTATAACACTGATATGGTGCAGCTAATGAATTCTGTTCTGTTACTTAATGGTTAAATGTAAGATGGGTTGATATGCAAAATGGATCCTTGGTGAATATATTGGAGAGTGAAAAACCTTTACTTCTTCAGTTCAAATAAAAGATTAGTTCAAATCAAATTAAAGGGGGATTTCAACTTGTGTGAGGTTTCAGACCTGGATTAGGATTTGTGTCCAAGTTTGAGCCTCCTTCTACAGCAAGCTAAACTAAAATCATCTTACAAACTACTGTTCACAACTGGAAGTGAGCTTTATAGCTGGGGTCTTCTATTCATAACACAATAGGAGAAAGTAATCCAGAGCTGAATATTCAGTTGCTTATATATTTTATTCCATTTCCGTTTTTGTAATTGAAATAATGCAGTCCTTCTTGCTACAAGGAAAATGAACAATAGAAATGACCTCTGAGGTGGTCATTCTCAACCAGCTCTTTGCCTCATATTTTACGCCAGGTCAGACAGCTCTTTCTCCCACTCCTGTCTTTGGAGTGAAATGCACACTCATGTTAGACCTAGGACTGAGTACCAGATTATTGCTATGAATGTGTGAGCACAAAGAAGCTGAACAAGTTAGTTACTATTTTTCTTTTTGTCACCTGGGAGTTCCTCATAACTGAGTGATTCTTTCCTGCCATATGCTACAGCTCCATAAAACAAATAATTTATTCACAATGTATAAAGATCACAAAGAAGCAAGCGCATGAAAGTAAGGTAACATCAGCTTCATGCACAATCAGCACAAATGAGAAAACAGACCCTCTGTGTAAACACCTTTATTCGAAGTCCCTGCAGGACTCACAGACCTCTCTGCCAGGACAAGTGATGTTACAGCTGGGAAAGGGGGTTTCTATGGACTGTGGAGTGTTCCAGACTGAGAGATTGATGGGTCTCTGACTCAGGTCCAGTTCAGCAAAGCTCTTAAGTTGCCTTGACTTTGCTTCAGTGAAACACATCTGTGTTTTGCAGAGTACCTGTTGCTGAATTGCACCTGGAATTGAACACAATGGTAGTTTTGATCTTTCAGAGGATGTTGTCAGTTTTAAACATATATTAAAAAAACAAACCAGCCCCCGAACACTGAGTTTATTTTCCAGTGATATAGATAATGAGTTATTCAATTACAACTCAAATGTGCTTTCCATTTCCATTGCTTTCCATTTGCTCTGCCAGATGACCACAGTTTGGTGTTTCTCTGTTTGGGAAATGAAAATAGATTAGTCTGTCTTGCTTCTGTTTACAGCCTGATTCTAATAAAATTCACTTGGAGGTTCTTGTTTGTCAGACTAATACTTGACGTCTTCAGCTATAGTTGCCACAAAGAGACACTAACGAAGATCATTTCCACTGAGAATTAAAGAAATTGCTATATTGCTTATTTTTATCTGAAATGTTCATTGTTATTAAAAAAAAAAAATTAAAAAAAAATCAGTCATGTCTGACTTGTAATTGGTTAAAAAAATCCTGTACTAACTTTCAGAAAGCTTTGCTATATTCTGTGCTCCAAACCCTTTCACCCTGCCTCCAATTCACTCTCCGCTTATAAAATCCATAGCTATTACCCTTTGCTCACTGCAGTGTGTGTCTGACACACTATCAGCGCCCTGTGGCTGGGCAGGCTCCCAGTACTGGGTTGTAAAGGAACGAGCAAATACACGAGAGGGCCCCAATCTGATCTGGCGCCATTCCCAGAGCAGAAATGGAAGATGCTCTGTGACTAATTCTGGTTCATTTTCCCTTCTGTAAAGAAAGTAGACTTTTTGGCTTACTCCAGCAATGTGGATAAGCTGATTTTGTTTCAGAGCTGTATTACTATATTTCAATGTATCAATTCATTCCTCTACTAGGAGCAAATATCTGTGATACAGGCTGTATTTATAGCTATAGTGCATAATCCCTTTTATACACTCCACATGCCAGATTCTGTTTTGAAGTAGGAAACAGTTTCATTGTATTGTTAACATTACCACTTCAATAAAGTCTCTTCACAAAATGGTTCCAATTCACCTGTGCAGAAGCTAGATATTTCTTGATTTGCCATTTGAGGAAACTGTTAAGGTTGCCAATATTTTTTTATTTTCTTTCTCTTTAACTGAAACTTTTCTCTGACAGAAATTAGGCTTACGTTTCCATGTAGTAATATGAAAAGCTTTCTATTTGTCATGAAAGTCTTTGAAGTGTTCTTGAAAAGCTAAGTATCCAAAGCCCAAAATCATTTGGCTGCTTGGAAGTTATTACTTATACCTCTAACTTTGAGTTATTTGGTGATCCATTTGTGCCTCCGAGCTGTTTCTTAATTAGAATATGCATCCCATAATGCATCACTTTTCTTCCCCCAGAGAAAAAACTCCAGTGTATCACAAACCATGTTGTCCAACACGAAAGCAGGACAATGGAGGAAAATTTCAAAATCAAATAGCTACCTCAGGCTGGAGTTCCCATCCAAACAATATCTGCTTCTGTCCAACTTTATTGCCTTCTTTCTTCTACGGGGGAGAGATTATATTGTGGCATATGAAGTACAGAGAAAGCCATGCTTAATCAAGAAGGCAGGAGCAAAAGGCTGGAGGACCACATTTCCAGAGAGGAACAGTTTTCCCTGAAAATGTTCAGTGCTTGAATTAAAGTCCAAGGTTGGGGGATAAGTTATGGGGGAAAGATTTAGGAATTCCAGCAAAAGCCCATTTTTCAACCAGCTTTAAAACCCTGTTTATAAATCTAACCTTAATGCTAGTTATTGACATTCTTCTCCCACAGGACATTGATCCAGCAGATGCAGTGTTAGAAGCTTGCAGAAATCTTTAATTTACAACTAAATTGCTTGACTGAGTTAGTGGGGGCTGTGTCATTGAGAGAGGACCCCACATTTGGGGAAGATGCTCCAGAAACTCATGTCTTAAGTTTGATTAGGTGGAGGGATAGACAGATAACTTTTGTTTTTAAGTTCTGACAGAAAAAGATATGACATTTGACAGGAATAGAAACATGTAGCTAGGGTAGAATTGCAAGATACAGCCAATGTCAAGGCAGGACAGTCAGAGCAGCTGTGCTACCTCAGAAACAGGGCAGGAATGTGGTCCAGACACTTCAGTTGCCATCAGACCCTCTGTGTCCTCTTTGTTCAAGGAGTCAGAAGCATAGTTTCATGTATGCCCAAGCAATGAAGGTAAAAGCCTTGCTGGTAAATAATCTGTCAGGTGGGTGTTAGTCTACAGGTAGACAGAAACAGGGCAGGTCCTGCCTGTAGAGCCCAAGACCCTTTCTGCTGTCCTTCGTGCAACGAAGGTGCAACCTTCAGTGAGCTCAGGGGAAAATTTCCCCTGCTTTAAGAAAGAGTACACTTAACTCATTGACTCTCCTTAAAACAAATTATTCCCTTGCACTTCATCTCCTCACTCCATGCTGGGACCTTGTTCAGGTCTATCAGCAAAGAAACTGTCTCCTTCCTGGCTCCCTGTGCTGCTGTGTGGAGCCTTTATGGAGCCCAAAGGCACTGAGGCAAGATAGCCCATTGAACTATCATGGCTCAGGCACATCAATTTCTATAATTAAGTCACAGTGGACTTTCAGAGACCTCTGTTTCCCCTGGCTGAATGATCAGGGGCATGTGTACAGCTGATTCACTAAGAAATTCTGCGCTAGTCCAAGGCAAGGCTTGAATTCAATACTTTAACTTTGGAGTGAGTCATTTTAACCCCTCTGCTTCCATACTCCTTTCACTGACGTAAAGCTCCTTCCTGGCCTTGCCTAGTTGTGGTTGAAAGGGTACTGGGGTCTACAACTCCCCTGTGACTCTTCATTTTCCTGTGTGATCATTTTGCAATGCACATGGTAGACCACATTTTATTATCTCGGGCACCAAGAAGTGAGAAATAACATGCAACTGTCAGAGCAGTACAGTGCTCCATGGAAGGGTGGTAGTGCAGGATCTGACCCGTGCCTCCATGTTCCTCTGCCAGCTCAGCATCCTCCTGATCAAAGCCTCATTGTCCCAGCAAGTGCCACTGAGCCACGGGACAAGCATGTCAGGCAAATCAAGTGTGACCCCTGTGACCTGTCAGGGATCCACCACACCTCTCACCCTGCCCAGCGGATCCTGTGTCATGTTTATGCCCCCAAATCCTCCCAGCATTGCCTTGTTTCTCCATTTCTGCCACCACCCAGCTTCCCTTCCAAGCCTCTCCCTGCCCACACCCCCACCAAACACATGCCAAGCTGTGCTTATTTGGATGGTGCAAAGCATTTCAGCAAAAATGTCTGCAACAGTGGAGCTGTACAGGGTCCACAAGAGGAAAGGCATGTGGACAAGGCACTAGGCAGGAAATCTGCAGTTTGGCTTTTGCACTGACCCGCTGTCTGACTCCAAGCCAGCCCTATTTAAAGCGTTCTCTCCCAGACAGATCCATGCAGATGACATGCCAGCTCTCTGCAGGGAGTGGGGTCCCCGTGCATGCCCACACTGCAGGGCAGAGCTGCGCAGAAGTCGTGGGAGCAGCCAGGCTGAACGGGTGGTGATCCATCAGAGGCTGCTTTCCCCTTCCTCTCAGCCTGATCTTGGTTCCTTGAGCAGCTGGTTTAGAGACAGCTCAGATACCCACAGACTCACTGCAGCATGCAGTTGTTTTGCCAATTACCAGGCCCAGCACAAATGACACAGCCAGCAGCAGAACAAACCAGTAAGCAGATTCTATTGCATACAAAAAAAGTCAGTATATGGGTGATCACTGGGGGTACAAACAAGTCAAACAGACCACACATAATAGACATCAACCCCAGCAAATCCAGGGATGACACAGCACAACCAATAATAGGAGGAATAAACAAGGAAACAAAGTCTCCCATAGAAGAGATGGGAGACAGCCAAGTCAATAGGCTGATCATATAGGATAGAAGTAGCCACATATTGTTTCCCCATGAAGCCCACATTTGCAGATACCAAACCTGACTGGGGTCCAGTTGCAGGGAGAGTCAGGAGGTCCTTCCCCAACAGGAAACTCTGCAAAGTGCATCCACCTCACAGACAGACACTCCACCCTTCCTGCAAGTGGTCCCAGCTTTTATCCCCAAAGCAGGACACCTGGCACTCATTCACCCAATGCAGGGCACCTGGCACTCATTTACTGAATGGCTTTCCTTACAAGGTCGGCTGCACCTTGGAGGAAAGCCAAAAGGCAAACTCATCCCCTCCTTTTGAAGGGCTGTGGGAACCACCCATATGTCAACCTTAATTCAGGGCTCGGGGTTCAGACCCCAGCACTTCAGCAGTGTAAATAGGAGCTTATCCCATTACAGGCCTGAGCAAGATCACTGGGGCCAAGCATCTTGAGCTGGCTAAAATACACAAATGCAAGGCCAGTCTTCATTGTATCCCCTTCTCCAGTGTATGAGTTTGGATTGCTCCCTACTTTAAATTGAATAGCATTTACGCTAGTTTACACCAGTTGTAACTGGTGTGAACAACAGAGAGCCACCAAGCATGGCAAAAGAGCCAGCACAGAATCAACTTTAAGTCTGCTGAATTGCTGCAAGGATGTAGTGCAGTTAAAGAGAAAGCTTTCATCCACGTCACTGATGAGTAACACTTGCAGTTACTAAAATAGAAAAAACTTTAAACAACTGATTTATTTTCCATTAGCTGGGTTGCTCTGTATTCTTAGCAATTCTCTCAGGCTGGGCTGTAGAAGTAAACAGTCAAGTTCACATTTATTCAGTATTGTTTTTTAGTCAGGGTGCTTTGGCTCAAATCAGCAATAACTGGGCTGTAAATGATGCAGGGGGGAGGAAAAAAAAAAGGGAGAAGAGAGGGAGATTGGAGAATGTTAAAATTCCCAAAATATTCCTGATTATCCTGCCTTTTGTAAAGGGTCATTCAGAGTGAGATTTTGGGCTTAACTGGCTTCTAGCTGCACACTTTGATGATTTTTTTTCTCTACAAGGCAGAAGAAAATAATTTAAAAATGCCAAACAGCACCGGTAAACTCCATACGTTCTGACAGAGCTGCTTCTCCTGAGTGAACCGATGTGCAGCCTATTATACTAAAGACAGCGTGGTAGATTTACTTTTCCATCATACAAAAAAAGTTTGTCGTGTTCTTCCCTTGCACTTTCTTTCTCCTCCAACAAGAGAAAACATTTGGTCCAAAAGTCCTAACTTAACGATCTTCTGACCACCCTAAAAATGATAAACATGCAATTAGAAATGACATTTACCTGGTCAGGTATGCTGAGGCTTGTTTTGCATTTTAAGGAAATCTGGCATAAGTTTTGCATCAGGTTGGCATTCTCTGTTTTCTTGACCTTATTTCTGCACACATTTCCTTCTGAAGCAAAACAAGGAGGAATGCACTGCAACCTTTTATCATGTAGTTCTCTGTATTCCTGGACAGTGTCAGTGTCTGGTCTGTGACTCATTCATGGTCTCTGTGAAGCTTTATGCTTCCATTCTGTTTTATTTTAGACAAAATTAGACTCCAATGAACTTCAGTGTTTAGAGGGAGGCATATGACATAAATGGGAGGCTGGCTTACTGTGCGACAAATGTGGCCACATCTCCTGCCTGTCTGTAATTTTATTACTGAGATATAGATATCAGGAAAATCTAAATCCACTAAGAAACAAATGAAGCTTAAATAGAGAAGAAAATCCTTTTTATTCATTACAAGTAGTGATATTAACTATGAACTACAGCTAGAGGTACTCTGAATGACCATGGATACAAACATATATGTTGTGCTCAAATCAAGCAATGACTTGGGCGAGGTAAGGTAAAAATAATTTAACCTTGCTTATCTGACAAAGTAACTCTAATTAGAAGGTCAAAATAGTGGGGTGCCTTGTAAAACAATTAAACTAGTAAGGTATCCTGAGGAAGGCAAATTTATGTTCTTATGGTATCCTATGTTATTTCTCCCGTATGAATCAAGTTACCAGATTAAACAGCGGCAGCATCTAAGGATGCAGAAGGAGGATAGATGAGAGATGCGGAGTCTCTGTAAGACCATAGTAGTGTTAAAGCTGTGTAAGATGCACAGTGTAAGGTAGTGGTTAGGTCTGTGTGTGTAGAGGGAAGAATAGAGAATATTTTCTGATAGGTGCAGTCATCTTTAATAGAGGTTTTCCTTGTGTTGTGCCTGAGCTTTTGTTGTTTCACAAAATCATGTGATGAATAAACCTTCACAGAAAGCTTAGCTTTGATTCAGTTCTGATAAAGATTCCCTAAATGTGACTAGAACCTGGTCCCTACCCAACATTTCTGGACTATTAGTCTAAAGAAACGGTACCACGTAAGGGTGCCACAAGACCACCCTTGGGAATATTAACTTTCTCTTTCATTGAGGTACTATTGGATCTAATTGATAGGATGGAGAAGTTTGATGTAGTTTGAGATTCAAAAGAAATGTCCACTTTGTGCTCGCTTTACACATCTCAGTTGATTGTCATTAGGTAAAGGCAAGGTAATAGTAGGACTTGTTTGTCTCGATCACTGAATCACACATAATGCCATTCCACGGGATAGTGAACAATGGAGAAAGTTAAGCAAAATTAAGACAGTAACAACACTGGACTTCAGTAACAGTCATACAAGGGCCAGAAGAAAATAGTTCAAAGGAGATATTTGTGAGAAATGAGTGAATGGGGTCAGGGAAAGGCAATTCATGGTAAAGATAATCAGAATCTCTGACAGTCTTTAGTTGCAGGGGGCATAGAGGGTACAAAGGAAATGTTCAAATGCATAGGAGCAAAGACTGATAAGACTTGCACGGCAGAGATTAAGGTATCAGTTTCCAGCCAAAGGGATCAGGGGATTGGATCATTATTGTGCTATTAGCTGTTAGCTGGAGATAAACAAAACAAATGTTTGTTCCCAGGAGAAACAGCTCTTAGAGTTTAACTGACTTTGCTAATTTGAAATTCCCTTTAGCAATAAGGCAGTTTCTCAATGGAGCTGAAGTCCTCACAAGACAACTTCAGGATGGTAAAAAGAACGAAAGTATTTATTTTTCACTATGCAATATATGGTGATTGCTCCCTTATCCTCTGCAGGATTATTTTCTGTATTTCTTACCTCATATTGCTCAGTCTAAAAGAAAGTAATATAGGATGCTTCTCAGTATTTAGGCAGAACTCGTCTGAGTGTGTGAACTTCCAGACTCTGGATGATGACTGCAAGAGTTCTCATTATCCTGTCTCTGATG
Source organism: Podargus strigoides (assembly GCA_028020825.1). Taxonomy (NCBI): domain Eukaryota; kingdom Metazoa; phylum Chordata; class Aves; order Caprimulgiformes; family Podargidae; genus Podargus; species Podargus strigoides. The sequence continues at coordinate 9,723,502 of CM051624.1, read as the reverse complement.
CTAGCTAAATGATCCCAGAGAAAAAATGACCAAACCTCTTGGTGGGACTACAGGGACAACCTTGCACCACTGGTAAGTCTCATGGCTGTGCAGAACTGGGAAACATCAGAGCTCACCAAGGCCAGACCTTGGCTCCCAGAAGCTGGGGAAATTCCACTGCAAATCTAGTCAGTACTTTTCCCTGGATATTCACCTGTGACCTTTCATGAGAATTATTGTTGGAAAGCAACAAGAAAAAAAAAAAAAAAAAAAAAAAAAAGCAGACCCAGTGTCATGTCTCATTTAGTTCAGACTGCAGAACTTGTGTTCAGGAGAGGAAGACTGAACTTCAAAGGTTTGCACTGGTCTCTGTTGGGTTGCAGGGCAATAGACAAGAATATACAGGCAATGAAGAAGCCTGTTTTTTTTTCACGAGGAGGATCTTTGAACAGGAGATGCTAGCAGTCTCTGACAACACTCTTTTTATTTCCAGAGTGCTGTTCTGTCAGCAGAGGAAAGAGAGACCTACTTTCCCACAGTGAGGAGTAAGTAGACTGCCCAGTGAGACAAATTACAGCAGCATGGTACTGATATGACTGAGTGAACCAGGAAAAGAACCTGGATTGTGCAATCACTTCCAGGAAACTAAATGTTTGTTGTAGTAGAAATGAATTCTTTTTCCTCCTTTCTTTATAATGCCTAATGCCATGATCAACATATTAGATTGCACATGGAGTCTCAGCACAAGGCATCAAAGGCTTTCCATGTAGGTTCTTCTCTTGCTCTGTCTTATTAGCTTATATGGTGCCCTGAGGATATAAACAGCAGAACTGTAGAATGCCTCATGAGCAGTTTAGATGTGAAGCTAAAGATTGCTCTAGCCCCACAAAAAATGAGAGAGCCCATAGTTTCAAACAGAAGCAACTCTCAAGAACCCCACTGCACCCAGACACCCTTAAATAATCTAACCCAACAAAAATAAAATAATAAAAGGGTTAAAAATTGTTTATTTTTTTTTTCTCCCAAAGTCACATCTTCTCTCAGAGACTCCCTTTTGCATTTATGCAGGAAAGCTTGACTTTTTTTGGTTGGATCCTAAATACAACAAACACCCGTTCAGTGTCATCAGCAAGCTCAGAGCTTCCTGGCTGGAAATATCAAAACACTTTGTCTAGGTTATCTAGCAGCTTTCCTATAGGTTCAGCCCCTCAGACAGGGTTGGGCTAGTGCACAATGTATTCTCAATTTCTTTAAAACTGTTCTGCTGATCAATTCAGCTGCTCTATTTTTGCTCCTTTTTTTTTTTTTGTGCTTATTAAAATACCTTCCTTACTGTCCACAGAAGAAAAATCAACCTCACTGCATTTGTGGCAGTGGTATTTTGCCTTCTACCTGTTATTGTACCTATTTGTCTCTAGCAGCAGTCAGCATGTGGGTGGTTTGGAGAGAGATTTACACGCTGATATTTTATTAAAGCTCCTTTTTATTCTGTAATTTAACTGGGGAGATCGAAACGTTGTACATTATTTTGCCTGTGGTAAAATAGACCTATTTTAGCTTCTTTTTTTCCCTTCTTCTGATTGCTCATTAATATTCAGAGTTTATCTTATCTATTCCCCTCTTCATTTGGTTTGTAAATGATTCCTTTGCTTGTTCCTTTATTTTTAAGCCTGTTTTCAACTTTTGTTTAATCTTCCTGGTTGCTTTTTTCTTGTTTGTTATTAAATTTTGAGTTAGACTTTTATGCTTATCCCTTTTCATGTTCATTCCTTAAAATGCCAGCTGCTCTTTTTCTCTGTCTTCTACAGAGACTGTGTGAACACAGAGAAATGGAACTGCTCTTCTAGCATGCTACAAATTGCTAATTTTGGTCCAGATTTCTCATGTGACAACAGCAGAGATTGGGTGGACTTACCCTTTCTCCCTCTGCAACACTGCCATTAGACATGTCATTGTAATAGGCAGTAACAGACACTAGTATATGAAGCCTTCATTCCAGTGGCGGGGTGGCACCAAGGTGTTCGTCACTCTAACAGCCCTATAAGAACTATCTCAAGGCAGGTTTTGAATGCAGTCATTTCCTTTCAGCTGTCATTCCTTCCACACTCCCCTTTTGGCATCTCTAGTGGATCTACACCTTGGTGCACTTGCTGGTGACTTGAAGTTATGGTTGCTAGCATGTGTGCTCTGTGTTATCTGGGCTGCAGATACCTGAGCTAAGGTTGGGGGACTCCTGTGCTCCCATCGCACATCAGCTTTGCAGCATGTTTATTTTCCCTCCCTACCCCTACTGAGCAGCAGCACATTGTACTGCAAAGGGGCAAGGTCTCTCATCACCTATAAATGACTCTACCTTGGTGTAACTGTGCTTGCTCCAGAGAAGCTATCCCAGTTTTAGAGGACTCTCAGGCAAGCATTGAGCCTGCTTGTCCTTGGCTGACTACTTCATCAGGGTCTGTTTAGTTTCATGTCATATTTATTTTAATTAAAATTCCATTTATTCTGTTGTATTGTCTTACTTGTCTTGTACCTTAGCAGTCCTTGGGTCTATTTGCTATCCTGAAGCCCTTTCCCCTCTTCATTTCAAATAATTTTTAGATCTGAAAAAAGTAAAATTTGCCTTCTTGCTAGCATTGCTTCCCTCCAATTTCCCCAGGCCTGCCTTTGTGGTATTCACCCTTTGGCAGAGAACTGCAGAGATGTCCCACTGGGCTCAGTGGTCGTTTATCTCCTGTTTTCATCTTAATTCCTCTCTGTTTCATTTTTTTTATCTTTTGAATTTCTTCTATTAACCACCAATGAGCCAATCTAACTCCCTTCCTCAGCTCCCTCTTCAGCATCTTCAGCAAAGCCGTACACACCCATAAGCAGGCATCACTCAAATATCATCCTGATCTGGTAAAAACTTAGATTCTGAATTCACCTGTCGTCATGGTTTGAAGCACAGTTTCTCTCTCAGTGCACGATACCATTCTTTATAAAAAAAATGGACCATCTTGACAAATTCTTTGCTTATGTTTTTTTCCCCCACTGCAACATTGCACATATTTAATATGCAGGTGCACCTGACCTTGTGCCTTGCTGTCTGTACCATGCAATGTCATATGTAGCAATGGAGCTCCAAAAATAATGTGCAATAATCATGTGATTGACGAGCAGTACATGGTGAAATTGACATTTAAAGGAAAATGGAAAAATTTAACACAGGAATATTATGTTATTTAGCAATGGAGGACATATGAAAGCCGAGACAGACAGATACAATTCTTCTGAAATGTCATATAATTTGTTGGGAGCAATGACAATATTGGAATCTTTCAGTGGCATTTGTCACTGTCAGAGGCAGGTCAGTAGACTAGATGGAGCCAATTGTGATCCATTATGACAATGACAAAGACCTTAGGGACCAAAATAGTCTTTGGGTTGCTTTGTATACAACTACCACAAGCCCAGCTTATATGGGACACTGGTAAGGTACTGGTATATGTTTTATATATATGATCTACTTGCTCAAAACGGAAACATTTTTTTGTATTCCTAATTTGGTTTGGCTATACGTTACTCAATTTTCTTCTTTTTTCTGTGGATTTGGTGCATCCAAGCTTCTGCTTTTCAATTGTGTGAAAGGTTGTGTACCTCGATGCAGGATCATAAGTGGTATTAAAATTTTTATATGTAGGGGTTTTAATTCTGAAAAAGTGCCTTCTTATTAGAATGGGAAGGGTTTTTTATGGGGGGAGGAGGAGGAGGAGGTCAGATGCTCAATTCTGTATAGTGGAAGCAGTGTATCTTCTTTTCCCAAAAAGGATGCTCTGGACCTTTCTGAGATATTTACTTCTTTGCTGACTAAAAGCTATAGGCAAGCAGCAAGAGAACATAAGAAAGAGAACACAGTAATACATGAGATTTTCTAGCTGCAGCCTCGGTAATTTATAAAGAAGATACTATGTAAATTAGCTTAAAAGGCAAGAGAAAGGAGCTTGCATGAATGGGGAAGAAGAGTAAACACTTCTTTTTCACTACTGCCTCTGGCAGGCTTGGTTATACTTCTGGAGCCTGAGATTAGATGACATTTCCAAGGCACAATCTTACCTAAAGGTGAGATAGGTAGAATTGCTTCCACTTGCTGCCATGAGTTCTGAGTGATCAGAGCTGCTATAGGAAACTGTAATTGATGTGTTTAGTGTTTGCTAAATATGGCTATTACCTGAGGGTTCTTGAAATATTGTTTGCATTTTTTATGGTCATTGGATTCTCCTGATTACCAGATGTAATAGACTTTTTATGCTACAATGCAACTGTTGAACATTTTAATTGGAATGCCATGTCAAATTTTTAAATTAAAAATCAAATACTCAAAGCACCAGTGCTTTTTTGATTACTAAAATTAAAACCTAATTGAATTCTCCCACCAAAAAATATCCTGTGGAAATTTAATTAGAGAAGTGTAAAAGAGCTGATTTTTAAAACATACTAATTTTTAATTAGGAAAAATCTGAAAGGCAAATTAGTAAGTTTTAAATTTTCCAAAATATGAATATGGAGATGTCATGTGGCACAATAAAGAGAAGACCCTAGGTCTACCTTCTTAAATTACTATATATCACAGGGCTTGAGTCTTACCTGAATAAAGTGATGGATATATGTTTCTGTTGTGGATCCTCATGAAAACCCCCCATGCATGGCAGCACATCAAAAGACTACAATAAAAAGTTAAAGTAGCTTCAAATGAACATTTGGAATAGGGTGCAAAGAGGAAGTTTAGCTGGTTATTTCCAAATAGATTATAAAGTACACCCTTGTCTTCAATGTTCACCTGCTGACTGACAAGAAAGCTCTGCAGTCAACGTGTTGGTTGGTTAAGATCCCAACCTCAGGTCCTTAGCTCACCGGATGTATTGCAAGGTGTCCAACTCCATGGCTCTTCTCCAGGGACTAGGCACATCGGAGCTAAGCATTGCATCACTCTATATTGCCCTGCTTTTGTTGGATTTACCACTGTACACCCACGAAGATTCAAACTATGTTAATATGGGTGAAGAAATCATTGACAGGTAGGTGGGCTTAATTTGGCCTTGTCAGGGCATTTCCATTTCCTATTGATTTTAGTTGTTCGTGGTTGCACGCGAAGTGTCAGAGTCAGCAAATTAGAAGAGGTGACGAGGACCCTTGGGAAGGGGCAACACCATCATTAGTCTTGGAGACTGGAAATTACTACAGCTCTATTTAATTCTTAATTCTATTTAATTCTTTCTTAAAAATGTGCATCCCACAAACTAGCTCTCTAGTGTTGCTGTGCAATTTTATGATACAGCAGTTAGGAGATAATTTGATTTAAAGAAAAAATAAGGAAACTAACTACAGCTCTCTGGAGACTCACTGCTTAATGATATACACTTAAAAGTATAAGGAATAACAAAATGAAGAGAAACGGTGCCTGCAGGGTACATTCAGATCTGGGCTATCTCAGTCACTTGCAGTTGAAGCCAGGGCACTGGCTTCACTCAGGACTTGCACTCAGTGAGCCTGGGGAGCTGGGGGACACCTACCTGAGCAGACCCTGCAGGTCTTGGTCTGACTTCAGTACTCTCCAGATCATCCTCCTGCACACGTGACTTAGAGCATGGCACCAATCCCATTGCTTGTTTTTATCTTGAAAAGCCTTTCCTGGCTTTAAGAACAAAGAAGGAGGAATCTGCTCATGGTTAAGATGCTTGTCTGGGAAAGGGAAACTGAAACATGAATCAGAAACCTATTTTTTTTTCTCTTTTCCTAAGCACTGAAGTACAAAATAAGGCTGTTTCTTACCTATCTCCTTTCTTTTTCCACAGTTTACAGACTTGATGCTTTCCCTATTGCTCAGCTTGAACTGGAGAAACCTTGCCCGTGATGAGACTGGTGCTAGTGGCATTTTTCTGGGAAGAAGATGAGATGGGAGGGCTTAAAATGCTCATCTCTCATTTCCTGGGTGAATGCTTTAGCCATTCGTCTAGTATACAAAAGAGATTATATACTCCTCCTAAGTATGCCTATATGAAGGGATATGAGGCAGAAGGTGCACCCTGTCTTCTTTCTGAAGACTTTGCTACTCAGGTAAAACTGTGGGTTTTCTGACTATTTTGAGCAGATTTTTTTTCCCTAGAATCTGAGTTTCGTGTCAGTACCCAAATTCTAGGTTTCAGGAACTTTTCTATACATTTCTGTTTTTCTAGATGTCTCTATCTTTTCTAGGTACTGTTTCAGGCACTTTTCTAGATTTTAACCTATGATCTCTTAAAATGCTAATTCCCTAGTTTAGGAAAAATGATCAAATATATTGTGAAGTTTCACGGCAACTTTGCAATTGCTATCTTTCCCATGGTGATGTAATAGTCTGATAGGCACTTGAAAGTGAAGAAATGAATGTATGATTTGGTTATCGTGTAGGTTGATGTCATCTTTGAAGTTGCTTGCAATCAAACAACCTTATTACTTTTCATATCATTTCTCATTGTGCACTTAGGTAATCTGACTATAAACAGTAATTACAACAACCTACCTATTTTCCACTTACATACAATAACAGTTTACTCACTCCTCAAAGGTCCATACTTATTCGTTTTTTATAACAAAATGAGAAGCAGAAAGTCTGTTTCCAGAAGTAGCTTTTAAACAAATCTGAAAATCAAGGAGCACTAAAGGCTGGAAAAAGCCTTTGGGATTAGAATACTCACATCAGGATAAAGTGGATGAATGTAAAGAGTTCATGTGGTAGATGCTTGGTTCACCATGGTGCAAACATTTTCATGCTGGATAGTGACTTAGCATGTTACTGCTTTCTGTTTACTTGCTGTTGCCTTCACAGCTGAACCTTGTTAACAGTGCAAAGTCAGACAGATTAGTTTAGTTTTTAGGTCTGTAAAGACACATCTGGTTGTGCCCCTTCTCTGCTTTTCATTTTGTTAAAAGTCAAATTAAAACCAAAACAAAACAGAAAATGTATTTGCATAAAAACAAAATGTTACTTTAGATAAAAATCAACATAAGCCACGTGAATCAAATTTGTCAATCACTATCAGGAGGAGATTAGGATTTACTGTTCCCCTCCTTTCCCTCCAAAGAACAAAGCACCCAGCTCTTCTCTGGAAAGATTATTGAGTTTCTGCTCAGTGCACCTCATTCCTTCAGGAGACAGGGTGCTGATAAGACTGGCAATTTATCTGATCCCACGTTGCAAATCTTGTATTACTAGTCCTGAAATCATGGAAATGTCAATATTGAGAAAAAACAAAAACCTGCACATGGAAGGAGTTTGAAAGGGAAAAGCATCTGCAAACTATGCACGGGAAAATTCCCCCTTAGGGAAGAAAGTTAAACAACAGCATGCAAAGCATGCAGGAAGGTAGGTGAATTGGGAAGCAGGCTGAGCATAAGAGTCCTTTAGCAACCTCGGCCCCAGACATTTAGAGCCCTGTACAGCCACACTGTCAGTCTGTGATGATGGCCACTATTCCAGTCTCCCTTCACTGGATTGCACTGTCAGTGGACATCTGTTAATGCAAGATTAACTCTTATGTCATACTAGTCCCTCTCTCCACGTGGTAGGAGCCAGGCTGCAGATGATTGCTTTAAAATTAAATGGTCAGATCAGCGAAGTTTGGTAAAAGGCTGTCCTCAGCAGATACTGGTTAGAGTGACTTGTGATGTCCGAAAAGGTTTAGGAGAACAGAGTCTGAACCAAAGCGAGCTAAGCAGAAAGCTATTGATTAGTTTCTTTCACATTAGCTTAATTTGATGTTCTTGTGATGAAGGCTTATTTGTAGTAGACTAATAGGAAGATATCATTGTGATGTAAAAATTTCCAGGCAAAATAAAGCAAGGTAATTACAGGTTGTCCACTGGGTTGATGTAATAATCTTTCATTTCAGAACAGCTGAGTTCTGGACCCCAAGTGTAACCCTCTAGCAGATGCCTCTTTCAACAACAAGAGACCTGTTTCAATCTGTCTAGAGTAGAAATACCAGGAAAACACAGGTTTTGCATGGAAAAGAAATAATCTTTTCAGGAAAGAGATTTTTTTCTTTGCTGAAAACAGAGGAAACTAGGAATTGTTTTCTTCTTTCTGGTTATGGCAAAGGAACATAAAATTCCTTGAGCTGCCTCTCCACTGTCAGGAAAATGGATGTTGGAATTTATTTAGAAAAAATAAGTCAAAGAAACAAGGTGGTACATATATATTTACATACCACCAAATCCAGACAGTACATTTGGGTGATTTCAACATTTGCAAAAAGATAGCTATATGAATTCATAAGATCCAGAACTCCTAGATTTCACTAAAATTTGCTGGGAATATTACAACAAAAAGAAAAAGAAAAAAAAAAAAAAAGGAAATTGCAGAGTGTTTATTCACCAAAAAATCTCTCAAAAATGTATCAGCTTAAGTGTAGTGTACACAAAGAAGGTTTTTAAGATCTAGAAATGCAGTTTGGCATGAAGAAGGATCACCTAAACCCAGTCCTTGCATCATCACTTGTCTGCAGTGCAGAGATTACTGCACCTACCTGGGATATGCAAGACTTCAGCTCAAATCCCTTTTCTAACAGACTTGAAATTTTGTGCTTTATGTTTCTGGGAAATACCAACTATTTAAGTTACAGATCTGATTTCTCTGCCAAAGGCTATTTTCTTCCCTTGTGATATAATCCTAAGAATATATCTCCCACTGAAATCAAAGACAGTATGGGTTTGGCCTTTTTGGAAATGCTTGATGTCGAGGTGACAGTGTTTGATCAAGTGAAGGATCAGGCATAGACACAACATGGACTTCGGCTGATGAGGTGCGAGGTACAGCAGCAAAACCACACAACTCCTGCTTTTATTCAGGATGGTCCCAAAGAAATAAAACTTCTACCCTTGTCCTACAGAACTTTTTGTCCTAAAGCTATTTTTCAGAAAAATCCAAGAGATTTCTGAATATTGAAAAGTGAATAATTTATCCTTTTATTTTGGAAAATTTGTTCCACAGATCTCCAAGATTACTATTCATTCCCCAGGTGAACAACCTCCCCATACTGAACAAACCTCTAAAATTACCCATCTGTCAAAGCATGGAGTACCTGCTCAACTTTGTGCTGGAGGAGGATGAGTTCTACTGAAGTTAACCGGATTCTTTTAGCTACATAGAATTAAATCTGTGACTAATAGCCTTGGGTGAACTTAATCGCTGAGCATGAGGCTAACTGCATTGACTGCAGTGGATTAGCTGACATTCTAAAAGTTTAGCACATGCAGGAGTGCCTGGCTACAGTGGAGCCACTGGAAAATGGAAGACGCAAAAGACAGGCAATTCCTGAGCTAAACCTGAAATCTTAAAAATGTACACCAAAATGTGAATAATGAACAAAGTATGGAACAATCTCATGCCTACATGGTATAACACACACCTCACAATAAATAAATCAAGACTCAAGCACTGAAGAACAGTGAACTCTGAGGCACTAGAAATGTAGTCATGAGCCTACGGTTTGCAAGTTGATCCTCTTTCTACTAAGTCCAGTATTTGTTTTATAAATTAAACTGTTCTTTTTCAAGTCTCAGCTCTGTCAGAGACTGCATTCTGGTTGTTAAGTATTGGTTCATTGAGTACTTATTTTAACACTAGAAATGCAAAGCATTTTATTTGAGATAGATTCTAATGAATTTTATAATTAAAAGATTTTTATTTTTTTTATTGCAGAAATTACTTCATGCTTGATAGCAAGAGGCCCTGACACACATTTAATGTTTATTTATCAAAATGGCAAATCACTGATAATTTATGCTGGGTCTAGCTCTACACAATGAGGTTACTGTCGCAGTAACAAATTTTAATTAAACAGGGCTAAGTTAGGGATCGACCGTGTTGTGGTATCAAACCAGTATTTCATTATACTCCTGTCAATTCCCATGTTGTGTAGTTGCTTAATACTGAACACAGAAGGGTGAGAGGATCTGGTGACTAATCAAAGAGAGAAGTCTGGTGCAAACAGAGATGTGCTGCAATTCCACATGCTGTTTGTACAGCAGAACTTTAAATGTTTTCCCTTTAGAAATGACAGAGGTGGACTCGTCTGTGCTCTTCCCTGGGCTGCAGCCCATATTGTCATATTTGGTAGTTACTCATGCCTCCAGCAAAACCACCCCAAAGGACAAATGGGGAGTGTGGATCTGGGACCAAATCCTATGGTCTAAAGCAGGTAAGAGAGAATGGTGAAGGGAGGTGATACATCTCCAACAAGACTCCAGTCCTGCACAGGAGGGCCATTTTCTAGCTCTTGTTGAATGAAATAATAGCAAAGTGCTGTTACAGGTGTAGTTGTAGTGCTCGAGGAATAGCACAAAACACTTCTGAAACTTGTCTTGTGGATTCAGGCGCTTTGTTTTCTCAAGTGACTTGCACGACCCCCTAGGTCTACTATGGGCTTCCATGAAACTGCTGACATGCTACTGCCAAAGTCACTTTGGAAAATGTGAGTAGGTCTCACATGGAGTTTTGCACAGATGGATATTGAAATAGATGAGCCCAGTCCACTCAGTATGCCTCACCCAGCTCTAGCACTGAAAACCCGTTGCTGCATCAGCTTGGTTCTGAGTCCATGGTACTATAGAGCCTCTGGGTAGGGTATATCTGATACAGTCTGGGCTTACGTCTGGATTCCCAAACACAAGCCTGCACAAATACACCCAAATGCTTACAAAAATTCAGCCCGAAACAGAATCATAGAATAGCCTTGGTTGGAAAAGACCTCTTAGATCATAAAGTCCAGCATTAACCCAGCACTGTCAATTTGCCACTAAACCATGTCCTTCAGCACATCATCTACACATCTCTTAAATACCTCCAGGGACGGGGACTCAGAACTAGAAAACTGTTAAGTGCTTTACCCCAGTGCAATAGCTACTTATGATGCTGGCTTGTATCAACAGAAGAGGAAGAAGGCAGCTAGAGATGTGCTTCAGACTGTGCTTATCAGGACGTGACTGTGATTAACAGTACAGTTCCTAGATACAACACTCTGACTCTACAAAAGCTGACTTTTCACTCACAGCTCAAACTTATTTCCAGTACCATGAGAAACACCAAGTTTCTCTGCATGCAAATATATGCATGACATGCTCTGTTTTATTTGCTACCCAGTGAGCTTTCAGATTTGGTCCTGACCTTGGGCCATTTCATGGGAGCTTGAGATCTTGCCATTAACTCCAGTGAGTTGGATCAGGCCTTCAACATGTTGCCTTCATGGAGAGTTTATGGTGGAATCAAAAGGGCAAATGTCAGCCTTTAACCTTTGGCTGTGTACAGTTACTGGATGTGATTCCTCCCAGTTGCTGAACATGGTGGTACCTTGAAGGCTCAGCTCTCCATAACCCTGCCCTCCCATTGCTCTGGCACTCTGCACATTTGCAGCAGCTTTCACAAGGAGTTCAGCCCTGTCTTGTTCCCTCCCCCTCCCTCCCATGTGCCAAAAATGTGCCAGTTGCAGAACAAAGGAAATATCACAGAGTCAGTTTGGCGGGAGAGCTACGGAGCCCAGCAATTACCTGCTGTTATCACCGTGGCTGTGCTTTCTGTCATGTTATATTTCACTTCTGCATAGCTGTGTGTATTTGCTCTTTCATCGCTGTTGTACGCAAGCTGTAATCAGTTCATTTTATGGCTGTCTTCAGCTAAATTCTTTGTTGATTTTAACATGACAGAAGTTGAAAAGATTACATATTATAAATAGATAATTAATATATCAGCACAGCTTGTTGCTCTCTGTCTCTCCATCTCTTTATAACAATCAGTTTTAATGCTTCCTCACCCTTTCTCTCCTCCATGTAGACTGCCTGAGAATTAGAATGAAGCCTGACAGCTTGATTAAAATTTCACATGATGTATTTCTGTTTCAATAGAGGATTCCTCTATCTTGAATAAATGGGTCACGTGTAAAAAATGAAATACCCAATCATTTCTGAGTAGGGTAATTTTTTCCTGATCGTAATATTTTTTTGTTTAGGTTTGACCATAGCTTGGAGATATACTTATATTCAAGGATTTTCATTAAACGAATACATAAGCATTTCATATCAGTGAAATTAGCTTCTGAATGTCATTTTGGGGCAGTGATGTACAATTTTCACTTTTTGAATGGTTAATTGAGTCACTAGGTTGACTCACTTGCAAGTGAGGTTAGAATTCATCTCCTGAACATCCTTCCACTGCCAAATCACAAGTAATACCCATAGCTAGCACAATAAAGAACATCAGCTTTGCTTCAGTTTGTGGAAGTCTTTGTAGAATGGTTTGAGTTGGAAGGGACCTTAAAGATCATCCTGTTCCAACCCCCCTGCCATGGGCAGGGACACCTCCCACTAGATCAGGTTGCTCAAAGCCCCATCCAACCTGGCCTTAATAATTGTTCAATAGACACATGGATTTCCACAAAGTAAATTTAAGCCCATTTTTCTTAGTTACCTTCCATAAATCTTATCTTAAAAGTATTTGATGGATCTTGAAATGTTGTGTCCCTGTTATGGAAAACTAATGATTCACAAGCCACTTTCTGGAGTTCACAAAGAGCTTTCTGCAGCTTTAAATAGAGAGAAAGTATCATGCATATATCCAAGAAAGGAAGTAGGGAATAGCACAGAGATATCTCTACAGCCTCTTTATAATTCACAGCTCGGGTTGTTTTGCAAATGCTGTGCTTGTCAACATGAAATTTTATTTCTTTTTCATACACTGGTTAAGAAGCGCATATTTGTGTGTGACAGGAATAACTGCAAGGTGTTTGAGAGCATCAAGGAGGAGCAGAGGGACCTTAAGAGCTTGGGGCTAGGGGTGTCTGAGGGTATATGCTGGGACAGATTTATCAGGACCTGTGAACCCTCTCTGCTCCAAGGCAAATATTAAAACCTTTATATGATCAAGACGTCTAAAACAAACACCCCTTGGCTGAGAAAGCTAAAGTGGAATGGTGGCTGGGCAACGACAGTGACAGCTATGGGGATGGGAAACAATGATTGATTTCTCTAGTGCTCTGAAGGCAGTTTGAGAAAGGGTCCCAGCACCACCCATGATATGCTCAGCCTTCCCTGCTGGGCATCCTCCTCCATAGCACAGTGTTCATGAGAAACCTGTCAAGAGATGCCAAAGGCTGTGCCTAATTTTGATCCTTGGCCAACTTTTCCTCCTAGGAAAACCTCACTGAACCCAGCAGAGCTGTAAGTGCAATAGGAGTGTTTGTCAGTGCGTATGGATATTTGCCTGCACAGCACAGCATGCCATCACCCAAAACTAAAATGTATGACAAGGACCTCAGCTGAAGGGCACTATACAGAATAACAAAAAGGATTTAAGTATGGGGAGGATTTAATAACCTGAGGAAGCATTGCAGAGAAGCTGAGCATCATGTTCTGTTCTAATTCAAACCAGGACATTCCTTCACACATAATGGGATCCCCAAGCCAAAGCTCTCACCAGCTTGAGCAAAATTTTCAGGGGCGAATGTCATTTAAATGGTCAGAATTTAGTTTCTTTTCTCCTTGTGGGAGCTAAATTCCCTCCTGAATTACAACTTGTCTAAATTTTTCTTGTTTCAATGGTGCAGTAACTAAACAACAGTGAAGATGCATTGACCTAACAGACACATCACAGTGTATTTTGAATATAATGCCACTAGTATTAACATTTACCCTGACTTCAAAATTTCTAAAAATCTAGCCAGAACATTCACGGTTATAACACTTGAAACAAGCAGAAATGTAATTTATCTCTCTTAGTAACTCCCTTATATACTGTTAAAGCAATATAAAGTGCCCAGAGAAATTCTCATCACACTCGGTAAGTTTTAATATTTTGTGGCGGTCTATCAAGGATTCTTTAACAAGAAATCTTTTAGAATCTAAATGCAACATTTAGATGTATGAAAGCATGCTGTATGAACTTCTGGTTTAAAAAAAAAAAATCCCTTAATGCTGCTGCACAACATCACTCATAAGACACTTTGGAAACTTCTTTTTGTTGATGATCCTTTTGGCCTCTGTTAACTATTCTGCAAATCTCTGATGCACTGTAGCTCAATAAATCGGCAACCTTCTGTTTTGTGTTTTGATTCTTTTGCCTTTAATGCAAGATAAGACAGTCTGCTTAGTAGGAAGGGAATTTCTAAAGACTCCTGAAAAAAATAAAGGAAGTGACAACATGTCATTTTCTGTAGTCATATTAAACTATGGTCATGAAGGGCTTTTGGTGATACCCAAGCACTTGTAAGATAAACCAAAAATGTTATTTTCTTAAAAAAACACACCACTTTTTCTGAGTGGGTTTTAAAAGTTCAAAGCTCTCCTCATTGTAGCATGAGTCACAGTGATGAAACAAGCAAAATTTTGCAGTTTTCCTTAAAAGTGCACTTCAAATTCTCAGTGCCATTTACCTATTATGCATCCAAAATGGAATAGAGGGCTAGTCTAATTTACCAAGTTGGTCAAAATTTGGAATTACTTTTACAGGAGAAACTGAAATATTTTCACATTTCTTTTGTCCTAAATCAAAGAATGAAAATTGCAAAAATGACATTTGGCAAAGATGCAAAATGCAAAAATTCACAGTTCTCAAAAACTTCAGTTTGGAAATATCAAAATGCTTCATTGAAATAGTTTGTGTAGATAAGGTTGAAACTCTTCATTTGATTTAGATAAAAGAGACTGGTATAGCTGGAATAGCGAAGCACAATAATCATTCACCTCAAGGACTCTGAGATCTGATTTAGAAAGTCAACACCTCTGGTAAACTCCCATCAAGTGTGTTTTATTGGGGCAGGAGAGGTGGAGGGAATCAGTTCTAGCCATCTGGAAATGTGTTTTATAAAAATCCTGTGAACATTAAGGGTTACTTGTAGCTTATGATTAGGATGTGATAAAGACAAAAGTAGAACATTGAAAATTATAATTGAAAAACTGTCTACATTCAGCCTGTACCCCAGGGCTAAACTGCAGCTGTTTTTCTAACATCTGATGACCCCTCCTCAGCTGAGAAGAGGAATCAGAGGAAAAAGGGAGAAGCCCCATGGGTAGAAGTAGAAACAGATTTAAGGAAATAACAAAATTAGTACAATCACCAACATAAAGTGTACAAGGTTCTACTCAGCCTCATCCTTAGGATCAGCAGCAGGATGACAAGAGGAAGGAGCCCCAGGAAGAGAAACTCCACTTTTGGTGAACTCCCTCCTTTTATAATGAGCTTAATTTAAGTGCTATGGGATACACCTGTGAGTCAGCTTGGGTCAGCTGCCTGGACTGAATTTCCCAGCTAATTCAGGGCTACTCATGGCCTGCCTGCATGGCTGGCCCATGGTTCTGTTCCTGGGAAACCAGGACAAACACTCATCTAATGTGAAGTCTTCTCTGAGCTAGCTGATCTCCTTACAATAAGTGAGATGTTTCTTTTGGTATTTGTTTTAGAGATAAAGTAGTGAACTAAGATTTACATGAATTGAGTTTGTGGTTTTGGTCTGTTGTTGGTTTCTGATATGACTGTGGCAAACGAAGTAATCTTGCAATATTTCATTTCCCCTTTCAGAAAAGGAGGAGAAACTCTTCTGCATCCATTCAGCCCTGTACATTTCTGTAGGGTCTCACATGTTGAGTCCTGGTCTCTAGAGCACGGTCTCTCATGCCAGTTCATACCTTGGCCCTGAGTGAGACTTGCCTGGAGCTTTACTGGCTGTAGCATCTCTGGCATTTTGGAGAGAGAGCTTGCCTGTTCTATAGTCCTGCTGTGAAACAGCTACACCTTGGGACTGTCAAGGGACATGTAGTCCATGGTGACTTTAAAGAGAAGGATCTAGAGCTGAAATATGTCTTCCTGCTGAATGAACACTTGTAACACCACTCAGAGATACTGGTAGATGGAGCTGGACAGAATTGCTCAACATCCATGAGCAAAAATTCCTGTAGTCCTCCACCATGTGAAAATATAGTACAAATAGCAAATAATTCCAAAAGATGATAGACCTCATGGCATAGTCTACAGTAGTGAAATGCAACATTTATTTTCTCCTTCATTACATAGTCAAATTTCAACAAAAAAAGTGTATGCTACTGTGATAAGACTGGTAGCTGGTTATGAAAGTAGTAATTGCATGTGAAGTTTGTGACACAGCACCATGTGTCACAGTGCAGAGAATTCCAAGTGCACCAGTAGCCCAGCACAACCAAGAGCTTGATGCTCACTGCTGCTGTCTCGGTGAGGTAACAGACAACTGTCAAGCTAACAGCCCTGCATGTAAAAGATAATTTTGCCTTGTAATTAAGGAGATATTAAGTGTATAATCATGTTGATTCATTTAATTAAGTTTGGCAAGTTTGTCCTATGATGTTAGATATCAATTGCTAAAGATACACATTTACATTTAATAAGTGTAATTTTTGACTTGCCTTATTTTGTTATTTGCCAAGTGAACACCTAGAGAACCCTTTAAAATAGATTAAGCAGGAGTATAAGCTTAATGCATTACAAAAGCATAATTGTACTTTTATTGCTCATTAAATTTTGAGTTAATTATGTAGTAACAAGGTTTATATTTTATTATTCCAAACCTCAATCCATGGGCTCTTAGAAGTAGTCACACAGAATCACAGAATCACAGAATAGTTTTGGCTGGAAGAGACCTTCAGGATCATCAAGTCCAACCTTATTCCTAGCCCTATCAACACCACTAAACCATGTCCCTGAGCACAACATCTACCTGTTTCTTACACACTTCCAGGGATGGGGACTCCACCACTTCCCTGGGCAGGCTATTCCAATGCCTGACTACCCTTCCAGTAAAGAAATTCTTCCTAATATCCAGCCTGAACCTCCTTGGTTCAACTTCAGGCCATTTCCTCTTGTTCTATCGCTTGTCACTAGGGAAAACAGACCAACTCCCACCTCGCTACAACTTCCCTTCAGGCAGTTGTAGAGAGCAATAAAGTCTCCCCTCAGCCTCCTTTTCTCAAGGCCAAACAGCCCCAGATCCTGCAGCCTTCCCTCATATGAGATATGCTCCAAACCCTTTAATAGCTTGGTAGCCCACCTCTGTACCCTCTCCAGCACCTCAATGTCCTTCTACTTCAAGCATACTTACTTAAGGACACATGTAGCTCTGCATTTAAGAAGAGGCAGATATCCACTGCTGCCATCCATTGCCGAGCAGCAGAGCTCACCTGACAGGTCCTGCTGACTGCATGATGCTTTAAACCTGTCATTAAGGAACCTCTTTGAGAGATGCAAGGGTGTCTTAGTGTGGGAGGTTCTCCTTTCTCAGGGAGATGGTTTTCTTCCTTTTCCATCCAAGTTTTGTTACATTTTAATTCTATTTTTTTTTTTTTTTCTCTCCTCATAACAGCTAAAATATTCAATTTTCCTTCTTGTATGGAATAGTCTGATCTGGGTGAACTCGTATCTAAACAGCTATTGGGAAGTTCAGTTTCTAGTCTGAAGAACTTACCAATAGAGGGACATATATCCAGAAAGATTTTTTTTCCCCAGTGATCTCAGGAATCTTTTAGAATAGCATCTCCTTCTCTCTTTCTATATAAAAGAAATGCCTGGGTGGTCAAGTTGGGGTGGATGCTTTATGTTAAGACAGACAAAATTAGTGGAGAGCAATCTTCTTTGCAGACTACTGTCAATGAGATATGAGGGTGGACAAGAGAGGGAGAGAGAAATTCTGATCAGGACTGTCTCAGGGAAAACAGAGTGAGATTCTTGCATCTAACCAGGAGAACCCTAGCTAATGATTTTTTTTCCATTGATTTCATCAAGTTTTAGATCAAGCCATTATGAGTTTTACTTGCTCCATATTTCCTCAAATCATGTGTGCTGGATATGGAGTATGGACTTTGTAATCATATTTCACTATTCTGCACTCCTGATGACACTGGGCTCAGAAATACTGTAAGGTGTATGAGAGAATCAAGCAGCTCTAGAAGCTTATAGTAGTAAAAACACTGGTGAAATTTAAATAATATCCTCAGTGAAAAAGTAGATTTCTAATTTCCACATGAGAACTTTTGTGTCTTCTTTTGTATAGGTAGAAAAGAAAGCACTTATTTTTCCAAATGAACTTCTTCCCATGTGACTAACTAAAGAAATTATTCAGGTGTGTGAAACTTGGTCACATTCCATGGGGATGCATTTTATGAGACAAGTATCTGAAAATATTTATTTCCAGTTTAGAAGTCTCCAAAGATTCAAGACTAGACTAAATTCCACTTTTGTGGTGTCTATCAAGTCTTTGATTTCTAAATGTGACCTACTACCCTTTTGGAACCTCTTCTACTCATTTTGGAGATGCATCTTTTTGGTGGAACATCCAATAAACTCAGCGACCTGAATTTCCCTATTTCAAAAAAAGACTTTGTCAGATGCTGTACATAGGCTGGCATTACTGAGGGGGATTTTTAAAAAAGAAATGTAAAATTTTAATTTCTCTTCTAACTATAAAATGGCCTGTGAATGCTAAAAAAATCTTAATGATAGATAGCACACAGAGTCCCCTACATGCAAGCTTTTTTTGGATGAACCTCCAATCCAGAATTTAATGTTATCTGATTAGGTGTGAACAGTTGTCAATGAAGCAGAAAACAGGATACAGCTGATAAAACAGTGAAGTTAAATAAAGATAAGACAACTTTGTTGCAAAGCCAAAAATTCCATTTGAATGATTCCAGTGTAGTAATTTTAATTCTGCTAAACTTAATCTCTTGGAAATGTAACCAGAATGAATTTTCCTGCCTCCAACTAACCTGGGTTTTGTTTGTAAACTATGTAGAATTTTATTAGGTTCCATGGAAATAATCTCTTTAAAGTTATTCAAAACACATATGTATTATTGTGCCTGATATTCAAAGACTTTAACACTTCAAAATGTTGATTTAAAATCAACATCAAAAGACAGTTGCTTTGACCTCCATTCTGGCAAGAATTTCCACCAAAGCCAGTGCTCAGCTTTGCTTCAGATTCCAGGATCACACCTAAGTACCACTCCACAAATGCATCTCAAATAACCTTTTTTTTTTGCAGATTAATTTGAAGGAAACACAGATTCATTTGCATCCTGCACCATAAAAGAGTATGCTTGTACAATCAAACAAGCCTGGAGCAAGGTCATGGCTGATATAAATTTCTGTAATAGCATGTATTTATGTCAATTTATATCAACTAAGAACACGACTAGCTCTTTCCTTAGGAAGACAAGGTTATGCTTGTCAGTGGAGAAGAGTGATTGCATTAGTAGGCTTTTTGGAGTTGGCTTCATCTTGCACCTCAGGTACCATAAGTGGCAGTGGCTTGACCATTGACTTCTTACCTAAGGAAGTTCACAGAGTTTTCTGCAAGACTGCAATGAGCCAGCATGCTTTCACTCTTGCCAGAGATGACTCCACTCAATAACTTCCCATCTCTTTTTATGCCCAGAGTCCTGAAAATTTTCTGGCAGAGGCAGCAAAAATGAGTGAGTTTTCCTACCTCATCTTTTCTGGAACCCTCAGAAATAGTACGATGATTAGTATTGCTATTAATGCCTTGATCACACCTTTGACTGCAATAGAAACATGCCCTCTGTGTGCTAAGAGACACCTCACCACGTTGTAGCCTTTCTATTTCAGTCTGGCTCAGTCATTGTTCAGCAAGTTCTGTATCAAAGACTGTACCCGCATTCCTTGCCAAGATACACTCCCTCTTCTTCTCCTCCCAGCTCCATGACCATATCGATGGGCTCTGGCTCTATTGGCCATGTTCTCCTGGATAACTTAACTGCTGCCTTCTAGTTTCCTAGGGAAAGAACAACAGCAAAGGAATCTTCCAGGGTATGTACAGTTTTTCAATAGTGTTTTTTTCCCGTGAGCTTTGCTGCTTCATTTAAATTACTTGAAATTAAATAGGAACAAAAACAGTGACAGAAGCTATGGTGATTCTGGTCTTAATACCAGTACTGTAATTAGTTGTATACAAATGGCAGAAAGGGAACACACAAATGGAAAAGAGAGGAAGCATCTCAAGTAAATAATCCAGTTGTAATGCAGATGAACTTTGCTGGTGGCTCAGAGACCACTTCAGTGCAGTCTAGAAAATCCCTATGGATTTAAAATAGGTAGAATGGATGGGATATTAGCAACAATCTAAATCACATTGTTTGTACACCTTTCTCTCTGCAACTGCACCAAGGCAATATCAGAATAATTACATTTTCACCTAAATCTTATTGCTGATTTTAGTGTACGGAAGGGTCTGGGATTCTGAGTTGTTTTTTCAAGCTCTTCCCCAGACATACTCTTCCAGTTTAGGTCTTAACTTGTACACAATGGTGAACAGAGGTCAGCTGGCAACCGGATTACTGTCAACATTATTATATCTTGACAAAATGGTGTCTCCACTGGCCAGCTGAAGTTTGCATGACAGGACTGGGCCATTCTTAAATAAATTATCTGTGGCTGGAAATAAGACAGTCCCTGAAACACCAACATCATCCAGTCACAGCTCAAGACCTTTTGAGTGAGAAAAATAAATTAATTTATTGAAAAGTGATAGGAAAACATTATTTAAAATTCAACACATAAATATTCAGTTTAAATGGAAAGAGACAGTGATGTATCTGGCTGCTGTTCTTGCTAGATCAGGAACATTATTTGCATTCTTTATTTTGCTGATGCTGTTAAGCTCAGAAAGAATGTACTATAATATTGAACTGATAAAAATGCTTGGTATAAAATTGAGAAATTTTCACGGTGACTGGTCAGCTGCTGACAAAAAAAGTACTTAGAGCAGAATATCAAATGCTCTGTGATAGATTGCGGTAGGTGGTGGGAGCTGTTCACTGCCTCAGCATGTGTACACAGAATTGACAAACCTTCACTTATTTCCATCTCATTTTCCCTGTTTTTTCCTCTCCCATTTGTCCCCTCCCCTTTTTCCCCCTATTTACTAAGCTGTTCTAGCTGTGATGACCACTGGTAAAACGACATATTTATTAAGCTATGTCCTTTGCCTTTGCCATTTTTTTCCATATCCTCACTAGCAATGTGGTGTAATCTACCCAATTCTCTCAAGTTTTTCTGTTAATATTGCCACCTCTTACTACCAAGGACTTCCTTTTCAGAGAAAGGAACCAAATCCTCATTCTGTACTGAATTATAAGAATATGATATATTTAGATCTGATATATGATCAAAGAAAAGAATTGTAACAGTAAAGGATTATTTCTCTGTCCCTAATCTCTACAGCTACACCTGAGCACTCAATATTTGTCCTTATTTAGTCATTAGTGTGCTACCTGTCATGGATTTAGTCTGTACATACCTGTCCTGGGCATGGATAGAGCATGGACCAGAGACATTACTGGCCTTTGGATGATGTTGTCATTTTCTGGGGGGAGGTGTTTACTCTGTGAGCTGTGTCATGCCACTTGCCTTTGGTCATTTGTGCTATGCCTGGATTTTGGGAGGTGGTTTTGTAGGTGGAAAGACAGGAAAAGACCAAGATCAGTGAGGACAGGAAAGCTGGGGTGAGAGTGCCATGTGGAACACGCTGGGGTGGCAATGCTAGGTGCAGGTTGGGGCAAGCAGTGAGTCAGTGCAAGGTAAAACACATCCAGTATTGACACCATAGCTTGCATTTTTCTGCAAGAACCTAGTAATTTAAAAGCAAAGCTTGCATATTTTATGTGACATTAAGTATAAGCAGGTGCTGACTGAGCTGAGGTTTAGCTAACTGAATAGGATGTGGAAAATCGCTGGACATGACATGAGAAATTGATGGATATGACAAATAACAATGTGAAAAGTCAAGAAAAGTTAGACAGCTCCATGGAGGATGGCTGTATTGCACAGGTGTTTAAGGGGAAGCTGTTCAAGAAACAGCTGAACTTCACCAAAAAGCGGAGTACTGGAGATTTTGGAAAAAGTCAAATCTTGTAAGTCCAGAAGGACCTGGATAACCATTTCAGAAATAGCATATAAGAGGTATTAAATTTGAATATGGATGTCGCAAAACTGGGTCCAATGCAGAATAAGTACTTCTGGGTGCGTTGTTTATTTTGGATGTGACTGGGATGAAGGAAGGGAGATACATTTCAGATATTCCAAGCTGCTGAAATAAAACAAACACACACAAAACCAAACCCATCAAAGATTTAATTTGGGATTTAACATTAATGCTAGGGTGATGTCATAACACTTAATCAGACTTCACTCTCTGAAAGCAAGTTAAAAGTTTCCGGTGTGCCTCAGGAACTGAATTACAGGTTGGGTAAGCACACTGCAACTTTTTTTGAAACCCGGCTCCTGAAAGGAAAAGGAATGGTGAGGAAGAGAACGAAAGGAAGTGTGCACAGGCAAGATTGTAGAAATAAACTCTGTGGGAGGAAATGAGGCAAAACTAGAGAGATTTTAATTTAGGCACGTGCTTAAATACCTTGTTTAATTGTACAGGACAAAGTCCAGGGAAATATTCAAACATTCCTGTAACACAAACTCATGCTTTCATTTATCACCTAACAATCAGGCTTCTTCTGCTTTTAAGTTTCTTCTAGCTTCTGTAAAAGGCTCAACCCAAATGTCATATCTCCCCTCCCAAGTGTTTTAATTCTTTAAACAGATTCTGAAGTTGGAGGCTGCATGTGGCCAAACATGCTTTTTCAAAATGCAGATTACTAGAGTGAGAGTTCTGTTAAAGGACAGGAAGTAAAGTGTTGAAATGGTGGCACATAGCTTATGATGGATTTTCTTTCTAGGAAACTCAATGAGCTTAATTGCAGAGTTAAAGTGTTACAATGTAACATAGCATTTGATGAAAATGAAAAATGTCTGCGCTTGTGTGTTCAGGCAGCTCATGAATGTATCTAGATGGAATACATATGAAATTCATATATTTGTTAAAATAAGCAGTAAATATAGCTGGACACCTTATCTTAATGATCAGATTCCATCTGATTATACGGAGCAGCTGCCTCACTTGAAGCTGTTATCATGTCACATCTCATAACAAAAAACTCTGGGTCCGTAAGAGTTCTAAATTGCTAGAAGAATTCATATGGTTAATTCAGAAAGCATTACTCTTTTTTTCCTCTAAAATAAAATTAAGCATCATTTCTACCATGGAGTTAACAGGTTTGACTTTCTGGGATTACCATAAGCAAAGATGTAAAACTCAACCCACAGGAACTAGTGTTCACAAAGCATTAGACTGCACTTTTTATGGGAAAAAAGGGATAGAAATCCTCTTCGCATTGCATATTGAAAGATTACTGCCTGTTTGACTGCCTTACACTTTCAATTAGGTGGGATAGTCTTCTTTTCTGGTCCAAAGCTCGCGGGCACAGTGGCCATGTGCTGTTAAGCAATCATGTCCCTTTAAGCAATGCATGAAGCAATCCCTGCTCTTGCTTTAGTAAGTGCTTTGGGGAGGAAAAGTTTTACACATATTTGAGGTATCACTGCAGTTAGTATCTTTGGTTTTGTGCTTGTCTTGCTCATAGGCTGGGTTGGTTCAAAGCTGGTAATCGTATTAGCCAGATAGTGCAGCCAAGCAGTTCCACTACTATTTTACTGCTGCCCAAGAAGCAAAGCACATGAAGCAAAGCTCATCACGAGTGCAACATCATGTGTCTGGCGTCGCACCACTGACGTGCTGACACATCAAAAACTGTCTGTCTGTGCTCTATCACTGCACGGACTCTACAAATGAAATATTTTATTTGATCTAACAGGCAATTGTATGAATTGACAGGTAGAACACATACACCCCCCTGGGACAACCTTGTGCTTTGCTTCAAACTCTTTCAAGTCACCGTTTATTCAGATAGTTTGATCTAAACCTTTGCCTTTTTGTGTATCGTCTGGAATCACTTACCTATTTGTAATTCTTCATTAAAACATAAGTCTGCTTGGATTGATCATTGCCTCTTCTATATCTGAACACACTGGTGTATTTGCACTACAAAAAGCAATGCAGAGGTTGCTAAGTTATTAATCAATGTCTCATTAAATAAGTGGCATATAAATATCTGAGGCGAGCCCATTTCTTCCACGTGCATAGAGACCTTTTGTCTGCAGCATTTCATCAACAGGACCTAATTATGGTGAAATTTTTTCTTGGCCATTCTGTGGTGCGAGAGATGGATGTAGAAATATCACACTGGTTATCAAGTACGAGAAACCCAGATTTCAGACTTTCTTATTCCTAACCCAGCCTTCTCCAAACTTACCATATATAGACAGCTGCCTGAGGTCCCACATGCAGTACTGGGGATAAAATATTGCCACTAGGAGATAAGTGGGAAAAAATAATGTTGTCCAGACATGATTAAACATCCATGTCAGGTGACATAACAGTATCTCATTTAGGATGCAATTCTCTTCTATTGTTGTACAGGTCCGAAGAGCTAATACTTAGCAAGTGGGTCTTGCTGTCCTTTTTGCCTTATCCCATTGATTATTGCCTGCATTATTTTATCTGAGATGAGCAATTTTTTCCCCAGGTTCTCTTTCATTCAAAATGTTGATTCGTCTTCTGGAGCATATTCACTGCAAATAATTGTGTAGATTCAACTCTTTCTGTGCAAAGCTGGGTGATGTAGCATTAACTGCAATAGTTACAGTCTCTGTCTTATTCATTTCGCTGTTTAATATATTCACTATTTTAAACTGAAGGGCACCTTGCCTTTGAAACAGCCTCTGAACTCTCAGATGAAAACTAGAATACATGCAAGCAAACATAAAGCTGAAGAGACAGCTTCAAAATTTGCAGCTCCAAAAGCTTTTAAGTTGAAGAAAGGACTGGCACACCCATTTTGCAGTAAACCACATAACACATGCTAATTCCAGGCTACTCTTGTTCCTTGGACCTCCACATGCTCATCAAGGGGTCTTTCTCAATCAATCCTTATCATATTTGGTCACTGATATTTCTTTTCATCTCGCTGAAGGACCACCTAGAGAAACAATGGATCTGCGATTCCATAGAGTTCAAAAAAGCATTAGGAATTAATCAAAGTCCTCCCATGGCCAAACACTTGAGGGACACTAGCAGTACAACTGATGTCAGTGTTTACTTGACCATCAGAAATATTACTAATTTTCCCCTTAAAATGACAAACAATAATGCTTCAGAAAATAACTTGATTAATTTACTGTGAGGGTGACTGAGCACTGGCACAGGCTGCCCAGAGAGGCTGTGGAGTCTCCGTCTCTGGAGACATTTAAAACCCGTCTGGATGTGTTCCTGTGTGATCTACTCTCGGATCCTGCTGTAGCAGGGGGTTTGGACTAGATGATCTTTGGAGGTCCCTTCCAACCCCTACTATTCTGTGATTCTGTGATTGTGTAATCAAAGAAAGTTTATCTGTATTTATTCATGGAAATTTACAGACACTGCATATCCAAGTAATTTGCACAAAAACAAGTTAGAAAAAAAGTCCATTTACATGGTGATCATTCTTTCTACAATAAAAGATGACTTGCAAACCCATTCTGTACACAGCTCATTTTGTCTTTGAAGGAGGATGAGGTACCAGGCTGACACCCTGGGTACCTCCCCAGCAGATGTCTTGATAGTAGATTACCAGGCTTTGGCACCACTGTGCAGAAATGGGACCAGTTGATGGCCAGCAGACCATGTCACAAAAACATCAGTTAAGTATCACGGGTTCACTCATCCAGTGAAGCACTTTCATGGCTACATCTTCACCCCCATGAACATAAAAATATCTGGGTGCACAGTTATGAATTTCTCTGGAATGGTCACCCAGGTTGAAGTGATGGGGTGTGTCTGGCACGGATACTTCAAGGGTGACATCCTCACAAAGGTGCAGGTTTGGCCAGAGGTCTAAGGCGGCTGTAGCCCTTCCTTGTCATTGCCTCTCCCTGACGCTGAACACGTCATGCCTCCCCTTGTTCTGGCATGGCGGGGAGCCCACTCCTCCCTCACTTCCCAGCCCCTCACTCCACCAGCGGTAGGATTCAGCTAGCTTACCACAATCTTACAGTGTGGCCTGTTCATCTCCTATGGATAACTCATGTAAGAAACAGGATTTGGCTCTGAACATCACATCTTACTTTGCAGAGAACAGCTCCATGTTGTTCCTCACTACCTGGAATATTCAGCGAGCAACTCTATAATGCTCATTTTAAACTATACCTCCTGACCATCTTTCAGATTAATAACTTCATATCTATTTTTTTTTTTTTTTTTTTTTACTACAGGATAGTTTGAAGCAGGGTTATTTCCTTTTGCACTTTGGAATCAATTACAGAAAAAAAGAAAAACAAAACCAACCACAAAGCAAAGCAAAGCACAACAATTCCTGATTAATATTCCAGGCCATCCATTTTATGGTTAGAAAAAGCAGAAATTCACGCTCACAGTATCCCAGGAAGCATTGCTGTTCAGCTCACAAGAGGCCTGTGTATAGATCATATTTCTCCCCAAAAGCAAAATATGATTTTATTTTTTTTAGGCATTGTTAAAGAGTATTTATTGTTCTGCTGGAGAAAGTGTGAACATAAAGAAAAGATTCTGGAAAAACCCTGGTATCGTTAAACTAATGCTGCTGTGCATTACAATGAAATGCTGTACTTGTGAAAGTATGTGACATTCAATATCGAGCAAATTCATTGTTATTACTGTACATTGAATGTCAAATGAATTCATAATGGTGGTATATTGAAGGTAAAATATTATCCTGGATTCAAACGACGCAGTTCCATTGAAAAGTCACACCAGCCATCACGGCAGGGATGGCACTTTCAGAGCTCCACTGACAGGAATTTTTAGTGCTCCTGTTATCTCACTTATAAAAACAAATGGCCCAGGACTGGAAGCGAGATCCAGAGCCGCATGAGGTCAGTGTGGGTTTTTCCTTTGACATCAGCGGACTGAGGATGGAGTCCGCTGGGTGGAGAGGGGAGGAAGGAAGGAAACAATGTTAGAAGAGAAATCAGTGAAGAGAAACTCTCCATCACACTTCCCTTGGGTATTTTTTCATAACAGCTTTCTGGCTGGATTTAGCACTCTGTAAAGGAAAAAAAAACCCCACAACAAAACCAAACACAACAGCAACTTGCTATTGTAGAAGAAGGGCAGAATGATGTTAAAAACAATTGCTTAGCACAGGTAGATGTATTTAATACAATCTATGTTCCCTTTCATTTGCTTATGCCCACATGATTGAAATGGTCTTGGGAAGGCCTTTGGAAAGGAGAAAATGGTTTATGGTATGTATGGACAGAGTTTTGTTAGACCAGCTACACCTGTGTGAAGAACTTAGTGCAGTATGCACTAAACACCTCATAGGAACTGAAAAAGACATTATCTCTGTGAGTGAAACAGTTTAGGATAAAGTTTATTCCTTTTTGCTGAAAAGTGAGACTGGTGGGTTTTTCTAGGTGATTTAGAGCTTTTTGCTCTTGGCACATTATGCCATCAAATGGAGTGGGAAATTATCTAGATTGCAGTGGAATGATTTTCTTTTTTGCTTAAGAATATAGATTGCTTCACATACTAGCTGCTGAAAAAAATGTTCAGCAGGCAAAATAGGCCCAAATAGATTTTTTTTTTTTTGCTTTTGATTTTCTTTCATCAGTCTATTTGCTTTTGAGGGCTTTTTCTCTCCTTTTTCTACTGGCTCTATTTTACCAATGCCATTTTTCTTTTACACACTTTTCCTGGGACAAGTATGGGTGCACTCTTGTTTTCTCTCTCCCTTCCAGCCAAAGTTTTAAACTACTCATAATTTGTTTTGTGTCCCCTTCTGATGTCCTTTGTGGTCTCTTATTGTGGTTGATGTCTCTCAGCACTTCTTAGTATCAATAAGAAAGGAAGTCACAAGTGGGAGGGGGCTTAGCTAGACTTTGCAGTATGAACAGATGACTCTTGATTTAGGAGGCAGCTATCAAGTATCAAGTCATTGATTCACTTTATATAATTCTCATACAACTTCCCTCTATTTGCTGTTTCAGGAGAAGTCCAAGCATTTAAGACCAAAAAGTATTAGACTCTAGTTTTCCCCTCAGTGATGAACACACTGTCTGTGGCTTCATTTGTCTCAAATATAAAATCAGAGGACCAGAATCTGCTCTCCATGGCATCCTGGTAAATCTGGAACTGCTTTGTTATCTTCACTGAAGTTACATCAGCTTTATCTTGATGAGATGCAAACCAGAATTTAGCCTGAAAGTGAAGTAGATTGCAGAAGACAGTGTTCATTCCTAGCATGGAAAACTGATGTGTACACTGCCAAGAAGTAACTTTCTCATTGATTTAGTAAGTCCATGCTGGGGGTTAAGGACTTCTTTCCTTTACAGTATAAGAGTGACCTGAGGTTTGATTGTTGAAAGCAGGAGACCCATTCAGCCTTTTCAGAGACTTGTGAACTACTTATAAAGCTTCCTGAAATAATCTCTGGCAGGGAAATTCTTTGTACTTTTCCCCCAGGTGGAAGAATGTGCCTGTAACTCTACTGATATTTTCATTTCTATCAAAGGTGTATGGTCCATGTCCTAAGCAAGAAGACTCACAAAATCCTGGCCCTGCTGAAATCAGGGAGTGTTTTGACACTGAGGGTGTCCAGAATGAAGAACTCATGCCAACATGTTGCGTCTAAGCAAGCAAGATATGAATGAATATTAATACAGCACAATACAGTACTTAACTTTGGTGTCTACTGTTGTCCTACAGCATTCACTGGAATAGCCATGACTGGTCAGATCAGGGCTCCCCACAGGCTGGAATCTATCCTCAGCCCTGGCATTTATTCAGTTGCTTCAGAATAAGCTCACTATTTTCTTTAACATTCTTAGAAATATCTTTACGATAAGGGAAGCTCATGCAAAATGTTATACTTTAAACAAAAGATTTGGACTTTAGATAAAAATGGTTATAAAATGCAACAATGATGGTTGAAGAATTACCTTCAAGAACATGCATGCTAAAAGAAATCTGTTGCCATGTATTCATGACAATCTGCTTAAGGCAAAAACCCTCTTGAATGCTCCTGTAACCCAGGACCAGCAAGGTATCACATATCCACTCTACTGTCGCAGTTGAGTGGGATAACCCTCCAAAAAGACCAGGTGACAAAATGACAGGTGCGAGTTTGGAGAAAATAATTTCTTTGCTCATGAAAAATACAACAGCATTCAGGATTCTGACTATTCATAGAAGGAGAGGAGTACAAAAGAGGACTCTTCCACTTGCTATAATCCCAAAATGAAGAGACTTAGCAATCTACACAGCCTGAAATGTTGAGTTGTAAAACAGCATTTCTCAAGACGTCATAGAAACAAAGCACCACAAGCAGTATTTTTGTCAGGCAGTGTGGAAGGTCAGGATGTACTTGGATTCAAAACTCTCAAGGGAAATCCAGTTTCTGTAGGGAAGTCTTGACTCTTTCACTCTGGTGGAAGAACATGCGCTATAAATATCTGTTCTGACAAAGTGAACAAACACAGCCTTTGGGGGCAGTTACTACATAACACTGTAAACTACTGCTAAACAGCAAGCCCAGTGTGTTGCACTACAGGAAGATTGGAGCTACTGACTTCTTGCTGAAGTTCCCTTGTTTTACTGAGATACTCTTTTTGCTGTTTCCAAGTCGGGTTATTAAGGCACGTATAAAAAGGTCATTTGTCCAATACTATAAAATGAAAAAACAAAATGTGAAGAAGTGTAATGACCAAAAGGGATCTTTAGTGCAAACCAGATCTTTTGAGTCTGACTCAAATGCTCTCACCATTGGATCAGACATCTACCACTCTTCCCCTCGCTGCGCTGAGGAAATGATCTTCCTGTACTGTTCCAAAATGTTTACAAAATATTGCTCTAGTGACCCAGCTTATGGTCTCACCCTAGGAGCACTTGTGTCTGGACATCTTAAGATGGGGAAGCAGGTGAATGAGTGTCAACTGTTAACTAAGATCTGTTTCTGAAACACTAGGGTTTTGTATTTCATAAGAGGAATTCAATTCAGAACCCAAGAACTTGTTATATTGGCTCACTGATTTCAGGACCACTTCATCAAAACTATGTAACTGGCTCCAAAACCAAAATTTTGAATACATATGGAACCAATTTTCAATGAAAATCTGAATATACCAAGGTTTCAAATTCCCCCATGTAGCACATTCAGATTAGACTGAAGGATATTCTGTCCCCAATAGACTTTCCAGAGAGTCTAGGTTGATGTAATACTAGCTCTCCAGCAAGTAAATTCATAAATGGCCAACCATTTACTATTATATTCCCTGCCAGCCTTCAAAAATGTCAGTTACACAAGCTCAAATTCCCTGTCAGCACTGGAGGCTGCTGGTGGATATCTCCAAGGCATTCACAGGGGGCCTGAGACAGTCTAAATTGCTGCAAGAGGAAGCCTCACTTAAGCCTATGTATACCTTCCACTACTGAGGCGAGCTTGCACCGGTTATGACTTGCAACCTAAATTTGTTGGTCTCTTGGGTACCTCTGTCATGTTTCAAAAAGCATGCTGTGATTACTAGTTATGTTCATTGTATTTGCTTCCAAACAGCAGTGTTGCAGCTGGCATACATATGGGAACAATGTGGAAATACTAACTAGAAATTGGTGACACCAAACCATGCCTCATTCTTTTTACCATCTTTGGCTTTGTAAAATTATCTTTCATTTCAATAATAAAAAACTTTATTCTGAATGCTGCATATTTTTCTTTTAATGTTGCATTTTGACTTCTATTTTAGAGTTAATAGCTTTCTTCTTAACCCATCCCACCCATTCACATGCATACTATATTATCCTCTGGAGAAGAAAGAGGGAGGACAAGGTCTGAACGTTGAAGATCAGTTGCTAGAGAGTTCTCTAAAGATTTGAAGCTAGTGGGAAATCAGACATTCTTAACAGACCAGTTTCTCTGATTCGTACATCCCCTTTATTATCAAAAATACAAGAAAGGCTACAGAAGGTCAAGCCAAAGCTCCACTGAATTCAGTGTCTGATCAGTGTCTACCAGCTCCCTGGACATATGCAGGTATGGGGCGAAATATTGGGGTCACTCTGATCTGTGTCTCCTTTTGGTTTCCTGTTTTTATTTTTCAGACATGCAACCCATATACCTTTTCCCTGTATTTATTTTTTTGTCTCCTGATATCATTTGGCTTCTTTGTGTTTTCTCTGCTGTCTCTTCCTTTCCTGGAGAGGGTTGTGAGGTTTCCTTAGGGCCAAGTGTCAGCTTGATAATATAGTCAATGGTGATAGGAGATGTTATTTAGAGAGAACATTAGGGTTGTCTGCTGTCTGCAGCACTCACAGTTGTGGACTAGCAGAGGGGAAGGACTGGGTCACCTCTTCATTTGCATTTAATAGCTCCTCATGGATTTTCCAACCAATGACCGACTGTTATGTAGCACTTCCTATCTGGTCTCAAAGAGCTGAACGTATTCAGGCAGGTTGTTCAAGAAACTCATAATCCATCTGAAACATCAAAAATATGAGGTATGTACATATTTGAAAGCTCTAAGTTTTCTTGTCTACCTCCACCTGGTGAAATGCTTAGATACAGCAGATCCACAAAGTCTTAAAACGACTTTGCCACATATGCTAAGTATCTTCTTGTTTGCAGTCCTCCTTGACCTTCTGCCTGCAGTTCAGTAAGTGCTGAAGCTAGGAGTAACTCAGACTGATGAGCAAAAACCCAAACAGTCCAACGTGGGTCTGTTCTTAATGCAAATCCAGCTAGCACACAGGCTTTACTCTGCACTAAGCCAGTTCCCAGGCTGCTTCCAGATCCTAATGCAAACCACTGAAATCTTCCTTGGATCACAGTCTAAACATTGTGGGTGATTCCTTTCTTATTATATTCAACTGGGATTACTGGAGACACTAAAACAATTTTCTTCTGGCATCAGCATCACAGCTGGGTCCAAGTTAACCAGTCACTTGTGTACTTCACTGTACCGTTGCAAAACCCAGCATGATGAAGGAAATGCTAACCTGAAGTGTGCAGGATGGCAGGGGAATACAGTAATCTGCTACATCACCCTTGGTGCTAGAAAGAACGTAGAATGAATGAGACTATAGCACAAGGAGTTTTGTCTGTACATGTTAATAGTATATTGTCCTAGTTAAAATCTGTTCCTAATCCTGCTACATTTCAGATTTCAGCTGTGCTTGAAACATGACATATTTACCAGATAGTCTTTCATTATCAATGTAGCCCTGTTTAAAAGATCTACAGTTTGCCATTGGGGTGGCAAAATATTACAAATGAGATCGCTGCAGTAGGCCAGGCTGTAGTACAAGGCAGCAACACTGACACGACACATCCTGATTAGAAGACTGCAGCACATTTGCAAGGGTAGAAATGTCATCTCTGTTCTGTGATGTAGTGTGCTAAAGGGCACTTAGGAATGAAATACTAATTTGAAAAGACGGCTCTACTGTGTGCTTTTATATTAACTCCTACTGTTGAAGACAGTGTGATCCTCCTAGTGCTCATTCTACCCCGAATGGGCAGTTTGTACTGTTAGTGGGCTGTTCCTTTCCAGATAGATCACCCAAGTGTGAGCTTGAGGGGGCTTAGTGTGGATTTTGAGACTTGGCTTGCACCAACACCCAGCACAATACAAACGTGTGTTTTCTATGGCAACAAAGACCACAGAGAAACTTGCATTCTTTCATTCTTTCATGCTTCTGAAATGGGGGTCTCAGTGCTTATCTTTTCCACAGATGAACTGCAGAGTTAATGCTGTGTAATCAGTTAGCAGCAGCAAGCTCAAGTTTTTGAAATTCAATCTGAAATTCTTAGCTTGGGCAGCATTCCTGCTGCCTCTGATAGACTTTCAGCTGTGTAAGGAGCACAGAGTCAGACCCCAAGTATTTCCACCTCACGTGACGCTTGATAGCACCGTCAAGAATCAAAGCCACACAGTACAAAGCCTTGCCATTCAGCTCTTACAGGAAGCTAATTGCAGCCGTAGGTCCTTTTTGTGATATTGCAGAGACATTTACTCTGTCCTTCACCTCTTTAACCTTCCTAAATTTTGAATATCTTCACTTAACAAGAAAAATCCAGCATTTTCACTTCCAGGTGGAAAGGCTGTTTGTTTCACAATCCTGAAAAGGTAATTTTCACAAGTTAAATATTTGGAGCCCAGCTGCTTTGTCCTTTTTACTGGTGCTTGACTGAAGCTTGGCACTGCAACTATTACAATGATCTTTCAGAGACAGATGTGTTAGGAATGAATCATCAGCTGCCAGAAGATAATAAGAAGTATGTAATTAGTTAAACCTGGATGTGCTGTGTGTAGGAATCAGACCACTCTGGTCACCACTGATTTAGGGTGATGAATGACTCAGCATCGGCTGATTCTTTTGCTGGACCTTGAAAGCAATTGCACAAAGATAAACTTCCTCCACAGCTACAACTGACTGACTTGCTGTGTACAAACAGAATTGCTCAGAGTTAATCACACTGGCAAATCAGTGCAGGGAGAATGACTGCCAGATAGTGCCTTGACCTGCAATTCAACTTCAGTAGATGCCTGCCTTGGTCTGGTTGGTAGCCTCAGGGCAAAACTTGACCTAAGCTTTTCAGGGGTTGTGGCAACTGAGTTTTTCTGCCCCAAGAGGTGCTTTGGCTATGGAGGAGGCTGAGGTGAAGCTGGGATAAGAGCTTGCTTTTATAAGCAGGAGTGAGACATGAAGGGGCTGGGTACCCCTTTGACTCCCAGAGTAGTCTCCACCCCAGCACACCCCAGGTCCCCCCTCTCAGCAACAAAAAGCAACGAGCCTGGCACAGACCAAACTTTGTCTCGGGCCACAGAGTAATCTGCACATGTCCTGGGGCTGGCTCTACCTCCCAAGTCACTGGTCCTTGGCAGTGGCTGGGCTTTACATCAGGCTAGAAGCCCATGAACAGGATAGAAAGGGGAAGGTAAGACTTGTCAAGATTTCAAACGCTGGCACGCAAAGGGAAATGTAGGAAAGATTGAAATGATGATGGTTTTGTGTTAATGCTATCCTGGCTGTCATCCAGGGGGCCTGCTCTGTGCTTGACCAGCTGCTGATGAAAATCCAAGCTACTGCAAGTACCCCATAATAAGATCAAAAATTAGCTCGAATCCCCAAAATGCAAGGCATCACCCCCTTTGAAGCCAGCTGTGGTACATGGGCAGACATGCCAGGGGCCTCACTCTGAGCTGTCAAAAATAGAGAACATAAACCTGTGGTGTGAGACAAGTCTTTTGGGTGGGTGGATCATGTGTAGCCTGCATGGTTGCCTGAAAGTCTTGTCACAGAGAGCCAATATACATACAGTTGCTGCGGTGCTGCCTTCTGTGTGCCAAATACATGGCAGAACATTTTTTAATGAAGGGTGCTGCAAGCCACTGTGCCATTTGTAAAGGGACAGTGTGGAAAACTCCTCAAATGGCTGCTTCCAACAGGGAGGCATCAAGGGGAAAACTCCCTAGAGGCATTTTCACTAGGTCAGGCAGAAAGAAAAAAAAAACATCTCGCCATGCATCTGCAGTACTTCACAGGTTCATAACCTTTTCGATCTCTCTCAACAAAGGAGATGATTGTGAGGAGTAAATGTAAAGCAGCTTTATGTGCTCAGACGGGATTGTTCTTAAATACAGGAGCTGAGCAAGCTGAATTTTGTAAACTCTATCTTTCCAAACTTCACAAATAATGGTCCCCATCAACCTTAATTTCTTTTTTCATGACATTCTTATTTATAAAGGCCAGATTATGAATTCTGGACCTGGGTATTGGGGATTTCAAGACTATCTTGCTCTGGTCCTGACCTCTACAGAATATTGAGGTCACACTATGATTTAATCTGAAAAATGCTCTAACACCTTGAGCCTGTGGTTTTGTCTTCTTGTCTCAAAAAATGCTAAGTAAATAAATAAAAATGTGAGATAACCTCCCTTTCATGTGATCATCAAATACAAAATTAAAGATATGAGGACAAGTGAAGAGGGACACCAAAGACACTTATAGCTAAATGTTTTGAATGGATGAGAGGAGAATGAAGAGGATATTAAAACAAGAAATATGAAGAAGAGATTTGAATAATCAAGCTGGGAGAAAAACTCCTGCCTAGGAGTGTTTATTGGGACAGTTATAAAGAAAAAGTTAAATGTTTGGTGACATGAACTCTTAGGTGAGCGACTCCAGCAGAGCCCACAAGAGTTTATACACCCTGGTTGTCAATTTCTATAACTTGATGGAAGAGTTCTGGCATAGCTGTAAAATCAAATAAATGTTATCCCATACATTCCACCAGGTAAAAAGTGTGCTTGTTGAAAGCAACAGCCCTCACAGGCTACTTAGTGTCACACCAGATATGACCCTGTCTGTTCACTTGCCCTGGGATGTTCTTTTATGGAACTACCAAAGAGGATGCTTTGTCTTCTCCTCCTGTGAAAGAGGCATCCCATCCCTCCCATCCATCAAAAATAAGTGATCAACAATATCCTGAATTCCAGCCAAAGCACAGCTCTCTAGCTTCTTCCATTAATCAAACTGCAGGCTGTATTTGGAAGGTTTAGCTGAATTTATTGGATGAACGGATATTTCTGATAGTAAATCATTTTGGTTCCCGCAAGCATTTCATGTAGAGTTCTATTTTAAGGATGGTTGGCCAGATCTAGCCAATGCTGAATAAACAAGCTGTCTGTCTCTGTAAACAATATCTGGGATATCCCTCTTCTGCAATAATACAACATATGTACTGCAGGTGGAATATTCCATATTCCATGAAAATTATTATTTAATGTCATTTTCCACCAGAAAATGGAAAACACATTACAAAACAAGTATTTCTCCACTATATCTGGGTATCTGGGAACTTATTAGATGTTTGTGCTGGAACCCTATTATATGTTCCCTCTCGTTCTAGACAGCACATTTTCTTAGGCTAACTAATATTGACAAGTAGATTTCAAACACACAGTGAGAACTCCAGGACCTCGATAGCTCAGATTGACCTTTGCACTGGGGCAGAAAAATAAATCTGAATGAGAACCTACCTGAAATTTGGGAAGCGTGTACAGTATGTAATATATCAGAACATTCTGCTGTGAACCCTGAGCTCCCCATTGGAGATTAGGGTCACATATCTTTTTTCCTATCCTTTCCCAAAAGACAACATTAACACAGGCACCTACAGAAGAGCTGCCATGTGACTTCTTGTTCTGCTGCAGTGACTAGATCCATGTCCTGTTCTTGCAATAGTCAGAGGAGAGGCTTTGACTTCATGCTTAGCCCCATCTCCTCTCATTCTTTTGCTGCAGAGTTGACCCTAGTTTCACCATCACTGTGAAACTCTGGAGAGATGAACTGGGAATACAAATTATGCAGCACTTTGGCATCTAAATGACGGAGAAGTGTAAAGTCTCTTTGTTTCTTCTGATAAAAAGTATGTTGTTTCTTCCGATAAAAAGCATGCTTGTTGTTATAATTAAAATTCATTGTTTTCATTGGGGTTTTAACTGGGTTTGGGGAAAGGAGATGGAACTGTTATAACAGGAGACCTGCAAATTAATCTATGACACATTTACTTACGTCATTCAAGCCATACCAGGCAATATCAGCTGTAAACCTGATCTGTAGTCTAAATGGTTAAATTCCTTAATCTGCAGGGAAAAACAGTGGTGAACATTAGTTTTTATTTCAGATTGAGTGGCTGTAAGCATTTTCACAGACAGGCTTGGTATCATCTGTGTGTCATCTGGAACTACTGAATACACTATCTGAAATCCCTGCAGCAAGAAGTACTGGTTACTCCTTTTCTGCTAGAAATGTTAGTGAAGCCACTGATGTAGCCACTGAGATATGTTCCACTGCTTCCTAATGAAAGAGAGAGAACTAAGCTTTCAAGACAACTTGCTGCTGGGCTAACTTGCCGTAGCCACATGATTTTCACATTTTCTGCAGAATGAATTAAATGATCCACACCAAACATCAACAATGAGAGTAACTCAATCTACACTTTAAAGAGCTAGTTGAAGCCCACACCTCCTCCGGCTTCAGGCACTGATGACTGATAGCAAGACTTGTAAACAAACCCGGAGAGATACAACAGTCCTGTTCATCTTCAGTCCCCTGCTGCCACATCTTGTCCTTTTCCCTGACCAAGATAAACTTTATTCTAACCCAGGTACCTCACTTCTCTTATAGCCAGAGAAAAACTTCCTCGTGTATTTCAAATGAATCAAATTGCTTTAGGCTATTATGGATAAAGTACAAACAAGCCAGAGTCCAAGCACTGAATTTGGCTCTAGATGTGAATTGCAAACGCCAATAGAATGATGGATTTTTTTGATTTCTAGGTTCTTTTCTAAGAATGGATTTGTTCAAGAATAATCACAACATATTCTCATGACCATTTTGATTCAGGATGGTGAGTAAACATTGAATGAAGTGTTGCTATTACAGGGACATTTTTTTGCATCAGGATCACAAGAAGTGACTGCTCCCTCAACCCACAGTTAGGGTGGGTGGAAAACCAGTGTTTCTCCCTTGCATTTTGAATCAGACCAAAGTTCAAAATAATCAAATAAAAGTCACTAATGAGCCCTGAAGCACCAAAGCAAGATTGGCAAGAGCAGCTTCACTGATCTGATTCAGAGAGATCATCCATGTCCCCAGTGTGACTGTGATCCACCAGTGGACAGCATGGAGCAGGTAATCTGGAGCATTTGGTTCTCCATTCTGTGATGAATGCAAAAACAACAGGCTAGCAGGACCCTTGCACTGTACTTGACTGAAGTTCATCAAACCCAAGTCTTGTTAATCCATGTTGTCTCAAGAAACAAATGTTTTCTAACAAAACTTGGATTTTACCTGAAAAAATCTGAACCTATTTGTGGCTGTCTGTGCTAGAATCCTGGTTCAGAAGGAGCTTCTGCAATGACTGATTTACTTCTTAACTCAGAGACAGGTCTCTAAAGAAAGCTTAATATAACAATGCGGTTTTCCATTGTTCCTTTGCAGCAGTAAGAGGCCACATTTGAGTTATCCCACAGACACTTCTGTAATATGCATGATTATCATTAACTTCTTAACTAATAACAGATTTATAAGGCTTTGAAGTTTTGCTTTCTTTGCTAGCTTGGGAGAACAATAGTGAGTAATATGGGCCTGGGGGTTTTTGCAGTCTCTCTTTAGCAGAGAACTGCAAATTGAAAACCAAAGTAGTGGAGAGATTGTCAGCAGTGAGAGAAACCAGCCCACATTCACTTGAATTCAGGGATCCTTATCCAGTCTTGTCTTGTTTTTTAACAAAAACTTAAGACAACTGACCTTTGCATAGTCTGAACTTGATTTTTATTCTTGAAATCTAAGAACAAAAAAAAAAAATCCCTGTAGAACAGCAATTTAATTCTTGCATTGACATTTCGGTGGATATTAATATTGAGAACACATAAAATACGATTTTCTCATAGTGAATGATTTTCTACAGCTGACAAGCAAGTAGAGGAGCCCCTGAATTTGTTCTGTTGTGCTTATCACCTAGAAACCATAACAGAATGGTACTTTAGATTTTTGAAAGCCTCATAAATCCAGAAAACTTATAATCACTCTACATGTTAAAAAAACACAACAGAAAATCTTTTTACTTTTAGTTGAAGTCTCTAAAGAAAATACAAACCGAGTGAAACTTCTTTTCATGGGTGCATACAAGATTTGATGAATTTTCCTTTTGAAAGTTTTTCAGGAGCACATGGACTTGCTGGTCAAAAGAACTGAGCAGCTAAACTAGATCTTAGATTAAAACCCAAAATACGAATAAGAACAAAGCAGTATACCACAGTCTATTTTCACTCCTTTGTTTTCCACAGAAAATTAACAAATGTCTCAGCTAACAAAGAGGAAAAATAATAAAAATCTCAAGAAGTTCTGAATTTCCTGCCTGGCTCCACTTTTAATAGTGAACAAGCCAGGCTGCACAATGCTTAAGGACTGGAAGCAGAGAATGCCACAGGGAAAAATTTACCCTGGCACAAACATGCTGTTGCTCGTATTTGTCAAGGACACTGGAGTTAACCATTGGTCCTCCTGGGAATATTTTGGGATTTGATGTGAATGTAAATGTCTGTACAAGTTGTCAAGACTCTTCAGTTATAAATACAGCCTCCAGAACCGTGTCACCAACAGCAAAACATTGCTGCCTCTGTGCTTAGCCTGTGCACTGAGTCAATGGCAAAAACTGCAGGAGGAATAATACTCATGATGGGTTTTCCTGCCTAGTAATAGGCAACCTGTGACTTTTGGATGGCTGCAATCTAGTGGTCATGCATGAAGGAATAGGTGCTCGAGCACACAGAAAACCTGCCTTGATGGCTCTGCTGGGAATATCCTATGTAACTCACCAGCTCCTTTTTTTTTTTTTTAACTTATTCATCTTAAAAGATTGAGATTTTAATCATTACTTCTGGAAGAAGGTGAATTCTTCAAAGCAATGTGTGGCAGCGTCAGAAGGGGTGAGACAGCCTATAGAAGCTGCTTTTTCTTTTTCTGTTATTTTTTCTTTTTAAACAGAGGGTGTAACACAGATGGTGCTCTGCTGCTCACTTTTCCATTTGTAAATCCTTATCTGGTGCTTTAGTTATGGAAAAGTCATTTGTAGCACTTTGTTTCCTCTCAACTTGAGGTCAAAATGTGCTAATGTCTGGTGGGAAGGGCTGTAGAGTCTAAGGCTGATGGACTGGAAGAGCCATTAAAATGCAGGTAGGGTAGAAATAGCCCTGCAGTGTATGGGGTGCTGTGCTGAATTGCAATGAATTCCTAACGTGATGTCATAGTATTTAACCAATGATAAGTCACCAAAGACTGGCTAAATAAAGATGAAACTAAACATAACCTGTAAACAAGAAAGACAGTGTGATTTGGCACCCAGGCTAATTTCCTAACAGGGTTTATTTCTCCTTTGAAGGAAGATACTTGAAATAATTTAGTAACATTTTTAGAGGTCATTAAGCCAAAGCAATTTATTTAAACAAAGCAAAAAGCTGCTGTTTGCCATTCAGGACCTTTTCTAGTTTTGGATATAAGGAGTGTTACTCCAATAATGACATTACCCTTTGAAGAGTTAGTCCTGCTGAAGGGTAAGCCCATAGTGATTCAGTAGGCTCTTTATTCATGCTACCTCTTACTGC
Organism: Podargus strigoides; assembly: GCA_028020825.1. Taxonomy (NCBI): domain Eukaryota; kingdom Metazoa; phylum Chordata; class Aves; order Caprimulgiformes; family Podargidae; genus Podargus; species Podargus strigoides. The sequence continues at coordinate 9,683,341 of CM051624.1, read as the reverse complement.
ACTGTGCCTCCCTTCTCTGCCGTGGGCAGGTCAGCACAGAGATCCTGGAAAGCACTGAAAGGAAAACCAGAACAAAGTGGTGTGAAGAGGATGTAGATCACGAGGGCAAAAGGAATCTATTTGGGACTTCCCCAAACCCAAAATTTTTCTTCTAGTGTTTGCAGTTATTTTCAAATGTTCCTATCCCATAAAACATTCTGGAAGAGGCTGGATTACTCAAGTATTCAGTGTCGTTCCCCACAAAATCATTTACAAAGCAGTGAGTAAGCTGAGAGAAAAAATAATTCAAGACCTTGGTTATTCCATTTTGCAGCTGTTGTCAGCTTCATCTCTGATCACCATTCGGGATGCACAGCCTAGGGGAACAGAGCACTAGGCAGATCAGAGCAGTTACAGGCAGTTTCCATCATTTAGCCGATTTCCATGTGGAGGTAAGATTATTCCTTATTTGCACATTGAACAGTCTATTGTCTAATTTTAAACATCCCACCAAAGGGCTTCTTACCACTCTCCCCAGAGACAGTGCCTCAGACAAAACAGGACCTTTCCTCAATGATCAGCAGAAAATTTTACTTGTAAAAATGTCAGCCCACTATCAGGGCCAGGCTAAGGAATACAAAAACCAGAATTGTGGTAAGCATTGGGGGGACCACAATCACTGGAGGGGGGACAGCCTTTGCCAATGGGGATCCTCTCTGGATCCTGGCAAAGTGCTCTGAGGGTTGTAGGGCTGGTGTATCAGGAGGGTCCTCTCCATTGTTTGAAGGGTTGAGCAATCTCTGAGCCATTTTAGCAACTGAAAAGAGAAACCAGCACTGTTATTTCCCCAATGATAGTTCACATTTACAGTCGCAAGGGAAGAGGAGAGTGGAGGGAGCTTGACAGGGGGTCAGGTAGCTGCTGTTGTTGATCTGGGGACATGTTAAGGAGGACAACCTCACCTCCTGCTGTGGCTGACAATGTAGATGCATTGAGTGGTCAGGAGAAGAACAGTCTTTTAATTTAGACCAGCAGTTTTCAATTATTATCATTAGCAAGATCTTATAGAGAAATTACACTCACAGCTGGCATCACAATTTTGGAAGGAAAACAGTGACTGGAACTGTTCAGGCTGGTCTTTCTTGCCTTTACATCCACATGCTGGATTATTTTTTTTTTCCCCCCAGGTTGCATTGAAACAAAAGTAGGAGCTGAGATCTTGAAAAATTGGCCCCTAATGTATTTTCCTGATTCTACCTTCCTCTTTTCAAGGGTGTTGCATCCTCTTGTTCCTCAGTTGTTTCATCTGAGCTCTCTAATGGGCATCCACAACCACAACCAGTTAAACATGGAGTTGTTTCCTGTCCAGTATCAGATTTGGTATCTAGTTTTTGCAGCAGGGCAGTATGGCATGAGATTGCAGGGGTGGGTGAAGAACAAAATGCCACTGCACTGCTCAAGGAAACCCAGCCTACTTCTAGCTTTTAGTTCAAACAAATCATCCCTCTTCTAAGACAACATTTTCCTCATTTGGTAATGTTTCTTTTCTTATATTTTATTATTATAAAGAACAAAGTCTGGAGCCCTCTGCCACTCAAGGTTCTTAAAATAAAACGTGTCATTCTGGCATTTGGGATACATTGAAATATACCATACCAGAAGCATCCAGACCTAGAAGAAGAGTGGTTCAGTGACATGAAGTTCACTTTCACAGCATTACTGTTGTCACTCCCAGTTCACGTGATGGTTGTTTCCAGTGGCTACATGAAAAGCTTATTGCTAACATTTTTGTCAAGTACAATAGTTTTAACATGCATCCATGGTGCAAGTACACTCAGTAATCACATTTTTAAGACATTGGCAATCAATTAGGATCTACGCTGCATGGACACACATCGACAATACTAATTGTCTTCTGTTACTGTCACCGCTTATTCTGTTCTGGTTTTCTCATTCCCTTCGTTTTCCCAAAGAAGCCAGATTCACATGGGGGACTTCTGGGCAGCTGCTTGAGTTGGATGACAATGTCTGGAGTGTGTTTCCTGGCCCCCTCAGCTCTGGTATGTGAGTGACAGGCTTCCTACTGACAATACCCACTTTTAAGGGCACAGATATGACTCCACTTTGGCTAGCTGCAGTAGCTTTGGGGGCCAAGTATAAACTAGTATGGGTTCAGCTTGAAAATGAGTTATGGAGCCACCCAAGTAATGCTTTCCTTCAGCGCATCCTGATTTGTCAAAATGTCAAGCTCTCTGGGATTCCATAGGAGATACAGAAGTTTCATATAATTTTTTTATTTTTTTTTTTAGTTTAATATAATATACTCCAGTGGCATATCCTAGAAGTATAGGATCTACCCATGTACAGCTTCATTCCTGGGGAACTGTGAAAGTGTGCCCAACTTCTAAGGAAGATAATAATGAAAGAGGACAGTTGCACTAAGTTTCTTTATAGGCTGATTACAATAAGTGTATCTGCTGTGGCATTAAAACAATTGCCTACTGTTTTTCCTCACTCCTTCTTCACTTTTTTTTCTTTTTGAAAAAAAAATGAGGGGAATTCAGTGTATTTCATGAAATTCTGTCAATTAGCACAATAACCTGGTGTTTTGCCAATTCATAGGCCTAGTGCAAAGGACACAGCCAGCAGAAAAACAATCCAGTAACCAGAGTCTGTTGTACGTAGAAAAGTCAGTACATGAGGATTGCTGGGGGTACACACAAGTCAAACAGATCACAAATATAGACATCAACCCCAGGAATGACACAACACAACCAATAATAGGTGGAATAAACAAAGACACAAAGTCTCCCATAGAAAAAACGGGAGACAACCAAGTCAATAGGCTGATCGTGTACAATAGAGGTAGCCCCATGTTGTCTCCCCACAAAGCCCGCATTTGCACATGCCAGACCTGACTGGGGTCCAGTTGCAGGGAAAGTCAGGAGGTCCTTCCCCAACAGGAAACTCTGCAAAGTGCATCCACCTCACAGACAGACACTCCACCCTTCCTGCAAGTGGTCCCAGCTTTTATCCCCAAAGCAGGACACCTGGCACTCATTTACCCAATGCAGGGCACCTGGGGCTTGTTTACCCAAGGGCTTTCCCTACAAGGTCGGCTGCATCTTAGAGGAAAGCCAAAAGGCAAACTCATCCCCCTCCTTTTAAAGGACCATGGAGACCACCCATATGTCAACCTTAATTCAGGGCTCGGGGTTCAGACCATAGCACTTCACCTGGCAAGAAATAGGAGAAGTTTTGGCAGTACAGGACTATGGATCATCAAAATGGAGACAAAAAAAAAAAAATTAAAAAAAATCCGCAAGCCATTTTAACTTAATATAACAGTAAATAGGAATTACCAGGAGAAGAACCTTGATTAACTGCATAAAGAATAGCAAGGCAGGTAAGAAACTTTTCTTGCATTGCCATTAGAGTGAAAGGCAGTGATGGTTAAGTATGTATGAAGGGAAAAGCAAGACTTGAGCTCACTTTAGCTCAGATATTAATAGGGTTTGGGAATAAAAGAGGAAGAAGGCTGGAAGAATTTGTAAGTGGAATCAGAAGACTGCAAACAAGATTGAAAATATAATAACAGAGACTTCAGAATAGAGGTAAAGTGAAACTCTAGAGGGAATATATACTCAATAGAGGTTCAGTAGTTTGCAAACATAATTTCTGTGTGGGAAATTACTAACCAAACACAAATTCTGAAAGCACATCCACACACCATCTCTCCATTCAGTGAACTTTTCTCTCACCGCACTGTCCTGCTATGTTGGTATTGAAAATGAGGCTGGGAAGTGCAGGGACACTAAATAGTTCGTATCAACTTGTTGTCTCACAGATAGACTCTCCAGGTGAAAAGATGGTGAGCTATGAAATATATCCCCTTCTCTACTTTGATCTTATTTGGGTTTCTACTGTTATTTTTACATGTCCCAACAGGCAGAAAAGAAAAAGAGCAAACCCCAAACCCATCCTCAAATGACTTTTCACTAGTCAAAGCTCTAACAGACACTGTCAGTGTATTTTCATATGTTAAACAAAGTCAGTTGAATTCAAATCTTGGAATTTAATATGCAGCCCATCACGAGCAATAATGAGATCGACGTGAAAAAAACAGCCCTCCCCTGGACTTGGAACTGTTTTCTGGGCCAAAAAAAGGAGCATCTTTCCTTACGATCTCTTTTTATGTGTTGCAAACATCCTCTGCAAATGTTGTAACATTGATGTCTGAGGAGAGATAAAAGGAAATCTAGAAAGAATATACACTTGATAGGAATTCAGCAGTTTGCAAACACAGTTTTTGTGTATGGAAATATTGCCCAAAATGAAGTTCAAAACTAATACATGTATTGCCTTCTCTTTTGCTTTGCTCCAGCTGCATGTCTGTATAAAAGACATCAACTCCACTCTGTCAACAAGATGAGATATCACAGAATCACAGAATGTTAGGCACTGAAAGGGACCTCAAAAGATCATCTAGTCCAATCCCCCTGCCAGAGCAGGAATACCTAGATCAGGTCACACAGGAACACATCCAGGCGGATTTTGAATGTTTCCAGAGAAGGAGACTCCACAACCTCTCTGGGCAGCCTGTTCCAGTGCTCTGTTACCCTCACTGTGAAGAAGTTCTTCCTCACATTTATGTGGAACCTCCTATGTTCCAGCTTGCATCTGTTGCCCCTTGTCCTATCATTGGATGTCACTGAGAAGAGCCTGGCTCCATCCTCATGACACTCACCCTTGACATATTTATAAACATTAATGAGGTCACCCCTCAGTCTCCTCTTCTCCAAACTAAAGAGACCCAGCTCCTTCAGCCTTTCCTCATAAGGGAAATGTTCCACTCCCTTCATCATCTTTGTGGCTTTGCGCTGGACTCTCTCAAGTAGTTCCCTGTCCTTCTTGAACTGGGGGGCCCAGAACTGGACACAATATTCCAGATGTGCCCTCACCAGGGTAGAGAAGAGGGGGAGGAGAACCTCTCTCGACCTACTAACCACCCCCCTGCTAATACACCCCAGGATGCCACTGGCCTTCTTGGCCACAAGGGCACATTGTTGGCTCATGGTCATCCTGCTGTCCACCAGGACCCCCAGGTCCCTTTCTCCTGCACTGCTCTCCAACAGGCCAGCCCCCAACCTGTACTGGTACATGGGGTTGTTTTTACCCAGATGCAAAACTCTACACTTGCCCTTGTTATATTTCATTAAATTTCTCCCCGCCCAACTCTCCAGCCTGTCTACGTCTCTCTGAATGGCAGCACAGCCTTTTGGTGTGTCAGTCACTCCTCCCAGTTTTGTGTCATCAGCAAACTTGCTGACAGAGCACTCTATTCCCTCATCCAAATCATTAATGAATATATTGAATAGTACTGGTCCCAGTACTGACCCCTGAGGGACTCCACTAGATGCAGGCCTCCAACTAAACTCTGCCCCATTGACCACAACTCTCTGGCTTCTTTCCTTCAGCCAGTTCACAATCCACCTCACTATCTGATCATCCAGACCACACTTCCTCAGTTTAGCTGTGAGGATGCTGTGGGAGACTGTGTCAAATGCTTTACTGAAATCAAGATAGACCATATCCACTGCTTTATCTGTCCACCAGATTATGTCCTCATAAAAGGCTATCAGGTTGGTCAAGCATGACTTCCCCTTGGTGAAGCCATGTTGACTGCCCCTAATGGCCCTCTCATCCTTGATATGCCTAGAGACAGCACCAAGGATAAGTTGTTCCATCACCTTTCCAGGGATGGAGGTGAGGCTGACCGGTCTATAGTTACCCGGGTCTTCCTTCTTGCCCTTTTTGAAGATAGGAGTGACATTTGCTTTCCTCCAGTCCTCAGGTACCTCTCCCATTCCCCACGACTTAACAAAGATGATGGAGAGTGGCCTAGCAATGACATCTGCCAGCTCACTCAGCACCCGCAGGTGCATCCCATCAGGACCCATGGATTTATGGATGTTCAGTTTGCTTAACTGATCCCTAACCCAGTCCTCATCAACCAGGACAAAATCCTCCTCCATCCTGACTTCCTCTGGGGCCTCAGGGGTCCTGGGCTCCTCAGGACAGCCTCCAGCAGTATAGACAGAGGCAAAGTAGGCATTCACTAACTCTGCCTTCTTTTTATCCTCTGTCACCAGGGCACCCACCTCGTTCACCAGTGGGCCTACATTGCCTCTAATGTTAGTTTTATCTGCAATGTATTTGAAGAAGCCCTTTCTGTTGTCCTTGGCCTTTCTTGCAAGGCTTAATTCCAAGGAGGCTTTGGCTTTCCTAATTGCCTCCCTGCATCCTCTGACAACAGACTTATATTCCTCCCAAGTGGCCAGCCCCTCCTTCCATGATCTGTACATTCTCTTCTTCCACTTGAGTTTGCCCAGCAGTTCCCTGTTTAACCATGCAGGTCTCCTGGCACCCTTTCTTGACTTCCTACCTGTTGGGATGCACTGATCTTGAGCTCAGAAGAAGAGGTCCTTGAATGCTAGCCAACTATCTCGGGCCCCTTTACCTTCAAGTTCCCTGTCCCATGGGATTTCCCCTAGCAATTGCTTGAAAAGGCCAAAGTTGGCCCTACTGAAGTCCAGGGTTGTAGTTCTGCTAGGTATTCTGTTCCTGCCACATGAGGTCCTGAACTCCACCATCTCATGGTCACTGCAACCAAGGCTACCCTCAGCCTTCAGAACTTCAATTAGACCCTCCTTGTTCATGAGAATAAGATCTAGCAGTGCTCCTCTCCTAGTAGGCTCATCCACCATTTGCATCAGGAAGTTGTCATCAGTGCACTGAAGGAACCTCCTGGACTGTGGATGGCTGGCTGAGTAGGCCTCCCAGCAAATATCAGGGTAGTTAAAGTCCCCCATGACAACCAGGGCCTGCATTTGTGAGACTGCTATCAGCTGCCTGTAGAAGGCCTTATCAACCTCCTCATCCTGATCCAGTGGCCTGTAATAGACACCCACAACAGTATCAGCCATGCCAGCCTGCCTCTTAATTCACACCCACAAGCTCTCAACTTGCTCATGATCCGCCCCTGGACAGAACTCAGTACGCCCTAGTTGCTCACTCACTAAAGAGCAATTCCACTGCCTCGTCTTGCTGGCCTATCTTTCCTGAAAAGGACATAGCCATCCACGACCACATTCCAGTCCTGCTAGTTGTCCCACCAAGTGTCTGTAATATACCCCCAGGTCGTGTTCTCCGAACAGCAGAAATCCAGCTATTGACCTAATTATAGAACTCTCCTTGCTGAAGGCCAGGGAATGACCTTTTCTAAGTAGGAGAGGATTGCATATCTTTGCATACCCCTTCCGGCCAGTTATCTGAGAGTTATCTGGCAGCATCCCTAACTGCTCTGCATGGAGGTAATCTTCTCTGACCTGTACATTGCTGGGTAATTCAGGTATGAGCTTGCACAAGAAAAGACCCAATGGTTCTTGATGAGCAGAAAACTAAGCATTTAGGGCAAAACTCTGCCTTCAGTTGTAGTTCTGAATCTCTAATGAAGGTGAGTGGGAGTACATGAGGACAGAATATGGGTTTTATATTTTAGAGTGTGCTTGACTCTGTCTCAACTCTTAAGCTGGTAGTTTCCTCTGCCCAACACTTTTTCTCACATGAGACTCATCTGTCACTGTCTGGGCTCTAGCTGATGGTTCTTTCTCATCTCATTGTTTATACTCTCATGACCTTTTGTTGTTCAGGTGGCAAGAGCCCTCATTATCATTTTAGACGTGAGGTCATGCTTCTAATCAACCCTCCCCTTATTCAGTTAGCATTTCCACTGTTTTTAAATTAAGTGCATTGGTCCACAGGCCAGGGAATTTCCTTCCAATTAGTACCAGTAGTGAAAGGCACATATCAAAGTTTATTTGCTCATATCACTGCTCTCTTTTGATCTGCTGAAAGGATCTGGTGAACGTACAATTAAGAAGTTCCTTCTAGGTATCTTTCCCCAAAGGACCAACAATACCTGCAGGGGTCTATTAGCATTTCAATATGTTTCCCACCTCAGGAAATGTCTCTGCTTCCTTGCCTGACTGGTTAATATAGCTGCGTATTTTGCATGCATACCACTTAAAGTCACTGCCTGCCATTGCTTAGGCTCATTATCCTCCATATTACACAATTAGGGATTAGACTTACATTCAACCTTCTTCACCTCTCATGGGAGGGTCAAATGTGCACAGCCATTTGGGAAGGGTCAAACATTCAACGCTGTCAGAAAGGGACCATGCCAGACAATAAGAGAGTGACAGTGTTCTGCAGAAAATGCTTGTATCAGCCTAGCGATATGCACATTTCTTCACACAGTTATCTTTAAGATGTGTGTGATTACCAGGCCTTGTCTACACAGCTGCTGGGCATGTGGACTGCACAGAAGGGTGCTCAGAAAGCATGAATACTTCCTGATCTCAGCCTTAGATTACATCTCCTGGTAGGAGAGCAGAATTGCTTGTGGGAAAGATATTCCGCCATGTTATTACTCTGAACGCTTACTGCAAACCCGAACATGTCAGAAGCAAACCATTTTAATGAGACTTAGGAATAGATCAACTCTGCCAGAATTTATATGGGAGTATAACTGCCTCAACATTTGCCTATAGCGACACACAGTATTTCTACATCTTGACCTGGTTTTAAGTATGGGGAAAAGATTCTTTACCCAAGTGTTCGCTCTCACAATTTCAAGTTCCCATTTTAAGCCAAGATTACTATCTGCATCATGCCAAGGCCAGCCTGTGCAAACACAGCCCATAATTGGGGAACGTGATTGTAAACAGAGATAGTCCTGGAGCATTGAAATTCAAGGCCCAGTTCCAACTTTATGGCCAGGAGCTGTGTGGAAGTTTTTTTCACTTGAGATCCCAGTGCAAATACCTCATGTAAGGGTGATGGCCAATTTGTAGGCATTTTTTATCCGTTCTTCCCCCCTCTCTCTTACCTGTTCCTGTGACAATGCCATGACTACACTGCCTCTGATGTTGCCACAACATCAGCATGCACTGGTGATGGGACTCAGATGTGTTAAACACTCTGTTTTTGGTCCAGTTCCTTCAGTGATGTCCCACTAAAGTACAGTATCTTGGAAGTACAATTTGTGTCTCACTGTCTCTTCTGATGCTCATTATAATTAAAGTAGTTTTTGCTTTGTGGATATAAGTGGTTCATGAATGATCCTGAGTTTTGTTTTGAGCAGAGGAGAACAAATTTGTGGTTTGTCATTTGTGGGGAGGGGATGTTCTGTAGACCAATCTGGACTAAGCCTCCATTACATGATTTGCTGCGATTACAAGGGATGATACTCAACGACCCAGACTGTCCTTTTTAACTCTATAGCCCTTTATGTAGTTCAAGGACAGAGGGTTTTTTCCAAAGTGCATTCAAGTGTATTTCAGACTGAGCGATTGGTTAGGAATTATTTAAGGAAAGGAGTTTCAGTTATCTTAACTGTTAAAGGAATTTTAAAAGGCGGAAAGAAAGCACTTACTGACATACACAGCAAAAGAAATACTGAAAGAATACCCATGGCAATATTAATGGGGCCAGGAGGAATCTAATCTAAGCCTTTTAGGTGGAGAGTGCTGAGTCCTTTCTTCCATTTATCAGTGAAAATCAGGAGTAACTCCCCTAAAGTCAGTAGATTTATGCCAGCATAGCCCAAGGAAGCAGACTGCCTGGAACCACTGCTAATTTGAACACAGACCAATATAAGTCTGTGGGAATAAATCTTACATAGTGGGTATTAAAGTGAAGTGTTTGTGTCAGCCTAACCTGTTCCAAATGTCAAAGTCTGAAGGATACTACAAACTGGGAAGATCTGTTGCAAGAGAGGAAAAAAATACCCCAACATGCCCAAAAGTATTCCTACTGAAATCAGCAGTGGTTTTGGCACTGGCTTCAAAGGTTGCAGGATTCAGTGCATGGGAGACTATGATAACAGGAATTTTAGAAAGGGAAAGTTAATAACACACCAGTGAAAGGAGGTACTGAGCTGAGTCCCAACATGCTTCCCCCAAGATCACAAGCACAATTGGACAAATATTGAATGAGAGCATTGAAACAGTGGGCAAAGTTTTTTCCAGTTTACACTGAAGGCAGGTGTCCTATCTGTGGGACTGGTGATGCTTCTTCATGCATCACCAGGCATGTAGAACTTCACAGCACAGTGCTGAAAGTTGAGGCTGGATGGTGTGTGTGGATACAGACATTCCTGTTCCTCACGTTCTATTTCAGGATTGCAATGGGGAAGTGCAGATATGTTCCTATCTCAGGGATAAAGTCATCTCTACAGAGCACCTTTGTAAACTTGGGATCCAATCCATCATCCAGCAAAAACAGAGAGAAACTTTTTATGTGACTACAACGGCAGATGAATGAGATTCATGGAGAGACAGTCTTGTGGACTTATGCACTGTACCTGAGCAAAGAACCTGGGTGTTGTGTACCTCTGATTAAATTCAGGATCATCTCTCTTTCCAGTACAAAAAACTAAATTCAATTTATTTGTGCACTCAGTAGGACTGTTAACTTTGCAACCCCAATAGGCCTGGGAAAAACTAATAAGATTTGATTCATTTATCACTGTACCCTTGGATTTAAATGCCACAGTCACCAGCTTTCTCCCAAGAGGCACTAAAAATCTTCAGTTACTGGTATCAATGTATTGTCTGCATGATTCTGTTTACAAAGAAAACCTTTTGTCTCACACTGATCAATAGGAAGCAGGTATGCCTTAGGTTTCTAATCATTATGAATCCATTTAGAATTCAATGCAATAGCCGCAATGGCACTGAATTCATTAGGGGATTTGCAAGGATGCCTTATGTAGTTCCACAGCAATTCCCTTGTAATTCAGCACTAATTAAGCATTATTTCATGCAGGAAATAATGAGCTGTGGAAACACTGTTAGTGCCAAATAAATGAATAAAGGTGTATTTACATATTATAAACACTCCTTGAAAGTTCAAAGAGGTTAGAGCAGGTCTTGACTTTTTTACCCCAGGAAGAGAAGGGAATCCTAAAGGAGTCATCTTGTTTAATTCAGTTGAGTAAGGCCCAAATAAATACAGAATTAGAGGGGACACACTAGAAATTGGAAAATCACTCTGGCTTTGCACATTTGAAATGTCAGTGGTTTAATTATTAGATAGCTTCCAAGTCAGTAACATTCCTGAGATGCATTTACTGGCTAGCCAAAGCTCAGAGAATTGAGTTGGTGTAGCAGACCTTATTGGTATTTATATAAGGCAAAACAATGTGAAACTTTTCATCTGAAGGGAAGTTTTGACACAAGATTTACAGAAGTTGACAGTTTCCTACTTTATTTAGGACCAGATTTCTAGGTGTTCAAAAAAGATAATATTCTCAGAGCCCAATACACTGTGGAGGTCCCAACTTTCTTCTTGTATTTCTACATATTCCAGTTTGGGCTTTGACTTAGAATGGGGAGAAAAAAAGCTACTCTGTGTTTCATAGGGACATTGTTAGAGACCTTTCATCTCTAACAGGGCTTACTGTGCCAGAGAAGGATGGGGCATTGTTCAAAGTCATGCAGATCTGCTTTCTGAAGAGCAGATGCCAGAAGAGCCCCAAGGATGGCTCTTCAGTCGATCACTGAGGTTGTCTGGGAGAGGCTGGGCACCACAACATGGCACACCACATGGCCACAAATCTCGCTCAGTCCCAAGGTGCTAAGAACGATAACACCTAGGAGAACAACTCTTTGGATGCTACTTTCTGCCTGCTGCCCTTTGTGTTTATGGTGCTTGATGGCCACAAAGATACTCATCACTTCCAAGCAGCCATCACAGGATGAGGAAAGCCTGTCAGAGCAACACTAAGACTGAGAAAGCTTCCTCTCCCAGTGGAACCTCTGAACTTTGTCCATTGCATGGATTTCTGGGAGAGGTTCCCAACATCTCTGTGACAGGCAGAGTAGGTGACATGGTCAGGGAAAGGAGGAGCTTATTCATTACAGTGTTTGCTTTATATCACTGGTTTTGTATGTCCCATCTTTACGACAGTGCAGGCAGGCACTGTTGTCAGTCCTTCAACCAGGCTGGTATTTGCCCTAACCTTGTATTGGCTTGTGAGACCTCTTCATTTCCTCCTCTGACTCTCCTCAGTCTTGCAGCTCTGAAACTCAATATATGAGAAACAGGAATGCAAAAAATCTTGGAAGCCTGAGTTAATCAAGTGTTGTCAGGTGGGAGTATTGCTACATGTCATGAGCAACGATTTTATTTTTCTCATTCTTCTGGAAATGCTGTTTGGGTTGAATTCAACACGCAGGTCAAGTTAAAGAGATAGGACTCGCTATTGGAACTCTTCCTCTAGCAACATCCCCTTTGCTGTCAAGGGGAACCAGCTGCTCCTCAAATGATTCTAAGACCAAATTCAAACTGCTAGTCCATGCTGCTGATGGCTCTGCACGAAGCTAAGTGCTTGTTTGTTGTGTTTTGTTTCTGCTGCGGCTATGATTGGTTTGTGTAGATTTTTTTTAGCCCTTTCCCTTCAAAGCAGTAACTTTCCTCAACAGATCTGGCTTCAAACAAAAGAAGATGCTGCAGCTTTAATGAAAATTTAAAAGTCAATGAGACACACACAAAAAAGCGACAGGACCCAGGATGAGCTCAGTCCAATGAATAAATTCAAACCATTTAGTGAATGTTTTGAAAGATCAGAAGGGCACCTTTGCTTGCAGCATTTTAACAAGCCTCGATGAATTAGCAAGGGGCCTGAAAAATGAGTGGCAGTGGTGGGGAGTAATTCAGTTGTGATCACTTGAGGGTGATGAATGAGGAAGTGACATAGTCTGTGCAGAGACAAGTCATCTTTTCTAAAACAATTGTACTTAGGCCTCATGGTCGGAGATTTATATTGCAATGGTGGCAACATTGGCAATTAATGAAACAGTCCTGGCTTTTGGGGGGAATGTTAGAAACACAAGGCTGAAGAAGGATCCATGTGAAGACCCAAAGAGTTTTTCTCAAAAGGCTGAAATACTCCCAGACACTGGATGTTGCTGTATGAGAGGTTGATAAATTTGTCTTTAGGAGATTGAGCATGCTTTAAAAGGGCTGGGAAAAAAATGACTCCAAGGCACATTTTAAGGTAGATGGAGGATGAATTAAGATTAATGAGAGTCTTACAAGTGGTGTGAAACTAGAAATACTGATATGAGAACAGTGATAAAAGCCAGCAAGACCAGCCTCAGAATGTGAACTGCATGCTTTATTCAGTTTCCCTTGTGGTTATGTGTAAGTCATTTGTGTGTGCATGTGTGTGAATGCATGTATGTACAACTGACATCCATTTTACATTTACCGTGCACAAAATCTCAGTGACCATCGAGACAAAAGGAGGAAAACATCCTTAAATCCCAAGATGCAAGACTTCTTTTTTTCTTTTTCTCCTCCCCCAGATATAAATCAAAATGCTGATTGTGTCCTGTTAATAGTTAAACATGCTGTAAGTTAAATAGACCTAACAAGGCAGTTTTCAAACAGGAAACCTGGTAGGAGTTTAATGACATCTTAGAGTACACCCATCCTGGCAAAATAATCATTAAAATTTGTCAAGTGTAAAAACGAATGACAAAACATTACCCAGAGCAACTTACTGTATAAATGCAACAATGAAGCTACTAAATGGTTTCTCTGGATATTTACTTCCATATCTGAAGTTATATTGATTTGGCTTTATCTCCTGAAGGGCATGGGTTCACAGTTTTATGGAGAATGAAAGACTGGAAAGCTTTACCTTACATGAGAGGTTTCCAAGTCTGCACTGCAAATTGGTATGGAATTATTAAAACCAGAGCAGCCAGACATGACTGAAACTGTTTTGGAAACATAGAGATTTGTGCTTTTTTTTTTAAAAAAAAAACACCAAAAAAACCCCCAACACACTAGAAATAAGTGTATTCCACACTGAGTATCCACACTCCTATACACCATTCCTAAAATTGCACAGGTCCAGGCAGGACATTTGCTGCCTGAGAAATGTCACAGGAGGAGAGACATCATTGCTGAAAGGTCCTTAATGCAAAAGCCATTCATCATGAAGATTAAAGCAAAAAGAGCTGTACAAATGTATGTAAATATATTCAGATATTTGTGAACACTAAATCCTAAACTGCAAGGGGATGTCGGAATATGAGACGTTGCCATTGTGGTCTGCCTGAGGTTGGGAATGGGATAACCCCATGGACTTCAGCACCCAATGGGGACAGGTTACATTAGAAGAGGAAAAAATGCAGTTTACTGAAGGTCTTGATACAGTAGTGTCTGTATGTTCACTCTTGTCCTGGTTTGGCTAAAACAGAACCAATTTTCCTTTCAGTGATTTTACTTTTCAGTGAGGCCTCTTCTAAGACTGTACTTTCTGAAGTCAACAGCGTGTTTTTCAGACACTGTCTGCTCCTAACAGTGATAACGCTCATTGTTTATTGTTAGTACTGAGCTCACAGTACAACGGTGTGCAGAAAGGCTCTTGCTTATACTTAATCTTACAGAGACCAAGGTCACTGCTGAATTCTCTCAGTGCTGCCTTGGGGCGCCCCTTCGTGTAAGGGTGCACCTGCAGGGAGGAGCAGACAGGAGAGGTGACCCAAACTGACCAATGAAGTATTCCATCCCAGACAGGTCAAGCTCAGTATAAAGCTGAGAAATCATGGGGGGCAAGCCCTTTTTGCTCTTCCCTTCTCTTCGCCCTTCACCATCTTCTCTGGCCTGCCCTTCTTCCTGCCCTTGCTCGTCCCCTATGGCCGGTGTCCTGGGAAGACTCTGCCTGTGATCTGTGTGATCCTGAATCCAGCTCCTGGCTGCTGCTGTTTCCAGGAGCCCAGCCTGGGATCTTCCCAGAGCTGCTCTGCAGCACCAGTGGTGATGTGAGCATTACTGAGGGGAGTGTGTGATTTGGGGGGGAGAAGCTCAAAACTGGTTTTGTATATATTTGTAAATATTTCATTATTTTTCTTATCATTATTATATTTCTCTTTTTGTTGTTATAGCTTCATTAAAGCTGCTTTAATTTTATTCCCAACTCGTAAGTGTCTCTCCCTTTTCTTCTTTCCCTTCCCCTGTCCGGGAAGGGAGAGGGGTTAACAGAGAGCATCTGCCATCCGTTTAGTGGCCGGCCCAGCCTCAAACCATGACACCTTTGACCAAACCAAAACCTCTGACACCTTTTCAAACTATCAACTACTTAGAGGACCCATGTTCTGCAAACACTTGTATTCTCACTATGAGGAGTGCTTGCATGCAGCCTCTTTAAAAACTGTAATCGTTATGCCACTCTCACAGTATCGAGAGCTTGGGGCTGAGTGAAATCCATATCCCTTGCAAGAGGAAATGCCTAACTTCTGCGTCCTTGGATGACAACTATTCTACATAATTTCTGGGCAAGTGAACAGGCCTTTGAAGGCAAAGAAACTACTTACTTTCTTTGGTATACATTGCTCCAGTTAATAGCAGATGGCAGGACTGGAACTGGGACACAGTTGAAAATATGAATGACTTCTTTGTATCATAGCATGTTCCCCTTTATGCCTCTTTTGTAGTGTAAAAAGCCATAACTTTAATGTATATATTAACTTTGATACTGTGTTACACCATCAGCATAATGTAAAGGGGCCCTGATGAAACTCAAACAAAACTTGCTCAGTTGCAACTGGACCTGAAGAGATTTTCTGATTAATGAAAGAACTGTTCAGTATTGATCATCTTGAGGCTGGCTAAGCATTGGCATTATGCTTAATATTTAAATATGAAATAATCAGGAAATAACTGTGACTTTGGATTTCACTCTATTTTAGGCAAAATATTCCTTCAAGAAAAATAGTCAGTGAAATTCTTCTTTGCCTCCTCAAAGCAGCCAGAAAACAGTTCTTGGAAGGAAATAGAATGTCTTTCATACACAAAAATTCTGCATTAAAAGATGGATAACATCCCTGTTATTTTTGTTTGCTTGTTTTTAAAATATGAAGTAACACCATGCCAAGTTTTGTGGGTTTCCTACAGAGTCACCCATACATTTTCATATTTCATAAACAGTCTTCCCTGTGCATAGGAGCTTGGTAGAATTTTTTCAGTTGTTATGCGGTGCTTCAGTAATTCTGCAGTGTTGTAATGCAATAACTCCCTATTGACGAAATTTTGTAATTCACATTATAGTTTCCATAAACTTTGGAAGAAAATCCTAAATTTCATCATGCCAACACTTGTATTCACCCAATGTTGGGTAAACAAAGCATGAGAAAAAACCTTAGAAGTTAGCTCACAGAGAATCTTAAAACCAGGTAAGAATATGCATAAGGCCTTATATTGTAAAAGACTAGAGAATTAATTTACACCCTGCCCTGAGCAAATACCAGATAGTAGCTGTTTCCACCTAGGAACAAACCAGAAGATGCATTTTTGCCCAGCATGTTTCTGCTGGTTTTAAGCTATGAGTTTTATCAGGCAGCTATTTCACAGGGAGAGTAGATCACTACTGGAGTAGGGCCTGGAAGACAAGGTGATGACCTAGTAATCATAAGGCTACTGAACCCCATTTCCTTTTGTTTCCTGCCTGGTTCTTTTGTTCTTTTACACAGCATGGACCATCTCCCTGTCTGCCTTCCTGTATTACTTGGTGAGTGAAGGATTTAGGAGACAGAGGGACTGAATTCTCAAAGAAAATGTTGGAAATGAAGGCATCTGAAAGATCACCTTGTTTTTTCTTGGAATGGAGGAATTCATGTGCACACTTGCGGAGGAGGTCTAAGATACCAGTCTCCTGGAGAAAGAAAATACTTCCCAGTACAGATGGGGTAGCTAAAAACTGGAAAAAGTGGAGACATCCCTGAACTCTGCAGTTTCTGTTAGGTAGATCAGGTGTTGTTGACCCTCCTGCACTCACCAGCTTGTCTGGGTCCCATTCACAGCACTATTTTCCCTCTAGCATGTGGTAATCACCCATCTCACTTGAACCAGGAGAAATACCCATGTACATGGTGGCTATTAGCTGCCCACCCTTTGGCCCATAGGTCTCTCTACCTCATTTCACCCAGCTTCTGGTGGTGGGTCCTTCCTGCTCTGTGGTAAAAACTACCAACTCTGGGGGACCAAGCAGGAGAATACGAAGTAGAAGGGATTAGCTCTATTAAGCTAAGCCTTTGACAATTTAACTTCTGTAATTATATACTAATTAAGCGATATTCATCTGCTACAGGGTGTTGAGTTATGAAAGCAGCCCTGCATGTTCTCTTGGTGCTTTTTTTGTTCGTGCTTGGGATGCTACACAATGAAGGCACAGAGAGACTGCCCTGCTGCTGTTAGCTGTGTGGCAAGTACCAACACAAATACTGCTGGGTTTATCAAGTCCAGTCCTCTGCAAACACATTCAATAGATGAGTACCACAGAAAGCTTCCTAGAGCACATCTTTCATCCACTAGCAGATCACAAATTAAAGTAGCAAGACCTATGTGTTTCCCCTCTGTGTCTGTTGGTATACCTGAACATATGGGTGAGATCCTATCGAGAAGGACTGAGAAACCCTGCTGTGCTGCAGCTTCACTGTCTGCTCGTGTCCCCTTCTTACCCAAGTTCAGTGACAGGCAGAGGAATAAAGATAAACTCTCCAGCCATGTAGGACAGCATTCTAGCCATCAGGTAATTTGAAAAGACCCCTTGCATGCTCATCTTTTAGAGAAATTATAATAATATAAATCTCATTTTTAAACCAGTTTGCCTTTAAAAATGAAGACTGCATCTGAGACATGCTTTTGTTCATTTTGAAATAGATTCTTCTCTAATTTATGAAATTAATATAAAGTCCTTTGTATGTAGAGCCCAACTCAATTAGCTCCCTCAAATGGCTATTTTCCACTTGATCTAAGCTACACTCTGGGGTAAAAGCCACAGAGCTCTCTAGCACCATAATAATAAGCCTATTTTGGCATCATTCCTTTTAGCTTTGATTACTTTTTCCTTCAGCCATTAGCACATGCTTTTTCTAAGCTAAATCCTGTTTCATGTTCTCCAGTTTCTTCAAGTCCTTTAGTATTATTATTTTTTTTGTCCTCTTTGGTGTTTCTGACACCTCCTAGTGAAGTGTCAATTGCAAATTTAATTAACACATCCTTCACCTTCTTATTTCACGTGGTTAATGAAAATACTGAATAAACCCAGAGCCAATATCAGTCCTTTGGTACCCCAGGTCCTTCAATTGACCAGATTTGACTTCATAGGCTATTATACATGTGGTGTTTCATTTACATCCCTTGGACACTCTTTTGACCTTGTAACAAAATATGCATCCATGTTAACATTTTTTTCCCCAGGTAAAAAAACTATAGGCTTTTGCTTTGGGTTTTAGCCCAGAACTGCCACTTGAGTATGTGGACTGGAATGAACTCCATCCACAAACACTGAGTACACAATCCCTTGGGTACAAGGAAATCCCCAACTGACATAAAGCTGGAGGGAGCAGACACTACCTCAACCACCTCTACTGTATGTGGGTCCAAGGAGGAGAGGAACTTATAACGCTTAGTAGATCTCTCTCTTATATTTCCTCAGCTGGCACAGAGTAGGGATAAATGCATCAACCACATGTTGCACTTAGCTCTATCTGGCCAAAACAGTGAGTCATTTCCTTGCTCCTTCAAACTTCTCTTGAAAATGTCTTCTTTTTCCTGTTGCCTCTGATTAATTTATTTAAGTCTTTTGCACTACTGTGTTAAGAATATAGTAAATAACAAAATATTTTAATACATAATAATTATCAATGTACTCAGTTATTTACTTGACTATACAACTACTATGAGTTTAGTGTGCTTGGCTTAATAGCCAAGGGCTTCATAATTTTGCAGGTAAAACCTGTTTTCTGGAACTTATTCAGTTATTCTATAAGCTGAACTGACAGATGGAAGTTAATAGCAGGGAAGATTTAAGAGAGGGTTGAATCTTCTTTACACTCTGTTAAGTATGCATACTTGTGAAACGCATGTGTTGAAGGACTGCCATTGAAGGCTGCATTTTGTGAGGAACTTGCCTCACCTAAGTTGATTTACCTCAAGAGGATGATGGTTGGACTTGATGATCTTAGAGGTCTTTTCCAACCAAAGCTATTCTATGATTCTATACATACAATCTGCCTCAACCACCCACACTCAGATGGAAGGAAATGCCTCCTACGGTGCCAATCTCCTTCCATTGACCAGAAGCCTCATTTTGAGCCAGTTGATGATGTGAGGGAGGAATCCTCCAGTTGTGGTGCAGTTTGTAGTTGTCTCTAGATGAACAATTTCACAAGTAAATTTAGATGACTCATTTCCCAGTTTGCAAATGCCTAGTCTTGTCTCTTTCCTAGGGCTGCTTCTTCACTGTGATTACCAAGGGATGTTTAAGACACCTCTAACAAAAGACTGAAGGTTTAAAGTCTAAAGTTTAGAGACTTGCCTTACAAGTGCCTATGAATTAAAAACAAGCAGCAGAAAGGTTAAGAGGTATTGCCTTACAGAAGCCCTGCAAAGTGACTATAAATATTTTACCAGATTCTCTCACAAATATGCATACCAGTGGTTCAAACACAAATCCCAGGTAATCATATGAATTCCAAGTTCTCCACGAAAAGGGAATATTATAATCCTGCTTTATGTTGCTTTTTCTTCCCAAGGTCCTCAGCACACAAAGCTCTCTGCCTCAGAAGCTTGGATAGCAAGAGATGAAGCCCTGAATCCCTTGTGGTACTCATTTTGCACACTACTGTGCAGCTCCTACATTTCTGTGATTTGCATTTCCCTGTGAAACAGCTAAATGAATAAACATTAAAGATGGAGACTGAGCTCACTGAAAGAACAATATTCTTGTTAAAGGAGCTCTCTCTTTCAGAAATCAATGAGATAATATCCTTTTAAAGCTATTTTCAACTGTCATCTCTCCTGATTTGGCTCTCTGGGAGTTGGAAGTATTGGGGAGATTAATGACAGATTTAACAACAGAAAGGTTCACCTTATTTCGATCTGATACGGTTAATGTCCTCTAATGCTTTGCCCATGCTGTGAAACCAGACAAGATGCCATCTCAATGCTTTTATTTGTTCAGGTGAAGCACTGGGTAACTGCAACTTTCTGGATTACTGGGGGAGGGGAGCGATTATGCATCTGACAGAAAGTCAATGGCATCAAGGAAAAGCATATCATCTCCAGCAGGATTGCCACCACTTTCTCCTACCCAGCAGGGAGTAGCCTGGGCTCACCTCGCTATCATGGTGGAAAGAGCCGGAGACATCCTCCCACTTAGTCCTTCTGGAAGAGTCAGCCAGGATGTGCTCATATCATTTCAGCTGCACAGAGGCACCTTGCTGATTTCTTAGGGCTCCAACTTCACAAACCATTATAGGAATAATAGTCCTTACAGGATCATTTCTAAATGAGTTGTGAAAATAGATTAGGTATATTCAGTTCAGGCAAAAAGCATTTTTTGATAGGCTTTGGACAAACAATCTGTTCCTTTGATACATCTTACCACTGAGTTTCAAAGAAACCAAATTGATGAAGCTGTGAAGAAAGTGATTTGTTAAAAATTAAGTCTTTTTCTTTGGAGATTCAAGTTGAAAGAAGATCTCTGTGGACTGTGCCTAATCAGAACCTTTGAACACTATCAGGCATGCCCCATTAGGGTTGCCAGCCTTCCAAAACAAATTACTTACAGTAATCCCTCGCCTGATGTATGCAGTAAAAGACAATAGTGCAGCTTGATAGCACTGTCATTTCATGAGATTTATAGTGTGCAGCTGAGCAAACTTCAATTTATACTTTATATCACAAAGTGGCCATGAACCTTACTTCAAGACAAAGAATATTAAAACTACCAAACTTACTTAACATAACTGGCCAGATTCTCAGCTGGTGTGAATTGGTGCAGCTACATCAGCTCTAGCAGAGTTGTGCTGATTTACACCTGATGAGAAACCAGCATTTCCCTCCTCCCCAGAGTTTGGAAACTTCTAAAACAATGCCTATCACAATGGATTGTGAATGGACTAAGCAGCAGTGAAAAGAGTAAATTGACACCCTTCATTCACACGTGTTGCCATTCCTTACATTTATCATGTTGTTTTGGTTAGATTCCTCAAGAGGTGTAAATAGCATAGTCTTACTGAAAGTAACATAGTAACTCCATCCATTCAGTCCAATTTTTGGTGTGCATCACTGTGTATTTAAGCTCATTCCTTAAACAATTATTTTCTTTACACACTGAGCATCATCTTGTTTAATCTATTCTGTGACCAGCCATTTGGATCGTCACAAAGGCTTCATAATATCATTAAAACATTCAATTGGATCATAAAATAATTCTGAAGTAAATGAAGCACAGTAACTTAAATTATTCAGTAACTTGCAACTGTGGAAATGCAGTAAAGGGACTGTGCATTTGATGGTAATTGGAATATAGTAAGCAATCATCTAACCAAAAAAAATGCAGTTTGGATAATCACATTTCATAATAAAGTGTCAGCAATGCCTTACAGAATGGATAAAGAATGATGCCTGTGGTATGAATTATGATAAGCACAAACCTAGCTAGGTAACTAGGTCCTTCACAAAGCTCAGCCCAAGTGGCTGGAGGGAAGAGCACAACATCCACAGGAACCAGGAATTCAGCCCTACCAAAGTGCTGCTGAAACCTTGCAAAAGTGGCTTGGCAGCTCTGGTGGGGCTTCAGGATGCTTCCCAGTCTCTTGGGCAGTTGAATTAAAGTTTTTCTTCCCCAGTATGTTTGGAACAGGCCTAAGTTTAGGAGAGTTATTCCAGGTACTTGAGCGACATTCTGCCCATGTTTTAAGCACAGCTTCTGCTTATGGATCAGATTCTTTTACAGAGCTTGGACCCTGAATTTCAGCTGAACGTGTATCACCTCTGAGACAGTCTTTATTCAGATAGAAGAAAAACTTCTTCCTTCAAAGAGGGACTTCTTTCCCTCTTTAAAGTGGGCTCAGACCACATGCTCCTCAGTAGCACTCTCAGAAAGAGTTCTGAAACCAGTATACTCTCTTTGCTGGTTGCTATAAATGTAAAGCAATTACCTTAACATTTTTTGACCTGAGTAACAGTGCTCCCTAATGTTCTTATTGGATTATTCTCTCCCTGTTCCCTCCTCTGCCTCTTCCCTCCACTAGGAAGATTGCCTTTGCAGAAAATAAGGTCTATCTCTTCAGTTAAGGATCAGTGACAAAAATATAAACAAAGTCTATGAAGCATGTCACATGTGACCTCACCTGTTTCTCTTCCCAAACTTAATTTTGCAGTCAATTTTGGTTTATAGAGATGAATTTTGATGTTAGAAAAGGTGCCATTGAAAGCGTTTTAGAGATTTTTGTAAGAATGCTTTTAGGATGGAGAACAGAGAAAATGCGTCGTCGTCCAGTCCTGTGGGTCTCTGGAGAGCTTCTATCTTACTACAAGCGGCAAAATTTCTCAAACCAGTAGCACCAGAGTACATCACTCAGTCTGCCTTCCCATTACAATTTGTATCATGCTTTTTTTTGTGTTCACTTATGCATCTCTGTAGCCTTCAATAATACATCTATTGAACCCACAGTGACTTGATCAGCGCTTGTATCTTGTATGTAGATACTTGTATTGCAAACTGCCTAGCTTTTCAAATATTGCTCAACATCATGGCAAATGAGTTTTTCATTTACCTTGAAGTAAGCTGCCTTCAGCAACATTTCCCTACGTGTGAAATTTAGCAAGCCAAACAATGCTTCAGGTGACATTTTGCAAAACACTTGCCTTTGGCCTAATTTGATTACTGTCAAAATCAAAGCGAGTTTGCCACCAATGTCATACATGTAAAAGTTAGCCAAAATATTATTCTTTCAAAAATAACAGTCCCTGAAACTTATCTTTTTTTGCACAGTAAGTGCAAAGTAAGTAATCCTACTTTAGAGGAGAAAATATTCCTTTTCTCCCTCTCCTTCGAAGGAACAACGTTGTATTTATAACAAAGTTTGCTGTCATATGTTAATTGAGGCAATAAGTATCTGCAATATTTTCTTTGTGCTAGCCTCTAAAGAAGTGTCATTTTTCACTTCCCTTAAAAAAATAAAACAAATACAGCTAGGCTGGATACTGAAATGACAATTCTGTTCTCTGCATGTGCACATTTGAATTTTTCATCTGTGATGCTTGCAATGAGGGGAGAAGTGGATAGACTATAAATATTACAATAGCTCTAGCATACTTTTCCCATTGTATTCCTGTTTCAGTAAAGTAACTCTACCCTTCAATGAGAGGCTGTTTGAAATTCAGAGAGAGAGTTAGACAGATACTGATGTAGATGATAAGATAATTTAGGGCAAAGTCCAAGTGAAGGGGTGGTGCTCTGTGCTCCTGCTGAGCTAAGGTGGGAGCCAAGTGTATACAGTGTCTTGAAGGATGAACTTGGGACCTTGCAGATTTGAGCACACATTCTGAAGGCAATCATGGTACGTTCCCATCCTTCCGACCCTTATCATCGCTCTTGACCTCTGGTGTTAATGTCTCCATTCCTTTTGGTGCTACTGTCCAAATTAAAATAGGCCCTGATGTCTTAGTTCCCACTGTTGTTGAAGATTAAGCCAAAGTTTAAAGAGTTGCATGCAAAATATTAAATGTTAGATGCAAACCCTGAGAAAATGATATTAAGTTACAGAACAAATTATACAAATGTGGACTACATTTTCTTCCAAATCTCTTTGGTGTTCAGGTGACTATCTGTTTACGTCTGAGGATTTGATTCCTGATTGCAGCAGAACAAATAGGATCAGGAGTCTTTTCAATGCAAGTGACTAGAGGCTAAAATCTGATGCCTTGAACAGATAAATATATTTGACCAATTGTATTCACTTCTTTCATTCATGAGATAATAAGTCTCAATGATGAATACTCCTTCCAAACAACAGAACAATGGGGTGGCTATCAGTGTTTATCCACACCCCGTAAACACACAAAACTCTTGCACATTGGAAAAGCCAATAGTGTCTAAATTGATGGTCGCCTATTCAAGACATCTCATTTATTACAGTAGATGTGATGCAGGCAAAAAAGAATGACCAAAGGAGGCTGTTAGGTGGAGAATAGGAGGATAATGAGGTCAGATAAAATGTCTAGGTCTCATTAATCCCAAAGTGTTGAAAGCACTTTCCATGGCAGTTCAGCAAGATGGTGAAGCATGATGAACAACGAATCCATACTGACACTAGTGTTTCCTGGTAACCTAAACCTACAGAAATTTCTATCTTGTCTTCTTAAGTTGCCAAGCAAAGGACAAGGGCAGTTGGTAGTACACCTGCAGGCAGAGGGTCTGTTTATTGCACAAATATGGACTGGAATCAGTGAGGTGCTGGTTTCTCCCTGCCCACATAATACTCTATACTCCATCAATGTGAAACAATGCAAAGGGTTGAAATGCGTGATGCTGCTCTTAAACTGGCAGGGCCAGAACCAACTGTGAAATCCTAATAATAACATTAATATTAGGATGGAATATTTAGAAGCAAAAATAGCTACAGGCAACTCTCTGCCCTACTAGTCCCATTAATGTTTCCTTTCCTTTAATGATTACCAAGTTTGAGGATTCGTTCTCTTGACTGTCCTATCCTTATCTTAACAGAGATCCTTAGCTCCCTTTTAGAAATTAGCTGCCTGATATCTCACCTGTCTCCATTCTTTCAAACTTAGCGCCTTTCTTTATCCAGTCTCTTGTCAATATGGAAAACAGCTGATTCCTTTCCCTTTCAGATTAACCTTTTATATTATGATAAGCCATTACACACCTTCTGTTTCCATTACTTCCCTATAGGCCTCATATTTCTCTTTTCATGATTAAAGAAACCAATGTCTGATTATAGTCCTATGGAGATGATGCTTTTTTTATCTGCTTATCATTTTTGTCATAGGTCTGTGGCATTGCTTACATTCTGCACTCAGACTGGGCTGGTGAGATATCACCAGTGCTGAGTGAAAATGGACATCTACTATTCTTCCAGGATCTTCATTTTGCTGCTATTTTTCAATTTTGTGATCCACTAAAATCTTCAGATTCTTTACTGATATACCACACTCTAGTCACACATTCTCCATTTTCTAATTTTCCTTCGTAAATACAGCATCTGTATTAAATTTAATCTTATTGATTTCAGGTTATTTATCCAATTTATTGTGATCATTTTGAAGTCTAATCCTGTCTTTAGAAATTCTTGTGAGACTTCCCGCAAGGTGTTGTCCACAAATTTTATATGTTTACTTTCCATTCCATGATCCAAGTAATTTATAAGAATACTGAATAACAATGGACAGAGGACAGGCTCCTATGGGGCTCGCATGATGTGACCTTCCAGTTTGACAGCAGACTATTGATAACTACTCTTTGCATAAGGTTTTCAAGCATCTGTGTATCAGCTTTGCAGTGATTTTGTCTAGATCACAATCCCTCATATGTCTGCCGCCCCTTCTCCTTCCCAAAAAGCCCACAGTGCATTATCTACTTCACTGTGACAATTCTCTCTTTAATCACCTGATCTATTGAGACTGCCCTGTGTTGTCAATGCCTCTTCCTAAGCAGGTAAATATGGCTTTTCTTTATTGACACTTTCTTGGACTCTGGTGTTTTCAGACTTGATCACTGTTGCTCTTTGTATTTCTTTTCCTTCAGCATCAGCAGCTAAGGAAGAACCTGGCTTTCCACTCTTCCTCCACTCATTTAATGGGAGATCTGAATGCTCTTTTTTCTTTCAAGTAATAATATCCCTTTTCCTTTCTACCCAGTGCCAGATATTCACCTCTCATAAAGTGGTGTAGTACCCAGGTTTAATTAATAAATTGTCAGAACTCTAAATCTTTTTCACTGATGATAAACCACTGTATGGCAGAACTAAAAAAAAAAACAAAAAACCCACCCTGTTCAGTCAGCCATTGGTCTCATCCAAAGGAGTCCATTTGGAGGATGACTTACAGCTTTCTACAGCAGAAGATTTCTTGGAATCACATAATGAATGCTGTGCAAATCTGCTTCCACTCCACAGTCTCAGGAGAGGCTTTCTAACACCTCTCTAAGAAAGCGGGGGATATTCTTTGTGAAATAGCAACACCAAAGCTTGGCGCTCCCTTCACAAAGCACTCAGAAGACTACCAGAGCTGGAGCGAGTTTGTGGCTGCCCATTCACATTTCTTCCACTTTAGATATCATTGGAGCAACTTGCCAAAAGCATGTTTCACAGATTCTGTAAAATCCCAGATGCCATCAGCCGGGCATGGCTGTTGAGTGCTCTAGAGAGCAGAGCAGAAATGGGCAAGACCCCACCATCCAAGAGGGGATTGCTGAGGTGGAGACTGCAGAGCCATAGGAAACTTGAGAACCACACTGATTTGCAGCAGCTGGAGTTCCAGCCTTGAATCCTAAATGAACTCTTTAGCATTCACCCAAGGTCTGGCTCATGTTCAGTTGCAGCAGTGGGCAACATATGTGCATGGCACAGGGATTCGTATTGCCATGGAGCTACTGCTTCATCCCCAGCCGCAGGTCATGAGTGAGAAGCTGTGCAGTCCCTGTGTGTTTCTCTTCACTGTGTTCCTGTGGTCTGCAGCATCAGACAGAGGTGCTATATGCTAAAACAGATTCCTCAACACGTTTTTGCTCACAAAACACAAGCACTTGTAAAATGCGAGCACAATTAGTGTGTGCACTTCTGTTTCTGCATGCTTTGAGAGAGGCTGGGAAAGCTAATTGGTTCTGGTCGGAATCAGCTTCTTGGTTCAGAGCACACTTATAAAAGGGATTTTGGCTACACATTCCGTGCCAAATGTAACAGATGGTGGTAGGATAGTAAATTACATTAAGGAATACTTGTACAGTTTCTTTAGCACTTTTATAGTTGAAAAACAAACAATTGAGTTGCTTAGGGTAATGGTAGATGCAGTTTCATGTATGTCTATCATCCTAATAGTTTTATGGAATTATCTCAGAGAATAAAGAAGCAGGTTTAATAACCACAGAAATGATTTGAATAACCCTAGAGCAATCATCGTTCCTAGTTTAGAAGTTTATGTTCCTCTCATGCTAAGATTTGTGTCTCCAATTCCAAGTATTTATATAATCAAATTCTGCCTTTTTTTTTTTTTTTTTCAAATTTTTGCCTCTTATTTACAAAAACATTTTTGCAAACAACTTTCTAGCCAACTGTAGGCAATAAGTTTCACCCCTAGGTATTAGTGCCACCTGCTTGTCATGATATATTGAGTCACATCCTATTTAAAATAGTGTTTAAACAGTCTTCTACATAGTTTGCTTTCCAGCACTGCCTCCTTTGTTTACCAGATTCCACACCTTCTTTGAAACACTCTTCAACTATCTGGTATTACAGGATTGTAGAACAATCCAGGCTGGAAAGGACTCTAGTCCCACCTGCTTAAAGCAGAGTCAGCTCTGAGATCAGACCAGGTTGCTCAGGGCTTTGTCCAAATGGATATTGAAAGCCTCCACAGGCTGAGGTGGCCCATCCTCTGTGGGAAATATGCTCCATGGTTTCACTGTTACAGTTTTGTAACAGCTTTTTATCAACATCATGATAAAAACAAGAACAGCTTTGTACAATGAAGTGTATGAGATATGAGTGTAAATAAAAACATAAAGGTGTAAAAACATACATTATTCATATCATGTTCTGGTGAAATAAGGTTAATTTATCTCTTCTTTTGGTTTGCTTTGATCTTATTATTTACAGAAAGGTAGGCAAACTAGATGAACATTTTGATTCTACCTTCTACAGTGATTCTATCAATCATGTTAAATTTGGGTTTATAAAAAGTGAGATAGTATATGACAAACACACCATCTCTTTGTATTCCCTAGGACTTTGAGTGTAAGGGTTAGGTATCTAAATTTTGACCTGTGAGTATATTATTCAGTTGCAGGCAGAGGGATTGGTCTTTCTTGCAACCATAAATCCCAGATGTCTGGTGGAATGGTCATGTGTATGATCTAGGTGTGCACTGTTGGTGTGCTTGATATAAATGGGTCAGCTCAGAGCTGGTAGCAATTTACATCAACTGATTTCAAATGGGATGCCATAGCAAGAACATGACTATCAAACAAGGCTTAGGAGCAAAGTCACTACACTGTAGGAAACTGTAGGACATAGGCCAACGGCAGAGACTGGTCTGCTGACTCACACATTTTCCAAGAAGAGTCCTCTTCCATATAGAGTTACTTTTGTAACTTGTTTTCCATTTTTATCTATGATAAGATACTTCTTTCTGTTAAGTTCCTTTCCTTTAAATGGATGTTAACTATTTATCTTTGTCCAGGAAGATTCCCACTTATTGCCATGTATAATGAGCATTTGTAGTTATATTTAATTCTTTATATTCCTTTTCCTTCTTAAGATCCCCACTGTCCCAAAGGCAGAGCTCCTCCATTCCAAGAGTTCTTTTTTTTTTTTTTTTCAGAGTTGTGCATTGACAATCCCAGCACCTAACACATCAAAAACACCTAACAACTGTTTTAAATGTGGGTTGGTGTTTTTTGTTTGTTTGGGATTTTTTTTGTTTGGTTGGTTTTTTTAATCGATTTTCAGACTTCCTGTACTGGCCAGTACTTGTAATCAATAAATCTCATGGCCAGTGCTCTGTTTAAAAAGGGGTATTGCCAATTCTGACCTCACAGTAAGTCTGGGAATATTAAGATGCCATAGTCTCGTAAACCAGCCATTTAGCTGCTCAGGAAAAGGTGCTGCTTGCTGAACAACTGTTCCTGCACTTAAGGCACCTAGTGGAAAATTGTGAAAATGCATCAAGATTTCACCACACACGAATAACTGTTAAAGCTTTCTGTTACTAAATATACAGAGAAAGAAACGCCTGGGAAGACCTCACAGACTGTTAATGAGCCGCAGGAAAGACGTGGCTGAATTCAGAACTGAATCAGTGCTTTGTCTTGATTGAGTTTCCTTTGAAAAAAAAACCCCACTACAAAAAAACCCCGCACAGCAGAATTTCCTTCCTTCAGATGAAAAGGTAACTATGGTGACTGGGGAGAGAGATCAGATGTTATCATTTTACAGCACAGTAGCATATATATCCTCCAAGACTATCTGTAGTGGGAGTGAGGGGGTGTCAAGAGACCTTTCACAGTGAGTCACCAAATGCAGTGCAGACCATCAATGGTCAAAGCCACTGTTCAAGGACAGCCCTGGAGCAGTGCCGGGGGCTGGCAGCTCCTAGAAGAGGCCATCTGAGAGCTCCAGTCCCGCTCAGCTGCAGCTTCAACTCACCCTTTGATTTGGCATCCCCTGTCCTATGACAGTGATGCAGCCAGATTTATAGGTTTTGTGTTTGCTTGTATTTGCTCAAGGGCGAGCCTTGCTCCCTCTCCATGCCACGAGTTAACACTTTGTCTGGTTCTCCTAATACATATTTTATGACCTGGCTACTGCGTTTTAATCGGCTGAGCAGCAACTCGAGCACTCGAGCAGGTGGCCTGGTGGCTTTATAAATACAATTATGATGACTAAAAGCCACATTGCACTTGGCACCATTCCTCAGAGTTTCCCCAGAGGTCTGAGGTTGGCTTGCCCTGGTGACAGATCCAACCTTTGCAATCTTCCTGTTCACCTTCCACAAGTTTGGCAGCCAGATTTCACCTCTCAGTCTCTGCAAATCTGGTATTCCTACATGGGGACAGAACTGATATGAGAATTTAAATTAAAACCAGTAAAATCTACCCAAACCAAGCCCAAATTTTGTTCCAGCTTGGACTGACAAGAACCTCATAATAAGAACATGAAAGTCAACTGGAAACAGACTGAAATCTAAGCCTAGGATGGACAGTTCTGTGTTAAATACCATTTTTGGTCGATCCAGTGTGTATTAAACTGTGAGTCACTCAAGCTATTACTGTCATTGGAATGGAAAAATAAAACATACTGTGGCTGGGACTATTGCTTCAGTGATAACACACAGGTTTCAGTGGATCCCAGAGATGCTTTTGCTCCTCCTTTCAGTATGTTGTTGTTGTTACTTTATTTAGAGCTTGCAGATGTCCATCAAGTTACTCAGTTTGCCTATTCAGCAAAGCCCCTAGATAGCATACTTGAAATTAAGCACATTTACATCCCACTGAGGTAACATAATTAGCCGCATGATTATTTCAATATTTGTATCCTCTATATAGATTTGTTTCTCTTTCATATCATGATACATAGATGAGGTCTTCAGTATGCATTGGGCTAGAATTCTGTAAGGGGACAGCTGTAATCGTGATATTTCCTTCATTTCCAAGTGCTTAAGTTTCTCCTCTTTTTGAAAAAAACCCCATCTATAGACCAAGGTATTTTCTGAAAAATAAAATAGAGAACACTTTGAAATTAGATTATGAGAAGCTAAAATGTTCTAGAGGGATGTCTAAATGGAAAAGTTAAAATTCATCCAAATGTTTTTTATTATTTTCCCAGAAAGACATGATAAAGTATTTCTATAGGAAAATTCCATTTCAGTGACATGACACTTTCTGTCAAATATCCATGACCAGCTCTAGACACAGTCATGTGGGAAGTTGTTTTGGTATCTAGTCTGTGAGCATAGAGGATCAGATTCAGATCTTGCAAAATTTTGTATTATATTGATTTCAAGAAATCTATGAGAGTTTACACAGCCAAAGAGCCCAAATCTTCCTTTAGTTTTTTTTGTGCAACCGTATTGGCAACTGAATAACCTCCACCCCAAACCCATCTCTGTCATAACATTTTTTGTCAGTGTAGACTAAAATATCCAGTACTCTGCCCAGCTGTGTTTAACCAGAACTCTGCAGGAAGTGTTCTGCAAGGCACACGTTTTAAAAGCTGAAGACAAACGAGCGTAGGAAGAAGCAAAACAAAAAAAAGCTTCCAAAGGGAAAAAAAACAAACCAACCCAAAGCCCTGAGGAATCCCAGTGGATCATCATATCAGGATGGAACAGGCATAAGACATCACTGTTTGTGAGATACATGCATCACGACGCAGACGGAGTCTGAGCACGTCGTTTGCATCAGAATGCAAACGGCATTTTTCCCTCCTCCTGGCCTGGTGCATACTGTTGCACAGACATGATTGAGTTATTGGCCGCATGCTGATATGGCAGAGGCAATTCATTGCAAAGACCCTCTAGCTACCCACCTCATTTACATGTCCTGTTTTAGGAGGCTCAGGTTTGATCACAGCAAGCTGAAAAACGTAATAGCAAGCTGCTGTCAGTGTAATAGCAAGCCTGTAGCACAGCAGAGAGACATCTGACTCCCAGGCAGTCTGTGTTCTAAATGTGCCCAGCCACATAGTTTAATCAAGTCCACCACAAGTGGACCATGCTTGTAAGAGCTTTCAGGCTTGAAGTATTAACAAAAAGCTTACACAGCCCAAGGTTGTTTCTTTAGCTAAGGACGCCTTTCTGTATGAAAAGATGTTCCCTGCTGCCCTGAGCAGTGGTGAATCAAGCTCTAATGATATAAGCAGCCTTCTTATACTAAGTCAGTCCAAGGAAGAACACTAACTAAGCAAAACTGCTCAGCATCTGTGGTTTTGCCACCTGTGAGAACTGAGAGAAAAGCATCCAGTACAGCAACAATTGCTCCACAAATAAGTGATGACAATGCATAGATTTGCTACCCAAAAACCTTCTCCAGAAGACTGTTTCACCTCTAGCTTTCATGTAGGTATTTGCTTAATCTTTTGTTGACAACACAACAACAAACAAATCCATTAACATAATAACACCATGATTACACACCTAATCAGTCTTTAGACTTATCGTCTAACTAACCTTTTCTACTAGGCAAGTGAGAATTTGTGAACATTAACTTATACTAAGCTTGCTTGTTTTGCAGTAATATTCATTCCTAATTAACAGCACAACATTTTTCCCTGCAGAAACCTATTTAATAAAACATTGATTTTTTAGTGTTTTGACTGGGAGAGGTGGAAGCCATGTGCACTCCAAAAGATTAACACTCTATTTTGCCATTGCTGAGGCCCATTATTGGTGTTACGATCACCCTTGTCCTCTTGGATCATGTGGCACACAGTGAAAACACTTCTATCGCTCTCTGAGACCTTGATTTTACACATAGCATTGCTATTTAGAGCCAAGATGTACAAACTTAATAAAGATGTTATCCTTGGTGATTCATTTATGGTAGCAGAGGTGCCAACTTCTTTAAATCTGTCCGAGATAGCTTTTGGAATGATGACTGAATTGTAGAGGTTTCATACACAGGCATAAGTGAAAGTTTTGTACTCTGCAAAAATTTGAAGCCTTGAGTGTGATTTGTGGGCTGAGCTCATAGTTTGGAAGGTCTGTTTGTGGCTCGGCTGGTGACATGGTGATACAAATTATACAACTTTGACAAGATAAGGCAGAAGTAATTTTAATACAGGAGGATGTTTCACCACCCGCAACCTTCATTGCTCATTGCTTAGTTCAAGTCTCGGCCAGACTGGTAGCAACAGAAGATGAAAATAGGACAGTTGTACCCCAAAGGCTCCTGCATTCCTTCTGTCTGCAAATCCTTGCACTTGCATGTGCAGACAAAGCTGAATTCACATGCCAGTAAGCACATATATATGCAATGATCTAGTCTGTGCACTCTCTTGTGGGTTTTTATACATCAGCCAATTTTGCCTTCTTAGAAATACCAAGCTATGTGGTTATTGATCAGCAGCCTACACAAGCTGAAGGCTTCAAGTCAGCTGCAGAGGGAACAAGTACAAGCACCTTGATCGAACAGAAAATCTGTTTTTTCCACACATGGAGATATCATGAAAAAAAAAATAAAAATCAAACTAGGGCAAAGCTTAGGCATGGAAGAGTTGTGTCCTTAGAAAGAGCACTCATAAAACAAATGGCTCCTTCATGATACATGGATTAGTGAGAACTTCTTTATTAAGAACACAGAACTGGAAGGGACTACTTGGGTCAACCAATTCACTCCCTTGCTCTTAGAAGCAGCCAAGGCATAAACATTTAAAGCAGACAGGACTGTAACTCATCCCCTCCACACACAGAGACATTATTACATCTGATAACACATTTAGGACAACTGAGACAAATGCCAAGAAACAGACCATGCCAGAGAAGGTTGATTTGTTACTGCTGTATTTTGTATGCCCTAAAGATAGGATAAAATCTTTCTACATCAGTAATCTTGAAAGCTTTTGGAATACTGTTTCTGAGTCCACGTTAATCTTTGGTTGTTATAATAATCTCCTTTATGTGGAATGGCACAAAAAAGTCACTACAAGTCTACAGCAAGTATGTCCAGCTGGCACCTTTTTGGCAAGATGAAGGACTCCTAACAACCTTAACAACACCCAATTAGTTTCTCAAACTTTGCATCATATATGATTCATCTGTGCCAGTCTTGGCACACTGGACAAGACCTGGATTTGAAACATGCCAAAGCTTTTGGGGTAAGAAGACCTGTGGTTCTGCTTTGAGCTATTTGAGTCGTGAGAGATTCATTGCAAAATGCGAAGGTGAGCTGGGTTCCAAGTCTCCCAAACATGCTGGATTCAGGACACTGTGCCAGACTTCACTAATTAGTGCCAGGAAGTGTGAGAGGCAGGACATGCAAGGAGACAGCATTTCATGTTAAGCTGGTGTGTTGCATAACATGATATAAGCACTGACAAACTGCGATGATGAAATACTCTTCTGAACTTAAAATGTAAAGAGATATTTGTCTTGCTAGAGACTGGGCAGTTCACTAAATCACAGTGCATCTCTCTCCACTGAAATATAAGCTTGCAAAGAGAGAGCAACCACATGTAACTGTGGTTTTCCAGGCTGGGGACAGGCTTTTTTGGTGCATAAATTTCTTCTGTTGATGCCCAGGGTTGTTTTGCAAAAGAAAACGCTCTTTCTCCCATATATACATGGGAATGCAAGCAGTGTATCCTGGTATGTCATTGCCAGGTGGTATTAAGAATAATGGCTGATTCTTAATTCACACAGCCCAGCACATCAGAGTTCCTGATAAACTAAAGTAAAGCCCTGATACACACTAATCACATTTGCAAGTGCTGCTTGATTTTTTCATCTGTGTTCAGTAATGAAGAAACAGTGAAGAGGAATACAGCTGAATGAATCTGGGAAGTTAATGTCAGCAAAGGGAGAAAAAGTTGGGAAATCAGGGACTTTCATGATTTGTTTTTCTCCATGTGGAACTGGGAAATTCATGGACTTTAGACCTCCACATCTTTCCCTGACACTCTTTGCCTCTATAGAAACCAATGGAAAAGCATCTATTCATTCGAACTGAGATTCCACACAGTTGGACACCTCCCTGCTTGCCCCCTTCCTCCTTCCTTCTCTGGTCCCCATCCCTACTTGGTGCTCTGGCTCCTCTGACAACTCAGCAAGTCTGTTCAGCTCACTCAGAAAAAAAAACCAACACATAGCAGAAAGATGCAGGTTAGAGGTCAAAGAACAGCCTTGATTTTTTTTTTTCCCCAGGAAATAGTTTGAATCTTTTCTATATTACTGGGTGTGGAGAGTTTTTCCTCTTCTTAAAACAACTTGGAGGTGAATCTGCATATAACATTGCTGAGGGATGTTTGGGAACTCAGCCTGCTGACCTTCCAAAAGACTATTTAAAAAATACCCTCAATAATTTTAGAGAAGAGCAATAACTTTTATTATATAGTCTAGCGTAGTAAAACCCCACTGTAATGCATGAAGAGATAATTTTCTATTATCTGCCAGAAGCCTTTTAATAAAAGAGAAAAAAAGTGCTGCACAGTTGTTTTATTGGTGGAGGTTCATCCTGCAAACACAGAAAATTACCACCTAGGGCTCTGACAAACAGGCATCTTTGAAGCACTGTGATAGCTCAGTACCCACTTCTGATTGTTTTTGTTTTACATCATGCTTCAGAAGGAGGGACAAGTTTCTCCCCTTCTCTTTCTCTATTTCTTGTTGGGAATAAAGATGGGATCAGATCACTTGGGTGAGCTGCTGTAATGGAACATTCAAAACTTTATCTGTGTTCAGTCATGCCTGCCTCCTTCCTTTCTTTCTGGAAAGGAATTAAGTAATTACTGTGCAGTGGGTGTCTTCAAATATCGCAGCTAACTCTTCCAGATGTAAATCAGCAGGGTGTGCAAGTAGTAGACGCCAAGGTTTTAAGTGGTATAAATTCACTCTAATTGAAAATCTAGCATGCATTTCAGAACAAAGCTTGAGGTACACGTCCTTACTGAATCTCCCACTAACTTCAGGAGGACTGAGATTTCCTCCATACTGCTTTGATGAATCTGGCCCTATCAGTGATCTGTTAAAGTCACTGCAGTCCTGTCCCATGCAGCCTCTGGAGACAGACAGGCTGCACTTTGGAAGCCTCCTTGTAATGCCTGTTGCTCTAATAGAGATTTTTAATGTTTGCATCCTCGATCTGTGGACCCCTGAACCAAGGGGAGACAATATTCAGAATACGTGCAAGTCTGCCAACAGTAAGCTTGCTTTTCTTAATTACCTTCCTTGTATCCTTATAAACAGCCTGTGGATCACAGGGTGAAACAACTAGAATATGGTAATACAGAAACTATTGCTCTCTATCTGCAGACCAGTCCTTCCTGTACCCTGCCTGCACTTCTCTGGGGATGCCAGATGGCTTCTAATGGAAACTTCCGAGACAGAAAGAGTATTTGATGCTCTCCTGTACTCCCCCCATATAAAGCAATTCGTAACACTAATGCTTGGACTGGGCTTGGGCCAGAGCTTTCAGTGCCCCAGGAGACTTCACTATGGTAAGTGCAGTAAGCTGGCCAGGAGTGGATTCCTGCTCTCATTTTGTCCCAGAGCTGCTCTTTGTTAAGGCAGAAAGGTGACAGAAAACTTTACCTTGCATTCTCTCTGTTTGCAAGTCCTGCACTACCTCAAAGCCTTGATGTCAAGTTCCCTCCCATCATTTTGGATGACTGATACAAGACTGACTTCATGGCTAAGGTTTGCTTGATGAAGTTCCTTTTCGTACATTTTTCCTCCCTTTCTCTTCGTCTTTCCACAATTCTCGTGTTTAGGAAGCAAGTTCAGATTTCCCTGGTGGATTTTTTCAACATTACTGTAATAATTGCCTATACTGCTAACTATACCAAAAATGATATTATGGAGGTCATTTATTAATTTTTTATGCATGTTAATTGTACAAATAATGATTTGTAAAATTAGGCAGATGTTATATTAAATTGAGCAGTGGTTAAATCTTGACACTGTTTATATTTCTCTACTAAAACAATTAAACTTCCCTTTCATTTAAAGACCATGTCCAGACAGTTGTAATATGTTTAATATTTTTATAGCAAGTCATTTAACCCAGAATTTCACCAAATTAATTGCAAAGTGTAAACTTTATTTAAGATTCTCAAAGTGAACACACAGTTATATGGTAGTGAAGAACTAACACTGTATATCTTTGGAAGGGCATTACCTCAAAATTGTCAGCCAATTTCTCATAATATTCAGTGGTGAATCATTATTTAAATGTTAGGTCATACTCCAGCACACTTGTCCACATGCCAGGATCTGAGAGACTGTAAATCACCTTCATGTCAAATAATCTGTGATGGATGGCTGTCTTTGGCTT
This sequence comes from Podargus strigoides, assembly GCA_028020825.1. Taxonomy (NCBI): domain Eukaryota; kingdom Metazoa; phylum Chordata; class Aves; order Caprimulgiformes; family Podargidae; genus Podargus; species Podargus strigoides. The sequence continues at coordinate 9,646,707 of CM051624.1, read as the reverse complement.
CCAAAGCCAGCAAAGCTCAGGGACAAGAATGAAAGTGGCAAAAGGAGAGAGAAAGGTGTGAAAGGGAGTATCAGAAAGGGAGATTTTTCAGACACACATAAAACTGGCCATGGAATCCATCCTGAAGCAGGACATAATATAAAATAAGACATTATTTTTCATGTGTTTCTAGTGAAATATTGAAGATGTGTATTAATCTGTGAATCTGAGGGGGCTGTAGGAGGATTCAGAGCTGTGGGCAGAGTTTGGTTTCCTAACTTTGCTGCACTGGGAAAGACAACCACGGTCTCTATACCTTACGGTGAGCCAGATGTGAGCCCCAAGCAGAGCCCAGGCTGGGAAGCTGTGTCTCACCAAGCTGCACTAATTCACTCATCTCAGCCCCTGCCAATGTGGCTTCTGGAACATAGAAAATTACCTGTGTGAAAACCTGCTCTGGGCTATGAACACACCCTCAGGTTTCCCCAGAAATAAATTCTGAAATTGAAGGGCAGAGGGAAAGGAGGAGAAGGGCAGGTAACAGGGCAAGTATCCAGAATTCACATCAGGTCTCTGTGACATCTCATGGGCAATTTAATGAGAACACACCCAAATACTTCAAAGACTGATAATGTTTATGAACTCATTTAAAATTTAAGCTGGTATCAAAAGTTTTTAAATTCATTAGATACTTCCTGTCAAATCAGATGTTATTTGAAAGGCAAATGACCCCTTAGCATACTCCTTTATTTGTGAGGAGACATAATTTCAACCTTAAAATCATTTGGTCACAGGGTTTGGCACTTTTTTATTCACCTTCAATTCTATAATGAAATGCCTGTGGCCATGCAGAGATATCTGTTGAATAAAATGCTCAGTAAGTAAAATGTACTGAAATTCCCTCTTCCCAAGGCTCAGCTGCTGCAATTGGTTGATGAGAAACTGCAAATGGGGAGCGAACACATCTCTTTCCCCATGTTCTGGCATTACACACAAGACTCTTTCCTTCTTTCCCCCGAGGTTAGTGTGGAGGGAACAACATTATAATTCAAAACAGGTGCAAGCAGCGGTTTAGCAAATTCCTTTCATTTTCAGCTCTCAACAATTGGCCCAGTTTCATATGTGCTTAAACTCTCAAATTGTAGGCTTATCAGATACTGATGCTGCTTATGTTTATATACCTGAATAATCAAGAATATCTGCTGTATTGAAATTCATCATTCAAAAGACTTAATTAAAATAATGCTGAATTGGAGACTCAGCATGCATTACCAAAGTGTGTATTTGTTTTGCTACAATCAATTAAGACTGTATTCATGAAAACAACTCCTGCAACAAAATCTGTATGTTTAATCCTTATGCTAATCTCAGAATTTGTTGTACTATTTCAGTGGCAGTCAATTGAAGACTTTATTTTCTTTAATAAAACTGCATAATGTGTTCATTAACTCAAGAGGTAAATCAGGATTGATGTCTAATATAAACACTGAGAAGGAAATCTAGATTGAGGCATCTTGGTAATAAATGCTAACCCATACTTCAAGTTGGCTGAGTGTTTTTTCCAGTTAAGATATTACTATTAAAAAGTACTCATCAAAAAATAGGCATTAAAAGATGCTTTGCCCCTGAAACACACATTCTCTCTGTTATCTGCTCTTCTTTCATTGATTTAAGAGATTAAGAAATCTAAGCACAATCAATAACCTACTTACACATAATCTGATTTGTCTCCATCACCGATAGGGTGTCATTTATAATGTTATAGCCTACCACAGCCGCTTGCATTACATGCTGTGCTTGAATTAGAATAGCAACTGTGCGTGGCATTTAGGAGTTGATCGTTACCTTTTTCTTTCTCTAATGAGAAAATGTGTATACACATTTGCTTTCTTGAAATAATCCAACATTTGGAACCTACCATTTGGAGCTAGCATTTGGAGATGAAAATGTTCTGCTGTCTTGCAAAAGAAATTCTGAGAGGTAAGTTGTGATGCAAATGAGAGGTTTAGGGGAAGGTGGAAAAGATCAGTGGGGTAGATGGAGGGGAAAACTGAAAAGTGATTGGGATTTGTTATAGAGAAGGGGTTAGATAAAGGAGGGGGGCTGATCTCACTTATTCCCTCTGGACACAGAACCCTGATCACATCCCACCCATTCTACTCAAAATGTACAACCATCCTCACTCCTCATTTCCAAAGTGCTGCCACAAGTAACTGCTGACCCACAGTCAGCCAGTCCTCTGGGACCAACAGTCATAGCAAAAACTTCAGTAGACAGCAGGACTGCTTGGTTTGGGTAGTTCAGGTGACTCTCTCTTCATGAAACACAGGCAAAGCCTGTTGCTCAGGGCCTCTACCTCCTTGGTTGTGCTGGGAGTGTTTTGCTGCTGGGTTATATTGTTACAGATTAAAGCCTCACACAGGAGAGACAGCAATGTCTAATAACAGTCCATGAAGCAGACAGCTTCTTCCTGCCTATAAGACGTTGCTGAATGGGAAGCAAAAGGAAGAAGTCTTCCAGAATCAAGCCTCAATCAAGTTAAAAATCCTACTGTCCTTCATATAATCTCTATGGATTTGGGTTTTGGAAGTTGTTTTGTTTTTTTTCTGCCGGGAACGTGCCCAGCAGTAGTCTGAGTGTCCAGCAGCAAATGCTAAAGGTGGGCTCATTGACACTCAGCTCTCTGGGAAGGCTCCTGGGGATGTGTGCACACATCTAGATGTGAGGGTGAGCAGGAGAAGGAGGCAGAAGAGCTTTCGTTGAACTGATAAATATATGGGGCAATCCCTGGGAAAAAGAAGGAGCAGCAGGGGGAAGTATAGCCCGCCAGTATGGAAAGCATCTCTCATTTTAACAGCTGTTTTTCCCAGATCTGCCTTGGATGGGGGTCACGTCTGACGTTTGCGTTCACATCAGCGGAGATCTGCTTCATAGACCAGAGAGAAGAATCACCCTCAGTGGGAAATGGCTGAGAACCACCAGAAAGATGGAAATAGGAATGACAAAGTTTAATTGCTAACATGGCAGGGAAGGAAAAGTAATGGCAGTCTCTCAGCAGTGGAAATGAATTTAATGAACAACTCATAAAAGACTGCACTTGCCAGCAGTTGTCCAGGGAGCCATTGCCTGCACAGCTTCCATGAGATGCTTATGCCTGTCAGCAAAGTCATCAAATGAAGAACTTAGAAGAGGGCCATTTACTGGCCTACACCTTTGAGACTCTAGGGGCGAACAGGATTTGGTTCAAGGACTGTATCTCTTCACGCTTGCCCTCCATAAATCATCAGTTCAGGGCCAGTGACTTGCAGGCAAAATTTTGCCCCTTGGCAAATAAAATTTGATTTATTTTCATTCCTTTCCACATTTTTGCACCCAAACTGAAGAAACTTTTGCCTGCGTGGGGCAATTAGAAGACTGATATATTGCAGACTGTTCTGGAAGGGTTTACTATGTGCAGACTTGAGTGCAGATGATGGCAGTCTTCTGGCAAGGGGAGGAGGAAAGAACATGAGTGGGCAGACCAAGGAAGATAAAAGCACTCAGTGAAAAGAAGTCTGAACTGTGAGTTTCTGGTTGTACCTCGTGTTTTGGAGAATAAGTCAGGAGACTAATCAGCAATCAGAAATTGTTGTGTTTTATTTAAGTTGACATGAATCTGTCCAAATCTGAGCATCCCATAAAAATGCAAAAGCTTTATTTTCTAAGCGGAGGGTCTAAACAGCAGCTTCTAATTCTGAGCCAGACACTGCTGCCCTGAATATTGCAGAGCAGACTCCTTAATTACCCTCTAATCATGAAAAGTCTTGGAGTACCTCTGAGCTTGTGATTCCCACAGAGAAAGAACCAGCAGAGCCACATCTAAAACAATTCTGTCCAGGGAAAATGCACTGAAGAGCATTCAGGTTTTCCCAGGAGGTCTGGCAGGTCTCTGAACTTGGGTGTGGAAATGTACCTGTTTGGGGGTAAAGCCACCCTTGACTGTCCTGATGTGAAATGCTGGCAGACAGCAGGTCAAGTGGTAGGTCCTGGGTCCAAGCTAAACAGTGGGGAAGAACTACCTTTCAGGATGCAGCGAAATTTGTTTAATGAAGACACAAGAACACAAATAATTTTTTTTTTCACCTTTGACAATGTTATAAAAAATGTTCATACAATAAAAGCCTCTCTATAACTTCTCAGTAGCTACGGTCGGATGTTAATATTTTCTATAGGCTTGACAACATATGATTCCAACTATTTCCTCTAGGTACCGAGAACCATGAGAAGAAGATGCTAGATGCTGAAAACAGGTGGAGAACAAGACAATTATTACTGCATCTGCAACACAGACAACTGTCCTGTTCTGAAGCAGCACATAAATTTACTGGTACAATCATACATGTTAGTATTATTTACTGTCCAGTTACTCATTATTTCACCTGAAGCTCCTTCACATTGAATTCCATGGGCAAAACTGCCCACATGAAATGCTGTTTGTATATGTTGCAGATTTATGTACCTTTCACTTCCTTGCTCTTTTATTAATCAGAAGGTACAAAGACTTAAAAAAAAGATGCTTAGAGTAAAATCAATGGAAACAGATCTTGTTTCAAACTGGCCACTTTGTAATCGCTGTGGCAAGAAAATGGCTGGATAAATGAGAACATGTTCCAAGCTGCTAAAATGACAAGACATATTATTCCTGAGGACAAATGTTTACTCTAGATGATCTGCTACTTTCAACTTCAGTGCTTGATTGGAGTCCCTGATAACTCATGTTCTGCTAAAATAAGTAGCCTGAAGTTAATAATTTTTCTTTCTGCTAATCTTTCTGTTTAAAACAATACCAGACATTTGGCATTTTCCATCACAACTTGCAATATCAGATTGAAAAAGGATTAAGTCTGTATAGTGATACTATGAAAACACAGTAAAGACAACCTGGAGCAGAAATTAAATAAAAACATCTTAGAAAATACAAAAAAGATATTTCAGCAAGATAAACAATAATAGTATTTTAGAGGATGAGTGGTTTCCTGAGTAAAGCATTAACCTTTCACCTTCAGGATATCCATAAACAGCAGGATCCTATGACAAGGACTGATTTAAACAACTTTGCTCCCTCCCCTTCTAGCCTAACTGGTTGCTACATTGCAGATCCCTGAAACAAGAGTGCTCCTCAAATGCAGTGCCCTGGAGATGCAACATCTTCTGGCAAAAAAAATATCAGGCACTTCAGAGAAGGGCTGAAGGTGAATAATATTATTATTAGCTTCAATTAGCACTTCCACAAGCTGCAGAGTTCTTTACCTGCAGCTGAATTGCATTTGGAAAGGTGTGAAAGCCCTATTGCCTTTTAAACATCAAAGAGATTAATTTCTAATCTGATCTTTTAAACCAAGCCCTCCTGCTGATCAGAAAAAGTGAGGGCAAACACCTCTGAAGAAAAAAAAAAATGAAGCAATTCTGGAATATGAGATTTATTATTTATTATTCTAGATTGATATGTATTTATTATTTAGTTTGTTAGTTCTCTGGGACTTATGCCTATCCTCTTGCACCTAACTCACAGTCGGTGCTATATAAATAAGTCATTATTGTTAATATTTGATAAGGGCAGCTGAAAGATCACTGTGAGCAATGATCAATAAGATTTCCCGATTCCCAATTCTGCTTTGGATACTAACATTTTTACACCACTGGAATTCCACTTGCTTCTTAGGGATGTCTCCTGCCTCGCAGCAAAGATGGAAAGTGAAGATCAAGCTATTCCTGTCTAAATGGTCTGGGGAGCAATTAATAAACACAGGCTTTGTAAACTCCTATGCATATGGTATGATATGAAAATATAAATGATTAAGGGTTTGATCTACAGCAAATGAAAATGGAAGTAATTGCTTCGGTGTCAGCAGAGCAAATGCTAGTTTACGCCAGCTGAAGATCTTTCTAGAGGTTGTTGATGGATTTGGCTCTATAAAAATTATCTCCCAGGACACTCCTTTTCCAAGATGCTTTGTGCAGTCTTTTATGAAAGCAGAACAGGTTGGCTGACCAGTGTAATGAGCACCAGAAGCCTTGATTGTCCAAGGCCCAGGTAGGATGAACAGTTTTAAGACCTGAGCCAGCTCAGAGCTCTCCTGGTGTTTGCAGAGCCCTGGAGAACAGCAGCCTTAGGTCTGTCCGGCAGGCAGCCATGCGGTGCTGCTTGCTGGCTGACTATGTGTTCTCATTTGGGAAAGCAAAGGGGAATGTTAAAGGGGGCTTTCAGCTCAAACATGCCCTCTGGCTGAAAGCAGCATCCCAGACCCACTCACGAATGAAGGCTAGCCAGATCCAACATCATTTTGCAAGTTCTCCCTGCTACATCCTTCCACCTACCCATAACCCTCCAGCATCCTATCTAGGTAGCAGATCCTTTTGCCTAGATAGAAGATGCACAGCCTGTACAAAGGGATTCATTATCTGGGACAAAAAGCCATGTGCCTCCAAACATGACTCTCTGTCAACATACTTTTACATATGAATTGGAAGGAGGCTCTGGGATTTCCTTTAAGACAAGAGTAGGAGGCATCTAAGGGGTTGTTCAGATCCCAGCTGAGCAGTCCATGACAAATGAAAGACCATGCTGTGTCCTAATCCTTTTGTGCCTTAGTGCTTTTGAGCCTCATCTGCTTTTTATTCTGAACAAAGCCCCTATTTCTCATTTGTCTCCTCTATTTCAGGAGACATGCTCAGGGCCTTTCCGATTTGTAGCTTGGCCAGAGACACTGGAGAGTTTCCCTGAAAAGAAGATACTCTTTGCTTTATTTTGCTGCCCTCAGTATGGTTTGTGTTTAGAGATGGAGAAATTGTAAAAACATCTAATACAGTATTGGAAAAGGCCAAAAGCACAGCTAGCAACAGAAGCTTTTCTGACATATTCCTCTCAAGATATATTCTGAAAAGGAAATATCCCTGGCCTTTGAGGTCCATCAGGACCCTTCTTGGGAAATTTTTGGAGGCCTTTCACCAAGGTTGATCTGAACACTGTGTGTAAGGTGACCAGCAAAGCAGAAGTAAAGAGAAGGAAAGCAGTTCTGGTTCCTACTCTGCTCCCTCTGGCTACTCCATGGCTGAAGACATTTTGGTTACGCTTTGGTTAAGTCTATCATTTTGAGGAATATTAGCTTTGTCATCAAATTAAGGTAGGAAAACTGCAAATGCAGAGGTTGCACCTTCCTGATGCACTCCAGAACCACACAGTCCTCAGTTTGTTGAAGATACTTAGGCTCCCTGTCATATAAACTCCAATTTGTTGTCTACTTTCACTGTCTCATCTAGGAAGTTGCCTAACACTGACCCATATTGCTTACATTAACTCTTCTGGGCTACTGTGAGCACTGCTCAGACAAGAGGAAGATGGAGTTGTCAGTTGTTCAGTAAGGTCCTTTGCACTCAGCGGAGAAAATATGCTTTTGGGAGCATAATTCTCTGAGCGGTTCACCCAGTTTGCCTGAAGCAATTCCCCAGAGCTAGCAAAACATGATTTTCCCTTTCCTACCCTACTTTTCCCCTTTTATAGATACACTGAGCCTGGAAATCCTCTGAGGTTTGTTCCTCTATGCACACACAAAATACACCAGTTGCCAAATATCACTCTCAACTAAGATAACAAGGATTTAAATTAGGAAGAGTCTTTATGTCTACAGAAAATATAATTTTTAGGTTTTTGGAGGGTTTTTTCCCCTCTTTTCTCTTCCCTCTTTTATATTTTTTTTACCCTGTTTTTTATACTTCTCCCCCCCTACCCCCAGTTTCTAATGATCCATGCGCTTGATTGAATTCCTAGGACTAAAACCCTGACCTTACTGAATTCACCAGAAGGAATTTCCACCTTCTTCTTTGACATAAAAAATTTCATACATATTACTAATTAGTCGAAGAAAGAATACAGCATACATGTTTTAGTGCCTGGCTCTGCTCAGGACGTACCCTATCATCATTTCCTTGAATGTAATTTCACCGAAGGCAATAGGAGTTTTGCAGGGATGCGAACTGCTGTTGAATGGGTAAATACCACCTATTTGTTCATAAGCTGTTGGATGTGAAAGAAGAAAAACTCATTTTAGGGGAAAACAATGACATGGCACATCCTGCTTTTGCTAGCCAGGGCATCGTATGCATTTTACATGATAAGGAGAGGCCCTGTAAACCAGCAGGTCAAGGAAAGATGCCCTCTGTTTCCTCACTGTATAATAACACCATTCAAAGTGAAAGATCAGTGATGGGTCTTTTTGCATTTAAAACTCACTTTCAGAGGGATCCATTATGCCGTATGAACCACATTACATTAAACAGCGCACACAAGCATTAAGCAGGTGTTTGCAAAATGCCTCAGCAAGTAATGTGCACTACGAGCCTTCATCTCCTCTGTTGAAGCTGACAGCTCTGGCTAAAGGAGTGGAGCATAGTGCGTTACCCATAGCTGTGCTCCTTCGAGTTACAGAATCAGACAGCATTAGAATGTGAACCCAAGTTGCAGAAGCAGTAGGATGCAATGACTGATAACTCCAAAGAGGGTCCATATGGCAAGATGGCTGTACTTATAAATATTTCAAATGTCAATTCACAAGGCTACAATCATTCCAAGCTGTTTGCGTTATTCTGAATAATTGCTAGCAAACTATAACAAAATATTTGTCATACTAGAATAACGCATATAAATTTAACTGCTATATACACCAAGCTTTTCTCCAGATGATATATTTTATTATGTTAATAAAAACAACAGAGGTAGCATGGCTGCAGGGAATTTGTAAATAATTACCTGTGAAAAACCCTTCATGCATACCTTTTCAAATGAAGACATGTAGAACTTACTGTCTTTCCCCTAATAAGGAGAGGCAAATAAGACAGCAAGCCAAGATCAAGGTAATCAGGGCCTGCTAAGGCATTATTTAGTTTTATTTTCCTCCGTTAGCATTTGCACATGTGCTTATTTGATTTTATTGGCTGTCATCAGTAATTGCTAATGCACAGCCATGTGGATGCAGTGACAGAATGCAGGGAATATGGTGCTTTCCACATTGATGTCTTTGAAGCATGTTGGATGTTTTGTGCAGCTCTAAGCCCTGGGATGAGATGAGCTGCACTGAGAGAGGAATAGTTCACAAACAGCAGTTTCCACAATGGCACTGGAGGGGGTAAGCAGAATCAACTGGAGCTCCCCAAAAGGGTTTGCTGCTCCATTGCTGATAATGGGCTTATTTCATCCTCCCCTGTTCTGATGGGCTCATGGAAAGGTTAAGCAACTTGTGGTTGATTTACATAATGTAATACCCCCTCCCCTCAGTTTGGAAATGAAAATAGAGGAGGATTTTTGGAGTCATATGGCATCTATGGCATTTTGAAAGAGACTTTAATCAATTCTTACCTTTCAGTTGCTTATTATGACCTCTAAACTGCTGACACTTCTATAAAAATTTCAGCACTATTCCAGGAAGAGAAGTGACAGAATTGCACAGGCAGCCAGCAAAATTAAGACCCATTCATGTGGTAATCCTTCTTGTACAGCCCTGTATATAATCCTAGTAATTCTGGACAAAGCAGAAGGTATTTATATCTTGTCAAACTTCCAAGGCTATTTCCCTGTCTTCAGACAACTAAAGGGTCACACAGTCATTGGATTACAGATGTGGAACATTTTACAGCAAGAAGAGCTGGTGTTCCTCACTGTGCAGAGGATAAAAAGGCCACCTAAAGACTAAACTGTCCACAATTCTAAATACTGTCTAATATTTGTGTATGGTTTGTGAAATTTTGCATACTGAGCATGGGACCTGCTCTTATCATCCCATCCTCTCAGTTCCCTCCAATTGTCCTCACATGTCCCATCATGGCTGATCCCTAGATTTGTGAGTGGGCCTGAAGCCTGGATCAAGGAAGGAGTAGAGGCTCAGTGCAGCACCATAGCCTTTCTCCATCCAAAACCTTAAAACACAGCCAGTAGACTTCTGTCATGTAACACAATGCGTCGCATGCGAGAACTGCAGGACCACGTGAGGTCAAACACATACTCTTGGCAGGAGAGGTTTGTGCAGAGTAAGAAGTAACCAGATAATAAATTGCAGCCCCGTGCCAAGGTAAAACTGCCATCCTAAGAAAAAAGGATCTGGTGCCAGATGTAGGAGAGTGCAAAGGAACCTGATGTGGCATGCTTAGCAAAGGGTAATGTGGGAGTAATCCCAGCCTGCTAGTTCTTCTAGTTATTCAAGGTTCCTTTGTGCAATGTTTGGAAGGGACTAGAGGCTCTGCTAACAGTGTGCTGTTGCTCTTCCCATGATGTATGTGAGAGCTCACAGAATGAGTAACATATGTTCAGCTTCACCAAGGGACAGCAGAACAGCATTTTGAGCACCCAGAATATTTGGGAATGAACACTTTGGGGCAAAGTTCTCAACTCTGGCCCACATTCTAAATTAAAGACTGGAAAAAACCGTCCCTGTGAAATGCCTGGCAGATAATATCACACTTTCAGTGGCAAGGACAGTGAAGCACAGCAACAGATTGTCTGGCAAGATTGTGTAGTCTCCAGCATTAGATGTCTTTAAGGATAGATGAGACAAACAGCTATCAGGAATGACAGAGGTGCAATTCTCCCTGCCTCGAGGCAGGGGGATGCACCAGGTGAGTTTTTCCAGCCCTATCCTCTGCATCTATGGTAAGAATTTGCACAACTGAGATCCAAGTCCAGAGCTGTTATTTCCACCATCCAGTGTGAGCATCAGCCAGGATTTCAAAGTTATACAAAACACGACCAGACTGTTCTCACTAGCTCAATAAAATGGCTACCATGCAACTGCTCATCCCATCATCTCCCTCCCACAACCCTGGTGTGACACTGGGGCAACAGGACAGAGTATTAAACAGAAAATGTGTATGGGGTATAGCCACCATGTGAATGTCACAAATACATTGAAGGCTATAATAGCATGAAAAGACTACACTGTAGCAGCCTACAAAAGATGACTTCACAAACAATGAAAGCTAAATGATTGCCCACACAAGCACTATTAAAAGTCATGAATCTTCTCACCCTACTTCCTTTCCCTTTTAGTGGGATTAGGTTTTGCATCTCTTGGGTTGTTAATATCTCACATATCCATTTGGGGTGAAAAACTGTTTAATCATTTAAGATTGCGATGGTGAACTTTTTTCTCTCCGAGTGTGAGATAGACCTTTCAGACATATTCACCAAACTGCACTGTAACTCCTATCCTTTTCTTGTCCAGTAACAGTGCAGAAAGAACCATGATGCTGAACAATTTACTTCAAAGCATTGCCACTATTTCCTGAGGGGTCTTTTCTAGCTAAAAGTCTTTGAAAAAAGGTGTAAGACAAATTTTTTTACCAGCCTAACAGCCAGTATAAATGTCTGTACTCTAAGGTTGAGACTGAGCAGCCAGGCAAGACCCAGGCCAAGCTGGAAGCAGAAGGGCCAGGGAAATGCAGAGAAGCCAGAAAAGCCATGGTGGAACTGTGTGACAGGAGTGTAGAGATGCATATGTCCTCCTTGTGAGATTTGGAGTATAGAGGCATTTCCATGAGATGTCAGTTTGCCACAGGGGCACAGGCTCTGCTGCCTGTATTGGAATCACAGGTCTGGTGAAGCAGAGCTGTGTTTGTATCGCTCGGACAGGTGCAGAGGAGAGCAGGAACTGCTCTCCTATCTGCTTCTTGCAGGAAACACTGCAACATCTATTGCTGCACCCAGAGGGACTGGTGTTCCTACCTCACCAGGCAGTCTGCACCTCTCATAAAGGTCTGACAAACTTATTTACTTAAGTCTGAGAATGTGGACATGGTAGAATATTTTAACCATGTTAGAGGAAAAAATAATGGGTATACTAAAGCAGTTGAAGGGTAGGAACAAGCTTTTCTTATGGGTGGACTTTTTGATTGACACTGTGTGTGCAGATGCCAGACAGTAATAAGTCAGGCATCAGTTTCTCTTTAAATAGGTTGAGCAATTCAAATCAGCTTCTGTAACATATAATTTAAAGGGGTTGGAAGGTTCCTCCCAATAGCAACAAACAGTGGTATGCTTAATGGTAACAAACCATATGTTGTTTTTACCAGGAATCGATCAGTCCTGCTCTCAAATTGAGAAACTTAAAATCTGCAGCCACTTACCTGCTAAAGTACAGTAAATATTCATTCTCAGAGGCTAATGTATTATGAATACCATAGGAAAGACAACTTAATATATTTATAGAGATATTCTGTACATTTTTACTAGATCACATGGGTAAGAATACAAATACTGTCCAGATCCTTCATACCAATGATCATTACAGCCCTACACAACAGACCAGCCCTTACTACCAAGGAATTCCAGCTTTTAATCAGAACTGCTGAAGTATTCATAAATCTGTTTCACCCCTAAATGCAGTGAAAAACTGAAGTCATAACCTGTGAGACATCTGTGATTTATTCTTTTGGACTTCCAACGATGAGATCAGAGTCATTACAATCTAAGGCAAGGTGGGTGCCTAATAAATCTGTTACCAATTTACACATAGATAGTGGTGTTGCATTGCTAATTTGCAAAGAAAACAGTCTGCAATTGTATGCAAAATGGTGTGCTGTGTCTATAGATGGAATATGATCTTTAATAGGGTTTAATTCTCAATAGTATGTATATTGTTAGGGCTAAAAGCCTGTTTCACACTGCCAGAAGCTAGGTAAACACGGAAAAGCTAGTTAGGATGCTTGGACTACGTGGAGGAAAGGAATATGTGGGGAGCAGTAAACAAGAGAGGGACTTATCTGTATTGGTGTACCTTGTTTTCCTAGACGAACTGGGGCCTATAGCCCTATAGATAAGGAGATTATTATCTGTTAGAAAGACAGACAGACAGCTTCTAGTACAGAGAGAGGGAGGTGAAGAGGAAAAGAGACCCGATACCAGATAAAGAAGGAATGTGGCAGGTAACCTCCATGAGATCATAGTTATTTTAAGGAACTAAACAACAAGGAATGGCAGGTTTTCAGGAGTGACAGATGTCATTGCACCCCTGAGGAAATAACAGGGTAAGCAAAGTGAGTTTCTCTCTTTATCATCCTGTATTTTGAGTTAACCAAGATGAGATCTTAAACCTCCTTAGGGCTGGACAAGTTGTAGATAGGTGACCCACGCTTGTAATTGTAAAGCTATGTCTGTGGCAAGCTTGGAAGACTTACCACCAAGAGTGGTTTCATGGAAGCTGCCTAAAACAACTATGCCTTCCCTTACAACCATCAGACAACCTCAATTAACCTGCACCACAGCAGTGTGAACTTGGGCTTAAAGAAGAGCTGGCACTCAGGTCGCTCAGTTGGTCCCTTCTCAGAGAGGAACGCTTAAGACAGCAGTAATGCAATAAAGACAGATTTCGAAGGGCTGAAAAGCCCAGAATCATGGAATCCTCCAAAGACCTTTCAGGCCCAGATTCTGGTCTTTAGGAAAGTGCAGGCAACTGGGGAAAAAAATTCATTGGCATCTCTACAGGCAGAATAATCCGAAGTTATGTGGGTTCTAGACTGTCAGACTTGTCAGCAGCACTGTCATTCATGTCTGCTTGCAATGCATTGCCTCATGCACCCTGGCTTTGTGGCAGTAGCCCGTGTAGGAGAGAAAAAGCTGCCTGCATGTGCCAGTGTACAGGAACATAAGCATTATGGCATCTAGAGTGACTGGTTTCCATCTTTGGGCTGTCCCAGCACTTCTATTCCAAGCTGGTTATGAAATAGCCTTTCAAAAGATATGCACACACAATGCAGCTACATGTGTTAAAGATGTATTTCCTCAGCTGTATGCTCTCACGCCAGATGCTGAATCAATTTTTAGACCCATTCTGAACCCCAGACTCCCTGAAACTGCAGCTGCATCAGTTTTAGCTGTGCATTTCTCTGGGATTGCTGGTGTAAGGAGAGGCATTTATTTTCCAATAACATAAGCATTTCTGGCTTTGAATATGCATAAGAGCATTCTCAGTCTGCAGAAAGAGAAGGGGGAGTCTCAGTGATTTCCCCTGAGACTCTGTCACAACCTTGTGTAATGTAATATTTTTGTTCTACTTGCCTTAAGTTACAATAACCACATCATTAAAGCATCATATTTGGGAAAGGCGAAAAGGTTATGGTTAAAATAAGAGTGCTTTAAAAGAATAACTGAACACCAACCTGCATTGAAACTCTGTGAGACTGTCCAACTCAAAATGAAATCAGGACTTTCAGATCTGCTCCCAGGTGGATGATTGTCTGTATTACAAACACGACAGTTCTGGCTGGCACGATTCAGTGACGTCTCTTCAGGAGAGCTTCAAGCCTGAAATCCAGACAGGATTGGAGCGTAAAACATTCAGAGTCTTCACAGGCACAAGCATCAGAAATGCACAAACGCTCCATCCATAATGTGCAAGTCTTTTCAGCAGAAAGGTCATCTACTAGTGGAGGTCTCATAGGTACAGCTTCCTGGCAGCATGCATGGAGATGCTCAGAGAGGGCGGGAGCTTCCTTCGGCAACTGCGCTCCACACCTCTTGCATTGTGGAGGTCCCTCTTCTCCTTAGGCAAGGTCAGGCAGTCCACCGAGCTCCTGCATACTCAGAGCTGACAGGGCTTGCAACCTGGATATTCTACTGTGGAAAAGCAGTGGAGGGAGAATAACCTTGGAATTAATTTTTTAAACAAACAAAGAGTCTTTGTGTTCCTGGCTTCAAGCATTTGCTTGCCATTACTCATCATCCTGCCTTCCTTCGAACTATGAAATGGGCTTAAGCATGACATTGAAATATACACACTGGTGGATATTCTTTCATTTGCTCGTTTCTACATTTTATTTGGGTGGTAACTGAACTTCTATGGTTTGTGCCCTGAAGCCTTTCCTTGTCCAAACCACCCCAATTTGGCCACACACAAGTGAAACCACAGTGGCTTCGGGCTGCAATTTAAAAGGAGGGAGAATTTCCAGTACTGCTTGAGAGGCAAGGATGTGGTTTGTCACTGAACTTTACCCGGTCATGTTCCCCCTCATTCCCATCACTGCCAAACTCTCCAGCTCCTACCACCTTGCCCCAAAATGTTCTTTCTTTGACCTCCCTCTTTGCAGGGAAGGTCCCTTGCATTGCAGAAACTCACAAGATATCCCCTATGAAACTGTAGGAACCTGAGGGAGATTCAGTGGTTCATGACTCATGACACATCACAGAGGTGGCAATTCTCAAGGATTACAGAAGATTGTTCAAAGTCATGAAAGAAATCCATGGCAAAACCGAGAATAAAGTGTTATGGCTCTCCCCAGCCCTATTTCCTACACACCCAGTTATGCTGACATCACGTTGCAGGGCCTGCAAATGCCCAGTTGCTGTAAGTAACTAGAAATGAAGACTTATTTTGACTTCAGCACAGCCAGAGTAGATCTCAGTGATATGGGACTTCCTATAGTGCACTTATCGCACTCAAATTAATCCAGCAGACATAACATCATATTTTTCCCAGTATTTAAAGTTCATGAGGCAATTTTCCTGAACTGCTCCCTGTCTTACGTAGTGAGGAGAAAGCTGATCAGCTAAACATTCAATCAACAAGCAGTTTCTAATCATCTCTTCTGGAAGATAAAACAAATGCAGACAAATAGACAAATCCTATCTCCGGCAGACAGCTAGAACAGTTTATTTATATGCTGGGACATTTCTTAGGAGCATGGATATATTGAGAAGTATTATCCCTCCTTTAAGGCACAGAACCACTATAAAATATACAGGCACAGAAACAAACAAAATATCTGAAATGTCTGAACTTCTCCCCAGCCCCACACTCTTTCCTATTATTTTTGAGACCAGGGTATACCATCTCAGGCTGTGTTGCACTTTGCAATACTCTCTCCAGACCAGATGTTTTTAACAGCTCTTCTACTGCCTTGAAATGCAATTCCCTACGCATTGAACCCCACAGAAGATCTTCCTTTGGGGTGCACAAAGGCTTTTGCTCCCTGAGAAGAGCTGTACCCACCCATGGCAGTGGGTGAGACGCGCTGGTGCTGTGCACTGCTTTTTTCCTCTCAAAACTAGATGCCCGAGTTGCACTGAGGGTGTCTGCCATGTAAAACCATGTCAACATACCAAGAGCATTTCCAAGAATTCCAAACTTAAAAAATAATATTCAGAACAGGGATATATCCTGGTAGTGTCTCTACTGTTGATTAAAAAATAACAAAAAAAATAAAAAATGAGGAAAACAAACCCAGAATCATAACAAAAAGCACTTATGCAAATGTCTCTGTAGATTAGGGGAATGCCCTCAGGCTCATGGCAAATTGCCAAAGCAGCCTTCAGCACTGTGAAGTTTGAGTCCCCCAGTTCAAAAGCGATGCAAAACACTCCTCTTCCCCTTCAGGCAGCCCTTCCAGGGAGCAGAGGCTTTCTCTCAGTCCTGACTCTCATCCCAGTGTGGCAGTTCAGAGCATCTCCTATCTTCTGGGCCAAGCCCAGCTGGAGTCACAGTCCCCTCCTCCATGAGTGAATACCCCAGCTTTTTACAATGATTTCATATTTTTCATCATCAGCTTTTTCACTTAAGGAATTCATTCCCCTGTGCTTTGAATAGCAAGGACTGACAGTGAAGGGAAGGGCAACCTTGTGGAGAAGGCACTGGCTTGAGATGCAGCCCTGGATGTGGTCCCAGCTGTACTGCTGGCTCTGAGTCTTTTACCCTGTGTCAGGTCCTTTTCAATGACCCTTGGCTTCAAGTCAGCAAAGCACTTAAAGGCAGGCTTAGCAAATGCTAAAGTTTGTAGGATTAATCACGTGTCTGAAGTGTCACTCAGTCTGGACTGCGCCCTCTGTAGATACCCACCTACACTCCTGCTCAGCACCTACCAGAAAGGGCTCCTGAAGTAGAAAACATTAAATCTCATAAGTAGTACATACTTTGATCCTGACTGTAAGACTGATATAAAAAAGCACACATAATTAGAACTTGATCATATGTCTTTTAACAGCTACATGTCAGACAGCCGTTGCTAGTCTCATTTTGTCAGCAGCCTGCCTTACTCTAAAAATAGAGGGGATTTCTATCACTTCCTTTTATTTTTTCTCTTTGCAGTAAATGTAACTGTAAACAATTAATAATTCCAATTAGAGGGTTTTTTTTTGTATCTCCAGCAGCTGTCTTTTCACAGGTTTCCCTAGGCTGCTTCAGGGGCCAATCAGATCATATAAATGTGCATATTAACAAAGGTTCATTAAGCAACTCTGTCTCTCTAAGCCTCTGGAAAAGAAGCAAAGCAGAGACAAGCCTTAGAAGTAACTGCACTGTGTTCTTCGATAAATTTTACATCGTACTGAAATCAGCAGGTTTTAATAACCTACATTTAAGATGCAAATGTATCTATTTGATAGGAAAGTCTAATGTATGAATAAAGATTCCAAATTGTTTTATGACTTCTTGATCGCTGTTGTCAAGGAGAGAATTATCATGCTAACAGACTCATTGAGGGAAGCCATATGCCTGAAACAGAGACAATGCTGAAGTTAAAGTTTAGTGAGATTAAGTTACATGGAGAAAGGTTCATTTAAAGTAGTGACTAATTAATGACCTAAGAGGTAACCCTACCAGCTACCACACTGGTTAGAGAGGTGAATCTCATTAACAACCTCCTAAATGGAGTTTCCAATTACTAATCTCTTCAGCAGCTTTACGGTGTAAGAGGAATGACTTCAGGCCCCTGCTCCCATCACAGGGTCATCTCGTTTCACTTTCAGTCTGTGCTACAAAATGATTGTCCTATGGGCAGCCTCTGACAGCCAAGAGGTTACTTTAATATTGCCAGAGCTCAGCAAGACATTTACATTTGAAATGCAAGAAATGTAGAGCAGCAGTTCAGCTCTCTTCCCCTGTTGCTAAAATTGTAGAATAATTACTCTTACCCCATGGATTAACCAAGGAGTGAATGGCCTCAGACTGTCCTGGCTCTGGTATAAAAGAGGCAAGGTTGTGGGGAAAGACCAAATCTTTTATTAAAATAACACAGAGGTAGAAAAAGGGACACGATTTTAGGCACACAAACCTTTGGGAAAGATCAAAGAGCCTGAAAGTTTGCTTAATTTTCCCAGCTATGTAAAGATACATAAAAATACCACTTTTCTAAAGAGGCAAATTTCATAGAGACCACTGTGGCTGCTGTTGCACTACTACTTGACTCTGCTATAACGTAGTAAAGCTGCAAGGGGGCAGGTAGGCAGAGAGAAGCAGGCTATGGCCATGCGGCCGCTTGGTTGCTTGCTAATCTGTGACTGTGCCATTTCTCACTAATTAGTGTGTAATAGCTGTGTACGCTGGCTTACTTTGGGATATGTTATCAAAGGGGGAGGAAGAACTGGGTTTAATTTAGCTATACAGAGGGACTGCATCTGTTTTCTCAGCCACTGAAGGATTATAATTGTTTCTAGATGACAGCAGGCCAAATGTGTATAGGCTTTTTAATTATAACCGAAACTTCTTTTCAACCTAGGGAAATAATTTAATTTCAACATTATTATTATTATTATTATTTGGCTTCATTCAAACTTCCCCAACTCTTTTTGCTCTCTTACTTGCCACACAAATCTTTCCCCTTTCCACATAACTGACAGATTTTCTTTGTTCATACCTGTCACTGTTTTTGGTTGGTTTTTTTTTTTTGATTCATGCAACAATTACATAGTTCAGGTTTAAAGGTTATGAAAATTGTGTTTTGGCATTCAGCCTGTCTCATCTCTGGAAGCAGCAGACAAATACTTTTGTTTAAAATTTGCTCTACAGAAGGAAACATTGCCACCTAGGTTTCTGCCTATATTTTCTTGTGCCTATGTCAGTGCTTATCTGACCAGATCTTGCTTTGTATGACTCAGGATGCTCAAATCTCAAGACTGTAGGAGGCTTATAGCATTATTCCATGACTTGAGATCTTCTCTGTTCTGGATGTCAGTCATAACTTATCTGCTCAGTATAACTTGTAAACTAACAGTGCAATGATGCCAAAATCTTTTAGAAAGATGCCAAAAGTAAAAGACACCAAAATAAAAGCAACCCATCAGGAAGTGGGTGACATTAAGAAGGAGTACAAGATAGAGGGCTAGAAGTATCCAAAGGACAAGACTCAGGAAAACAAACGTTCTCTATGCATGGGCACCAGGATAGCCAGACATAAGCGTGACAGTAATCTGTACTACTTTTGACATTTCTCAGTCATCCTATGGAAAGTCTTCTCCACCACCAAGAACAAGGAATGGGCCAGCTAGCACAAAATGAAACCTGGACTGCCCTGGGTGGAAAAATAGGTAGTAAGGAGAATATCCCTATGAAATCAACAACTTCTTGAAACAAATAGGTCAAAGGTACAGAAGTACATGTAGGCAAAATCGCACATACCCTAGAGGTCTGTAAAACCTAAACAAGCAGGAGAAAACCCACTATTATCCTTCTGCTGGTCAAGTTAGTCTTAAAAGAAAGGCCAGTGGAGATGGCTGATTGGAGACTAATATTGGCCAGGAAGGTGTTTACATTTGGCCTGTACCTGGGCTAAGCTGTAGCATCTGTTCTACCACCAAATGACCCCTCCCCAGGGGAACTGGGGAAAAAAGGGAGAAGCCTTGTGGGTTGAAGTAGTAACAGATTTAACGAAATAACAAGAGTAATACAATCACCAACATAAAAGTATACAAGCTTATACTCAGCCTTGTCCTTAGGAACAGAACAAGTAGAAGGTCAAGAGGCAGGAACCCCTTAATGACAGTGAGCTCCCTCCTTTTATAATGAGCTTGATGTAAGTGGTATGGGATACACCTGTGAGTCAGTTTGGGGAAGCTGCCCTGACTAAAATTCCCAGCTGACTCAGTGCTACTCATGGCCTGCCTGCCATGGCTGGCCCATCGTTCCATTTCTGGGAAGCCAGGACAGAAGTTTATTAAGGATGTGCAAGAAATGAAAAGCAAGGGGTCCTGGTATAGTCTTAATGAATCCTCAGGGGTGATCAAAGCTGATTATCCATGGCTGGTCAAAAGAAGGATTCCACAGAGCACTAAGGAAAGATGTCCTGCCTTGATTCCCAGCCCACAGGTCCTGAACAAGTGAGACATGCTGGCAAGCAGATGTCAGTCATGACTGGAAGAGGGGTTTGTGACTATTCTCATGGTAACTCGCTGTCAGATGGGCTAGCACTTGCTAACATATCAGGGCAAAGCTGGTGACCCAGTGTCTCCTGCTTTTACTCAATTGGTAGCTGATCTGCAAGCTGGGGATGGTTCATATGTCAGGAATAAAATCACACCACTGGTGTTTGAAGACTCACTCTAACCCTACTAAGTAATTCCTGAGTTGCAACGAGCAACAGCCTCAGCACAGCAGAGTCTGATCGCGAACTCCGTGGTCTGGAAACGCAAGCCAAGAAGCAATGTGGATTTCACATCAATAATTTTTTAACACATTTAACAACTGTGAAGGCTGAAAGCTAGACACAAAATACTAAACATGCCTCAGATGAGTGAGAGAATTAGTTAGGCATGTGGATGAATTAGTATATGGGACTTTGAAACCAGACCTTACTTCTGAGCTAAGATCTTGGCTGGAAGGGGTCAAGTGAGTACTTAAGCCTGCAAATATAGAATGCGTTCCCTGTGCCAGAGGTCACATATATGCTAGACCACCCTCATCTCCTTGGATGACAGCAACTGAAAAGCAGCCAAGGAACAAATCTATCATCCAGTGCACGCAACAGCCTTTTGTACTCAAGAAGAAAGATCACAGGCCTGGGATTGGTAGTACTTGGCAACTTTTTTCCCCCCTCTCTGGAGGCTGCTCACCTCAGGGACAGGATGATCCATCAGATTCCTAGCTCCCCTCTTCAGAGCAAAGCATGAGAAACTGTGACTGGAACCAGAAGTAAGGAAAAGGAGAGATGTTGCCATTACTGCCAGTCCATCCCCAGGTCCCACGGTGCTCCAGCCACAAGGAGATGACAAACATGCTTTCAAAAGCAGAAGTTTGTTGTCCTCAAAAGCAGGTAATCTTAGAAATTTGAGGAACAACAAATTTCACCAGTGGGCAAAATTAGAGAATCAGGGATGCCAAGGAGAACACTTCACAGACTGCTCAGTCAGCAGTGAGCAGACCAAAGAAGACTTGAGGTACAACTTTTTGTAATGCTGAAGACATAAGTAGCTATATATATCCTCTCCAGTGTGTTGTTGGGTTGGAGCCAAGAGAATAAGAACTACAGACATTAAACACTCTGGCTACCACAGCCCTGGGATCCTTGTAAAAGTACAGTGTACATCATGGGGGAGGACAGAGGAGGCAGTAATGGATGATGCACCTTGAAACCCACTTCAGAAGTGAGAGCAATGAGTCATTTTCTTAAAGATGGTTGGCATGGCATTCTGTTATAAGTGAAAATTGTCTGTACTTCTTGTAGTGACCTTAGGGAAAGCTAAAACCAAGACTTAGCACAAATTGAAGACATAACATCCATTTAACCATTACCAATTTTAATTTCCTAATTAAGGCAGGTATTACATGGCACACAGTCCTACTGACACTTAGTAACCAGAAAATAACAGTGAGTGACCCATTTCCGTTGTCAAATCTGCAAAGGCCAAGTTGGAAAGGTGGCCATCAGGACTCTGGCCTATTTTTATAGGAGAAAGTAATTCGTGAGTCAAGGGATTGATTCTTTGTTTTGCCTTCTCAGCATCATTAGTGTTTTCTGGCCTTCATGATGCCTAGGAACTGGCAGAAACATGACAAGTGGTAGTATACACAAGCTAGCTTTTCAGATAACTTTCTTTAAGTTAGGATGGATGAGCATAGTCTTGTCTAGAAGAAGGAAAAAGAAGCAAGGAGGCTGAGATAAGGATTTACAGTGAATACAAAGTGACAGCTTTTTCTAAGTCCAGCTGGCTTAGCTTTGGCTACATAAGGCAAGCTAGGGGAAAGCTGGATGAGGGCTTTGAAATTTAAAGCAGTGCCCTTTGGATGTACATCTAGCCTGGAGCATCTGGCTAAAACACAGCCATGTAATCTGGGAAACTGCCCAGTTGGGTTTTGCCAGACAATTTAGTGGACATTTCAGACAGTTGCATATGTACATCTACAGTGAATGGTCAAAATGGGTCTTTGGAAGTACAGACATGAATCTTAAACACTGGCAAAAGAAAAGAGAAAAAAAAAATCTTGCTATTCCACTAGATGTTGTGCTCTATGGAAAGTATTCATGTAGCTTTTGGATATGAGGGTGGGACAAACTGGGACATGCCCTCCTATTCAGACCACTGACAATACATAGCATAAACTGCTGTTTTAAACACAGAGAAAATAACAAGAAGCAACTGAAGGCTGGTTCATAAAATGCTTCCTCTGGGATCATCCACATTGTTGTCATCAGTAAAGGAAAAAAAGTTTCGGAAGCCTAGACAAGTAATGTAAACAGTGTGTGTGAGCACACATCTCGCTGGCTGACATAGCCAGGTCACATGGAGAAGTGCATGCCCAAAATAACAAAAATCTACCAACTATTTAATCTTAGCAGTTCTGACTGGGAGGGTCTGTTAATCAGATAGCAGTTAGTGTGCATTGGCTCAGATGTAGTATTATCTCAAAACAATAGACTTGCACTTTTCCATCATCAGCCTGCATTACTCTCCAACATGAATGAGCTGCCTCTGATCATGTAAAATCACCTTTTACAAAGTATTCTGTATTGATTGTGTAATTAAATGTTTGTGAATATGGAATGGGAAGGGAAAATATCAACATCCATAATGAATTTTACTACATCATCCACAAAGCAGGTCAAAGAATAAGAAAAAAAAAATTGAATTTGTCCTTCTGCAAGACAAAAAATGAATGCTTTCACAGAGCATTATTTTCAAGGTAGGATGTTACGGTGGCTTGAGCAGGAGAAAATGCAGTAGTACATTATCTCTTTAGGAGAAGAGCAGACTAGAAGTACTTCCTGGGATTTCAAACAAAAGGGAAGGAAAATGGGCAAGTTCTGGGGGCAGAAATATCCACAGGCACCAATAGCATCACCATAGCCTACTAAAAAAAAACCACTCATTGAAGAGATTCAGGTAGTTCTGTTTTCTCCTTTGTTTTTTTATGGATCTCAAATAAATCAATATTTGCCTTTGTATCCCCTGATTCTCCAGGTTTTAGGATTCTGGTGATCCTGCATCACAGACATTGAAATTTTACAAATTATAGTTATTTAGTTAAGGCAGTTGGTTTAAATTAGTTGGTGCATCTCAGAATAGCCATCCATTCGACTGGTCCAGCAAGATACAAACAATGCATTTACTAAGAAGAGAGTTAAATTATAGGATGCTATTACAGCCATGATAACAATGCTCAGTTACTCCGTGGAGCTGCCTGTGCACTTATCTAGCAGATAAAAGAAGGGGTTATGCTCAAGGCAGATGAGCTCTTCAAATACTTTAACTTCCAAATTCTAGCAAGTCTTTTATGAGCATGTACTGACTGAATTAAAAAAAAATCACCAGGTCAGTAAAAGGTATGCTCTTGACAATGGAGGATCCAATCTAATTTTCAAGTCCCTCTTCCCACCTGTAGTGGTACAGCAGTTTCCCAGTGAAACAGATGTAATTTTTTTTTACTCACAGGCAAAATTAAAGTACATTTTTCTCTTTCCCTTTGTTCTCAGAGATGCAAGAACCATTTTTAGCAAAAGCTTTCTCCAAAAAATCAGCCTGAGGGCACTTCTGGCAAGAGAAATTGCATCCTGAACTTGTTTGCTCTGAAAAGCTAAAAAAAAGATCTTTTAATGGAATTTATCAGGCAGCCTGAACTATAGGCAGTGATAACCCATGCACATCGCAAGCGCCTGAATTTCATTTCCTTCAGTTATCATCTAATACATAGTTAATACGTACTGTTTTGGTGTCCTGTGCCTCAGCAAAATAATTGCTTAAGTGTTCAAGCATAATTGATATTGGTATTAAAGTACAGAGTTAGATCTAGGTTCATTTCTTACAGAAGTGGCTTCCCATCCCACCTTTATTCATTTTGTAAAGTCACTTAACACAAAGATTAGTCTTTCATTAGGGATCTGTGGAAAGTCATCATTCCTTTCCTCCTTGTTGTTATCTGTACAGAGTGTAAAGTCTCTGGAAAATGAACTGCCATATGCTGTTTCCTTATAATGGAAAGAACAGTGGTGTCACCAACTGTTGAAGGAATGTAAATAAACGAAACCACCTTAACTGGGTGGTCACTTAGAGAGGTGGGTAGAAAAGAAAGCCTGGTTGCTGTGTGACTAGAGTCTAGAAGCGATTATAGAGAGAGGAGAGGTTTAAAACTGCTCTTTTGGAAAGGTGAAAACTCAAAACTGTCCCCGGGACAGAATTTTATTTAATATATAATCCTGCTCTAGGTTCTCTTAAGTTCGATTAAAAATAACATCCTCAGAGGCAAAATTAAATGATAAGAGAATCATCATAGAAAGAGAAAACCCTTCTTTCCTACTAGTGGCTGTTGTAAATCAGGGTTCAGCTATCCAGTGGGAAATGCTTTTACTCCAATGTTTGTTCATACCTTGATCAAAACAAAACCTAAACCAAAACACAAAATCTGCAAAGCTAAAATGCAGGATTCCTGCACTTACCTTCAGCTATTTTATTATCTTCCTGTTCTCTCCCTGCATGATGTCATCACATATGCTACACAACACAATTTGAAATAAAACAAAGAGGAGGTTTCTGCTGATAAATAGAACGTTTTAGTCTATCATAATGTCTTTACTACTTGATTCTTCCTCAGAAAGCTGCACTTTCAAAGGCCACACATGTTCTGCTGCTAAAGCAGACCCCCAGAGTATTTTTCACTGGCTCTACCTTTTATCTAAAGATATACATAGAAATTTTTCCTTCCGACTAATTATCCAAATTAGACAACTGTGGCTTCTCTGGACATTTAAAACATATCTTTTAGCAAAACAGAATTAAGCTAGTTAGGCTGCCCTTTGCCTGAGGATTGAATGCTGTTGATTTTTTTCTGAATGTCTTTTGCACATGTTTTTCCTATATTTCTTTCTTTTAGTTGTTTTCCTCATGCTCATGTTTTAGCTAGGGAAGACAGTCCTGTCTAAAAAATCAGAGTCGATTTATTTGGAGGAGAAAGTGATATGTAACTGAACCCTGTAGGAGGAAATACTGGTATATTAGAGGTCTGTGGTAGATGATTTGCCAAGCTGAAATGGAAAACCACTGGTACCATTGCCAGTTAGGGCTGAACTCCCCTCTGCCTGGAAAAGGAGCGCGGTGGAGTCCCCAAGAGAAGCCCACTCTGGAGGCTAAAGATGGCACATCAGGGTTCACCTCCTCGATCTGCCATACCCTGGGTGCATGAATCTGAAAAGATTCTGCAGAGGTTTTATTTTTCTTCTAAATGAGCAATAGATGTTTATGTATGTGCTGTAAAAACCCAGCTGTCCTGCACTTGTTTCCTCTCTCACTTCTCCTATAAAATGGGGAAAGCTCTTCCTCGCCTCCCAGTACTTGTTTACCTCCCAGGGATGTTGGAAGGGGAACTACACCAAAGATTACAAGGTACAGTATGAATGGAGCTATATTAGTACATTAAGAGATAGACAGAAGAATGAATACTGTCCCTGAGGAGCAAAACCACCTGCTGTTCCTGTCACAGCTACAGAAACTACTGAAATATATTTAGTAGCTTACACAACAGCAAACAAAAGCTATTAAAGTAGGGAAATCAGACCAACAGATAAGCCCAAAGAATCTCTGTTCAAATACAGGTTTTTATCTGGACTTGTTCCTAGTTTGACATCTTCACATTATTGCTTTTTTAACTTTATGAAACATGATCATTCTCTTTTTCACATGAATTCTAGAATTAATGCTGTCAGGCTTTCAAATGTAGCAACCAGTCAGAGAAATGGGGATTCAAGTGCTGCAGAGCAGTAGCAGAAAACCCAGCTCAGAATCATCAGTTCCATACTGGTTTTATGGCCACCACTTTGGGTTACACCTCTCAGATGAACTGGGACCAGTAGTAAAGCTGATGGGGAAGCAGGCAGGTCAGCTGCTGGGTACCTGTTTTGCCAATTACTAGGCCTAGCACAAAGGACATAGCCAGCAGCAGAACAAACTAGTAACCAGATTCTATTACATACAAAAAAGTCAGTATGTAGGTGATCACTGGGGGTACAAACAAGTCAAACAGATCACACATATTAGACATCAACCCCAGTAATGACACAGCACAACCAATAATAGGAAGAATAAACAAAGAAACAAAGTCTCCCATAGAAGAGATGGGAGACAACCAAGTCAATAGGCTGATCTTATAGGATAGAAGTAGCCCCATATTGTTACCCCACAAAGCCCACATTTGCAAATGCCAAACCTGACTGGGGCCCAGTTGCAGGGAGAGTCAGGAGGTCCTTCCCCAACAGGAAACTCTGCAAAGTGCATCCACTTCACAGACAGACACTCCACCCTTCCTGCAAGTGGTCCCAGCTTTTATCCCCAAAGCAGGACACCTGGCACTCATTTACCCAATGCAGGGCACCTGGGGCTTGTTTACCCAAGGGCTTTCCCTACGAGGTCAGCTGCACCTTAGAGGAAAGCCAAAAGGCAAAATCATCCCCTCTTTTTGAAGGATTGTGGGAACCACCCATATGTCAACTTTAATTCAGGGCTCAGGGTTCAGACCCCAGCACTTCATTACCCCACAGCTGCTGGTTAAGCAGGGATTGCCAGAAAACCCATGTCACCAACCAGGAACCTTCACATCTAAAGCCATGGTACTTACACTCATTTGCAGCTGGAAGACTGACCTCTGTGAAAAGGATTTACAGTGGATTTGATGTGCCCCATAAATCAACTGGAAGTTTCCTAGAACAGAATATATGCACTGACTGGTGGTGCCATTTGCAGAGGGAAAGCTTTTGGAGAGTCCAGTGTACACAAAGGCAGCATCTGACCCACGTGCTACACAAAGCAACTGAAACAGCCACACAGTGAACTCCTCCTGACTGAACGAGGATTATTCACGGACATTATTTTGTGTCTAGTGGAATGAAAGCTTTTGAGAGAATCACAAACTGTTGGCGGCGAATGTATTCATCCATTTCTAGATAAGGAATTAGAGCGATTTTTTCCTTGGCTCAACAGTTCCTTAGTGATTACCGTGGTTTCCTGACATCTGTCCTCACTCTTTTTCTCCCTGTCCCTAAGAACAGAGCAGATGTCAGAGTTATTTACAAGTGTATACAGGTGTATCTTAGCATCTGTGAGAGAGACTGGAACAAGTGCAGATCTCAGTGATTCACCGATCCTGTATCTAGTCTGTCACATCTATTCTGAACAGATATTCTATATAACAGGTACAGTATCTGATCATGAAAAGTATGCCCTTTATATCACAGCTCTGATGCATTGCTTTATGTTTTTATTACAGTGTTTCACACAGAGGAAACTGGAGTGATGCTCAATAAATTCTAACACCAGGAGTACAATCCAAGCTCCTAGCAATATTTAGAGATCATCATTTTAATGAATAGTAGGTAATTTAGACAAGTGACATTTTATGCTTGCAAACAACACTCTGTGAAGAGTAGTGATATTTAATATGTGCTGTGCCATGTCCAGTAGGACAATATTCAGCCCCATGTATGAACATTAAAAACATATAAGCAAAACATCCCAAGTCATCACCATTTCTCAGCCTGCAATAACAAACAGCTATTGACCCCAACTGCAGGTAATATTGGTAAGGCACATTTTACAATTGATGCCAAAGGCTGAGAAATAAGTACAATGTAAGGAATAGACTTGGACATCTTTTACAACATCTTGCTTACTGCAGAAGGTTGTGTGCTTACTGCACACTAAAAGCAGGTTAGAACAAATTTGATGAGCCTCCAAAGCATACTTTCTTCCATTTCATGATATAAATATAAACCATGATGTCTACTCTCAAATAACTATGTCCAGTCCTAACAGAATGGGAAGATCCATCTGCTCCTCTTTTTTCATGTCCTTAGACTGGAGGTGAAATGGAGATAGACTTTGATGCTTCTACATTAGCACTTCAGCTCATATCAGGAGAGTGCTTTTGAAGTGAATAGTCCCATCATTCCCACTTATGTGTACTCTCATTTACACTACAGTGCAGCAGTTGGAGCATGCAAACCAAACTCCCTTCAAAGAAAACTGAAACAGAAGAAGAGCTCCAAGGGTCTACCTAATATATCCGGAATGCGTCTTCTGGTCTTGCTATTCAATCTTTCATTATTCAGCCACTTTGTCTAACTATTGAAGATTGGTCTTTTAATTTTCCTTGAGAATGACTATGCCCTGGGAGCTCTGTGCTCTAGAGGAGACTGGGGATAAATACTCACTGTGGCACTTAGCTGTTCTGGAGACTATCTCCCAGCTGAGTCCACAGGATCCTGGCACAGCTATGTTAATGTAAATGCATTTTGCATGGTGCATTTTAAATGTGGCTTTTGCATGAAAGCAACCTAAGCTTTTGGAGTGTGAGTGAATTTCTGGCCTTAGGTGGAATAAGGAATCTGGTGGCTCCCAAAACCAAGATCATGCCCTCTGAAGCCAAGATAAAACAAATACTAACACAAAAAATGCAAAAGAAAGGCAAATGGATATGAATAATAAATGGAAACACTACTGTACCAGCATACACCATGAAATACAGCTACTGTAGTAATTTCAAAGTCTCCAAGATAACAGTACAAGTAATTACTGGAAGTACAAGACATTGCCCACAATCATTAATATGGCTGTTGTGTCTCCCCCATGCATTAACCCAGCACAAGGAAAGAGTCTTTGGAGAGGAGATTTGCTGGTTCCACTGTTGTTTGTTTAATGGCATTGTTTGGCATTTATCCCTAGTTTGCTACATGGATGCAAGTTGTTATTTCACAGCTCACAAGTAGACTCAGTGAGAACAGACAAAAACTTCTGGTCTGTTCTGTGACTGTGCTTGACTATTACTCTGCAGTGAATGCCTTGCCATGTTCATACCACACTTGTGTCCCCAAGGCCTGCGGGGTAGTTGTCATTCACAAATCTCACATGAGGTCACGTCCACCCTCTCTGGAGCAAAAGGGCTCAGTCACAGCAGGCACATCTGTGACACTCATTGCGGAGCAGAAGGGTGGTTGTTTGTGCCTTGTGCCCTCGTTTGCACCAAAGCCATAGCCCATCCCTATGCCTGTAAAAAAGAGGTCCAGCTGCCTTTCACTAAAAGTCACTTTGTGATCAGTCTGGAAGGGTAATTCCCCCTTCTCCACCTGTGCTTTTCTACAGTCAGAGCTGAGGTAACCGAGTGTCGTTTCAAGGGGAAAGACGGTCGGTTGTTATATTGAGTATCTCTTTAACATAGGCTGTATGAGACAACGAGGGCAACTGAATACAATATTTTCTCACAAATCATAAACACTAGGAGATAGCTATGAGAATCTCAGCACTCGCAGTGCTTTGAAATTACTCTTAATTAAAATATACTAGCAAATTTTAGTAGTTTATGAGTTGATCGGTTACAAATGATTTCTGGTTTCCTTCCCTTTCATTCTGAGTTCAAATCCTGGTTGCAGTGCTCTTTAGCACACAGGTTAATTTAGCTTTACACCAACTGATTCCAAATCCTTAATTAAGCTTATTATTTTTTCCCAATTTTAAAATATGCAGGATTTTTAAGTATAACAAATTATTAGGAAATTAATTCAAGTCTAATGAATTATTAATCCAGGCTAATAGTGAAAATGTAATAATGATTACAGATATCAGTACATGCTGTGAGACGTTGCAAAAGCCCATTTTGTCAGCTCATTGAAACAAAATACTCCAGAAATAAAGACATCCATACATCATTTGTAGTTCCAAAACCACATCCTAGTACTAGACTAAAGTGACATTGTGATGTAAATAAATCCTCAGTTACTTCCATTTGTAATTCTAACACTACTGAAGAGGTTACTTGACAAACATTGAGCAGTGTAGGCTCTTTAATGCCAAACTGATTTTCTCCTTGGCATAAAAATTGTTTCTACTTAAGATGGAGTTTCACACGCTCTGTAGCCTCGGGAGGAGGAAACATCTTGGTTTGTCTGGCCTGAACTGATGCTACTGTTGAATCACTCAAAAAACAAGTTTAGTCCTGGCATGAAGAGACAAAGACACTGATTACTTCTCAAGCTCAGAGTAGCTTGACAGACAACACACAACCCCAGTGTCACTTCAGGATTTTTTTTTTGCTTCTTTTTATTTCTTTTTTTATCTGTCTCAGAGTGAGAAACAATTTAAGACAAACATGTCCAGCCTTCCACCTGCATTTCTGCCCATTTGTCTCCACATTCTTTGGCACAGGATCCAAGTGCTTCATATTCACTAATGTGTTTATTTTCCTCGTCTCCTTGTGATACACTAAAATAGTATATCAGTTTGGGGAAAACTGAGGCACACTTGGGATGTTTGTGGAAAAGAGGGACTGATCAGTTCCTTCAACTCCACTGACACAGCTGACATACTAGGTTATCCTTCCACCTGGAAAGATACTTAAATTTTATTCCTAAAGAGTGAAAAATCTCTGTGAGTTCATTTCTTTTAAAAACATCTTTTCCCCTCCACCACCTGGCTTATCTCCAACATATTTCACATTTGAGATGCTGGTTTCCATTCTACAGTTATAGATTAGAGGGAAAAAGCACCACTTGCATATTTTTAAGCACAGATTGCAGAGAGTTTCAACATACTGATTGTTCAGGGTGATGAATCATATGAAGTCTGATGTTTGCTAGGCTGCATTGCACTTATTTGATATGACATCCAGTACCTGAGATGTGGCAATCTGATGCAACACATCACTGCTCACTGACACGCCACCAGAAACACAGAGACACCTGAGATAATACAGTTATATTTGGAACCCTTTTTTTTAAACAAGTTTTGAGATTTTCATTTCTTTTCTGTTAGTACTTTGTCATTGATTTCAGGAGGATGAACCACTCAGTGACTGTGTCCGCCTGCCTCATTTCCTCTACAAAGTGATCCTGAATGTAACCATTGCCACACTAGGCTTTCTACTCAGCCTTACTTTCGTTCTTTAACACTTACTAGACAAAAATCAGTGACCAGCCCTGCCTGTTTAGGCATGAGACATAAAACTGCCACTTCCATTCTGCCACTGGGGGACCCAAAGGAAATAGACTGAAAATAGCACCTAAAGAAGATTCCAGATTTGAACACACCAGGAGAACCGACCAAACTGCAGATGTGTAATGGGTTAGCACCCATCATCTGAGCCATTTTGTATTTTCCTTACATATCATTGAAAATGATTCATGCTGTATTTTTCCTTGTGATTGGGGCAGGTTAGAACAAAGTACATTGAGACTTGCAGGAGATTTGTGGTAATCATCTCTTAAATTTTGTAATTAGATTGCATTGTGCTGGTTACTTACAGCCCTAGTATAGTGGAATTCTGATTCTGGTGAGTCTTTGTATTGACTTCACTGGGATCTGGAAGTGTCCTGAACTGCTAATGATTTTGAATGCCCCTCAGACACGAACATTAGTCCTCCAGTTATTTGGTTGCACCAAATATATAGAAATACAAACAAACTTGCCAGTATCTTTTCTTTCTTTTGTTTTTAGGCTTTTATTTCCCAGTAAAAATATTGCTAGTAGTTTTTTTCCTTCATTATCTTTCCTAAAACTGCAAAGTTACCCTTGCTGCAAAGGACTGTGCAAAGCTGCAACCGGTTTCTTAGAAAACACTTCTGTGAATGGCAACAGATCCACCTGCAGGAGGAACCCTGGGAAAATAGTGGCAATTTAAGTGTTGTCATCAAACTTCTTCAGCCCATTAAGTTGTGCAATTTCACATATAATCTCCAGTATACTTAACAGAGGAGGGAAGCACCTGGACAAGGAACGGTAAATATAAATCAAGAGATAATGATATTCCTCTTTCAGTCACACTTATTACCAAGAGCATCAGAGTCTTTATGCTTATGCATTTAGAAAAATATCCGCCTGAACAGATATGGCTGCCAGTAATTACAGGATGCACACTGATGGATTTGGAGTTGAAGAATTTTCCCTATTTAAAAATGCTAAAAGCAGAGAGGTAGAGGGATGTTTTCTTCTTCATTTATTTCACTTTTTTTTCTGTTTACTTGCCTGTGTCCCCTTCTCGTCTCATTTCACTAATTTGGAGAAGTGACCATATGAGAAGTGACAGAATGATTCTGTTTGCATTTTTGTAGAGGTTACACAGCACTTTTTTCCACTTTCTCTCTGATCTGCAGGGATCTGATCAATGCAATAGAAGAGAATCAGAACTGATATGCCAAGATACAAAGACTCTCCGAACTTCTACTTGCAGTATTCATTAATGGTCTTGTCTGTGGAGGGCAAAAGTCTCTAAAGGATCATGTAGTCTACTAAAGGAGTTAGTGTTCCTTATTATAAACACAGGAGGCTGTTTCTTTCTACAAATGTTCCTAGGGACTACTACAGTTTTGCTTTTTTTTTAAAAAAAAAAAAAAAAATTCTCATTGCTCCTGCCTACAGAATGAGACATGAGCTAATGATGCTTCGCAAAGAAGTTCACTCTCGCTGACATGGGAGTGATCCAAACTTAACAATATGTCAGATTTAAAGTTATCTCTACTGACATTTCCAAGAGTTGCTACTGGCAATGTAGTTCTGGATGTGCATTCACTTCCAGTTCTTCAAAATGCTATTTAAAATCAAGATACTGGGTTAAAAAGGCAATCCAAAGAGAATATTCTTTCTACTTTTAAATACGTCCTTAAATGACACTAATGGTATTGCATCTTTCCAAAGCTTATCTGAATATGGCCTTAAGCATTTTTAACAGCTACATACCAAGTCAAAGCTTGATTGTCTATACTCTGTGTATCCGAACCTCCCACACAGCTGTCTCTTTCGTGAAAGCATGATTGTAAGGGCAGAAAAACAGTTCAAGTGCTTGGTGTTACAGCAGTGGAAGGCAACAGCAAACCCTAAAGAAGCGTTTAGTTTGGATAGTTACCAAATACACCATTTCTATAAATCACCTGAATTCTGGGCTCTCATTATGTGCTGTCATGTATGTGTTGCACTCATGTCTTATGATATAGGCAAATTACCAAAGGACTTGTTATGAATCAGAATTTATTTGCATTTGAATCCAAGTCTAAAACAGTTAGAGACATTAACCACAAAATGCCCTCTAGCCCAACTGTATGTACACTTTCAAAGATTACCTCAAGTTCATTCCTATTTACTGGAAACTGATTCATATAGCGCAAGAAACAATGCTGGATATTACATATGTCACACAGTGGGTTACTAGCAATACTTAAAACTGGAATTGAGAGATAATACTAAAGGCTTCACTGGAATTCAGAATGAGGTAAATGAGTAGAAATTATATTTTATAGAGAATAACAAAGGCTTCAGGGCTCATTCTGAGCTCACTGTAGCCATGTACTGCTCCAATGCCATTGACATTGGAGAAGCTATACTGGATATACACTGTCATAACTGACATCCAAATTAATTCTTCGATATAATTAAATTGTATGACAATGTGAAAGCACATGATTATGACAATTTGAGACTTTATCATGCCTGTTTCTTAAAGAAGTAGAAGACGAGAGAACTAATGAAGGAAAGCAACGAGATTTTTCGATTAAAATACAATTTTGCTGCTTTAATTCCCTCCCCACCCCTCCAGCCAAAAAGGATCTAAGTCAGAAGATTTCTCCAGAAAACCCCACAGAAAATACGAAACTTTGCGGGAAAATTTCATCTTTGGGTTCAACATATTGAGAAGCCTTGGACTAGCTCCAGGTCCCATCCATGGGAGGCTCAGTTGTGTAACTCCTGCAAGAAAGGGACAGTTCTCTGCTCCCTCATTGCAAGCAGTCTGTCACCATCACCAGTATCAGGCTTTTTGGATGCAATCCATCTTGCTGAAATCTAGGTCACTGCAACAAAGGTGTTTGACCCAGCCTCATCGTCCTGAGCTCTCATTGCAGTCTTGGTCAAGAGAGTTAAGGTCTGATGAAATACAGGCGCCTTCTTTGGGGTGAGCTGAATCACTGGCTGTTCTCTTTGACTGAATTGACTAGATGGCACCTCAGAAAACCAGCTGCGATATAGACAGCTGTACTATAGGCACCTACAAACAGATGAGCTGAATCTTGTCCTCTTTGCAACTGCAGTCAGTAGAAGGTGTAGGAAAGCAAGCTCTTCATGGGAGTCCAAAGCACAGCAGTGCCTTCCATCTTGTTTTCATTTTGAAATCACAGCTTTTGGGCTGTTTTCAACTTCAAAACTGGTAAGAAGAAAAGTGTTTCGCTCAGAACCAGTTACATTATATTATGGTAAAAGCCAACAATGGAAAACCACATTAAATGCAAAACTTCCTCCTTCAGGGAATAATTCAGTATGACCAATTTTCCCTTTCCTCATTGATAAACCCCTCTATTCAACCACCCACAGAGAGAAGACACCATCTAGACATCACACTATGAGTTCTCCGTAGGGGTCTCCTCCTTGTCACTGCGTGGTATTGCATACATCCTTCTACAAAAAGGAATATTTTGCCCTTATAGAGACACTATGGGGTCTCTTACTTGCTCAGTGTTTCCTTTGCAGCCAACATAAACAATAGTGCAATTTTATTTTTTAACTACAGTGCTAAAAAATCACATTCATTCAACTATAGTAATTTCTTCGATATCTGTACAATCCTAGCATCGATAGCAATATTTTCTATTGGGTTTAGGAAGAAATTAGTAGCCTCTGAATGAAGGATGTCTCTGACTGATCTCCACTAAAGCAAGATTTACTTGAAGATTTACTGCAGCTTTGCCTTTTTGTTTCCCCATGGGAAAGTTCACAAATGATGCAGCAATCTTATTCCAGTAATACTGTGGTTAAACACACTTCATGGATTATTTGGTATTCAGGATGGTCTTCCTGCGTGAAGAGAAAAAATAGCCAGTTGGTAAAACCAGACTGATTTACAAACAGTATGACAGTAAATGTTTAACAAAACAAATCTTGCTTGCATATCATTCAGACAATAACCATCCAGAAGCTACCTTCACTGAAATAAATGCCTTAATATGAGGTTTGCAAAGCAATAGACGGGTGAAGGAATCGCATTGCATTCCTGCGAGGAACAGTTATTTTGCATTTTATTAGTGAGTAATTTGAATCACAGTAGTTCAGCCAGTTACCCCAAGCCCTGATGAAATCATGAATATGTGTAAGAACCCTAATTCATGGTTCTCTGCTTCAGTAGGTTGCTTTTTGGATTTCTAGGCCTTCTGAAACAATGAAATTGAGGCCATGCCTACAGCAAGTGGCAATCATCAAAAACATGGCAAGTAGCCTCAACAGTTTGTCCACACACTTCTGTGACCACTACACCAGAAGCAGCTGAGCTGCTCCAGTGTGGTGCTGTGTACCAGGGAGTGAACTCAGCCTCTCGGAAAGACTTATGGGCTTGGTACCAGCCTGGGGACCCCATTCCCAGCTTAACGCTAATGCTGTCCCTGCCAGTGCCCTGGCTACCTTGGAGACATCAGGGTTGCACTGTGGGCAACTTCAGAGGAGTTTTCAAGCCCCAGGACTGCCGCCCAGACTATATCCATCTCCATGTCAGAGTCAAAATATTTGTGAAGTCTTGCCACTTTTTGTGGTCCTCAGCAGATCACAGCAGATTCAGTCCCCAAACAGGGCTCACCATTTCCAGTCTTTGATGATAATACTTGCTATAATGTGATCAGACAAGGATGTGGTTTTAAAATCTGACTACAGCTGGAGCCAATGCAGATACTTTTGAATGCTAAATTTTCAACAGTTGGAATATCTGGCTTGAAAGACCAAAGTCTTTCAGTTTCAATTGCAGTAACTCCTAGGGGGTGAGCAAAAAACCCAATGCCCTCTTCATCTCTGCTCCAGCTTCAGAGTCAGTGAGCCCAAACAAATCAAACCTTCTGGCTTTGGTCCCTGAAATCTTCCAGCTAAAACTGATGGTTTGTGTGTGGCTTTAATCCTGGTACTTTCCAGCTCCCAGTTTCTGTTTCATCTATTAGTCACCTTTCTGTATTGTAAGTAGCTTTAAGCTGTAATATTGCTTCTGGAGAATGAAAATAAAGGGCTTAGTCCACAGAGAATAGTCCTCATGTACAGGTTTTGTTGGGACTACACAGGGGCATCAGGCTTTTTAACACTAAAACGCTGATGCCTTTTAGAAAGAGTGGAACTGTTGCTCTCTGTGAAATACAAAAGGGCCTGATCCCAGTCTTATTTATAATGAAGTAAA
This sequence comes from Podargus strigoides, assembly GCA_028020825.1. Classification (NCBI taxonomy): domain Eukaryota; kingdom Metazoa; phylum Chordata; class Aves; order Caprimulgiformes; family Podargidae; genus Podargus; species Podargus strigoides. The sequence continues at coordinate 9,610,339 of CM051624.1, read as the reverse complement.
TTAATAGTGACTGACAGGAACTCAGGAATTGCTGCACCATTTCAAGCCAGGAATCCAGCTCTTGCAGCGCTGTCTATGACCCTGGCCAGCAGCAGTTACATTAGAGGACGTGACAAGAAAGGCTTTAGAAACAATTACAGCATGACCTGCCTATAGAGAAGTCTCCTTCCTAACCTCCAGTTCGAAGGTTGTTTTGTGCCTTGAAATATGAGCATCTGTGTCCATCTCTAAAGGCTCAGACAGGTTACTTTTAGTCATTGTCATTTTAACTTCATTTTCTTACGTACAGATTCTTCAATTTCAGTGAAATCAAGGTATTACATCATCATAGGGGCCATAAAGTCCTGTATTAATCTCATGAGCCTGACAGAAACTGTATATGACCTGACACATGAGATCTGAATGGAAAAGCAAACAAAAGACTTCCAGGAAAGCAAGCATGCTCTTATTCACTCCCTAGGTTAGGCAGGCTTTGTTTTACACGTGCATGGGGACACACTTGTTGTGTACATAGCAAGATTGATCATATAGTGAACATCTGGAATTCATGCAAATCCCCCCTCAATCACACACTAAACCCCCTGTTTTATAGCATTCTGCCAGCTGTGTTAAAACACATCTGACATCATATCTGCACTCCAGCTGCCCTTGTGCCCACAGGTCTCTCCTTCCCTAGAGAGACACTGTCTTTTCTACTGAGGCAATCTGGAGGAAGAAAAAGGGAGAAGAGCCTCCTGCCGCACAAAGGAGAACCAAGCTGATCATAAAACTTGTCCCCTTACAAGCAGCTGGGAAAAGCCACATACAAATCACCATGGCTTGCTTTTGTTGAGATTTGTGTGAACATTTCCTTAAGCTTCAGGTCATATGGATTTAAACTGTGTTTAGCACTATGACTGGCTTTGAACAATTCCCAATATTGAGAGAATACCTTGGGAGAACCTTCTCCCTTTCATATGGTATCATAACCAACACGCCAAATCAAAAGTGACTCTGTCTGAGGACAGCTGGGGGACATTTTCTACAGGAAGCAGAGCAGGGATACAACCAGAAGGAATTGACTGGGGCAGGACCATGTAATGGAGAAACTACTACAGGTTTATGGCTTAGAGCTATTAGTGCGACAGCTCGTCACAGCCCTGATCTCCCACTTCTGCTGCCCTGCACCCTAGTCCAAGTCCTGCCTCCACATCTCCTTCAGCCTCAACCTACTCTGTTACCCAGTGATCCTCTACCTCTGCTCTCTGGTTATGTTGCACAAGGTACATGCCTGAGTGGTAGAACAGCTCAAACAGTTGGAGGATGGAGGGAAAATAGTAGGGATCTGATCTGAACATATCCTAGGCAGAGGACCTGAATGAAGGTCTGAGAACCCCACTGCTTTAAAGTAGACACTGTTTTCCAATATGCTTGTGCAATTCACAGCACAGTGCAGACCCTCTAAAAAAAAAACAAACACCAGTCTATTAATTGGGAAGCAAATATGTCTTAATAAATCTATTTTTACAACAGATGGAAATGCTGATGTTTTACTAGAAAATAATATAAATCAGAAAGAGGAGATTGGAGAAAACTGGTAAAAGGAGAAAAAGAGCAAATACATAGCCTGCAGAATAAAGGTTAATAAGAAAAAAGAACAAAGGAAATACTAATGATGGTGCTGCTACTTTACTACAGAGAAATGAGAGAAAGAATAATCTTATCCAAGGAAAAGGAAAGTATTTTCATAAAATCACAGAATCATAGAATGGTTTGGGTTGGAAGGGACCACAAAGATCATTCAGTTCCAACCCCCCTGCCATGGGCAGGGACACCTCCCACTGGACCAGGCTGCTCAAAGCAAATGTCCCCCTTCCTCAAGTTCTGTAACTAAACAAGCAAACAAAAAAGGCGTGTGTGGTTCTTTTTCCCCCAGAGCCGTTACATCTGTGCTCATTCGCCCCTGGTTTGGCGCTCTGGACCCTGCGGCCATGCCCTCCCTCAGCGACAGCTCTGGGCGCCTGAGAGAAACTTGTGGCTGGCGTTGGAGAAAAACCCTTCCCGGGGCCAGGGACGAGGCTGTCCTGACACCGGCCGGGGAGCGTGGCTGCAGGGGTTACGCGGAGCCGGAGGAAGAGGAGGCCATAAGGCCGCCACTGCCCCCTGCTAGCTTCTGGCCTGTCGCCCCCATTCCTCCCCGTTCCGCCCTGCCGCAGCGGGGGGAGGCGGCAGGAGGCGGTGGGGCCGTGGGCCGCTGCCTTGGCGGTGGCATGCAGCCCCCCGATCGGTGTCCCGGTATTTTCTCTCAGTTTTCCGTCAATTAGCAAAAAATGCATTAACTTAAAATGGAGTACTGCATCTGGGTTACTTGCAAGCAAAAATCTTAACAGAGCTGTCTGAGGAGCTTGTTACGTTGTTGATTGAGAAGATCCAGAAGGCTGAAACTAATGCTGGTCTAGTAGTTGGGACAGAGTGGGAGATATGACCCTGACTTTCTTCCCAAGCAAAACAATGGTGGGCTAGTATTGGTTTCAATTAATTTAGAAAGAAAGGAGGCTAAAATAACAAGGCTGAGTTATTGGGAAAGGAGTGTTGTCAAACTGATTAGAAGCTTATGACTGTATAAACTTGGTTGATAAAGGTCACGATGTTGATATAATGTACCATGTCTAGATGTTCAAAGGACCGTAGTGTGGCTGTAGATTGCTCAGTAACACAGCCAAACATGCTACACGGTAGTTACAACACGACTCCAGTCATCCCTTCCCTAACATGGCTGCATCACGGCTTGGCCGTCTGTCAAGTCCTCGGGCATCATAAGGCATTGGGCTTGAGATGTGTGTTGTTTGATAAGTGAAAAGAATGATTAAAATCCACCTGACACACCTAAAATGGATATAAATGGCTGTCTCACAGTATGATTATGGATGAGAAATCACTAGAAAGTACATGAATTTCTGGTGAGAATCTGCTGAGAGCTGTTCCATCTTCCTAAACTCTTGAACATTGTTGATGATCTGAAAGGCAACTTAAAATCATTGCTGACAGAATTTGTAGATGACACACAGAATGGGGGCATGATTAATAACAAAGAAGACAAACTACTGATAGGGAGTGATCTGAGTAGCATGATAAGTGGATTACTGAAAAAAAAACCTATGTGTTTTGATACAAGCAAACCAGACATTCAGCAGTGAAGAATAAAGGTTCTGCTTCAACACTGGGAAGATGTCTTTAAAAATGGCTCCATAATTATGACAAATGACCATCTGACAACAGGAGTGGCTATGGCAAAAGGGACAGAGCAGTCCCTGTCTGGGTACATGAGTAACTGGAGGTTAGTGAAATACTAGGTATACTCTTGTAAACCAGGTGGATACTAGATGAAGTCACATTTGAAGTAAGGGATATGATAAGACAGTGAATTATGCACTGTAACAACTTGCAAGGTTTGTTCTTCTTATGACTGAAAAAAACCCATAATCGCATCTTTCTAAAGGACTGGGTTAAACAATAAGTCCCATGGCCAGACTGCAAGATACCTTTTGATTCATAATCTATGAAGTCTGCTTGGGGGTCTTAGGTGTTTTTGTCTTCAAATATTAAATAAGACCAACTCCTGCATGCCCACCTTGTTACAGAAGGGGACAATTCTGAAATTCAATGAAATTGCTTCAACTGTCATATAATATTAAAGGTACTGTTCAAAGCCCATGGAAATTAGAAAGAGTTTTTCCATCTTATTCACTGATCTATGGGCCAGCCTTGTAAAGGAGGATCTCCAGGACAGTGGTTTCTCCAGTCATTCTGTAAAATACCAACAGGGCAATGTGGGCCCCTCCAAATGCTACCCCATGTCACTGAGATACAGCAACTGTATCTTAAGTTTATGATGGCTTACAACATAAACAAAATCTTCAGCTGAATTACAGGCCAGTACTTGCTTCAGTATTTTCTGTGATCTTGCATTTATGATTTTGTACCATTTTCTTTCACCACTGAAGTGTAAATTTCATGAATAAATTCTATTATCTCTGGAACTTCACTGATTAAAAAAGGAGCACGTATCTGGTTTCAAAATAGTTAAATTCATTCTTCTCACACATCACAAGATGAGTTGCATGAACAATCCACATTGAATAATTTACTCACTAGATTTATAGTTTTAAGGTGACTTTTTAAAATAACCACCTAAGTTACTTGCCACTGCCAGATGAATTTTTTGTGGGAGTATATTTGCACACATAGCTGATACAAAACCCATTTCCTCTGAGTCTCTATGCAAGCATTCAATATTGGCACTGTAGTCCTGACCATTTAAATTTAACTGCAGGTTGTCTTTGTTCTCATTAGATTCCCACTCACAACCCTTGTCCCACTCCCTGAAAGATGAGCAGCGTTAATATATTTTGCTGTCCATGTGGTGGACAAACATTTGGGAACATAACTGTATAAAATATTTGGATCACTGACTCCATCCTCTGATCTTTCAGACATTGTCCACCAACATCAGCAAATATCAGAATCAGTTGTAATTCTATGCCAATGGTCTCAAACAAAACATCATCAGATTTGTCCCAAAATCCTTCTTTCAGGAAGTTCACTGATAACCTCTCTTCAGGCCAGTAGTTTCTGTCTCAGCAAAAATCTCTCTCTCTCTCTTTGGCCTCTTCCTTAGCAATGTTATAATTCCTCTATTAATCTTTCCCATTTGAGTTGCATGTGGCACTATAGAAATGTTCTTAGAAAGTCAACTCTCATGCAGAAATTTTCTCAGAAATTGGCCAACTGAGGAGAAAGATGATCAGAAATACCACTGAGCAATATTTACTGGAATGATCTTTTAAGTCATTATTTTTAAGTGGTTCAGGAAGATGCTCATATGTATTAAAACTCTTAGATCTTTATTACTTGGCTTGACCAGCTAAGTAAGTTTGATAGAATAACGTCTTCCCACACAATTTATGATGTTTTCCTTTTTCAAGTATTTCTTGATATTTGTGCCTGGAACTAGACTCAGTGAATCCTCTGTGTACTTGGTGGCTGCCTGAAATTGCAAGATACCTAATGTGAGCAGAGCAGTGGCTGCGGTGAAAATGAGCTTCTTCCCTCACTAGTAAATTGTTAAATTATACTTAAGAAATTTGGGGAAAATAACAACCTTCACAGGATAGTTTTAAGTGCAAAGCTCAGCAATGACCTTTTCCTGGGGCTTTGAATGAACTTACAGGCTTTCTTGATCTTGACTTCATTTCCCTTTAGGCATACACTTAGCCATGGGGCCAAGGGTTTCCTTCTAAGCTCTTGAATTGACTCTCAGAGCTTACAGCTGTTCATTAACCTATGGTTTAAACCTTCCATCTTTAATATATTTTGCAGATGATAGAATTATGTATCTGCACAGCCATGTATCCTACTTAACAAACTTGCCTGGAGATAGAGTAAGCACAAAGATATTTAAGCAAACTGATATGTGGACAAGTGGGTAAACATTTGACTACATGATTGTCAAAGCTCATTGCATATGTTATCAGGAAAGAATCTGTCTCAGCAGCTGACAGAAACTGTCAAAAACATGCTGTATTTTGCATGTGATAGCTTAATAATCGTCACAGCCTGGCTGAAGCTCTATCAAAGTTCAGACCAATCAGACACATAGTTCATAAGTGAAACATCTCAGGAATGATAGGTCATTGAAAGCAGCAAACTAATGCCTCTTTTTTTTTAAAAAAAAGTTGATTAGTGAATAATATTATTCATCATGATATTTTTTTGCAAAGAACCAGAATCCAAAGGACTTCTCCAGGTGGATTAACAGGCTGATCTTATTCTAAGAGAAGTGTGTATAAGATTGTCCACAAAGGCTAACCGTGGAGAATAGTGACTCTGGTTGTGACACTGTAGCTCAAAGCTTTGTCTCTGGAGGGGCAGGAGGAACTGCGTGATCTGCCTTCTCTCCAGATACAGCCTCATGGATGACCTGTCACCATACCTGTCCTGCCTGGTGCTGTGGGGATCCAGTCCCCATGCACATTCAGACTTGTGGGGCCCAGTGTGGGGGGATTTCATAAGGGTCTCTGACATCTCCTGGGTTAATTTAGGGTAACCTCTGCTTTCAGATGTTTATAATATTTTTAAACTAAATGCAGTGAATGCATGTCAGTATTCCTTGCTCACCTTTGAAGCAATTAAGAGTGAAGGACAGCTCACCTGGCATCAGCCCCAAGCTGCGCTGTCATGGGCTGTCACTCCAAGGGCTCGGTGAACTGTTCTTCCACCTCAGACTGCAGCAGCACCAAGCCAGAGTATATATAGGAGCATTACCTTGATGTACTCAGCTTCCCCCTTTCCAGTAGTGGAAGCGTCACTGGACACTCCCTCACACTGATGATGGTGATATTCCCTACTGAAGTTACAGTCCCACACAGACACCGGTCAGATCTCAGGCTCGAAGGGGTGCAATGAACACCCTGATGGCATTTCCCCACTATAACATCCTAGACAATACCATCCAGGTGTGTTAAAATTCACATTTGAGGGATTAAATTAATGTGTTAAAGTCCCTTTTGGAGACTTGAGTGCTCAAAAATCCAGATTTCATGTTCACCTTGAAACAGAAGCTTGCTGTTGGTCTAAGGCAGAAATCAGGTGTGTTTCCTTTTTTTTGCAATCCTTTTTCAAGGACTGAGAATTTGAAATAGATGAATGTAGCTAGATGTAGATGAATGGTCTTTATAATAAACATTCACTCTTATTTTTTTTCCCTAAGCAACTTTTCACAGATGGTTTGAAGCACAACCATAATACTTTGCCTTTGTAGTATTCAGGTTGCTATATTTTGTATGCTTATTTGTTAATTTGTTTTTTAGGGGAGGTATTTTCTGTGCAATAATATCCATTGATCATACTGAATTGCAAATGTCTCAGTAGTCTTGTTTGATTGTTTGACTTTTGACTGGCTTCTGGTCCTGTTCAGCTGAATTATGGACTGGAGAGGCCTGCAGCCTGACTCTTCTCCAAGGGCATTTGGCTACCTCTTCAATAACCTTTACTTTTAATGACTTTTTAAATCAAATGAAACTATGAACTCAGCTCAAGCGCTAATTCAGATTTTATTTTACTTTTCCTGAGAAGAGCATAAGCATAAAGAACACTTAATCAGGCATAACAGACAAAAAAGTTATTTATTTTTCTGAATGATTTATAGTCCAGTTTGTTCTTTTGTTGTTGCAGGAAAGAAGAAGGGATTAAGGTAGAGGTTCATTACTCAAAATGGCAACAGTCCCATTAGGGAGGGACAGCAGAAGGAAAACATAGCCATAATTTTACTTATTTTACGAGAGATGAGCTCTTCCATACTTCTCTGAGCAGGTGATGGTAAGTTCAATATAAAGAAATACAACACCAGTACAATAAATAAGAAAGAGAAGGATTACTGATATTGTCTCAGGAGCATCATAGAGAAATAAATTCACTTTCTGTTACATTCTGATGTGCTACTCACATATGCTGAAGTAGCACACCTGGGAGGGCACAAGGTGAAGAAACTGGAGTTGGAAAGCATGTTTCAGCAGCTCTCATTTTCTTAATAGGATTTTTTTGGGGTCTGCCCACCCTGGGAGGCAAAGGACAGGCGTGTTGAGCCCAAACTTTCCACCCATGCTGTTAACTTCAGCTCAACAGTAATATTCCTGCAATATATAGTATCCATCCCATAAGTCAGACAGCTGTGCTGTCAGTGCAAAGGGTTTCCCTTAGCTCCTCCCTGGCTTTTTGTGATACTGTCACCCCAGCACAAGCCACATGGGAACGAGTACTCACACGTCTACAGCTTTGCAAAATGGCTTTTCTGGCTGTGTTGCTCAGAACAGCTCAAGTCACAGTGAGACTGTGTAAACAATGGGTTTGACATTCTGAAGAGTATATCCAAAGGACATGGAGACTTTTTCAGTCTGCTCAGATGGTACATAAATGGACCTATTAAGTATTTACAGATTCTTCCTGCAGATACTGAACTCTTGCAACATGTATCCCGAATGCCTTTTAAAAACTGGTCCCAGCTCAGAGATGCCTGATACAGAGAAGCAGCTTTGCATGGGCTTCCTTTGTTTGTGGCTACTCACCACTTGCAATGTGAGTCACACTAGCCAGAGACTGACAGGTCTTTAGCAAATTTCCATAATTTCATTAAGCGCAATGATAATTAGGTAAAGTGCTAAAAAAATACACTGTTTAGCTTGTCTGAAAGCTCTTGTAATGGGGGAAAGGCATAACTGAGATGCTTTGTTTCCATTTTCAGTTGTTTGCTAATTGTAAAGAAGCAAAAGGGTCTAAACCCCTTTTATTTGATCCTGTCATTGTCTGACAGCAAGGAAAATGTCCTTGGGAGGAACAAATAGTCAATCTGTGTATAAAGACAAAGCAGAAAAAATTGCAACCCTGATAGATCACAGGAAATAATTATGAAAATTGAAAAATGAGAAAAAGAAATATTAAAGTCCAACTAGAGCACAAATGTTTTCAGGTTTTATCAGCAATGTAGGGAGTATAACAGTATGCAGTCAGCTCTTAAACTGACAACTCTGCATGATTCCTTGATGTAATTTGGATGAAGCTGCATAACCTGTGATTTACTAAACTCTCTCCAGTTAGCAAATCTGTTCAGAGTTTCCCAGCATACCAACATGGTCATACCAGTGTGTGTCAGCTGCAGATTATCTTCTCGCTCTGCTCTGAGCTGTGAGGATTTGCGTGTGTGGAGCTGTGGGTGTAAATCAGCCTCTGGCCTGTCAGGGTTGGATTTGATGATCTTAGAGGTCTGTTCCAACCAAGGCTGTTCTGTGATTATGTGATTCTGTAATGCAGACATGAAACCAGTCCCCAAACTGCCTGAACATAGCTTATAACGACTGACAGAAAGAAATGATCATTCTGTTTATTAGTACTTCTTGTCATCTAGAAACAGTCAGTGTTAGCAGTCCAGGGAAAGCAACAGTTTTAGTGATGGATACTGCAATACTGCTAGAGTTGTTTAACATAAATTGAGAGCCGTTCTGTTTATTTTTAACTAGTTGTGTTAATTTAATAAGGAGGAAAAATAAAATGTGTTCAGATAAGCTGCCAGGTTGGAATCAGGGATAAAGAGCCAGGAATCAAGTCTGTTTCTCTCAAGATTTAGGCTAGCCTCTTCAATACCAGGTCATCTTTCCCTGGAAATAGTGGATTAAGAAATTATAGTGCATGAAAATGAAATAATTATTGTGTGGTTCTTAATCACTGCTCTTGACACAGCTGATATCTCTTTAGGAAAGCTGAGGTTAAGGAAATGTCAGTTGCTTTTCAGCCTCCAAAGAAGTATTTGTGAGGTCATATATTCATTTCCATAGTGAAAAACTGTGATATTGCTATTGAGAATTAGCATTCTGTTATATGATCAAGCAACTAAGTGGATTCCTAAAGCAGGAATGAATGGACCAGGTGATCTTTGAACATTATAAACCATTCTGTGATTCTGTGAAAAGTCTGGGACTATGTAGTTTGCTTTCATGTCTCTAAATTCTTCTGTCAAAAAATCTGCTTAAGTGGAAACATGTGACTCTAAATTAACAACTGTCTGGACTCATTTGATTGATGGATGCCCTGGATCTTGTGAAACAGGTAACTGATATCTAGTAAGGATCTATGCATGAATTACTTTGCTAAGCAAATTCATTACAAATCCATCATGTTAGTTGAAGGAGGCTTAATTGTTTGGTGATAAGGTATAAGCAATGGTAAACAGTCACCCTGCTCTTATAATGCAGTAATAGGATGCTAGGGCGGAAAGGAAACATTCCCTTGAGTTTGTTTTTAAAAGATAAACTATCACGTCTGGCCCAAAGGATAATAAAATAAATTTACCCTTCAGGTAGCTGTGCCCGTTGTCCCAAACAGATTGCTATAGGGTAGTTATGTTAAATTATGGGATCTCTTCTGCTCCTCCCTTGCTTTCTTCTACTCATTTATATTAAAAGCTATTAATACTTCCCAGAACTTTTGTCATTCCCCCAGCAAGATGATGGGGATGTTACAGCTAGATAAAGTTTCTCTGGTGCAAAGAAGGGGAAGATGCGGGATATGAGAGAGTAACAGGGGGACCAAGAGAGCCTTTCTCACACTTGCAGCCTCCTCCTCCTCATGGAGTTTGGCCATTGGCTTCTGGAGAAGCCTGAAGGCCCCATGGGCATACATAAATCTTCACAGCACTCCTCCATGGGCTCCATGTGAATCCCTGCGAGATATATTGAGTTTCATTTTGATGGCTTGTCTTCAATGTGCCCTTAAAAACCTGGCAACCAAGTTTATCTTTAAAAGCAATATCTATGCACATTTCATTTATTTCCCAGTGACTGGTTATTTTCAGTGAAAGTGTCATCTTTAATATTTATCTGAGCTTAAAGCGTCTTCCCTGCAAATACTATAAAAATGAGCTTAGGTGACATGGTGAATTTGTGATTTATCTTCCACAATAGTAGTACATAATCTGTTCAGACGCTGACCAAATAGTATCCAATAAAAAGCATAGGGGTAGGACTGAGTCATCTCCATTAATGCATGGGAGGACTTTATTACCTAAGTGCCAAGTGGCCTTTTGACTTCAGTGAAACTTCTTGTTGGGTAAAATACTGTTACTTAATACAAGCAAGTGTAAACAAATCATGCCCATCGTTATTAAACACATTATTATAACCTATAACCACAAGGATTCTTATCTTGCTAGACCAATTTTAATGGGGTGAAAAGTTCAGTTTTAAGGAGGATAAAAGAAAACAAATACTGAAAGGATCAAATATGCATCCAAACCCAGCCCGTGAACACTGGTGGGCCTATAGGGTACTGGAAGACTCTGAGCTTGGGCCATTGTACATTTTGACACTTAGACTGGGATACAAGGTAAATTTTGATACTTATTTGGCATTTATTTTTTGTTAGATCTGCCTTGTCAAGTGACTGGCAGGACTAAATGGTTTGGGTTTTTTCTTTGGAAAATGGTGGTAAGATTAAAACATTTCACATGAAAACAAGTATTTCTCAAAAAGCTTCATGGATATTATTGCCATATTTTTTTCATGCTTTTTTTTTCCCCATGTTAGTGCTGTTAGATGGCATCATATGCAACAGACAAATTGGAGAAGTTTTTAAACTTTGACCTCAGTTTGGGATGGTGTTTAATTTCAAAACCTCAGTATATCGTAACTGATGTACATTCTCTCTTTTTGGCTACATCTAACACAGAAAACCTGTATTTGTATTTAATAGATTAACTTACTCCTTTAGTCAGTTCTTAACTTGGCATTTACTGGGGCATTTCCATAAGGAAGGATTACAGTTTGGATATGACCCTTAGGTCATGCATTAACTGTCTTAAGAGAGAAAGCATGGCGTATGGTAATAAACTATAAACCAGTGGGTGATTTCTCCCACCAACCAAAGCACCAACTCAAATATGCAATGCAGCTTCCACTGCTGGGCGACACATAATTCCAAACGTTCCTGACTAACAGCTAATGATAGTTTATGAAACCATTTATGGAACAATTACTGCCATTCGTTTTATACTGAGAGGATTATCAGCTTTTGGATTTAGAATAACAGAAACTAATTTCATGGAAACTGGGGAGGTGTATAAATGTTATCTCCTCGTCTGTGTTTATTCAGTGATAGCATTGTTTAAAGCCCATGATCCTGTCTGCATCTGCCACTGCAGCTGGCCTAGCCAGCTCACCAGTCTTTATTTAGCTGGATATTGCAGCAGTAACATTTCATTACAGTTGTGCTTGGAAGAAGTCATAGTCCATTGGTTTTATTGAAGCTCACTTCTAGTTTACTTCCATTTCAAGGAAAAGGACAGCTGTTTTAATATGTACTTGGTGGAACACCTAAAGGGTTTTAGTGTTAATTAAGTTGGGAGGAACTGTTTTTAACAAGCACCTTTTTGTAAATGTCAAGCAGCTCAATCGTGTTTCATTGCTACTATTCAAGTCAGAAATCATCCAGTGCAAGCATCGGCAGGCTCAGAGCACCCCATGGTACTTTGTTTGGTGACTTCTTTGGACCCTGAAGAACTGATTAAAACTGCTGGGCCTCTGCAGAGGGGAGGGCACGTTTGGCTGAGAGCACCTTCCTGTCTCCCTGCTCTCTCTGGTGTGGAGACTGAGCTTATGAAAAAACCTTTGATGTGAAAAAATTATTTTCAATTTCTAACATTAATTTTAACAGGCAGAATCCATTCAGCTTAAAGTTTGGCATGAAACAGAATACAATGGGCTAATCCCATCCTCTATTGTTCATGCACCACCTATAGCAGAGTCAGCAAGCAGGCATATGACACCACAGAGTACAAGTCCTTGGTTTTTAGCATGATCATCTAAATGTTCAAGCTTTAGCACTTCAGCTCACACACTGTGCAGCTGCACTATGCTGAGCTACTTGCTGGTTTAAACCACAAATGAGTCAAAAAGATGCACAGGCCCAAAACTTTATTGAATGCCTCTGGGCAGAGCAGCGTGATTTGTTTCAGCAGAGATCCTCCTGCAAGACTCCAGCTCGTGGGTAAGACTGTCCTGATGCTCTCCAGGCTGCAACACTGAATCCTCAGAGGTCTGGAGGTGCAAAAAGGAGCAGCTACAGTTTTTAAGCATTGAAATGACTAAGTGAATCATTGCTTTTTTTTTTTCCTCCCCCTCTTAGCCACCTGATGGTGCTATTTAAGAACATGTGAGGACAGACTTAGTGCATGAAAGACGGCTCGCTACCCATATTCAATAAAAACTACAGATGTCAATGGAAGGTTTGCCTAACTGCAGTTTTGACCCTAGGATTTGGTGCATGACCACACATTTTTATTGCTTCTGCATAAATGCAGAAAAATGGCCACCTTCTCTACTTAATCACATGAAGCACTTAAATCTGTCATCTCCTCCTGTGTATTCGGGGGGAAAAAAAATCACACTCACCCATGACTGCATGAAATTACTCTGAAAAGCAGCTGTATAGATGTGCTTTGGTGCTACTCACATATTTTTACCACTTAAATTCCTGTTTTACAACTGAGACCTTCAAATCTGTTGTCATCTTACAGGAAGCAATGAAATACAGTATGTGTGTTGCATCAAAGCACCTGAATACAACTTTATTTGTCTCTAATTGCTGATTCCCACCGTACTTCCACAGCACTAAGTGTCCAAGCTTTGTTTCTGTGAAATGGTAGTCACAGAGCTTCACCTTTTCCAGCTGCTTAAAGTCCGGCCCTAGTGATGATAATGAAAGGAACAGTGCATGTCTTGTTCACTGTGCTTGTGATACTGTGTCATCTATTTGATAATTTAGTTATTTAGTGGGTGAAATAATAGTATAGTCTCAATTTAGCATTACCAAAATGAGATGACTTAAGACCTTAAAAATTGTGAAGAACTGGATGCCTTTTGGCAGAATTGGAGATAATTAATTTTCTACTTTAACTATACTCTACTATAAACTACATCTCCAAACCCAGCTAGCTACTTTGAGTGAATCACACACATGTGCAAACATCTGTTTATATTTTCGGTCCAATGGCTTCTACTTACTGGGCCACGAGACTTCCATTCAGGTCTCAGCTGTGTAATTTTCATTTGCCAGGATTGCAGGGTAGAATTAAGTAGATGGGTGACTATGTGAAAGTGTAAGCAACTCTTTGTGCTTCAGTGCTCCATGGGCAAGCAGGAATAGGGGACACTGTTAAACAATTCTCTTTCCCTGCCTCAGAGCTACAGTTGGACACACTCCTCCTTCAGCTCATTCCAGACAAACCTGTATTACAGCCTTTCATGCATCAATAGATGCTAGCTGGAAATATTTTATTTAACACATATTTTCTTGATCTGAACAACGAGAAAAAAGAGTGATACATTCATTTCCAATACCAAGCAGAACAGCTTCTCAATATGATTATACTTTCCCATTGACAGAGGATTTTTGAACATAACAAACCATGCTGTTCTCTTTTGCTTGCAGAATCTACTTTATTTCTGGAGCTTTCAAGGGATTTCAAAGCATTGAGCAAGACAGATAAATAAGAATATTAATGATAACATATACAAGTAACTGTATCATCGCTTTAGTTGAACATAGATCTAGGACAGGCCCTGTACTTCTGAAAATCCCAAACTCATGTAAACATGTAAGACAGGCTTTTCTTGAATGAACTGAAACTAAATGTAACCATCTATCCCTAAAACATTGTCTATTTTCAGGTAGGTAGCTGAATTACAAATGTACTAGGAGTGCATATGAAGTAAAGAAAGGTTGTAGTATGAGCTATAAAGCTGAACAAGCATCCTTTGTCAGTGCATCATGAGCACACAGTGCTATTGCTCATGTGTTATGATATGACCTTGGTCTTACACTGTAATTTTTTATTATCATATAGAGTGATATAAAGCTTACCCTGCTTTTTGAACACAGTCCATCAAATAACCGCCTCTGTCTTCTCTTCACATTAAAATCTACAGTGATTAATTTCACTTGTAATGAAGTTTTATAGCAAACTTAAAAGCAGAACTGGTTTATCACCTGGATTATCAAATCTTTGTTAGTGCCACTGGAGGAGTTTCAGAATATAAATCTCTGAGAAACAGATAAAACAAATATATCATAATAATCTAAGATCAAGCAGGGATCCACAGCCGAGGACAAATAAAGTCATCTCGCAGATAAATACAGAAGACTATCATAAATATCACTTAGTTTGTTTGAAACACTAATACCAGAAATCGACAATTCCATTTTAGTTTGAAATAAGCAATGATCTAAAACTTCAAGCAAAGCAATGCTAGTCTCTGTTGATGGCTTACTGAACAAAAAAACCCAAGTCAGCAGGTTTCCTGTCTTGCCAGCTTCTGAGAAAAAAATGTAAGATAAGTCTCCAATAAAAGAATTAAACATCGAGCGAGGAAGTCTAGGGAATCTTGGTGGGAAAAAGCTTTTCTGTCCTCTAGAATCAGTTCATTTCACTTCTTAATCTAAAAAAACCTATCAGAACAGTTTATATCTGGATTAATCTGTTGCCTTGAAGGAACAGGACTGCATGATTTTGACAGAGAGCCAGGTCTCAGAATAGCTCAGGATTAAATCTGGAATATTCACTTGGACTTCTTGCAGAATAATTTTGTGTTGGACTTCATGGAAATACGAGCATCCTTGTACCCTGCTGTCCCATGTGCTGCATCATATCCTTCCTCCCTCCCTCTCTGCCGGGTTGGTGCCATGCAAACCATGTAATCTTCAGGCTCATGAGTGAAGGAGAGAAGTCTTATGCTTACTTGCTTCTTATTATCTCTTCCTAAAGCATTGGCATCACCAGCAGAGACTGGGTTAGATGAGCATTTGATATGACCCATCGATATTCTTTTTGAAATGCTGGCCCACATTCAGTTTTCTCCCTTTACACTTAGACAAAAGTCAGCACGTCGACCATGAAAATGCAAGTTGTCTCCTGCCAGCTCTTTGCCAGCCTTACATCAGGATCTTGCTTCTGATCCTTAAATCTCAGTACTGTGGAATGAGGTGAAAATTCACACAATCACAGAATGGTTTACGTTGGAAGGGATCTCTGGATGTCATCTGGTCCAACCATCCTGCTCAAGTAGCGTTTCCTAAAGCAGGCTGTCCAGGACTGTGTCCAGAGGGCTTTAGAATAACTCCAAGGATGGAGACTCCACAACTTCCCTGGGCAACCTGTGCTTGGTCGCTCTCACAGTAAAAAAATTGTTTCCTGATGTTCAGAAGGAACCTCCTGTGTTTCAGCTTGTGCACTTTGCCTCTGGTCCTGTCACTGGGCACCACTGAAAAGCGCCTGGCTCCCTCCTTTTTGCACCTTCCCTTCAGGTATACATTAATAAGATCCCCTGCTCAGCCTTCTCTCCTCTCTAGGCTAAACAGTCCCAGGTCTCTCAGTCTTTAAGGAACCTCTTAAAATTACAGAATCTCTGCAACAGGCAAAGGAACCAAGAGATTTATAAAGCCATCATCAAAGGAGTATATCTTCTGTAATCTAGTAATTGCATTGATTTCTCCAAATCAGGTGAGAGAAAGGGATATGTTGCTGGAATTTTACACTCCGACTCCCTGGATTTGGATGCTGAGGCTTTAGGGAAGCATCTACACATATCCCATAGAGATATGGGGGAATAACCACATCATGGATGGGGCATGGTAGCATCCAAAAGGATCCTGGAGTGTCCATCCAGAGTCTTCAAGTCCTCTCTTCATCCCTGGTAGAAATAGAAATTCATGGAGTATAAGTAGAGTGGGAAAAGCTACACTGAAGCAAGTACTTGGCAAAATTTTAGATCAATGTTTCTCACTTTGAGACAAATAATAGGTTCTCTGTGACAAGCCTTTAGCAACAGCTTTGGGGCCCAAACTGAATATCCTGAACAGAATTGGTATTCATACCAATGCTAAAAAGGCATTTAAACTGCAAGTATTTGAGCCTCAATATTTATTTTAAAAAATGGTTTTAATAAGCACATTTAGTTTTCAGCTAGCTGTACATGAGACATTTGAATAAGAAGAAAACTGTCTTGTCTAGGACCACGGACAATGTGAATGTAGACCCAGAAACTAATAAAATGACACCTGAATTTTAAGACTTAATTATGGCTTTGTTACTAGCTCCTCTCTCAGATTTATGGCTAGTGATTTATAAGAGCAGCTGTGTACTGAAGAAAGAAGAAAAATGGGAAAACTTGCTAATTTATTGCCAGAGACTAGTCAGTGGGAAGTAAATAAACTCTTTTCTTTCCATAGCAGCAGTGGATAAGCTCCTTGTATTTGTGTTCATCTTTGATGATACCTTTAGCTGGTACATTTTTCAAAAGGCTTTTCCCCATCCCCTTGCAGCTCAGCTCCCGGCCTGGCTCATTCTATGTGCACAGCACAGCAAAGGACAGAGAGCATACGAATACCTCAGCCACCTCCAGCTGCCAGGGGAATTAGAGGTAAGCCGAATGTAATTTGCACACTGGAAGTTGGCCAGCACACCAGGACTATTATCTCCAGTTTTGCAAAAAGGACTATGGGAATGTTAATTAACACAAGTGCCCAAGACCTTGGTTTTATGTGTCTTCTGGACGAAGGACACAAGTCTGCAGAGAGGTGCAGAATGTCTAATGAATACAGAAGACTGTTAAGTTGTTGGCTTTTGGCTGGGGTGGTCGTGTTGTGCTCAGAGGCATATGGCATGTTTCACTGATGGGAAGAGAAGGGAGAAATTACCCAGAGTCATGACCGCCTCGTTTTATAGCTGATTAGCTGGCCGATGACTTACCTGCAAGACTGAAAGCAAGTAGCTTGAGTGGGAGTGATTTAGACAAGTATCTGAGCATAAGCTACCACTGCAAAATATGACTCCTATATATGTGGTGTATGCAACAGAGAGGCAGTTTTGGCTGTAAATCTGTAAAGCTTCCCAGCACATGCCTGGTGCCCAAAACCCTAAAATCCATTTTGTTCTCTGAGCTGTTTCCAGTCTTTTAAAGAAAAATACAAACATACATTACAAAGCTGTCTGACAGACTTAAATTTTGGGCTTTGTCTCACTGTTTCTGTTAGCTTATCACCAAATTAGTTTTAGACTGGAAATCCACATTTTCCTCCTTATGTATATCATGATTTTCTGTATGCAGAAGACAGAGTTTGGTTGTGCTGTAGTAGAGAATTCAGGCAGACTTTAAGCATTGTCAGGAATGAAAGAAATAGAAGATACCTCAAAGAAAGATATGCTTATAAATGAGCTCTCTTCAATGTGAGTGAGCTGAGTTTCTGTCCATGACAAGTAGTGTTAGTACTAATATATAGGCTTATTGTTGGAGGATGGACACGTAGATTAAGCCACTAGAGGGAGATGCAATATGCATTTGACTAGAGTTAGACAAGTGTACTTAATACCATAAATACCCTTACAGCAGTTAGAGATAGCATAGTATCAGTTGTCTTTAAATCAAATGAGCAGGGCTTTTAATTTTTTTTTCCTAACATGCAAAATAGATACATACATAACAAACAGAAATGTATAATGTGCAATATATAGAGGCATAATTGACTTTAACAACATGTTCGAGTCCATGTTCATCACAGAATGTGGTCACGTATATGCAAGGCAGTTGCTACACGGTTCTTGTGCTGCACATGGTTCATGAGCACAGCTCATGGCTCCCACTCTGTCCTTGTGGGGTGACCAGCAGTGAGACTGTGATGATATGGTGGTTCTCGGGTAACACAAATTCCTGAATTCTGGACGAAATATTGACAGCTGTGGGCTTGGGCCATGCTGCTACTTCTCCCTATGCCCAAAGCCATCTTGATAATAAAATACTAGGCTTCCTGAGAATGTGTGTGAGCCATGATTGAAGCTGACCTTCCTCTCAGCTTTCCAGGGCATGTGACAGGTGTCTTATAGCTCTTGGACATATACTTTGTTAAATGGCTTACGGGTTAGGAAGATTACCCCTAATTTGAGGCATAGTGGCAGGTCTTTAATGGGTGAATAACAAGCACAGAGGAACTGCAATCATTTTGAAAGACAGGATTAGAATTTAAAATCTGCTTGACAAATGGGTGAAATGAGCTGAGAAAAACTGGATGTAGTTCAAAGAAAACAGAGAAAAGTGAATGCTTCTAAGTGGAGATAATGAACTGTACAAACACCGGATACAAAATGTCTGCTGGGCATCAGCCCTGTGAAACAGGATCTGGAGGTTACCAAGGTTCACAGGCTGAACTTGAGTCAACATTGTCACACGACTGCAAAAAATAAATATTATAGTGGGCTGTGTAAACAGGAGAGATGCACATAAAAGTCACATGAAATAATCCTTCCGTGCAGCTATGCAAAGATAGTGCTTCTCAACTGATACCCTTGGCACTGTATTTTAAAAAGTAGGTGGGCCAATGAAATGGTATCAAATGGAGAGTAACAAAAATGTTCAACAATACAGAAAATGGGTCCCTTTTGGCAGAACTGGGTAGCTTCAACTAGAAAAGAGAAGATAACAGATACCAAGGATATGAAAAGTTGCTGCAAAGAGAGAAGGAATTGTTCTCCTTGTCCTCTATAGCTTGGATAAAGATTAATGAGTTATTGTCTAACTTGCAGGAAAGGAGATGTAGGGTAAAGATCAGGAAAAAGCTGTAGGTGATAAATAGCTGGGCAACAGAAGAGATTTCCATGAGTGTTGGTGAAATTTCCATAATTTGAGGTTTTCAAGGACAAGGTAAATGAAAGAAGTGAGTTGATCCTGATTTGGGGTAGACAAACAAACTAGACAACCTCAAACAGGACCTTCCAGCCCTACTTCCTGAGAGTATGACATATCTTCTTGGAAAAAAGATGGACTTCAGAAAATATTTATTTGAATTAGAGCTACTTATAGAAGCAGCAGCATAACTGTAGAATTATTTTTGCTGTATATAATCAAATCCCCCTGATTATCAGATACTTAAAGACAGCAAATAATATTCCAGAAAAACATAGTGACATTGAGAATTATTCAGATTAGTCCAGAGACCAGAGTACAGAAGATGTATAGGGATCAACTTTCCTCTGGCAGGCAGATGAACCACACAAATTAATAAATCCTTTCTTATCAAAATTCTGCAAGGTGATCCCAGCACATTTCTTTCTCAAGTAAAAGTAATGGCTTTTTGTTTGGGTTTTTTTGTATGTCTGATTTGAATTTAAAGCACAAACATCCTGGCACTGCTGCACCTTGGATCTGCCGTACGTTCTCCGAGAATAAAAGCTCCACGCCTTCCTTGTTTACACCCCGTCCTGGCAAACTCCCAAATGCCTTGAGTCCAATCCAAAAGCACTTCAAAAAGAAACCATACGGCTATGGGGAGAATATTTTTTCTTGAACCAAACATTTCCACGGTACAATTAAATAAACATTTTTTAAAGTTTGCTATTAAATTTTATTAGCCTCCTACTGAGTAATATAGCCAGTTGGACTGCTCTAAGCGGCAAACAAACAAACAGTATATTGAAACAAACAGAAAACCCAACAGGACATATTCTGGGAAAGATTATTCTGAGTGGGGCAGGCATCACTGGTGGGGCTGCAATGCTCCCAGCTGCTAGTTCCCACCATGTACACTCCATGTTCTGAGGCCTTTTGTGCTTCCTCTTTCAAAAATAATTATTCATTGTGTTTGTGATTAATGAATCTCTTTATATGAGGATGTCAGTTTTTTTGGTTCCTTTATATCCTACACAGAGAGATTTGTTTAATGAATGACAATTACATGTTATTCCATTGTCTCAAGGAACGAAAGGCAGAAAGAACATTGTTTGGATTTTTTTTTTTTTTTTTCCTCTTTAAGATTAGTAATGGAATCCAGAAACATAGATCCAGACAACTCAACTCTGGTGGAAACCAGTTTAACATTGTTATTAGTTCCATTCAGACCCCTGGAAGGATTAAAAGGTCATTTGTTTTATGTTACAAACCTCTCCCAAATGTATGTACAACTGACACGTTGAGCGGCTTGCAAGGAGGCAGCTGGGGATGGAGGAAGGGTGTGAGCTCCATGCAATGGCCCTGTCGGGTCTGCAGAGCTTGAGAAGCCCCTGCTCAGCTGGTGCTTGGATCCCCTCTGCCCAACCGCATTCCACCTGGGGGCCACGTCCAATAGCAGGGCTTTGGATGAGCCTGAACCTCAAACCCCACCACTGCAGGGGATGGAAAATTCCCCTCCATGCTTCAGCTCAGCATCATGGAGGGGATGTTCCCTGGGAGACTGGGCTGTCGTCTCCTGGCAGCCACAGCTGCAAATTTGACTCCAGAAATTGGCTGCTCTTGGATGGGAGCATGACCTCATGCAAGCACGTAGGTGGGCACCAGAACTGCCATTGCTTCTGCAGTGTTTCTTCTGTTCGGGCATTACTTCAGCAAGACTGGAAGTTTGCCCACATCTGTGGGGTTTTGGCTGCCTCAGATAGATCCTGTCCACTCAAAAAGAAAGGACAATTAAAGAAGAGGAAAACAAACATGTTTTTTTTCCTGAAAGCATCTTCATTTCCTTCAGTGAGAATATTGATTGACTTCAATGGAAACTAAAACAAAACAAGAAAAACCTCCAGAACTCAGATTTTAGTAAAATGATTCTTTTCTTTTAGAGAGAGATGTTTTGTCCCCACCCCCCCATTTTTTTTTGTCAGAAATGCTGCCAGACAGCTGCCAGCCATAGAACTACACTAAGACAAGCCAACCGCCTTTCAGATCTTTGGAAATGTATGTTGGAGGTACTTTGTTATGCTTAGCTGATTTATCTGGGCACAAAAGGAGCGCAGGCATTCTGATGTACATTAAACAGACATTTTGGTGGTTGAGATAATTTCAATAGTGCAGTCATGGGATTCATTACTTAGAGTTTTCCATCAATTTGATGAGCCCAGAACTATGAAAAACAAACAATCTACAGTCTGAATGAATTTCTAAAAAGAAATAAAATTAAGAGAAAATAATAAAAAAAAAACAAGTGAGAAAGAAAAGCAAAGGGAAGGACACAAGCACTTGCATCACATCATGCTTTATATTCAGCTGAAGAATTCTACTTAAGGTAATGGTTTGAAGCCCAGCGTTTCACAAAGTAATTTTCTCAGGCACTGTACTGACTGTGTCGTGGCAGAACAATCTCACTGGGGTATGAGAACAGTGAAAATATTCTGCGCTGGGCTTTCCTGCATTACAATGAGGTGCAGAGCAGGAGCCCTGCTGGAAATCACTCTGCCATCTCAGAGAAGAGAGCAGGTCACTCTCTCGACCAGGGGATGACTGCAGCATCCCATGCAGAACCAGGCTTTTGTATCTTTACCAGTTATCTACTTCCCAAGGGCCGCCTAATTGCTGTTGCCATCAATCCCCTCGTCACCTACAATTTCAGTCAGTCTCCTAAAGGTTTTCCTACCTCAGTTTTCCCTTCGGTACTACTTTCTTCTCATCAAAGGAGCCTTGGATATCTGTCATGCCAAATGCTTAAGCAATTGTTCCAGGGCAGCCAGGGAGCAGCAAACTCTTTGATTATAGATGGCCTGTTGTATGTTAGATTAGGTATCTGCTCCACTGTGAAGCTAAATGATACAATGCAGGGGCTGAATAACTCCGTTCAGTCATGGTCTGGGGTTGCTGTAATCCTTTTTATTTTTCTTAAACCATGACTAGCCATGTGTTTTCAGTTACAAGTAAATGCAAATCAATCTGTGTGATGTGGATGTTAGGGAATCGTGCAGTTTTCTTTAATTCATATTATATTAGCTTTCACCCACAGGACAACATGTGCACATGAAACTTGGGCTGAGGAGAAAGGCAAGGGAAGAGGAAGGCTGCAATTATGCACGCTGTAATTGCTCCCACCCAATATTATGGCATGCAATGCACTCAATATGACTGTAACTCCACAGTAGCATGACATTTTAAGCAACATCAGCATGTGCTTTGCAACTGCACGCCCCCATGTCCCTCCCCATTCTGCCTTTCACTGCAGGGCTCATTCACTTTACAGATGGCATTGCTTACCAGCGGCTGCAACAACTACATAATGAACACACTGTCCCAGGGATGGGGTGGCAAGCTCATGGTCTAAATTTCAATTGACAGGTCCAACACGAGGAGATTCAGAATTAGCTATGAAACTCACACCCAGCAAGGGCTGCTCTGACTCCGGGAATGCTTCCCAGGAAGCCTATGGGCACAGGAACTGCAGTCCTCAGCAGAGCTGAGAGAGACAACACTTGAACATGTCCTTCTCAAAGGAATGAATTTTGAATAATTTCAGGGAGCAGCTGGTATTTTGACTTTTAGACCACCACAATTATTCTGAACTTCGTAATGAAAGAACAAAGGTACAAGCTTGACACTGATGCGGGTAAGGTCCTGTAGCTCCAATGGTCTGAATGGAGCTGGGCAGATTTGTCCTATCCAATGAGATGGTCTTAGAAATGTTGCATTTTATGCTGCTCTTTGGCAAAGCCTGGCACCAGGACTGGCATGCAATGCAGCATTTTAAGGCAGTAGCAGGTTATACTGTGCTTTTAATTCCTTTTGGGAAGTGTGGTGTTTATTTGAAAGCCTAAATGAAATAGTTGAAAAAGGTGGGCAAATAGCATTCTGGACTAATAAAAATAAACTGGGATAACATCTGTGCCTGGGCGCACTTTGCTTTGCAAGGGGAAGCACTCACACAAGTTGCTGGGGTTAGGTCAGTACCATGCTGAGGTGTGATAACGTGCAGTCATGTGAACCCAGGAGGATCTCCTCTCAACCAGCATTCCCCTGCTTATCCTGTTAACTTCAAAGCAAATAAATATTTTGTCCTACCATTAGGTGGAAAATGAATTTCAGGTATTAAATTCTCAACTCATCACCAAAAAGTATCTCATTTTCTGTTTTAAGATGTCTATGACTCAGAGGTTCCCTCCCTAATGCTCTTCTGATTTGGTAAGTCTCTACACATTGGAATAAGGATGACTGGTGTAATTTACAGAGACTTTCAGTCACCACTGAATTTGGTCCAAAGATACTGCAGTTTTGCATTGTAAGCAAAAGAAACCACCAAATAAAAGTAATCAAAATACTGAGCTCATATTTATTTAATATAGGGATAGGTCTCAAGGGAGAATTTTATTTCCAAGAACTGAGTTACAGGAAGATACCAACAGTTTTACTGTAGCAATTGCCTAGATTAAGGGTGTCTTTAGGCTGACAGGGGTATAAAAAGAAGGTTGAGACTTAAAGATTTAAAGATAAAGGGAGAAGAACTAGAGCGTAACGTGATGGAAAGATGATCTATTAAACAGAGCAGTGGACATGGATAAAACTGTCACTTCTATAGGAGAAGGATAGCACACATGGCTGAAAAAAACCTGCAAACCTCTGAACAGTGCCTATACCCCATAAGGTCAACATTAATGAACAAATAGTGTTCCAGTGATGCAGGAAATAAGTATCTCATGCTTTCATCCAAGGTGGAAGGCCTCAGCTCCTCACTATTAACCATCCCTGTGGCAGGCTGTGCTCCTTTGTTTATTTAGCTCTCTCCTGTGAATCCCAAGAACCAAGTGATTCAACATTGCCCTATCCAGTGAGTAATCCAGTGTAAAGTACATACAAGCAGGTTGATTTTTCAGATGGACTCACACAATAGTTCCTTTTTAATTGCATTTGACATTAGTGGTAATGTTCTGTGCAGCTCCATGCATAACACACATTTAATTGTACCTGTGCGGTAGTGATAACACTGCAGCATGGTAATTTTCTGTATTTGTAGCATGTGGGAGCCAATTCATTCTGGGTATTTCAATGGAGTTTATTAACTGGGAAGATTGGGTAACTGGAACCTCCTTTATTAAAGTTATTGGCTGCCCTGTAGCAACGGAAATAAATTGTGATAATAGCCAGAACAAATTAGCTTGCGTATGAATTAGCCCTTAACTGAAAAGAGGAGGGGGAACTAACCTTCTTGTGGGACATAAAATGTCTTTATTCAGGAGGTACGAGTATATTGACAAATATAAGTAAGTTTCTTTAAGAAAAGAAATTTTCTTCAGGCACCTGGCAACACCTTATATGAACTTTAGGGCTGATCTCTGATTTATGCCTCATGGACAGGCACTGTGGGGGACCAGGGTGACTTCCACTTTAGACAACGTGTACCCCCAGGTGCAGTGCAGGCCAGGGCTGTGCCTTGGGGAAAGCTGACAAGAGCTGAGGTAAGTCACGCAAAGACAGTTCTGTGAACGGTATAACCATGTCAGCTGGTTACTGCAGCTGAGCAAAATCACTGTTCTCAGCCATAAGCTGGTCACACCCCTGGCTGATGTAAGTAGAAGTACCCTTCAGCAGTGGGCAGAGGATTGCCATGTTTTACTATTCTCTATGAAAATTCCCAATGCATGGGAAGTCCATTGTGGCTTAGGTTAGCCAGAACTGACTTCATTTTCATACCACCTCTGGTTTTTGTTCAGTTGTTGTCAACTCCCTTGAGGCTAATGGAAAGATATTTGGGGAATGATTCATGGAGCTCAACACAGGCATCTAGCGCCACCCAAGGCTACCCTGTCTGGCCTTTGTGCAACTCCAAGGGGGTCTGGGTAACCTGCATATCATACCTGCTGGATCTTGGGCATATCTCAGACTCCATATGGTCTCTAAAATGACACTAGATTAAACCTTTGGACTGCTCCCCTCCTGACTGCAAGAGGTTGTGAATACACACATATACAAATTGCTCTGAACTCCCTTTTTGGTTGCACAGGAAAATGTCAAAGGATCGATGCAAAAAACCCTATAACCTAAGCAGAGTAGGCTACTTTTTGATTTTATACAGAGTTGAGATCCAAAATAACTCCTGACATTGCTGAGTTAGTCCATATTTTCACTAACACATGAATGCAATGAGTAGCAGGCTGATATTAAGCAAGTGACTGAAAGCTCAGGTAAGTGATGTGTGCACACGGTGCTCAGCATGCATAATACATCTCCTAGCAGTTCTCAAGAGCATGTGAAAATGAAACGGGAATGGGCTGATAGGGTCCTTGAGGCCAGGTCTCTGCAAGCACAGAGCCAGTCTTGTGACACAGAGCCAGCTAGGATGGAGTCAAAGCCCAAACCTGTGTTCACTGTTGTTAGCCCCTGGGCTTTCAAGGTCTGAGCCCTTTGAAGTGGCTCTGCTTTGCCTCCCACTGCTTTTCCTCCTTCCCCCCGCACCAGCCCCTCACCTCTAGATCATTTCTTCTGAAACAGCTTCCCCACTCACTCTCTGCTGGGCCCCCTCTTCTTTATTATCCTTCCAAAACTCCATCTGTTTGGAGAACAGCTCCAAGAGCATTAGTGATTGCTTTGGGGAAAGAAGTCATAAAAGCACCACTGCCTGAGAAGGAGAGACACCAGAGTGTGTAAGGAGGTGGTCTGGGACCCATTCAGCTGCACATGGTGGAGGGATGTCTGGCACCTCACAGCAGATTTCCCTGTCTCTGACAGGCACATGAGTCTGCTAGAAGTTACCTTAGGGAAAGAGTACGGCAAATGTAAAGAAACAGTGGTGTGATAGGGAAAGGAGACTTGTCAGCACAGCTGGGAATGGCTTAGTGCTTTCATGCTGTCTGTACACTGAGAGAAGTTTAATAAGTTAGTTAAGCAGTAAAAGGAAGAGATTCTTTTTGCAGAATTTGAGGGAGGGGGAATTTTGGTGTTTTCTTCTTCCCAGAAGGAATTTTCTGCATGGGGTGGGATTTCTGTTGCCCACCACTGAACTTTCCTTCTGGAGAGCTGACAGAGAGGTAGGCACACACTGGAAGGTGCTACTGCTTTAGTGATGAGGCAGCCTTCATGTTTTCATCACAAAGATACTGCAACACCACTTTTATTTTTATTTATTGGTAGTAGCATCTGCCACCCCAAAACACAGTACCCCACTGCACTGGTGCTATGCATGCACCTAAAATAAGGGCTCTTGTCATTGAGGGACTTGGACTCTTCTCACCCTACTTTCACTGGCTAAACTTGTGCCTGTGCTACAGTTAGCACATGGGGGCTCAGTTCTTTGCTGCTTTCATTTAATGCTGTACACCTCCTACGGCTGCTGGTCTGACTGTAGGGAACTGGAGAGGATTAGGAGCTGCAGTGCAGGAAGTCTTTTCCATGGGGTATGGATCTGCTCATCTCCCATGGCAGGGCAAAGGGAGGATTACAAAAAAAAAATAAATCTCCTAGCGTTTTTTAAAACAAGGAAGGAATAATCTCAATGGTGGTTGGCATTTACTCCTTCAAAAGTCCCAGGTTTGGTAGGCTGAAGTTGTCAGGGGAGACTGATGAAATTTAGGTCACCTGTCAGAGCACAGCTGTGGTCCGTAAATCATTATTATCTGAGGGCTATCAGGTAGCCTACATGGAGTTGGTCTCTTTCAGGCTTGCAGTGGGTAAATGTTCACCCTACAGAACTGCTGGTGTAATTGGTGTTAATTGTCAGTGTCAGCAGAGGCTGCAAGGGGCTCACTGTGTGTCAGGGCTGAAGCACGTGGCAGAGAATCATAGCAAATGCTCTGCGCCCTGCAGCACATACCAAGTGGGCAAACCTGAGCTATGGGTTCACGAGCTGTCAATTCGACAACAAATGAGTAAATAAATAAAATAAAAAGTCAGAAGTCCCAGGCTGCACGTGAGCTGTAATGGCTGAAGTGTTTCACCGAAGCCATTGCCTTATGAGTGCACTGGAGAAGCTGTTGAATTAAAGAGTACCATAGAAAAGCCCAAGTCTTTCTGACCAAGGTGGAAGCTTCTTTTAGGATTTTGAAAAATACACATATTTAATAAACAAGCTCAGAATGTCTTCCTGTGAGCAGAAATATTTTTTTCCCATTGCTTCTTCCCATTGGTTCTGAAATACAGGGAAATGCTGTAAGAATCTCTGACCTGCTAAGGCTGGAAAGATGCTTATTACAAGTGACATAAAATAAATGAAAGACAAATAAGAAAGTCACCTGGGGCATAACATTAAGCAAGAACCACTGGGACCACTGAACAGAGGGTGAGCTAACCTGCCAGACACCTGCCTTCTCTCCTGCTGAATAGAGGAAGGTGACAATATCTATGGCAGTCACATACAGTTGTGTTGGTGTTCACTTCCCATTTGGTCCTGATCAAACATCTTCTGCTGTGTCAGTATGGCCCCAAACCCAACATAAGCAGCATCCCAGGGAAGTTAGTGATCCCCTTTGCTGACAGAGCCAAGCCTGCCTTGCAGAGGGGATACCAAATGTGGTTTGCCAGGCTCTGGTCCCATTCAGTCCCTGCATGAACACCACAGTCTGTCAGGGGTGTCAGCGTGTCAAAAAGGGGGTTCTTTCATAAAGGACTTAAATTATCATCATCTTAGAAATATATTAAAGTCATTATAAGATTGCAGATGACTATTATCAGCATACAGTTGAGGTGCATAATGACATCCTAGGGCAAGATAGAACTTAGCTCTCCAATAAATAATGCAATTTAATTTTACAGATTCCTCCCACCTGCCTTTGGCCATGTCCAAGGCATTTTGGAGATGGCTTATACAACTGTGGAAATAGTTCTCAAATGACAGAGGCAGCAACATGGCTTTTCCACAGTGGGCTCTGCATGGCCATGTTGTACTGCTGAGTTAGGGAAAGGGCATTGCAGATTTGCCTGGTTGTGCTCTAAGCTGAGCTTGCTGTTTACTGCAACTCTTAATATCCATGAAAGCAGTAGGCAAGTTCATCTTAAAAGGTTATGGGATACCAGCTGGCATCATAAAACTGCTCCTTACCAGCCTGACTACAAAATCAGCTGGCTGTCATTCACATTGTTTGGGGCTCTTTTTCGCTAATATGAACAAGACTTCATATCAAGCATGATCCTAATGGTCACAAATTCTTTGTTTGCCACTTCCACAGCTACTGTGCTCTGTGTTCTGGTCAGAATGCAAAGCAAGGGCAGACAGAGGTTTATTCCTCCTCCCCTGGCTCTCAGCTCCATGCCCTTCACACATAAGGGTTTGTCTTTGTAGACTAAGCCATAAGAAGCAGAACTGATAAAATATTCAGGAGGATTTTCAGTGACCTCTGCTGTAAGACTCCCCTCCATCAAGGTACCACAGGCTCAGAAGGGAAGAGTGAAAGAAAAATCAGTCTTAATGATCAGCTTTTCTGATCAGCCAAATAAACGTAGTTAGTTAATGCCACTTCATACAGAGAAATGCTCCCATCTGTACAAATGCAGCCTTTAGATGTCCTGGCTTCTCTATTCACAGTCCTGGAGGAATGAAAAAGCGCACGGGATTTTTTCACCCCTTCTTTAGCAACTGCTGAGGAGCAATTTGAAATGCAGCTAAGGACCCAGGCCAGTGCACTGGGCTTTAAGAAGAATTAGGACATTGCAGAAAAAAAAAAGATGCTGCAAATCCGTCAGGGCTTGCAGCCTACTGGAATAAACCATTATAACAATAGAAAGGATGTTGATTTTGTTTGCTTATTTATTTTGGTGGGCTTAAAAACTTTTTTCTTCCTCTTCTTTCAGAGAGAAGCTTTGTCTCACAATTTTCAGCTGGAGAACATGCAAAACTTTAGTTATAGATGGCTACAGTTTGTTACCTTCTGGGAAGGCTTTGCTGGGAAAGTAGCTTTTGGGCTCTTTTTTTTTCTGCCAATGGCTGCTACAAGGCACACAACAGCTTGTACCTGTCAGCAAAACCAGTCCTTTTTCTTAACTGCCCTGCTGCTCAATGCTCTTATTTCACAGTGTCAGGCACCGTGAGCACTTTAATCTGTTAAAAGGACTCTTTTTTCCTTTTAACACTGAACCCATGTTTTATTTATCAGTCTTTGATTTAGAAACGCTTAGGAGGCATAACACGTTTTCTAAGATGGATGACTTCTCTGTGGCTTTTGTGTGTGTGTGTGTGTGTGCATAGGTGTTGTCATTGTTGCTGGAAGTCCAAAGGAAAGCATCTCTATAAAGAAATGCTCTCTGGCACGTAGTCCAGGAAAACTGCTGCCCTCTAACAACAGGTCTCTGAGCGCAGAGACCTATAAAGCTGTGCTGTAAAGGGCCAGATCCAGCTCTCTTTGAAGTCAATGGGAGTCTTTTCCTTGGCTTTAGTGGGCTTTTTTCCTTGTCCTGCTGAAAGAGAAACAGTGCTGAATAAAGGGAGGTGTAAAAACTGCGTTCTGTTTCCGAGATGCTTCACAGCCATATGAAAATAGTTAGATTTATCATCTCCAGCTGATAGTATAAAAACTCAGTCAGGGGTTACAGAAACTTAATTTCCTAGCTAGAGAAATAAAATCCCTCTCACCTCCCCACTGTGTTCAGTGTTTCTTTGGGGCAACCATATTTCACCCTCACAAGCTACCCCTGTTCTCCAGGCTGTTTAGCAGAGCTGTGAGCTTCCCCAGCTGACCCACCGCCCTGCATGAGTGATGTGGCTGCACCGAGAGAGACCTGGGAAACCCCATCTCCCCATACATGGACCAGAGAGCTCCATGCCATGTGTCACAGAAAAAGACCCCACTGGCCACACAAATTACTCAGTGTATGCACCGAAGGCAGCCAAAAGCAGCTGTTTTACCCACCAAGAGACTGAGCATGCAGCTTGCAACTTGTTCAAGTTGCTGTTGCAGAGAAAGAGGGCCTTTAACATTGCTCAACCATACACATGTGCCCAGAGCAGATCCAAGCCTCCTCCATCACTCGAAGAGCCTCTGTCCGATGCACGGACCACATCTATGTGACATTTCACAAGGGGCATGCACCTTCATGTACACTCACATATATGCTCTCTGTGCTGCAAGCACCCATACTCTGCAATGGAGCCTTCCCTGGCTTTGCAATGACTTGAACATTAATCTCGTGAATAATTAGGGGTGTGTTAAATACAGTCTGGGAAAGGGAAAATACGTGCTTGTTCGAGGAGAGGACATCTGCCCCACTGAAAGCTGGCTCTGCCACAAGGAAATCCAGTGTTGAGGCTGCCCCCAGGGCCACAGAGGACAATGGCTTCTCTGGAGAGCAGCTGGGAGTAGGAGGTGAATTTTGTTGCTGTCTGACCGCAGCTGAGGTCCCTGGGGTAGTGGCAACTGAGTGACATGACCACCCTATAATACCTTCTTCTCTCAGTGTAGTCACCACTTCACTTGCTCTTCACAAGCAAACAGGGCTGGGTCATGCCCATCACTGTACCACAGTTAATAAAAACAGACTAAATATCCAAGAGGAAAATTGCTGTGGTATCCACCAGATCCTTATATTGTGTTTTATTACCACTATCCTTATTTACAGTGTTTTCTTCTGAGACATTTCTGAAAGCAACATTTTTAGGCCTGCATTTAAACAGGAGATCTCTGAGATCCCTGCGGCTGGGGTGCCACCTCACTAGTTCAATGGGTGCTCTGTGCTGCCAGCCTGGCAGCTGCTGCAGGCTCTGTCAGATGGGCATGAGGATGATGAGATGTCTAGACAGCCTTGAAGTCCTGATGGCTATTTGTCTCTCACTTGCATTTCGCTGGGAAGGAGTTGTTAATATTTGGTTGCTTAAACAGAACACTCTCATCAAAACCCTCCCTTGATCCGAGCATACTGCACGTTGGTCCCATCTCCAGTAACAAAGTGATGTTTTCCCCCTGAAAATATGGCTCTTGCTCTACAGAGACAGCTCCACTACGTAATCCTGTCAATCAGCTGCCAATCAGCTGCCAATCACTATGGTAACTGAGTGCCAAATACAATATTAAGATAAGCATTAAATAGCTGCCAAATGAAGCCCTCTGTTCTTACCATTTAAAATCTTCATCTTCCCTTTCTTCTCTCTTCGCATCCTCTCTGTCTGCTATTGATATGAAGTTTTCACTCTCCTAACAAGGTCTCTGCAGTGAGTCCCTGCTCAGTGTCCTGCAGCTATTGAGATATCACTGAGGCTGGAAAATAGTGTTGGCTGAAATACAGAAGTGCTTTGCAAAGAAATATAAACCAAAGAAATATTTTTGTTTTTTTTTTTGGTTTTGACTTATTTCATTTGGAGTCTCTTGTTGCACTCTCCATTTGCATTAGTAATGCCATGGTTGCTGTCCATGTTCTCTGACCAGGCAACATCAGAACAAGGATCCTCTAACCTATTGTCCTTCCTCCAACAGCAGCAGACAAGGAAAAACTATAGGATGCAGAGGAAATATAGGAATTCTTCCAGCAGTGTGTAGCTCAGGGACTTCCTGAGCTATAAGTAACATCTGAAATATCATAATTGCCCCTGACAGATCTCCTCCATCAAATCTGTTGATCCCATTTTGAACCCTTATATACTTTTGACCTCCACAACATCCTGTGTCAAGAAGTTCCCCAATGTAATTAGTGAAGGGTGTGAAAAGTTCTTCTTTGTGTTTGTGCTAACCTGGCTCTTCGGGCAATTCCACTGATTGCCTCTTTGAGTGGGATATGATGAGAAATAGTTTAGTTACCTGTTCCCCTTTCACAATTCACGGGTATAGCACCTGTTTCAGTTGTTAAAAACTATGGATACGTTTTGTTTCCCTGTTTGTTTCCACACACTGCAGGTTGAAAACATTGAAATGTTTCTGTATTTGAACAGTTATAAATAACCTTATTGGAAAATTCTCCTTGTGATGTTTTGAATCCAGCCAAAGCAGAAGAGGCATGAGACTTGCCACTTCACAGGAAATTCTGCCATTTTGACTTATTTTCTAGTTTGAAACAGAACAGGTATAATTTTTGCAATAATTATTAAATACAAAGTCACTCTGGTGAGCCCAGTGTATTGTGTTCCAAGTAAGCAAATGTGCCCAGTCGCCTAAAAGTTGAAAAAGAAAACCTGCCTTTCACACAGCCACCTTGCAGTGAAAATCAGGAAAAAAAACTAAACCCAAAACAAAACCCAAACCTTTATGCCAAATACTATACTGTGAAATTTGGTGTTTTGTCAACATCAGATGCTTTGGGATTTTTGCTTCTGAACTGAAATTTCATTCCCTCCAAAAAAGTATCAAGCAACTTTCATAAAATGCATCTATTTGGAAGGAAACCATGCTGATAAGAGCTTTCTTACAAGGTGCTCCACATTGCATAGGTTGGTCTTGAGAACGAGAAAAATGTCCAGGATTTTATCTGTGACTCTATCCTGTTGAAAAGTGTTTGTTTTATAGACTGGGTCTCAGCTTTGCCACAACCTCCTACAGCAAAGGAGCCAGCTCTTACTGCAGATGGCATTTGCAGAGACCGTGCAGCCAGGGTGCTGCTGTGCCAGGGCATCTCCCTCACTCAGTATGAACTCAGATCTGTCACTGTGTCCTCTCAGACATCCCAACCAGCTGCCCAGGGCTGGCATTGCCTGGAAATCAAGTGGCTGGTTGCTCCCTGAAGCTGGGAGCCACATGCACCGTGTGACTGGGAGAAGAGGGAGGCATTCTGCAATGAAATGATATTTACAGGGCCACGTAGTCAGGTTACCTCTGAGCCCTAGCAGTTGGACCACATTCATGAGCAGGCACAATGCCATCTTGACAGGCGGACTTAAGTGTAGGTAGCCAAAAGGTCACATATGTGCATAAAAGATATTTGTTGAAAGAAGATGCTCTGAGCCAGGAATAAGAAATAGTCCGGAGCTTCCACACATCATTAATACGGTATCATCCTCACCACTGGATTAACAACAAAAATAAACATGGGAGCTTTGGGATGCGGTAGGTGAGATGTGGCTTTCCTGATTATGGGCCAGTGTTTTATTTCACTTTTTTAATTCCCTGTTGTCTTTCTTCTATGGAATAGGCAAAAAGGGCTTCCCAGACTTGGTAACATATTTTGGGAGTTGCACATGTTATTAAGGTAAGAAAAAACCCCAAAAACCAGCCCAAATATGCTTCATAGCTTTGTATGTGGATACGAATACAGATTAATATGACATTAATGTAATGTAATTAAGAAAGAGCTGATGTTATTGTTTGAGACAGATATTATTTCCCTGTAGAAGAGTAAATCAATTGCAATTATTGCACTTTCTGTAAGAATTTGCACATTTTACTCTAGGTCAGGTCTATTACTGAAATGAGGTACTACTATATCTTAGCTAGACTGAACAAAGGGCAGAGGCAGTGACAGGTACAACATGTAACTAATCATGCTGCGTGTGTAACCATTCAAGAGTTAATGAGGGACAAACTAAACCTAACTGCTCTCCTGAGTCTGTACATTATTTTGAAAATAAAATAAAGTAAAAACAAGGCAGAGGGGGGAAAAAAAAGGAAAAAGGAAAATAAAAGAAAAGAGGCCAGCATCTGTGTGCTTTTCCACTGAAGCAGCAGTAACACAAATCCTCTTTTGGAGCTATTTATTGCCACCAATCTTTGACACGTTCACACCATGACCCCCGCACCTGTAATGTGATATACAGGCAAAACAAAGGCATGAAGGAAAAGGGCTCAGCTTCCTCTCCCTAATTACTTCATGCAAAACAAAAGCCACCCAAAGGGTTGTTTGGAAGGGAAAACAATGCTGAGCACCCTTGCAGTTGCTGTGGACAAATGGTGTGTAAGTAAAATTCCCCACCTGGAGCAGAGCCAGGGGACCTGGGTGTCACCAGCACTCTCCTCCTGTCTCCTAGGCAGAAACTGTGAAATGCTTTCATCCCATTTGGGCACCAAAATCTTCACTGTACGGATAGCTGTTTCGGTGTGAGAGGAGAGCTGGAGACAGCTTCAGGCAGCTGAGGCCATGGTGAAAACTTGGAGGAGAGGCAGAGGGGGTGATGCAAACTGGCTACAAGCCCCATCTCTGAGCCAAACAGGGCAAAAATGTGCTTGGAGCTTTCTGGAAGCCAGGCTGGCCGAAAGAGGGTATGTCTCAGCTGTGCTCTCACAATAAGAGTTTTTAGGGAGTTGTAGCACATTTTTTCCCCTACAAATTACTTGTAACCAAAAACTGGCTATTATGAATTTTTGATTACACTGGCCTTGAGTGCCCACAGGTTTATTTCATGACAAATATAAAGAACAGTATCATTAAACTTAAAACAACAGCATTCCCTAGGCTGTGTTCTTGCAGCGTGTTTGCAAACCTGAAGCCCAGATGGCAGCCCAGGGCACCCGTGGCATCCCACCAGGCATGTGTAGCATCCTGCAGGCACTCAACACAGGTCTCAGCTGGGAGACATCAGGTTACAAACACATGGGGACAGACATTGCAGCTGCTGCCTTCTGGCTCAGGCCAGTGCCAGGGTGGTCCTTCTCTGATCCAGTGTGAGCCATGGGATAATTGAAGCTGGACTCGTTGGTTTGATGCCAGACAAGGGTGAAAGAGAGCTGCTTGCAAAGTGCCAGTCTGTGCTAAGAAGCAGTTTCGTTGCTGCCTCCCAGCTGTGCACCGCAGCATTTCTGTGGCAGCCCATGAGAAAGCCTTCGTTTCCTGCAGGGCTGCCAAACACAACCTGGAGGTGACACAGAAAGCTTCATAGCTAGAGCTCACACTCTGGAATGAAAGTAGGTCTAATACTGTTTATTTACCCTATAAAAAGGAATATGTGCATGTGTGTAGGTAAGCTTAATATAAATACCTGGTATTAGGATGTTAGTTTCCAAAGAACTGTAAAAGACAATATTTCTTTGTACCTTTTGTTTGAAGACTTGCTGGTGTGCCACTATACTGTTACAACATCTTTAGCACTAGTAGGTGGTGTGTTTTTTTTTAAACAAGCATCGGCAGTTCAAAGATCATGTTTTAAAGCTCTTTCATTCAGTCAGAGAAAGGAAAGCCCTAAATCATCCCTGTTGTGTTTTTCCACATTAAAGAGCAATAACTAAGAACAACAGGAGCTAATCTATTCCATGTTTTCATGTCCCTCTAGCGACATGTTACAGGAATGGCTTTAATTGACATTTTGTCCTACAGAAAAAGGAGGCTTTCAAAGGGCATAAAACCATGCAGACACCTAATGCCACAGAATATTTTCTCCAAGACTTCACTTTTTTATAAGGAATTCCCAGAAATCACTACAAATATATTAGTGACAAATATATTAGTGACAACAGCCCCCTTACTTGGTTGAACAAAGAAAGTCTCCCAAGATTATGTCCTTTTACCTCAAATGTGTAAAAACAAGCAGCTAAAGGGAAATCCTTCTAATAGCCCTCACCTTTTCCCATCGCCTTCAGAGCACACCTTTACACTCCATCAGAATTTCAGTCCTGTCTCCAGCCAATAAAATAAGACACAGCTACTGTGTTTTCCCCTTTTCTACACAAGGTTAGTATGAAGCATCAGGTAGGTGCAGTGAGGCTGAAGAGGTCTCAGCTCTGCAGCATGTGCAGGGCTCAGTCCCAGCACCACCACCTGAACACAGAAAGCACCGCAAGAGACCCACAGCCTGCTCAAATCATTCCCCGCCTCTCAGGGCTACCCAGGAGGATCTGTCTCTGACACAGACACCCCCAGAAGTACATGGCTAGCTGTTCATGTTGGATTTTTACAGGATACAGGCTGATGGAGGAGCTGGATTAAAAACATCTGGTTTCTGACATTGTACAAACAAACTAATTCCTCCAGCCCCTGGCTGGAGAGGGAGATGCCTTTGTCCTAGTGAAGAGCTGAGGTTCATGCTGTCCCCAAGAGCCTCAGAGGGAGCAAGATGTGCTGTACATACTCTCCTGACCAAAGTAAGATACCCTGTGACCTAACTGTTCTGCATCCTGGTCCTTGTCCAGCTCTCACTACATGGTCTCTGCAAATATCCAGGCCAGACCCGAATGGCACCACCCTGGAGAGAGTTACAGACCCTGACAGTGCACACCGCCACAGCCGGTTCCCATCAGGACATCATGGATGATATGCACAAGTGTGCACAGATGCATAGAGACAAACACTTGCTTTGAACTACATTGACACTACCCACATTTTTTGTGCAGCTCTTCCAAATGATGTTTTAGCATCCAAAGTCAGTATGCAGGAGCTACAGAAGGGATTTGTTTCTCCTGACCATTACAGAGAAACAATAGATAAAAAGAAAGGGGAAAATTTTTCCCTCCTTCTGCTGGCTGTGCCCCTGTCAGTATAGGGAAAGAGGAAAAGGAAAGTGTCATATGCACAGAGCTATTTCAGACTGTCCCAGCTGAGAATCCAGACTTGAATGCCTTGTAAACCAAGCTTTTAGCTTAACAAGCTCTATCTATTGACTGTATAATATTGGCTTTTATTAATATTTCATGCATTCTCCCTTCTTCCCACTTTCCACTCCTTCCTGCATTTATTTGTTAAACAGAACTTATTAAAACTAAAAAAATGCATTTGAGAAGCATTTATTTTAAAGACTTACAGAATGATGTAGTCAAAAACATATTTTAAAGACTTAGCAGAATCAAACATCAGAGATTAAAGCAATGAGAGAGCCAATTAGCTTTGTTACATAGTAACAGGACAGTCAATAGGTCATAAACCCATCAAGTTGCCTTGGTGGTGAAATGCTTTTAATCAGAACTAGATAAAAGGTATTCAGAAGACATGCACTATGTATTGGAAGTATCCTTAATGCACACATTTTTTGACTCTGCTCTTTAGGGTACAGAGTTTAAGGTCAGTTTGCAATAGCAGAAAGCCATATTAGTAAGAAATTCATATATACAAAATTTTCAATTAGTCTCAACAAAATGAAGAAAGGACTCAGCAGTGCAGAAACTGTAAATACAGGAGAGTCAGAATGCACTATAAAAGGTTTTTCTTCTTATGTGAGCTGCACAAGCTGATCCTACTCTAAAATTTATACTGTAGGCCTCTTTGCTAAACATGCAATGAACACAGCACTTTCTTTCCTAGGATGTGATCTTATAGTGACCACAACCTGTATCAGTACCATCATTGTCAGTAAGAGTAGAGTAAAAGTTTTTGTGGTCCTGCATGCCCACAGCTGGTGGGTAACAGAATTCTTGATGATGAATGTAGTTTTTGCTTTTATAGCAACTTGTGGGCCCCACCGTTCTTTTATTTGCTCCATTTTCATATTATTCTATAAGCACTGGAGAAATTAGTCCTGAGTGAAATCTCTGCATGGAAGTGGGGAAGAAAGTCTGGATGCAGCATAGACTATGAAAGGGGTCCCTAACCCAGGTTCTTCTTGCAGAAGACATTCCAGTAATGGAGAGGAAGGGAGGTAAAATTATGTATTCCACTCATTGCCAGAGGAGCTTTTGAACAATGAACTTCATTTTTCCTTCCACTGCACTAACAAAAGCCAGCTTCTCCAAAAAAATCTATGGAATTATATCAGCACAACATTGATGGTACAGACTAGAGAATTAAATTTGCTGTACTTAAAGGAAACAATTGAGGAAGATTACAAAAGGAAGGGCAAACTCAGTCTTCAGCTATCATTAAAACTATTCATTTCCTTAGCAAGGCAGAAAATTGGATAGCTCTCTGTTCATAATTTAATGGCTTGTGTTCAGTCACAGCCCTACCTACCTGCTTAAAAGCAAATCATATGGAGCAGTGATACACATTCATTACTATCCTCTCTCAAGATAATTTGACAGTTCCATGGCATGGTGCCACAGTTGGTCGTTATCTCTATCCCCAAGTATCACACTCTCCTGCAAGATGTTGCATCATCAAAGAAATTCCTGGTAGTTCCATTTGGCTTTCTTCATCTGGTCAGCAACCACTCCAAGAGGAAGTCCTCCAGGGATTTTTACAAAGAGATGCAGACATAAAACTGTCGAACCGTTTTTGTGTTGTTGGTTTGTTTGTTTGTGTTTTGTTAAATATTTAAATATTTAAACTGGAAATAACAAAGTGGAAAAAAATAACCTGTCACCCTTAAATACTGGAAACTGCCCCCACTCCCTCCCACCAATTGCCTGCTTCTTATCCATTTATGACTTTCTTAGAGGACTCAGGGAAGTCAGTAAAGAAGATCTAGAGGGACCATTATTCGATTCTCTCCTCAATACAAGTGTACTGTTTTTCTAGTATGTTCCAGCACCAAGACCTTTTTCATCCCAAGAGGTTAATACCTTATCAGTCCAACAGTAAATTTATTATAAAATTGATGTTAAAAAAACCCCAAACCAAACCAACCTGCAACTCCATCATTTTCTGCCTTATTGTCAAATGCCCCACAATTTAGACTTGATTTGCATGATTTACTGTG
Organism: Podargus strigoides; assembly: GCA_028020825.1. NCBI lineage: Eukaryota > Metazoa > Chordata > Aves > Caprimulgiformes > Podargidae > Podargus > Podargus strigoides. Next base: position 9,571,624 of record CM051624.1, on the reverse strand, counting down.
CATATGTTTTTTCTCTGTCTCCAAGCCCAGAATTATCTCCTATTGAGGCTGCATCAGCTGCTGGTGCTTGCAGATTGTCTTTGTCCTTTCCAACCTGGAAAATATCATCTGCAGAATCCAAATCACTGTCTGCTTATTCTCTTATCTTCTACTTCTTTTACCCATCAATAGCCAAGCTGTGCTGTTCGGTAACTACGACATATTGTAGGAAGGAACTGATAAGTACATCAAACAGTATTCACAGACTACACACAAACATGCGCCACTGACATTTTTTATTGCTTGTGACAAGTCACCCATCCCCACTCAGGCTTTCCAGACGCATAATGCAGATTTCAAGTCTGTGTCACTGTAGGTACTCTTTATTATGAAGAACTTATGCATATATAATCACAGCTAGAATTTGAAAACCATATGAAGACAAAAAGTACATTTCTTTCTAGTATTACAAAAAAGAAGAGATGACTTTGAAACTATAAGAATGGGAGGGCTAAATTAAATATTTAAATAAGGAGTGGTCAGATAATCTACTGTGATTTAGTGGAAGCAATTTAAGATTTCCCCTTAGCTAAGGTGTGGTACCTGGTCTTGTGTGATTTCCACATCTGTTGCTCTGTAAAGTAATATCTGCTTTATGTAAAATTCACACCACTGATCTGGCTTGTGCTCTAGATGACAAGAAGTTCATACACAGTTGGTTACTGAAGATAAGTCAAAGAGGAACAACTCTTTAAATTACTTGCTTTTTTTTGAGCTGCTCATTGTCATCTGAAACCATCTCTCTATTTTCTGAACACCTACACATTTCCCAGTGACCACAATTCACTTAAATAGAAGTTCATGAAGCTAAAAGCAAACTTTCATCTGTTGGATGGAAGTTACTGCAGAAAAAGTCATCATTGGAACTCTACTTTAGATTGAGGCTGTTATTCACTGCAAGCAAGGAAAAATATTCTTGGGCTAACCTTGACTACTCAATAGGGGAAAAAAAAAAAAAAAAGAAGTTAATTTCTTAATTTTCTCAAGAATTAAGAGAGATTCGGGGAAATCACCTAACCTCTGATTATGAGTTTCCCGCTGTCAAATGGGATTCATTCTTACTCGGGTGTTGTTCTTCAGGTTTTCTGAAAATGACTAGAGAAATCAAACCAAGACTAAACTAGAGGTCAGTACTCTAATGAGTCATGTACCTAAATCTGATCCAGTCATATTTAGTTTTTACTGCAATATATCACATACATTATCAATTCTGTAGCAATGTATATTACATGTGTGCATTCAGTATTCCCGCAGCGGCAAGACTGGAAAAATGTGATACAGGCTTTAATATTAAGTCAAGATTGTTGTAAATTAGGTTTCACATATGTTTTGACTATGGTTATATTTTTCACTATTATTTTAGTTTGTTATATTCCACACACACTTAAAATGTTAACTAATCTCGCACAACTGTAATCTGTAATCATTTTCCCTCTACTGAACCCTAAAAAAAGGGACTCTGCAAAACGTGGAAATAATTACGAAAATAAGGTATAGGAGTCTGTTTTTTAGATTTGAATTGTGACTGACAAGCAGTTCTGTTGTTCATAAAGGGAAAACAGCTGTAAAGATGTAAGCCATAAGGAATGATAACCTCTGAACTCTCACCCCACGCTGAGCCCCAGTAAATGAGTGCACCCATCTCTCCTGCCAAGTGTAACGTGATACAGATGTGAAGTTTGCACCATAGGCCATTTGTCTGGCTTGGAATCTTGAAGTTAGATTGGGAGGATTCTTAAAACAGCAAATATGGGATCACAGCAAATTAAAATTAATAAAGTGAGAGAAATAACTATGTATTTTGTGTCAGGTTTGAAAGATTTTTTTTAGATAGTGAAACAAAATACACATCAATTTTTACCAGGGCCTTCAGAAAGATTCCAGCTGAGTCTTGCAGAATAATATAAAATCACCAGCTTCTATGTAAATTTAAAAAAATCAGACAAAAAAAGCAGAAACTAGTTTTGTCTGGATAGGCAATTAATACCTGCTGCAGCTGAACTGAATGACACAGTAATGCAGGTACTAACAGCGAGCAATATTATAGGGTAATGAAACGAGTCAGCCCTCGGTCTCACAAGTCATAGAAAGCCCTGTAGTTGTGCTCAGACAGCCATATCACCAAACTACAGCCACAAATCCTCCCTCAGTACTTTTCCCCCCAGGCCTGAAGTTTGACAGGAAACACATTCCACAGACCTTTTAATTTATCTTGGCCTTTTTTAATGACAGAGGATGTTTTTAAACAGACACGTGCCTTGGTTTTCCTTCCCCTTCTAGTGCACGCATCAGGCAAATAAATATTATCCAAGGGTTAAATATCTTGTGCTTCTCTAGGATATTTCATCCGAGTATATCCAAAGTGCTTTACAAACTTTAATTAGTCTCCCACTGAGAGCAGCACTGATTGATAGACACATTTTGTGACTGGGCAAGCAGGGAGAGGTGACAGGTACAAGCATATATCACAGCCGCACGTGAGTGAGCAGCAGGGCAAGTGGGGGACTCCAGGCATCCCCTTCAAGCCCATGTGGGCAATGGACACTTCAACTCTCCCCATTTAGTGAGACCACAGTGCCTCTTTGCTACCATGACTAAGGTGAGGCCCGTGGAGTGGTTCAGCTGTGCAGACAAGCTTCCACAGGCTTGAATCTCTCCATCTGCCTTCCCAGGTCTTTGTCCTTGGTTCCCAGGTAGGACAGAGCTGGGCAGCAGGCTTCAACTTGCAGCAAGACAGCGTGGTGAAGCACGGAGTGTCTGAAGCCTGACTTCTGATGTCTCATTTAAGAAACTTGAATTATGTTATTTCTCCGGACGTCAAAAATCATCGCCAGAACCCATGTGATCTCTCTGTACCTGAGACTACAAGGGTTTGGGCAGGTTTTTTTCCTTCCTTTCCTTCTTTACAAAAATGTGTCAAAGACATAATTTATTACAATGAAACTGTGAACATACAAAACAAAACTGACATCTCCTCACTTCAAATGCCTTTGCTCCTAGAAGACAAGAGATAAAAAAGCAATTGATATGGGCAAACAAACCCATATTTTATGTCTTTCTCTTCTCTTCCAGACTGTAATGGGCTGCAGTCTGAAGCTCGGAGGACTTCTGCCTGATTTATATGCATTTTTTAAGCAAGTCTCACTGTTTCAGATCTGTAGCAGGACCAGCAGCAACAGGACCTGTGTTAGTTGGGTCAGGTCATTAAAGCACAGGACTGCCATTCCTCCCTGGGAGCTGCTGGGTGAAGAGCAGCTGCAGCAGATGTTTAGGTGCATCTCTGTACAGCCCTGCTCACTGGGAGGATTTTGTGATTCATTGACAAGCTGATCACCATGGACAACAACGCTGTTCCCAGTGTATTTATTTGGTTTGATCTATTACTAGGCTTGCCTCCTTTTCTTGTGGGTTTTTTTTTTTGTTTCATTTTGTTTTAATGTCTATGAGTACATTTCTGCAGGGCCTGCAATGGTGGCCTCTGAAGCAACACATAATGATGCGCATTTAGCACCAACCTGCTCCAGCTGGTCTGTGTCCCTGTAGATATCACAAATAAACAGGTGCCAGGCAGGAGCATCCAAGCCTCATTTCATATTTACCAAGGGAGGACTGCACAATTTATTCCCATGTCTATTCAAGCTCCTGAGGTTTTTGGAGAAGCACAGACCAGTAGAACAATGAACCACAAGATGACAGAATTATGCACATCACCGTTTTTCGGACTGAATCCTGTATAAAAAAAGACAATGGAAGAGATATGCAGTCATCGTTTTTTAAGAGTCCTGGATAAAGAATTTTAATCCAAAATATGGGCATTAAACTGACTGGAGTTTTAAAAACTACTAGATTAAACGTCAGGACTCCTGGATTTCCATTCTGAAATACAGAATGTGGCTGTCCAGAGAGACTGCTTGTGCTTGAAAATGATTGCATAAATACATCTGTATGTGATGGATTCGTCCTGCCAGGCTGGTGGACAATGGCTGTATAAGCCTCAGCATAGGCCTGCTGGCACTCTTCAGTAGCAGAAGTCTCTGTGAAGTGAGGATATGGCATCATCCTTGACTTGAGCATTTTGATGAACCTGGCATTGAGTCTGAACTGTGAATCATCACATGGAGTAGCCCGCAGCTGTGCCCTGGAATCTGGGTCTGGATGTTAGTGATGAGTAATACATTAGTGTTACAGTGGCATTACAGCTCTAAATGTACTTAATATCCAACAATGCTGGGGTGGTATCTGGGATATTAGTCTTGTACCTAGCTATGGAGAGCCAAGGTCAGACTGCTGCGATCTGAATCTGTTGTACTCACTTTGACTGAGTTTGATGGCAATAGGAGGTCAGAAGGTCTCACGTCCTCTCTCAGTTGTACATGCTACATGGCTGCACCAAATGTGTGTATCTTTTTTTGGATGTGAACAATAGCATCGTAGCACTGAATACTTGGGGCAGGAAGGAAACATTCTTTGATATTTCTACACTGACAGAGATGCAAAAAAAAGTAGGCAGCTTTTTTTCTCCTCTGCAATTGCAACAGGATTGTCCTTGTTGACAAGGTGAGTGACATTTTCACCTGTGTAATTCTTGGCAAACTTAGTAGGAAGAACAAAGGGTTGAGCCAGAATCCACATGCAACTGTCTTCTACACCTTCTCAAGTTCAGCTGGCCAGCAACTTTCTCAGGAAATAAAAGCAATAGTCTAGGAAGCAGCAGAATGCATAGTAACAATAACAACATGCAGGCAAAGCGAGACATCCAAAGCGGGATATATAAATATATTTATAAACAATTATTAATCTTTTGTGTATGTTTAGCAATTGCTTTGCTGAATAATTGTCCATCCAGCCTCCTGGAGACTATAACTGCAAGACAACATGTTTCTTCCCTGTATCTTCTACAGAACCTGGTATCTCAACAGAGTCTTTACGTGCTGCCATAGCATAGTGATAATGAGATTTAAAACAATGAAAGCAAATCAAAGGGAAAAAGTATCATACATCATGGACTAGAGTAGAAAGAGGCCAAAAAGACTGGTCATTATCCCCTCTACTATTTGTAGTTAATGCTGGGAAAGAGATGATTCTTCTCCATTGTAAGATCATCTGTGACAGCATGTGACAGCATGCATCAGTTCATCTTCTGCTCTTACCATAACTCTCATTCTTCCAAATAACTCCCAAGCACAGGCACTATTGGGAAATACTGGAAGAACCTGCCCCTACTCTCCCAGGGAACAAAATGCTCTTTTCACTTTCCCAGTGCCTCCCCAGGCTTATTAGGATGATAAGTACTTTCAGCACAGAAGCTGTGCAAGCATCTAGCAGTATGGTCAAGTGAAGTCAACTGTGATTCATTCCACTTTTAGATTAAGGTGTTTCAAGCGTGGGAGACTGAGCACAGCACAGCAGCCATGGAGAGCAACAGCAAGAAGAGGTCAAGGATTAGCTTTATTTTTTCTGTAAGGACCATTTCCGAATTGGAGGCTGTACTTTGGGAACACCATCCTTCTGCTGTGACATTCATTCAGTGGCAGGATGTCCTGGGACTGAGCTGAATGTATAGGAGAGAAAAACTTAAGCCATTCCTTTATTCAAACCTACTGCTTTCCCAGCTACTACATTTCCCTCTCTCTTTTGACAGCCATTCCTAGGTCTTTTCGTTACAGGCCCAGGATCACCAGATGCTTTGCTGCCTTCATCCCTGAACAGCATTTCCTAAACCTTCTGCTCAAGCCAAATACAGACCTGGCTTACCTCTTTCTTTCTCCCAGTTAGTTCTTACACAGTATTGTTACATTTAACCCTGCCACCTGCCTTTTGCTGTTCTTCCTACCCTGTGCTCTTGTCTCTGGTGACCTATCAAAATTGAGCAGCAAAAGGCTTTTGTTTTTTCCATTGCCACTTCTTGCTGAATTCTGAGATATAATTCATAAGGACCTGCTGCCTGTGAGCTTTTAATACTTATAATTGCCTATCTGCTCTGGTATAATCATAAAGACTTTTAACATTTCACTTTCCCCCTAGGAAAATGTATCCTAGTCACAGAAATGTGACCTTCAGCTCCTTTTGTGAATGCTGAAGGAAAGAAATCATTCAGACTGTCAACAACATTACCAGCCCAGCTGTCACCAACTTCCCAGTCATGCCCTTTAATAGCCAGATAGCCTCATTACCTTGCTGTTTACTTCAGCTCTCTTGGGACAGAGAAATAAGGTTGTTTATCTTTAATTCCCTTGGCATTTTTGTTTCATGTGTTCATGTCAGCAATCCTGGTAAGCCTTCTTCAGGTTTCCATCTTTTGAGCAGATCTTGGGCCTTAGGGCTGGGCTAACCATTTGTGCTTTCCTCATCTTCTTCCTCTTCTCAAAGCCAAACCCTGATTAGAGACTGAATTTCAGACAAAATTCAGTTTGTAGCTGAATAATAAATAAAATAATAAAATCAATCCCTGCAGCATGGGTTTCAACCACTGTAATAATCCAGAACCAGATCCATGCATCACCTCTGCTCTGAACTCTATCTCAAAATGCAGGTACTCCTTGGAGGTTGATCAAGATCTTCTGAAGACACAAGTGTGGAACCAAAGATCCCTCTTGACCTCCCCATCAACCAGCTAGGCCAGTCTTTTTCCAGACCATTCATGGTACCAATGTTCAACATGTAGAACATCATACTATTACATATTATGGCTGCACACAGGTAACAGTCACTATCAAGACAAGGTTTTGCCCAAAGAAGATCAAAGAGGAGGGAATGGGGGAGAGGTTACTTAGTATGGGACTGGCTCCTCAAGCATGTGATGGGGAAGGGCCATGCAGCAAAGCACAAGGCTGCACTATTCCAAGTGTCTGGCCAGCATTGTTCACATAGATGGCAGTGTCGCTCAGGGTATAGATGAGTGATCATATCAGGAAGTTGTTGGTGAGCAGAAGGCTACAGTAATTCCCCTGATGTAAGCTTTTCTGTTCCAGCTAACTTTCCTCTTAGGAATTTGGAGCAGCTGACAAGTATAAACAGCAAGCAAATCGCAGCTTGAGTATTATATCACATCAAACAGGTACATAAAATGGCTTAAATATGAAGAAAATTTGAAATCAGAGATGGTGATCTTTACAAATCTTCAGTCATATGGAGCATGGCATGAGAACCAGGCCCTCTTCATGAGGTTCATTTTCAACGAATGGGAATTCTTGGGGCTGTCTGGGAATTAACCATCTCTGGCATCTCTCCCTCTTTCCTTCTATGGCACGCTACAGTTTATGCAGCTTTTGGACTCTTTCTATCTATTTTTCACTTGTCACAGGGTGCTGAAGAGAGCTTGGTGTCTTAGGGGGTAGGAAAGCGTAAGATACAGGCATTCTGTAAACCCTTCCAGTGTGTAAGTATTTATCACAACACACTTGCATCTGACTACAGAAATTTGGAATTGGCATCCTACATGTTTCCTTCCAGGTCTGGGTCCTGTATCCACAAATAGTTCATGGGTTTTATATTGTTACTGTTCTGTAGCACCTGCACTGCTGAAAAGTGCAGAGAACACAAGCAAGGAAAAATGGGCAGGCACAGGAAAAGAAATATGTTTGAATCAAGCCCTGAGCACTAAGAGGGAATCTGAAGAGCTCTTCCAAGTCAGAGTTTAACTGCAAACACAAAAGGGGTAGAGGGATGTCAGTCTTTATGGTTTGTCACTGTCCTGGTTTCCCAGGCACAGACCATGAGTACCCCGAGTCAGCTGGGAGATCCAATCAAGGCAGTGACTCACAGTTGTATCCCATACCACTGCATCATGCTCATTATAAAAGGAGGGAGTTTACTGGGACTCCTCCCTCTTGGCCACCTGCAGATGACCATAAGAATGAGGCTGAGTAGAACCTTATACACTTTATGTCAGTGATTGTTTTGTTGTTTCATTAAATCTGTTTCTACTTCAACTCACAGGCCTTCCTCTTTTTTCCTCCAATTCCCCTTCTCAGCTGGGGAGGAGACATCAGGTGCTAGAACAACTGCTACAGTTTAGCCCTGTGTACATGCTACACATAGATAGTCACAAGAATTTGTGGACTTCTCTTCCACCTTCAGTGGTCAGTAGATCTATGAGTTTCAGGCAGCACACAAGAGTTGCATCTTACATTTGAAGAAGAGGTTATTTGCCCAGCCTCTGACAAATGAGAATACAACCAAGTGTAAGGCAAGCCTTTTATCAAGTCTAGGTACCACTGAGCATTCAGTGTTCCCTTTAACCCTCTTGGTTTCTCTCATCTTTCTCTTTAATGCTTTATTTAATTTGCCTTGCACAGTATCCCAGTTTGCTATTTTGAAGCTGTTTGTTGGGGTCCTCCCTTCTGCTCTTCTCTGTAGCTTTGATTGTCATTTTAATTCCCTCTGTAGTGTGTTTGTGACCCCAGATAATATACTGAAGCCGAAGTTGTTCTCTAACGTCATTTTGTCAACCTCATCTCCAAGCTACATTCAAAGACAGCCTTGTTTCTTTGCCTGTCAGCTGATGTCCAGATTGAATTAGACAGCACTCTCATTCCAGATTTAGAAATATATTTCCTCTACTTAATGCAATCTTGTCTGTATCTGGGTAATTAAAATCATCTATTACTACCACTCAGGGTCATTTACATGTTTTATCTTTTAAAATTTATGCAATTATTACATAAAATACTACGCTCCAATGGGCCAGCTGGATGGATTACAAATAATATGACATATTTTGTTATGGAAACATACCTTCAGCTACAAGCACTGACTACTATTTTGAGGCTTTGCTGTGTTCACAACTGAATCATCCTTCACAAATAAGTCAACATATGTTTGTTTGTATATCATCTGCTTCTTTTCCCAAGAACTGACAAAATTTCTGATGGAGCGTTCCTGAGGATAAGGACCTGAGAAAGTTCAAGAGGCCTGAATGTTTTATCTACCGAGCTATTTGACTGCACAGTTAGATCAATAAGTACATGTACTTCATGATGTAGCAGGACATTGTAGAGAACACAGAAATCAGATAGCACTGAAAACATTACTTAGCCTTTCTCACTGTGAGGGGAAAGTCAGCTATTGTTCCTTCTTACTATACGTCTTTCTTATTTCATAGACAGGAAAGTAATTCTGATATCATATTTTTTGCAATTTATATTTTATTTCACTCTTCAGCGGCTATGTTTCTTTCCTGTTTCCTCTTCTTTTTTCTTCTTCTCATTTTCCACCCTCTTTTACAAAAGCTCATCTGACCTCTTTTCTCTATGTGCTGCTCAGCCCTTCCCACAACATCTTGAGCAGTTTTCAGAGCCAGCAGAGAGAAGGCAATGCACCCTCTCCCCCCGATCTTAGGTGAGAAGATGAAAACAGAAGCATTGAAAAAAAGTCCACTAAAGTCTCCACATCTGGAAGACATACAAATTTGGTAGCAAAAGTAACCAAAGATGGCAAAGGCTACCTCCAGAAAAAAAAAATCGTTTTCCCACAACTGTTGTTTGCCCATGCTCCAGAGGTTTTCCTGTGAACAATATGAGTATACTTTCTTCATTTTCTTCCATTCAGAGTAATTAACTGCTATTCTCAACTTCAGTGACTGCTTGCTTTTGAGACCTTCCTATTAAAACAGGTTGGGATGAAATCCTTTGTACTTTACTAACAGTAATTTAAGGACTGGCTTTCTTTTGTTAGTAGTTTTTTTGTGAAGCTAGACTATTTCAGCAATCAACATCAAAAGGTACTAGAATAGTAATTTTCTTAAAGCTTCAATTTCTTGGGCATTACGGTTTTATTGTGAAGTATAATAAATCATTTCAATTGTTAATGAGAGCTCCTTGCTTTCCAGCTCTAAAGTTTAAAAAATAATTTTCCATACATGTAGAAAAACTGTAAGTAATTTGGTTTGACAAGGCACAAAAGGTAGTAGAACCATCTAAGCAACCTTAATTATTGGGTTACTTGTGAGACAATGCACCACATCTGAAGTGACTGAAAATTTTAGACTTTCCTTGAAAATAAATCAGCTTAGAAGCTCATGACAGGTACTCCAGCCCACTCCTATTCATTCAGCATCACACACTAATGAAAGAATAGGAAACATCTCTTGTGTTGAACCATTCAGCTTCTTTGTCAAAATATTAAAAGATTCTGGTGCACCGCAGTTGTATGAATGACTTTCCAAAGCAGAAGAAATATCTGACCTGTGTACTTAAACCTCTTCAAGCAGCAAAGCAGACTGTGTGGGAAAGGCAGCCTGTGAGATATAGAAAGTTTGTACGTTGGAGCTGAGGTCAATTTTGTTTCTGAAGCCTGATCCAAGTCAATGCACATCCATCTGCTGGGCCCAGCAGAGGCAGAACATGGCAGCTGGAATGGCCATATCTGTTGCATTAGCGTGTGCTCATGTTTTACCAAAGGGCTGCTGGTTAAAATATGCATCTTTTTCTTCTTCAGCTCCCCTCCTTCAAAGGCACAGCTATTCATCCTCCATTCCTTTTACAAACATGTGATGAATACAGATCCGTATCTGGCTGCTTTTCTTGAGATCTGATATTCCTGACATCAGATCTTAAGGATCAAAGTAAAATATTCATTAACTCTGTCCAGCATTGCCATAATGATCTCCTTAAATGGAATATGGTACTTTAAACATCAAAAAACACCTTTCTCATAAAGTAAGGGAACACTTACTTTTCTTATTTACCTGATGGCTTGAGATGTTTTTCAGAATTTTTACCAGAGTGGGAAAATGCAAATACTGTTTAGATATCTTAAAAATATGAAAGGGCATCATGCTTATTAAGTAGATAGCCTTTTACTTCCTTGCCAAAGTATGCCATCATGTTCTGGGTCCTCAGGGAGACATCTCCAGGAACTATAAAAAATGCAATTCTTGGAACTGAGGATTTCAATCTTTCATCTCTCTAGTGTTCAAGAAAATAATCTTTACAAGAAATGTAAGCCTGGGTGTTAAGTAGCAATTGACACTTGAATACAGCTGATTTTATTTCTCATTTTGATTAAATCTATCTGGATCATAAATATATACCTATATAACATTGTAGTGTGGAGCTGAGGTAAAGTTCAGAAACCTACAATTAATTTTCAAGTACACAAATTATTTTATGATACTAGTAAATTTTTTTAATGGCAGAAAGCATGGAAGGGGGAAAGAAATGTTATATACTGTATTTTTCTCTTTCTTCAATAAACATTTTTTTAAGAGAGTGAGGCCAAGGCTTTGTATATGCAGCCTGCTATGTAGATAGCAGTCAGTTATAAATATAAGCAGTGACATCTTACAGCAGGGTGTGGGGGAAACATCCTGGGTAATCAATTTAGGCTGACAGTCAGAATCACGAGACACATGATATTAGCTACAGTGACAGTGTTATCTGGGTGAGAGGAGGGTCAGTTTCCATTAGGAAACCCAATTTTCCAGAGATTTGGAACCTGACGTAATACTTGTTAAAACTTGGCATTAAAAAAAGTTTTCCATTCACTGGCATAATTTCCCCTTGAAGGACTGATGAACAAAACTGAGGTGGCTATTTTAGGATGGTTGAAGGCGGAAAGGAGAGGGGAAAACCCCACCCATTGTAGCAATATCAGGGGTTGGTTTGCTTTCCATTAGCAAAGGGAGCTGCAGGCTTTCAAAAACAACAAATGCTTGGGAACTGTATCGGCCAGAGCCAGCTCACAGTATAGGCAATATAGGCAGCTGCTCAGGGTAAGGGGACTGTGCACTTTATATATTAAGAGGTAAAAACTGGAGCCAAAAAGAAGAGTGGAAAGAGGGGCTGTGTTCCCTACACCCACAGTCTCATTTTGCTCCACAGATTTTCCCTCCTTCCCAGGACTTGTTCTTCTGTGGCCACAAAATTGCTGGGTTGCCAGCACATCACTGCACACGTTATCTAGATGCACAACTTTCCAAGGCAGAACTTCATCTTCAGTGCTTAGACCCAATAGTCTTAGCTATTTTTTAAAGCAGCCTGAATCAGGGCTTGGAGGGTTATAAAAGGAGATTGTAAAAGGGCACTACCAGGGAGAAAGTTTATCACCCAAAGAGTAAAACAAACGTGACAGGTGATGAGAGAGCAAGAGATAGGAGGACTGCTATCCCCAGTGACGGGTCTATTAATTGCATATGGGGAGATTAAATGAGCAGCCAAAAGGTCATGCAGGAAGAGCCTGGTCTCCTGACACCCCATCCAGTCCCGTATCCACCAGACCTTCCTTCCTCCTGAGACATGGCAGGTTTTTTCTTTCCTGAGAAAGAACTGCAGAAATTGTTCTGGTTTTGCCATGCAGCTCTGCCTTACAAACTGTCACTGCATCAGATGTAGATAATGCTGTTAGTTTAGTTCCAAGATGCATCTTTTTTTCATTCCTCATGCTTATAAGGATTTTTAACACAGAAATGATCACTTTAAGAAGTAAATGGAATATTTTCTACCACTGAAACCACTATGTTGCTTAATTTTACTCAGGCTGCTATTGAATATTATCAGTTGAAGGATTTAAAGTGGCCTTGGTTAATGGACAAATCTTGAAAGACAGGGACTTGGTTGGGAAAAGCATCTGCAAGTTCAGACACTGATGTGTATCTAAGGCTCTGAAGTCACTGCAACTGGGCTGTAAAACTGACAAAAGCAGGGTCTGCTAATGAGATTTCTGGCAAATGTTCTGCTAATTGTAACCAAAATTTAGAGCAGGTTCTCATCAACACACCAGCACTAGTCCTAGTCCTAAGTAGATCTTGTAAATGTAAAAGGCAGTAAATACAGAAGCAGATTTTCTCAGGTTTTCTAACAGCTCCTCGGAGTGCTGAAGTTGCTTTGGCTTCTAAGAATGAACAGAAGGATCCAGGACATCTTATTTCAAGTGGTTGGTTCAGCCCTGCCCTTACAGTTGCTGGGCTGCTATCCTCACACACACACACAGAATGTTAGGGATTGGAAGGGACCTCAAAAGATCATCTAGTCCAATCCCCCTGCCAGAGCAGGAACACCTCAGCTGCTGAGCTGAATGCTGCTCCAGACTGGTGCAACTACTCTCCCACTGGATACTTCAGGTGAAACTCATCCAGCTGGAATCTGGCAATACAATAGGAAAAATCTGGATTTCTTTTTCTTTCCTCACACTTCTACACAAATAGTTATTTTCCTTTTAAGAGATGAAATGGAGGTGTGTATCTAACCTTGGAGGGAATGTGAAAAAAAGTCTCAAATACATTCACATCCTCTGTAATACGTAAATAGGGCTGAGTGTGATTAGCTGAATATTAAAAAAACCAAGAAATCATAACAACGCTGACACATGTTGAAAGGTCAATTCTTAGCTTGCCATTTGCCCCTGAAATTCTGGCCAAAGTATCAAAATTCGTCACCACTTTGGCAGTTAGAGGCTTGTTCCGCCTCTTAAGTAGATGGGGAAAGAAGCAGGAAAAAACTGCAACGAGACCTTACATTTTTGAGATGCCACTGAATTGTTGAGCTGCCTCACCCAAGTTTCCTTAGAATTTGCAAAGAGCAGGAAAGTTCAGCTGACAGACCATTTCTTTTCTCTGCATTCAGCCACCAGCATCGTCTTCTCTGTCTTGACTCGGAGAAGAGCTCTGCAAGAGTGTTACCACAGTCCATTATATTCTTTTAATGTTGGAATTTTGAGCAGGAAATAGCAAGAAAGATTGCCAGATAATGTGATGATCTGAAACCAAGCAAATGTGTGTAAATGAGAGGGGGAGAAGTGGTTGGAGGCAGGAAAGTTTGTGACTATGTTCAGTCATTTTTCAGACTGCATATTCAGTACGGAGATAGGCTTCCACTAAAAGATGCATATACTGTACTTAACACTACTTGGGAGTGGTTAGAGGAATTCTAGGGGCGGGGGTGGGGTGGGGGTGGGATGGGGGACAGACACAAACAGAAAATAAACCCACAGAAATTAAGTTGTTCAATTAATGGTTCTGGACCAATTCTTATTTGGTTTAAAATCGGCATCACCCCCTCGAATTACGTAAATTGCAGAGCCAGTCCTAAATCCCTTTTCCTTCTCTTTGGTGCATCAGTTCTGTTCTTAGCCTTTGCAATTACAGCAGTTATTTATTTTGCTGAATCTATTTTAATTTATCCCTGAAACTAAGGGTCTCTCGATCTCTGTTACCATAACAGTGTCACATTAACACAGTTTTAAAAATGTAAATTGATTTCTTTTGATTGATTTTGTCTGACCTTTAAAAACGAGTAAAAGTATTTAAATGGTGTTATAAACCGCTTTCAGGAAGTCTAAACACTCTAAAATACAACAAATATGCATGGATTAGCTTAATAATAGAGTGGAGATCTTAGAAAGTGGTCCTATTAGCAGGCCTTCTGTGCTGACAAATAAAAGCTTTGCAAGCTCTTAGAGTTCAGAAAACTGCAATAATTTCAACAGGGATAAACACTGCAACAGCTAAAAGCAGGAAAGCAGTGAAAGAAAAGAACATTGATTTTTCACTTCTAGGATATGTTAGAAAACCTACCGAAGGGGCAAACCATCCTGAAAGCTGAAATTCTGGTTTGAAGGCAAAAAATGTTTGTATTTTTTTTCCCATGAATTCCAGTGTTTCCAGAATTTCGCTAGAAAGGTTAATATCCAGCAAAAGTTGCACCAGCCCACAGAATAGCAGATGCAGCTTGAGAACCAGAAGGTGAGTTTCGGAATCCCTGTCCCATTGAGAGCTGGGCAGAGCTCATTGCTGCACCCACACCTGCAGCCTTCCCTCAGTTTGGCCTTGCAAAGTTACGAGCAGTTGTTTTGCATTGTCTTTTAGGGACAAGGAAGCAGTACCAGCATGTCCGCAGAGCGCACGGTGTGTTCTCTCTTCCATAGCTAAGCAGGTCATTCCCGTACATAGTGAATGCTTGCACAAGCAGAGGACAATCACTACGCTAGAGAACCTGGCCCCTGTTGTACAATTCCCAATGCCCTTTGTTTCCTCTATAAAGCCAGGGTTAGTAAAACCTTGCAGAACAGAAGGGAAATACAGAAGTCATTAAAAATATCAAAATATTTTCCATGGCAGAGAGGAAATACAATAAAGAGCTCTGAACCAAATAAATACTCTGCCTTATTTCTACAGTCAAGTGATAAAAGAAAAAGTAGGCAATAAAAAGTGCACTGAGTGCACAAAACTACCAGCCAGAGATGAGTGTGTAAAAAGAAGTGGAGCTATGGGATTTCAGGTTAATAAGGAAGAAAAACAACAGAAATCCTGTGAAGGACTTAGGCCACCCATCTTCATTTTGATTTCTAGAAAAACTCTGGAACAAACTGTCCCCTGGAAGATAAAAGTGGATAAGCAGCAGACACAATAGATTTGTCATGAGCAAGCTGAGCCAAATCCATCTAACTTTCTTCTTTGACCAGATCGAGGGTTGTGGAGAAGCAATAGGCATATTTGACCTTAATAAGGCTTTTGACACTGTCTCACATGACATTCTCATTAGTAGGCTAGGGAAATGCTGTCTTCATGAAACTGGTATGAGAGGAGTGAAAAAGTGATTGGAAATCTATACTTACCGAGTACTTATCAATGGTTCATTATCCGAATGGAAGGGTGTATTGAGTGACATTCTGCAGGAGTCTGTCCCAAGTCCACATTTATTCAATATTTTCATTAACGGGGATGATAGAATAGGAAGTATGTTTATTAAATTTGCAGAGGATATGGAGCAAGGAGGGACTACAAGCTCGTTGAAAATTCAAAATGAGCTTTTTTATTGAAGGAACATTCTGAAAATTACCAGCAAGATTAATGGAACAAAGTTTGTTAGGGAGAAAAAACAAAGTAAATAATATTTTGACAGGAATAATCAGCTGCACTCATCTGAGTGGGGTGGCAGTAGGCTGGGCAGCAATTTTACAGACAAAAACCTCAGGGTTATAGCAGATCGAAAGGTGGACATGAGTCAGCGATGTCATTTCTGGTTCAAGCACGAGTGCTGTGACAACGAACATCAAATAATTCATATATTTGACTCAGCACTAAGAAAGATTCTCTGAGATTTTGCTCTACTGGAACACTACTCTGAAAAAGATGCTATCCAAAAGGCAGCAACAAGAGTGGTCGGGATCTAAACTAATGCAACCAGTTGTGTGAGAGCCAGCGAACTGGGACTATTTATGCTGCTGAAAAGGCTCCAGAGGATGCATAATAGCCCTTAAGCAGACAAATGACTGTTACAGAAAAAATATGATCTGCTTTCCATGTCCATGGAGGCTGGAACGGGAACTAATGGGTTTAAATTACAGACAAGGAAATTTTGTGTTAGACACAAGGGAAACTTTAATGGTAAGGACAGAAAAATTCTGGAATAATTTCTTGATAGTGTTATCGAATCTTCAAAACAATGTTTGTAGGAAAGGTTGGACAATCAGGAGTTAAGAATTATGTAGGTATAGATGATTATGCTACATACATTAGGTGATGAACCTTCCCTTCCAGCTGTATCATTTATTAAGTGAAGTTATAGACTTTCTAAAGAGATGTGGCAGAGCTAATGAGAATGACAACGTCTGGAGATGGAATCTGTGTGAGATGAGTGCACTCCCATGCTGGAACTCAGAGAATTGGAATATGAAATTTCAAGAACAAAGGCCAAAGCATTAATGTGTGTTTATGATTGTGAGTTTCTATATGTAAAAGGAGAGAGAGACAAAGGGGCAATCTAGCAACCAGAGGTCAAATATTCTGATCAAGTACACTTTAGAACAAATTCTAAGGTAAAGAAAAATGAAACACAGAAAAAATCTTATTGAAAGTAGGTTGTATCAAACTCTGACTTCTCTCTCAGGAGGCAGTTGTTTTTTCTTTGGGACAAAATGTCCCCTCAACTTAGTGCCTGGGAAATTAGTAGTTAATCTGAGCAAGCTGGAGATGAAAGCAAAACATTTAATTACTGAGGAACTGACTGAAGGGGAGATTGCAAGGAAGTTATTAGTGAAGTTCCACAATGATAGGTCTTGGGATGACTTTTCACTAGGTGGTCTGATTCTAAAAGTGGGAGTCTTTGTTGATGACACAGGGTTGAGAGGCATCACTAAGGCACTGGAAAACAAAGAAAGAATTGTAGTATGAAAAATGCTAGAAATGGAATGTTGTTTCATAGCCCAAGTGTATGTCATGCATATGGAGACTGATGAGAGAGTGGATTATAGAGCTCATGAGCTGGACACAACAAAGAGGAATAAGTTTGGGGATTTCAGAAGAAAAAGTAATTCTTTAATGAGTCATGAATGTGTCCAGAACAGAGGAAAAATTGCAGCTGAAATAATAGACAGTATCCATTAGGACATTCCCAATATGAAGGAGGAAGTATTTACACCATTGTGCAAGGCACCAAGGAGAACTCAGTCTGAGGAATGGATTTAAGGAGAGAACGCACTGAATGGATTGGGTAAAGGAGAATATATTTTATGAGAGGAGAAGGAACGACGTAGACTTCATTTTGCAAAGATATATAATTCAGAACAGAATAGAGAAAGGGGTAAATTCACTCTCCACAGAGATACTCAGGGCAGTAGCCTGATGATGCAAATTCTAGAAAAATATAT
This sequence comes from Podargus strigoides, assembly GCA_028020825.1. NCBI lineage: Eukaryota > Metazoa > Chordata > Aves > Caprimulgiformes > Podargidae > Podargus > Podargus strigoides. The sequence continues at coordinate 9,553,999 of CM051624.1, read as the reverse complement.
TATTTTAGCTAAAGGACAATGCTAACACAAGACCAATGAACTATGAACCATTTTATCCTAGCTACTATAAAGAAGCTTTCAACCTCTGGAACAATATACTGATATTAGCAGTTGTGGACCTACTGTTGATTTTATTTAGAGTTTGATCTGTTTCTGAACAAGGTTTCACAACGGTATTATATGAAGGGATGGCAAACTGGACTCTCCCTTTGCACTTCCCAGCTGAGTGCTCCCACAGACCTTTCCTTACCTAGCTGGAGTAAGCAAGAGGATGAAATTTTGGGATCCACAGCTTTGACAGAATGGTGTGGTGATACTGTGGCTGAGGGCAGAACAATTAGTTTCACTGCTGTTTCAATCAGTTCACAATTCTTTCCTGTTCTGACAGTCTCACAAATCTGAATTCTCCAAGCACTGGAAGGAGATGGCTTATTGCAGATAACAGTGTGCTTTAGACCTGAAGGTCTCAAGGCAGTTGTACTTACCAAGAGAAGAAATATCAAACATCACACCCTCACCTCCCTTCCTATTCCAGTGTAAGAGATTTGTCAAAAGTAGTGCAAAAGTAACTATTCTCAAATTAGGGAGAACTTAAAGGCCAGATGAAAGCCAAAATGCCAATCAGAGCAAGTCCTGATTTCTGCTAATGTACTGTTATAAATTTCCAGATGCACAAGTACCAGTTTATGTTTCCTCTACAAACCTATCACAAGCTATTGTGTTAATTTGCTGTTAATTATTTAGTGTATGTAGCTGATTACTTAAGAACAGAACTAACTGCCGTGTAATTAGACAACTTGGACTTTTAGATACAAGAAAAATAAACAACATAAGGTAAGCACCTAACATAATAACCAGCTTATGCTCTACTTATTAATAAGTTCCCACATGTGAATGCAAATGTTGTTATTGCTTAGATAATAAGTATTCCAGAGTAGTAATGCCAGGCAAACAGACTTGTGGCATACACGTTCGGTAACAGCAAACAAGAAAGAGATTTTATCATGGTCAAACTGAGCAGTTGGCCATAAATCCAGTGGACATTTTATTTTGGAAGCTTTCTAACAGCTCTTCCACTGGGTCCACTTTATGCTAAGTGTCTCTAATATGTGGCAGTGCTGGTCAAACACCAGAAATAATCTGTATGCTCTTTCCAAAAATTCCAGCCAGCTGGTCAGAGAATAAAGGAATTTCATAATGACAAGATTCACACTTTCCCCCTGCCTTCTTTATGGAAATATTTTGGCTAGGTTTAATTCTTTCTTACCTAGTACTATAGCATCAACAGATATTTTGACTTTTTAATGTAAATTATGAAGTTTTTGTATAGAAATTACATAGGCAATATTGTGCTTACTATTTTGTGTACTTAACATGGGAATGTTAAAGGAGAAGTCTTTAGAGTACCAGAGAGTAAGTTTTTCAAAGTGTGTGGGGTTAAGAAACACGGGAATCCTCAATGTCTTGGGGGTTTTGGAAGCACCATACTGCATGTGCCAACAATATGACAGCATAGGAACACCCATAGCAAGTCAAAACAAAAACACACTTTGGATTCAGTCAGGATAGTGTTTGCTCAGAAAGCTGGGAAAAAATAGGTTTATTGCTCTCGAACCCTTTAGTACGGCTGTCACACCTCTCAGATTCACAGAGTTTAAAGCCATGAGGACAAAACTGATCTCACACCCTACACAGATCCCAGATACTCCTCACATACCTCTGCTGTATCCTATGCTCAGTGAAGGCATCCAGTTTTATCCTGATGCAACGAAGGCACTGTATTTGCTGTAGCAGTGCATCATTGTGTATACATCCTTAAGTAAATTGCCCTGGTTCTACCTGTGCCCTCTCTGATTGCAGTGTTATCTTTATATCATGGACGCCAGAACTGTATCTTGTCTGTCGGTATTAGCCTGACCAGTGCCAGAGGCAGAGGTAAAACCATCTCCTTGCTCCTACCTCTCTCCTGCACATACAGCCATGGCTCTTGTTAGACTATTTTTGCCACTGCAGCAGAAACATCCACAGTTTTCCCTTGTCGAGGGGTTTTTAAACCCTGTCGATCATGAGATTTGGATTTATGACACAGTTCAATGCCAGTTGGCTTCAATGGTCATTGGATTGCACTCTTGAGACACAAACAGGGGAATGAATTGGAGTACTGGATCCCTAGAGACTGACTCTAAAACAGTCTTATGTCTTCCCTCGACTGCAAAGCTGCACAGTGAACAACTAATTCACACTGCTATGGGAGTACTGTATTCTAGTAATCAGTTTTTCAGATTAAAAAGCTTGGCTTCAAAAGAGAAAAAAAAATAAATGGTGAAACATTTTCATTCAAATTGACATAACCTAAGGACAACGGGCAGAACTCTTATTTACACAAAAGCAAAAATCATATTTAACTCTCAAGAAAGGGAGAAAAGGGTCTGATCTGGAACCTGCTGAGCTTTCCCAACCAACAACGCAGAAACAGATGATGTAGGCACAGTCTTTGCAGCTCCACAATCATCTTGTGAGTAGTTAAGGAATGGATTTTTCAAGAAAACTGGAATCTGCTCATTACAGGCTAAGTAAAAGCTTCTTCAGCTGTAGCCAACTGCAGTTTAATTTAAACTGCACTTCTGTTGACAAAAAGCATAGTGGCTAAATTGCTTGCACTAATCACACCCTGCCCATGTACTTTGCTTACAGATGGTCATTAATATTGTAATGATGACCCGTGACAGACAGACTGCATTGTGTGCAACTATCTTATTTAGTTTAGCCAGGATGAGTTGTCCAGCTATAATTCAGCACTGAGTAAGTTGAGCATTTAAAAAGAACAGTAATGTGAACTGCACTGTATATGAAAATACAACAGGCAGCTTGAGACGACTACTAAACAGGTTTGCTACATTCACATTTTCAGTGGGGCATATCTTGCAGGATAGGATCATATATCCAAATATAAGACAGAGCAAAACAGAAGAAGGAGAGCAGAACTAGTCCATTTTGTCCTCAAGATTACTTTTTCCCAAGTTTTTTGACACATTGGATTAGCCTTCTGGGACAGCTGTGGTTACAGAATCACTATGCCTAGGAGGTGACACATCCTGTAACATTTTCTTTTAGATGGGACTAAAGAACAAAGCCCCTTACAAAACTGCTCTTCAGAAGCTCTTCTGCCCCTTAAAAGGGTGGAGAGATGTTCCCATTCTCCTGCCTTTATCCTTCACTGGAAATTTGCTCTTACAGGCTGCTTTGGCTGTGACTGAGATAATAGAGCATGATTCTGTCACATAGTTGCCTCCTATTGTTAAATATTTGTTGAATTTTACTGGTGGAGTGAACCATCCATTCTAAAGTCAAGACTTCAAAACACAATAAACTACCCATAAAGCTAGCACAACTGTATTTTCATGCATGCTGTTCATACATCCTGAATTTTCTGACTTGTATTATGTGTGTAGCAGAAAAACAAGTGAGTGATTTGGAGGAACAGGATAATGATCCTAAAGCAAGCAGGAACATCTGGTATCTGAATTAAAGATAGCCCAGAAACATTGTGGCTCTGTTGTGTGCTTTACCTCCCAGAGGACTAGAAGGTTTAAAGTGATTATTAATGTAGTTAATGGGCACTACATGAGAAATTGAGAAAAAGTGGCTCTTCTAAGCCATGCTGAAGGTCCATCTATCCCAGTAGACCTAGAGGAGAACAGAAGAACATAGGAAAACTGGTTAATGTTTCCCATAGTAACTCCTCCTAACCTGCAGCCCCAGCAGCTCAGAGTCTTTCCAAGTCAGAGATAGCTTCTGTGCATCTAGTAACTCTCAAGGGATATGTCTTCTAGGGACCTCTGTCCAGTCTCCCTTGAACTTTCAGCATCCATGATGTCCTGTGACAAGAACTTCTATTAAACTATATGTTTCACGTTCAACCGTCTCCCTTAGTCTGTACTTTTAACTTCCCACCTGTTGGCTTTGCATCAGACCTACTGGTTCCCATATGGGAGCTTGTGCTGTCCTTGTTTTACAGACCTTGCCTGGCTCTGTAGGTAGGCAGGACAAACAATATTTTGATTTGCATAACACAGAGAGCAATGTATTCTTTATTTTGGATTTGTTGGCATGCAATTGCATTAATTGCAATCATACAAAATTTCACCTTTCAACAGCTATTAACTGTCTTATTTATGATTAACTGTCTTACCATATATATAATCATAGCAGTACTCTCCATTTTTGTTCAGTCAGGGAAGCCAGAGACAGATATATAATTAAATCCTGTCCACCAAATGGAGAAGAAGAACACTTTGACAAAGTTTTGTGAGGGCGTTCCACTGACCAGCAAAATTTGTGACAAAAATTCACACAAAAGTATTTATTCCAGAAATTTAAAAATTTGCATCCAATTCCTCATTTCTCCCAATGTTTTGTGAAGCCAAAAATCCAGAAAATTTCAAAGCACAAAACCCGTTTCTGTTTCTGACTGCAGGACGTTGTGAGGAGGAGCTATACCTGTCATGCACTTGTGGAACTGGTGTCCAAGAAAAGTAAACTGGTGGTTTATCTCATCAGAATATGAACCCAGCACCTTTCTCTATTCTCTCCCTCTAGTACTGTGTCAGTTCTACTTATGCTTCCCTTATCAGCTGATATCTGCAATACCCTTTGTATTGTGACACATCATTGGAAAGATGGAAAGCCTTGAGTGGATGTCATTGCCTTGCTCATTAACCATTGCACTCTCATCTGAAGTGGTAAGCATGTTTTTTATCTGGTCACAGGCGTTACTACCCTTTTATTTAACAGCAGTTCTCAGTGCCTTAAAAGTAATCCCCATGAAGGATGATAAGGAATCTCAAGTCTCATAACATGTTGCTGCTTGCTGCCTGCGAACATGCTGATCTGATCAGCCAGGCTCACTGAAATTTCAAGACACACACACAGAGTCAACCTGTTAAAGAATTCACGTGCCATGACAGTGAGCATGGTTTGAAACTGTAGATTAGACATCAATTGTGTCTTTCAACAAGCAAGTTAAATCCCATGCACAATTCCTGGGAGTGATGCGTTTCATATATTAGTGTGTTGCATCCTAATCTTCTTGGTTCCCAGCTATCAGTTCACCTACCTATTACAGGCACACGACAGCAGTGTTTACCTGCGAGCTGATGCGGTAAAAGCACTGACTTCAGTTGAAGCTATGGTACTGGATATGGGCAAAGCTCTGGGCAGTGGATAAGGATCACAACTGGCCAAATATTGAAATGCTGGGGTTTGAATATTTTCTGCTGAGTTTGGTTTGCTTTAAATCACTTCTTGCTGGTCATATTATTTATATACACTCAGATACCTCTAGGATATCTCTGGAACTATCTGTTAATCCCAAAAGTTTTATGCATTTTAGCATGAGCTATTGTTTATTTGAAACTATCTGCTGAAGTATATTACAGATTATTTATCACAGGAAGAAAAACTGATAACAGATCGCACAGCAGGCTCCATATGTGCAGGGGTGAATAACAAAATCCTGTCTTCTCTGAAGCAGCAGCACAGGCTCAGAAAAGTCTCCACTCTAACTGCAGTGCACCTATTTCCATGTGAGAAAGAGCCTTCCTGTCAGTCTGGATTGTTTTGTGAAGCAATACATTAATCGAAAAGAAAGGGCTGTGTTATTAAAGAATATTATTTGTAGATAGTAAAACAATTAATCAGAAATTGAGTTACAGTGTTTCCACCCTAGTGTTTCAGTTCAGATTTAGCCTGAACATGCAGGTGGGACACTTTCCATCTAACTGAGGTTATTTAAGAGTCAAAAGTCAGGTTAAAATTGTTTGCAGATTTAGGGGAGTCGGAAAAGCAGATGAAGCTCTTTGAGTTGCTTAGTGCCACTGCAAAATGAGGTTGTCAAATCTTCTCAGTGTTTTGCTAGAAAACTTGCAATTCAGCAAGTCAAGCTGGACCAAATCCTCTGTAGCTACAAGCCACAGGGGCTGTGCCAGAATCCATGAAAATACACCTATTGCAACCTAGACTGGAACTATAATCCTTAAATCTAGTTTAAGAATCCAAATGCTTCACAGCATGGGATGTTCTTAGGTTTTTAACTCGCTGGTTTCACCCATATTCTCTTCACGGCTACAGTACTCATACTGGTTGTCCATTGCACAGAAAAACTACTGAAAAAACTGAAAGTAGTTGAATAATTTTTTCAGCCCTACATACGGTGGCTACAGAGCAATGCACAGAAACTACTCCTCTGCAACCCACAGTAAAGCTGTTGTCAAGAAAATGGAAATTCTTATTTCAATCTTAGACATCACTTGTAACAGCAGGAAGAGAACAGTTCTCAAAGACAAGCCTGATCTTTGAATTGATAGGATCTTTGTCAGCTTCCCACTGGAACACAAGGGACATTAGATGCTCAGATAACATCATTTCCACTGCAAGTGTCTGATAAAGACTGGTGTATTTGCAACAGGGCACAGCATTCTTTTCAGACACAGCTTCTGGTTTCAAGTCACTCTCCATGCTGCATTTTCTTTTCTGTGCACTCAGAAATCCCTTTATAGCTCTTATGTGATGTCCAGTGGAAAGTAACAACTCTGGGTCAGTTCCTCATGTAGCATAAATCATTGTGGCCGTACTGACTTCAGTATTGACATCAAACTTCACTGAAGGTCTGACTGCTGACATTTAATTCCTGTGTTTGAAACACGGATATGTGCACGAACACTGAGAGCCCTTAAATTAAATGTTTTTATTCAGGGGGAAAAGGACTCACTTTAGCAGAAACTAACAGCCCTCTGGCTTTCAACTCTTTCTAAATAACTCAGACAAGCAAATCAATCAACACTTTTTTTTTTTTTTTTCCCAAGCTTACAAGAAAGTGCAGTAGATTTATTATAAGTACTAGATTTTTTTCTGCTGGTATATGTGTGTATCTGAGACAAAACATAAATAACATAAAAGTTCCAGTTAATATAGCGCTGAGCAGGAATATGTTTTTTCTTTCACATATGTTTTTCATGGCTATACCCAGGCAGTGATGTTATTAATCTCTTTATTCTCAGTTTAGCAGAGCTGTCTCTAGGTGACACACAGAGCAAGTGTATAATCTGGAATATATGGTGGGAAATCCAGGTGAGTAAAACAACATCCATTTGCAAGATAGTAGAAGATTTTAATCCTGCTTTTCTCACATGTTAGTCCTCCAGCTCCCTGTCTGCAGTCTCTTTGCAGTGTCTGGTCTGGGAGATCATCACCTGACACACTCTAAGCTCATTCAGTCTTGATAAAAGCAGAGCAAAGGCATGGCAGGGCATGCAGTTGGGAGTCAATAGAACAATGATAGCTGGGACCCTGCCACTGATCCCAGCAATGGCGACAAGAGGGGAAGAACCAGGGAGCCATTTGCCGTCTAAAATGAGACAGGCTACAGCAAAGACAGTAATTCAAAGTGCCAGGACTGAAGTAGTTGTACTATTCCCTGTCATTCACACCCATTTGGTGCCTATGGTTTGGAGGACAGCATAATGAAGCACCCAAATCTAAGCTCTCTGCAAAAGAGTCTGGGCCTGGGAAACAAGGCACCTTTTTGCCCTGAACCCCAGTGCCATCTGTCCAAGGAAAGGTTGACAGGCACTTCAGCTTGCTATAGTGTCAAACCCTCTAGGCTGGGCAGGTTTCCTCTTTTCTCAGCCTTTCCATGAAACACAAGCAGCAAAGCCCAGAGTTCATTTCTCCGAGCTGAATGCCATCCTCCTGACATTAGACTCCTGACCCAAAATGCTTGCTGAGCTTTTTAGCCCTGAGATCTTATCTCTCCTGACCACACAAAAGAAGAAAAGGACACCAACTAAGAGGACACTGCTGTGTCTGAAGAACACGGATGATGAAGCCTTTACTGCCTGAGAAGCAAATTTATTAGGAAGATAAAGAGGGGCCATGATGGATTAAATGTTGCTGAGAGATGAAGTAGATATCCTTAAGGGTCTGAGCAATTTCTTCATTCTAGGAAATGGAGGATCTGTAATATCCCAGAGTCCATGTTTTCCTTGAGGGGAACAGAAATGGTAAAGGAAAAAACCTCATTGCAGTAGAGAAGATAATAAGGCAATTAAAGCTCTCAGTACTATTAAAAAGTTGACAAAGCACCAGGATTAGATGAAATACATCACTTAAATCATCATGGAAAGAGAAAATAAAATCGAAAAGCCCTTGGAGAAGAATTTTGATTGCTTACTAATGGCAATGTTAGTACCAGAGGATAAGGTAATTTCAGTCTGTAAGGAAGGACCAATGTTAAAAATGGGCACATTTCACCTGAATTTCAGGAAATTAGTCAATAATGTATCTCAAGATGAATGAATTTGAAAGGTCAGGCAGGATGGTGACATTGCTGCAAGTGGGAAAATTAGTGAAACTGGTCAGAAATTGCCCTTTGGCTGGCAGCCAAAGGTTCTAATAAGGTGGTGTGAAGCCGTAAGAGAATATCAAAATTCTTAAATAGGCAATCCTCTCTGGCCACATTCTTTATACTCCAAATACTTTGTAAAATCCGAAAAGGTTATCTACATTCATCAGTGTACCCTCACCAAGTTTGCAAATGACACAAAACTAGGAGGAGTGGCTGATATGCTGGAGAGTCGTGCTGCCATCCAGGGGGACATTGAAGAAATGGGCTGGCAGGAACCTCATGAAGTTTAATTAGGAGAAGTGCAAAGTCCTGCTCCTGGGGAGGAATAACCCTGTGCACCAATATATGCTGGGAGCAATCCACCCAGAAAACAGCTTGGCAGAAAAGATCCTAGGGTCCTGGTGGACACCAAGTTAACCTGGACCAGCAATGTGCCTTTGCCATAAAGAAGACTAGTGGTGTCCTGGGCTGCATTAGGCAAAGCATTGTCAGCAGATCAAGGGAGGTGGTCCTTCCCCTTTATACAGCAGTGCTTGTGCTACACCAGGAGTCCTATGTCCAGTTCTGGGCTCCTCAGTACAGGAGAGACATGGACACACTGAGAGAGTCTGAAGGACAGCCCTAAAGATGATTAAGGGTCTGAAGCATGTCTCCTGTGAGGAAAGACTGAGAGAGCTGGGACTGTTCACCCTGGAGAAGGGAAGGTTCAGGAGGATCTTATCAATGTGTATAAATACATGAAGGGAGGGTTCAAAGAAAACAGAAGACCAGCTCTTTTCATTGCTGCCCAGTGACAAGACCAGAGGCAAAGGATACGAGCTGAAACACAGGAAGCACCATCTGTGATGGTGAACAGTGGAACAGGTTGCCTAGAGAGGTTGTGGAGTCTCCAACCTTAAATTTATTCAAAAGCCACCCAGACACAGTCCTAGGCAGCCTGGTCTAGGTGACCTTGCTCGGGCAAGATAGTTGGACCAGATGCTCTACAGAGTTCCCTTCCAACTGTAACCTGTCTGTGATTCTGTGAGCTGTGTTTTCTGTTTTTGTTGTCCCACTGGCTGTTTTATGTTGTCTGAGTATCCAATGAGATCAGAAAATAGGCTGTCTGAAAGCAGATGGAAGGAGATAAGGTTTATCAGATATGGCTCTGTCTCCTGTCTCTGTCTCCAGGTGTTCCTTGGTCACAGAAAAACTATGGGATGCTCAGTCCCATGTAGTGTTTTAGCATTGTTCCATATTTGTGTAGTATAATTAAAATGTAAATAAAGCCTAGAATGTCACCCACCAGAATAGACTCTGGCAGTAAATTTCTCTCTGGTCTTGGTACTCACTGGGAGAAGCAAAACCACAAAGGATCTCCCAGACAGACCTCTGTCTCTCTGTCTTGCAAAAGCAGCAACATCTAATGAAGTGCTTCCTGCTGTTGAAGTTATTTGATTTTCTAATCTGATGCAAAACCATCAGGTCAGCCGTAAGACAGCTAAAATAATTTACTAGTAATGTTTGAAAGAGTCCAAAACACATATTTAGCTAAATAAGTGAAAATTGTTCTTGTTCCAAATCTTAGCTAAAAAAAAAAGAAAAAGAAGGGAAACATAGGCTTACATTCTTTTCATGATAATAAGTACTGAAGAGTAATTAACAATTCCATTAAGCAAAAGTTGGTTTCATAATTAAAAGTGATTATTTCAATTTCTGAAATTCTGAAGAAAAAATATCACTACTGGAAAACAAAATGGAGGGTATTTAGAGACCTTGGCAAATAGATATTACAGGATTGCTTCCATATTTAGCTCCATCTTTTCATATTTTGAACAGTGCTGGAAAGAAGGCGTATAATTATTACCTGCAAATAATACTTTTTTAGAGCTAGAAAGAGCAATGTAGAGATACAATTAAAAGTTGTGGACCAAAGTTTCAAATAGAAAATTCAGATTCTCATAAAAATCACTGATAGCAAGGACTAAATGGGTTCTGTGGAATACCCACTAAAAAGAAACATTTGAGGGCTGAACATACATTATGTTAAATATTCAATTCTGTTCTACACAGGAACCTTTTTCACTGACAAAGGAATGAATGTGATGACTTAATGAGATTTTCCACTGCTAATGTTTATGATTCAATATATTAAATATGACCTAATTTCTATGATATATGATGCATACAGGAGGCATACGAGATCCTGGAAGAAAAAAAAAATAAAATCAATTGATTGGTGGCAATATACTACTTAAGGGACAATGAAATTTAATCGGAGGATCATCAAGGTGTCACAGAAAGAAATGTGACTTCCTGAATTTCGACAGCTGCCTTTGCCATATTACAACATACGGTCTTTTTCTGTTCATCAGTGCAATGATGAATAAGTTCTCTGTGCGCATTAGTAAACTGAAGTCTTCCCCTTTCAGAAAGTCTAGCTAAATTATGTGCATGGCTGCATAGATGCAGACAGGTCCGTAGGCTGAAGAGCAGGTACCCATGGCCCTCCTTTTCTCACTTATCCCTCTAGTCAGACAGCAGTTCTCAACGTTTTTCTGAAAAGCACTAGAGGCAGCAACGAGAGACACCTGAGAAAGGTACTCACTCCAAAATGGTCCACCACAGGAACTGTGAAGAGAGGGAGCACAGAAGCAATAAGAAATGTGGGCTAAAGAGGTATCCCATGCTGTCACTTTGCCAAATAGCCTCGACATTTACATCTGGAGCAGAGAGTGGTCTGAGGGAATGTCTGAGACTGAAGACCTTGCAAGGTAACCACTTCCCCACCCCCAGCCTGCTCCGTCCTCCTGTTAACGGACCTGTGGAGAGCACAGGAACGGATTGGAGGAGATGCCATCCCATTGCTGATGGCTACTTAGGATAATTGCACTCTCACTGTCTGGCTGATGAAGCTTGCACAGGATGGTGAGAGAATAGTGAACTGGTCCCCTTGCTCTAGGACACAATCAATACTAAATTAGCCTTTAATTACAAGTCTTTTAATTATTCAGTGTTGACTTATGGTATGAAGCAACAGCTGTAAATCTTTCTAAAGCAAAAGCTTTGATTCCTAGTCTTCTCTCATTATCCCCTATAGTATCCTTGTGCAGGAAAATATAAGACCTCTACTGACATAATTTCATAATTTTTACAAGACTAATCTAGGAGCCATGCTGCTGCTCAGCAAGGGTAATAATAAATTTAAAAGCCTCTGGCTGTTCTTAGGTGGCATTACAAGCAGAAAGTGATTTGCCTGAAGTTTGATAGATCTTAACCAATTTCACTGTAGCAGGCAATAATTTTTATCTCCAGTTCATGAAAAAATCTGCACCAAATTGCTCTGAAAGTGGCTATTGAGAACTACAGCATCAGTTCCAACATAACTCAGTCCCAAACCTAAATTTATGTCTACCTAGACTAGATATGAAATTCCTTGCTCTCTAAAAAAAATGTGGTTTAGCTTTCATTGATAATGTATTTAGATATGTTTACATGATAGAAGTATATGTAATATATCTAATATCTATATCTACTTATTTATCTATATAGAAAAAGGTCTGGTTTACCCTGGTGGTTCACTCTTTGTAAAAGTAGTAGAGAATTTTCCCCTTACTTCATGTATTGCCATCAGGGTAAAACAATTAAAAAAGTAAACCTTGCGACATGTGAAAAAAATTAAAAATTATTTTTCAAAGAGTTTTCTGCAAGTTATAAATGTGATAAAATTCAAAGAGCGGTGATCTTCTGTGTGCAAATAATTTATTGAATCAATATTTCTGCATTGAAACTGCTACAGCTGATTTAGGATGCTGGATTCTATCCCACAGATAGAGCAGGGTATGCATCATCTTCCCCTTGCACTCACAGCCCAGGTTGGTATACACATCTCATTTAAAAATGGGAAACTTTCAACATGTTTAGAGACCTAGCTGAGATCTGGCACAAGATACAACAGCAAATATTATTTTAAGTACTCTGTCATGTTTGGGGTGTTGAGACACCAGCCTGCATCTTCTTGTGACATGGATGTCCTGTGTTTAATGTTTCAGTTTATATAAGAAGACCTGCCCCATCCTTTGTTGGTGCTTCTGCATTTGTCCAGAACTAGAAAGTGGATACACAAACCAAAAATACTTGGGGAAAGATATCCATTTTCTGAGGCTGAAGACAGGGATCTTGAGCACTGAGCTTGGCCATGGAGAGCTGTGACTTCTCCATAGCTTAGCTAGCTACCTGCCAAGCCTAATCATCTACCCCTGGGATAATGAACCTGACAAAATACAAAGTAGCTGAGCTACAAGATTCAGCAGTTGTATCCTCTATATAATGGATCTAGTTTTACAATTTCACTGGCATTTATCAGAGTGGTTGCTCTTCTCTACTCATTATATTCATCTATTATTTCTAACATTCTAGAAATACCATAAAGAAAGAAGTTTTTAAAAAAGAACCAGTAAATAAATCCCTCTGCTAAAAGTTTATAAATTGTGTGTGCATACCCTAGTGGCAGCAGTTCAAGCATTAATGACTTAGCCTTTCTTAATCACTTTTTTAATTACAAAAACCAGACAGAGCTTATTATCAACAAATTACTTGCTATAATTTCATTGTTCCTCCTCAAATCAAGATTGCTTTGAATGTGTTAAAAATGCCTAAATAAAGCCAATGCCAAATATTAGCATAACTTAAATTTATTGAACACTTGTTTTTTATGGATGTCCTCAAAGCAGTGATTTTTAGGTTATTTTTACATCTTGTCCTGTATTATCTTTTCTACTCCAACATGGAGCTTCATTCCAGTGAAGGTAGGGGCATAAAGCAGTAATCCATTGGCACATTCTTTGCTCTCTCTCATTAAGACTGACAAGAAATAATTACTTCATACTTGTTCTCATTAATAGCTAAAATTGTCTTCCACTTTCTTATATTAGCAATAATTTACATTTAGTACTAAATCTATTAACTGAAGTCAGGTCCTCAGGTCAGAACTCTCATTTTCCAACTTCTTGATTCTTTTCCCCCGTCTCAGCAGGGCAGCCCCTACCTCCATACTGCAAGGGGTGACCTGTAGCCACATCACTCCACTGTGTAATCCAGGCGTATGAGCTACATGGCATCAGTAATAATGGGAAAGTGTATAATCATCTGTGCCTTTCAAAGTAATCCATATTTGCTGTCTGAGAAGTGGGAGTTAGGCTTTGCTTTGTTGCTACTATAAAGGGTAGCAGTTATACGAGCAGTGATTTGAAGTCCAAGTAAATGAGATCTTTTTCCACTTGGTGCCAGCTCTATGAAGTACATGTTAATGCTCAATCCACATCTGAGAAGAACCAGCTATAGAGAAAGAGATGGGAAAAGAAACACTGTTGATATTATATGGCCCTGGAATGAAGTCCTGCAGGAACTGAATAATTGTCTAAATACTTGCATGATATGAGAAGACTAAAAATTTAACCTAGACTACACTCTCACATTTGGTGCTTCTCCCATGAATTTTAGTGAACTGCAGTGGTACTGCTGAAGTTAAAGTCAGACCTCAGACTCTTCAGGTGAAGGAAGAACATGGAGCAATAGATCTCTCTGTAAAACTCTGAATTGACCTGAAGCTATAGGCATGGACTTTTAGTAATAACAAGTATTTTTGAAAGGCATACTTCAGTGGATGAGGCTGAAAGTTTCATGAAACTGCAAGAAATCTCTTTGAAGAAGAAAATGTAGTAATGGTCTTACACTTAAGGCCTCAACAAGGAATTCCTGGCTAACTTTCCACTTTAGGTTGCTATTTTTCTTAGCGGGACTTGGCTTAGTTCCAGCCACAGAGAGGGCCCAGAAATCGTTGAGATATTAGAAGAGAAGTGCAAGTTTAACAGATATCTATGCTCACTGGAGTTGTCAGCAGATTCACATCTATCTGTCAGGATTGAGAGAAGAAGAAGAACCACAGCATTTATATTTTTTCCTGACAGTTTAAAATTATTCAGAAAGCTACCATTTGAGAAGAAAATTGTAGCTGGAGTAGATGACCTTTAAAGGTCCGTTGCAACCCAAACCATTCTATGATCCTATGAAAAAGAAAGGGCTCAGTAAAGAAAATTTCAGACATTATCTTGATTCAAGATTTCTCCAGATTTCTTGTAGATTCCCTTCAGGTACTGGAAAGTGCTATAAGGTCTCCCCAGAGCCTTCTATTCTCCAGTCTGAACAACTCCAACTCTCTCTGCCTGTCTTCGTAAGAGAGGTGTTCCAGCCCTCTGATCATCTTCGTGGCCTCCTCTGGACTCGCTCCGACAAGTCCATGTCCTTCTTATGTTGGGGGCCCCAGAGCTGAGCACAGCACTGCAGGGGAGGTCTCATGAGAGTGGAGCAGAGCAGGGGATCACCTCCCTTGACCTGCTGGCCATGCTTCTTTTGATGCAGCCCAGGACACAGTTGGCTTTCTGGGCTCCAAACACTCATTGCTGGCTCGTGTTGAGCTTCTCATTAACCAGTATCCCCAAGTTCTTCTCCACAGGGTTGCTCTCAATCCATTCTCCACCAAACCGGTATTTGTGCTTGGGATTGCCCTAACTCATGTGCAGGACCTTGCTCTTGGCCTTGTTGAACTTCATGTGGTTTGCATGGGTCCACATCTTTGCACCCAAATTCTTGCCAATGTCTGAAATGGCCAGTGGGTGCTGTGCAGCCAGGTATCAGTAGAAATAGCCAGGTAAAATTGCAAACAATCAGACTTTCCCCAAAACACTCCATAACATACACAAATACAAGAAAATAAAAGATAATTCTTTTTTATCTTAAAGATAACTTTTTACTTGCACGGTGTAAGTATTTGTTATCTCCCTTTTTAATTTTGAAACACAGGCTTTGTTAATTTGCAGAGAAGATTTAATTTTAATGTTTGAAGTTTTAATGTGAAATGTGGAAAAGAAGAAAGGAAAGCTTTCGATCGTAATCTCTGGGGTCAAAAAAAAAAAAGAAAAAGATAAAAACTATCAAAATGTTGCCATTCTAAAAACTTGTCAGACATTTAACTGTGGCATTAGGCAAACAATAAAAATTTGCTTTACATCTGCTGCCGCTGTACTTCCATGTAGTAATGTGAAGAAACTGAAAGAACTATCTTGGTTTTTCCCTGAGAAAATTAGCTTCCATTCCCCCCATATAAACATACTTCGATTTTTATTTTTCTCCTCATTACATGTGATGGTTTGTCAGACAGTTGATGTAAACATACTTAAGCCTTAGGGGCTGCCCCCGAATTAATTGGAGCAATGCAGGCCAGATTAGAAGGGCTCCTGTGCAAGCATGACACGGGCAGTGGCAAAGCTGATTTGAGGTGCCTTATTCAAGGCTCAGGATGGGTCATTTCAGTCCCATGGCAGTGCTGCTAATCTCAAGCCTTGCAGACAAAAATTTGCATGTGAATGCAGCTGGCCACATCGAAAGCTTCTTAATTCTCCTTCAGCCTTTCCTCCCCGCCTTTCTGGGAGAGGGTGAAGCAGCAGTGAGTTAACCACGGCCTTTGTGTCAGTGGTGCTCCTGCTGAGTTTTGGGGTTATGATTATGTAGTGCAGTTATCTGGGCAAATGGGCTTTCCTCCATCACAGGAGAGCTGCTGAGGTGGGATTTGGCACTTGCAGAGGTTTCTCTGCTGCCCTTCTGGAGATGCGAGGGGTTTCCCTGTGGCTGGGCAGATGGGTCACCTCCTGTCTTATAGCAGCATGGGGAGGTCCCCATGAGATGCTGGCAAAGCCCCCTGGTACCTCCCCAGCACCACAGGCAGATTCAGCGCAGCAGCCTGCATCTCTGCCTGCACTTGTTATGTTTCAGCTTCCTCCTTCCAAGATTTATGTGCTCATTTTTGCCCCCAGTTTGCCCTTCTCCATTTCAAATTCTGGTGGAAAAGAGGTGAATGAGGGAAGATGTGAACAAATACAAGAGGGAAAAAAATGTTGCTCTTTTAAGATGACAAAAGTGATTTTAAACAGGATTTCATTTTGAAGCTCAAAGAACAAATGTGATTTCTTAATTCCTGCTCTTTGTGTTGTGGAAGCCCTTTCTTTTGGTTTTCAACCACAGTAAATTTCAGATAACACCAAAATATTCCTAGATGTTTCTCGGGTAAATCCCACAAAGATGAATTCCTTGGTCTATCCATAACTTAAATATTCCTCTACATTAATGATAGAGTCAGTCTCTGTTTATTGCACTATAACTGGTGCTGCAGCATAAATAAATAAAATAATACAGAACAGTCAGTTCTGCTGGCCCAGCATCATGTATCAATTTGCACTAATAAGTTAATTTCCATATTTGTTATTCAGGACTAACATAATTTGAGAGAAAAGAGGTCGTAATGGTCATGATGCCCTGAGAGGATTTTGCCTTGCTGAAGTCAACACATTGAAGCCTCTGAAGGATTCTGGAGAGAATAATGCCCGTAACCCAATCATTCAGTTAATGTTATTACTCATTTATTTGTTTCCCGTCAGCAAGATACTTGGTGACCTCCAAAACAAGACTGTGCCTTTGACACACAGCTCCATCACGTTCATTCTCTCACTGCTCATCCCAAGTCTTAAAAAGTCAATTGCAAGTCTTCCAGTGGACCTTCCAAAGCACAGCATGCATTTTCTTCTATGTCTATTTAAAGAGGTTGGAGCACAGCAAGACTGTGCCTCATAAAACAAATGAACAAATGCACCTCCTTCAACTCACTTTTGTCCCTCTTGCTGAGATCCCTTCAGTTTAGCTAACATTTGGTTAAGTCAAGGGACTGAAGCGTGCTGTGCTGCTCGAATACAAGGCCCTGTTGAGCTAACTCAAGCAATATTTTTACCAAAAAAAGATATATATCTCAAATGGAATTGTTGGTGAAACTGCTATACATCAGATTAGGGTGTCATATGCTGCATTTTATTTTGTCACTTAAAATTAAATGCATTTGTAATATGTACAGTAGTAAAATCAAATCAGGATTTAATCCATTTTAGAAACATATTCTATTACAGGGAGAAATGTGCATGGCAAACTCACAATGTTATAGTGCATTTGCAGTAAATATTAGTGACAATCTTTGGTGGCTTTATTTTTGTCTGTATATTATATATGAGCCACTGACCTTTCTAAATATTCTACACAGATAACCTGATCCTTAGCATAACAGTGCAATATTGTTGTAATTATCGTTTGTACAACTGTGGTAGATGTTGCAGAAGATGTTTTGGCTACATTGGAATAAATAGATTTGTAGATTGGACTACCATGTTAGAGCCTACAGTGGAATTTTCAGTGATGACAGAGAAATAAAGAAACATTTTGCTTGTTGTTCAAAAAATAAAAACAAGTGAGACAAAATGTAATTTTTTTTAAAAAAAAATTATGTAAAGGTAATTTAAAGTGGAAAGAAAGCTTAGAAGACTATGAAATAGGCATTATTCAGAGAATTACTAGGATCCTTCTCCTAAATATAAAATTTTACTTAATTTAGGCAGAAAGTAACAGAATGCTTCAATTAAACCGATCTTGCAATTTCAGTGTCAGCTAAAACTTCACTCTACATTTTCCATCCGCTTTCTTTTAATGACTGGTATGATTATAATGACTCTAAAGTTACTATAACAGAAAGATTAAAAGCAAAATCAATGAAAGCAACAATAATCTTACAATATTTGTCTTGCAGGTGAGTTTGGAGAGGCTAACAGAAAATACTGACCCTTGACATTAAGAACATGTGGAGAAGCAAAGTGACCATCTCTTTGGACTAAAAGATTTAGAGCTATCCTTCCACAGGAGACACCCCTGTTCATCTCATTGCTTCTCATTCACCAGGCAAGAAATGTCCATGTCCCCACCCAAATAAGTAGTTGTGGTAGTCAGACTAAAGAAGATGTCCCTGTCACCTCTGCA
Source organism: Podargus strigoides (assembly GCA_028020825.1). Taxonomy (NCBI): domain Eukaryota; kingdom Metazoa; phylum Chordata; class Aves; order Caprimulgiformes; family Podargidae; genus Podargus; species Podargus strigoides. The sequence goes on along the minus strand of CM051624.1, from coordinate 9,535,707 downwards.
TGCCCTAGGAGGCTCACCGGTTAATGAGCTTCAAAACTTCATTCACTCTCAAGGGTTTTGCTTTGAAGCTGTGTCTAGTTACAAGGAAAGCATTGCTTAAGTTGAGTAGAAAAGATGTGTTAGGAGAGCTGTGTCTATACCTGGCTAGGCACTTTGAGCTAATTGTTTTGTCCACTTTCCACGGCTACTTGATGGTGGAACTACCTCGATAATAACTACCTATAAAATAAATCACCTATGACACAACTGTTGCCTCCATGCATGTAGATCTTGGTGAGTGCAAGGAAACTTGAGCACCAGTGCAAAAGAAAGTTCTCAGGAAAAATACATATACTGTCACATAAAATACAAAGCCAGAGAAATCTGTGGAACCTTACAGGAAAACACCAGCACCAGAAATCTCATTTGTTCTTGTTAATACTCACTTATTTCTTCCTTTCTGCCTGATTTTGCTTCATACTCTGCTGTGTCCCTTTCCAGTTTGCTGCTCTGGTGGCAGCTCTTTTGATGTTACGAAGTCTTACTAAGTTCAAGTGGCAGAGCATTTTGTTTTTCAGAGAGACGTCCAGATGCACAGAAGCCAGTGACGGATGATTTCTCTGGAGATAGACTCCATCTCATATCCCCCACAAGATGATTTACCCAGAGTGGCCCTGTTCACATGGCACTAGTCCTGAAACATACCTTCATCTTTATAAAGGTTCATAAAAAAATTTCCTGTCTTGTTTTTAGATACACTAATCCATTCTTATCCATGACCTCACTTTGGCTTCAGCAGAGTAGCTGAGAGCAGAGTTGGCATGAAAATTTGATTTCTTCACAATTAATTCCTCTGTTTTTCCAGTCAGTAAGTATATGTCATACGCAGAGTCTGAAAAAAAGGACAAGGCAAGGGGTTAACTTTTGCACAGGCCTTGACCTCACCATTTTTGAAGATACAATTTACAGCTTCCTAACTGTGGCTTAATTTACTAAAAGCATGGGGCAGCTTGGGGTCAAGGACACAGTTGTTTGTGTTTCTTGCTTTCTTGAGGTAGCACATTGTCTTACTCCCAACTCTCCTTAGCCTAGGTTTGCAAAGGCAGACCACAGAAAAAAGGGAACTACTGATGTTAAAAGCATTCAACTTGCCATTCAGAGCCATTCTGCTATTCACATACATGTCTGGTTCCCACTAGTGGTTCTGGGAATTGTATATCTCTGAACTGGTGGCAAGATGGACTAATTTGAGAAAAACAAGTGAATATAGAATTTTTTCTGTTAGCAGTCTCTTGTCATTAAATATTTCTTTGCTTTCATCTACAACAAGTATAACGAGATAATTCTATTTACCATTCCTCACCAAGAAAAGTAATTAGAATGCAAGGTAATTTCCATAAAATGCATTATGACTTTAATATCAGTAAAAGCCACTTAAATATTAAACGCACAGAAAAAATATTAGTTAAATTATCATAGAATAATATGATCAGGTTACTTTAGGATAAAAAAAATGATAGATGTGTTTTAATAAACTGTGCAAAATTATATGTATCATATTCTTGCTTCCTGTCAATTTTATTTAGAGTTAAATGCCATTGTGATAATTAGTTGGGTTTTACTGTGTTCATTAAAAGCTTTTCTAATGATCACATAGAGGAATAAGTAAAATTAATTTCTTTCTTTAAACGCAAACAAATTTGTCAAATGCATAAAAAAAAGCTTTTGCTGAGGCCCAGAATACCATGTGGGTTCTTCCAAGGAGATAAGCATGGATTATGAACACAACACTCAGTCTACAACAGTTTGCACTTTGTCTTAGTGATAGTGTTCTAGATTTACAAATAGGAACTCTATGCGTGAAGGAGACAGTGCATCAAATCTGGTAATCCTCATTCAAGCAAAAGTTCAAAGCCTTTTCTAGGAATCCGGGGAAGGTTCCCCAGTGAAAATGAGAAGATAACTGACTAATATTTCTAACTTTTGTATTTGTTTTTCAGGATGTGCAGATCACATCTTTCAAAAATTTTATAAGCCTGGTTTTCAATTATAGCAAACTGTCTTGAGATGCAATGTGCTACTGAAGTCTCCTTTCGTGACTCTCTAGGACTAAACACACATTCCCAAGGAACTTTCCCAACATCTTACTAGCATTAGAAAATTTACAAACACAGAAGACACAACTTCTGACTGTGAGAAATTACACTAGAAAAATAAATGTGTGAAGAATGATGAACCCCTCAAGATGAAAAAAACCCCACACCAAACAAATGATTCCAAAATCAGAGCCATTAATTTTGATTTCTATATAGACAAAAATGGTGTTATAAAAAAATTAATATTTTTGAAATAACTTGCAGCATTAACTCTGAATTTGTCCAATGACTGCAGATGTTAATGTCAATGAGATCTCCTTGACTGGGGCAAGCGAGCCTGATTCAGAGCCCATGTCACATTAGAAGTAGCATTTCAAACTGGGACATATCTTTGGTGAATATTAAGAAAGAAAAAGTGTAAAAACAAAGTGGTAACTTCAAAAATATAGCCATGGGATTAATGTGGGGAAGAGCTGAACAACTGAGTTCTTGAACTTTAGTATTCATACTCTTCCATTCAAAATAATGCCAAAGCTGATGGAAAGAACCACTTCTCTAATATGCCTGTTGAACTACAGTGCTGTTTCCTTCTTCACAACAGATCTCTTGTTAGAACTTCAGAAGACAGACTTGATTACAATAGCTCTGTGAACAATTTCTCCACAAAAAGATACCAAAGTTGAGATGCAGGTAGGATCGGAACTGAGACTCTAATAAAAGCAGAGTTAATCATGTCACCATAATTGAAAAGTAGTAATAAAAATAATTGAGCTTAATATATAATTTAGATCATCGTATGTTAAGCTAATGCATTCTGCTTAGGCTTTTAAAAAAATTATTTATTTCACGCAGAGTAAAGATTTCGTTTGTTTTTATAATGAAATGCCCTCCAATTGACTTTAATAACAGCAGTCTGTTAAAAGAGTTTGAATTGGTGCACAGATTTGAAGTTCATATGTTAATTTTTGACACGATATACTTAGCATTTATAGCCTGCTCTTAAGGTGGTTAAATTTATTTTCATGAGATTTAATAATCATTGTTGTCTTATATTACAGAAATTAAATTAGTTTTCTCTGCTGTGCTGATGAGAGGCGATTTGCCTTTTGCCTATTTTATTTTATTTTACTTTTTAAACAATGTATGACTACTTGCTTTTGTGAGTGGAGTTATTCTTCAGCTATTGGCCACCCTTCTATAAGAAAATTTATGTTTATATTTAAGGTTCTTCCCAGGAAAGCAGAGAAGCTCTGTTGTTCAGTTGTGTTTTCTCTTAGTGCCTTTTCTGACCCCCATTCTTGCAGACCAGTGATCAGTGACAAAGGGTTCAGCTGAATTTTCAGCAAAACAAAGCAGGTTCCTATCAGTGCTTTCCTTTCAATACCAAACCAGCTTCCAAGTTGTTCTAATCTCGTGCTGAGGGACTCCAAAAGGATATTTTAAAATATTTATTGACCTAACTTGGTGGAATGTCTTATGCCATTTTATAGTTAGATACTCCATTCAAGAAAACCTTCAGAGCCCATGATTAACTTTAAGCAGGTGGTTACATCCTGCTGGTTGAGGAATTTAAGTGCATGTGCAATCACAGAGCTCATTCATAAACAGGGGTGTAAGACCAGATATTAGCTATGAGCAACAGCTGGGAGCTCAGGAGCAGCATTTGTTATTCCAGGTCTGATGCTGGTGCTCTGCATGGCCTCACTCGAATGGTGCAGGTCCTTTTGTCTTGGGCGTTTCCAGCACCTGGAAAAGGTGAGGCACTATTGCACAAGGGTCCTGTGCAGCTTAGCCAACAAATGCTTCACAATATGTTTGAGACCCTTAATGGGTAATTAAGATATAGATGCAAAATACACATTATCAGTATTACCAAGCACACATTCACCTTTCTGCAACATTTCGAAGGAAGCTGTTGAACTTTTTTCATTCTTACTGCAGTGGAGCTCCATCCTTTCACTTCCAGGATTTAGTTCCATGCCTTTTTCTACACTGATCCAATTTTCCAGATCCCTTTTTCCCCCTTCACTTTTCTATTTGGTTTTCCCAAGCAACTGCATTCCCCAGCAGCATCAGTTACTTCTGTTTTTCAGCTATTCCTGCCAGGAAATGTGGAACAGGTGGCTTGGGAAGGTGTGAGCAGCACGTCCTACCCTGCCTGCTGATAGGGATTCAGCTTTCCATCCTATTGAAGGGAATGAGACCTCCAAGTGGTCTAATCTCAGGAAAAATTCTGAGCAAAAATTCTGCAAGAACCGCTTGCTTTATTAATTACTAGGACTGCATTTCCTTGTGACAGAAATACAGTGACCGAAAGCAGTCCTTTGTAGAAGAAATCTTGCAAGGACTCAAATGCCTTTATGTAGCTCTGGTAGTGCCTGTCTGTGGGTGCTAAGCTGCCTTTGGCAAGCTCATTCATGCATCCCATTCTCTATCCTCATGCAATTTATTCTGTGTACATCCCTCCCCCACGTGCTAGCAGCCACCATCAGTCCTTTTGACCTATTTGGAGGCTCCTTTGTGCTTCTTTCTGCTGCTGTAGCACTGTCACTTGTGTATAAACAGGAGCTATCCTCCACTATGGTTGCATTTTGTTTTATTTTCATTAATGCTATAGATTCCCAGAGAATGGGGGGAGAGAAATGGGCCACTAGATCAGTAATCCCATCCCTGAACATCACAGTAATATGCCTTAAACCACACTTTCTTGTGGGTTGTCCCAAGACATTTGCCAGGACTCAAATGATGGGGCCTCTGCAACTTCCCTTGGGAGATGATGGCAGGAAAAAAGAAATGATTTTATTGATATTCAACAGACCTTTTCTTTGTGTTAATTTAATACTATTATTCCACGTTCCACCATAATCATTTTCTCCCCGTCCATGGTACTTCTTTCTTTACTTCCAGACATTTATGTTTCTTTTTAATCATCTCTTAGTAAAGATTTTGCTTGTTTTTAGGGCTCTTTCCTGTTGTATTCTGTCTGAATCAACTCCCTCAGGGTCATACTCATCTTTTCATCCATAATTGAAAAGACAACCACTCTATACAGTAATGGGAGGTTGGGGGGGGTTTTCTCCTTTTTCCTCCTCAGCTCACACAAGCTATACCAATCCTTACTCATCTCTTCAGGCTCTAAGACATATTGTACTGTTGAATTTTAAGTAAAAATACCAGACAAGATCAATGAGCGATTCTGCTTTAAAATCTAGGGCATAAATTTGCCATCCTTTTGTACATATTTCTACCTTTTCAGCTCTTCAGCAAAATGTAGACATATCCAACATCAAAAAATAAAACTGAGCAGCTAGATTTACAGCAGGGCTTCCCCCACTAAAAGAAAGGATGCCACTTGTATAGCAATATCTGAGAGCAGAATTTTAGCCCAGTGACTTTTACAAAGGCACCTCTTTCTTTTTTCAAAAGGCAACTATTATTCCAAAGAACCAGAATAAGGCATATGTACCACCTACATTCCATTTGGACACCTCAAAATGAAGCAGTGTGGACTGTAGCATTGCAGAAGCACTGTGTGACACACGAAAATTTTACCCACGTGTGTCTATGTTTAGCCTATACCTGGGGCCACACTGTAGCAGTTGGTCTACCACCTGATGCTCCCTCCCCAGCTGAGAAGGGGAATTGGGGAAAAAAAATGGAGAAGCCTCATGGGCTGAAGTAAAAACAGATTTAATGGAATAACAAAACTAATACAATCAGCAACATAAAGTGTATAAGCTTCTACTCAGCCTAATCCTTAGGCTCAGCATCAGGAGCAGAAAGCCAAAAGTGAGAAGCCACAGGAAGAGGAACTCCCCACCCTCAGTGAACTCCCTCCTTTTATAATGAGAATGATTAAATGGCATGGGATGCACCTGTGAGTCAGCTTGGATCAGCTGCCCTGACTGAATCTAGGAGCTGACTCGAGGTACTCATGGCCTGCCTGTCATGGCTGGCTCATGGTTCTGTTCCTGGGAAACCAGGACAACATCGCACTGTCCTATTGATATGGCTCCAAGGGTGGATATTTCATGTTCGCTGTGGTACAATGGGTCAGGTGTAGATGGTAACCAGAGGCACAACACCTACTTGTCAGTCAGGCTGAGCCCTTTGTCTTAGAAGCAGTCAGATTTTGAGATGGCCTTTGGTAATGTGAATACTTGGGTAGACAGCTCGTTATGACTATTTGTGCAGACACACTTTTAAATAAGCACAGAAAGAATTACGGTAATGTGGTCATTGGTCAGTTGTAACTATCCACAGAAAAAATCTAGCTCAAAGACAGGAAAACTGTGCAGGAAAAAGGTATCATGTGACCAGTATCAACGAAATTATTTTTTTTTTAAAAAAAGTTTATCCAGTTGTTCTTTTTATACTCCATCAAAACTCCATGAACACCAGTCATCTTTGTGTGATTTACTCCACTTCAAGAGAAAGAATGAGCACCTCATTATCTGTTTGTAGAATATCCACGGGTTTTTCAAGGAAAAGGAAGGAAGGAAGGAAGGAAGGAAGGAAGGAAGGAAGGAAGGAAGGAAGGAAGGAAGGAAGGAAGGAAGGAAGGAGGGAAAGGGAAAGGGAAAGGGAAAGGGAAAGGGAAAGGGAAAGGGAAAGGGAAAGGGAAAGGGAAAGGGAAAGGGAAAGGGAAAGGGAAAGGGAAAGGGGGCTCTTTTTTTTATTCTGAAAACAGCTTTTCTGCAGATGTGGGGGGAATGTTCCACTTTCAATTTCCCAGCAGCATATAACATCTCAGTGGGGGCCACATCCTGCGCTATTCTGTCTCCCGTGTGATGCAAAGTGACAGAAAAAACTAGCAGTGAGTCACCACGTGTGTTAGCTCAGGGCTGCAGTGGGTGCTGGCATTTTCACAAGTGAACTTCTGGCTGTTGGCTGCCTCTTGTGTAGGAAAATAAAAAGCAGGTATTTGTGTCTGTGGGTATAGAGAAGGAACTCATTAGAATGTGACAAGTTTCTGGACTGAGTGATACAGCACATGTAATCTCATTATCTCTGCTGGGGAATGGCAGGAGTATGCGTGTAAAACAAGATTTTATGTGTATACTTCAGTCAGTGAGGACTAATGGATTGATAATGGGCTGTTTGTTGCTGTTCAGATTTTGGCTCGCGTCCACAGTGGGAGCACATTGGAGCAAATTCACTGAAGCACGCTGATTGATACTTATGCTAGTTGTAAGCTGACGAGTGTTTAGACTTATTTTCCATTCAGTGCATAACTTATTACACTGTTGTCTCGAAGTTTATCCATGCACATATTACAAATGTAGCCAGATGTCCTCATGATTGTTTGCCTTTCTCTGAATAATGGATGGGAAGGTTCACAGGTTCAGAGGAAAAAAAAAAGGGGGTTGTGGGAGGGAAACTGTGTGACAACTAAGGAAAAAGGAAGCTGTTTATATGTGAGAGAGAAGGAAAGGCTCCATGTTTCACAGGAGAAGCAAAGAATTCCTGTGGGGCACCCCAGACTCAGGAGGTCCCGATTTAAGAAGATTTAAGGGCACCACAAGGAAAAGAAGGCAGGAATATAAGCTGTATTGTCTTTTATCCACATCATTGTATTTCTTGCCATGACAAAAGAGCGATTTGCTTCTGTAATTATATGTCCTTGCAAGTACTCTGTAAACACAAAATATCCACTATGTGCAAAGTCTGAAGTTAGAATAAAATATTGGGTCCTCCTGGGATAACTTAATACTGAACCTGACTCCTTTTCTTGCTGGATAGCAGACTAAGAATCTTTGCCCAGGGCATATTGCCAGGTGTGTAAACAGCAAGACAGTGCTACAGGCTGTTATGATCCTGGAGAGTGCAAGAGCACACAGGTCCACAGTTAAGGGTTGTGCCCTCTGCATGCGAGTGAGCATCCAGTTGGGAAGCCTTCCCATTTGGTGACTATCATAGATACCAAGATACCATGGGAATCACTGTTTCTCTGCTCTTTCCAAGGAAAGAGAAGCTAGATCTCTGGCCCAAAGCTACAACTTTGAGCTGAAAACAGATAGATACACGAAAATCAGATATCTTAAGCAACTTCGGTAGTACTGCTAAATTTGACATGAGCAGCCACAGCGGTGTGTGTCAGAGAAATACAGCCAAAACTGTGAGAGGTTGGCTCATGACTGACCAGGAACAGCCTTACAAGTGTGCAGAAACTTGGCTTTTCACAACCTCCATCTCAGCACAAGGCACCTGGCAGTACAAAACACACTAAAGGCTGATGAGAGAGGCATTGCTCACCCTTGGGAGAAGAGATGTGCCAGCTTGCAAGGAGAGCAGGAGCCCAGCCTCCAAAAGCCCTCTCCCACACAAACCTGCACCTTTCACGTTTTTGTGGGAGCCTTGTCTGTGTCACGTGTATGTGAGGTCTCTCCACTAGTATTCCTGGTCCCACAGTACACCCACGGGAGGAGAAAATTTCCTCTTGAGAGGCCAAGAAGAGAGATGGAGAGATCAAGGGGCTCACAGAGCCCCCTCAGCATCTTACACCTCGTTGACCCATGTGCAGCAGCTCGAGCTGGATATGGAGTTGGAACTGAAACCCATCCTCCAGACGCTTCCTTGAACAGCCTGTGCAGGTCCAGGTATGCTTATTTCTCAGTTAAGATGTTGTAAATAGTGATATCATCCAGACTGACAGAGCTGTGTTAGTCTTTGCAGACAATCCCATCAAGGCATGACAGAGAGGAGCTGAATCATCTCCAGACTCAGACACCCGTAGATATGTCATGAATTTTGTCCATCTGCCAAAATGTGCCATTATAGGCCGGAAAATCTGCAGCACTAATGCTGTTGTCGTTCTGTTCTGCTGCTTTCCCTCCTTTACCTTTTATTTTGCTTTATAGCGTTACATGACATAGCATAATGCATTCACATATTTTACAACAACAACAAAAAAAGTCTTCCTTTGGATCAATAGCAAGTGTAGTATTCAATTGATATTCTTGGCAGCAGAGCAAATAAGCAAGCGCCTGCAGCCAGAACGTGTCAGCAGCCTCGGCAGCAGTGCGGTTCCTCCCATAAGTGGAAGCTCCTTTGCCTGCTCCTTGCAAAATACGTGGCACTAATTTCATTAGGCATTCCCCAAAGGCCGAGGTAGAGCCAAAAAATGACGATGTACTGGGGAATGAGGGAGGTAATGGTTATGTTTTGATCCTTTTAAAATATTTGTTTGCATCCAAGGGCATTAAATTCCCAGCACTTGTGGTGGGGGAATTTTCTGCCAGCCCTTGACTCGGTTTCCCTCAATGTGCAGGGACCTCCCCATCAAGTCTCACACCTGTGTATGACTCCCACAGTTGACAGCAGCTCCAGAGCCTTGTCCCACCTCCCATGATGTCCTCCATACATCTCACAGCTGGTTGATCCTTTGGGATAGTTCATGCTTCAAAATGCATTTTTGGAGAAAAGTAGTTCAGCTGTAGTCAGATTATGGTTTTCTGTGACATTTCTTTCAATGCAGCCCATCCACATGCTCCTGCTGATGGAAATCATACTGGTACACTGAGGTGTTATTTCTTCATAAACTACCTCTTTTCTCATCTGGTGTCTTATGTGGTGCTTGAAATATTGGCCAACAAACCAAATTGTTTCAGACTCCTGTACAAAAATAATGAGATTAAAGATACATAAAATATTTCTAAAAATTAATTTCAGAGCAAGACAATGGATGAGCTGTATTAAAAGTAGGAAAATTCATAGTCTTATTGTTCACTATCTTCCATCCAGTGTATTGTTATCCTCTGCTTTTATTCTTCTCAGACCCTGTGCTCCCTCCATAGCTGGCTCTTGACTGTGCTGGTGAAGGTGAAGTAGCACTAACTTCTGCAGTTAACAGGCTCTGCAGTACGAAACCCCATTTCTATCTGCTGAAGCATGTCAGTTTTATCGAGGCATATGTATTGTGCTACCTGACATGGCTGAGGTGGTAACTTGGCTTGTGATGCGAGTTCAAAGCTCATTTGCTTTGGTAATTTCAGTGGTGTTTTCACTGAAAAAGTCTTCTATTATCAGCTCTTGATAAATAGTAAATCCCATGTTTGCATTTTAGCAATCAAAAGTCACTCTGAATTGCAAAATGAAACCTCAAATTATTTTTAATTATTTGCATTTTGTCATTAATGTGAAAATAGAATTCCTTATTAATCCATTAAAACAGATTACACAGCTCAAAATACTTTAATTTCAACGCATGAATGTCTCCTTGGCTTCACGTGACTGTTCATCAGAAACAAAAACTAGGTGGCCTAAGACCACTTACAGTGCAAAGTGAGTACCCAGAAAATATCTGAAATAATTCTGTCTCCTTAACCTCTATTTGACTTTTGGCACATGTGTCAGGAGGCTTTCCCTGGTTATCCTCACAACTCTGGCAAAAATGGGAGATCTTTTTAGACATCAAGTTTGGTTGAAATTGGAGACAGGCTCCAAAGTAACTGGGCACAAGACGCACACTCCCTGGCAGACACAAAATCCCTGTAGAACACTTGTTTTCTTAAGACACCAGGTTCAATGATTATGATGAGAGGACGTATAAAACACGGAAGAAGAAGAGAGCAAGAAGTGAACATGATATTAATATCTAATTAGGCTGAGAAAGGAGATATTTGTCCTAAAGGAAGCCATCTGAAAATCTGATACTTAAACACCACTCCCCTTCAACCTACTCTACTCGGTTCCTCAGAAACGTCTTCAGGACCAAGACCTCTGTCATTCTTAATAAGGAAGGTTTAACACCCTCAAGAGGGGGAAGAACAGGGAAACCTTTCTCTGCCTCATTACCTTCCTATATATAAACCTGTCATCCGAGGGAGCCATGCACTAAGCTTGTGACTCAAACCCAGACCCCATGCTGAGAACATTATGTTTATCATGTACGTGAAGATGACTGAGATTTTTATTAAACTAAAAAAGCAAACCAATGAAAAACAATTGACAGAATAGAGCCATGCTGTATGGATACAAAGTTCCTGCTTAGCAAAAATCAAACTTGCTGTAGGTAGCCATTAACCACTGTTCATTTAGGTAGTTGCAAGAAATATTGGGCTCTGTGATTATCATTTTTAGGCTGTAAAAGTAAGCCTAAAAATAAGTTGAAAAAATGTTCATAAAATGTTTCATTCTAGTTCTTGTATCAACAAAATTATGTGTTTCACTTTCCATTCCTACCTTTTAAACTTTCTTCTTTGCTGCCCACAGAATAGCTGCAAATGCCTCCCTAAGAAGGAGCCGTACTGTGGTCTTGCTTTCTGAAAATCAAAACATTTTACTCCAATGAATTAGCTCAGGTCTTTATATGGCATAGGGTGAAATTTCAGTTTTGTATAAGCCTCAGCTGGTAACACAATGAGCACTGGCAGAACAAGATGTGTAGGATAAAAGCTGGGGGGGAAACGTGACTGAAGCCATGAACATTCGCTAGGGGAAAGCTGGATTTGAATGGCTGGGGTGATACCTACTCTACTTTTCTGGCATTTCAAGAGATTATTGACTCTTTCCTATTCCCTTTCCCTTCTTCCTCTCTTTCAGACTACCACAGTCTTGCTAAATTTTGAATCTGGTATTCAGGTGCCCATGCTGTGAAGAACTGAACCCCTGGTAGGAATTTGGGAACAATAATCTTTATGAAGAAAGAACAGGTTTTCCCTATGTGACTTTAGCTCTGCTGACAAGGCAGAGTCAACAACCCTTTGCTGGACCCTGGAGAATACTCACCCAGAGTTTCAGACTATATTGAATTCAAGCCCCATATACTCCTTGGTGAAAGTTCAAGGCAAGATGGCAGAAACGCTGTTCAGCCTTCACTCCTGTCATTCTCACTCACCATTCCCACCATAACCAGTCAGGGCAACATGACTGCTGTTGATGTTTCCTTCCAGCTGCCCAATCTCAGCACGCTGAGTACCAACAGCCATGGTGGAAATTCGGCTGCTGTCTCCTAGGCTCTGTCCTAGCCTTGAGAATGTAACCATGTGAGAACTTAAAGCTTTGGATATGCTGCTGCAGTAGCCAAGGAGGCATAAATTTTTTTAGCAGGCTAGTAAACTTGAGCTATTTCAGGTAGATATAATGCAAGGGGCTGGACACAGTGGTTTCTGTCCTCAGCTACCCCTCCTACCTGGCTCCATCCTTTGCTTGGAAGGACCAACCTAACACTGCAAGGATGGATGAGGTGCTCATGCAGCAGCTGGTGACTAGCTGTAGCTAACAGCTTGCAGTGTACTTAGAGAATAATTTGAAGTTGGTGCCAATATTTCTTCCTAAGCTGGGCTGAAAACTACCAAGGGTCAGGATTGTTATGCCTTTAAGGTCCCTACAGTTCTGCGTGGACTTTCTGTTGTCTCTGCTGTGGATGTCCAAAGCCATCCTTGAACAAAGCCCTCAACTTTTGGTTACCACACAAGCCATATGATTTTCAGAAGACAACTGCTTTGGTATCTCTGAAACAACATTTATAAACTAGGTTTCCCCAGACCAAGGTATGGCAAACCCAGCGAACCCCTTGGGAAACGTTGGCTCAAGGAGCTAAATGTACAAAATATTTCTAAATATCATTGAACTGTAGATGCTGTTGCTGAGCTTATGAGTCAAATATGCTCAGTGTGTCAAAATGAGTTTGGAAAGTGCTGTAGTTGCTGTTTATGCCAAAGGCTCCTTCAGTTGACAGTTTTGGATATCTTAAAAGCATAAACATTTTAGCAGACAACAAGTTGCATTTCCTAAACTAACAGCTTTTTGAAATTATGAAAAAGAAACCCATAAAATGCTTATGTATAATTCTTCTCCCTCACATTCACTTTAAAGCACTTTAGCAAAGTAACTCTCCCCTATTGTGGTAATAAGAAAAGAACTTGCTTACAAATTGTACACTGAAATTTAAGTTACCAGGAGTAGCAACAGGTTTGTAGTGACAGGTCACTTTAGATTGGAGTTTAATTTATGAAGATTGCTTTACCTGAGGCTATGGTAATCTATGCCTTTGGAGTAATTCACCCTCTGCCTCATTTCAAATGCAGTCAAAGACTGTCGTATTTCACTATGACAATGTAATCACAGATCCACATTAAAAAGTCATTATTGTTTAGAATCCAGCTTGGTTTGAAAAACACTTACTATAAAATTCAACAGCCTTTGTAAATTACCCAAAGGTTTACTCAAGAATACAAGGTGCAGTGATTTAAATCTGGAACTTACTACTTTATTGATTATATGGGATTTTTAGGTCACCGCATTTACGGGAAATGATTAGTGAGTAATCAAAGTAATAAACTCCTTGATGTTGGTTCATAAATAATTATGAATTGAATTTTCTTTATCAAGTATTAGATAAAAACTGAGTTGGCCATAAGTTATCTCTCATTTAACTTTTTTTTTCCCCACAGCATTCTAAAAATCAACAGTGACAAAACCAACCATAAGCATAATTTTCTTATTTCTCTCTCTCTTGTCTTTTTTTTAAACCAGAAGCAACATACTCTCACAGATATATCGACTGCATTCTTCAGCTTAAAGTTTTGTACTCAACCTAAAACTTAGCTCTGCTTTCTTTTTAATTCTATGCTGACTTTTCTGACACTGTTAGAACACGTTACAGATAGATTCAATCTACTTTGTGCAGTATTAAACCCCAGATTTATATTCTAACATTCAGCCATTTACCCATCCCTGTACATATGGTGATTATTGAACTTCTGCTTATCTTTAGATTGTTCAAGATTGTTCTTCTTCATAGTTTTTTTCCTGCAAATTGAAAGTTTTAACCCTGACTATTGTGCAAGAGTTTAAAACCGTAATAAAAACAAATGATGCAATGAGCCAATTAAAATTGTTGCATATATATTTTTTTTAATTAGACATTTATGAGCTATGAATTGGATCAGATATTCCCAATGCACATGACATGCTGACATATAATCACTGCTTTTGGGATGTTAGGTTAGCTTTTTATGAATGCAAATAGAGGTAAGTTTTCTTTTTTCAATTAACTTTAGGAATAATTTTGTTCTCTGTTTACAATACAGGTAGGCACTTCGGTATAGCTTACTCAGAAGGTTTGGAAGCATTACTTTTAGTAGCAGTTGTGTTCAGATTTCAATAGAGCCACCTTAAAAAAAGCATTTCATAAATGTTTTGGACTCTAGGAAAAAGTGAATATTAAAAAGCTTGTTTACACAGAGATAGGGTCATTACCATGCTAGTGTCTGAGCATGCCCAAGAACAAATTCTTCCTGTTAAATGAAATCATGTGGACAGCACTGTGCCTCCTGCCTAAAGCAAATACTTTGGGATTGAAAAACCCTTCTCTCCTCCACTTTTTTTTTAATGTTGTGACTCATCTGGGCTTTGGACAGCTTTTTCTCTCAGACCTTGTTCTCAGAGTTGCCCTGTCCACGTCCCAGTGACATACTGCACAGTGAGTTGGTTCAACTTTTAGTGCTTTCCAGCTTTGTGTGCCCCACACAAACAGGTGATCTCCAGTGCTCCAGGCAGTGGTGTCAGACATACCAACATGGAGATTACCAGCAGTATGTTCTTCTGACGGGTTAGCTTCTATGTATCATGTTCATGGCATGTGATACAAATGCATTACTCATATCTTACAGACCTTACTGCCTTAGATGGCTTAGGGAAGGTTTGTGTGTCCTGGTGGACATAATGGTAGGTCCGGTACTCTCCTACCCCATCTGGGTGCTTTGGGCAATCCACTTTTGTTGTCTGCTGTCTATTTGGAATAAAGCCCACATTGTTTAAAGTTTTATGTACCTCACAGCTTGTTAAATAATTGGGAAGTTGTCATCCAAATAGGAATTAAACTGTCAAGTATTAATGGTGATCTGTGCCTATGGCTCTGAAGGAAGTGATTGTCTCCTTTTACATGGTATAGACAAAGCATTGAAAGTAGAATAAAATTAATAGTCATTTGTGGACTGGAAAAATAAAATCATATATGTGCTTAAAAGTTATCAGAAATTGTAGACTCTTGAACTAAGAAAACTAACAATTGCTGTAAGACTCCCGTGAA
This sequence comes from Podargus strigoides, assembly GCA_028020825.1. Taxonomy (NCBI): domain Eukaryota; kingdom Metazoa; phylum Chordata; class Aves; order Caprimulgiformes; family Podargidae; genus Podargus; species Podargus strigoides. The sequence goes on along the minus strand of CM051624.1, from coordinate 9,520,596 downwards.
GACAGAGTGATCTTAACATTGCCCTGCTGAGCTTCGGCCTTTGTGTAAACCTTCTCTTGAAAACTTAGGAGCCACAAGGGGCTTCAGAGGAGCTGTTCTGTTTTCCCTCAGCTGGGGCAGGGATGCCGAGCACCTGGCTGAGCCATGCGGCCACACCATGCACGAGTGCTGTGCCCTGCAGAGGCTCTGACTCCACAGTGGGCTGGCTCTGAGGTTTTATAGGGACATCACCCTAAAAGATAAGTTCTCATCCTCTGCAGCTGGACTTTGAAGTAGAAAAATGCAATCAAATGAATAAGTATCTGAAATGATCTTTTCTTAGTGTATCTTGCAGGTAGCAATTGTCATAAGAAAAGGCTTTATTATCTTTCCTGATATTCAGTTCATTTTCAGTTTACCAGTATCCCGCTTGATTTGAGCAGAAACCTACTCTAATCAGACTTCATATTAAATCTCCATGTATAATTATAAAAGGGTTAATAATGAGGAATAGTTATTTTAAACAATGGTAACAAATCACTACGGAGTCCCACAAGACTCCAAGACAAGATTCAAAGCACTTTTTGAAGACCACTTTCCCAATAAATAAGAAATTAAATCCATGAGTTAAAGCTCTTAATTACTCTTGTATGAATTACATGAAAATGGGCTCTTTAACATAAAGGACAGAGTTAGCTCTTCCCTCTGAACACAAAATCCTTCTTACAAATAAATGGTATTCTTACTGGGTTGGAGGCAGTGGAGTTTCCGCTGGCTCTTGTAAGCCAGTCTCAGAAAAGCAGTTTTCCTTCAATTTCCTTTCAAAACAATTCCTATCAAATAAACTCCTTAAGTTGTGATAAACCTAGTTCTGAGCCTGAACCTTCTAAAACCTAGCAAGATTGGGGTCTGAAAGCAGATTTTTTAAGCAGGTAAGGGTTGCATTCCTGTGAGAGTTGTAGCAAGAAAGTAAATAATCCTCAGTACAGTTGGCAATAAAATAAGGTACCACTGAGAGACATGCCAAGCCTGACTTTGAAAAGGTGGTGACTAATACCTTATTAGCATAATTATCCAAGGGTGCTTTCTTCATGGATATCAGTTTCTAATTGAGGTACAGCTGTTCAGTGGAAGTCCTAGCTCAATTAGAACATGCCATCTGATTGAGAGGGACTAGGGCTTTTATTCCTGCAGTAGTGCCACCCTGGGCAAACATTTAATTAGCAGGAGTAATTAACTAGAAGAGGGAAAATTTCTGTGTCTATCTAGCCATTTCTCTGCTATTGCTGTGCTAACTTCTCCAAACAACAAACCCAATCACAAGGAGTAGGCAAAGAGGACCAGGGAGAAGGCAAATGTAGTTTCAGACCAGTGCAACAGCTGACAATGATAGTTACATACTGCTGTAAAGAGTAAAAGCACTGGACAAACATTCACTGACTGCTAACACTGCTCTTGTTCTTGCTTTTTATTTGACACTGATCTGCTGGGGTTACTACAGCCTTCCCTGTTGTCCTCACACACTCCCACCTGCTGCTGCAGGCTATTCATAGACACTGATATGATTCACAATCCCTTTGGCTGCCACTTGCTTTGACAAAAACCCAATCAATTCAGACCAGCAATAATCTATTGTGATTCACGGGCATGGATACCCAGCCTGGTAGAGATTAAAAAGTGATGAAGCAGAGCTAGGTGAGGGTTATACTGATTTTATGCTGATGTAACAACCTCCTGGCTTGGGAGCAACTGCAGGACGGAGCCCTGAACTTCTCATGGGTGATGTGTCGGTCTCAGAGGGCCCCAACAGATTCCACAACCAAAGGATCAGACATATTTGTCTCACCTTGTAAATGACTACTTATAGTGTTCATATTAGAGGGGGACTAAGACTTCCCAAGGCACTGCAAAGTTTACTATAGCAGGTAATTATGTGCAATCTTTCTTCTGTCATTGATTAGTACATTATTTTCTGGGGTAATGTCCTGGTTTGAGTTAAAATAGATCTAATTTTCCTTTCAATGATTTTACTTTTCAGTTAAGTCTCTTGAGACTGCACTTCCTGAAGTTAACAACACATTTTTCAGGGAGTATGTGCTCCTAGAAATGATAAAGCTCAATGTTTACAGTTAGTACTGAGCTCACAGTACAATGGTGTGCAGAAAGGCTCTTGCTTATACGTAATCTTACAGAAATCAAGGTCACTGCTAAATTTCTTCTGCACCACATTGAAGCTCTGTAAGTGTAAGGGTGCAAAAGGGTGGCACCTGTGGGGAGGAGCGGACAGGACAGGTGACCCAAACTGACCAACAAAGTATTCCATCTCATACATGTCAAGCTCAGTATAAAGCTGAGGGATCATGAGGGGCAAGCTCTCTTCTTCCATGGCTGGCATCCTGGGAGGACTCTGTCCATTCTTCTGTCTCTGATCTCTATCCATACATTCCTGAATCTAGTTCCTGTCTGCCACCAAGTCCAGGAGTCCAGCCTGGGATCTTCCCAGTGCTGCTGCTCTGCAGCACCAGTGGTGACGTGAGCATCGTCAGGGGGAGCATGAGATTGGGTGGGAGCTCAATATTGGATTTTGTATATATTTTTTATTTCATTATTTTTCTTATTATTGTTATTATATTTTCTTTTTATTATTATTGTTTCATTAAAGCTGTTTTAGGTTTTTTCATAATCCATAGGTCTCTCTCCCTTTTCTTCTTTCTCTTCCCCTATTCAGGGTTAACAGAGAGCATCTGTCATCCATTTAGTGGCCAGCCCAGACCCAAACATAGACAGGTATTTTTGTGTATTTTGTTCTCCTCAGACTTTTCTACTCCTTGAATAATACAGTGCTTACATCAGTTTTAATGAATGTTGAAGACCTGTCATGTACATAAGATGTAATGCTTTCACATAACTTATGATTGGAATGATTAATATTAGTTTCTGGTTTCTCCCTTTAAAAATAATAATAAAAAATACATTTAAAAGTCCTTTGACACATGATGTTGATAGCATTTCATGAATGCCTGCCTGGGAACAAGGTTACATGCAATGGACAGGATTAGTTCCATCATTCGTTCATCCAAATCTCAGGAATGATAGCTTAAACAATTAGGTCAACAGTCTGAGTGTGTGCTTTGGCATGAGTTAATGTTCATTTGGGCCTTATCTAAAAGGAGACAGGTGTTAGTGTAAATTGGCAAAATACTGCTTAACCCCATTGATTTAGACAGCTTCTTTTCCTTTCTTTCCCACAAAAGGAAAAGATGAATGAATTCAAGCTATGGACATGATGGACTCCTATTCAGAGGCTTTGGATAGATTTAGCTAGAACACTTCTTGTACAGTAAGGGCATGGGCTGGTCTAGCTTCTGTGTTCTCAGCAGTCTGCACTGGACTCATGTTCCTACACCCTCTCATCTATATTTAATATTTATGGGAATTAAAAAATTAAGAAAATATCCTAAGATGAATGATTAGAAAAATCTCACCTTTCCTTCACACATGAGCAACACAGGGGGAGTTACAGTGACACATGCATAAGAAAAGCCAGCGAAACCCCCTCTCCCAGCACTCTTATATGACAGATTGTCTTCTATGAAGAGACTTTTTTCTTCCAACTCGGTGCTCAGTAACTCAAGATGTCCTAGGAATTTGATTCAACCATTGCTAAACCTTGTTTCTGATAAGGAAATTAGCAACTATTTCTGCAGTATCTGCAACATATATAGAGAGAAGAAATGAAAAAATCTATAGAGAGGAAAAAACCCCACTACTTCCAATGCCACTAAAATAGTGAAGAAATTTAAAATAATATGAAGATAAATGGAATGAGGAAATATCCCTTCCCTCATATGTAACATCATTAATGATCCTGGTGTCCCTTCTCACCATACCCCCAGCCTGACTGCAGGATAGTGCAGTGACATGCCAGGGCTGGATGTCCTACAGCTGCATCAGAGACTGGGGCAACAGAGGAAATTTGTCTATAGATCAAAGCATCTGGTCCTGAAGCTCTACACTTACACCATAATCACTTCAGGAGCTTAGCTTCAAGCAACACCAACACCCAGAGTGGGCACAGTCTCTGCAATTGCTGGGGCCAAGTCATCTGCTGATGCTGTGTCCACTGATGTATTCATTCTTCTGATGCTGCCTCTTCATAAGAGGCTGCAGTTCATGAGACCTCCACTTACAAATAGTCAAGCTAGGACATTATCGACTCCTCTAAAGTCTCAACACCAGTAATACTTACAGATCTGCTTAATTTCCTAACCACTGAAACTTCTCAGGACAATAAAGTTGAACATGTGCAGTAAAAGAAGCAGCAGATAAAGGGTTAAAGTACTGGTCAGACCCCGTCACTGTTGGCTTGTGAGAGAAGAAGCTCAAGAAGCTACAGGTGAAATGAGGTACATCAGAAAGTAAAATACACAACATTTCTGACAATCTTCAAATGTCTTCTGATAGCAGCTATCTGAAAAATAAAAGGTGAAAGATTATATTTTTCCCCATTTGAGTATTTCTAGGCCAAAATTTATCAGTTTTAATTAGTGATATAGAAATGCAAAAATCATTTAAAAAATCAACTGGCAACATTCTTCATTGAAAAATAGCCAGGGAAAGTCCCCGAGAGCTGTTAATTAAGTTTCTAAATATGTGTACACCCACACATACCTAAGGGGAGTGGAGAAAGCAGTTTCCTGCCAGCTTTAGCTTCAATTCATTTTCCCATTTTGCACCAACAAGTTTGCCAGCATAAATATTTCCTGGGGTCATTCAGTCAGCAAAAAGTAAAAATGGCAGCAGTTGGTTGTCAGTCAAATCACACCCATGTTTTCTTACTTGCCTTCACAAACATTTCTGACATTTCCAGCAATTCAGAGGCACATGTTTTGGATAGCTTTTGTTGTTATATGTCGAAAATTTGAACAACATCTAGAGACTTCTTGGGTCAAATCTTTGATATACACCTCCTCTGAAAGCCAGTATGAAAAAAAAATGAAACTAGATTGACCACTGTGTTGAATCAATGTTGCACTTCCTATTGTTTTTCCCTTAATGAGATTAGTGCTGCTAACTCCCATGGCATGTTAATAATTTACCCAAGATGAGCCTCTCAGCTTTTGCCATCCTGAGAAGGACTGGGATAAAAAGGTTACATCCTGTCTGGCTGTTGCTGGTCATATAAAACCATGCTTTGGACAGAAGTTCGTGATAACACAAAAACTGGTGTTGCACTCTGTCTGCTCCCAGGAGGGAGAGGCCTGGAGGCAGTTCTCAGCCTGAATTCTTGCTTCTCCTGCCTCAGAATGTGTTGTCAAGGGGGCTAATTGCACAAGGACTAATCACAGAAACACACTCAATGCGTGTTCGTCAATACAGATTGCTGTGATGTCTTATTAAGGCAAAGCTTTCTGACAGGGGTGAACACACTCTCCCATGTATAAGAAGTGGAAATTCTTAACAACTCTCCATACATTTGCTTTTCATTTTCATTCTAACTACTGGTTAAGTAGCAATGATCTGGGTAGAGGGCATTTTCTGAGGATTGATGATAGACTGACAGGCATTTATAGGCAGAGGTGCAGCCAAGGGTGCCATTAGTCCCAGCTGGTCATTAATCCCTGAGAGTGCCCTGTGCTGAGGTCGCTATTGCTGTTGTTAGATGAAAATGAGAGCAAACACAGGAGTATGGATTTTTTTTTTTTAATGGGTGATGTCATTATGATTGGAATGTGTAAGGTGCTTCTAGGAATTAATGACTTACACATTAGGTAGTCCGATTGCCTGAATTATCTGCACACTGCATGAAGCAGGTTACTATAATTAAAATGTTTTAAACTTCTTCATTAAAAAAAGCCTGTGCCAACCTAACACAGCTTCTCAAAACTGGAATTCCAAACTAAGCCTGCGTGTAGCCTGTTCTCTGATTTCACAAGTTGAAAAATACATAGAAGAAAAATTATTTCAGAAGTAGCATGTAGATATGTATTTCCTGACTGGACATGCCATCCATGATGAAGGGTACTCTGGTAAAAGCCCGAGAGCTCCCCAAAGTTAAAACATTGAATTAAGGAGTCCTGATTACGAGGGCCCTGGTTTGCTATACACATATTTGAGTAAACTCACTGTTAGTTCACCAGTCCCAGAGTAATAGGATCAAAAAAGGTAGCAGAATGCCTAAGAAGCAGCCTGGAGATAGCCAACAGGGAACATGATGCACAGGGAGCTGCTGCCTCTCTCTGGATGCAGGGCCCATGAAGATACCTTGGCACTCTGCTAGCAAGATCCTCTTGGCAATGGCTGTCTACCTTTTCTTCTGATAGCTGGGTGGGTTTATCCTCTTAAACCAGAGGTTGTGATGATGCTGTAACCACATTTATTTTATTCTAAAAATAAGCACTGGTTAAAATAATTAAAAAAAAAAATATGATCCTGAGAACTGGGAGAGAAGCCATGGTTAAATTCTTCCTTGGCAAATTATGGCTGGATAGTAAATGGAGATTTCTGATAATCAGAGGGGCAGAGGGGCAAACATCAGAGCTAATTTTAAGATTTATCTTCAGGGGTTCTTCAAAGGAAGTATATGGCATCACCATCTGCAAAAGCAGGGAACTAGGTGCTATAGCACAGGACCCTAAGAAGAGCTGTATTGTTCAGATGAAGGGTTCACTGAGCTCTCTGTCCTTTCTCCATTGGGTCCAGAATCTGTCCTCTAAGGAACAGTAAGAACATGGGCTGCTCTCTCCTATTACCTCCCAGCCTCAAGCTCCTGCAGCCTCCTGAGTTTGAAATGCTCTGTCTATTCAGTAACTCCCCACAAACTTCTCTTCTAAGTACTTCTCTGCATCTACAGTGACTTCTAGCAAGGACTCCCATGTATCTATCACTGACTTCATGAAGAGCCACATGCTTTTGTTTGCTTTGACCCTGGCTCTCAGTAGCTTCATTTAATGACCACTAGACCAGTACAGAAAGGGGCAGTGACCAGTCTCTGTCCAGTTTTTCCAGCCTACTCAGACTTTCCTAGACCTCTCATATTCTTCAAACTGTCTCATTTTCCAGGCTGAAAAGTTTTAGCCCAACTGAGTGTTTCTTGTAAAAATATCCATGAGTAATCTTGAATGATAATTTTATCTGACTGCTTTGAAACTTGTCCAGGGTCAGCCTGTGCAAAGGAAAACACCCATACTTCAGAGTCGGATTCTGCCACCCTTATGTACGAAACCTGAAAGTGAAATCAATGGAACTGCCTCTAAATTAGGAGTGACAGAATCTTCTGCTTGCAATCTATGTGTTACCACTCATTTGTTCTGTTCTGGCAGTGTGACAAGCACTACTTCCAAGGTGTATATGAATTTTAATGGTTAAGGCCCAAAATAAAATCTGCCATCTCCCATAGACATACTTCAGGTGGACAGCATCACAAATTTTGATCTTTTCAGTTTTAATAGACAGTTCTACAAATACCAGTCATGTAAAATGAGATTCCAAGGGAAGTTTACCAATATTGTTCTGTCCTTTTTTAAATTACATTTTAGTACCTTAATATTTTGAAATTTGCCAATTTATCTGAAATGAATTTGTCTGACTTTGAAATCTGAACTGCCTTTTTTCCCCCATGTTATTCCTAATGTGGAGAAGCAGAGTGCAATAGTATTTTAGGTAGAAATAATCTATGTTTGAAAGGTTATTTGGCTTCTTTTAGTGCAAATCTTGGTGGTGAGTCTAAATTGAAGCACCGCATGACTCAGTCTAACTTATTTTGCATACATATTAGTGCTATATAATAATAATATATCAAGAATCTATCCAAAACCTTTTTTGAATTAATCTTGACTACAAGTTATTTCACCCTGCAAATAGATCAATTTGCATGTGTATAGGATGGTTTGATATAGGAATCTTTCTTCCTCCCTAGTGTATGTTTTATTCTTTGGAGAACAGAGCCTTTAAGAAGCAGGTGCAAACAAATATAATTTTCTCAATCTCCCACCTAAAGACTTAATAAAGGGAAAGCAATTGTGTCTACCACTTAGTACCATGATGTGGTGAATAATGAAGACATGTACATTGAAGGCTCTTCCATTGGCACCAGAAACTCTGCTTACTGTTGTCTGTGAAAACAGGATGGGAAATCCCTTTGGTTGTGTTTTCAGTGGCTTTGATTTTTGTCATGAAGCACTCATGAACAGCACAGATAGGTTCATACCAGGAAAGTGAAAAATCTGCCTTCCAGGGTACTGTTGCACTTTATGGGGAGTGAAGTTACCAGTGTGCAAATATTGGTGATTCCGAACTGCCTCTGTGTGTGTGTGTGAGTGTGTGAGAGGGAGGTTTTTGCTGCAGATTTTGCTTGGATTGCTTTTCCTGTATGGTACATAGCCTTGTTCCATAATTTGCTACATTTGTTTTTCCATAAGGCCTGGTTTATTATGCAAGTCATGCCTGATGGCAACTCAGGGAATCCCATTAGAGGAGAGCAGGCTCGTGGACATTTTTCACATATCTATCGATTGATGGGATTGCTGGATCATTTAAAATGCTGATCTAATGAGAGGTGTGACGATACTCCTTACAACACCTGACTTTCAGCCAACAAAATGAAAATTATGACCTTACCCTGGAAGGCTCTGTGATAAATATCAGATCAGTGAGAATAAGCTACATCTGGTTACACCTTTTTATTTCAGGTCTATAAATGTGTTTGCACACAACAAAGCAACCTTAAGTCAGATATTGGCCATTACAGTCTCTCGCTACTGAAGTAGAGCCTCACCCAAAACAATTGTCTGGTATTGATTTACAACCAGCTGGCTGCCTGGCCCATCACATTTCCCCTCCATAAAATCTGTTCCACTATCTTCTTTCAATTTATTTCTCCTCCATTACATTGGTGTTCTGCAACTGTATGTATTCTTACCCTGAATATGATTATTAAACTCAAATCAGGGATTATGATGTGCCATTCAAATGTTTAAAATGAAATAATCAAGTCCTAAAAAAAATCTCATAGTCAAACAGAATATGGAGGAAAAAGAGAGAACTACCAGGTGAAGAGGTAAAATTGCAGAGCAGGACTGTTCCCAGGACTCGGTGGCACTCCTGTATCCCCACTTCTTTTCAGAGGAAGAGGAGATTTGGTGCATGACTGAAGCTGCACAGTTTCTCTCCATTTTGCCACTGTTCTGTGAAGTAAGGGAAAATACATGGATAACCTCTTTTTAAAATAAGAGCAAAAATGCAAAAATTCCTTTAAAAAGACTGTTTTCTTTGGTTGTGTATGAACATTTGATGTGGTGGGGGTATCATCACAACAACACTTTTCCCACTTCTGTCCAAGCAATATGCTTTGCATCTAGAGCATAAACCCAATGTCATTTCTTCATGCACCACAATTAAAAAAAAAAAAAAAAAAAAAAGGCAATGTAGATGGCAAGGAAAAATAGACATCTTGGATAGGGATTTTATCCAAAAGTATTACTTTTGAGATAATGACAGGGAAAACGGTATAAATTCTACAGGGACATTTCTGATTTCTGGCCTAATTCAAAAAGATTACTTGCCATAAGGTACCACTTGAGTAATGCAAAAGAAAAGCACATAGATGTGACGGGAAACGTAAGCAGCTGACTCCTTTATGTGGCAGTAAACTGGGGTAATCTATCCCTGTCCACTAATGTTTATAAACATATTGTAAACAAGCATAAATGAACAGCTCATCTCTCTGGGGGGACCAGATGCATCCTTAACACTGATTAAGTGTTTTGTTCTGCCTGAGTGTCTGGCAGAGGTTTATGCTCTGAAGCAGAGGGAGGGAGACAGAGTAATGACAGTCTCATACTCTCCTGGCTCTTTAACTGCTTTAACTGGGTATTCAGCAGGCAATATAGCATGTATAATCCTACTGATGATAATTTTCCACAGCACACCCTGACACGGGATACACTTTGCACGTCAGGTTTTTAAGCCTGCTTCCCAAGTCTTTCTCAAGCAGGAAACTGGAGATGTGCAGAAGCAGGAGGAGCAGCCATGCTCAGGAGGTACCTTCACCAGCTTCCATCCCTTCTTTGGAACCACTGGAAACGTCTGTATGCTGAGTCAGTGTCATGATAACAATCACAAACACAGAACATTCTTCTCCTTTTTCTCTTTTTTTGTCAGTAAGCTGCTTCTCATTCTCCAGAAGCCTGGGGTCTAAAAATAGCAAAGCTTTAATTTTTACAGCTTCCCACAGAAGCTGGGGTTGGGAGTGATTTAATAAGTCACCTCGTTCATGTCCTGTGATGCTACAGTCAGCTCCGACTGTTTTGTGGGGTGTAATTTTAAAGCTGAATTTTATGGGCAATTCTGCACTCCTTCTCTCCCTCCCCATTAATTACAGCAGCAAATGCAATTCCTATGGACTCAGATGAACTCTGTTGGGTAGCAGGGTGAGGATTTGCTGCCGTCTGGGTACTTTGTAGAACTGAGATAAAAAATCTGAGTACAGCTATTTGTTGGTGTGAAATCCTCAAAGCCAGCTCCTAAAGCTTTCAAGCCAGAGTGCTTTCATTCCCAAGAAGACCGATCTGCTGTTTCTGATAGCTCAGCTGGGGAACCCTCCTCTGCTTTTCTGCCAAAATTCCCTGCAAGAATGGAAACTGGGAGGAAAGGGAGAAAGATGGGCTGTTTTTTTCTTTTCTAGAAACAGAGAGGTAGTGGGTGTGACTTATAATAGTACAATGAGGTTTAGATTAGATATTAGAAAAAATTTCTTCACTGAAAGGATTATCAAGCACTGGCCCAGGCTGCCCAGGGCAGTGGTGGAGTCCCCATCCCTGGAGATATTTAAGAGAAGTGTAGATGAGGTGCTGAGGGACATGGGGTAGTGGTGACTTGGCAGTGCTGGGTTAATGATTGGACCTGATGATCTTAGAGGTCTTTTCAAAACAAAGGAATTCTGTGATTCTGTGATTATTGTTTTATTCCTTTACCTTTTAGCCAGATAGGCATTTTGACTACTTACTGGTAAACTCTAAGCAATTTTGTTCTAATACATTAATTAAAACAATGTTTGCAATTGACTTATTCCCTCATATTACTTGTATTGCCTTTGGTCACAACAGGCAATGTCACAGCTGACAAACAACTTTTGAGTCTCTTTAACTTGACCATGTACTCTTAGACTTTTAACTAAACACTTGAAGAATTTCACAGGCCATCAGAAGCTGTACACAAATTGTAAGTGGCAGTGTGTGAATCCTGAATGTGTAAATGTATTTATGCTTTCTGTTATGTCAACTACCTCTGTGTACCTAGTGTATCTTTATTTTAGGATAAAGGTGTTATGATATGGTCTATTTATTAATGACTTTGTAAATAAGACATAGCTTTGCAAAAAAACCACAAACTAAGATAACAAAAAATGTAATTCATGCAGAGTAGTAAAACATGTATCTTGAAATATTACTCAGGCTATAGGAGCACTGACAGTGCTGCCTGTGTGTCCTCCACCCACGTGCTCCTTTGCTGATAGCCTTACAGGGTGTTCAGGCAAGCCAGGAGGTGAGAAAACTGAGTCCCCAGCTCTGGGTGGGTCTATCAGCCACCCTGGCCCCTGTTTCTCTTTTAGGCTGAATGAACAGTGAGGAAGACCCCAGGACGTCGCTTGAGGTCCAGTTTAGGTAGAGCCTTGGATTACTGCTCCATGGGCAAAACCCCACATGCTGGGTCTGGATGTGTACTTGTGTGGTCTACTCTAGGATCCTGCTCTAGCAGGGGGGCTGGACTAGATGATCTTCAGAGGTCCCTTCCAACCCCTACCGTTCTGTGATTCTGTGACAGAGTGACTCTGTGTAAAGATCCCTTTCTGGTCTGAGGCATTTGGAATAAGAGATTTCTAAGGGGAAGCATCTGTCTTTTTTTAAGTGAAGTATCAAGGGGAATATTCACAACAGCAAAAAAAGTGTTTAAAGATGCAAATGATATAAAAAGGTCAGGAAGATTGATAGGAAGTGTAGGAAAGGTTTCTTTCCCCTCAGTGACACAGAAGATGGATTGCGGGACAAACAACATTAGCTGCTTATATTGTCCTTTTCCCTTTCAGGCTAACACATCAATGCTAATGAACCTGGTTGCTTCTTATTTATTTGAACAGAAGTTCTACTGCACATATTAAAACAAAACATTTTTTCCATAATTGTGGGTATTTTAAGATCTATTAGCTTTAACGATTTACCTCTCCACAGAAAGAAAAACTCAATGAAAAAACCCTAACCCTCTGCTCTGTAACATATAGCAGTAGATCCTCATGGCAGCTGAAATGTCAGAAAAATATTAGCATGCCAAATCTGCAGTCTCCTCCATTTGAGGTTTCATTGCCACGCCTTTTTCCCGTCATCAGTCAAGCAAGTTTGAAAATAAAAAGGGAAAAATCCTAGACACAGATTTTTGAAGCATCTTTGCAGGTTATTGCTAGTAAAAGTTTACCTGCTTGCTCTCTGGGAACACTAGCAGCTCACAGGCAAGCTGACCCATAGCATCTGTGCTCTGGAGGTGACACCAAATTGTCCCAGATCCCCCAGCATCCAAAACTCACTGCACACTTCAGAATCTCCTCAGTGTTTCGGGAAGCGAACTGTACTCCTAAAATAACAGGAAAAAAAAGTGGCTTTTAGAGTGAGGAACAGCACGGTTCAGAAAATGCGAAATAAATGGAAGGTATTCTGCCATCCTCTGCCAGGTTTCTATGTGCTCACAATGAACAACTGTCCCTAAATAATGGACAAGGCACTCATTCCTAAGTCAAAAGAAGAGTAATTCCATCATTTTGTTGGGTGGGCGGACTCTTCACCTTGTCCGGAGAGGTGCTGTCCTTTGGGTCAAAGGCAAATATGATAAAGGAACATGGGTACCTCATACTGTTCATGTAACAGTGCTACCTTCCAGTAAGATGGACCACATGGACTGGCTTGCCAGGCACAGTGGCTGTGGATCTCCATGGAGCCACAGCTTTCACATCAGCTATAGACCTGAGAAGCGTCTGAACCTGTTTGCTACTTCTTGAAAGCCTTGTTTGCTACCTCTTAATTTAATCCTTCCTAGAAAATGCTCCTGATGACTTTAAACAATGCAGACCATGTTTTTCTGCATTGCTTCTCCTTCAAACTGTTGTTGACATCCCCTGCTATTTCTTTTTGATCCGTTCTTATTTAGTCCCTGCTGTGATTTCTATGTGTAAGACCCAATTGCTATAACAGATCTCACCATGCAACTTCCCATTCACTGTACAACACTATGTGTATGACAGGTTGTAGGGCATCTCACTCATGTTAAACTGTGGGTTACCCACTACTGTTACTTAATGCATATGTAATGAAGAAAAAATCGGGAATGAGTAATGGTTATAGCTGATTTGACCTTACTTTGTACAATGTGAGGCCATTTCTGGCAATCGTGATCTCATTGTAGCTTTAATGACCTCATCTAATTATTGCTCACTCAAAGACCTTTAGTAGTTTAATGTGAGTAACAGAATGCACACCAGCAAACTAATGAACTCATCACACTGTGCTACTCTTTAACCAGAAACAAGGATTCATTTGGAAAATTAGAAAAAAAAATACATTAGGGAGAGGAAGCTTGAGATTATTTTACATTTATTTCCCTGACTTGAAGGAGGAAATGATAATGACATTGCTGAGGGGAAAAAAAAAAAGTAGATGAAAGCAGTATTATCACGGAATCACAGAATCACGGAATATTCAGAGTTGGAAGGGACCTCCAGAGGTCATCTAGTCCAACTCCTCTGCTTAAAAGCAGGATCCCCTAGAGCACATCACTCAGGACTGCATCCAGGAGAGTCTTGAAAATCTCCAGAGAAGGAGATTCCACAACCTCTCTGGGCAGTCTGTTCCAGTGCTCTGGCACCCTCACTGAAAAAAAGTTCTTCCTCATATTTAAATGGGACCTCCTATGTTCCAGCTTGTGTCCGTTACCCCTCATCCTGTCACTGGGAACCACTGAAAGGAGTCTGGCTCTATCCTCCCTCAACCCACCCTTTAGGTATTTGTAAACATTAATTAAATCACCCCTCAGCCTTCTCTTCTCCAGGCTAAAGAGTCCCAGCTCTCAGCCTTTCCTCAGAGGGGAGATGCTCCAATCCTCCAGTCATCCTCATTGCCCTCCACTGGACTCTCTCCAGTAGGTCCCTGTCTCTCTTCAACCGGGGAGCCCAGAGCTGGACGCAGTATTCCAGTTGTGGCCTCACCAGGGAAGAGTAGAGGGGGGGGAATGACCTTCCTCAACCTACTCACCACACGCTTCCCTATGCAGCCCAGGGTGGCATTGGCCTTCTTGGCAGCAGGGGCACATTGCCTGCTCATGGATAGTTTACTGTCCACCAGGACTCACAGATCCTTCTCCTTGGAACTGCTTTCCAGGAGGTCCCCCCTAACCTGTACTGGTGCCTGGCATTCTTTTTCCCCGGGTGCAGCACCCTACACTTGTCCTTATTGAACCTCCTGAGGTTCTTCTCTGCCCAACTCTCCAGCTTGTCCAGGTCCCGCTGGATGGCAGCACAGCCCTCTGCAAACTCGCTGAGGATACACTCTGTCCCCTCGTCCAGGTCATTGATGAATATGTTGAACAAGACCGGACCGAGTATTGACCCCTGGGGGACACCACTGGTTACAGGCCTCCAACTCAACTCTACTCCATTGATCACAAACCTCTGTGATTTGTCACACAGCCAGCTCTCAATCCACCTCACTGTCCCCTTGTCTAACGCACAATTCCTGAGTTTCCTAATGAGGATGTGATGGGAGACAGTGTCCAAAGCCTTGCTGAAGTCAAGGTAGATGACATCTGCTGCTCTCCCCTCATCCAGCCAACTGGTTATAACATCACAGAAGGCTAGCAGATTGGTCAAGCATGATTTACCCTTGGTAAATCCATGTTGACCACTCCCAATAACTTTCTATTCTTCAACATGTTTGGAGATGACCTCCAGAACGAGTCACTCCATCACCTTCCCAGGGACGGAGGTGAGGCTAACTGGTCTGTAGTTTCCTGGGTCTTCCTTCCTGCCCTTTTTGTAGACTGGAGTGATGTTGGCCTTCCTCCAGTCTTCAGGCACCTCTCCTGTTCTCCACGACTTTTCAAAGATGATGGAGAGTGGCCCAGAAATAACATCTGCCAGCTCTCTCAGCACTCACGGGTGCATCCCATCAGGGCCCATGGATGGGACTTATGGATGTCCAGTTTGGCCAAGTGGTCTCTAATGCAGTCTTCCTCTGTCAAGGGAAAGTCTTCATCTCTCCAGACCTTCCCTCTTGCCTCCATGGTTTGGGATTCACGAGGGACAGCTTTAGTAGTGAAGACCGAGGCAAAGAAGGTATTCAGTACCTCTGCCTGTTCTGTGTCCTCCACCACCAGGGCGCCCACCTCATTCATCAGTGGGCCAACATTTTCCTTAGCCTTCCTTTTTCTATTGAGGTACTGAAAGAACCTCTTCTTATTGTCCTTAACCATAGTGGCCATGCTGAGTTCCACTTGAGCTTTGACCCTTCTAATTTTCGCTCTGCACAGCTTCACTACATTTTGGTACTCCTCATAAGTTGCCAACCCCTTTTTCCAAAGGCTGTAGACTTTCCTTTTGTTCCTGAGGTCCAGCCAAAGCTCTCCATTTAGCCAGGCTGGCCTTCTTCCCCTCCAACTCATCTCTTGGGACCTGGGGATGGCCTTCTCCTGAGCTTTTAAGAGTTGCTCTTTGAAATATACCCAGCCATCCTGGGCACCTTTGACCTTCAGGACTGCCTCCCAAGAGACAATCTCAACCAATCTCAAACAGTCCAAAATCTGCTTTTCGGAACTCCAGGTTGGCAGTTCTGTTGTTATTATTGATTGCTGTAAACTGTTCAGTTGAGTCAAAGGGATAGTGGAGAAATGTGTTGCAATTCTGGAAAGAAGCATGGAAAAGCACACTGGATTTATTTATTTTTGACAGGTACATCTCATCTAGATTAGCCTTTGAACACAGAAAAATAAACAATAGAAGAATGACCCAACTTAGCAACAGAGGAGCTGCTGGAGCACCCACCCACGTATCATGGCAAAGCAAAAAAAGCATTAATTTCTCCACATGCAAGGTGAAATATCGGGCCATTTACCAAAAGATTTTAATTTAGTATTCTTTCTCATTAAGCTGAAGTCTGTTAATGAACAAGCTTTACTCTAACCTGTTAAAGAATCAGAAAGCTGTGTTTCCCACCAGCAGGTAGAACAAGTTATCATAATCTATTAAACTCCCCAAATGAATGTATTTCCCCAAAATATAAAAGTAGAACACCAATATCATAACACGGTGAACTTTAACAGCAGGGCACTCACGCATATTAATCAGCTTTCAAAGAGGGTCTGAAAATGTCATCAGAATGAGGTGCCTTATGAAATTTCAATTCATTTCTGC
Source organism: Podargus strigoides (assembly GCA_028020825.1). Lineage (NCBI taxonomy): Eukaryota > Metazoa > Chordata > Aves > Caprimulgiformes > Podargidae > Podargus > Podargus strigoides. The sequence continues at coordinate 9,504,170 of CM051624.1, read as the reverse complement.
TTCTGGCCAGACAAGGAATATTTAGAGAACAGACTTTTGTACATCAATGATACCTTGGTTCCCAGATCGGGAGAGTACTGGGGAAACGTAGTACCTGGGAATACAGGACAGTTTTGTCACCTATAGTTTGGTTTGTTTTTTCTTTCACGTAAAAGTAGCTTTGAAATCTGGTTAAAAAACTCTAGTGGAACATTTTTAACACGGGATATTCAAATTTATCTACATCTAAGTGTTTTGAAGAGGGTTTTAGAAGATGCAAACAAAGATAAACCACGATGTTTCCTGCCAGCTCACTTGGAGACTTCTCAGCACCCACATGCTGGTGTTGGTCTCCCAGCTCAGCAGCAGTTCTCACAGCACTCTCACAAGATGTCAGAAACTCTGTTTCTTCAGTATCAGGACTCATTTTAAGAAGGGTCCCAATTTCTTTGTTATGATCCTTAGCTGAGGTTTATGGGAAATAGGGAATCCTGGACATAGTGAGAAAGGTGGCTACCAAACTCCAAACACATGGTTCCCACATTTCCTAGATCTATGACTGGATCCCAGCATACCCAGGGGCTGGGGGGCTCCAGGGACTGTGATGCTGTCATAGCTCACGGGGCAGGGATACAGTTCCAGTCCTTTCCATGAAGCATTTTGATTTGTCACCCCAGTTGGGAACAAAAGCAAGTTCCAGCAGAACAAAATCCTTTTCAGAATAAAGACATGTTCTTCCGTCATGATTCATTTTTTTTCTTAAATTAATTAATAATTTTAATAAAAGTTTAATAGTTACACTTTTCAGATCTACTGAGAAAAAAATTAAAATCAGTCATGTTTGTAGGCTTCCACTTCCTGGAGAAGACCAAGGATATAATAAAATACAACAATTTAAGTTAAGTTCACCAAGTACTATATACTTTCTTGAAGTAGATTTTCAGACTTCATCAGTCTTAACCATGCTCATTTCATACTGAAGGCAAAGGTCCGATGTGCAGTGATTTCAGATGGAGCAGAGTTACACAAGTGCGTTTTGAAAATCCCACCTAAATTCTGCCAGGCACTCAATAACCACTAATCCAGCTTCACAGCCTTCCCCCTGAGATAAGCACCATTGCTTCACAGATAAATGTTTTTCCAATCCAAAAGAAGATTTGAGAAGATATTTCCATCACCTTTCCATTGCTCGGAATCTTAGTCTTAAACTCATACTGCCTCCTACGTTTTGAAGAGGTCAGCACACGAAGCAGAGCTCCAACGCCAGCTGTTCCTCGGCCGAATCCCCCCTTGCTGCAATGCTCCTTGTGCCACTGTGCTGCTCCACTGAGTGTCACAGAGTTCCTGAGGATCTGGACCATGGCAGTGAATGCACACTTGGGCAGACAGGCTGAAATACAGTTGACAATAAGCATATGACACCCTCAAATCACCAGCCTACCTCATCCCTTCCTTTTTACTTACTCTAATGAAGGAGGATGCTCTAGACTGTGGTTTTATTCAGGGCTATATATACTCATGCCAACAGGTAGGCATATGAGCACATCTTCATTTTATTAGCACACAAACCTAACCCTGCAATTCATGATATTCATATTCAATTCTTGCAATTTTACCAATATCAGCAAGTTAAAGAGTAGCTATTTAAATCCCCTGTACTTAGAAGCTCAGGGAGAATATGGCTAAGAATACTTGAAATTTGCCATCACATCCTTTTTTTCCCACGGATACCTACACTGCTGGAGCTCCTCGTAAGTCCCAAGCACTGCACTGATTTTTATTAATTGAAAATTTGGCCCTCACACTCAATTACAGAAAGAGATATGTGTTCAGAGTATCAGGAAAAGGGAACATTACTGATCTTTCTTTACTGGTAGTGTTTTCACTCCATTTTTCAAAACATATTGGCTTCTGTTTATTAAATAAAGACAATACTCCCAAATTAGAAATGTAATTAAACATGAAATGAGTCAGCCTTGGAATACAATCCCCAAGCAATTTGCAGTTTTACTCTTAATAAATTGGTCAAAATCAGAAGTTCATCTTTCAAAAAGCACAAAACTATCTCCTTCCTTCACCAAAAGCCAAAGTGGTCCTAGCAACAAGAAGACCTGATACATAATTTTGGTTGATTGATTTGGAAAAAAAAATGTGAGTGTTGGGAGATAATTTCTTTGAGGTGCATATTGTTTATTCAAAATTTAATGTTTTGTTTATCTTATTTCCTTACATGGAATTAGTAGAGATGTGGTAAAACAACAGCTTGCAGGTGAAACAGGTTTCAGGGGTTAGTTTCTTTTATTTTGCTCCTTGTAGAAGCAGTAAAATGGGATGTGATCAAATGATCCATATTGCTGATAATATAATTCCCCAGCCATTCACTTCTGCTTGTGTATGCAATATATCCTGGAGCCCTCTCTGACGATTTGATTCATCACTTACTGGAATCAATTTATAGGCTGCCCCTTTGACTCCATCAAGCACAACCTGCACCAGTTGGAGGCACTTGGATGAAACCAGCTGTAGTGTAAATCTGTGTGTGTGTATGTGCGTGCATGCACAGAGCACTAGTGTCATCCAAAGAATCTCTATACCTCTTCTGCTCACCTACAAACAGTGTAGGAGGCTTTGCATCCCTTGGGGTAGTGTGTGTGGGATGTGTTTAAGGGGCTAAGGTCCACAGACACAGCAGTAACGGGGAATCCTCCAAGTACTTTCAGGTTGGTTTTAGAATCCAGCTCTCCCCTCCTCTGTATGCCATCTCAGAAAAGTTAACAAGTGAAGCAAGATGAAAATTAAGCCAGAGTTGCTTCCAGAATGTTTTTTCTTTAACTAAACATGACCTGCAATGATGATATGAAGAAAAATACTAAGCCTCTGCACTTCAACACATTGTTATTATCCTCAGGGTACAGTGATTTCTCTCCTTGTATAGTAGCAAATACATATGTTGCTTTAGAAACAAATTCTGGCTTAAAAACAACATAACCACCTTTCAAGAAATATTAATCCAAGTGCTGACACTATTATAGCAGAATAGCTTTTAGTTTTTCACTTTTGGCTTGGTAAACCTTTTTGGCACAGGATACTTCCATCGGCACCTGAGAAAAGGAAAGAAAGAGCAGGGCAGAGTGGTAATTGGCCTGTGCTGTGATCAAAAGCAGCAACATACAATGCCAAAATTTCCTGGCTTTTTAAGCGTAGTTTTGATGGATGTGAGTACTCCTGCCCTCCCCTGTATGTCGGCTGTGACACTAAATAGAGAAAGCATCTCAGCATATCGGGTCCTGATGTGTAAATTCTCATTTGGTATGAAAGAATGGCTGGAGATGAAGTGTGACTCTCGACTGCGTGCTGTGATTTGAGCTTCCCTGCAAAGTATTCGTTCCTACCTGATGTACTGCACTACACTGCACAACTTCTGACGCCAATCTGAAATGCGGTACAAAGTAGCTATGACAAAACCAATAAATAACGATTGTGTTTTCTACCAGCTGAAAACTAAAAAGGAGCAAAGCAGGGCAATTCTATCAATTGCACGTTCTGCATAGAAACCACCACAGAGCAGGCTTCACCATTTGGAAATTCAGTGTGCTTTCTTTTTGTTCCTCGTAATTTTTATACAATACTTCCATTAAATCCTTTCCCAATGAAAAGAATTTGTGACATTTGGGCAGACTGACTATTTCCTAGCATTTTATAAAAATATGATCCACTGGAGTTTATCTCCTGTTTATCTCTACATGAAATGAAGCCATGAGAGAAAATACAAATCTGAAAACAGAGGAGAGAAAACTGAGAGTAAACAATTGCTTGAATTTTAAAATTGAAGATTTGCAGCTAGGAAAAACAGTATGTGTCCACCAGAATGTAATATTACACTGGCATTTAATTATTATTTTCTTTTTGGGATCACTTATAGTTTAAGGTGAATGTCATATGTCTAAGATTCTGTTTCTCTCTTGCTACACAGTTTGGATGTTGGGCAGACAATATGAATGTACAGTGGCACAAATTATCAAACTACCTATGCTGACATCACTCTGTTGAAGTCACCTGGACACAAGTCCCTTTTCTGCTGAGACCTGCCATTCACTCTGTGGACTAAAGTCAGGGCAGAGATATCCTCACTGGGGATTAATTCTTTCCTTGTTGCAATGTCTCACAGACTAGAAAGATCTTCTTCTTCGTGATCATAAGGTGCACTTGTGGCAGGCCAGTAGTTAAAATTATTATCACCCTGTCTTTCAGGTTAGTAGCTCTTTAGTGTAGGGTGGAAACATCCCTATCCACCCTGCCTCACTGCCTTTGTATTTCAATTAACTGCACTAGATCAAAGAGTTATTTCTTATTCCATTTTGATTGTCACTGAACTCAGGAGACAGTTGAGACAAAGGATGAATATTTTTATGTATAATATCAAAGTCTGAAGAAAAGTGGAATATGTTAATATAACTCAATAAGAACACTTTGTCTAATAAAAAAAAACCACAAAGGAAAATACATGAAAGGAAACAGTAAATGCAAACAAATCATAAATAATAGAAGAGGAAGTGAGGTCACTTAAGGTGGTTCAAGCTCTGATATGCAGCATGGACCATTTCACTCGTCTCCTGTATTTAGGAAAACATCCTCTTCATTGAGTGTTGTGAGATGGATGACTGTGAGCCTTGTTCAGGTTTGAAATGAGTCTCAGATCTCCGTAACGAAAGTGTTGCTTCTGATTTCAACAGGATTGCCTCTGATTCATGTTGCTGTGAGCAAATGGAACAATTAGCACCAGACAACTTCACCACCTCCTCTCACACGGTTCCTGATCTCGCAGACAGTTGTGACATAACTCATCTTAAGCGTGAGCCCTCCACAGAAGCTGTTTTCATTACTAGAGTTTTGCTTTGAACTATAATTCCGTCATCATAAGCTGCTTCATTAATTCTGTAAGACAGGCAACAGCTAAAGTGAAAAAATGTCAGCATCGTCGTTGATGTCTTATCTAGGCTACTATCAAAATGCTTGCAGCCTTTCACTTTCCACTGGATATTTAGGATGGTTATGAGATAAAATGACAAAACAGTAAAAAGATCGTATTTTAAAACTGTGTAATCATAGAATTATTTCTAATAATTTCTAATTTTGAATAATAAAATATCATATCATTACAAAGTAATAAAAATGCAATAAAATCGAGTTCTTAAGAAGATTTAAAATGTAATTGTGTCTTTTAATGTTGTAATAATTATATAAATAAAATTACAGAATCACATATAATAATTAAAACAGAATCTCCTGCCATGACAGTATCAGAGACTCTCACTGCATCAGATTCTTTAGTGAAGTGTCTATGTACAAAAGATGAATGTAAACCCAGTCCTCCTTAGATGAATTATGAGGCTTGATTTTGACTGTGCTTTGAAGCAGTGTAATTCAGACTGATGATTTCTGACCGACAGTGCATTCTTTTGGGTTGCTTAATTTGCAATCAGCTTCACTCAGCTTTCTCCACGTCCTACACTAGAAGCTTGCCCCTTATTTTTTTTGCATTAAAAGACCTGCAACTGGATTGATGGATAGTATCTGGGGACATTCCTAGATGGTTGTGATACCCAGCATTGCACTAGTTTGCCCCAGTCCCAGAGTGCCTCCAATTATTTTGGATAATTTGGACTTTCTGATAAAAAGTGAATTTTAGACCTGAAGTGGAAAGGGTAATGCATAAGAATACAGCTATAGATTCTTCCTATCAACTTCACAACTTCAGCAATTGTCTTTGATAGGAAAAAGCACACATGCATGCCAGGTTCAGTCCATTAAAGAACCAGATTAGAATGAGGCAGAGTTGACAGCCCAACAAACAGAAAATTTTACAAAATCTACCTGTTATTGCATATTTTTTTGACCATTGTGGAACTCAAAGGATGGTTTTGCCCTTTCCATCCTATGAACATAAGCTCCTAATCAAACAATTTCTATTCTGTGGTTATATTACATTTTAACTTGCATAATGCCTGATAAGACTATTTTTTTTTCAGAGTTGCATGTACCAGTTCCTCACATTTAAGTAGACAAACCACCGCTGTTTCAAATTTGTGCTTCCAGAAATTTATCACCCTAAAAGGATGTTTAACAACATATCTCTAGCTATAGAAATCCAAAGAGATGGAGAATACAGAATGGAACCAGGGCTTTTGAATTTAAATGATCAATTTTTTCAATGAATCAATTTCAGCAAGGAAAGTTGAGAGAGCACAGATGAAGGCAGTTTTAAGGCCTATTTAAGACTGTAAAAACCTATTTGTTCTCACCTTCTTCATGCAGCCTGTATCTAGCGTTTAATCTATATTCATTTTTGTGTCTTCTCAAAGTGTAGGTGTCACCTATTACAGGGGGAAAAAAAAAAAATGTTAAAGCACAAGGAGGTGAGTTATATCTACAAAAGCCAAGAACTTCAGAGTCTGAAGATCTGCAACGACATTCTTCCAGACATGACCTGACTGTTCTTACAGACAGCAGCCTTGAAGTGGTGTCTGATTAAAAGAAAACAGTTATGGGCTTCAGAAGGACACAGCGATAGACTCACAGGCTGCTTCCTATAACAGTACCTCAAAAGCAAAACCACAGTGATCTGGAAAAAAGGATGTGTGGGAATTCACTGAACTTTCTTTGACTTTCTCAATTAAGTGGAATTTTAATTTGTGGAATGGTTTCTCTTAAACTGCAGCATAGGTACGGACATAACCATTTTTGTTATGTACGGACATAACACCAAGAGGTGTTGCTGTGGGAAGGCAGGCCAAAGAAAACCAGCCCTGAGGAAGTTTAGCTGGTGGGAAAGGGTCAGTGAAGAAGACAATGTGTTTACATTCTGTTCAGAAGTTGCAGGTGTCACAGTCAACATTCGAAATGAGTGACAGCACTAATGCATAATGTGGAAGACTTCCGTAGATCTGCTGCAGTGTGCAAGCAATGCCCCATTTTACTTGTTTTGTACCTTGCTCCTACTGGCTCTGTTTGGTCACACTTAATTACTGTACTGCAAGAGACAATAGTGGATGCCTATTATCCCTGCTTTCCACTCAGGTTACAATTATTTGAATTTTTACTCTCTCTACCCTCTGCAAGTTTTCTCTATTTCATCTTGAAGTGTCCTGAACAGTTGTCAAAAGCCATCCAGAACTTTGATTACATATAAGGAAATTTCAGCCACAGGTCTGATTAATATCTAACGCATATGACTAGTGATTAAACTGTTTGAGCTCAGGAACTCCTGAGAGTAAAAATGAAAGGAATGAGAATTTTCAGAGAAGAAACTTCTTAGTCATTGTGATTTTTACAGCGCCTTGAGGGTTGCATTCATCAGCTTGACAACAGCCTATCTGTACACACAAAGTGGGGAAAAGAAACCCACCCTATATATCATTATTGCCTTGTACTGTACCTCCTTTGCCTACTGCATAGGAGCAGAAGACAAAGGGCTGTTGGAACCTTAAATTGTTGTAACAATCATATTTACAGTCTTTTGGTTTTATTCCTCCTTCCAAGGTCTCCTTTGTTGAGAGGCAAGGGAAAGAATTATCTTGGAAATTGTGTTACTCTGAATTCTTCACCTCGGATGTATGCTTTCATCTAATCCGGGAGTTTTATTTCAGAGAATGCTTTGGGCTACAAAAGACACAGCATTTTGTGATTACAGAATCTGCCCCTAATCTCCCAATCAGCCTCTCATTACCTCACATTAAAACCAAACAGAAATCCCATAGTGGGGAAGAAATCCAACAATAATTCTGCCTGGTGCATGTGTTCCCTGGTTGAACTGTGAACATATGGGAGACAGAGATTCAGCCTGCAGACGTGCAAACAGGGAGCTTTTCTCCTCCCTGTGTTTGCAGCAAGGATTATGCTGATTCTGCAGTGTGCTGAGACACACAAAACTGGAAGAGAAGTTGGATCAACCAGTATGGTCAAGCAGTTACTGCACTGAATGGGGAACTGGTGTGTCTACACTCACTCTGATTCCAGTTCTGCTAGGGACCTGCTCTGGTTTTGGGAAGGACACCTCACCTCTACATGCCTTGGTTTTCCCTTCTTAACTCTGAGACATGTGGTAGTTTTGCTATTTGTTCTGGTGGAGTGCTTCTCCCACTGAATCTCAGCTTTAGCTGTGGCTATCAGATACCATCATCCATTACAGTAAATAAATGTAAGTGATATCAGAATTTCAAGTCAGGCTTAACAGTTTGTATGTATGTTTTCTAGCACTTGTTATAGTGCTTGTTTCATAGGGAAAATCTATCTTCTCTGTGAAAGAAAGAGTTTTGGTGTGGATGGAGTGAAATTAAATTAGTCATTTGGTGCTGCAGAAGCATAGAGAACTAAAGCATAGCTGTTTTCCAAAGCCTCTGACAGGACATAAAATCCCCAAATACATTTACAGAAAAAATTGGTCAAAAACAGAAAAAAAAAAGATGCCTGCTGTTTGCATCATGTGCCAGTCTCAAGAAGGGAAATAGATGCAACTGTGAATGTCATGTAGAGATATTTCATATCACCTCATCCCAAGCACAAACCCACCTGAATGCTCATATGCTGAATGGTCCTCTGACATACAGCAGTGAAATGGTCACCACAAGAGAAGGGATGGCACAGGGATGGCCAGCAGCTCCCTGTCTTTGTATGCTTCCCACACTATCCGTACTTCTGCAGGACAGCAGCTTGCTGTTAAAATTAAAAAAGGACAGTCTAACCAAAGTCACAAACCCTATTCAAACGTCAGGGTCTCTTTTCAGAATAGTGGTGGACATCACAGACAGGGGAAGCAGACAGACACTTCTTAGTCCAAAAAAGCAAAAGTAGTTTTCTGCAGTTCAGATAGGCGTGGCAGAATCCAGAGGTATGGTTGAATCCAGAAGTTTGATCAAAGGAACAAACTCTGAACACGGACAGAAACCTCTCACTCAAGATTTGCTTTTGTTCTTAGTGAAATAAACTATATTAAGATGGATAGAAAGGAGGAAACTAGAGCTTTATGCTGTAAAAAAAGCCTTATATTAATAAAGTGAAATTCATGGTTTAAGACATCTTCCCCTCCATGTGCTATGAAAAGGAACAGAGAAATGCAGACAGAATTGGCCAGTTCTCTCTGTTCATTCGTAAGAAAAAAAGAAATCAGCAAAAGCTCATTTCTCATAAATTGTAATTCTTCCAGTCAATATCTTGCTGCAAGTCTAATCATCTTGAATGCATACACAAGAGGAATTTCCAGCTCAGCCAATATGATTAAGTAATAAAGCTAGGCATAAGAAGTTGTATAGTGTTCCCCATCCACTAAGCATGTTGGAATACAATTAATTCTCATTTTCAGGAACTGTTTTTTTAATATATGCACATATGTATTTTCTGAGAATAAGAAGCAACACTGTGTTATATTTCAGTTACTAGAGTCTTTCTCCTTAATTGAGAAAAATGTTAGAAAACAAGCTGATATCAGCCTGCCCCTGTGGCTACACTTTTATTTAGACACAGACTAGTTTACTTTAATTTGTAATACTTAAGGAACAGTGGGAGTTTAGAAGACACTGATCCATCCCTTAAAGAAATAATTGGCATGCAACAAAAGAAAATGTTTCTATGACTGCTTAAATCTCTTGGGAAATGATGAATTGAAAGGTATTATTGTCCAAGCATTGATATAGATTACCAACAAAGAGCTGGCTCCAGTAGGTCACCAATTACATCAAGGCAACAGAAATGCCTATTTAAGTTTCAGTCACAACTTCACAGCATGAGCCATCTCACTGTTATTTATTTACTCTAATATAGTTCTCAATCAAATACCTTTTACTTGTTATATAGGTCCTCATATGACTCTCCTGCATACTATTCTGCTGAATGGCCTAGAAAGACCTAACAAATAACTACAGGTCAATCATGTACTTCTGCCCTGGGGATCGTGATTTAAAAGATCGGTATCACATTTTGGTCTTTCTGCTTGGACTGTAATTTTAAAAGTAGATGACACAACAATGCATGAAATGAGTTTTTAAAATGGAATGAAAAATCATTTTCCAATACACTTTAAACTGCCTTTGTTAACTCTCCCACTCAGGAACTTTAATGGCACAGTGCTAAGGGGCATATTCCTAGCTGATACTAATCATTATATCTTGTATTTGCTTCAGCAGTGTTTATACCAGTGGTGGATCTGGCTCAGCAATTGCAGCTACAATGTGTTTCCCTTAAATATTTCCCCTCATTTCCTCACTCCTTATTAGCATTGAAATGCCATTTATTGAAGCAGGCTAAAGATTTCAGAAGCCTGTATTTGACATGGGTTAACTTCATGCAAGTTGTGGTCTCCTTTGCAATATTTTTGATTTTCATCTTGCACATCAGCTTTTATGTGAGCTGGACAGCGTGTGCTCAGCTCCTTGTCACTTCCAGCTCAGGAAATTAAATAAATTAGCAATATTGGATTTTTGTGGCATTTTACATCTCTGCTAAATCAATTAAAGTCAAAATAACAAAGACAGCATTCTCTTGAGTGAGAAGATGTCTCCAGTTGGGCCCTAAGCTCATACAAAAATATAAACTTGTAGACATGCTCTCTCTTGACACATCTGTAAATACCTCACTTGCAGGCACCCCTCAGCTAGTAGCAAATCTACAGCAGAGGAGCCCCATCATTGGTCCTGTGGGTTATATCAATGCTACTGCTCGGAGGTACCCCTGACTGTACCCTGCAGGCCTGTCTGCCCTGTACCCTCTCTTCTCAAGGTGCCGGGTGAGCACCAGCATTATAGAGTGCTCTTGGACATGGCCCTTGGACACACCTGCTGAGACCATGCACAGGCATCCCATCACCTCTATGCCCACTGCCTTGGAGAGCTGCTGGGGACCTGCAGGTGCAGGAGAGCAAGGGGTGGTGGGAAGAAAAAGGGAAGGCAGTGGTGGAACCATGCTCAGCCTCTGCCACCTGAGGAGCTGAGTGGGAAGTGACTGGATGGTGACAGAGTAAATTTCTAAATCAAATTCTTTTGCAGTTTTCCTAAGGCACTCACCCAGTCCATCTACTGCAGGAATTTTCTTTCATTAGGACTAGATCCAGGCTCTTATTGAAAACACATGTTACTTGAAGGCTTGGTTTTCACATCTGCCTTCAGTGAAAAATTATCAAAGTTCCACCAAGAAAACTGCAGAAGTCCAACTTTTCCTGAAGATCTTCTGGAAAAAACCCACCACCTTGGATATGAACAAATCAGTGCTTTCTGCAGAACAGCTCAACAAAAGCAGATCATCCAAGTTTTGCAGAAGGGAAATGTTGTGCAGTTGTCATCTGGTTTTGATCCCTTGACTGTGACCCTGCTGGTGAGGAGTCATGGCTCCCTGCCTGGTGCTGGTGGGCAGCAGTGGGAGACTGCACTGCTCCAAGCTGCTCTCACACTGCACTAGAGAGAAGTGGGCTGGCCCATGATTTCAGTGCAGGGTAAAACCCATGTGGTACACAGCCATGCAGCCCTGGAGCTCCTGGCTCACTGGCCACTCAACTGTGACCAGAGAGTTTGGTAGACGTAGGAGGCTGGTTTTATTCTCCATAAAATCTCCAAACACATGGATCAGGTGTTGTTACCACATATAACCTGAACTCTTTTACTTTAGAGACAGCGAGCCTCTGCTAAACTTCCCAAGGTTTATAGCAGACTTTTCACAGATCGATTATTTTTTTTAAAACCTCTGCTGGCATTTTAAAGACTCTGGCAACTCAACGGAAATGTCTTCAAGATATTGTTTAACAGCCTTTCACTTAACCTGTGCTCTTTTGGGGCTCTTCACCGTTCTTATTTCCATGCAGAGCTCTTCTACGCCCTGAAGCAACCTCCAGATTATTATACTGGCAAACACATACTGCTAATGCTAAATGGTTCTTTTCACTTGTGCACGCATCAACTAATCAACGTTAGGGACCTGCAGTCATCAATCTGAAAGCCTTGTTTGCCATCATCACCACTGAGGCCTATAGATCAATAAAAAGATGATATTGTTCATATAAAACCCAATAAACAAGACCTGTCTGAGGCTTACATATGGTTTCATTCATTCTAATAAAGCAAGTGCATCTCTTATGAGCTTTAGCCCATCAGATTTCGTAAACTGCTTATTCGCTTCACAATCACTGACATGAAGATATTGTTGTATCCAAGTCTAGGTCAAGCAAGACTTACTTGATCTCATCCTATTTCCATGATAATCTCTGTCATTTCTCTAAGAATAAGAAGGTAAGGGCACTTTTATTGCCGCAATAAAAACAGCAAAGTGATCTTCTGATGACACTTAATTATATTCATTTTATCTTCTTTGACTGAGCATGACATACTGTAACCCTTATTTATGAAGTAAAAATGAATGTCTTATGGTTCCTAACACAATTGAAGAAGAAATTACCATGGTATTCAGCTTAATCTGTGTTTGTATCCGACATAAATGATCGTAAGATAAATTACAGGAAATTATTTTCTACTCCTGGTAACCATAACAACAGATGAGAATTGGTTCTAGTTCAACTTACTGACTGTTCCTGAACTCTTCCATAACATGTAATAAAAATTATAAGACAAAAGCAGTCCACAGGCTTTCATTTTTGTTTGTATAGGAACAATTTGTGAAGCATTGAAAAGTAATTTTAGGTTTAAGTTAAGCTTTGGTCTTTCAGCTCTCCACCAGATGTAGGGTGAAATGCATTTTTGTTCCAACGTGAGATGGTGTACAGATCACATAATGGATTTCCCCAGGGAAGAGACACATGGCAAAGCTTAACAAAAGTGATACCTCCATGAATTCTGCAGAAGTCAGCAAACTGTGAGTTTGACTGGACAGGATTTTAGAAAGTACTGCAGACGAGAACAATCCCTACAAGTGTCTTTGAAGCATGACAGTAGGAAGAGCTAATGAATACCTTACCATGACAAGCAGATACTAAAAGAAGGGATCTGAAAAGCTTGGAGGCTTTAAAGAAGTTCATTTAAGCAGGGTCGGTCACTGCAATGAGTGAGGTTTCAAAATTGGAAAAGAGTCCTCAATGCACAGGAAGTAAAGACAAGAGCTTTGAAGAAATTTTGAGTTATTAATTAAACAGGTCTTTAAGTATCATAAAGTCACCAGGTAATTTGGATGGGTAGGGACCTCAGAAGACTCCTAGTCCAACATAATGCTCAAAGCAGGGTCTACTATGAGATCAGACAAGAATGCTCAAGGCTTTATCCAGTTGAGTCTTGAAAACCTCCAAGGATGGAGACAGTAAAACTTCTATGAGAAACCTACTCTAAGCCTTGACTGTCCTTGTGGTAAAAGAGTTTCTCATTATATGCAATCTGAACATTTCTTGTTTCATTTTATGCCTATTTTTTCCCATTCTCCCACCATGCTCCACTATGAAAAGCCTGGCTCTGCTCTCTTATTTTAAGCATCGAGGGGCTGCTATTAGGCATCCTTAAACCACATCTCCTCCAGGCTGAACAACTCCAGATTCCTCAGCATCTCCTCTCAGGGCCCTCCAGCCCTGAGCGTCCTGCTAGCCCTCTGCTGAATCTGCCTCAGTTTGTCAATATCTTTTGCATATTTGGGGCGCCAGACTAGATAAAGTATCCAGATGTGGTTTAACAGGTGCTAAGCAGAATGGATAATCACTTTGCTTGATCTCTCTTCTCTTCTGGTGATACAGGCCAGGATGCTTTTGGATGTCTTTGCTGCCCAGGCCCACGGCTGACTCATGAGTCTATGAAGATACCCATATCCATTTCAGCAGAGCTGGTCCCCAGCCAATTGGTCCCCAGATGAACCATTGCTGAGGATGAGTCCTTCCCAAGGGCAAGACCTCATGTGCTTTAAAGCTCAAGTAGCAAAAACCAAAGCATCTCCTGAACCATGCCAGACCACTATGGCCTTGACTATGGAAACAGTGAGGTCCAAGACAGGATCTTCCCTGATGATTTTTCCCTGCTTTTGCAGTTAAGATAGATTGGCTCTAGGCCTGACTGAGGACTAGTAAACAATAGTCTCAGTTTATAGCCCATCGCTTACCTTTCTTTTAGCAGCATTTTGTTGGAGCACAGGGTGTTAACACCTTCGTGCCTTTCTACAAGGCCAGTCATACATTTTTTAATTCACCTTCAATCCAGCATTTATGTTGGACTTGCAATGGTGCAGTTCTGCCAGGTCATTATTCTATTCAGCCATATGAAAATCAAAAGCACAGATCAGCTCTCAGACAAGAGATATCTGATGATACCCATGAGCCTTGTAGAAGAGCAGATGAAGGCAAGAAGTTACCTTGTTGTTTTCCCTTAGCTGAGCCTTTGGATGCAGCAATTTTGAGATGAGGAGAGGAACATTTTTAAAAGCCACAGGGTCAGCAGCAGAAAAAGGGCAGAAGTGTTTTGGGAGACCCTTGTTCAGAATAATTTGCTGTCCAGCATGTGATAAATTCATTTAAACACATATGTTGATACAGGATGATGGGGAATGCAACGGCTTTTGATGGACATGCAGGTTAACAAATAGTAGAGACAAGAAACAGTTCTCTGAGCCAGAAAAGTTGCATTTTCTTGCATCCATAGGATATGTCTACAAATTATAGTGAGAGAAATCAAGAACAACTCCTACCTGCACTACAATTCAAGCTTAAAATTGTGCACTGACATAAGAGCACAGTGCCAAGGCTGAGTGGATGAACCTCTGGTATAAACAGAATTGACAGACTGGAACCAGTCCAGTTAGAAGTGTTACCTTTATATGGCAAAATCCTTTCTTTCTGCTGAGTCTTATAAAAATCTTAATACACATGGGCACTTTCTAAGGCGTTCCAGTTAGCAGAAAATAACAAAAAGACAACTAACCAGTATGGGACAGCCATTAAGTTGAATCAGGTGCAAGAACTCTTGACTGTTGTGTGGAACAGGACATGTAAATCACAGCAACTTGTGCATTTAAGGGACTGTACAAAACCTTATTTTGATTGTAGGTTGTTGACTACAAAATGAGTGCCTACTGGCAAGCAGCAGAACAGTGAGAATAAATGAGAAAGATGGCAGCACACGAAACAACTTGAACCTGGGCTGCCCTGACATCTTGTCATTGGAGATTAGACCACAAAGAGCACTGGGGGTGTCGCACTTTCTCATATGTCCTGCTCCTGTATGGGAGGGCCACGTAAACCAGGACAGCCCTTTCAAGTTATTCATTTACACCGGTCAGGGACCTAACACTCAATTACTGAGTCAATAAAGCTAGGTCAGTTTACATCAGTTTACATCAGACCATTTGCAATTATTTCTTTCCTTTCTGAAAAATATTTTATAGATAATAATAAAATTGCATAGCAATTAAGTAGTGAGTCATTACACCCTGTGGAAGCAATTAAATAGATAGTGAGGCAACATTCATCCTGTGATAGTTAATTATTTGGCTTAAGAAACAGACCTTCTTCCATGGAAGCATCTGAAGGTCATTGCATTCAGTGAGAGTATGTCTAATACAAGCAGATCAACACACAGAACAATACAGTCAGTATGTGCAGTCTGCCCTGCAGAAACAAATGGTAAACCATTGCAACAAGAAAGGAAGGAGGTTCAGCTAACATCAGAGCAATCAGGTTTGCTCTGCCTTCTTATGCAGTTCTACTGAACAAATTCAAAACCCACTAACATCAAGTTATTTTATCCAGGTGATCTGGCTTAGTCCTCATACCTGTCAATAAACACAAAGTTTGAAGAACTTAATCCTAAAGTGTGGTTAAAGAAACTTGTTTGTATCTATGTTTAGAGAAAAAAAGTTAGTCTCTAACTTTCTGACATACAAGCAAAAGCAACAATATCACACTTAAAAAATTAAGACAGGAAATTCTTGATGATGGCAATGCCATTTTGTGATTTATAAGAACAGTTGCATTCCACCCTAATTTCCCAACTGAATAGCAGATGCTCTTCAGTAAAAAGCTGTTATCATTTTATCTGTTTTACAATATGTCATGTATATTTTGCCAATCATATTTTGGCTCTCATCGCAGTGTCTGCTGTAATGCAATTGTAAGCTTGTTTAATCAGTTCAGCATAATCTGGTGCTTTCAACACTGCAAGCACGCACACACACGCACACACATGCAGATCATACATTGCCCGCGCTATTCCCTTTTGCCTTGTAAAATAGAGATGCATCGCTCCATCCATTTGTTAGGCAGAACCTGCCTTTGAAGGTCTGTGTGAAGTTCTACTTAAAATGGATCGCACAATATGGTACATGGTTTTTTACCTGGCTGAGCAGCTATTCATTAAAAAACATGGCCTTAATTGGTGTTGCCTCACATTTGTTTTAAAGCAGATTATTAAGTTACACATAACATGCTGCACGCTGCTGTTTTGTAGTTCAAACTGAATCAAAAAAAAATCCACTTAAACTTTGTACCTGAGCAAATAAAGACTTTCATCTTCACAAGCTTCACAATTTATCCTCCTGAAACTCATCCATCAACCTGTAAACTTATTTTCCTTGAAAACGCCTCCTATTCACTCATTCTGTTGCAAGCTCTGGTTCTTTCTAAGGCTGCTGACACTCATTTACATGTGATTCCCAGTTCACATATCTATTCACAAAGAGGCACATCCAGCTTGAGCTGAGTTTGTTCTGTGGTACAGAAATGTTACAGAAGATGGCAGCTGGGGTTTCTGCCTACCCGGTTGTTCATTTTTTTGCTGTCACCCTGTTATTCCTGTGATGGTTGTTCCTGCTGGCCCTCAGCTGAACTGACCACGAGGGCCCATGGTCAATAGCTTTTACTGGGCCTTGCACATAAAAACCCCAAGCCAGCATTAATAAAAAGCAGTCCTCAGCACTTTTTTATGCTGCCATTACACACTGCATGCTTTTCATTAAGGGAGAACCAGAAACTCAGCCTTTCACTGGATATCATGTCATCATGATCATGAGGTGTAACAGCTCCAGCAAGACCCTTCTGATTAACAGCACAGGGGGTGACAATTTCAGGCTGCTTCAGCTGTGGAGGAACCAGCACAGTGACACTAACATAGAATCATAGAATCATAGAATCACTATGGTTGGAAAGGACCTCCAGGATCATCAAATCCAACCTTTATCCCATCAAATCCAACCTTTATTGTCCTTCCTTAGACGTGTTAACAAAGCAATGCCCCGTTGCTCATCAAAGCCAGCGGTCCAGGTGCTGTCGGCATGTTATGGTGCTGAAGTCAAGCCCAAGGACAGCTCAGTGGCTCATGTGTTCCTCACGATTCACTGGAGTGGCGTTTAGGCAGAGGTGTCACTAACACAAAAAAAGCAGTAGTGAGCCTGGCCTTGAGTGATAAGCCACGAATCAGTAATTTCATGAAGCTACTTTGGCCCTATCAGTGTTGTTATTCTCAATATTGGTGTATCCGCCTGTCTGCATGTATAATCCTGCCGACAACAATACATGAAAACATTTGCTAATTACCAATAACATACAGATTGCTAGTGATTTTTTTTTCCTTGGTAAGGAAATGATGTTATTGATTGGTGGGTATTTACCTTTCTAGTAATTAGTTGAGTTTTCCAAAATTCTAAGGAATTTAGAAGTTGTCAGCCAGGAGTCTATCCATCTGGTCAGGCCAGTGAGCACACTGTGTCATTTCCTTGCGAGGAAGGCATTCACAACAGTTGTATTTATTCCTGCTGTTTATTTGAAAGCACGTCAGAGTTGTTGGAGCAGAGCCCTGTTGCTCAGGAGAGGTGCAAACAGGTAACTGTGAGGCTGTCCTTGTCCCAAGTGCTGTCACCCCAAGGACAGCTTTCATCTACAGCCAGTCTGTCACTTGAATAGCCAAGGGAAGTATCGCTGTTGTTGTAGAGATGGATTGGATCAGTGCATTGAGAGCCTGTGCCCAGTGTAATAACCATCTCCAGTATTTAATTTCAACTGTGTGAAAAAGGTGACTTTAAACACAGCAGCAAAATCAGTAGCTAACCTTATAACTTTTTTCCCCCTTTTGGAATCAGTAGAGAGGACTACTTCTTACTCCTGTTTGTTTTAGCAGAAAGCTTACGAGAAGATATCCTGCAGCTGACTGATTAGTAATTCCTGCAGAGGGGTGAAGATTGAAAATGTCAAAGATTACTACAGAAATTCTTTTGGAAAGACCAGTTCCAAGATCGATGAGGCTCCAAAAGATTGAGACACTGAAGTAAGTTCAGACAGGCCCATGGAAAATTCCAGCTGAATTCAGCCTTGAGCGATGCTTTATTTTTGTCTTTCTTTCCCTAAGTGTTTTTATTGAAAAGAGAGATGGTTACGTCTCCCTAAAATAAAGTTTTCTGGCCAAATCTTTCGCAGTGACGGAAGGTAATGGAGGTAGAAGCTCTCATTGCTGTAACAAGGGTGGTGTCCACGTACACTGTAGGACACCAACTTTGCTTGGACTGTAGAGGATGAAAAGGTGCTACAGCTTATACTCAGGTAGTGGCACCACATGGTTCACCTCAGAAGACTCCTCCCTGAGCTCTTGGATGCCCTTTCTGATTCCTGATCTACTCAGTCCTGGAGAGCCAACAGATGTGGATTAGGAGCTGGTCAGGAAGCATGACAAAAACTCTCTGAGAACTGAAAATTCATGACATGTTTGAAAAGGAAGAGTTTTAATAGAAACACATCTTATCCAGGGACATCTCCGTCAATTGGTGGAGGTAAGAGAATTTTCTTTCCTTAAATGATGCAATAAAATTGCCTTGTGGCAGAGGTCACAAGAAGCTTCCTCCTGCCATCCCATTCCTGAAGAGACTCTGTACATCCTTAGTTCACGTAGAGATGCAGAGCCTCAAATACTCCCACAGGGATATAGTTCTGAGAGGGTGTGACTACTGCTCTATCCATGCGAACGCATAGAGGAAGCATTGGGTAAGTGCTGCCTTTGCGCAAGAGGTACCCACAACGAGGTGTGGAAGGATTTAGAAAGAAAACATTGCTACTGATGTCAATCTGTGGGGCAAGAACAGTGATAGTCAAGAGAAGAACCAAGATCAGAGCCCAGATGACATTTAGAAGGTGAAAATGGGAAAATCATTTTGGCTACATCAAAAGACAAGGGGGCACAGTACCGAGACTTCTAGAAATGAGAATGAAGCTGGGTGAGTAGTAATAGCAATTCTATGCAATGATTTCTTTTGAGTCCTAAGAAATGCTGGTATAAAAAAACTTAGTGGTGTACACATTTGTCTGTGAGGCAAATTTTAAACCAAACCTGATATTTTTCTTAAAGTGTTTATTTACTCATCCCTCCAGAGAAGAGAAACTCCCACGTGATTTATCTCACTAGTTATAAAAACCTCTTCAGAAAGTAGAGAATGAAAACTAATCTAAGGTGATACTATCTGCAATGGACAGAAAGGCACAATCCCATAGACTTCAGTGGGACAGGAATCTGCTTCATTCTCCTAATGGAAAGAATTGACTAGACCAGATCAAAAGCATAAGTCAAAAAAAAAAAAAAAAAATCTACTGTGATCTTGTTGTCAAATTTCAAGCTAATTTAAAAAATTACTAGCAATTTTACCATAATTATATTACATTAATTATTTACCATTACATATTATTTATCATTAATATATTACATTAGATTATTTTATAATGTAAGTACACATATATATAGTGCATAACACTTGTTGAGAGCAAAATTGATATAAATATTTTTAACTTACTGAATTCATTGTAAGTGAACAAAAAAGGTTAAGATAATTATCTCTGGCTGCTCAAGTGGCATTTTAGACGGAAAGCTTCCGCATGAAATTCCACTTTGAATGGATGTATTTTCAGTTCTGAAAAACAATTTATTATCTCTAGAAATGCTAATGAAAAGTTACAAACCTGAATTTTTTCATTCTTCTGTTTATTCAGGATTCAAAACAACAGAATTCACTCCTAACCAGTTCTCACAGCTGTACAGTGTTTTGTACTGTTTGATGTCTAGTGATATGACATCTCATTTTCTGGGGCACTGGGAGGGAGAAGCATATTCCAAAGCCTGAGAAAGTACTAACAGTTTTCATGCAAAGATGTCAAATGAGTAATGTGTTGGGGGAAGCAGATGGAGGTTCCTTTATCTCAGCTGTGTTTCACCTTTTGAAACAGCAAGGAATTTGGCCCAAAGGCAGAAGTGCCATTTCTTGCCTCATAGACATTTGTTCCCAGACCACTGAGAAATGCTTTTATCTCCCCTGTGAAATAATTACAGTGCATCAAAAGGCCAGGAAGGCACTGAACTACACCTGACTTGTCTCTGGGTTTTGATATTTTAATGTAACGTGTTCCATTGTTGCTTTTTTCTTTGTTTCATCTTTGCACTTCAAGCACTGTCATCTTAGGCGAAGCACTGCAAAGGAAGGCTGTTTATCTGTGTGCTGGAGGAACTCCACTATGCTCATCCCTCTTTCTCACTCTTCAGAAAAAAATCCCGCAGAACACATTGGTCAAACTGACCCTTTCAGCTACCTCACGTAGCCTCTGGAAGCTGCTGGGCTTTCTTCTCTGATCCCAGTGTTTTATATTTCTTTGCAGATCTTCCCAATCATTAACATTTCTGAATTGCATGCAATACCAATTTCCAATGAGTTATCTCTATGCCCTCAGTTGCAATCAGTACAACAGCATACTCCCATCAACACTTTCTCAGAGGGCTGCAATGGCTCCCACTTTCCAGTGGGAGCTTCCTAATACTTTCTCATCACTCATCCATCAGTCCCAGGATTTACTCTCTGCTGAAACCATCCATGCAAACCAGCCTACGCCTGCACAGCTGGTGGGTGGAGCACACGCTCTGCCACTGTTCCCCACCTGCAGGACACACACCAGCAGTGGTAAAGTGGTGGGTCAACATGGTAGCACAGGTCCCAACCCCAGTGAGTACCCACAGCTGTTTTGCAGAATTTGTCAGTCCACTTATGCCGCGATTTATGGCAGTGTGATTTTAGGTCAGCAGAGGACGCGGGCGGTCTGAACCCACTTTCCCATGTGAGTTGTAACGGGGATCACCCACCTCTTGGACCAACGATTTTGGGAAAGCAGCAGTGTCACTACTGCAGGGATTGCCTGTCCCTCACAGACCACCGCGTGCGTATGACTGTCTGCTTCATCATCAGTGAGGAAAGAGCGAGACCCTGCATACCTGGCAAGAGGGACTAGGAGAGTACATCAAACAGACAAGGAAGCACAAGGCACAGTGATATGATTATAGTTTGCATAACAAACAGAGTATGCCAGCTGCTTGGCCACTGTCAAGGGTATTGTAGGAAACTTAGCAGAAATGAGCTCCAGGGTTTTGCTGTAGTGGCTGTGAGCTGACCTGTGTCATACAGCCAAAGTGTTTCCCAGCCTTTCAGTAAGAACAGTGCACAGGGATGCTTTGTGCTCCTCACAGATCCTTTTCCATGAAAGTCTGCTGATTATTTAATTAATTGTAAAGCACTATTAAAGATGAGGATGTCTTCTGGTGTCTGAGAAAACAATAAAATCAAACCAATTCCCAGTTCATTGGTCTACAAGGCTACAACAGTCACTGGAAAGACTAGCTGGTGGTTTGTATGTATTGATTCTCTGCTGGTGTGTGGAAGTGCAGACCGAGACATCAGCATAATAAATCTAGGTACCAGGCTGACATAATATGTTCTTGAGCTATGCAGCAACTACTGCAAATGCTGTCTGCAGAAAAGAGAAACCGTGAACGATAAATATCTTTTAATCAACATGCTTGAGGAACACTTGATCTCTCAAGGAGAGAAAAAAACCCAAACCTGGCAGCAAACGTGGTGAACATCCAATTAAAAGGATTTAGTCCCTGTACCACAATTTCCATTTTCATAGAAGAACAGACAGATGCATGTCCTTGTGCATAAATACCCTGATATACTCCAATATCGTGGAGTCAAATTTGTAGAAAAGCTGCTTAATGACATGTTTTGCTATGAGAATCACCTCCTTGTAAACCTCTTAACTGAAGAAAATAGCTGCATGATGTGGCCAGCTAACTACATCACCCCAGCACCTTGTGACTTTTAATGTACCACAGAAAGGTCCTCATTCCCACCACGCAGGTGGGAGTTGGGGTACATGCAGCTGAAGCCGTGACAAGTGAAGGGACCGTAAGCCCTGCTGTGGAGGAGAAGCCCTTGCCCCTGCAGTGCACTGCTGAGTGTGCAAGAGATCACACAGAAAAAATGATCAACAGGAAAAGAAATGCATGCTGAGGGCCCTGAGCAATGGTGAAGCTTGTGTAGAGATCAGCTTGGGAAGTACTTTGTATATTTAGTTATTACATTATCCCTATCAATGACCTGTATCTGCAAACCATGTTAACAATCCTGCAGTACAGTCAGAGGGCATCTGGCCTCTCAGCTACAGCAAATTTTGTAGAAGAGGGAAAAGGCTAAGGACATGAAGCTGCATTTACACTCATGTGGGAAGAAATACTCTGGCTCTGTTAGTGAGCCAGACGGCTTCGGTTCTCACATCACTGCTCATACTGCTGGCTATTTTCTGAAGCAATCAGAAATACTGTTCTACCATATTAGCTCCTCAAGACAGACAGAGTCAGCTGCTTTCTAATTATAAGATACTGCTTCTTTTGGAACAGGGAGATGGGTTTCTCCCAGGCAGCACAACACTGGATCTGATTATTCCCATTTCCTGTGGAACCCAGAGAAACACTTTTACATGTTTTAGGTATATCTGCCTTTTATATTGAATTCATGTGGCATAATCCCATCAGGTTCAGTTTTGCTGTCATGAAATTAAAAGTAGAATTGTGCCCTCTGCTGCCAATATTCTATGGATACCCTAGACACTCATTTTAATCTCCAGCCCACGTACTTTCTTTGCAAGTTAATGTGGCATGTTTCAAGGAGAAGTGAACAGAATCACGATGTTCACAGAATTCTCCTGAGAGTTTCCACATCAGATAAGAAAATAAAGACCAATATCTTGGTCCTGAAGTCAGTGACAAGTAAATCATCACGCTCAGCATCCCCTCCTCTTGACCATGCTGTTTGCCTTTGCAGAGTGATCTGAACTTGCAGAAATGTCCCAGTGGATGTCCCTGAGAGTTGGATCTCATCCATAACTATTTAAACCACACCTGTGAATTAAAGCTGCTTTACACACAACCTCTAAAAGACACTAAACAGCAGGAATGCAAATAGATGATGGTGTATGATGACTTTAAATTATAGTAAAGTGATCCATGGAGAGCGGAAAAACTGCAATCAAGAGAGTAAGTGAATGCAAGGAAGACATTGATATCCTTGATTTGTGTTTTGCTGGTTTACAGCTCCTCCCCAAGAGGGAGAAGGGGACAGGGATGCAAAATAGAGTGACGGCCTCATGGGATAGAGCACCTGTACTCTGCTATGTATAAATATGTGTAAACTGTCTTGGATTAGATCAGTGGTGACTTTAGACTAGTTTCTGGTTCAGCAGCCCAGTGTCTGCAGCTGGTTTGGCTACCTTCAAGCAAATCTTCACATTGGAGGGTGTCCACATTTTCTTCCTCTCCTATGCAAGGAAGATACTTCTACACCCGACAATCCTTGGAACAACATTCTGGGTCAGGCAAAGGACTTTGCAATCCTGCTGTTTTGTCATTACTTCAGGATGGCACACAGATGAGGAGGCACCCAAGGCACCCTGTGGAGCCATAGCCAGGCAGCCACTTCTTCTGAGACAGGCTGGCTTCAGGATTTAATAACTCCATTGTGCTGTGGGCATTAACAGCAGCATCTCTGCAAACATGATAATGTACGTACTGCTTTGGTGGCTGACAACATTCAAGCAATGGATTCATTGATTAGTTGTTCCCATTTCAGAGAAAGGGCCCTTGTGGCGTGGCTCTTCATTCCACCACCACAAGTGCAATAGCAGATGGAGAGATTTTGCTAAGAAAACTCCCTCCCCTTTACCAAGCAGCTGAGATGGGGCAATGACAGACTGACCACTAAATGGAATTCATATCATCCGTTTCTCCACGTAAGACAATGTAGATGTTCCTCCTGCCTTGTTTTCCCTTTAGGATAAACCTTGATGTTCCTTCAACTCTCATGCGACGAATGTAGTGATGCATTTGGAGTCTACTTTATGCATGTTATGCCTACCTCATTTCATTCTTCCGCCAACAATCAGCCTAGCTAAAAGACTTATAGCTAATGTTTGAGCCTTTTCAAAAAAGCAGCATATGCTCCTGCTTTCCTTTAATAGTCCATTTTCATTCAATTTATCTAGTTTTCTCCATTCTCTGTAGACTAAAAGATTCCATTTATACTCAGGTTTTCCTTATAAAGAGAAGTTTGGGGGAGGAGGGCAATAACATCCTTTAACTTCAGGCAGTTTGTTTTAAAGAATTACTTCCGTTAAAAGAATAAGAGCAAAAATGTCTTTAAAAATTTTCTGTCTTATTTGTGCATCATTTAAATGGAGAAATGTCACTCTTCTATTATGTTAATGATTTTTTAAAAGGGGTAAAAAAAATTTTACCTGTAAAGAGCAGTCAAACATCTCTTCTTGCAACAGAAAAGGCATCATTTAAAAAAAGAAGAGAAGAGACAAGTACATATTTAAATGAATGATCCACTGTGAGGATACATGAGAGTGATTTGTATCTTGAAGCTCTGCTGTCACTTAGATTATGCCTGATGAGCATTTAATGAATGTTCACAGGAAAAACATCTACTCATATTATTTTATTTGGGAACAGGGAAGTCATCAGCCATTTTTAGGGGACAAAACTTAATGGATTTTCTTTCAGCTTAGTAGATGCATTGATACTTGTAAATCCTAAGTGTGCTACCGTAATTATAAATCTTTTAGCTATATTTTTCATTAGAGAACATTAAGGTAAATATTCTCTCCAAGAGAAGATATATTTGGCATATAGGTTTTTAAAACTGACGTTTAAGTACTCACTGCAACATTACAGCTGTTCAATAACATTATTCTTATTATTCATTATTTAGGGTTTGTGCTCCTGAATGCACTGTTCTTTTGTTTTAAAGCAACAAGACCCTTGATTTACCAATTACATGTAGTCAGTTATTACCTAGCAGAGAAAGTGGAGCCCACGGGAAACCGCATCTTGTCATTCTCTGATCTACTCTCAGCAATCCTATAACCATTTCCCCAGAAACACAAGCTATACCCCATAACCTTAACCAGTACAGATGCTGCCCCTACAGGAGGGGACAGAAGAGAGTGCTGTGTGGGGGCTTCCTCAGCACTGTGTTTTTGCCTAACCCAGCTCAGCCATGGGAGGATAAGTGGGTAACAACCCAGCCCTGCACCCAGCCCAACTCCCTTCTTACTTCCCAGTTTCACTTCCCTGTCTGGGCCTTCTGGCCCAGACCCAGTTTTAGAAGTTACACCACTTCCCTTGCAAAAAGAAGACCTGTGCCATCTTTACTGCCTGGGTGACACCCAACTCCAGAGCAGCAGTGAGAGTCTTGTTGCAGACATCAAAACCATGTAGCAATGTTGCATGGTACAAGTCTTCCTCGGCGAGAGCCATATTAAGAGCTACAAGACCTATGTTGGCTAACTATTGGCTGGTGATAAAACTTTCTTGCCTTGCCATCTTACTGTGTGTTTTGTGTTACACATTTCACAGGAACCTGCCTTAGGAATCCTCCAGAATTAAGTTTAGCTGCACACTAGAGCATGCTTAACTCTACACATACACTCAGATGCTGTGGGAATCAATCTGGAGTGAAACAAGTAATATGTTCAGAGCCTCCACTCAACATATTTGGTGTCAGAAGATTACCTCCAGCATGCTCTGTGTTAATAATCAAGTGTATATGTAAATGAGCAAAATAGTCTATCCTCAATTGATCCAGGCATTATACTCATCAGCTTTGATCAACTCAAACTGATCAAGGTGAGCTGGTACATGTGGATCCTTCACATCTACCCTGAAATGCAGCTTTGACAAAGCTCGTAAGAAAATATCAGAGCAAGGAAGCTTCTTAATTAAGGTGGTTTAATTTTCACTTGTCATTTTTTTCTAATACAGCAATTTCCATGTGTGGACCTCTGAGTGAAGTAGTGGAACAGTCATTTGACAGGTAAGTAAAACCAGAACAAAATCGATCACTAGCACAGAGAAGTGATTTACTGAGAGCAGTGGACTGCTCACAGGAGAGCACCCCCTCCCCAGCTGTGCTAGACAAGGTGGAGAGGCTTGATACCCAGCCATGAACAAGCCAACCTCAAAAAGGAATCAGTAAAACAAAGCTTATTCAAGTAAATTCCTCTGAAATTGATTTTTTTTGCAGCACAGCACGAGTTCTTAACATTGCCTACAGAGTAGAAGAGTAAACCAAAAAATTCATCAAGACCTCTGGGAGGAAAATTGCGTAAAGTGGGACCCTCCTTCCCCATTTCACACAGAATCAGGGAGAGCCTATGCAGCTAAGCCTTGTTTTGGAAAATGTTTTGTTCTCAGCTGTTAAGAAAACACAGATTTTATTCCAAACATTAAATGCAGCTTTTAAATACGACTTGTTTCTTCATATTACAACTTGGAGAGTCCCAGATGGTACCCTGTACGTTTTCACATTACTTAAAATGCTAATGTATTCCAACTTCTTCAGATGTTGTTTAACACACAGGCGAGCGTGGCATACACCTTAAGTGAGAGTGTGAATAAAGAGCAAAATCACAAAGCTAGAATCTGGATATTCCATTAAACGCTGCCACTAAACCTCCTTCTCCTCCTTCCTCTGCCCCCTACCCCCACCCCAAGCAAGTAAGAAATGGAAGCACAACATCACATGGTTCAAGGCTCCTCTTTAGCAAGCTATAATTTAACCTCAGGTTATCTTGACATTCACATGCTGAAGGGAACACTTAGTGTGTGTCATTGTGTGAGAACAGCTAAATGAGAACAAAAATCTAGAGAAAGAGGTCAGAAAGGAAAGAAGAATAATATAAGCAATTTACACATCTCTATAAAGTGTGGATGATTTTGTAACAGGCTGTTTGCTCAGGACATTTAAAGTTCAGAGAAATGCTAAAATGAACACTAGCTACAGGTAAAAATGCACATATTGAAGGAATTCTGAGGACAGAGGACACACAAATATTCACACAACATACTAATGATCTGCTAAGGACTGGCAGAAATCTCACATCCCTTCCCCTGCAGATCTAACATTTCTGGAAGCCCTCATGACATTTCAGGCCTTTGCACATGAATTTCTCCCACCCAAAAGTCTCAACTTTCCTCATCAATGCATCACAGATGTAAACACCACAGATACCACGTTGGCAGGATGAGTATTTTGGCAACGGATTTCACGTTTCTACCCCTAACGCTGAATCTCCAGTGAATGATGAAAAAATGAATAAATACTGAATTGCCGAACAAATGCAAATGTGATGGTTAATCACTGGGTATGGCCAGTATTAAGGCTGGTATTAAGACTCGTCATCCTTGGAGATGAGGTAATTGAGAGCACAAATGCTCCTAGTCATGTATATGTATGGTGCAAAGAAGATCAGGTTCATTAAAGAGAGTACCACCCATGACTACATCTACCTGTGGTAGAACATGTGAGCCCGAGGTCAGTAAGACCAACCAGAACCAAATTGAATTCCACTTTGTGTCCTGTATATCACCACATAGACACAAATTTCTGTCCTAGTGATGCAGACATGGATATTTAGGGTTGATTTTATGTCCTCACTTATGTGGGTGCCAGCTTCGCCTATGGAACAACTCTGACATCATCCCATGGAGGTCCAGCTTCCCAAGCTTATTAAAAAGCTTGCTCCTGCAGTTCTTTGGCTTTTATATAGCCGTATAGCTCCTTCACAACAGGAGCTCAGAGCTGTGCAGGGGTATTCCCCACTCTTTGCAGATCTGGAAGTCACTGTAAAAACATGCATTGCAGGTGAGGCATATAGCTCTCAGAATTGAGCAACTGGACAGCTACCACTGCCAGCTGTCAGATTGAAATGCCTCCTCTCAGAATACCCCTAATGCATATAAGCTTTTTGGTCTGTCTTAGGGTAGAAAAACATTAGAGAGGTTGCACTGAAGTGGTATGCAACAGGACTTCACAAGCAAACCCTGATTCTGTTCCCTGACACCTTTTCTCCAGCTCATGAAAATGGGCTGGGTTGTGTCTGCTCTCCCTGCTTCTGTCTGTGGGATTAAATATGCAGGGAAGTATCATGTTGTGCAGCCTGATGATATCTTCAGCTTCTGTTTGAGACGTTGTGGAAGACAGTATAAAAGATCAGCAGATCATGACAGATACCCCGTCAGTAAAGGATGATTGTATTATCAAAAATACTAAAAAAACCAAGGTAAATATTTTCTGTGTGCTTTATAGCCTCTCAGGAGTAACAGACAGACACTCCCACTCACACAACACTCTAATATTTCACTGATCAAGGACATAACCCTGGTTATTTACAGACTGTAATGAGAATGCCCATACTTTGATGTTACCATAAATAAGCAGGTAAAACTGCTGAGTTTCAAGAAACTCAGCTTGATTGCCTGGAAGATGTTATTATTTTAATAAAAAAGAATGGCATGTATAATGATTAAATTTATAACAAGTGCATAAGCCAGCTCCACTCAAGGAGAAGTATACAAGCGTTGCCACATAGCTCATGCTTTAGAAAAACTGCTCTCTGGTTTTCAGGAAAAAGTGGATCTTTGTTCAAATGCCACAAGGAAACTCTTCCCAGAGACTGCCTGAAAGCAAAGGTCTACGAAGTTGTGATGGATTTCAGTAAAGTACAGGCTTGGTACTTCTTAGATATGACAACCCCTGTCAGATAAACTGTACTACGTAAGCAGAGAAGCCGTAAAAGTGACACAGCTCTCTTATCAGCATCAGTCCTGCCTGGTTAAACCATGCCTCTCATCTCTTATTTAACCTTTACCTTTCATCCTAGGTTAAATGTCACTTGTATACACATTTCTAAATACCATTTAGGGTTACCTTATCCAAAAACATGCAATTATTTTTGGATTGGATGGGTGAATGGTGGCAGATTTGAAGAAAAAGTGACCCAAATCCAAACAGAGTATCCAAAAAACCCCAAACCAACCAACACCAGCCCTCCCCAAACCACTAACCAAGCAAATTCTGTACCTTTTTTTCCCCCCAGTGACTTTTATAAGTTGTTCCTGTTCTGGGTGGGGTAATTTTGTTACGTTTTCAGCATGGCCTTTGAGCCACATGAAGTTGAGGAAAAATATCTGTATTTTGCAGTGCTTAGCTGGGCTGAAGCTTTTGAGAGGTTTGTTCATTTTTACTATAAGAAATGATCAGCTTCATCTAATTCCAGTGCTGAGCATCCAAAACTTTAGGAAGGCATTAATACAAAGACTCTTCTACATTAGCAAGTAGTGCAATCTGGCAGGCGTGGATCTGTAGAATGAAACTACTGGTGCTGAGCACCCAATACCCACATTACAGTGGTGTAAGGGGCCCTTATTCTTGAGGAGCTCTGGTGTCATGGATTGACTTCTCATTAGCAGTTGCATACTGGTGCACATCTGGAACATATTGTCCAGTTTAGTTTCAATCAAAAAGAAGTCCAATGTGTGTGCTTCAAGACTGCTCTTTAACATCAGTCAAAGTGTGGCTAATATAAAAAAAATCAGAATATATGCTTCAAAAGAACAGCCTGCTCCAAAACTATAAAGCTAAAGAATATACATGCAAGGAGTCAGGACCAAAATGTTAATGACAGCCTTGACTGTACTGTAGGAAAGCTGGTGTCCATCAAAGGTAGAAAGGAGCCTGTCCACAAGTTGATAAAGTGAAGAGAGTCTCGCTTCTTCATATCTTGAAGATGCACTTCTTGTTATACATTGTGCTATGTACGCTACATACTACATCAAAATCTGTGCCTTTATCTTTCAAAACTGTCAACATAAAGAGCCAGGCTCAGACACTGCAGATAGCATTTATGTGTCCTTTAAGACAGAGAAAAGCTAGATGTACAAGCCTGAGCCTGTCACCCTAGGAACCTTTCATAGTCCACAAAGAGATTATACACTTACAGGATGCAATTTCTCTGAAGTCTCTTCAACGTGTAGTTTGGTATGAGAGGAAATCACAGAGAAATAGACCTCTGTTGATTTTAAGGGGAGATTATCACAAGCTGTTCAGACATATCCAGGTAAGAATGCTGCCTTTCCAAACATTTCTCTGTTTCTTGCAAAAGCTATTGTTTTGATGAAATACGCATATCCATTAATGAGTAAGGGCCTCATAATTTTTGCATTTGTGACACAATGACAAGTGGATCTTCATACCAAATCAAGTTCTATGCAAGGGCCAAATGACAGGAAAAACTGCCAACTACTTTTTGAGATGGCTGTATTCAAAAAGGTACTTTCAGAGACTGAACAATAGGAGGGAGCAGGGTCATATTTTACAACAACACATAACTTCTCAAAACACCTTCTTGCAAACATTGTCCTTTGAGACAGGCACTGATAGGAATGAATGTGTTGTGCCAGGGGTGTTGATTGATTCATATCGCCATGTCCTTCTTCTTAACAAGGGTTTGAACCTACTGCTCCTTCCCAAGGGGAATTAATCATGAAGGCAGAGATTGTTTTGAGATTCAGAGGAAGCAGGGAGATAGACGAACAAAGAGGACCTCTTCATCCTTCCTCTCAAGAGTCATTCTGCAGTGAGAAACCTGGTCAAGAAAGAACATGTGAGTCCATATTAACACTTGTCTTTCAGCCTCCCTTTCTCTTTGGAGATTGTATATGAAGGTCTACTTTTTGGTTTGTTTTTTTTTACTTCAGTTTTTCCAAAGGTTGCAAGCAGTAGAGACAAAATAGGGAGCTTTCAAACCTGACTCAGGTCTCCCAATAGCCCTTCTGACTTTTCTGCACGGAATGCTAGAGGAATAAACAGACTGAAACAAGTAAGTTCACTATAAAATTCCCTCTACCCTGGGTTTTCATAGTTTATCTTCTGACCACCATCCATTATGCTTAAACAAGTTCATAACTTCTTTATGTTCAAACATAAAGTTGTTTATAGCTCCCACTACTTTTCTACAAGCTAGTGTCCTTCCTTTTTGATACTTGAAAGTGTTTTCCTTCCTTTAATAAGGCCTCCCGTGCACATGTGTTCCTGTAAACAGTTCAATTTCTGGCAAAAATATCTGAAAAGATACTTGAGTTTAGCTGCCTAATTTTTAAACATGGGCTGGCATCCAAAATTTAGCAGAATTCTAATAAAAAAAATAATAATTCCTTGGAGGGTGTTTACTTGTCTCTAATCATCAGGACAAGACGAGATTTGGAAAAATCTTTTGATTAAAGAGGGGCTTTCAATTCTGACTCGGCCTTATTAAGAGGATTTGCTAACACTTACTGACCCTGTTTCTTCCTTGCAGAGTGCAGTCTTTAATTCTTCCCTAACACATACAGAATGAGTTGTTAAACCTCTATGCCTTGCTATGCCACAAACTTCAGACATCAAAACCGAAGTGCGCCAGGTCTGCAGTCAGGCACTCAAGGGATAGGCTACAAAAATTCTCAGGGAAATCTCTGAGCAGATGTTTTTGGTGTGGTTTTTTTTGCAATATAAACCATCTGCTGCTTTTTTTTTTTTTTTTAAACCAGTAAAAAGAAAAAGTCTTCTCTCAAAATGATCTGAATACTCATCAGAAATGCAGAATCTTCAAAAGGCACTCACGGCCAGAGCAGGTTTCTCATGCCCGTCTTGCTAATTATCAACCAGCAGAACTCAGTCCTGAGCATCTGCTAAAAATGTAATTCTTGAAAGGCTCATCTTCAGTTCTGGACACCTGTTTTCCCAGCCTACCCCTTTCCTCCTCATAAACCCAGATGTCCTGTGCCACTGAGAGCTTCTCCAGTTCCTCACTGGGTGATGCATGCTGTTCTGTGAAACCTCCATCAACAGAGAATGTTAAGAGAGAAACTATTCCAAAACACACAGTTTTCCCTAAGGAGCAGAAAGTTGTCTGTTGATCTCACTCCATAGGCAGATGATTTGATGTACTGAATGTGAGCCTAATGCATGTGATAGACATGAGTACATGACACCAGAGACAGACCAAAGGGGGAGAGAGGCACCACTCTCACAACAACTGTGTTTTAATGTGGCAGCTTCTGCTACTAACATATAGAGATGCAGCTCTTTCAAGCATACCTTGTCCTGCCTGGCATATAATATCTGTAGGTAAGTTTATGAGCTTCCACACATGGTGCCTCTCTCAGCCACATCCCAACTCTGTTTCAGGCTGAGATATGAGGTTTCATTAGATCCCAAATTTGTTTCCATGGGAAGGAAGCACATCTGAAAGTCACTTTACCTGCAGCCTATGCGTCCCATTCAACACATCCATGTTGTCTGAAGGCAGGTTACACTGGCTTGCTGTGCAATTACTTGAACAAAAAGCTACAGCACATCTGGAGCTGTGGACATCACAAATGAGCTGCCTTCATTTGGCATGTGTATGTGTACTCCTATCCAAATCTTGAAGAATAATTCAAACAATAGTTCAATACAACAGTTCTCAAACTGAGTCCAATAGGTGAGACTCAGTGGATAGATGTCTCTCTAAAGGCACATCTCAGCAGCAGTTGGGTAGCTTGCACAGCAACATTGAAGATATGAAGTCACAGACCAGCTCCCAAATACAAATGGCTTTAAATGAGGTGACACAGTGCTGGAGATGGCCTCCCTTAGTACCATATATCAGTGCTGGTGG
Source organism: Podargus strigoides (assembly GCA_028020825.1). Lineage (NCBI taxonomy): Eukaryota > Metazoa > Chordata > Aves > Caprimulgiformes > Podargidae > Podargus > Podargus strigoides. The sequence continues at coordinate 9,471,394 of CM051624.1, read as the reverse complement.
GAGCTGTACTTCCCTCTAAGCCTGCCTGCACCCTTCCTTCAGGCAGTGGGAAGCCTCTGATTTCTTCTACTGTTTGTAATTAAGTGGTTGAAAACAGTGCACCTGCAACTCACAAAGAAGGATTCTCAGAGGTGCAACAAAGGTGTTGCTCGAAGGTGCTGCTTAGACACTGCTTCTCAGTAGGAGGCTACCCCATGGCATGCACACTCCCCTCCTGCTGATTATAACTATTGCTCTGCACCCAGAGAATACAAGAATTTAGTCCTGTCTGAATATCTGTTGTTGCTGACAGTCATATTACACTTTTGCAGATTCATCTTCTTTGCTCAACTCACAGGAAGACACACACTGTGCACTTGGGGAGCACAGGCATCTTCTTCACAGGCATCTCTAGGCAGACAAATTGCTCAGCCCTGGACTGTAACCCTTCATTCCCCTTCCCACAATGTACATCCCCCATATCTTTGCTGCTGTGTCCTGCTCTACTTTGTATTCTGCAGGCGACTGGGGCAGCAACCAACCCTTCTGCAGCTGAATGTCAAGGTTGTCCCCTTTGGGATGGAGTTAACAACTGAGCAACTTCACAAAGGGTTCGTTTTGATCAGTGGTGAAGACAAAGCGAAATACATCAGAACTGCATGCTGCTCATCTGTGTTTCTGCTGTGGCATATGCAAGTCAGCGGTGCAAGTCCAAAAGAACACAGGGAGAGAGCACTTGTCCAGTGACAGTCAGTGACTTAGGTACACTGAGCAAATGTGCTAATGAGAAGCTCCACCATGCACTGTTACCTCGTGATACATCTCCACCCTGAGGATCCTGACACCTTTTTATTTGGTTGAGTGGAGCACATTTTTCAACAGAGGCATTAACCCAAGATACCACCTTGCCTGCTATCCCAAATTCCAGTGCAGGAATATCTGCTCACTGGGGTGGCAAGAGAAGAATAGCAACATACAGATGTTACCAAACCAGGAATGCAAAAGGTTTAATGGCTGCCTTATAGCAAGCTCAGGCAAGGATTAGAATTAGACAAAGTGACTTTGTAGCTGGATGGTTCCATAGATCCAGTCTTCCCTTCCTTCCATACAGGGGCTCCAGCTACCGCCCCTGCTGTGATGTAATTTTATGGAATTAGATCATTGTTGAGCCACTCAACACTAACATGTGAGATTGAAGGTAGAGATATCCAGCTATTGCGTCTAGCCCAATTGTGCAAAGACAGCATGTGGTCTCCTGATGGCTGGGTTCAGGGTTATTTCCCAGCGAGGGCTGGTCCAGATGGGTGAACATTTTGAATGGAACCATAAATATTATCCATTTCTCATCCATTTCCAAGATTCCCCCAGCTTTGGTAATTGGAAATGGAAATTACAGAATGAGAAATTGATTTCTCCTTCACTTTTGCTACACAGAAAGAAAAGAAATGACTGGCAATGTTTATGAAAGGCTTCCCAGCCCACCCAGATCCAAGATAATGAGCTTTCCCAGGCACTAGGTAATTCCTTCTCTCATGTTCTCTCTTTTTCTTTTTCCATAAATGCAGGTCTTGCTGCAGATAATAGAAGATTAAACTCCTCACTCTGAAACTGAACTACACATCACTCACACAGCAAATATAATCAGAAAAAAAAAAAATCCCTTCTTCTTTTTCTTCTTTATTAAATGCCATCACTTAATTTAGAATGCAAATCAATATATTAATAAGGAATGTATAATTTTTAATGTCATCTGTGCAATCACCCTCCTAGATTGATTCTACCTTGAACTCATTGTATTATTGTTAATGACTGAAAGCTCACACCGTACTTTATCAACCAAAGTCTGTCTCCAAGAACTTTCTAATTAGTGCTACTAATCACTTATTCCTTCTCAGTGAGACTAATGCATTATTACAAAGACTTGTGAAATACGTCCAACAACATATATGTCTTGTTAAAATGACACTCAGGAGATACCATTACCCACATCCATCAATGACACTTAATCCATCACATGGAAATATTGCTTAAATACCACTACCAGAGTCAGCTGGGTGCAGGCATCTTCCACGAGACCTGCTAGGCACAATGCCTCCCTGCTTAGGGCTCTGGCATGCAACCAACTCTCTTACATCATATAGCAATTAATGTACCCTTCCTTAGATAACAAGAAGTTAGAGAGGCAGTGGAAAGTAGCAGCAGAGTGGGGCAAGCAATGAAATTAGCTGCAGGAAATCTATTTTGTAATAAAACTGTTCATAAAAGTGAAATGTCATTTAAAGGCACAATTTCCATGGGGAATAAGTTTTTATGTCTGTGTGCATCTTTAAGGCAAGGAATTTTTCTTTTTTTTTTTTTTTTAATACTTGTTTCTTTTAAATGGCTTTATGGAAGTCGAGAATATACAGAGGCATTTTGAAACCCATGGGAATCTCATTATGTCTTGTGCATGCTTTTTTTCCTTGTCTGTTTTTTTTTTTTCCTTTTTTTTTTTTTTTTTGAATTCAAGATGCTGCAGTCGTTTAGCTGTGAGGAATACTTAGATCACCGGAGTGAAGATAATTAACAATACATATAAATGAATATGCCAATTTCTTTTTAAGTGGAAGAAAAGATACCATTTTAAACTGATGGATTACACTGATGGAACTTGATTATTTCCCTTTCCCCTATGTTTGAATACAAACTGAACTATAAAGTCAACTTTACAAATACATAAAAACCCACACACACCCCAAGCTCTCTAAAGCTAACACGATATGTTACAAAGCTCCTCCTTCTGAAGTGATCTAAAACAAAATTCAGATTCTTATTAGTAACAAAATCTCATGAAAAATTCTGGTATTTGTATAAAAGTGCTTTGAAATCAAAGCATATATGAGTGTTTATAAATAAACACAAGCTTAATGCTTGAACCACAACACAAGCCTTCTTGAACAGTTCGAGGGAAGCTCTTGTTGGCAGGAGCCAGATGGTGTCAGATCACCAGGGAAAGTGAAAATAGTGAATTCCTCTTTTTCCCTCAAGGCAAGGAAAGTCTGTGGAGATGCCTGCTGACCAGAACACACCTGTCATCTCTCCACATGCTTGGGATTTTTTTACTTCTATTGCCAGTGGTTTTTTTACTGCTAATTCAAGTATCCTGATAACATTACAAGTTAATCAGCTAAACCATGAAACAGAAATGTGTCAATTAAGGGGTGGGGAAAAGTATTGCTACTTGTAGTACCTGAAGAGGTTGAAAAAAGGGTCTTAGCGTGCAATGAACCACTCCTGAGATTACGAAACAACAACAATGGATCTACAAAGGCAGCTTAAGAGTATCAAAAGGTGAATATTACAAAGAAAGGCTTTGCAGATCTACAGCCAACACTAACCCCACTGCTCTCCTTGTGGTAAAACTCATCTACAGCCTACAGACAATATGACGAAAGCAGCCATCTGCAAGCATTCTAGTTATTTTAATTATTTCCACAGCTGCAGAGATGAATCTGTAGAAATGATGAAGAAAAAAATGCAGATATGGGCAGGTTGAAGAGAGGGTGGTACCTCAGCATTATTCATTTTTTCCTGTCGGGATCAAGCTTTGCTCTTGCTAAAGTTCAGGCAGTTGCTTAAGCTTTGTGTTAACAACTCATAGTTAACAGCTGTTGAATTCCACCAAAATTTCCAACACTGCTCCCATTATACTCTTCCTTTGACCAGTTCATCCACACATGCTCTTGCCTGCATGGGATGGAATTCATGAAATAGGATTAAAGGTGTTTCACTCTACTTCAGGATAGTCTAGGGGATGCCAGACCTGGGAGCAGGGAACATGGCTTCTTTCCTGTGTCACTATATCAGACACAAATTTTCCCTCTGGTACCTGCAATTGCGTGCAGACTCTGCATATTTAAAACAAAGAAAGGGAAACAGATTCACATATAGATAGGCAAGCCTGCTCAGAGCAGTCCTGCAAGATTAGAGAGAAAAGAAGTTCTCTCATCCTAATTAAAGCTAAAACTCACTTCCCATTACAAGTCTAATTACATTTCAAACAGATGTGCTTTCAGTGTGTGCAACTGTTCTGGCATTGTGAGAAGCTGAATGGACTGTGGCTTCGGCGACAGAAAGGTTAGACTCAAGAGTGAGACATTTTCAGGGGAAAACTCCATGAGCATCTGCCAGTCTAACAAGGGAAAGCATTGATGCACAGGCTTTTTATATCAGATACGTATGCATGTGAGGTCAGTCATAGGGTCTAGAATTCACTTATTTTAATTGTTCTAGAGCTTCAGATTAGGGTAGGAAAGACACAGATAAAAATCACTAAGCAATTGCTCACAAGAACAAATGGCTACCAAAAATAACCAAAACCAAACCAACATTATACTCTGTTAACATAAAACTGTCTGAGTTTAATAAGCATGAAGAAAATCTTGAGTCAAAACACTCAAGGCCCATATGAACAACTTCTGAAAAAGTATGGAGACAGTCATTCAATCAGCAAATTCATTGACAAGGAAGTTTTGAAAAAGCTGGTGGATCTCTTAGGGAGTTTCCTCAGGAGCTGGAAACATCACATTTCCATCAGACCTGGATCTGTCAGGCATTGCCAAAAGCCATGTCTGATCGTCTGTTTTCTGATACTGCAGTAAACTGGGTTATCTCCACTGAAGACAAAGGGGTTTATGTAAGGGTAAAATGAATGGGAAGCTCGTATCAGCTCATCTGATACAGTATGGCTCTTGTTCCACTTAGGCAATAGGACTACTTAAATTATGCCCTCAAGTAGCCCTGGAGGCAGAAGGAAGCTTCTGGGTACATTTACATGTGCCATCCCTTCTCTGTCCATGCAAATGTCAACCTAGCGTATTGATGTAGAGTGTGGTGCACATCTTCGTTTTGCCACTGGTCCTATTGTGCCTTCTGAAAACCTTAGCTCTTTAAATTAATTTCTTCCATTATAGAGCACTTCCTTAGCAGTGTGTTTTGCTCAGTGACTACAGCAATAACCACTGCTAGATAGATATAGATAGATACATACTGTCTAATTCTACACCTGAAGTTATATCGCAGCCAATATGAGATCCAGCCAGCTTCATGATTCTACCCATATGTTATAAGGATTTGCCACATATTTTAAGGTAAGTGCTACATATGTCATCAACTTTGTGGTAAATATGTCTATTTTTCCTCCTGGAATTACAGAAGAGAGAGGTTAGTGTCTGGTACATTCCATTATTTATTGTCTCAGTTCAGTGCAATTCAATATATTGTGTTAATTTCCTTTTCCTTTTTTAAAAGAAATAATAATCTGTCACTGAGGTTGTAACAGCTCCAATGTTAATGGAATTGTATGAGACAATGCCATTGAAATTGGATCGGTCCAAATGGAATCATTACTGTTCGTCCATTCAGGTCTTAATGGCTCCATCAATCGATGTGTATAGGACAGAGCCCAAGGTGTTTTGAGGAAGCTTTGAGGTGCATCTAAGTGTGCTGAGCCTTTGTGCACCTTCAAAACACAGTAACATGAATTAAAAGTTACAGTTCCAAAATCTCCTAGAGACCCATTAACTGCAGATCACACAGCAAAAGGTTTCTTCAGCTAGCACGGCCCATCACAGCAGTATATAATTTGTATTTAGGGTTCTTAGCATCTTTTCCCAGCAAGACTCTTCTAATGTGAATTTAATCCTAACTTCAGTTTTACGTCCATAGCTGGTCTTCAGCTTTGTGGTTCACTAATACTGTCCCATCACAAAGAGTTATTACTGACAGTTTTCTTAAGGAACACAATGATTTCTCTGTAAATAATGAACATGGGCAACCTCAGAAGTCTTTGGTGGGAATTTCCTCAGCTGATTGTGTCATTATCATCCCAGAATTTTTGTGAAACATTTTTCTCAGTAGCAATTTAGAAAGCTGATGTGATATATATTAAGCTAAAGCTAGTTCCCTTTTGAGTCATTGAGACAAATAATTTCAAGAAAATTAAACATTAAAAAATTAAACATAAAACTTAACGTGAATTTTAAACCCCCAAGGTGTATCCTCTTGATGTGGGATGTCCTTCCTCCTCTTTTCCTTAGAAATCCAAGAAATTTAAATCTGTACTTGTACTCTCTTGCCTCACAGGAGTTGTGATCTCAGTGCCTTGTGTTCCTCTTTTGGCCAGAGAAAGCAAGCCAAGTAAAGCCAGGAGGGAGGCGTCAGAGTGAAAATTCTGAAAGGAATGAAAAAATAAAGGTCCCCATTATTGGAATTGTTTTCTTAATGTTTTCCTCAAGTAGACTCTCTCAGTTGGATTTGCTGCAGTGATGGTATCTCATGCTAATTGATACATGTCTGTCTGCTCTCAATTTGCATAGTCTCAGAACCAGACAAAGCTTTGCGCAGATGTGAGCGAAGATGCCATAGTCAGCTATTGCTCAGACACTCTTAGAAACCACAGACTGAAACTGTAAAAAAAAGTAACATCATGAATTTAAAAAATGGAAAATACTCACAAGTGCAAACAAATTACTTTTTTGAAGCTCAGATGTGACACGAGGCCATACCTTGTGTAGGGTGTCTCATCCATGTGTCCAGATCAACCAAACCCTTGGAGCCTGATTATCGAAGTGAGCAGAAAGGTCGTATATACTGCAGGGCATCAAAATCCCTCTGGTTATTTTGATTTATTTCACTACCCAGCAATCACTCTGTATTAAATCCCGTGTCCTGCCTCTTTGCTATCAGATAGAGAAGGGAAGGAACTGGGCTTTACATATGACTGTAAACACCTATGATCAAAAGGAATACCACTTTACTCTCTAATGTAGTCTTATCATGTGTATATCTTATCAGTCAGCATTATGATACATCAAGGATAATGTCTATGTTCTTACACTGACATCTTAAGAACACGTATGTAAATCTCCTTGTACAGCTGGCCCAGAAAATTGTAGAAGGCAGCCATTAAGTAATCTTTTCTTTATATGTTATGCAGCTGCCACTGCTGCTTCCAATACTCCATTTCTTTTTCATTGTTTGATGGTATTCTCATGATTTTTTGGCTGACCAAAAAGGACAAGACAAATAACTGGAAAATTAAAAACATATGCAGTCCTGCATCTTGGTATGTGGTCTGACACAATGATAGCATCTTCAATCCTACACAGCTAATAAAGCCAATATTATTGTTGGCAAAACTTCAGGAGGAAAGTACATAAAATAAAGGGGCTTTATTCTATTTAACTCACAAATGTAAGAGGAAACTCTCCTTCTCTGTCATCTTATCGGTTAAAAAGGAGCATAGTCTGGTGTGCATGAGTGAGAAAGAATGAGAGAAAATGTGAGAGAGAAAAAATGCAGAGGCCTGTTTTGGAAACTAAGCTTTTTTTTCAGGGAGGGGGGGGAAGAAAAAAATCTGAAATCAAACTGTTTTGGGCTGGAAATATAGCTACCAGGCCTCATGAGGGCTGTGGTCCAAAAGCCTGTGTGCCTGTTTGCTTACAGAAAGCAGTTCATTTTTCTCAGTGAGCTTCTGCCACCTATGAGCAGTCACAGCCTCCAGTTTCACGACTGGGTGCATCGTGTGAGCTTAACTCATGTTCTCAGTCTTAGGTAGCAAGAACCAGTTGGAATAATTCAGCTTTCAGGTGAAACTTTTCAGTTCACTCACTGAGTTCCATGGAGTGTTTTATAATGTATAAATTTTACCACCAAAAATGTGTTGATTGTTAAACATATAAAAGGGGAAAGGAGGCCTTTAGTTGTTTCTAAGCCAAATATCCTCATTTCTCCCTTTCCATTACTTCCCAAATGAGACATAATTAAGCAGTTTTGCTTCTCATGGTATTAAAACTAAAGACAAAGCTATTTCAGCTATTTCTAGGCATTTTTTAGGACTATCAAAAACAATCACTGGTAGCAATTGAGAGACAGAGAACAGATGGTATGTGATTCCAGATTCTGCCACATTCCTCTAAATGTATTAATTTACTGTGGAAACAAAGTAGGGTTTTTATGTCATTCATAAAAGGAGAAGATGACATGAAAGATTTGCTCACTGACGATAATGTGGTTTATTTGGTAAATGCCACTTTCCACAAGTTTCACATTGTTATATTCACCAGATCTGCAATATAGTTAACTACAAATTCTTTTATTTGGTAATCAATCTACTACCCCAGTAACACTGTATAAAGTAAAAATATTAATCAGTAAGCCTTTCTTTATTTCAATATGTTCTCCTTCAGAAGTAATCCAACTGGAGCCTTTTCAACCGCATTGTAATTTATGAGCCAGCTGGAGCACAATACATTTTTAATAAAAATTAGGTACAAGCAGATACAGCGGATTAATAGTTGTATTATAATTTTATAGTTTTCAATATACACTGCCATAGAAAAGACAATCAAATATGGGGTCCATCTCAAGGATATAAAATGCAGTATTTATTTTTAATGGATAGAGAATTTCATGAATTACTCAGCCATGAAGAGCTGATGAATGCACTTGCTGGGCAAAACAAAGGACAACTAGAAAGAATAGGCATTCAAAACAGAGCACTGCTGTTTATTTGGGATGCGGACGCCTCTGAGCATGCTTTGGAATCTCAGCTCTACCAGTTTTCACAGACTTATGTACAGTTTCAGAAATAACCTCCTTTTCTCAGCAGCCTATACAGGCTGGGACTTTTTTTTTCCTGTGTTGCAGATACACACTAATTAACAATTTATTACACAGGGGAAAAGAGGAGTAAAAGCAGTGTTCGTAAATTGATTAAACCATTAGAAGAATTATATCTTTCTCAGATCTACTTTAAACTATATTGATAGGACTGAGTAGTGGAAGTGAAGCAGCTATAAATTTTTGCAGCCCTCGCAAACTTTTAAAATATGCATTCCAGTAGTTAATATATTATTGTACATCTCTTTCTGCAAACAGGTAGGAAACAACAAGTTAGTCACTGTTCCTACAGTTCTAGCAACTCCGTGTGATAAGCATTTTAATTTGCTTCTAGAAATCCTAGAAGTTTTTGCTCTGATATTCTTGCAAACACCTTTAAATCCTTCTAGGCTTATGAGTGGGTGTCTTCTTGATCCAAAAACCTTCCAGTTGAATGATGAACTTGCTGAAGAATTACTTATTGTTCCATGTTTAATCTGAAAAATGATCTGGCAATCGAATCAAAGCACATCAAAGACAGTTCCCAGTAAGAAAAACAAACCTTCCAGGAAAGGGCATCTCTTTTCCTCAGAGATGCTAATTACACTACAGCAAACCCCTAAATTTGGTGTACACTATTCCTCTCCAGGGTTCAGGGATGTGACATGAAATTGCTTTGAAGGGGATCCTAAAGATATGATTTTCTTGTTCTTTTTCTTTTTTTGAAAAATGAAATGAACGGGTAACAGAGGGCAGGAAATCTTCAAATACAGCATGCCAACAATGAAATCTTTGAAGGAGCACATTCTGGCAATGTAAAATCTCCACTGGGACCATGCCTTCATCATTTCGAAAGGGAGACTCTCTGTCTGAAAGCTTTGAAGAAACCCCCTCCTTCTGAAGAGATGGGAAATCTTTGAAGTTATTAAGCATGCATTAATCATTTTAGATAGGTAAACTCTGGAATAAAGCTCATCTCAACCTGTAGTATTCTTTCTTGGTGCTTTGCCAACTAAATCATGCAGAACATTTCACTGTGGAGGAGACAGTAACAGCAGCCCAGAGTGAGACTTTGTGCAGTCTGGGAGCTGAAGTTTAGTGCAACATGCTAAGTAGATTTTGGCAACAGGCTGAAAGCACCATCTAGGTTAGAAGATGTGTAGTATGTATATTCCTCTCCTGAATGATCTTTTATCCACCCTTTCTACAAACTTCTGTTTCTCAGAGAGCCTGGCGATAAGGCATTGCCCCATGACAGAGCCCCTGCTCAGTCAGCACAGCTTCACAGGAGTTAATAATGGGTAAAACCCATGGAGACCTGGGCACATGACCACAGGGAAGGGGAAGAATTCCTCAGGAGGACCAGCGGGATGTCCGCACCACCTGCACCTGCCCTTCAGGTCACGGCTGGATGTGGGGAGACATGCTTCACCCACGCGCAGCTTAGCTGGGTCAGTGCAGGGTTAACTGAGCAGAAATGGATGGCCTGTGAAACTCAGCAGGTCACAGTGGGTGGTGAAACAGCTCCTTCTGGCCTCAGACAGTGTGATTCAGTGAGTTTCTAAGGGAGGAAAGGCTGGTGAGAGGAGAACCTTAACTATTAGTAACTGATTTCTAGCATTAGTTAGACTGTGATTTTTCACAGCCAGCATAACAACTGCCCATGTGCTTGGACAGTGCTGACTCTCTCTTCAGTGCCAACCAAGTGCTTGGTTACACACAAGGCCCACGTTAGGAGAGGACCCCCAGTCCCATTGCCAAGGCAAACACCAAGGCAGACAACCAGGAGGACACACTGCCAGAACAGTTTATCTGGTCCACACTCACCCTTGGCTCCCACAAGGTGGGTGGAGAGGAGGAACCAAGAGGTGGAACCAAGAGGCAGCTGCAAATGCAGAAGAGAGAAAACTCAACTGCATAGTGATATGCTAAGACAATTCCTTGCAGGCAAATTGGTGTGTTTGAATAAATTATCCTCCTCTCACCAGAGATACTGTAATTCTGAGCATGAACTGCTAATCCCTCGACTGGTTTAAGCAAACCTGGTGTGCTTCAGCAAAGTAGTGGTCTGACAGTGCCTGTATGCTCTCCTCCCCCTGCCTCAGCACTCTAGCCTGGGACAAGCAACTGAAAAGCAGTGAATAGCCATAATAAGTGATCATCTGTTCATAACCTCAGTTTACTGCCTTGCCTTTCTACCCAGTGTGGGCCTAAGGAAACAGCTTTAGGGAAAAGCTGAGCAAGATGGATCCTTTCATACCAGGGTGGGAAGTGAGCAGGCAAAACCAAAGAACAATGATATATTTGAGATCCTGTTTCAGATTAGGACATGTATCTACTTGCAAGCATTAGAACATTCACTAGCAATATCTGAGTAGCAGGAGGAGACAGCTTCCTAAATATGAATGTCTAGCACCACCTCAGACATCCTAAGATACCCAGGACATCTAATAGGTGTTTAGATGCCTAGCTCAGAAGGTGGCATCTACAAGGGAATTCCTAAATTCGAGTATCTTAATCTGAAGCTGTATCCCACTCACAGAGTCTGAAGAAGCAGCTGACTCATGAAAGCTCGATAGCTGTCCCACGGCCCCCTTGTATATCCCTAGTATTGCCTAAAGAACCTAGTTCAAGGGTTTTTTTACTAGGAAGGGGGGTGGGGGGAAAAAAAAAAAAAAAAAAAAGAGGGATACAAACATAAACAGGAATATCCAGTTTGGAAACATATATATCTGACATCTGATGAGCCTATGGCCATACCTGAACGTGAAATGTAGCACCACGGTGCTATGTTTTATACCAACGTCCGGGGAGAATTTGCAGGTTAATAACGATGAATCTCATTAATACCTATGGAATGCAGGTCTGTGGTTTCTAACAGGATATCCAGGGCTCTTTCAATGTGACACTACTACTCACATTTTGGCAGCATCTCAAGAACAACAGAGAAAGAGTAGAATCAAAATTTCTCTTCCTTTGAGAAAACCGAAACATAAGTCAAAATCCAAAGCTTATCCTTGTGCCTTTTTTTCCCAATAATTAATAATCCAAAGCACAAACTGGAATTGTGAGGCATTCTGGATTGCCCATGTCCTTGCTCAGTCTGAAGTATTTGGTGACAAGGGGACAAAGATGCTGTCTATGTTTAGCCTGTATCCAGAGCTAAACTATAGCAGTTGCTCTACCACCTGATGACCCTTCCCCAGCTGAGAAAGGGAATCGGAAAAAAAAGGGAGAAGCCTCTGCTGATAAAATTTAAATGGATTTAAAGAAAAAACAAAACTAATACAAGCACCAACATAAAGTACACCAACTTATACTTAGTCTGGTTCTTGGGATAAGCAGAAGGATTAGTAGACCAAAAGGGAGTAGCCCCAGAAAGAACTCTCCATCTTCAGTAAACACTCTCCTTTTATAATGAGCATGATTAAGTGGTATGGGATACACCTGTGAGTCAATTTGGAGCATCTGCCCTGACTGAAACTCCCAGCTTACTCAGGGCTACTCGTGGCTGGCCCATGGTTCTGTTCCTGTGAAACCAGGACAAGTGTTTTTATGTTATCTCCCTCCTAGTCCCTTTTCCACTGCTTTTGGCAGACATGGAGTAGGACCAGGGGGTATATCTTGTCCTATTCTTCCCCACAGGCTAAGTATGTACTGAAGAGAAGTAGAAATCTGATTGAGAAAGTTGTCTCTAGCCTTCCCTCTAGGGAGGCCAAAAGAATGAATTCCTAGTATTCGTATTTAGATTTTGCAAAATAGCAGGAAGTTCTGTCTCTCTGGCATTATGTAGTCAATGCAGGCTATTGCCCTCAAACAAAGCAGAAATTGATGTCAAAGAAACAAACTCAGTGGTCCCACTAATAGCATCATCATCATTCTGTGACTTGCTAGCGGAAGAATATTGTCAGCTCTAAGAGAGAAGTACATGTCACATTATGCAGCCTTTGATTATCCCCTTATGGCCAGTCCAAAGGGCCTTATTAGCAGTCAAACTACTCATTAGCTTCCCAGGGCATCCAACTCATAGAGACAAGAGGTAGTGAATTAGAGGAGAAATAAATTACAGTGGCTGGATGGGAAAGCCTTGTCTCTTCCTCATAGCCAATATATAAAATGCATATTCTTCACAAGTTAAACTTTACATAGCTTATATTTGGGAAGAGTGCAGTTTGTGGTAGAGCCGACAGTTACACATTCAGTAACACAAGTTTCCTCACAGTCCGTACACAGCTCCCCGTGCCCAGATACTGAAGGTTAGGCACCAGGCTGTGTCTGCACCAAGGGTGAGCTCTGACCAATGTTGCTGTTTTGAAGAGAATCCCTGTTTGGCCCCGCTTACTACAGGCTGGTTCAATTCACAGGGCAGTTTTGATTCATGCACATTAGATTCCTTCTGGAGAAAGGCTGCCTTCCATGTGTGCTACTGATGTACTCCACAATGGGGACATCTTGGCTTGTGCCAGTATGTAGTCCTTTGGGCAGCCTTGAATCATAGGTCTGGTGAGGATGTTCAGCCATTGGGACCAGACAATATCCAGCACAAAGTAAAAGCTCTGAACCTAATATAGCACAGATACAGGGGCCTCAGCTCCTTTAATCTACTCATCTGCTTTTCTGCTGCCAAAGGAGCCAAGTCAGACATAACCAAATTACTTTCTATTTTTTTTTTCTTTTTTTTTTTTCCCCAAATTATGCATGCAAGTAGTAGTTATTTAACTAAATACATTTCATGAGCTTGCCTTAATGTCTCTCTGGGCTATATTCAGACAGATAAATGGGATGTTTAATTTCAAGAAAATGATGAGCTATTTGGATTGCCTTCATACTGAGGTCTCCCAATGCAGCCAAAGGAGAGTCAAGTGTAACACCCATCAGCCCTCGCAGGCAGCTCTGATGTGGCTGCTCATCTCTCTCCTCTGACTCCCTGCTAAATCAGGATACAGCAGCCCTGACAGATGCTTGCTTGTTATCAGCTGAATTTAAATACTTCCACCCATCATAAATTCGCTCTGGATGCCACCACATCCAGGACCCACCATCTGAGTACGCCTCTCTGGGCTTCATTCTCTAGCTATGAGAGCAAATTCCCTCCTTCCTCTCTACCTTCACTACTGGTGTTGATGACTTCAGAGCTGGATCCAGTCTTTAATTCATACTTTTATTAACAATGAGGTCCTAGACTGTTACAAAGAACACAGCACTGCATAGGACATTAATATGTGATGGTTTCCAATGCACCTCCTGACCTCCTCCCAACTATTCTAAATAGAAAATGTCTGTGGTAGGGAGTTAAGACAAAAGTTCCAGGTCTGGAGTTAATAGTGGCCAATTCATCTTCACCGCAGCAGAGCTGTGCCTGCTCAGATTTGCTCTCCCAGAACTGTCAAAGGTAAACAAGACCCTGACTACTTCAGTAACTTCTAGAAATACCTTCAGTGAGACCTGTAAAATAGTTTTTTTAGATTTGCCTTGTAAATAACTCTCCTGCATGATCAATGGTCTGAGTGTGCCCCGAGCATTTGCCATTTAATTTTTGATCTTTTATTAAATTAAAGAATAGCTGTGGTCACACATCAATTTGTATTTTGGCACTTCTGAAAAGCATGATTTGTAATGGATCATAAGCACATTTTCTTTCCTCATAGATTTTTAGCATCCAGGCAGAAAATGTGCTCAGATAGTCTTTTGGATATAATGAAAAGCTGACAGTGTATTGTATCTTGTACCTGACACCATTAATTTTTTCATATTTGTCTTGTATGTCACTTGTTTTACTAACTAATAGATCATCCTTATTACAGGCATAGCTTCACTATTGAGTTATCTAGACAAAGGCGTGGTTAATGTCAATGAGCTCCTCATGGAATATGAAAATATCCTGGGAGAGAAGGCAATGCTACACCTGGCAGGAATATAGTTTTGCATTTAAAAATGAGACATATATCTCAGATAGACACAGAGCTTTGTGCAATGCTGAATCCACACCTATGTGCAATTTTTAAAACTCTCCCTTGTGTCATGTCTTTTTTTCTTCTCAGAGAGGATGGACACAGCCCAACATTTAAAATTATTCATTTTGTAATGCAAACATCCTCCTGCTGCTAAGCTGTGGATTTCAAACCAGTTTAACAAATTACAAAAATCCCTTTTCAGAAAACAAATTATTTGGAATTATCAGCTCTGATGCACTGTTTAATTATGCATGCTTTTGTGCTAAGCATCTTTAAATATTAATGAGATATGGTTTTGCACTTATGACCTAAAGTAGATCTATAGTAAACTCACATGTCTATTGGCAATAACTCATCACAGGACTGCCATACAGCAACAGCTCCTTTTAGACTAGGAGCTTTTCTGTGGTTTTTGCTTTTGTATCATTGCCAGCACTGTGGAAAAGGAACCAGGAAAATCACAACCCTGACAGAGAACCCTTTTCAGATAAATGGGACTAAGATAATTCTCACAATCACTTTCTGTCTCCCCCTCAGCTTGAGAAAGGAGCATCTGAAAGCTGCTAAGAGCTCAGCCCCAGTGCTGGGCACAGCAGGCTGCACAGTCAAGAGGGGCAGCTGGCTGGGGATGGGCATCCCTCCCAAGGCAGACATCAGGGACTTACCCTGGGGTCTGTGTGGGTTCAGAAAGACCTGGTGCTCATGGGTAATGAAGAGAAGGAGAAAGCCTGTAAAAGAGTCCAGAAATATAAGAGAGAAGATACTGAGAATATCACATTACTCAAGATCAGCTTGACTCCAGAGGCTGGGATGACAGTAGGATCCTGGACAGGATTAGCTGCATCTTGACAGCCCGATCCTCTCAAATCAAATGCAGATTTCCACTGCTTCAGTGAACTTCTGGATAGATGCCTGACCCATCCAGACCAGATTCATTTTAACAGAGTGTCAATATGTTATTGATCTCCTGATCACTTCCAGTTTAGCCAGATCATCTTCTACTATTATCAAGCCCAACGGTTTTGCCTGATTCCCCATGAAACAGAGAGCCGTGGACTGATATTGGCAAAAACAAGAAGAAAAATACTTACTAGCCGAACTTCCAGCAATAACATGGATGTTGATGGGCTTGAAAGCACCTGTAGGAGCACAGAGCCCTGTCTGTATAACTCCTGGACTGTGGGAATATGCCTCTGCTCTTGTTCCCATTAGACATGACAGAAAACCAAACCCCACCAGTGACCAGTGAGAGCTTCACAGCAGCATGGGAGCTGGTACAGTGTCATGTCACTTCACAGGCCCTGTTATCAGATCACCCTGGCCCTACATGCATGCTCAATGGCTGCACACCAACTCCTGTTGCATCCCTGTAGAGCTACAGAAGAAACAACTTTAACATATTTCTCAGGGCAGCTCCTCACTGGAGAAAGAGGAGAGGGGAGAGGATCTGCTGGGCACAAAATCCTTACATCCCCTCTACCTGTAAAGGCAATTTCTGGAGCTCACCTCTCTGTGTCACCACACAGTGTCCACGGTTGTATTCAGAGCTGTCTGATCACAAGATAAGACAAGCCATCCTTTCTTTGACAAAACCTGACAGCAAGGCATGCCTCACATATTAAAAATAGCGTCCTTTCCTGGCAGCAGATAGCATCTTTGCTGTTCACAAACCACCCAGTAGTTAGAAGGTGTCTTGTACATAGGAATGTTGTTGTCTGATATATTAAGCCAATACACAAGCTCATTACCTCAGCTTCTTCCACAAAGCTTACCTATATCGAAAAGCTGTCACACAGCAAAGCATTAAACAAATACAGGGGCTGCCTTGTTATTATTGTCTGTGGTACAGTGGTGCTTGCAGAGCAAGGCAAGGTGTAGGTCCTGCTGTGCCAGTGCTGGATGCAGAAATAGGGTCAGAGGCAGTGTGACAATCAAGAGATAGCATTGTCAGGTGGGTTTTACCCTGTTACAATGAAAAGATCACCCATTTCTCACTTCCCAGCCCAGCTGAGAAGGGAATTACCCCCTTTTTACAAAGTAGTACAGCACTGGAAAACAGCCTTGACCCTGAAAAGCATCTCTTAAATGGGCGAGTCAGAACAGAGATAGAGCAGCAAATATTCTGTCAGCGCATACAGTTTTCATGCACGTCATAGGCGATTGGGGCAGAGACAGGACATAAATGATTTACTTAAGGTCTGCAGGCAGCCTGCAGCATAAATGAGGAGAAAAAACGGATAACCCAAGCCTTCAGGTGGATTATCTGTCTCTGAAACACAACTTCTTCCTTGTTAGACTGACCCCTCACCTGGATAGGCTCTCTGAGAAAGGAGCCTCCAAACATTCCTGTCACCATCAAATGGATTCACTGGGAAGTAAAAAATGATGTGATGATCTGTAACATGAGTGCCTGACGATGAATAGCTTCTGCTTATTCTTTAGTGCAAGAGAGGAGCGCTAACCACTAGCACATCGAGTAGGGAGATGTCCAAATAACACAGCCAGTTCCCAGTCTGTTCTCAAGGGAAAGGGGGCAGGCAGAAATGGGTGTATGAACCGGCCTGGTAGCACCAGTACGCTCCCAGCCATCCCTTGCCAGAGGTTTGTATGTGCGCAGGGTTGTGTGACGCATGGGCAGTGTGTGGGACACATGTGGCTCTCAGACTGACCAGGAGAGGACAGAGAGGGGCTTTGACCTCCTGGCTAAGAGGATGGAAAATGGACCAGAAAGGCAGAGCAGAAAAACAAGAATCTGCAATTCAAATCCATTCATCCCAGAGGGACTGGTGAAACAACTGCTTGCAATTGCATTAGTGCATTTTAATATGTTAATGGCCCCCCAGCTGCTGGTAACTGCCCCGTCAGCTGGAGTGTGGTCTACTGACCATTCCCTTCGGCTGCTCTGCAGACAGATTTCCTCACCAGGGTTCAGTAAACAAAGTTTAAATCACACAGTAACAGACTAGGAGCATACTCAAGGCCAGGTGATTATCTCGGCTCTAGGGTGGTAACAGGCTCGATGCATTGGGAGGGATTTTTCCTACAGATGCAATGAAATGCACACCACCACTGCCTATGCTGCCTCCTCTTCAAAAAATTGCTTGCATAATTTACACCAGGTGTCATTGTACGTAGAAAATACTGGGATGTTAAGGAAGTCATAACATTGGCAGATGATATTTTACGTAGTAATCTGCATGCTGAAGACAATAGGAATATCTCCCGTAAGTGAGTACCACTCAACATGAATAATGGCTGCAAGGTCAGGCCCCTAATGAACAGTTGTCTAGCTGTGAATATATACACTTTTTTCAATCTGTTATAGGCAATGCTCTCTGCTACCTAATTAGGTTGATCCGTGAATATGATTATTCATTACCTGAAGTCTGAGAGTGTAGAATTATGTATCTGTGCAGTGCGCCTTCAAAAAAAAGCATGTGAAATTCTAAAGTCAAGTAAGGTGACTGCATGATGAATGAAAAAAATACTCTACTAGTCTCAGGACTTTCCATAGGAGTGTGTTGAATTCAACAAAAGTTCACCTGGGGGAAAAAAAGAAAAGAAAAACACTGTTTTTATAAGGTCAAAATCGAAGATTCAAATAATAATTTTAGAAATGATGTTGCATTGCGAATTACAATGCAATTTCTGATTTAAAGGAAACACAGAAGAAGAATAAAATATTTTTGTTTTATAGAAACGCAACTTTTCAATTCTATTCAAAGCTATTATCTAGAAATCCTGAAACACTGCAATGTCCACCGGTATGTGGTCTCCAAAATTACACAGTATTCCACCACACTGAGCTCCTGCACGAGAAAGAGCTGCAGCCTGTTGCCACAGCCCTCCTGCTATCCAGTCTCCCAGAGATTCCCAGTGCTGGCCTTTCCTCCCCAAAAGGTGATTTCCAGGACTTAGGAGACTCTTCCACTGACGAGTGTGAGATGGGACCCCAGGAGGAGTGGCCTTGGTGCAAGGAGTCAAGGCTGCCAGGAAGAACAGAGTGCTTCAAAAGCCTGAGAGCATCAGCCATTTAACACCAGAGGCGATAAGATAAAATAAAAACATGACATAATGCAATGACAAAGGCTAAAGGAAAGGAGAACAAGCTATAGGCAGAGGGGGGATGCAGTCTTGATGTGAACTGTGCCCTTTGTACCCCTTCATCTCAATTAGCACAGGCTTGTGAGAGAGCCTTACACAAAAGAAGATATTAACTGTCTAATATTCTTTCATTTCCAATTCCCTGGGAGTGACATTGGGTCTGTCCACACTTCTGGCCAGCACAGCTTCTCTGGAAGTCTGCCCTGGGCAAAGGAAAGTGAAAGGAGAGTTAACAGAAAGGTTAAATATTTGAACTGGTTACTGGAGCAAGAAAGGGAAAAACAAACAAACAAACAAACAAACATACAAATAAATAAATAAATGGAAAATAAAACCCGCAAGATGAGAAAAACCAGGTGTCCCACCTTTGAAAGGCACATTAGGAGGCAGGAAGGCAGAGCTGCAGAAATAGAAACAGATTCTCATCTAGTAGAAGCAGCATTTTTTTGTCTGAGTCTCTAATTCCCATCTAATGCTGGGATGTAGCTCCTGGAGAACAGATATGAATCTGAACTGAATCTCTAGACACCAATTTGGAAAGAAATCTCAGTATAAAATTGATTCGGGCTCACCAGGCTTGCAGGTCAATGTGCCTGTGAAAAGAAGCTCCCTGAAACTCTCTGGAGATTTCTCTTGTAATACCGATGCTCTGCTCCCCTCCAGCTCCTACACCACCCTTTTCCTTTCAGGTGTCTGGCTGTGGACCCCTTGGCCTTCACCTGCACCTAATCCATCCTCACACGGGGAAGTCAATGAGCCAGGGCACGCACCACTGCGACAGCCGTGTGCCGGAATTGTTAATGTTGAAATGCGAAAGGTGTTTCCCCATTATACCCTTTCTCCTGTGCCAAGTTTTTCCCTGTTAATTAGGAGGAAAATTTCACAACTTCGCCGCCGTATAATTAAATCTTGCAATTAACATGTGCACTTAAGCCATCGTTTTGAAAATGAGACTTATGCAATGAAATCTACTTAAGGGAAAGCGCCAGGATGGAGGGTGAAACTGCGACACTGTGCTAATGATCCAGAACACCCCTGGATAAATGATAGGTCTTACTGACAGCACTCTGCCCATCTGATATGTGCAGGAAAGGGCATATGCTTATGGATGCTAATACAACAGGGTATCAATAAAGGGGGAGCGGAGGGAGGGTGACAAAAGCAGAGGTAAATACATTAAGTCTCAATTAGAGTAGTGACACAAGAGAGAGCTAAGGTTAATATATTTTAGGAGAAAGCCTTTCTGTGAGCTAGGGGTTGACCTCTGTGGGATGATGTGACAGAGGTGATGACAAGGGAAACGGGAAGAGCTTTTCATTTTGTTAGACATTGCTTGGAAACAGCAGTGCAGTCTCAGTGCTTTACGGCCTGCATTGGCACATCTATTCCGTTTCCATCGTCTTCCAGGCATGGACACTGGATGTCTTTGGAAGAGTTGGATTTAACTGCAGCCTTGCTCATTGCTTCTACAACACCACAATAACTTGGGGCATCTGAAACACAGGCTTGCATCCCAGCTCCAGTCTGGCTCAAACTCAGCACCTGGGGAAACACAGAGCTGCCTGTATGATTTTACTGCACCACAACATTCAAGTGCTGTTTCTTCAGCGTGAGTTTACAGCATGGCATATATTAGCCAGCACATGGCAAAATTCAGAAACCAGCACACAAATATCTTAAAAGAGGTTGCAAGTTTTTGCTGGGTTGTTACACAACAGCAGGCAAGCAGTCTCGGGTCTCATTTGGTGACTTGACATATATAACAATAAAATTAAAGTAAGCTTCAAAGAGGTAATTGTTGCAGACCAGTGGTATTCCACACTGTAAGCTGGAAGAGAATAAAACTCAGCAGCTGACCACCTGCTACTCACCTCTGCTCCTTCTATGTACATTGAGAAAAAGGGAATAGCCTCTTTAACAGTAATCTATGTTAACATTTTAATTGCACTGACTGAATCTTATTCAGCCACTACAGCTTTCCTCATTCCAAAATAATCCTTATTCAATTAGCAAAGGTGCAGACAATATCATGAAATAGTCACAGAAGTCCATTAGAGAAATAAAGCATTGTTTTCTTTTATACCTCCTCACACACACACACACACACACACACACACTTATTAGGATGACACCTAGCATTCAGGCATAAAATCTTAAATTACAGAGTGATTGGGGCTTTTCAACAGATCCATAAAAGTATGCACTTAGGAAAATCTAAGGACAGGTAGAAGAGATGGATAACCCCCAATGCACTGCCTTTTCAAGAGAGCCACTGAGGCATGCAAGAATAAACATATGCTGAGGTGAAGGCAGTGTGCTATTTATACAATGCAACATGGCAATGACCTCAAGTAATAAAAATATCTGCAGATTTAAGCCCAGAGGACTATATTGCATATCAATAGCAATAAAACCAGCAGAAATAGAAATGTATTATTTATAGACCTATTTATAAAACCTAAATACCTCTCTAGTGGACCTACTTCTGTAGAATGAATTGCCTTTCTCCCCCTCCTTCCTTTAGTGGTTTGTATGACAAGGTAGCACAGGACTGTACCATTGCGACATCTCTGTAAAAGATACAGAATCAGAATCAGGAAGAGATGCAACTCCCTCCTGTATAATTTTCACAGTGACATGATCTGCATTTCAATTAAGCAGCCGCACTTTACCCCTTCAGAAATGAGGTGGCAGGCAAGCCCCGGGTTTGCAGCATAGTCACAGAATCATAGAATCATTATGGTTGGAAAAGACCTTTAAGATCATCAAGTCCAACCATTATCTAACTCTTCCAGGCCCACTTCTAAACCATGAGCACCATATCTAGATGGCTTTCAAACACATCCAAGGATGGCAATTCAACCACCTCCCTGGGCAGCCTGTTCCAGTGTTTGATAACCCTTTCAGTGTAGAAGTTTCTCCTAATGTGTAACCTAAACCTCCTCTGGTGTAACTTGATGCTGTTTTCTCTTGTCATATCGGTTGTAACTTGTAAGAAGAGACCAACACCCTTCCCTTTTTCCTTTCCTTTCCTTTCTTTTCCTTTCCTTTCCTTTCCTTTCCTTTCCTTTCCTTTCCTTTCCTTTCCTTTCCTTTCCTTTCCTTTCCTTTCCTTTCCTTTCCTTTCCTTTCCTTTCCTTTCCTTTCCTTTCCTTTCCTTTCCTTTCCTTTCCTTTCCTTTCCTTTCCTTTCCTTTCCTTTCCTTTCCTTTCCTTTCCTTTCCTTTCCCCTTCCCCTTCCCCTTCCCCTTCCCCTTCCCCTTCCCCTTCCCCTTCCCCTTCCCCTTCCCCTTCCCCTTCCCCTTCCCCTTTCACCTGTCCCCTTCCCCTTCCCCTTCCCCTTCCCCTTTCTTCCACTCAGTGCAAAGCTGTTTTGATTCAGCGGACATACTGAAATGCCAGCAGAAGGAAGGAAGGTATTTTCACTATCTCTTGTCACTCAGATCTCTCCTTAAAACACTCATGTTGTTTCAAATCTCACATTGCTTTTATCTCACTATCACTTATAAGACCATTACAAATAATAAATGCTTCCTGGGATGCCCCATTTCATGGACCAAAGCAATTCTGTGTTCACAGGGACAATTTTCCTTCCTTGTGTATCCCCTAGAGCAAAACTGCTGAAGTTACTTCGCCGATGAAAAAAAAATTACCAGAGACTTAAAAGATAAGGCTAGGAGAGGTAATGGATTATACTAATGGACTCAATCATCTACATTTACTTGTAGAGCCTAAAGTGTCTTCAGATCTGGCCATAAGCTGCTGACTAACACACAGAGTAATTTAGACGATGGACAAAGGCCTCTAAACAGACCCAGAGCAGCCCTACCTTTGTCTCCTGCCTCTTGCCTTTTTCACAGACCCCAGTACCTAACCCCTCCATGATGTGCGGCACCCCCCAGGGCAATTGCAGACCCCTGCAGCCAACCCATGCAGTGGGAGGTGGTGCCATGGAGATCAGACAATGCCTTTGTCCATTCTTGTTGCTGCTTGTCCTTCCAGTGACAAATCTATCCATTCATATCACTGCAAATTACTCAGAAATCTGTTTTCACTTCTTCACAGCTGCTGTGTAACATGCACCACCATCCAAGTTTTTTCTGGATTTGACCCACAAACTTCAAGCAAAGTTTTGTCTGCACTTACCAGATCTTCTTTTGATGTGCTGTTTTCAGAAGTATTAGACTGAGCTACCCAATCCTATCTTTATTTCTTCTTCTCCACTCTGGATGCTTTTTCAAATGAATTAGCTGTGACTCTGGTCCTCACTGTGCTGTTGAGTTAATATGAACAGTGAGTTAAATCACAGAATCACAGAATATTCAGAGTTGGAAGGGACCTCCAGAGAACATCTAGTCCAACTCCCCTGCTTTAAAGCAGGATCCCCTAGGGCACATCACTCAGGACTGCATCCAGGAGAGTCTTGAAAATCTCCAGAGAAGGAGATTCCACAATCTCTCTGGGCAGTCTGTTCTAGTGCTCTGGCACCCTAACTGAAAAAAAGTTCTTCCTCATATTTAAATGGAACCTCCTATGTGCCAGCTTGTGTCTGTAATCCCTCGTCATGTCACTGGGAACCACTGAAAAGAGTCTGGCTCCATCCTTCCTCAACCCACCCTTTAGGTATTTATAAACATCAATTAAATCACCCCTCAGCCTTCTCCAGGCTGAAGAGTCCCAGCTCTCTCAGCCTTTCCTCACAGGGGAGGTGCTCCAATCCCCCAGTCATCCTCATTGCCCTCCACTGGACTCTCTCCAGTAGGTCCCTGTCTCTCTTCAACTGGGGAGCCCAGAACTGGACACAGTATTCCAGTTGTGGCCTCACCAGGGCACAGTAGAGGGGGGGAATGACCTCCCTTGACCTACTGGCCACACACTGCCCTGTGCAGCCCAGGGTGGCATTGGCCTTCTTGGCAACAAGGGCACATCCTGCTGTAACTTGTACTCGTGCAAATCTAAAAGTTTTACTTTAGAACTGTTTGGGTTATAGCAGTGTAAAGAAAAAAAAAAAAAAAAAAAAAGAGGGGGGCTAACAGCAGCAGAATTAGATTAGTACTTCCAAAATATCTGGATTTTCATCATCTTTGTCTTGAGAAGTGAAGCCTGGTCCCACCATTGCAATTTCTTTTGAAATTCTGGCCATTTAGTTCCAAAGTGTGAGCAGAACTTGTGAGCAGAGACACTGAAAGCTGAATAATCTCATCCAGTTTATAAAATCTGCATGAAATACAGTTTAATTCCATATGCCTAGTACAGAGGGGACCAAAAGGATTCTATAAATATTCTTCAAGACATACACATCACTGGCCAAAGAACTTTTCCAGATGTTTGAAATATATCTTTCCTGATGGAGATGTATCTTTTTACATATGAATATCACCCAAGTCTCCCACAGACTTGAAGCTAGCCCAGTTTGCTCCTAATGGGAAAAAGATCACGTTTCCAATGTCTATCATAAATTTCACACCTAATTAAGTTCCCATTAATGGGTTGAGAAGGGCATCTTAATTTCCAGCACGGACTTTTTGTGTTTGTTTTTTTTTTACTGCAGCTTTTGGGAATTTTAGTTTTGAGATTTTTTTTTCTTTTTCCCTTTTGTGACTCACTTGTCAAGCAGAAGAGTCACTACAAAGCCGTGTGCCATTACCGAATATTATTTAGTTTTCTGGTCTGTTCAAATTTGTTAGCTTTTTTTATCTGGGGAGTGACAGAAATGACAAAAAGTCTTTCTCACCAGCTGGAAACAAGCAGTGCTGCAGAGCCAACCAAGCAGCTGACAACAGTGCCACCCCGCGTCCCCACCAGCTGACAGACCCACTGAAAATGCATTTATTAAACCCTTATCAGCCACACCAGTCTCCTGCAGCTCTTGTGCATCACACACACTAGCAAGACTCCTTTCCTGATACTTCCTGGCAATTATTTACTTTCTGAATCTCCTCTTTAACTTTCTGCCAGGAGGTGAATTGATGGCTGCCTCACAGAGAGCAGCCTTTGGAGCAGCACAAATAACCACTGGAATAAGGCACCTTTCCTCAGTTTGGTTCCATAGTTTGGGTAGAAATGGTTTGATGGAGCTGCAAATCAATATTCCTCTGTAAATTTTTAATGTTCACACCATGTGAAATGCTGTAAATAAAATAAGCTAACCACAATAGGCTATTCTTTGTAGTTCATTTAAAAAAATGTCTGTTCAGCAGTACAGCTAACTACTTGCTGTAGATATGGCTTTAAAACTGTCTAGGCTAATACATCAAGACCAGAATTTGAATAACCTCTAGTGGCAGGCAATTTTTCAGAACTCCCAAATACTACAATAAGTAACACTAGAATTTTTTTTTAAGTTGTGTGCTAATATGGACAGGTCTGAAAATAAGTAAAATGAGTCTCAGATTCTTGCACTGGCATCTTTATTAATCCAGCGAAGGGTTGTTAATTATGAGAAGTGAGCTCAGAGTAGAGAACTCATATCTGGATTTCAACCATGGCCACACATAGAAGTCCTGGGAGTTTGGAGTTGAGGAATTTCTCATTAATTGACCCCGTTATAGACGTGCGTAGGTACTATTATTGTTACCTTGGATACAGGCTTTAAAAATTTTATTTTTTTGGCCCTAACCCGTTATCTCTTTCCATATATATATTTTACGAGAGGGAAACTAGTGCACAAAAGAGGGAAAACATAACCTAAGCAATTCCTATTTGAAAAAAGAACAACCACACAACAACACCAAAACAGCATGAGAAGCAAAATCAAACAACATCTGCAGCATAAAAAACAATCAACCTTTTGTAACTTTGCTTCTTGGCTGTGCCTTGCCCAGAAGTATCTCTGCAGGAGATGTGTCACTATGGAGACAGACTGATGACTTTTCCAACGGTGGTATGTCACTGACTGATTTGATGGTCTAGTCATAGATGCTGCCACGTGGGGGATATCAGTACAGTGTTTAATCTTGCCCTGCTAGCAGAGAGAGCAGCGCTTAGAAGCAATATGCAAAAGCCTGGCATAGAAGGACATATATGATTATATACCATTACGTCTGAGCACCCTCTTCTGATTCAGAAGAGACCTCATGTCCACCTCTCTTGGCCTTACACAAAGTTCAGGAGGAGAAAGAGGGGGACAAAGAGAAGTACAAAGGCTTTCTTTGGCCTGAAATCAGCTAGGAGGGAAAACAAAGATTAGCTGGTAATAATGAGAAGCTGATCAGTAAAGGCCAAATCCTGGTTTCTTTACTTGCATCCTAGCTCCACCGTAAAGTTGCTGAATAATTCCTGTTACATCCTCACTCTGCTCTTGGGAACAACGCACTTCTGGGTCCCAGGTTGACCTCTGCGGTGAAGTGAGTTCCATTTCCGCAGGATCGTAAGACAGTTGAGGACCCTACAGTTCACAGCAGGATCAGCTGTGAGAAGAGACCAGGTTGCTCAGGGCTTTATCTAGTCACATCTTGAAAATCACTAAGAATGGGGACAGCACAGTATCTACAGGTAACCTGTTGCTGTGTTTCACTTTCCTCAGAAGTTTATCCCTATATCCAGTCTGAACTTATCCTGTTTCAGCTTATGTCCATTGTCGCTCACCCTCCCACCATCCACTGCAGTGAAGAGACAGGATCTGCCTTCTTGCTAACATCCTCATAGATATTTTCTATCAAAGCCACTCACATTTCCATAGCATGGTCTCTGCATGGTCCTACTATTGCAACCAAATTGCTGCTTTGGTCCCATTTCACAATTTCCCTGATCATTGCTCCTAATATCCCAGTGTCTTGGGTGTTAAATGCTCTGGTAAAAGCTCCCTCTTTTGATCAGAAGCACCTGCAAATGCAATTTTTCTGCTCTTTATACATTTTAATACACAGTTACTAAAGCTGCTGAAGATATTCAACCCTCCTCTGTATTCTCATATCATTCCACTACAAGCAGAAAATTTATCAACTATCAATTAAGTGTTACATGTGACATTTATCATGATGTCCAAACCATGTGAAGAGGTTGCCTGTGAGATAGATAGAAAAGGCAGTGGTGTACTTAGAGGTTCAGTCCTCAACTCCATCACTGAGGAGTCGTATGCCCTTACACAAATCACTGCACCACTTTGGCCTCACTTCCCCATATGTAAAAGAGGATTTTAATATTTGGCTTTCGCCTCAGGGGTGCACTTCGTAGCTTATGATGCATTCCTCCAGCAATATCAGGGGCTCTATCCCTATGAGGCAGAGCACTCTAAAAAAAGATTTCCTAACATGTTATCCATTATAGCTCCATAAATTACATATTCCAGCAGAAAATGTGGGTTAAAAGCCTGTCCAGCTGATCCTATCTTTTCTTTGAAGCTGATCATGAAGCAGAGTCCTGGTCAATCTGGGTCAAAACACCATCAAGTCATTTTTCCTTTCAATCTTTGATAAATTAAATCAACAGAATATCCTTGGTTTGGTCCTCTCTGGTACAGGCGATGGCATAACAACAGTATCATCTCTTTCTTCAGGAGGACAGGAGCAGAAAGTCTCTAGACACTAAAGCTCTGCCTCCACTAGGATACTAACTCTGAAGAGAATGTTTCTGGACATTTTGGAATGTTCTGTTTTGAAGAAAATGCTGACAATATGAGCTATGAAGATACAACAACCTGGAAGTAGACAAAAATACAAAAAAAACCCTCCAGGTTATTATTGCTTTAATCTTCACATATTTATGGACTGTCTTACAGCTTTTAAGTGACTGGATCTCAGGGATGGTACTTCTCAGATGGCAGATAATTTTGTCTTTTCTTTCTTGAGGACTTTTCCACCATCAGAACACCTGAGGTGAAAACACCACAGAGAAAGAGCTAAGTGTGAATGGATAATGTATGCCTGCATTTTCCCTTATTTTAATTGCTTTTTTTAAAACCTTAACATCACAAGGAAGGGCCTGATTTCATGTGTTGTGCATCCAACCAGTAAAAGTAACCAAAATGAGTGTCAGAAAGGAAGATCACCTTACTTCCATCATAGGAATGGACGTTTTAAACAATTGTAGTGAAGGAGTCAAATGAAGATTCAAAGTCATCCTAACTCTGGTATCTTCTCAAAATATGAGTTATCCTGCAGTTTTGCAGAAAGGAAAGTAGAATGAAATCAGAACAAATTCAAGCTACAGCAGAACCCAAAGCAGAACTGCACGAGAAAATACTTATTGGGCCCATTCTGGTTTGCTAGTCATCCCCCATCTTGATGGTAAAAGAGGAAGAGTAGACAGACAGTTGTCCATCACTCATACGTACACACACACAGTGGAATCGGTATTATTTTCAGAGCAATTTTTTCCTGTGTGAAACACTCCTTAATAGGGTTCCCAAAAGTCTTATTTTTCCTTATGAGATTGGCTCTCTTTACTTGGTATTCAGGGCCATGTAGTGATTTGTTAATGTATAGATCTGTCACAACTAATAAATTGTTATGGTGTTATGGATGACATTATTATTTTTGATCAAGATTACAGCATTGGCTGGCTGATGTGGTTGATATCAATGCTTACAGGCTATCACCTACTCCTTGAATATTAGCTTAAAAAACCCCAATGCAATTCAGAGCATGGTTCCATTTAAATATTAATGGCACAATGATATTGATGGTAACAGTACCCCTGCAGAGGGTGCAAAGCATGTCCTCTGTACATGCGTTCATAGCATTAGGCAACAGAAAGGGCTAGCTGCTGATTGTAATGCAGAAACATTCATGTGCAGCTGCTTGTGGGAGGTAGGAGGAGGGCGAAGGCAGGAGGGAAACTGGTTAGCATATAGGTGTGCATGCAAACACACAAATTGAGTACCTACAGCAGAAGTAAAATAAATCCTAATCCACTGGCTGTATTACACTTGGTGTCAGGTAAGGCTTAAAGAAAAGAACAGTATATAAAGCAAAAAAATAAACAGTGTACAACATAAATAGCATATGAGTCAAATAAATTCTATAATAAAACAGATGTAGCAAATTATATTTAATAATGTTTGACAATTCCCCATGCAGCTAATGGTTTGCTAGGAATTAGTCCCTAATGTTTTAGGGACTGCTGGCATTTACAGTCATTTTCTTTGTCTTAATTTACATTGTTCGTGTGCTATTTCCATTTTTCCTGCTCCTTGCAATTTTATTATCTTTCTTGGCTTGTTGGGATTTCAGATGTTGTTTTAGCTCACTAGCTACTCTAATAACACAATGTCCATGGGAAGAATTTGGTAAAATTCTTTTTTAGGGGTTCATTCCCTTTTTCCTCTTCATTACACAATGAAAGCCCATTCTACTCTGACATCCAAACTCCTGTGAGACCTACTTGTTGCCAAACATGTAACTTCTAGTCCCAGATTTCATGGTATGAGCGAATAAAAAGGGAATGTGTTGTGCCAGGCATAAAAGACAATTCAGCTTACACTGAATGACCCACATTAACAGATTCAAGTGATATAACAAATCCATTTTAGCCATAACTGCCCTCTTATCCAACTGTTTAAACACTGTTCAAAAGCACATAAAATTATATTGCAACATACTGACAAAATAACTAAAATTAGTGTTATATCCATTGTCCAGGAGGATGAATTAAGCCACATAAATGAATCCATAAACATTACTCACAATGCCAGACACTCCATAGAGAACTTAAGACCAAAAGTTCATTGCATTTCTTCCAACTCTTCCAGATGTTCTAATTATTAAAGAAATTCTGCCTCCCTACAAACTTCAGCTTGACTAAGAAATGTTGGAGAAGCATGAGAGTATAAGGAACCTCATGTCTTCAATCCAGAGTGAAAGGGAGGTAGAGGCCACGTTGGCTCAAAACAACAGGATAGGGCCTCAGATGCCATAATATGCCTATAATAAAACCCAAGAAATATTGTTCTCCTGTGGTAGAACTTCCAAGTTTGCTTAAAGGAGGGGAAGTATTGCCTGTTTACAGTTGCAAAGTTGAAAGCCCAGTTTCTCCTTGGGAAAACTTCAGCTCTGCTTGGGTCTCCTTGTGGTGGTCTGCCCAGACAGAAGGGGACAGCAAGCCAGGGTAACTCTGGGTGAACTTCCCTGCAGCACGTCAGCAGAGCTGTTGGTGTTCCAGGGTAGCATTCATGGCAGGGGGAAGCTCTATGCCCAGGAACAACCTTGTCTGCCTGATCTCTGAGTGGTGAACCAATTACTTCAGGTCACATTTTAGAAAAGTCCGAAGTATGGAATAGGAGAAAAATTGATTTTTTAAATTTTTTCTCATCAGTGGCTTGCTGAGACCAAGCCTTAGTCCCATGCTTAATTTGGAGCACAGTTTTTTCTTACCATTTACCCATGCCTATTCTCCCACTAGCCCAGCAGTGCTTGTAGCAGGAGCCAACCAGCCTGAAAATGGAAATAGGGTAAACCTCAAGGGCTCCCAGCTTTCTTGCAACCAACACAGACACTGTGTTAGTATCAATAAAGAACAGGCACTCTGATCAAGTTTGGTAGAGCTCCCATAATCTCCTCAAGTCCTCCAGCAGCAAAAATATTCATCATGAATCTCAGATCATTGATAAGATGAAGACACAAACCCTTTAGTGCTGGACATGAACGAATGTGGCTTTTCAGAGGGCAGATAAGTGAGTGTCTCAGTGGAACCAGATGAATCTGAGATGACTAACTATAGTATATAACTTATTCATTCTTCAATGAAATGGAAGCAATCACGGACACTGGTGTGAATTAGTCCAGTACTGACTAAAATAACTATGCACAATGTTAAATACCCCTAAAATAGGGAAGAGATCAGATTTTGGCTTCTGGGGATTTTTGGCTTTTGGATTTTGCAGATTTCACTAAAAAAAAAAAAAAAAAAGATAAAACTTGTTTCATACTTGGTGCACAACCTCCTCCCTTCTCTGTTTGAAGGAGGTCATTACAATTTGTCAGAACATGGCTGAGTCTGCGGTATTTTGAGGGTGAAAGGTAGATGATCTTGATGTACACAGTGAAGTTGCACAGGGGACACATTCCCAGGATATAAGTCAGACTACCTGCCATCTCAGGCACAGTTCTGATCCGCCTGCATATACATTTTAAAGGAAGTGCGAAATTCATTGACATACTGGGCTGCTTCAAGAAAATGTATTTGATGTGGTAAGAGACTGAAAGGTGGGAAGATCTGTCATTTGGAAATGTACTTATATTAAAAAAAAAAAAAAAGTGTCAGCTCAAAATGGGATAAAAAATGAAGAAAAGATAAAGATGCCAGTCTCTCCCCCTGGGCAGCTGATGGCTGAGGGAAAGTCCCATTTGATTCTACTCTATGGCCTTTTCCTTCCCCTTCAAGAACTGACATGGGTGTAATTAAACACCAGTAAGTCCAAAGAACTTGACTGTTTAAGTTAAATATTGTCCAATTACTTACTCCATTAGCCCTACCTGGGCTGCAACTCTGAGTTGAATCTTATTCAGCTGTCCTCCTCAATCAGCTTTTTGTACAAAGATACCCCAGTCCAGCTCTTTTGTACATTTGAGGAGTAATGCATTTATTAAACTCTTGAAAAGGAAGCTGTCACTGGCTCAAAACCCCTTCTACAAAGTTTGCCAAAGCTCTGGGGAACACCAGTTTCCCTCAGTCTCTTGCTAACTACAACTTTAATTCAAAGCACTAAGCATTTATTCTGATAAACTGCCCTGCTAACAGATGACAGGAAAATTCAATCCCTGCCAATGTCACCGAGGCACCACAATTACCAAGACTGTGCCTTGACTTACACAAAGAAAGCTCAGCTGCTTTCTGAAGGATACCACTGGTGTTTAGTTTTCAATTCCCAGGGTCTATCACACCATCTTGATTCCCAAAGACCTTAATTCATCTTGCTGTCATATCTAGCCATCACCTACGAGGCACTTTTCAAATGAGGTTCATCCTGCCTGCTAGCATAACACAGTCATCATCTGCCCTGTCATCTGAAAAATATAAATGTTTCATGCTCCACTAATAAATCTGCTACAACATTTGCTGTTGCTTGCACAGTCCGAGGCCCTGTTTTACAGAATATTTATGAACCTCTTGCCTGATGATAACGATCATTGCTAATTGTGAGCATCTTCCCTTCCCCTGTGCCAGTATGTGGGGTAAGCTAGGTGCTCCAGTGTGGATCTGAGCCCTCATTGCTCTCTTCCCATTGCCTTTCCCACTATCCAGCCCAGCCAGGGCAACAGCTCCCCTCAGTACAGTGCTGTGGAAGAGTGGGAGCCTATCACGAGCAGATAGAGGCAACATCAGAACCTTTTTGCCTGATTTCCCATTTAATGAGAGGAGCTGCAGGAGGAAGTTTGCAGAAGGAAACTGTGTGTGATTATTATTAAACATGAAAAATTATAGCTCACCACTTCTCCCAGTCCTTTCCTTTGCTGATCACTGCCTTTAAATGGCCCTAAAAAGGCAATTGTGCTGCCTTATATACTTCAGTCAGGACAGAGTCCCTTGGCCTTAATACTGTAGTTGAAAAAACATTATTTTCGTCCCAAAGAGCTTAGACCCAAAATGGGTGAGACAGGTCAGGAAAAGGGAGTTTTCTGCCTGGTTTACCAAGAGGGAGTCAAGTTCTCTTGCCTAGCATTGTAGGAAATAATAACTTAGACTGAGGTACAGACTGAGCTCAAGAGTCAAGCAAGGACTGTGAGCAGCTGCCCATGGATGGGCATATCAGAAGACATGCCCCAGGAGCATTGGAGAAGCCTCTGCTGGTGCAAGCAGGCAGCACCTGGCATCCTCGTTCTTGCTTCCAAACTTCACTTCTTGTTTTCACAAAACTTGTCAGACCCCAGTGTCTTCAAGATCCTGGGCACTGGCTAAGTCAAGCTGAAATTGGGTAGCAGAATCAAAGGTCCCTCAGGGAGATAGGCATACACCATTTCCTGAAAAAAAGAAAGGTTTAAAAAAGAGCTTGTAATCATCAGGTCCTCCTTTCTTTTGACCAAATCAATGCATCCCTTGGTAGGGCTGAGTATTGATTTATTCCATGCAAAATGTGGAGTTTGGAGTTTTAGATTTATACTCCTTGGTCAAAGAGAAGCTTATCTCTGAAAGAGCATGAATTGGTGAATTGGCTAATGGCTCTTACTCCGAATGCTAATCATTCCAGTTCTTAAAGATTTTTAAGTCAGCTATTGACCTATATTATTCTGCTCGGAAACAGATGTTATAAGCCACAAAACAAATCAGGAGGAAAAAGCCTAATCAAGATTGGACTCAAACCTCCAAATCTTCCCATTAAGAGCTGCTTCTATTTCCTATTATTCATTCTTTCAGGTAAAGAATGTTTATGAGGTATTAGGCATTTTATCAGTTTCTCATCCATTTTAATTTTCATTGTTGCACATTTGAGTGATAAAAGATCACAAGCTGTTTTTCCCAAAGTTATTTATTAACAGTCATTACAAGGGGGGACGGAGGGGAATTGATGAGAAACTAAATGGCCCAGATTTTTTCTTCCAGTAAGACCTGCACTGGAATCTATTTTTCACCACCAGTAGATAGCATACGGCCAATGCTCACACAGACATAAGGAAAATTCAGGCCCCAAAGTGACAAAACACTGCTGAATCCATCATTATTTTTCCACTTCACCTAACTAACTCGGAAATCACCGACTGCTCACTTCAAAGCGAACACAGCTGCAAAATGACGCAAACACCATTAGCGACAAGATGACATTTCTTTCATTTATTTATTTATTTATTTTTAAAGAGGAAGTTTGACATACTGCAAAATCAGGCTGTGGGTGCAATGAGTTAATTTTGCAGCTCATAGACTCTGGGCTGGGGAGACGCTGGCACCATAGTGTGAACCGCTGCAGCGTTAGGGCACGATTAAGTTGAGTCCAGGCTCAGCAGGGATTTGGAGGAACAGCTTGGAGAGGTGACAGGGAAGGCAAGGGAAGGAACCAACATGAAAAAACAGGCTTGGTCAGAAAAGATCTGTCATTGATTACTAAGCTCTATTTGGTTGTAAGTAATGTTAGTTGGAAGTAATGAAGTAATGAAGAAAATAGCAGGCAACTGGATTTTGTTCAGGTTAGCTTGACATTCACTTATAATGCTGAGAAGCAAAAATGTATTTACAAATATTTCATACTGAGGTGTTATTAATTCTTCATAGTGGAATATATCTCTAATAACTATGAGCTTTTGCTCTTAGGAAATTTTTATGACTGTATAGTGTAGGGGTGTGTGTTGGCGCTTTTTAAATTATCAGGTGTATGGTAGCTGTTCTAAAAAGCAGGTAGTGAAACAGAGATAGGATAGACAGCATATCCACACTTCAGATAACCACAGACATACTCAGAGATTGCTTGTCTGTGTATAGTATAGGATCTTTTGTCTAAGTATACATGCATGCATATATTTACAGCACTTATTTTGCAGTTGAATTTACAACAGTTTTAGCTGTTGATGACGTGCAGTTTCATCTTTCCCAAGGCTAACCCTGTGATTCATGGACACACACCTCTACATGCTAAATTGGTTCTTGGTTTTATTTTAACCAGAATCAAGCCTGAAATAGCTGAAAATGTTGTTAGGAAATAGCATTGTATAATTTACAAACTGCATTTGACACACCATTACTAGAAATTTGCTTAGGCTTTTAAAAACAAGAAAACCTTCAGACTTTTCATTTTTTCTGTCTTGTTAGATGTCCTAACTCAACCCAGAAAAAACATGCTTCCCAAGAAACATTAAAAATACTCGAGTAATTTAAGGTCATTGAAACAACTTCAAACTAAGAAGCAGCAGCATTCCTGAACATACGTTTCTTGAAATAAAAGAAAGTGAAATGAAGATCATGGAACTGAGCAGAAGTGCCAAAAGACTCTCTGAATTTTTCCTCCAGGAACTATTCTGTGCATGGTAAGTTTCTGTGATTTTGCTGTTTTAGATTCCTACTCCTTAAGGTGTAATAAATCTCCAATAATTCCCATTCAATGCTCTGTGCACTCCCTCTGACTAGAAGACAACCATTGGAGGCCTCAAAACAGTCATCCCCAGTTATTAATGGGTTGCACTTTTCTGGAAGCAAGCTCAAGGCAGGATGAATCTTCCTCTATTGTCTCCCCAAATGCAACTCCTCCCTTCATTACGAAGAAGGACCTCACTAGAGGCAGACACTCAGGCATGCTAAGGTTTCCGGGAACCCACTGTGCAATTTCCCTAGCAATAATTAGTCGCTCGTGTCAATGATTAAAAACCCCACATAAATCCTGGTGGAACAGATGAAGTGTATGCATTGTATTTTGAATTTATTCCACAGTACTCCATAGCACATACACAGATTTCAGCTGGGAGTTGTCTGAACCCCTCATAATGATACAACTGCTAGCATACCCCATGCTCTGCAGAAAGGGAGTGTTGGGGCCTTAGACACTGGCACCAACTCACCCTCAGCATCTTGAAATGTCCACACAGCACAGAACTGCCCTTGGCTTCAAAAGCATCTTTTCCAATTTTCCAAGGCCAGTGCCAGGTCACACTTTCACTGTTTGAGCAGCTGCATTGCATTTTGTTCTCATGTGTGAAATGGCAAAATCAAGCAGTCAGATTTCACATCTCAGCACTACAAAACTGCTCATCATTATCAGAAAATGCAAATATGGGGGGCCTGAAAGGAGAAGCCAGCCTGAAGCCTTTTTCTGAAAATCAAGAACATTCATTGGAAGACCCCTCCCCCATAGCAAATTGCACTTTACTCAATGTATTGACCTTGGATGGATAGATGAATCTCTTAGTGCTCTCACAAGCTTCATTTACATTTCAGTAGGCATTAAACAATTAAGCATTTTTGGGATATAACTCTGAACATTATTTATGTTTGTTTCTCAGTGCCCTTCCACAGCAAAGTTCTAGGACTTCAAGAAAGCAAACAAGACACAAGAGAGAAGAGAAGAGAAACATCCATACTGTTTTTTTAAAATTCCTTTTAAGGCACACTGAATATTTTTTATCCAGTCTGAGCATAGTGGGGTTTCTGAATGATGTGGAAAGAGGCAGAGGAAATGATCTCAAAATATATTTTCAGACTTGATGGAGGAAAAGATTGCAATAAAGTAAGAATTTTGTATGTTCTATTCTATAATCCTACACTGGTAACTTCAGCTCACAAAAAAGCTTATTTGCTATTGTCTTATATGATTGCAGTGAAAAAAGTGATCAGGTTCCACAAAGATGCACATACTTTAGATCTAGCCTAGGCAGAGACACAAGCATGTGACATTTGTGGCTGTGCACCCAGAGGATGGAAGCATGGCCAGAAGAACAGAAGATACATGTTGCCTGAGGATTTGATGCTGAACCTGTCATAGGCATAGTCTCAAACACAAAAATATTTTGATATTCTCTCAATTCAGATGATACAAAGTACTGCTTTCCCTTGATGTTCAGGGGTCAGTTCAGGCACAGCTGTAAAAGAATGGTCCCTGGAATGCATTGCTTGAATCAGCAATCCTCCTTGACATTAAGAAAGCAGCCTCAGAGATGATGTGTTGCCTGACTTTTATCCAATAACTCTATTGAATTTGTTGTCTGACCTTTTCTTTCCTTTGGATGGCATCATCCATGGAGTAGTATATCATCATCATCATCTTCACTCAAATGATGCATTTCACTAATAGATCATTAGAAAGAAAGCTCACTCTGAAGATATACAAGCACAATACATCATGATGAAAAAGGGTGTACTGCCAAAGTGCTACTCAAAAGATGGCAGGGTCCAAAGAGGAGGAGGTCCAAGAGGAAGCATGTTTAATTGAGAAGGGATGTCTACACCACAATAAAAATCCTATAACCCTTCCTCATTTTGCATTATTGAAATCAGCCACAATGTACACTTATGCTTCTTGCTTCTCTCAGCATGAAAGAACTGACAAATTTATTTCTTCTTTCTATTCTGTTTCACTTTCTGGTTCTCGTGTACTAGCACATGGGGACCTGCGGCTCTTCATTCGCTCAGAGCTGGCTTTTGGGCTGAGCTGTGTCATGCATCAAACAAGAGGGTGCTGTTGGTACAGGGAGCAACACACACTGCAAGTCCTTAGTGAAGAGAACAATTGTATCCACTGGGTCAAAAAAGGTGTCTAAAGTGAGTTGTCCTACAGGAGAGCTACACAGGAATCCTTGCTTTGTAATTAATGCTGTGGCCACATAAGTTTCTGCCCATGAACCGTTCCCAAAGTCCTTGCTCTCTTTCAGGTACCAGGTAAGCATCTCTTGGCTCTTGGTCACCTGAAGATTTTGGCATATTTGTTGGAGGGTCAGAAGAATTGAGATCCCTTCCCAGTGTTGAGTCATTAATCTTTAAAGGCTCTGCTTGTAAACATGGCTTTTTTGCTCATCTCACTACATCTCCAAACCTCACTTTCAACTTAACTAATACATATATTTTGGGCACAATTTTCCCCTAAATATTTCTAAAATGTTGCTGCTTCACATGTTCCCAAACAACCATTTATATTTGGGATGCTATGACTTGGTGCAGGAAAATATCCAAAAGACTTATCCACCAATTTGCCCTGCAAAACTGCTCCCTCACATGTTGAGCCCATTTGCCTCTTTCAGGGTAACACGTTGGCTTGAAAGTAAAAGGACTTTGGTGCCTGGCCTAAAAGCCTTCACATTGGATGTGACAGTCTCCCCGCTGTCATTAGCTCTTTGCCTGCTTAATTGTCTCCTCCATGCTGGAGATGGGCACCTGCAGTGCTGTGTGGGGACAGTGCTTAGATAGTGCCGTTCCTCCCACCCCTCTGCTGTTATCAGTAATTTTGTTCTGTATTGTCAACAAGCATAACAGAAAAGTAAAACACAATTAACCATGGTGCCAAATAGTAGCTTAATGCTTAATTGCACAACCTACAATGAGGTCACAATTACTGGGCAATCAGATAAGCTTTCACAGATGTATTATATAATCTATGAGCTTAATTCCTCCAGAGGTAGCCAGAAAATTACTGTTCATTAACAAAGTGGTCCCATTATCAGAAAACATATTTAAATCATCATTTTCTCCATTTTGAAAATAATGTCATTGCTTCTTAAAAAGGATAAATACACTTTTAAGAAATGCTTCAACTAGAAACTACTGTCCCAAATAAATCTAATGACAGATGTGTAAGGTGTTGGTTTTTTTAATAAAAAAGACAAGGAAATATTCTTTAGAACTCCATCAGTTTACACCTCCTGAGGTGGAAAGGCAAGCTGTACAGATTTGCACTGTTGTTCCACTCATGGACACAACTGAATTCTGCAATATTGTTCTGTAGCGCATCCCCCCAGAAACCAAGGGAGTGACGTAAGTAAGGGGCCAGGATCAAGCACAAAGAGTCAAATGTATTTTTCTTTATCTCCAAACCTTTTTTTAAAAATGATTTACTGCCTCACTGTATGGGACATGAAAGGATAATGCTGTTTTCAACACTCCAACAAATGACGTATTTGAACTGACATTTTTTACGTACATTTATGCATCTTGATGCAGTCGTCTCCCTTATCCTGGCAAAACTCCCATGGAAACAAATGGGATTTTTACCTGAAAGTGACTGTAGGATTGGCCCCTCTTTTACGACTGTTAAAACACATCAACTCTCTCTGAAACCCAAGAATTACTCTACAGAAGTAGGGAAGACATCCAAGTATTTCACTAATTTTAAGAAGTACTAAATCATAGAAATGATTTCAGAATACATCTTTAGAGTTATCCTTAATGTTTCCTCATATCTCTCCCAGACTGAAATAATATAAAAATCCATTGAAGAATAATAATTGTCACATTTTATGTATATTTTATTAACAGCACTATAAAAATTCAATTATGTAGCAAAGGGCGACAAAAATCTTCCTTTAAATTATGCAGTAAACAAAGCACTCAAAAAACCAAAGAATCGTTTGCACATGTCATATGTTAAAAATCTCTGCTCCTTTGACTGAGGTATTTAAACTAAAATCTCTCTTTATGTTTGGAATCATTTCCTCTCCCCCTGCTCCCATTCTCCAAACATTTTCCTGGGGGAGGTTTATTTAGCCAATGATCTGTGCCTTCCAGACATCGTATTTCCTCTGTCCACTCTGCAAATTCCCGTATCTGACATTTACTGTGGGGGAAGAACACAGCTGTGCAGATGGATTAATAACAAAATCAAGATGCAATAGCTCCCACAAACTGTTTCTCCACTGATAAATTTAGAAGTAACTATGGA
Source organism: Podargus strigoides (assembly GCA_028020825.1). Taxonomy (NCBI): domain Eukaryota; kingdom Metazoa; phylum Chordata; class Aves; order Caprimulgiformes; family Podargidae; genus Podargus; species Podargus strigoides. Next base: position 9,432,494 of record CM051624.1, on the reverse strand, counting down.
CCACAGGATAGTCTGCTAGTTATCAGTAATAATATTACTTGGGGAGATACCAAAGTACACCTCTGGACTTTTTTGTCACACAGAGCTGCAAAACCATTTTACCTTGCACAACAGGAGATGATCTAGCATAAAATGACCATTTTTTATGCTTATCATGCAGAACTAGATTGCTACAGTCTTCATTTGGATGCATAGCAGAGCAGTAAGCAGTCCCCTTCCTTGTCTTGTCAAACTGGGGCTCTGCCACAGAGAAAAGGAGGGTTGCTATCTAAATTCCTCTATGTCCCTGTAAGCAATTAAATGCAAAGGGAAAGGTGGCGATAAACCTAGATGTTGCAATCAAGTTGGAGGAGGAAATCTACTATTCTGTCAGTATGTAGGCAGATTTTCTAATTTTTTTTTATTTTTTTTTTTTCACTTCCTTACAAGAAAAGGAGCAGCAGAAGGACCTGGCAGCTGGAGCCTGCGGTTTCTGCCCCCAGCCCAGGGCCAGGCAAGGAGAGGCACCTTACATCTCATTCCAAAAAAGCAGAAAACTGTTTGGGAAACTCAGGTCCTGATTGATGACCGTAGTGATTTTAGACACGGGTGTGAAACCATCAGCTTTTCACTTCATGTATCTCCATCTAACCAATAAACAAAACCAGTTTCTGCAGGTTTCACCGCACCCCTTGGGTTTTGAGGGAGGGCTGTTACTGCTCCAGCAGCCCTGATGGCAGTGACAGCAGCATCAGTCTTCAACCTGCAGCTGATTTCGTTCCACTCACTCTCTTCGGCAGTAACACCTGGTACCACCGGCCCTGGCATGGCACCACTCCCTCCTGTGACAGCCTGCACCCAGGCAACACCTTTGCATACCCAATGTGCACCCCTAAAACCCATTTAAAATTAGAGTTGGAGTTTTGTTTCTCTTAAAGTCTTGTCTGTGTTCTCCAAACCAAAATACCAGAGGGATTGCTGCTGTATTGACCCTTAAGTTAGCAGCAGACACCGGTTTCATAAAGCTACTTTCCATCAACCTTTGTGTTTGCACACAGAGACCTTGAGAAGACCCAGACTGCCAGCAGTTTCTCACTGCTCCATCCCCACCTTTCAGGCTGCCTAACTTTAAATTTATCCTACGTGGTTTTCTCCTCCTGTACCTATTCACGTCCACCTTCCCTGGGGTGACCGCCTGCCAGAGGCAGAGATGTTCCCCCAGATCTGCGCTTCATCTGTGAGCCCTGAGCAAGCTGCATGAAAATAATTAAAGCATATAACAAGGAAAGGGAGGGAAGAATAAATTATATGCAAATTTAGTCAAGGAGCTCCACAGAACTCATTAAATTGGATAGGAAAGCTGACAGTACAACAGCCACAGAGACTTTTTCCTCTTTTGCTCACTAGAAAAAGTCTCACTTAGATGGGCTTAACGTAGCCTGGTGCAGAGTAACAAGCTGTATGTTTGATTTTTGAACTTAAATGTCATACATACTAACACAAACTTCATACGCAAAGGGCTTATTTAATGGCAGGGGGTGTGTGATTGTTTTTAATAGTTAAAAGCAGAAAGTACAGAAGGTGCCTACTTACCTGCATTAGGAAAAACCAGCCACAGCTGGCAGCACAGGTGGAAAAAAACTCCAATAAGAGATTGTCATCACTTAGGAAGAGCTGGAAAAATTCAGTAGCAAACCTCTTCATACAATAAAAAGGAGGGCAGGAGAAGCAGCCACTGCATATAATACCCAGAGACACAAGAGAAAATTTCCCTACTGACAAAGTTCCTGAAGCCCATCAGCTAAGTCCAGCTTCAAACACAGTTGCAACAGCAGAAGAGACCCATTCCCAGACCCTGCTTTTGGCCTATACCAGCCACACATCCCCTGTCACAGCTCCTTCTTGCAGGGGGCAACCAAGGATTGGTGGATCCCTGCATGGCTGCTGCAGCCCAGCTGCCAAGGGATCAGTGTGCTCCAGGCAGGAACTGTGGTCCTGCCACGAGGACCTTTTTCTGGTTAAAACCCAGTGCTTTGGAGCCTTTGCAGAGCTCATTTCAGCCCCAGCTATGAATTTCATTAACTCCCAGCACCTGTGGTGACCTGCCCAGGTGTGAAACTTGGATGCTTGCGGGCTACATGAGCTTCAGCATAGGGTCAGAAGACATCTGTGACACCTGAAGGACCTCTGTAAATCAACCTGTATCACTCAACTGAAAAAGTGAAGGCAGAAGCATTTCCTTATCTCGCAGAAAGACTGGGGACAGGATGCTAATAAAGATTACATCTTTAAAAGACTGAGGTGTGACCTGCCTCTTGCACTGTGACTGGGGCCATGCACAGCCTGCTTCTCAGTAAAAGGGTCATTGCTGGGGTCTGAAGTCTCCTGCATGGGCCTCGACTGGCACACTGATGAGGATGGAGCGGCATGGGGGCAGCTGACTGAGCTGGACTCTCTGGGGCCACAGTGATGGCATTGCATCAATTATTGTACAGGGGGAATGTGAAAAAGTCTCCTGTAAAAACTGCAAGGAGAGAGAAGACTCACTGTAGAGGCTGTTGCTTTTGCTTTGCCACAGTAATGCCTCCCAAGTACTGCAAGTCTCCGACACAGCCAAAGGCAACTTCCCTGCCCTTATCTCTGCCAGGGAAAGGTTTCCAATTCCAATGAAAAGACCAAGCTCCATTAGCCTTGTCTGCTCACCTTCCTTCTTCCCTTTACACCCATCAGTGTCCTGCAGCATAATCTACCCTTCACCCAGCTGTGGCTTGTGCAAGCATGCAGGGGTGGTAACAGTCCCGTACTACTTACTGGTATTTCACACTTCCATCGCCTTCCTGAACTTCAGTCATTACAGAACTGTTTATCCTAGAAGAAACGGGAGACTCTTTGGGCTCAGTCTATGTCCTCGCCACGGATGTGACATGTGATCTGTCACTTTGCCTTTCTGTGCCTCGGTTTCCCTGACAGAAGGATGGAAAGAATAATCATGAGAACTCCTCTACATGATCAGTGAGTGCTTACTAAGCTTGGCCCTGAAACAGTGCTGTTCCTCAACAAAGAGTCTCAGCACCTCTCCGGGGGTAAATAAAAACAGGATTTTCACTCCTCAACCACATAACCTTCTCACTGAGACAGGAACAGAAAGTCAGTTTGAAAATTCCTATTTTATTTTAGAAATGCTTGGCACCAAGAAGAAATCAAAGAAAGAAAGATAAAGCCCTTCTTGGAGCTATCTCTTTTTTTTCCCCACTCCTATCGTCTTCTCATCAAACCAGCATGAGATATCAAGCAATTACAATGCCATTTGCTCCCTGCTGGATGCAACAATTAGCCTAAGATATCTAATGAAAGGAATTAAATTCTACACATTTTATACCAAATAGCTTTAATTTTAATTACAAATCCCAAATACATCATCTTCAATAATGATCAAACCATCACATCTGCTAGGGGCTGATGGGGATTTGCCTTTTGTATGGTTTGGACTGAAAACAATACCAGACTTTCCCCACAGAAGAGCCCTAGTGAAGACAGTGAAAATTAGGGTAAAGCAAGAGTCAGAGCCCACAAAATCCCTGCAGAATTTCCCAGTGACTGAGGCTGTTACCAGAATGCTCTTCATTTGCAGCTGTGAAAAGCATCCTTACACATCAGATCTGCAAAAGTTACATGGGATTTGGGGATATAATTCATTGCGGAGTGTCTGTTATATCCCCCATTTGGACTCCATCCACATAGTCCATTACATCTCCAACTAAAGCTCTTTTTAGCAATTTGCATTATTCCAGGTACCTGTCCCATGCCACCCATTGGCATGCAAGCAGCAGTCCATTAAGAGAAGGTGAGAGCTCAGGTCATCTCCCAAGCCTCCCCACTGAGCCTAAATGGAGAATTGTCAGTAGTGATAGGCAAGGAAGAGCCCAGAGCCAAACATTGTCTCCCATATCTGCCTTTGAGCCCACTAGCCTCTGCTCATGAGCATGCAGCAGGGTTCACAAACTGTCTCCAAACCCATGCTGATAGTTTTGGATCCCCTGTCCCAGAGCAAGCAAGGAAGTCTCTGTCAGACCTTGTTTCATGATCCTTTTGTTCCAAAATCTCTGCAGCCAGCTTTATCACCCAGTGCATGCCTGGCAGTAATTGCCAAACAACACATGTCCTTTCTGAAGAGAAAAACATACTTTCCTAAGTCACTTAGACACTTCTGAAAGTTTTACCTGAGAACTGGTTGGAAAAATGGGTAAACTCTCCCTCTCTCCAAAGCTGTGACTTTTCTCCTTTGAGCACAGAAGCAATTAAAAAAAAAAAAAAGTATAAAGTGTATCTGTGGTTGAGAAATAGGCTGTGGCTGAGAAATTTTGCAGTGAGATCTTTGTAAATGCACTATTGCTTTTTCTGGTTTAATAATTTTATTCCAAAATTCTTTGGTGAAACAACTTAGTGAAAATAAGCCATGTTGGATCACTACAACTGAGTCAATATTTTTATTTTTACCCCAGTCTGAATGTAAGCATCACAGAAATATCTGGGGTTTACTGCCAGGGGACATTCATGAGTTACCTCTGAATCTCCTGTTCTATGTTTATTAAATCCCAAGGAGTAATACTACAGTGAAAACCATCCAAAGCAAATCCTTTCTGCCTGGCAGCTACAGACAGACCGAAGCTCTTGAGACAGCACAGACTCAGGGCTCTGCCCCATCCTGCAGCCATTCCTGGTTCGCATGGGCAGCACTGAGCAGCCCTCTGCTCTGCGATGGCTGCAAAAGGCTGGCTTGTCCTGTTAGTTCCTAAAGATCCTGTAATATAGTGTGTGATCACTGCATGTTCACAGCATTGTAGCTGACCTTCATTTCCATGTTATGGTATCTCTTGTTCCCATGGGCCTCCTAACTGCTTGCAGGGGCTACAATTTATACCTGTCAGTTATTTGTAGCCACCCCCGAGAGTCCCACTGTCGCACAGGCTTGCATTTCCAATTCCATTTGTTGTCCTGGAGTAGCAGGAAATCAGAAATAAGGAAACCGAGTGATGAATCGTGGTCTCTGTGTATCCCGATATGGCCACCCACATAACACCACCAAATGTCCCCTGCCACATCACTGTGTTCTGCCGCTCCTGCCTGACCACACAGGTCTCAGATGCTGCTGCAGTCCTGGAGAGATGCAACACTAATCCATCATACCTAATCTTCATAGCACACATCCATGCCCTGTCCACGCCGATTTGTCTCCTCCAGAACACCAGCACAACTAATAACACTGGCATTTATAACAGCGGTATCATGCCGTGTACCTCTTCGCACTCCATAATTCATACAGGGTGATTTATTTGCAGTGGACATGCCTAGAAAATACATTTGCTGCTTCCCTCCCCTCCCACATGCAGTATAACATCACTGAGGGCTGTGGATGTGATGCAGAGCTGCCCAAGTCAGGGAAGAGGGCTGAGCTGGTGAATGCCCACGGCACGGCCCCAGGCAGGCTCAGGGTCAGGAGCCATGTAGCTGTTTGTCACCACACCACAGCAAACAGGCTCTGATGGGACTTAACATCTTCTCCCTACTTTCTGTGCAAATGCTGGCCTGATCTAGAATTATGTAGTGCAGTGATTTGCTGGATGGGATGACAACAGTAGTAAAAAACAGTGGGTTGGAAGGTACTTCAGGAGATCCTTTGTTGAGGACCATTGTTGAAAGGAGGTTCACCACTCTGGAAATCCTTCACAATGTGCTTCCTCTGCTTGTATTTTAACCTCTTGTGCAAAAGAGACTCTATAGTTCCCAGCAGCCTGTCGTAGTGTTTTGTCTTCCCTCCACTTAAGACTGTTCCAATACTCAACACACATCTTCCTTGCTGCAAATTTCTTCTGGTCGTGCACAGTGGCTGTGAGCTACAGCTAGCCACAATTATGTATATGCTATGTTTACATACACAACATACAGTATGCATATTTTATATAAGGAGACAGTTAAGACCTTATCAATTTTTTCTCTTTTTAAAGCTTTCTCTTGTCCTTTCTGTTTTTCCATTTACTAGTAGATGTATACCTACAGATCTCAACAGCCTGGGAAACATTACACAATTCCTCATCACAGTGATATAGATAGAGGGAACACACAGATTAGGAGATGTGACACAGACAATGGCCTACAGAGCCAAGGATTCTTTGTTGAGGAAACTACCACAATGTCCACGTTGAGAGGCTGGCTCTGCAGCCAGAGCATCAGCTGGGATCTCTGCAGACTCACAGCAAGGAGCTGACCCTCCATCTCTCGCACCCCCTCTCTGGGGCAATGAGCGGTCACAAGGCAGCATTCCCTCCTCTGTCTTACACTTAGACACATACATACATGCAATTTTTATGGTCTGGTTTGCAGTCCAATACTGAAAATATTCATTCAGAAATCCTCAATATTTCCTGTTAAAGTGGAATTTTCCCTTTAGAAATAATCTGGTTCACAGGAATGTCCCAGAACAGCACATATATGACCTGGTGCCTTTGTACTGTGATTTGTTCCTCAAATTGCTCTGCTTTGACCATTTATACTAGCATTATATGAGCATGGAGCAGAGAGTGTTTTGAGATCTAATAGCTTTTCCTGTCATCACTGGGAACTCCCATCTTGGGGAGCTGGGATGTTAAGTTTTCTAACAATATAACCATCTCCAGCAAGCTCTAGGGGTTCACTGGCTCTCAGGCCTTAAGGCTATGACAGTGATCTATGGAAAATCTATCTCTAATGATTTAAAGGCTTTTGACATTTATTCTGTCATGCAACACATATAGGCAGTGACTAGGTCAATGTGGGTTTATGGATGGGTGAAGTTGGAAAAAAGGAAAGATCCAGTAAAAGATTCTATGATTCTAAACAAAAAAAATCCAAAATCTTATATTTACAAATACTTACTAACATGTGTTATTACATATGTGGGTTTGGACACCTTGGAAATGAGCAGGGGTTTTATATCATGCTTTTCATGATGATGTCTAAGCAAAATAGAAAAATGTGTGTGCTGGATTATTTTCCTGGAGGCTACTGTAGTGCCTGTGTATAAGTATTTTGATAAAGCAGATCAAAAAGATGGCTTTTTAAAACATTGATTTTTAAAACACCCATTTTCGTCTCTCTATTTTATTTAGAAACTCTGAGAAAATACCCTTTTAAAAAAAGTAAATTAGCAGTATGACAAGCTTCTACTGATAGCTGTTCACGTCAAGGCACTGCCTTCATTTCTCAGCCATCCTCTGTTTTGTCTGATTAGACTAAAAGTTCTTCAAGAAAAAGATTGTCTCTCAGTGTGGGAACTCACAGAGCCAGGGTCTCCCTAGGTGTCTGTGCACTGCCCAGAACAATAATATACTACTCTGATAGACTCTACCTATGTTCTGAACATTGCAGTAATCATGGGGAGAGAAATATAATTCCACTTCATGGACTTAGTGTCAACCATTTAAAATTTGCTTGCATTTGATTTGGAAGATAACCTCTGAATGGTGAAAGGGAACAGAGAGCTTCAAATAGTTGCCCTGGGCCTACTATACTTGGTGAGGTGGCCGGTGGAAAAATGGCCACGTCTTCATTCAGGTGGCTAAAAAGCTAAAAAGCCACCTGAGGGACCTGGCGACTGAGCAGTCAAGAATGGGAGTGTGCTTGGAAGCTGAGTCCAGTGAGATGCAGCTTGTGTCCTGATGAAAGTTTATCCAAATTAAAACATTGTTGGCAATTGCTTTATCAAATGAGTGATTGGCAGCAAATTAAGTTTATTCAGGTTGTTTTTGTCAATGTATATACAGTACAGCTCTGTGTTCCCAGTATTTCATGACAGTGCACTAGGAGGATAGAGAGAAATTTGCTATTACCTGATGCAGTTGCACAAAATCTTTGCTAAAATATTCACACAACCAGAAGGTCCTTGAATTCAGTGTGTTTCATTATTTTGACCTGAGTTTTGCAGTTTCTCTGGGTTTTACCTCTTTTTCTATCCCACCTGTACACCAACATGAGGAAGCTAAGCACCTTTCCTCTCCTTTTGTACAACATGGCAATGCCAGTCAACCAGTAATCCCTTCAGAATGGGCAGTGGCTGTAGGCATGATACCTGCATGTAACTATTTTCCAGGAATAGTCTTTATATATCTCTTTTTATGCGACCTTGATAAATGTGGCCTGCTTAATATGGCTAAGATGAATGAGCCAATAATTTCCGGACAAGACACCAGACAGGCAGACTGTTTTGATTTACAAGGCTATGCTAATAAATACCAGTGGCATGTTTTGTTCTTCAGGTTGCTGTATATGTTTCTTGCTTCTGGGCTGTTGTCAATGCAAGGCTGTGAGTTCATCTGCGGTTGCTGAGTTACGAGTTGGGAGGTACTATAGGACTGGAAGGAAAACATGGTGAGATAGCAGTTACCTGAGCAATGCCACAGATGTTATTTTTGTCATACAATGTAGGCACTGAAAAACCCTGCAACTAGTAGTATCAGAAAGTTACAGGGACTTCCCTCTGTCTCCAAGCTGGTTAATGTTCAAAGACACAGTGTCTAAGTAGTGCAACCTTTCTCCTCTTCTACTGCATGCTGTTTTTTCTCTTTCCTAAAGGGGAGTTCATGTTGGTGTGAGAATTGCTGGATTTTGGGTGAGTTGTGTCCACCAGAGGTCAAGTTCCCCATGAGTTTCCCCCTGGGGCTAAGTAGCATGCACAGTGACGCTCCCAAGAACTTACGACTCCCGAAATGGTGCTGTGTCCAGCACAGCCACCAAAAGCAAATGAGTAGCTGGTCTTAGGTCAATAAGGGAGACTTCTGAGCAGGAGAGAAACTCTGCACCTAAATTAGCTGTGTTTGGTGCCAAAAATAGAGTGACATTAGTATCTATCCTCTTCCACAGAGGAGAATTTGGTTCCGATGTTCAAAAGAGGTGGTTTTGTAACCCAAATCCTAACAGTTACCCTAGTTCTCTTCTTCCTTCAGCTGGTTTTTAGTGCTTGGAGGCCTCCAGTAAAGCTTGTCAATGCTACTGTAAGTGCATAAAACATAAGTAAATTAATCTTGTGTCAGACAAGACATAGTGGAAATGTTGTGTGTAATGAAGAATACGATCAGATACCAAATCTGACAAATTTTGGAAAAAGATCCCAGCTAGCAGAATTTCAAAAGATAAAAGAAATAAAATACAAGTATAATTATTTCATTGGCTTGTCATTATTTTTATTCCCTGCATATTATGCCATATGTCATTCATAAACTTTCAACTTTGAACTTGTGTCATAAAACATAAGAGGCAGTGAGTGTGACTCTCCCCTGCCCTTTTCTGCGTATGCGTGGTATCAGGAAAACATTGCTACATAAGTGCTGGTGAGAGTTTACAGAGACAAAACTACAGGGAGAAACTTAAAATGCCTGAAAGCCAGAGGTACGTCAAAGTCCCTGCAGCATCATTGCACCGGTTCATAATTCACAGAGAAAAATACAGGATTAGTTTTATTTCTGTACTCTCTCCATAGCTGCACTTTACCCTTATTTAAAGCCATTGTCTTGTTTCCTTTCAGTCCTCCAAAATTTCTTCGTGGACTCCATCTCTGTATCAGTGATGTGCAATGGGTATGTCCTGGTTTGACCATCAACCTTTCACCTCTTCACTAAAACTAACCAGGAACAGTAGAACATGAATCTAGTTTTGGTCATAAAAAGCAGAAGTTAAAGAGCGTGCTGAGCAATAAAGGGGGCTCTGAGAGCCTGGCATTTGTGTTTTCTTCTCAGCTTGCTTCTCTCCTGTGGCTGGAAAAAGAGGATACTGTTTACGGTGCTGCGTTTGACATGGTAAGTGTGGATTTATCTTGAAAAAAAAGTTGATAGTTCATCCAAGTGGCTCCTTCTGGCAGAGAATTACACACCTCTACTGCTCTGCCTATAAATGTCAGCTTCTCCCAGACATTTACCTTGCCTCTGGCTTTAGCTGAGGCTCATAGGAAGAATATGATGTCTGCATCACTCCACTATTGGACTTGATGTAGAGCATTTCTATCTTTGCATTTCTAAAGGAACTGCATGTAGACTGAGTTTTGTAGAGCTTAAGGCTGGAAGGGGCTGTCAAAACCTATTCTCTATCCCCTGCCTCACCCGAGCCTTATTTTTCAGCAGATTTTACACAGACTCAGGGATATACCCACAGGTCTTCAGCAGTGGATAAATGCAATAGCATTTTGTCTGCCTATGGCATCAACCTCTGGATCTGCTTCAGGTGGGTTCCTGCACAATGAAGAGTGCTGATATGGCTTGCTCTGGTACTGTGACACCAACTGCCTTGTCTCCATGAAAATATGTGTGTGTTTTAAGAGTTGTTGAGCCTGCTGCTACTTCTGCAGGGTCTCCAGAGACCTGTCAGCACAGTCAAGACATCCCTTGGTGCTACTGGTGGTGTCACATGTCCTTGATACTTTGCTAACATCAGTGTTTCCCCTTGTCTGAATGGAAATGACCAGGTAGACATCCCAGCCTGATGTTTTCTGCCTCTCTGGCTTGCATAGCTTGGCTCAGCAAAGGAAAGCAATCACCCAGGTCAGACAGTAAGGAAATTATTTCAAGAATTGTTATCCATTAACAGAATAAATTTGAGCAAGGGCTGAAGCAACCTACCTGTCACCTGAAGTGACAGAGGAGATGTCCTGGACAGGAGTACTGACTGAGAGAGGCAGAGCCATCCTCCTCCAGCACCTCACTGCAGGCACAGGGATATAGAGGAATCAGAACATATTTACTGTCATGCTGGGCTCTAATCTTCCTAATATGGAGAAAGAGTTGTTCCTGTTCCAGCAGTTCTTTAATGTGTTTAACTTCACTGGGAAGTTCTCTAATTTATTTAATTTTGTTCAGAAGCAAAGCAATCAGAAGGCGCTTGCTAGAATTATCTCCACATAGCTAGACTTAGCTCTCCAACTTGCTAAACTTAGCTTCTAAAACTGGCAGTATGGGAAATTCAAGCCTTGTGGCTAGATTTTAAGACTGTTCATTCTCTTTTTTTCTTTTTTTCTGAACCCCCAGACTCAGGCTAATGACTGCACAATATCCACCATCATTTTAGAATAAATACATTCTCAATTTTTGCAACTGAATCAAATAATAATCCACCAGGATTTTTTTTTTCATCCTGAATGATAATCCATAGTTTAAATCCAGACAAAATCTCTGCCACCACACAGTCAGACACCTTTTCACAGGCAGAATCTCAGCTGAACCCCACTGAAATTGAGCATATTGGGAATTCCCTCTGCTCCCAGCCTGCACAGCAGAGATGGACCAAATTCTGGCAAAGGTACCTCTTCCTGAGGTAATAGATAGCCCCCAAACTCCCACAAAATGCAATTTAATTCCATATAAGAGTTAAAATGCTCTGTGGTCTTTGGGAGTCAGAAGTGTTATGAGCATGTACAGGATCAATGCTGGCCTATTTTCACTTTCGCAGACAGGAGTGACAATAACTCAGTGACAGTGAAGGACAGCCAATGAGACCAGGATGGAGGAACAGCACACACCATGGCAGGAGAAGTCTGGCAAAAGGGGTCTGTTTACTTCAGTTTGCCAAACCAATTTGTCAAGGCAATTGCTTGTTCCAGCCCCAAAGCTGAGTAAAGCAGTGAAGATGGTGATACCCATGTTTCTCCATGAAAACATGCCAGTGACCAAAAGTCTCTCTCCTCCCTCTTTCTCCAGCTTCTCTCCCTCTCTGCTTACTCAGGTATGTAATGAAGTTAGTGCATCTTAACAAGCTCCTGTGAACCATCAGATCCACAGCATTGATCTGTATGCAAACTTCTAGTGGCAGCAAACACAAAGTAATTCAGATTAGCCCACACTGTAAATCCCACCATCTGTATTTACCCTGGACTAACAGTGTGGATTAGCTCATGCATCATAATTTCTTAAAGCAAAGAAAACTATGAGCCTGAGCCCTCATCAGTGTGAGAGGGAGGGAGATGGAGTGCTGCAGGCAGAGGTCTCTGGGCCCATCCCAGACAGAAGCTGGAGAATCGAGGCTCGATGCAGACAGTGAGTGTTTCCATAAATACTCTGTTCTGGTAAGGTCTGCTCCCAGATCTGACCTCTGATGACAGAACACAAGGGCAGAAAGTTTTTACAGCGCACTGTTAGCATCTGGCATTTGGGGCTGAGGCACTCCTTAACAAGGAACGGGATGGATAGACTATTTATCCATTAATTTATCCAGTCAGAGTCTGTAGCCCTGTAAACCTTCAGCATCCACAACATATTGCAAAGAGGAGTTTCTCATCTTAAATGCACACTGGCAATGAAGTACTTCTTTTGCCTTTCTTTCAAACCTGCCCATTGCACCGCTTCTTCACAGCTGCCCAGATGGAAGAAGCAGAGAGCAGTTGGTCCCTATTTGCCCTGTGCTTGCCATTCCTCATTATGAAATCTCTAATTACATCCTGCCTAGACCAAGTCTCTTTCTATGGGAGACACCGCATGCCTGAGTATCTGTGCTGCCTTTTTGCAGCCCTTCTCTCTCCTTTTAGAGATGAGCAGACACAGGTTGCATGCAGTACTCAGCACACGGCTGCATAACATTTTGTTCTGTTTCCTTCCTAATAATTTCTAACCAGTACTTAGCATATTTGACTCTGGTGATTTGACCCCAGCATTTGCAGAGAGCTTAGCGGTCAGGGAAAGTGGTACAGACAAAGCACCTTGGTATTGGTATCAGTCATGGGACTCCTGGCACTGATGGCATAGGTTTGAAAGTATTCTGTTATACTAGTGCAGCTAAACTCATTTTCAGTTAGAATCTAGTTAGCAAAAAAGTCATCAGGCAAGATAACAGATTGACTGGGGCTTGTCTGGAATATGGGATCAAGCTACAACAAGAAATTGGTTGGGAGTTGCAAACCTATCAGAAGAAAGGAAGGAATCCTTCAAAGCTAAGAACAAAGCAGCGTCTGTCGGAAGCACAGTGATGAGCTAATTGAAGCATCTCTCTTCGTTCTTCTCCTCTTTGGCTGCAGGAGCACCTGCTATCACTTAAAGGCACCTCTCACTGTCACTTTCTCCTTTAGTTCACATGCACTTGTTCATCGTTTGAGCTTTAATCTTTTGCTATTGATTTCCACCCTGTTAGCTGAAATATTGTCCTGCTCTTTGAGAAAGGCAATCGCCCAGACCACACTATTGCAAATAACATGTACTTTGGAAAACAATGACTGAATTCCCATATTAGCTGCTGAAGCAAAAAAACTCTGCCCTGTCAAAAAGAAAATGCTCTGCAGAGATAAGATAATATAAATTCATCAAACTGGCTTCAGGGGTTTTGTGTGTGTGCGTGTGTTTTTTTTTAATTTGCACCACCCCAGAGAGATGTTGAGATTAAAATGTATTATCCTTAGATATGGGGGCTAACCAACCCAGTGAGTCTTGTTACTCAGAATTCAAACTATAATTCACAGTCTGGAAATTACAGATCCACCCCAAGATAAATTTCAGCTAGAGTGCAAAAGAGCCAGCTACAGTTTTACATGCATATTTAGTTTGTATCTATGTATATACAAATCTTCTGATAAACTGCCATAAATCTGCTACCATATGTTTCAATGATCCCAAGGAGAACTGTGTGAACATAACGGGTTTTATTCCTCCCTCAAAATGTCACATGAAAAATAAAATGTATCCATGCCTTATCTGGTTGATCTGTAGAACTTTTAAGACCATCGATTCATTTTATTATTATTATTTCACTAAAACATGGCACATTTGATAGCAGAAGCTACTGTTAAGTATGAGTGCCTCAAATTAGGTATCTAAATCCATAGCTAAAGGTACTTTAGTAATCTTTGCCCTGGCTTTTCCGATGAACGCTCCCCTTTTTTTTTTTTGGGTACATCTATACTGTCATATTAGTGTTCTCCAGATTTTCACAGTGGGATGCATGGAGCTCCCCTACTCAGATGTGCAACAACTGGTTTCCCTTGTGAGGATACCCCAGCATAACCTTGGATGCTACTCTTAAAAATAATAGAAATACATCTTGAATGAGCACATCAAGCTCCAGGGAGGAAGAAGAGCCATGCAAAGAGCTTCCAAGGGGGCATGTACAACATGACATCAGTAGCAGTAGAAATGAAATAAGTAAGTGAACTCAGTCCCTTCCCCAAGCCCCCTGTTCTCCAGGCAAGAGGCAGCTTTTGCATTTACATATTGCGCTCTGTTGGCACCATCACCAGGAAATCAGAGTCTGGGTGGACATTTCATGAGAGTCAAGGAGCAGGCAACCAGTGCTCCGACCTACTCTTCTGAATTCCATCTGAAAAACTGAGAAGACAGAAGGATGTCCAGCCCAGGCTCTGGTGAAATCTCTCTATTGTGTTTCCTCTCTGACATACTTTTCCTCAGTTGCAAGACACCAGACTATTTGCTCTTCCTTGTCTTTATCACAAGCATATCCTATTTTTTTAGTATTTTCCTCTTCCTCATGACACTTCCTGGCTTTTCTTTTGTAATTATATAGTAGTAATGGCTCTTAAAACTTCCTACAATGGTATTACATCCATTACAACAGCCATTTCATTTTAGTAGCAATTCATGTATAATGGAAAGAGATAATAAATTGGAGGTGATGTTACAATAAAAATCATACCATTCTAAAAACAATATAGCATTAAAAACAGAATTGTAACAGAAATATTTTAATAAAGGCACTAAATAAACCCAACAAAAGAAAACCAGGGATGGAACAGACACAATGAGAGTTTTTTACTGCCACACTGATTTTGTTTTGTTTTAATGTATTGATGGAATATTTCATTGCAACAGCTCCATAATTTTATCATAAATGTAAGCCATAAAGGATGTTTCTTGCAGGCAGCATAATTATTTCATTTCCGTTCCAATGGTAGGAAAGGGCATGTGTGGTACATTGAAAGAGCAGAGTGAATTACAGACTGGATGGAAATCCTTTCCTGCTTCGCAGGAGGCTGTATTTCCTGTGTTTCCTCTGCCAGAGGAAAGGAGCAGGGAGAGCTGGTCTGTGAGGACCTGGCTGGGAGAGTGTGTGGTGTGAAGGAAGGTGATGGCAGCATTGACAGGAGTCCCCACAGTGCATAATCTGCACATATCGCAAAAAAAAAAAAAAAAAAAAATAGGTCCAGGTAAAGAGACTCCTTCTGGAGAGAAGCAGATGATTGGTAAAAAGTCTGCTCAGTTCCACAAACATAGAGGAATAAAATGTGGGACTGCATTAAACAGCTACATCTTTAGGTTTGTCTTCGGGAGTGAAGGTCTTCTCCCCTTGGCACAGAAAAATGTAGATTTGAGATTCACATACATAGTTTCTACCTAGGATGAAGATGTTCCCAGTGTAAGAAAGATGGGGGCTGGAAGAAGGAAGGAAGAGTTTTTGAATTGTTTTCAAAATCATCCTTACAGTTTGTTTTGAAATTTTGTAAATGCAATTGAGCCAGAGAGCTCAAGTGCTGGGATTTCTACCTTGGTTTTGGGTCCCTGTTCCTGGGAATCCCAGCTAAGGTGAGGGTCTGGCAACTGGAGCTTGAAGGAAGGTTTTCTGGCTACCTGGTTGCCTACACAGCGATGGGAGCCCAAACTCCCACATCCCCACCTGGACTTTCACTGCCTTTATCAGCTCCTCTACCCCTTTTCACACAACCTCCAGGGACAACTTTACCTCACTACTAACCTGGGGATAATGAAGACTTTAGGACACGTAAAATCATACAAGTTGACTGTTCACAGATCGCTGTTTTTAGCTCTTAGTAATGATTTTTTCTTTACTTAATAAACAATGGAAATATAAGCAATCACCAATGAATTTAACTGTGGAGATGGCAGTCCTTGTGATAAGCTTTATTTTTAATGAACTTCATTCCACCTCAGCCCCTAATTTTTTTTCTTCAGAATATTTTATAGGAAATACTAGTCCTTTAAAAGCCTGGAAAACCTAAGAAGCCACTGAAATCTGTAATTGAAATGCAAATGGAAAGCCCCTGGCACATCAAATCAATTTTGCTCTTAATAAGAAACGGAAATAGAATGTGACATGGAAAAGTCCTGATGCCCTACATAAAGGTAGGGCTTTTTAAGCGGTCTGCTGCAAAACAGAAGTCCTTGTTTGCTGTAGTCACACTTTTAAATCGCTCTATTACCGAGTGATAATGTGATACAATTAACAGGCTGCTGTTTAGTTACAGAAGCCATTTTCTTCAAGGTACAAAACTCCCTTAAGACCATAAAACAAGAATTTCAAGCTCATGTCTGCATTGTCTGGCTTCACTGTATTTACAATTGCTCCAAACAAATTCACTGGAGGGTAAGTGTCAGCTGTGTGTCTCATTGCCCTGGTTTTACCCTGGTATTAGGATACCTGAGCCAGAGATAACCTCATTGTGACCGGATTCATTATCAATGCCCAGCTCTCATGATCGTGTTCCAGTGTTTGATCCAAAGATCATGGAAGTTAATGGAAAGATTCACCTTGACTTCCGTCCATAATGAGGGTGGAGGAGAGCAGAGAGGATTGACTTTTTAGGAACTGAAAGATTCATGTAATCAATAAATAGATAGACTTATCCTTGTCAAACAAGGTATTCGCCTGAAAAGTTTTAGAGGGAACTTAACTTTCTATGCAGAACTTCCCTGGATAGAAAGTTTTGAAGCAGACACAGTTTTTTATATGTTTTATTTGTTTTTCAAGAACCATTCTATCAAATTTTATTTGAACTAACCTGCCTTGTACTGATCTACTATAATTTCAGCCAGAGCACAAACATGAAACTAGACAGCGATATAGATTTTCTGATGCTTCCTATCAGAGCATAGATAATTCATTCCCTAAGAAAATAAGAAAACAATCATTTAATGAGTAAAGAAATATCTGTTGATTGCAAAAGTGCCTTCTGCTGGATTGATGTAAGAACGAGGAGGTTGTAGGGGTGAGAGTCCTGGCAATAAGGACCACGTGTGGTCAGAGCAGGGTCAGTGGAGCCACCATGGCATTTGAAAGCTGTCATGGGGTCAGCCCAGCAAAATCCCCCCCATTTCTGTCCCGTGCCCCTAATTCTGCTCAGGTCAGATGAGATGCTCTTCCCCCATCTGCCCTGGTGGCCTCTCTGCTTGAAGTGCAGAGTATCTTCTCTCAGTTCTTGATCAAAACACACCTTGAGTGACAGGAGGGAGGCTGTGCTGTGATGCAGTTCATGTATGTTTATGTCTGGAAAAGAATAAAATCTCCCTACAGTGCCATTTAAGGTGCTGAGAGCTGGCTGGCATGTGTGACCTTGATGCACAAAATGCATCTTCACTTTTCCATTTTACCCCCTTAGTAGAGAATAATTACATTGGTGGGAGATTTCAATATAAGAGCAACCTGCTCCGCTGACATGAACAGAAATACTCTCATGATTTCTGTGGCTATTGGATCACACTTGAGAGTCCTAATTCTGCATGATGCTGAGTACCCTCCACTGTGGTTAACTCAGGTTACACTTCCCATGAGGAGTCTGGGAAGCTCCACAGCTTCTAGGACATCAGTTTCAGAAAGGGTTGCAAGGTATTGCAGAGGAAGGTGTGACTGCAATACTGGTAGCAGCATGCCTGACTGACCCATGAATACATGCTGGCACAGATTTTCAGCTTTCTGTACATACTGCTGGTGTGTATTCAGTTGATCAGCATAAGCTGAAACCCTGGCTGTTATCCTGAATCCAGTGAGATGAGGCAAAGCTAACACAGCTTCTTATATCCACGTGTGATTGTGCCTTTCCTCACTGCACAAGCATGTTTTAACTCTGTCATTTGCTTCATCCCCCAAACAGCACAAAACCAATCTTCATTTATTGGTCTTGCCTCATACTGATTTGCTAATTGTAAGGTTTAGCTGGTATATCAAGTTTATTTGTATAAATTACGTAAAAAGGTTATGCAGCAGAAAAGGAGAAAGAAGCGACTGAAAATGCCATTGTTTCAATCCTGCTGCATTTCTAATATGAGTAGTATTTTAGCTGGTAAATGACTGTCTATTATGAACTGTGCTGCGTACCTTTTTCCCCTCTTAGTGCACATTCAACAAGCTAAATATCTTGCTGTGGGTTAAATGCAGTGTCAGATCATGCTTTCTCTCAAGAGAAATATATAAATAGGTGGTTATTTCGCTGGAAAAAATGATGCACATTCCCAGGCCATTAGGGAAATACCAGCAAAAGTTATATGGTATAAAAAATATAGGAGCTGGGTTTGCAAGCCAGTGTTCAATCAGTGTAGCCTTGAACAGCAGGTTAAAGTCAGAGAGGGCAGTAAATCCAGACACAGCTCTTTATCCAGTAGAGCCAGAAGCATGGATCTTGTGCCAAGAAATAATTTAAAGGTGACGAAATTCATTTCCAAAGCTTATTCAAAGATAAATAGGAAAAAAATGACTACACGTAGAGGTTCCAACCTTCATATGTTGACAGCTATGGATGTGGCTCTGAGCTCTGGGATCTGCAGGTGTGAGAGAGGACCCATGCACTGTGCTGAGCATACTGGTCATCATTCAGTGCAGCATTCCAGCACGGCTCTAACTTCACACATCTTCATGATCCTAGATAGACAGTCCATAGGAGAGAGATTTTTGGAAAGGGTAAATCTCTTCCATTACCAAAACAGTCCTTAGCTGAAGTATGTGGGAATAAGCAATATGAAGGTTTCTCCCTTTGTGAATAAAACCTCTAAACTGAGTAAAAGAAGATCACAGGGAAAAGAGGAGCAAAGCAAAATTTAGCCCATCAGAATAGCTGGTCCACATGTATTCCTGAGTGTACTGTTCTCTTCTGAATATAAAGCTATAAGCAAGCTCTTCCTCTATGTTTTTAGGGGAGCTGCACCTTCCTGTCCCAGACAGCACAACACTGGAGAATTCGTTAAAAAAGAGCATTAATCGTGACTGATCTTAAGCTTCAGAGCGAAAGTCCACCCTCGGTCCCACTCACATCTCACTCCTGCAAGCTTGAAATGCAGGTGATGTATATCTTGGGGATCGATATAGGAGGGGAATAAAAGTATTTGCCTGTACAGAGAAAACCTAAAAGTAAACAAGGAAGAAAAGGGCCTGGAGACCTGCTTCACTGTCACTGAATTATGTATTTACCCCACAGAACTACAGAATGGCTCAGATTGGCAGGCACCTCTGAAGACCATCCTGTCCACCCCCCCCTGCTCAAAGCACAGTCAGTGAGAGCAGGTTGCTCAGGGACATATAGTCACGTTTTGAATATCTCCAAGGATGGAGACTCTGCAACCTCTCTGTTCCAATACTTGACCACCCTCTTAGGAACACAGGCCTGAAAAAATACCTCCTGAATCATCACATCTGGTTCCCACATCATACAAGACCCTTTGTCAACTGGTACAAACCCAGTTTGGCTTTCTATAGATCTATTTTTATTACCAAGCTGTTCCACATCTGATGGCAAGAAATCTTGCTGTTTCCAAGTTGAGCATATCCTTAGCCCATTTGCTCTCGTGCTGGCATTACTGCTAGTTTAGGTAGCTCATCCTGCTCTCTGGCACTTAGCCCCATTATGCTGCAGAGCTGCCATGTCCCCCCTCCCTGCCCTTACGCCGGATATCCCTTGCTGTCTCCGGGTCCAGGAGGCTGCTGGCTTTGGAGCGGTTTAGAGTGAGCTCCAGGATGGCCTATACATCCTGGCACACTGCCTCGTACCTGGGGGCTCTCGATTGCAGCAATGTAAAATTGCCTCATCAAGATCAGTGTGTGTGGCTTTAGATTTGACTCTCTTCTCACGCTCCCTCCTGCCTCCCCAGTAGTGATCGTAACTCATGCAATCCTTGACCGCAAAGGCTAAGGCCTTTGCATGTAATTAAATCAATATTTTTGCAAGTCTACTTTTGTTCAAGTGGGTTTTTTTTAAATTTTCTTTCTTTTAATGAAATATTTCCCTTTTGCTCCCAGCAACTATGGCTATGCTGGAACCACTTTACAGCAAGCCTGAATACTGGTGCCGAGTATGAAGGAAGGCCTTTCAGAAAAGAAAAAATCCATTTATTTAGCTAAACTTCATGAAAAGAAGCAAGCTCAGTTCTAGTTTCATAAGCACACACAGAAAACATAATTATTTCTCCAGCAATGCTTGGATAATCCTGCAAACCTGCAGCTGAAACGCAGTGTAAAGTGTGAACACAGAAACAAAGGCAGGGCTGCAATAACCACTAAACACCAGCAAGGGGAGATGAGGCTACTCCAAAGCACTTTCATACCGCTTTCCAACCGCTGGCAAGGTCAGGTTTTGTTTGCTTGCTTTCCTCTATTCAAACAAAACCTATGGTTTGCACAGAGTCTCTTGCACAGGCATTTGGCAGCAGTTTAATCGTAGGTAATAAGCAATGAGAGTAAGTTTTGTCTCCCCTGTTTCTGGGATCCTGGTTCTCTCTGTGAGTGGAAAGAAAGCTTGTCAGGTCTCATGTTTGGAGGGTGACCCTAGGACAATGTCTGCCCATACATCCCCACCATCCCATGCATCTGCAGAGGAAAGCTGTTGCTGCCCCTGCATGCTGGAAATGCTCCTGGTGCACACAGTGGGTCCTATATCTGCAGTTCTCCTCTCCAAATGATACAGAGTCTTGGAGCATGCACATATCCACTCATAACAGTGCAGGGGTGTGTCACCAAGGCACTGTCCCTCCCGTAGACCAACACCTCTTACAAGTTCAATCTAATCCCAGTTCATACTGCTCTGTGTCATCCAACTCCGATACCACAAAACAAACATGAACGAACCAGATATAGACAGGATTGTGACCCCTCCATAGAGTCTGTTCTGCAATAGCTGACTAAGGCCTTCAGTATTTTCACTCTCACTGATCACTTATGAGATCTTGCAGGCACAGAGGCCTGAATGACCCGATGACAGCCACACAGGAGGCTGGAAGCAGCACGAGTCCTTGAACACAGAGCCTCAACCTTTATGTGCTAATCAAAGGATTCAGCTTTGGGTCAATCCCTCATATCAGAATTGCACTGCAACAATATCTAATTCCATGGCAACTTCAAACATCTTCGTTATTTGATTGGCACTGATTGTGTGCATTATTGCAAGACAAAAAAAAGCAATCAGTCAAGGCTGTATCTTTGTTTTCTTGCTCACACTGGTATCGCTTCATCTTGCTCTTTCAGTGCTTTCATGGTTCTCATAACAATAGCATGTGAGCATCTCATAATCCTTAATGTACATGTCTTAGAAAAGTCCAGCAAGTTGTGACAGTATTATTATTGCCATTAGAAGACTAAGCACCAAGCAACAAAGTTTCATATTCACCAAAACTGTTTAAAGCCTTACCCCTAAGAGGTAATTCCCAGGAATAACAAAGAAAATACCATGAGCAAAGTGACATCAGTGGGATTTACTTTTTCAACCAGCAGTCGGGTGCCTGAATACACTTGTGGTTGTAGATGGACATGACTTCTCCAGACCTCAGCATGAGGTCTCTGTGGGAGCCAACACTCAGCCCAGTGCCACATTTCAGGTCAGTGTCTTGTCCATCAAACCACTGTTGGACACCAGGGTTAGCAAAATGTTCCAGTGTGAAGGGGAGGAGAGGGGATTTGGGACTTGCTGTGCTTCTGGTGACACTCAGGGCTGAAGAAGAATGAATATTGCCAGTGATTTTAGTTCAAGGCTGATGATCTCTTTCTGCCCAGCTAGCATTCCCACTCAGGTGAAATCTCTGGAGAACAGAGGAAATTTCAGTATTATCAGTAACTGTCACCATTATTTTAAAAAGTCTCCACCTGCCCTTCCTTCCCAGAGTCATACATTGCCATGCTGTGCTTGCAATGTTGCCCCCTTCCTTCCTCACTCTCCTGAGGCCATTTGGTTTCAGATGTGAAGCAATTATCCAAGCATCAGGGGAGTCGGCGCACAGGGGCAGGGAGCAAGTTCAGCAAGTCAGACCTGAAACAGGAGTACAGCTATTCCTATAAATGAAAGGCAGCAGGGTACCCATCTAACAGGACACCAGAGCTACCTTAACCCCTAGCTAAGCACTGTTGTCATGGTTTGCATAAGGTGGCACAGCAGAGTAGCCCGGTGTCTGTCTCAATTATTTGTATGGCATCCGTTGGAACAGTAACTGAGAAGCCTCATGATCTTTCATGTGCTTGTCCATACAGCAGTCAGGGAAAGAGGTTTTCTTATGCTCCCTTTGTATAGGAAGGAGTACTGAGGATAAAAGAGATTCAGAGTATGTCCCCAGCAATAGATTCAACACACAGGCAAGTTTGTATTTTCTAAATCAGGCACTTAGAACTGTAATTTCAGGGTTGGGAGTTTTACTTGCTGAAAATCTACCCAGTGCTCCAGGTGGAAAATACATTAAGATTTATGCTTGGATGTAATGCCAGTAATGCGAGAAGCATGGAAATACGTTAGTTGGATAGATATTGGAAGAGTTTCCTTTCCAGCAGGCATGCTGTTAGTAGAGCCCATACTGCTACAGCCACCCAAACCAGATTAAATCTATTTGCACAACCCTAATCCATCTCTGGCTGGTAGGAGACAATAGCTTGCCCAGGACAGAAGTAAAATTTCCAATAAATTGGAGAATTGTTCCCCAAACTTCCAAAATACCTGGACACCTACTATGTCTCAGCAGAACCAGATCACCTCCCATCTATTTGCAGATGGAGATAAAAAGTCTAAAAGTATTGTGCCAGGTGTTTTGAATTGTCCTTGCTGAATGAAGGCAGACTCTTAGTTATTAAATATTTACTAGATATCTAGTCCAGATCACACATGTGGCCTGAACATTTCACTTGAAGCTAACCTTGAATATCATAAAAAATACTTAGGTCTCCTTGATTGAGCTACATTGTTTAAGGTGATAAAATGTGAGCAAAAGATGTAATTAATGGGCTGGTTGGTTACATGAATATTCCTCCCTGAAGTATTACAGTGACATTTCTGCTCTTGATGCTTGAGTGATTTTGTTGAAGTAGTTGACTATTGTCTTATGCATTAATTTGAGGCTTGAGGGAGGAAAAGACATCTTAAAAAATGAAATCGATTTCCTATTCAGGCCCCAAAAGCTTTCTACAGCAGCCTTACCTACTCTCTGAGGACTCTACAATATGCTGAGGAAAAAAAAAAATGTGGAAGTCTTTGGTTTAAATCCAGGCAGCACTCCACTGAGTTTTTAAAAGAGCTTATGAGGAACAAAACAGATTATAAATAGGGAGAGCAAAGTTCTGGATGAGTATTCGAGGACTATAGCTAATCAATTCTGCACACGTAAGATATAAGCAGCTCACCAAGCTGGTGCATGTATAGAATCCAACCCTAATTAACTGTGTGTGTGAATTTTGGATTACTGAAGAACCATGTGTTGTTAATTTAATAAATCTTCGTTAATGTTGCAGGTAGCAGCAACCACCACAAGAACCATTACAAATTGACCCTTTTCGAATCCTCATAATCCTGCACTGGAGAGCTATACCTAATTGGGCTCATTAAAGGTAAACATTGATTGACAGGACCACTGGGATCCTTAAGAGGGCTGTGCAATCAAAAAGAATCGCTGCATTCCTGATCTCCGGAGCAGCAGCTGGTTGTTTGTTGCTTCTGTCATGGTCCACAAAACCAGCAGGAAAACTACTGACAGCAAGTAGTGTATAAGGCAGCAAGGAAAGGTGTGGGGCTCCCTTTGCAGGTAAAAGGCCTATAATGTGGAACATTTCCACAGTCAGGTCACATTCACTTCCATGTTGCTGTTTTGGAACATACACGGCAAATAAATATGGAGTTAAGGGAATAAAGGACCTTCAAACTGTGTTTGAGTCTTCTTAAGACTTTGGGGCTGTTTCTCCAACATTTTATGTTTTGTAAGTCATTAGCACGTGTGCAAAATGAGCGTAGGAAAACATGGGAAAATCAATAGTGTATTGCATAGGCGTCAGTAATTACATAGCAGTGGGGAATTGGGCCTTGGGACTTTTCAATTATTTCTGTTGCAAATGATGTTCAGACACCATTTGGGAAATCACGTTTTGGTCAGACACTACGTATTTTGCTCAGTGTGGGTCAGTGTTGTAGAGGTAATCAAATAATATGGATCTTTCTGGGCTTAAAAATATCTATTAATTTCTAAATCTCCACTTCAGAGTCCAAGCCAGGAAAAAAAAATTATTGGCTTATTATATAGCTTGAACATCACCTGGCTGGAACTCCCATGTCATTCTAAATGCTCAGACATTGCCCTGGATATCTAATTCAATGCACAATTTTCAGTGTGCAGTTTGCCTGCTTTTAAAGTCAGTGTCCGACATTTTCTTTCATAGAATGTGTAAACTTATTTAACCTTTCTGTATTCCAGAACCACACAGGCACACGAGCACTTTAATGACCTCTGAAAACCCTACTGCACATCCGGGGAGTTCTGGCAACAGTTTATGTAAGTGTTCTTAATGTGCAAAAAATGTACAGTTATGTGACCTCATGCAGCTCTCCCAGAGCAGTGTCAGATAAGTTGAATTGTCTCACAGTTGCCATGATCAGCGAGAGCACATATGAGCAGTTACTCTGGACCCGCTGATGTGCAATTATGTACTCAACTGCCAGTGTTGCATGGCTTGTCTGAGCCCTTTGCTTCATCTATTGCCTATAGTTCTCCTGCACCAAAAATCTCTTGGGTGAATAGGAGCCACAGGAGATTGTCCCAGTTTGTTCCCCCACCACTTGCTCTGTTTTGTCACAGATGCATGAAACCCAGATGCAGAGACATTCCCGTGCCTCCTCCTGGACAGAGGGCAAACACTTCAGAACAGGCTGCGGTGGAAGCCTGGGAGGCACTTCATGTTTCATTGCAGCCTGAATGCGACAAAGAAGTGGAAGTGTCAAAAAAAATTATTGTGTCAGTGGTTAAAATGATTGTGGCATGAAGGGACTGAGGGCTGCCAAAACTAAAATAACAAGAAGATGTCTCTGAAGGCACTCCTGATGCATCATTTTGGCAAATGTGCAGCTCCTCATTAACTATGAGTAACAAGGGAGAGAGAGCTCTTCTGCAACAGCCTCCCTGGCCTGGGACTGAGAGTAGGTTTGGGACAGACTGAGCAGAAGGTGTATTCAAAAGCCACTGCCTTGGTCAGATCAGAGATGTTTCTGGAAGTCTGCCATTGCATCACTGCAAGCAAAAGGGATGGGGCTGAACATGCAAAGAACACTTCTTTTGCAGCTTTAGACCTCAGCAGGACCCAAGCGGGTGGATATCAGTGAACCTGCGGCTTTCAGCATGGGAACCCAGACTGTCAGACTGTTGGCGTTTCTGCACCCTCCCTGGAAAATATCTGGACCCTCACAGATTGCAAGTTTGAACACTCCTACCAGGAGCCCACTGAGACTCGCCACCAGCACCTGCTAAAGGCCAATGTTCTTTGGCTCCATTTGCTTATGATGGAGAAGAGATTTCTTCAGAAGACAGTTCAGTTCACCCTCTGAACCCAACTCTTTCCTCCCATTCTTGCATGCGGAGCTCTTGGACAAGAGATTTCCACCTTGAGCATGCAGAAACAATCCTCTATTCCTGCTTTCTCCAATCCAACGCTCTCCCAAGGATCCCACTCCCAGCCAGCACCTGCTTTGGCCCAGACTTACCTCTCTTTACTGCTTAGTCCAGGAGCTGTGGGACCGTGAGCTCTGTTTGACAGGGGCACCTCTGTATTTCTGTTGCACCTCTGACATGTTATACAACCTTCTCCTGCTTTCCATACCTCCTCCTGCCTGACAGGTGGGCTCCAGACCATTCACCAAGAATGCAATAACCTTGAAACTGAAAAGGAACTAGTGCAAAGAAATTAAACTCAAAAAGGTAAATGCAGTTTGTTATTATTTTCACTTGTGTTTCTGCCTGATTTCTTTGGAGTTGATTTCCTGACAAAATAGAGTGATACCACTGTGTTAGAAGTGCAGCATAGCCTGTGCAGTACTCAGATTGCCTGCTGCTTTGTATTTGTTAATTGAGAAATCCTTGGGCAAATTGCCACTCGAGCCACAACATTGTTGACAAATTCAGCAGTTGCTGGTACTCCAGAAGCATGCAAAGAAGCTGAATGAGACTGATGATTACACTGTGCAGCTATATCTGCAGAAGGTTGATTATATGGTTTGCTTCCTAATTAAACATCTAAACATCCATTTAGTGAGGAAAGTGAAATTGAGGAATCATCATTTACAGCAGCCTTGTGTGGAATAAGAGAGTCAATGTGAAAATTCCTGGACCACAAAGACATTATATTGGCCAAGCTCTCCCCAGAAATCTGATTGGAGCTCACATGCAGTTTGACATAACAAACAGAAAGGGTGAAATGAAGTTGGATGTGGAAGAAGAAGTAAAATCATATTCTGTCTCAGCTTCCAGTATGGACTGGGATGGAGCTGTGATGATGAGCAGGAGATGTCACAGCATCGTGTCTGGTGGCATCATCAAATGGACTGCTCAGAAAGCAGTGGAGAGACTTCTGAAATGATGCCTCAGTGGAACAAAAATATCCATTCCAGCAATTACTCCAATTGCTCCTGATAGATTGAGCACAAGAAGCTCACCACTTAGAGAAGGAAAAGCAAGGGGGAGGGATAGAGAATTTCTTTTATGATGTCTTTTTTCTTGCTCCCTCACTACCTTGTCTCTCCCTGACGCTGAATCAGACATTTGCAAACATACCCAAACACAGTAATTACCATATGGGCTCAGCAGGATATCTGGGAATGATTTTCCCCATCACAGCTACACATTAGGTCTCATCCTGATTGTTAGCATTTAACAGCATTATTTCTGATGTGAATAATTAAAAATCAAAGTAAAATGGCACTGCAGTTTCTTCTGTGAAGGAGCTGTGGAAGATAAAGGATGTTGCCACGAGAATAAATTACTATAAACTAGCCATCAATAAATTGAAACATGATGATTAGAAGAAGAGAAAGTCTGGAATAGGTTTCTGATGGATGCTGGAGGCTGAGAGTTACTATGTTGTTGTTTGTGAAGGCTGCTGCATTTGGAAATGAAATTGTACGATGTGATTGCCTGTAACAGGGGATTGGCTTTAATTCCTAGTGCATCCTTTTGCTTCTAGGTCACCATTCAGCAGATCTCCAGATTAATTTCTTCATTGTTG
Organism: Podargus strigoides; assembly: GCA_028020825.1. Classification (NCBI taxonomy): domain Eukaryota; kingdom Metazoa; phylum Chordata; class Aves; order Caprimulgiformes; family Podargidae; genus Podargus; species Podargus strigoides. The sequence continues at coordinate 9,405,326 of CM051624.1, read as the reverse complement.
ATTTTAAGGACTGTCATTTTGAGGCAACACAGTCTCCATGAATGCTGTTAATATTCTGTCTGGCCAAAAGGTGCTAGGGGAAAAATGTCATTAAAAGTTTGAAAACAGGAGCCAAAACCACCTTTTATTTCATTTTCACTTCACTTCAATGGACCCCTGTCTTCTTGTTGCTGTTATTCAGCTCAGCAAAGTCACTTGCACAAGTATGGTACAGTGGTTGGAGATGGGGTGAGGGAAGGGTTAATAAAGAGAAAGGCTGAGCAGGATCAACATCACTGATGGTGATCCCAGGAGTGAGGGCAGGTATATTATGGAAGTAGTCTGAGGTTCAAGGGAGGACACGATGAAGGAGCTAGAGCCGGAAGGTGAAGGTGGAAGATACAGTTAGATAAATGTAGACAGCCACTTAAAAAAAAACAATCAAACAAACAAAACCCCCACCACATTAGAAAGGCACAGAATACACCTCACAGACCCTCAAACTACTTGATAATGTTATTCTTGGGTCACAGCTGTTTTGTTTGTTCCTTTTGCTCATGGCAAACAGAAAAAGTGCCTTAGCTGGCTGTCATCCTCCCTACCCACCATCAGAGGTCAGCTACTCAAGCTATTCAAGTCCACTTTTTAGCTGTGTATTTAAAAGCTAATTTTCCTCCTAGTCTTTCTGAGATCATATTTATTCCAGTCTGGACTAGGAACAGAATCTTTGCACATGCTACTTTAAGAATAGGTTAGTATCCTCTAGCAAACAATGCCTTATCTAACTCCAAAGAAGGAAAGCAAGCTTTTCAGTTATATGTTTTTGAGTTGTGTGATTATTCTGTTTAATGATTGTGCTCAAGTTCATGTTTGGGCGAGTTGGTCTAAATTAGCGCCTTTCATTGCATTTAACAGAGCTACTTCCATTTGTAGCTGAGACCAGATGAGAATCTACTGAATTGCTTCTCAAAAGTCCATCTCTTACTTCAAACATATGCTCTAATGTCCACTTTCCATGTAGCTCTTTGCTAGAAAGAAGGACGCCGTATAAACACAGTCCATCATTACAGTGTGTGTAGTACAACAGATGGTATTTAAAAAATTAAGGGAATGATATAAGCACCAAATGATTAGGACAAGCCACAATCAATTCATAATGCAGGAAATGCATAGTTTAGCTCCAGATTTAGTGGTGAGAAGAATCTGTCGCACATCAGAGATGAAAAGAAATTACAAAAATAATGAAAAAAATTGTGGTACTAGACTGATAAATATTATTACCCTACCAGGAGCCTGAAGTAAGTAATGTTGAGAGCTGACTATATGTGGCTTTCTGTAAATGAAAAACATATGGTTTCAAGGAAACCCTAGTCACTTAAAGTTATCAAGTTTATGTAAATAAAGAAAATAGATACAATAGAGTCTTAAGAGCAAGTTTCTCTAAGAATAAAGCAGGACACAAACGGTTCAGTAATTCCCAAAGAGCTGGTTGGGGCTGATTGTGCTGTTTAAGCGATGTGTCTCTAGGTTACTAATGTGAGCGACAGTCTGCCTGCTGCATTTTAAATTACCAGCCACTGCCAGCCCATTGTTTTATGTCATTCCCCCTCTGAACAGATATTTATTCACAAATAGCTGCTGTTCAGTGAGTATCCCTTCACTTTGTGGAAATCACTGAACAGTATATTTCCTTAGTCAACTCCCAAACATGTTCCACACATACTTCTGTGAGCTTCATTCAGACATAACACCAGTGAGTTGCTATTGATCTGTGAAGCCTGAAAGAGGCTCAAAAATCAGTTGCTAAATGTTGCAGTTGGTCTCCAGATCTCTGTCAAGAGCCAGAAGGGCTATGGGGGTGTTTGAAGAATCAGAAGGGGTAACACTGCAGCTTGAAATAGGCTCCTCTCCAGGTTGAGGGCTCTGGTTAAAAACTGCCCTTGGGAATACAGCTCAGCTTGCCATAAGCTAGTGTCACAGTGATGGCACCACAGTACCAAACTGCCTGCGTGCTGTCAAATGCTGTTATCTGCTGTAATTTGCTGCACTGAAGGTCTAACTGACTTCACAAAAAAAGGGAGACTTTCAGCAATTTAACACCACCAGTGAAAGAAGGGATGTGCTCCAGAGATGACCAGGTGGCTCTCCACAAACGCCACCAGAGCTAAGCATATTTAGGCCAACAACAAGTGACCTGCCATGTTAGTATTGTAGGTAGCAGCAGTGTCAATGAAGCAGAGATGTTGGGATGGGGGATCTGACCATGGTCTCCCTCTCTGTGCAAGGGCAATGAGCATTGTGCTGAGCCCAGGGACCAGAGAGAGAGAGACCACCTTTCTGTTGCATAATCCACCAGCAAGGGGATAAAGGCCAGAAGGAGGATTCATCCCTCTTTTATTAACAAGTGTTATAGGTATTCTGAGGACTGCAAGATGACCAATCAATCATAGTAGCGACAGGATGATGTCAGTTGATGTTTGCAATGCTGTGACACCACATCCAAATCTGAAAATTTCAGCATGCAACACCACTCTCAGCCATGGGATCATACCAGAAGAAAAAGCTCAGATGAAGAACTTCACAGCAGTTCCCACACAGGGAACTCACAGGGCTAATAAGACTAAGGATTAGTACCCATTTTTTCTCTTTCACTTGTGTCCTGCATTTGAACAAGAGTTGAAGGCTTTGTAAGATGAAGTCTTCAGCATACAGTGAATTTCTGAGCAGAGTTATTACCTCTGGTGCCTGGAGCAAAAGTGCCCCTTGGGATGTTTGACAGGATATAATGTCTGACTTGATGATGGAAACAAAAGTCCTCTCCATGGCAGATTTAGTCTCTTGAATTTACTGATAATGCACTCTCCTCCAATAAATCAAAATTCCACTTCACCCACTCAGATGTCTGTTCTGTACACTGCTGACATACATGGAAACCCAAACCTCGCATAAAAGTCAAAGAAAATGTAAATTATGTTCAGATAAACAAAGAGAGACTTCAGAAGAGGGGAAAGAGTCTTGGTTTACATTTAAAATGAACTCTCTGAAACACAGTTACAGAGAGTGAGAGCTCTGTAAAGAGGTGCTGATACAGGGCAGATCTGTACTGGTACTTTGATACGGGGGTTAGTTTGCACTCTGGTAAATGCTCCTTGTCTTTCCCCTTGCAGCCCAACAAACTCACATTCAGTGCAAGGTCACCCTGTAGAGATCACCCCCTCGCATACCCCTCAGTAATATGTATTAAAATGTCATTCTGGCCTTCAGGAAAAAAAAAAGTAGGGAAAATGTGATCCAGCTGTCTTGGTGGAGGCATCTGCATCAGAGTCAGTCCTCCGTGCTGAAGGGAGAGGAACAGGCACCTACAGGACAGGGTTCATCTGCCACTGATGTAGACATTTAAATTAGGGTGGATGAATTGCCCTTAAAGCTCTTGTCTCCCTGGGCTGCAGTGGGAGGCTGGGGTGATGTACTGAGGTGGGGGTATCTGTAGGGCAGTGAATATCAAAGCAGCTGAATCCTCATTCTGCAGTTAGTGAGAGAGTCTTTTCTGGTAGAATGGGAAATCTGACACGGGGTAAAAGAGCTTGTGCTTTTACTCCATCCAGCTGAGTGTGGATTTGCTGCCAACTTTTGCAAGTTGACTGAAATGAAGAGGAGCTGAAACAAAGCTGGACCTTTTGCAGCTTTTCCAATTTGGGCTGGTGAGCATGGGAAGGAGCAAGAGAGGTAGGAAGGGAGGGGCTGCTTCATTTACAGCACGATAGTGTGTGTGATCAGGATGGTGGGGAATGAAACAGAAGTCCTGGTCCATGCCCAGTTTCCCTACTTGTGCAGCAGAGCACTTGACACCCACAGCCAGTGGTTCCCAAGGCAGCCAAATCCAATGTGCTCCCAGCCACAAAACCATGGACACTGGCTCCTTGGGCCAACCCAGTCCCACTCAGAGGGGGACCCAGTCCGCATGTCTTCTCAGCCACATAAAACTCAGCTATCTGACCTAAAGTAGCCACCATGGAGAAAGTCTGTCAGGGGGCTATTAGGTTATCTCTTTTAGAGCTCTTAGGATGGGATAACTGCTATCAGAGACTGCCTGCACCTCTTCTGGCTGCTTATTCACCCCATTTACTAAGGAGGATAAATTCCTCTAAAGGAAACTCAGCAAAATACTGAGAGCAGTTTCAATCCATCTAACTGTTCAAAGCAGACGGAGGGAAAATTTAGCCCATCAACCCACAGCATGGCAATCCTTGCTTGGCAGAGAAACCGCCTGTTCTTTCCTCTCATCCCAGTCCTTGTTGGGAGCCCAGGAGGTGACAGGGGATCCCTAGTGCTCAGTGAGGGGTTCCTGGAGCTGGAAGCCCAAATAAACAACACAGATTGAAGGTAATCAGGCTGTGTTAATTTATCCTGGAGTCTCAGATCTCCCTAAATCATCAGTCTGTACATTCAGCCACAGCCTGCCTGCACATTCATATATATCAAACCTGAATGAAATGTGGACAGAAGAGCCAAGTTTCATGGTCTAATTCAAGAAACAGCCTGGATGAAGGGATGTCAAATTAAAGTGCCTCCTTCTTCCACCTCCCCATTTCCCCTAGAACTCCCATTCCAGCAGCAAACTGGAGCACAGCCAGCCTCCCACAGCACAGGGCAAGGTGTGCAGGACCTGGGGTGATGCATGGAGCCAGGCTGCAGGCCAGACACGCACAGTCGAAATACAAAACTCCTGTCCCCTCCATGTGCCTGCTTTGCGTAGGTGAGGAGCTGTCATGCCTGACAGATGATTGCTGCAAAGCAGGCAGGTCAGCACTGTGGCGAGGGTCAGTGCTATTTCAATGGCTGCAAGATGCTCTAATTATAGTGTTGGAAAGGCTGGAAGCTGCCAGATTCTATCCGGGAATAATGTGGCACAAGACGTGGGGAGTAAAGACACTTGTTGTTTTGTTCTTGGCTGCTTAACTCAGGGACAAAGTCTTTGAGGAAGGAAAAGCAACTTTAAGGTTATAATTGAGCCCCAGGAATTCAGAACATATATATAATTAGACACAGAAAAAAAATCAAGGCGGCCTCGTGTTTATTGCACTGGCTCCGTCTCCTGTGCTTTTGGCACTGTGGTTTTTCAGCTGAGCTTCAGCCAGTTGACTGGGCTGTTAAATATCCTTCCCCAGGATAAACAGCTGAGGAAGCCCTGCAGCTCACTCAAGCACAGTGCCTGTGGTGGGTGTCACTCTTCGAGAGGGTTCAGGCAAGTACATGGCTTTATATATGCTGCGATATTCCTCTCTGCTACCTGCTCCATACTCTGTTCTGCCACACTGCAAAACGTTTGCAGGGTTGCTTTTCAGTGTTACAGGATTTATAGCATCATTTCCTGCAGTTTTTATGCTCTGATTATTCTCGGCATGCTCTCCCTGGCTCGTTGTGAGCTACACAACTCACAGAAGACTTTGACTGAAGCATCTCAGAGCATTTTCCTGCCTCAGGTAGTGTGGGATTGTATGGAGGGTGGGATGATGAGCTATCAGTTGTCCCCCTCACTCAGCTCTGCTGCTGGCTTGCAGAATGGCCTTGGGCAAGTCACTTTGCAACCTGATGCCTCGGTTTCCTCTTCTGACAGATAGGTAAAGCAGCACAGAGCCAGTTGAGTGAAACACTCTTGGAGACTTTGATGAACACAGCAATCAGAAATGCCAAATGAATTCCTCATGATTCCTAACAATCCACCTCCTGGGACTTCTGCCCGCTACTTGCCTGCACCAGCTTTCCCCATGCCTTACTGCTCCATGGTCTACCAAACTGCTTTAGAGCTCCTCATGCCCCAACACACCTCCATCTCTCCTGTGCTTTAGCAACCTCTTCTCCAACTATCTTTTTCTGAAGCTCAGTGGAGCGTATTACCTTCATTTTCTTTCTTTTTTTTTTCACACAGAAATCCCCCGCCCCCCACTTAAATACCAGCTGCTGTTTTCAGTTTGGACAGCCTGGCACGCTCTCCTTCCCCTTGCCTGTGCCACCACAGTGGTCAGGGCACTGCCTGCTCCTCCTGCCCAACTGTGAGCCCAGCGGTACCAAAGGGCTGGCTAGACCGTGAACATACCATGTATCAGATGAATCAGTGATGTTCCCTAGCTATTCCTGCCTATGAGAGAGGGTAATTACTCCTCATTTTTTCTGTAGTTATGCAAACATTTACACCATGCACTGTGATGATTTATATTTTTTAAATTTGAGCAACAGGAAAGAGCTGGGAACCAGTGTCTGGCAATGCCAAATCACTGGAGAAGCATTAAGGACACATTTTGGTGTATTTGCTGTACCACTACTCCTTGAGCAGAGATCAATTACCTAAAATCAGAGACACTCTGAACAATACACTGTAAATACAGCTAAAATCAAATACACTGATACCTTTTAATTTTATCTGAGACTGCGTTTCGTCAAATCCAGGCCAAATTTATCCCAGATGTAACTGCAGTAACAGCAGTAAACATTGCACCAGAGAGGAACTCAGTCCATTTTCTCTTCCTCACTGACAAACAATTTAAGGAAACTGCAAAACTGCTGATGCAAGTACAAGAGAGGGTGCAAATGCTCAGCAACCCCCTCTCAATGGTCTCCATGGCTATAGTGTTTTGTTCCACTCTATTTACAAATTATTAAACATATTGACCACAACTTCATGTTTTGAAATCAAGAAGACAAAGAATCCATTTTTATTACTTTATTAACCTTTTTTATTTAACCCGGTAATAAAACTACTCAACTGTGTGGTAAAACCTCGATTATAATTTGCCTTAGCTCCAGGAGCCACACAGGCAAATGCTTCTGTAGTTATCCAAGTTGGTTTCCCAGTAAAAGCTTTGCTCTGCTATCAGATTCTGTTATGCAGTACATAGATCCCTGCTTCACAGCCAGCATCAATTCAGGAGGTAGTTTGAAAGCTTTCGGGCTCTCCCAATGATTGCTTTGCTTTTCTTTCACAGCAATTACAGTCCCTTCATTTAATTTCAATGGAAACTTTAGTGTTTTAGACCTTGCCCATGTAGCTGAATGCTCATCTCTGGATCTTATTTCCAGTCCTCTGGAGGACTGGTTTTGATGACCTAGTCTGATTACAGCATCTTTGACAGCTTTAAAGGAATTTGCTCGGGGGAAGGAAACAGCTGCTGCTCTGATGAAGGATTTTTCTGAGCAGGCCTCCCATGCTAGACATGTCAGTATGAGATGCTGCCTGCGTTTTTCATCGTGACCAACAGGTACGTCTAAAAAAGGTTTTGTGTTCTTACCTTCATAGGCCAGTGTGGAGAGAGCCTCTATCATAAAACTGTTTAACCTGCTTCTGTCAAAACGCTGTGGCTTCTTGGCTTCTTTTCTCTTATGTTGTATATTCAGCCTCTCTGGAAACCGTGGGCCAAATCTTTGATTCGTCTAAACTGGCATTGCTCCTTCAGTTTATCCAGATTTCAGGGAAGGAACAGTCTCTTTAACAGTATCTGTAGCTCTTATATAGCCCTGGTCTTAAACGAGACTTGTGAAAATGAGCATATTATTTATGATCAATAATAATCATTATTAGGAGCTGCAATAAAATCTCTTAGCAGAGTTTTTAGAATTGAATCAATATAAAAGAAATACGACAACCTGTTCCTCTAGATCCTGTTTTGCCATTAATGTTGAAAACAAGGTAGACAACATTTCAGATCCCAAACAACCCACTTCACCTCCAGAAAGGACGTCTGACCTGCTTAACATTGTGTGGATCAAGAAAACTCTATGTTCCTTCCTAATGCCATTCCCAAACCCAGAAATTAACCTCCATTTTGTTCATATAAAGTACCTAGAGTGAATGGGTCAGTATTCAGAAAGGAATGTTTCGCAGTAAAAGGTTTTGACAAATATCTGAATTTACAAAGTTCTATATATGCATCCTGGAGCAGCTACTTTACTTTTTGGAGAACAAATAAAGCAAAGATTTCAGATAGGAGGAATTTGGTTGCATATGCCTAAGGCCAGAGCTACTACTGCATGGACTGCTGGGCAGAGCCAAGATTTGGGTGAATTCATCCCCAGGACATCTCCAGTCTTTATTTTGTGAAAGAGACTCCTGCGTAAGCAGATGGCTCAAAGGACTGAGGATGCTTGGTACTCTGGAGTGCTCCAGGGGCAGCCCATTTCCACCACTACACACTGCCCCAAAATCCAACTCTGAACTGACAAGCAAAGGTGACAACCACGAGTGCCATCTGTTCCAAACTCTCCAAACTATATTTATTTTTTCTCCTCTATATTCCTTATTTATGCTGCACATCCTCAGAAAAAAAATGACATAGTGTCACTTTGCTGCCTTCTGGTTGTCTGATCTCTATTTGGTATACACAAAGTCTGTTCTGAACTAGCAGTGGGGGGCACAGAACAGGTAGTATACCATGGCCATGCAAACCCACCAGCCTTGATTATCCTGGCACTTACTTGGTCTCTCCTTATCCAGTGCTGATGCTGGTTCACACCAGATCCTCCTGAGAGACATGGCAGAGTGGTGGCTCCAGGATCCACCTTCCTGCGGGGTAGTTTGAGGAAATCCTCTCCTCTTCTAGTCTCAGATGTGCTTTTTGTACATGCTGTAGGCAAGGGACATGTTTTGTATGGAAAATTTGCAGACTTCAAGAAAGCATGTCTTTCTGGATGTAGCCACCTGTCTGAAACAGGAGAGCCACTCAGCACCTGGTTCATCCATGACTCCCTGGTAGAAGGCTGCAGCCAGGTCTGCAGAGTTTGCTGCCACTGTGACTAATGCCAAGTAAAGTAACTCAGCACAGCCCAAAGGAACCCAAGGTGGAGGAGAAGGCTGGCCACCAGGCTTAGAAATAGGAACCAGGTCTCGTTGTGCAGTAATGGGTAGATGTGAGGAAAATTCACTCAGAGAGAAAGAAGTATGAAGCAGACACTTTCTTCACTCATGTACTGCAGGCAGGGTATATTATTCAGAAGATTATGCTGTGTGTCAGTGCATCAGAAGTGCCAGAATGCTGGAAATTCCCCTGTTGTAATAGGCTAGTGATAGCAGACAAGGCAGTGGGAATGTGACAGGTGAGATTACTTGGCCTTTTGGCAGAAGCCAGTAGAGCCACAGCTCAAGAGAGCAGAGTGCCAACCTTACAGTCAGATTGTGCCCTTCTCAGTAACATTACTTTAACCAGAAATTATTGCTCTAGTCAGACAAGAAACTTGATATATGTGGTTTGGGGATTAACAGTACTTTGCCCCACGCTTTGTGTTTCATATTATTTCACTTAACCAAAGAGCAAATGCCATTACACATGCACTAACAAATCTACATTCACTGATTCACTGCAATATTTTTGCAGGGGTGTAAGTAGAAAGGCAGTCTGACCCAAAATGCCCTAACAGCGACAAGTTTTGCTCATTTAATGGAGATCTATCACTCCCACTGATGTGTGTAGCAGAGGTGAAATCCTGTCTGGGTTCTACATGCAGAACTCTTCACTAGATTCAGTGGCAACCCTGACTGTGGAGTGGGGAACAACCAGGTGTCCCTTTACTTTCTTTTGGAAATGTTGCACACAAAAAAATGCCTTGTAAAGAAAATATGTCTGTCAAACAGAAGTCAACTTGTCTGTAGACAAGTCTTATAGCATCCTTTGCTAATAACTTTTTGATTGGGGCTGTCAAATATGTCCATTGAAGAGGTTGACACTATTTCCCAGCTCTGGTGCTATCCATACAGCAAGTGACAAAGCTTGCCAGAACCAGGAGTGTCAGGAAAAGGTGTTTCAGTTCTACAGCCTCAGGGGAGTCACAGAAGCAGCAGATGTCCTCTTCTGGGGAGGAGTGTTGGTGTCACCTTTCTGTCCTCTTCGCTTTAGAGCTGGAAAGAGCCTTTTGGCCCCATATGCTCCAAAATTGATCTAATCTTTTCCAGCTCTCCAATACACAAGAAAAAATGCTAACACAAGGTAGAGAGCATAAGAGCTCTCCAGTCACAATACTTCTCCCAGAAATGTTTTCTAGAGCAGATATAATGCATGAAAGAGAGAATGCAAGACACTGAGACAGCTCTCTGTACCCATACGTTTTGCCTCTGTCAGGTAACAGCCACATAGCCAGAATTATATGATAGACCAAGAACTCAGTTTCAGTTCTCCTCCCTTCAGATGCTATTAATTCACCATCTCCATAGCTCTCCTGTAAAGCTTATTCCTTGTCTTTGCATTTGTCTAGCTTTAAAAGAAAAGGCAATGTAATTTCCATTGTTTCATTCAGGAGACTGATTGAAAGGCTCATACATTTGAGATGATGAAAAATATGCTGATGAAAATACTTCACATCAGAAAAAGCACATTTGTTGAAGCAGAGAAGATTCTAACCTACATATTAATTTGAGAGGTTTCCTGGTCCTGGACCAAATTCCAGTAAGAATGAAGGAGAGAGAAGGGGGTAAAAGAGAGAGGGCTGTGACTGTTCAAAAGCAGCTAGTAACAAGACGCTTCCTAGAGGCATTGTATTTTAAGGATCTGATCCGAACCTGCCAGGGATGAGAGCTGGACCCATTCCACGCTCTACAGTAAAAACCCATCCTGCTCTCAGCTACCCCATCGTAAGCCAGAAATTGCCCTGGCACAAGCAGGTCCCTTCAACACTCGTGCAAGCATGCCAAAGGATCATAGAATCACAGAATAGCCTTTGTTGGAAAAGACCTCTAAGATCACCAAGTCCAACCATTAACCTAACACTTCCAAGTCACCACTACCCCATGTTCCTCAGCACCTCATCTACATGTCTCTTGAATCCCTCCAGGGATGGGGACTCCACCACTGCCCTGGGCAGCCTGTTCCAATGCCTGACAACCCTTCCAGTGAAGATTTTTTTCCTAATATCTTACCTAAACCTCCCCTGGCACAACTTGAGGCCATTATCCCTCGTCCCATCACTAGTTACATGGGAGAAGAGACCGACCCCCGCCTCGCTACACCCTCCTTCCAGGGAGCTGTAGAGGGCAATGAGGTCTCCCTTCAGCCTCCTCTTCTCCAGACTGAACACCCCCAGTTCCCTCAGCTGCTCCTCATTAGACTTGTGCTCCAGACCCTTAACCAGCTTCGTTGCCCTTCTCTGGACACGCTCCAGCAGCTCAGTGTCCTTCTCTGCTTTGGAACAAAAACACAACTTTAATCTTCAGCTTGCCTCTGCAAAAAATAACTGGCTTTCAGCCTGACTTATCTGAATATCCTGATGTCCACAAGCTTTCTTTGATGTGCTGCCTGACTTTTCCCTTGTCTCAGCTTAAATTGAGATGCAATTGAATATAAGCTCCAGAAGCACTCGGCCAGTTTTGGAAATTGTACCAATTACTCATTGTTAAACCTGCTTGTTTTACTTGGAAAACACCATCCTCCAGGGCTTGGAGAGGTGGAGGAGAGAGACTTACATACTAATTACAAGAAATTAAATCCAGAACAAATATCAGCATTAATAGATTTAGCATTAATGTAAAGTGGCTGCCAATGACAGCAGGATTTGCTGCTTGCTTTTTATATTCTTCATCATCCAATATTACCATCCCAACTCTTTCCAATTCATGCCTTTTACTCATTTGGGCTTTTCTCATGTTTCAATCTCTTCTTTTCGCCATTTTTCTGTTCTTCTTTCATGTCATCAGTCTAATCTAATCCCCTTCCAAGGTGACACTGCAAATGGAGCTCAAGAGCATTTACATCAATGCCTTCAAATCATCTTATGCAGTGATGCCTGTGTCTAGGTGCTTTACAATTCCTTTGGCTTCTTCCCTTCCTGTTGTTGTAAGTCCCACTTGCTCAGTACCAGTTTGGCATTAATAAGCTACTAGGTTTCTAAAATCCATTAAGGACAGACAGTGACTCGCAGAAGTCAACAGGAGTCTTTTGATATCTGGGATTTAGACAAGACCACTAATCCCCTTTTCAGGCTATACCCTGCAGTCATCCTAACCTGCATTCTCCTCAGGCCAAAACTCACCTGGGGAAATGAGGAATCGTTACAGAAGGCAACAGCCAACACAACAGAGAGCACAACGTGATTACTGCTAAAATGTAATTCCTGAAGATAATTCTGTTCTGACTGTTTCTGAAGCGTTTTTCTTTTCATGCCTTTTTTTGCCTCCCTTTCTGTTTTATGCCAGCTCAGCTATCCTCTTGCTGGCAGTGGGTTCATCCTTCTCCTTCGTCTCACAGCTGGTGGCAGTCCTGCCATCAACAGCAGACTGGATGCTTTAAGCAGAGGTTGCAGTTCCACTCCTTTTTGTTCCTAAAATATGATAAGCCTGTGATAAAAGCTGACTCAGAATGACCTCACTTACTCCAGCCTTGTCTATCTCCTACACCCCACATCAACACAACTGGCTGATGCGGAAACCCTGAGCCAACAGCAGATATTAGCATTTCACAGAATCACAGAATCACAGAATGTTAGGGATTGGAAGGGACCTCAAAAGATCATCTAGTCCAATCCCCCTGCCAGAGCAGGAACACCTAGGTCAGGTCACACAGGAACACATCCAGGCGGGTTTTGAATGTCTCCAGAGAAGGAGACTCCACAACCTCTCTGGGCAGCCTGTGCCAGTGTTCTGTTACCCTCACTGTGAAGAAATTCTTCCTCATATTTATGCGGAACCTCCTATGTTCCAGCTTGCACCCATTGCCCCTTGTCCTATCATTGGATGTCACTGAGAAGAGCCTGGCTCCATTCTCATGACACTAACCCTTGACATATTTATAAACATTAATGAGGTCACCCCTCAGTCTCCTCTTCTCCAAGCTAAAGAGACCCAGCTCCCTCAGCCTTTCCTCATAAGGGAGATGTTCCATTCCCTTAATCATCTTCGTGGCTCTACGCTGGACTCTCTCAAGCAGTTCCCTGTCCTTCTTGAACTGGGGGGCCCAGAACTGGACACAATATTCCAGATGTGGCCTCACCAAGGCAGAATAGAGGGGAAGGAGAACCTCTCTCGACCTACTAACCACCCCCTTTCTAATACACCCCAGGATGCCATTGGCCTTCTTGGCCACAAGGGCACATTGCTGGCTCATGGTCATCCTGCTGTCCACCAGGACCCCCAGGTCCCTTTCCCCTACACTGCTCTCCAGCAGGTCAGCCCCCAACCTGTACTGGTACATGGGGTTGTTCTTCCCCAGATGCAAAACTCTACACTTGCCCTTGTTGAAATTCATTAAGTTTCTCCCCGCCCAACTCTCCAGCCTATCAAGGTCTCGTTGAATGGCAGCACAACCCTCTGGTGTGTCAGCCATTCCTCCTAGTTTGGTGTCATCAGCAAACTTGCTGAGGATACATTCTGTACCCTCATCCAAGTCATTTGGTTACTTAGTAACTCTTACTCAATCAAAACATGCTTTACATTTTAGATCCCAGTGGTAGGATGAATAGAACAAATTAGAAAACCTCAGGTGGAATAAACCTAATGGTTTATGGGACATTTCCAAAACAAAAATGCATGTTGAATCACAAATAATAGCTTGGCTGTAATCTCAGGAGTCTGATTATGAAATGGTTGTGGAATCATTCTGCAATTATTTAGAAAGTTCATTTCAGCTGCCCAGAAATTTTCTGGTTTTACTCTGTGTCATCACAAGTACTCTGTGATTATTTGTAACATCTACTCTGAAAGACACATAAATAAGAGAGGCAATTTTAAGAAATGGAGATGGAGCCATGCCTTTTATAAGTCAATGGATTCATGCCAGGGATGAATTGAGACCAGGTTCCTCGACAAAGTTAAATCATTCCTAGCCAGTCCCAATAGAGCAGAAATCACTCTGCCCTGCAGTGGGGCTGTTCTTACCACAGTGCAAAACCCTACTACATATTCTGCTCAGTGTTTGTGTCTTTGCCTTAGAGCACTCAATTCAAAACCAGTACAAACCCCTGCGTGCTGTGGATTTGAAACTGGTGCCATGGTTCCAGGAAGATAATAATCACTCAGAAATATCTGTTATATCCACGAATAAAGCCAGGGATCTGCCTTTGGAAATGAATTCCGTTGTGCTGGATCAGATGCCTGCACGTGATATTACCATGCCTAACCTGATTTTTGCAAACAGTAGCAACCCAGGTCTGTAGTTCCTGGACAGATGGGCCCAGGTCTGCCTACCTGCATCAAAGGTGAGGTTATAGATCTCTGTGGTCCTGAAAACTTCCAGCCCAGGGCAGTGAAAAGGGCAAAGTAAAGGTCTCACTGGGAGGATAAACTTGTGGGTCCTTCATGGAGCACCACAGGGACAGTCAATGTTGCGCTGTGCGCTGACCGCACTGCCTTTCTGTGGGGGCAAACACGCCTGGGTACACAGGTCCCTGGGCATAGCAGGAATTAACAAATATACAGAAAGGAAAAGTGATTGCTTCCTGCCTAGCTGGTTACACACACCAAGTGTTATCAGACCATCAGCCTATTCATTGCTCCATCTCCATTATCCTTTGGTGTTGTTCTTTTTTTTCCCCCAGCTCCACAAACTCCTCCATTTTGGAGTGACCATCAGACAACAGTTTAATTGTGACCCCTGTGGGTATGGTATACACATGGAAATGCACAGTCCAAAGGGATGATTTTTGTCTTGAGGTTGGGATTTGTACAGTGCTTTCCACCCCGGAAGGTCTGAGGAGCAGAAACAGTGCCATACAACATCTCATGGGTGTTCCACACCTTTCAGCAGTAAATCTGTTTCTCCAGAGGCAGAAAAAGGAAAAAGGTACACAGATAATGATGCTCCATGGGGCAATCTGCCTTTTTATTTCCTGATGTGTTCCCTGACTGGTGGAAAACGATTCTTGGCAAACACAAAACTTACCTTGCTGCCAAAAGGTGCGTCTCTAAATTATTAATCAAGAGCACACAGAACCATGAAAGGTGGAATATTGAACAAAGGCTCAATTGACACTCTGGAAGTTGAAGAAGATATGGAAGACTCGCTTCTAATTTATTTATTCCTTTTCTGTTCTGTTATCCTGATATGCTGCTTCCAGTTACCACTGCACCCCGCACTGTATGGTATTACGTGATTTTGTTTTCAGATTGTTGGAGATAAAGTTACTTCATTATTAATATATATGCACTGTGCATATCCATAAATATTGAATATATACGTGTGTGTAAACCTACTGGAAGTGTTAATAGTTAAGATAAACTAAGTCCATTATCACAATGAGTGACTATTTCTATGACCCTATTTGCAATAAAACCAGATTCAATGATATGAGAAAATTGCTAGGTTTCAAAATAATTGAACCAGGCCAGACGAATCCCCATAAAGGCATCATTTACAAAGTACTTTGCTTGTCTAAAATATTTATTCCTGTAGAAGGAAATGGAAAAAGAGTTCATATGGTTACACAGCTATCCTCTGAGCATAAAATTGTTTTATCATGTTATGTTTATTTCCCAGACATCTTCCATTGGGATATTGCAGGAAAATACTGGCTGTGCAGTTAGTTCCTTTGTGTGGACTGTTCATATTTATTCACTGGGAAGTCAATCATGTTTTGTTCAGGCTTGTTTTGTTTTTCTGCTGAACAAACACTTAAGCAACCCTTTTCCTGTAAAAACTTATTTGCATACACAATGCGAGCTATTCAAAGTCGGCACTACACAGATAGTTGAGATGTCTTTGCTTTCCCTCCCATGTACCACGGGAAGTAGTGGAGTTCTTCCTGAAAATGCTGCCATTGTTCATTAAGACTGCGGTATATTGTTCATGCTTAAGGACTCCATCAGTAGTTATAGATATTTTAAGTTTGTCTTGTATTGAAAGCCTAGATAGATTTCTATTATTAAATGTTCACAGCAAAATGCTTCCAAGCAATCTACAGACAAAGAATTACTCCCAGCAATTATCCACTGAATAAATCTGAATAATGAATACGTTCACAAAAGTCACTATCTATTTGTGAACAATTAACTGAAAGAAAAAGAGGTGACACTCATCAGCTAAATAATTCATTTATTAATTCTTTGTCCAGCTTTGCTTCTGACATATGTTGCATGAAATGAGATCAAAGCTTAAATGAAAAATAACTTTAAAAAGAAGGGCAATGTTAAAGGAAATTCTTCCAGCTTCTAAAGCAGAAATTATCCCACTATTGTAAATATTATTTATTACTAGTGATTTCAGAGGCTAGTGAAATTATTTTACTGGAATCCTTCACTTCATACATTAAACTGTGTTTTATTCCTAATGTATATTCAATTTTAGGTTGTTAAACTGAAATCAAAAGCACTTAGTAGGAATGGATCTCTCCCTGTTATGAAATTTGAACTCCTGACATCTTTATCCACTGGAACTTGAGTGCCCAGGTAACTACTAATTATTCAAGCAATTACAACCATTACTATCAGTATAATTAACAGATTGCAGGATAAAAGTGAGAATGGAACTATGAAATGATCATTCCTAGCATTTGGATAGCAATCTTTCATGAAAACATTTATAAGCTGCCTAATTATTTTTCAATCAAATGAACAGAAAAATGTTTACATTTAGGGGGAATCTAGAACTGAAAAGGGATGGTTTCTGGCATTAAAAATGATAAATGTTGTCTCCATATGTCCATTTCTTGAAAGCAACAATCCCCTTCCCTCCTGACTTTTCTACAGGGCTTTTAAAGAACATACCAAACAGTTTTTGATCAATTGTTTAGATAAATGTGAGACCTTTCTTTCAATAAAACCAGGTTTGGTGAAAAATACAGGAACAAGGTTTTCATTCAGGGCTAAGCTCACGAGCTCACTGCTGCTCTCTGCAGGAACAAGAGGCTGCAGAAGACCTTCTTGCATGCCTTGCTGGATGACACTAGTAAAAATAAATGAGACAATTCACACAGGGAAAGTGAAAGCTTGATGAAGAATAGAGTTTGACTTCCCTCTTCCCACCTCCACCAGTTTTGCTGGCCAAAGTAGGCTTCTCATATTAATGTCTTCTCATATTAATGTCTTCTCATATTAATCAGTAGCAAGTGAGCAGAATGGGATCGAGGAGGAACCAGAGGAGAAGCTAGGGACCACATTTTGTAAGGCTTTGTCATCTTTCTGTCTAGGATCTACTAGGAGCAAAATTTTGAAGAATGACTTTTCCCTACCAAAAGCTCACCTTAGATATCCCAAAATAACTGCTATGAAACACTTGCAGGACACACCAGAGAAGGAATTTTGAGAGTGTTTCACAAGGCCTGCAGCTGTGAGCCGGTTGCAGCATGAGGAAAAACCCTCCATCACCCCAATGTACAGGAAAGAGAAGGTAAGGTGACTCTCTCCAGGTGGCTTTTAGATATGATGCATTCAGTGAAGACACCCAGTCCAGAAAAAAATGTGTTTTTCCCCATGCTGACACTGCTTTCACCACTGGAAGGGGAAGGGCTTGAGGAGATCAGCCCTTGCAAGCCCTGCAGACTCATGTAGAGGTTAGGCTGCGGGAGGGCAGCAAGGCTCGAGGGGGCTGGTGACCCTCCCGATCAGTTGCAGCATGCCTTCCCTGCTGTACTGGCCAAGTTTTCTCTGGGGGAGGATCTTGACCCTTCCCATTTATTCACCCACTCCCCAAATCCCTGAAAGGAATATTAAAATAGCAAAGCCCACAGAGCTGCTGTGCCCTCTGGTTCCGAGTGCCAATGTAAGCATCTAGCAACCCTCACTCCACAGGGCAGGTGCAAAACAAGGGCCCTGGTTTGAACATGCTGTGGGCAAATCCATTCAACCACCTGGAAAATAACACAGAACTGGAGTACTTTAGACATGTCACAGCAAATAAATAGCTCCAGGAAAACAAAAAAACCTCAAGCTTCTGCTTGTAGAGACAGTAAACCACCATATTTCAGCAGTGATGGCAGGTATTTCTGACTGGAAATTGTATATTTGATGATGACCAGCCTTCAGCATTTGACAAGGAGCTGTTAAAGCCTCTTGAACAGTAAATCACTTCTCTTCCTATCAATAACCTTATTATAATATCTGTAGAAATGTCTAATGTTAAAATCCCACTTTATTACTATAATAATGGATCTAATTTGTGAAACATATAAAGTGAGGCCATAACTGTACTAGAGGGAGATATATTTGATCCCACTATATCTATATCATTTCCTGATGGCTTTACCCACATATTTTGAATGGGAGAAGGATTAAAATCAATCCCACCTGCAAGATTTTTGAGATTGGGCATGGCTCCTGGAAAAGAGATCAACATGATAGTGGAAATGCAGCAATCATTATAAAAAGAAGAGCCTCAACTTCACGTTTGTGTATATAAATTTGTAGGTGTTTATCTGTGATTTTCTCCATTCAGCCCCTTTCCAGTGGCCAGGAAAGCCCTGATTTCCAACTGCACAATCAGTATTATCGCTATGTGCTATTTTTGGCTGCTGAGTACATTTCAACTAACGTCATCCTTCCCAAGCCAACACTGGTATGAAGGGCGGAAACTCTTCTTTCCACTCCTCTGTCATTTGCTGCTGCTCCCATCTGCTCGGTGGCACTGCCTGCTCAGTCCTCACTGCAGAGGGATCTCCAGACACTTTCCCCTGGTCCTTCTCGTTTTCTTGAGGAAGTGGCTTTCTAACCGAAGCTTCGTGTGGGAGGCTTCACATTGGCATCCAGAGTACATGTCCCAAATATGTCCAGCCCCCCCTTCTGATCCTAGTGCAGAGGAGCTGCCGGTAAGTAATCTCTTGACGGGCGACAGAGTCCTCGTGTCCAGCACTCGGAGTTTTTCACAATTGGGTTGTTTTTAAGGGCATATAATTTCCCAACAAGCACGTTGGTAGGTTTCCAGCTCTTGTCACTGTATGTTAACACTGCATTTCTGTCTGAGGGGAGAATGCATCATTTTTTTCTGACACTGTAACTTTGATTTCCATAAGTTGTTAAAGTCTAGTAAATACTGTAAATGCCACTTCCTTTTCAAGGTCTTCCTTGTCTAGGTGCTACCCAACTAGATAGTTGTTTAATGTTTTTCTCTTCCTATGTGATGTAACTGTTAGCTATTTGGAAAAGCTCATATGGACAAGAGCTGCACTTGGAGTTCTAAACCTCTTCAGACATAAGGTTCAGTTTTGTTGGCTGTGCCAAAGGAGGAGCCCTCCCAGCTAAAGCTGTAACCACTGCTAGTCTGAGCTGAACATCTTCTCCCTGTGTCTCCCTAAAGCTGTTTTATTTTACATAGAGTAATTAAATATTCATTATGCCACAAAGCATGCATGTGTGTGTGTGTGTGTGTGCGTGTGCGTGGCAATAGCAGGGTGATTAGGGTACTCACCTGGTAGATGAGAGACCCTGTTCCCAGTGACTGCTCCAATGAATATTTAAGTATTTCATATTAAGTATTCATTGGAGCAAGGATAGGAGCAGACTTCTCCCACCCCCAAGGGACTACCTAAACACTAGGCTGTAAAGTCAGTCTTTCATTCATTCTTTCTTTAGTTCAATGAATATTTAATTATTCAAGGCCAAACAAGATGGTTTCACTGGCAGAGACTGAGATTCCCTGCTCTCACATGTGCACCGTAGCTCTGATGATGAGGATGTGCATATGACAGATGTGGGTTCACACTCATTTGGTCTTAGAAAGAAGTTGAATCCAGTTGAATTCCCACACCTTGGATGGGTATTTCAGCTTCTGAGCAGCTGAATAAAAAAAGCAGAGTTCCAACACACACTGTCCCCGGTCATGATGCAGAGTATGAACCCAAGCGGAGAGAAAACTTCCTTATCAATGTTAAGTTAAGCCAAAAACTGGTTTATAAATCCCTCAGGAGAAGGTTTCAAAGCTGAAGATGTTTCTCATTCCCTGGTGACTGTGTTATGGACCTTTTTGAGATTATCCAGAGTGTGATGTGTAGGGAAACCTGCTTATCCTCTGTACTCTGGGGTCTGACACCTCCAGATTGTAGTTAATGGGACCTAATCCTGCCTCTGCAACCCAAGGAGTGGGTGTGTGTAAATGGTGAGTGTGAGGAAAACATTCAAATAGAAAATGTGTAGAGCAAGGATATTTGAGTCTGAAAATAGGCAAAAGTAGCAGAAATTGAAGAGCAGAAAGATTAAAGCAGCAATAAAATCATGGAGGAAGGAGTGTGCAATCACGGAGTGGGGAAATGACACGAGGTGAAAAAAAGGAGCAGGGACAGTGACCAGAAGAAGCAAACAAGCCATTTAAGAAATAATGCCCTTTACCTAGCAGAGGAACAGAGGGAAGAGGGAGAAAGGGATAGAGGAGATAACTTTGATCTTCAAGTAAAACCAAAACGTGGAGAATCTCTGCCACCCACTTAGGCCTTTGAAAAGTAGAAAATTTGCCATCTGTGCTCCACTTTCAGAGCACAGTGGGTGTCTGTGAGCCTAGATGCTTTGGATTCACTTTGGGCAGTTGACCATTCCTACATAGAAGAGGGACTTAATGCTATTATTGCAGCTCTGTTCCTTGCCATTTGGCAGAATCCACAGCAATCCAGCAATGTCATTCTGTTATCAAAGACTGAGTCTGGATTCCAAGCAAACACCAGAGCGAAAACATAAATGTGATATCAATATGCAAACGAATTACCTTCTCATACCTATCAGGATAGCATCCAAACACAAGGCTGCTGCATAGTTTCAGTTGTTGAAATGGCAACACCGCATTCAGAATGGGGCTGCTTAGCTCAGAAGAAAATTTCAAAGGTGCCTCCAATGATATGGTTCATGTATTTCATATCACATTTATGAGCATCTACCCCAGGGCTGTTGAGCAACCACCTTCAGCAACTGTTCACTCCAATTTAGAGAAATCCTTTCTGAACACTTTACTATCCATTACTTTAACCAACCTTTTTCCTGAGAAGAGAGCTTTAGAGTACTGAAGATCTATGACAATGAAGGAATATCCATATTATCTTGCTATAAATATTACAGTGGTCTGACTATAAATGTCAAAACAGATGTGTTTCATATAACGTCCTTTGAGGGACGTGGTAACATATCCACAAAAGCTCAAAGCTTCACCCAGAGGCATTTCTCCAGTTTGAATAGCCATGTATTTTGTGTTTTGATCAACTCTTTAGACAGATGACAGTAGCTATCCTCCTTCAATACTGAGGAAAAGGCCACCTGTGGACCAAGCTGTGGGGGAAAAGCGGAAAGCAGAGAGAAGGGTTCGATTTCGCGAGCCAGCAGAAGTCATTGAACATGGTATGCTCGAGCTATTAAGCCTTTTGGCATGACCTTTCTAGCTTTTTAACATTCACCCTGTCTGTTCACATCAGCTTCCCCCTCTGATAATGTTATTTGTGATTTTGAGCTCAGCATGGAGCAGAGGACAGCCAGTTTTTGCTCTGTGCTCTGCAGAGTTGTATCTGGTCCGTGTGCCTGCCTGCCCTGGGAGCAGACAGGCTCCTGCATCACATTAGAGCAGCCTCAGGGCTGTTCTTGCGGTGAACTCCTGAGTCAGCCCCCACAGGGATCATTGTAGACCATGGGTTTGGCTGAGCCCCGGGTCTACCTCAGAACAATGCTTCCATTCATAGGAAAGATTCTCAGAACAAATTTAAAAATGGTTATGCCATTCTGGGTAACTACGATGTAACAGCGAGGAGGGAGCCAGCCCTTTCATGTTTCTGAGCAGCATGCATGCCACAGGATACAACAGTAAAGGTCTGAGCCTGACTGTCCCACTGAGGTTAAAAGCAGCCATGATGTAACCATTTCTGCCAGCAAGGGCACCCAAGGAATGATCCAGCTAACATAACCTCTGGCCTTTCATTCATGAGCCAAAATAACAGTTTGAAGGTAGGGAAATTGGGAGTGACCTTAAGCAGAGGTCTAGCACAAGGATCCAGTTTGCACTTCTGCACATGCTATACACAATTCATAACCAAATAAGAACTGTTCCTTCATTTTGAATTTCACAAACTGACCCAATTAAGAAAAATTGTATTTATTGGTAGGAAGCAAAATTGTATGGTTTGGATAAATCAGTCAGTAAAAACACAGGTGACAGAACACTAAAACGTGTATGTCAGCCAGCTGTTGCCAGGATTGCTACTCAGCTTCTGAAAAACAGGGCCTGGCATCCACTACTGTGTTTGTATACAGACCTTGCACTGGTTTTGCAACACGTTGTTTCTGGTGTCTCCTCACTCGGGAGTGAAAAGCTGTTTCTTGATAAGGTTGTTGACACGGCCCAGGCTTTCCCATCAAAACTGAACTCGTGGGAAGACTCGTTGAGTCTGCCCTGAATTCTCCAAAGCTCATCTGACTGCTCGAGAGCAGGATTTTGATTAGGTGTAATACCTCCTTCAGCTCCCTGCCAGGGTCCATGCCCCCTGATCAGCACTGGTAATCCTGCAGCTAGGCCAGCTTGAGGAACCTGGTTCATCTCCCAGAGGCTCTGAATTCAGCACAGCCATGCTCAGGCTCAAGGGAGCTGCAAGGACGGAGAAGACTCTGACTCTTTTCCATGAATACATGAGAAATGTCCCAACCCATAATTACTGTTCTGTGTTGCAAATAGCCTGTGATTTAGATGATTTGCTGTTTGTCCATGCAAGGTTATTAATGTAGAGGTTGGTAAAATGAATGTTGCTCGTACTCCTGAAAATTTTCAGTTCTCTGGATTTTTCATCCTTGATTGCATCAGGGTCCTGGCTGCCAAGCAGAGGCAGTTCCAGGATATTGTTGGATAAAAGTTGCATCTGACAGTGAGCTTTGCTGTCTCAATTTTCATTCTTCTCTCATCCTGCTGGTCTATCTCATTTCCCTTCTAGAAATAATAGAGAAAGCAGGGGTCTTTTTTGCAAGAGCTGACTCCTGACCTCCCTGCAACAGCAGTAATCTCTGTCTCTGACATCCCCCAAACAATAAGTTTTTCTCACTTTTTTGAAGTGCACCTACATCTGCATGTTTGTATGGAGTGGGCAGATCCTCATCTGGCATAAATCTGTACAGACAAAAGTAGTGTAAGAGGTAGCCCAGCATCTATAAGGTGACAGGCAATTTCAGAGACACTGCTTGGTGCTTGCTTTCTTATTCATCAGCTGCAAAGATGCCTTTCCAGGCGTGTAAGAACATTTTCATTCTGTTTTCTAGCCATTTCCTGCTGTGACTACGTAGTGGGTAAGTTGAAGTTTCACATTATAAGTGTGAGCCATCCATGGCACTAACCTGAGTTTGCTTTGTGGCTGCTGGGATGCACTGTGCAAATATATCCTCCATATACAAAGCATTTCGTACTGTCAGTGACTGTGGCTTTTTCTTCTCAGCATATGAAGCACAAGGTGTTGATGAGGCCTGGTGCAGTATTTTAAACAAGACATCTAGTAAGACAAATAGTGGAAACAAAAATGAAATCCCTGAAGCTATTTTTAATTTAAATATAATTAATATATTTTATGGCAATAGAATAGGTGCAGGTTTTTTGCTAAGATATTCAGGAAAAGCACCCCAAGCGAAATAGTAGTTCTCCCTGCTGATTTTTATGTGTGGAGAAGAGACAATTCATTTATATGCTGGCAGCAGAGTAGAAATAATAAAAATAATCTGTTTTTTCCTTCTTGTTTGCAAGGAAGTTTGAGGCCAGTCAGCCTCACAGACCCTCAAGCAAATGTGTGTATCTGGATGCTCTTATGATGGTGATCATTTCTAGAGGCCCTGGCCAACATCCAGCCCCTGCTATATACATTGCAATAAGGGGAGAGAAGTACATATATACATGTATGTATACACACACGCACAGAGCCATAGTGTTCCCACATCCCCTAGCTGTTGCCATTGCCCAGGAAGAGGGTTTGTAAGCTCATGCCAATGGCAGCACCAGCTAAAGCAGTTCTTGGGCTAGGAACAAGGTACCATAGGGAGGAAAGAGATGGAAAAGGAAACATCAAACATCCCTCAGGTGACAGTGGAAATATGTGCCCAAGGCAGGAGCTGAACCAAAATCTCCTGTATCCCAGTCCAGTGCTTTTCTCAGATGAGTTGCCTTTTTCTTAGACTGGGCACATGGCTAGGGCTGAGTGTGCAGTTCCAACAAACAATTTAACTAACCAAACTGAGCACTGATTTTCTATTTGTAATCTAGAAAAGAGCAAACTCACATTTAAGCACATAATTATAGTGTTGTGCTGAAGCTTTTGTGAGCTTTTTGTGGGTGGGTTATTCTTCCACGTAATTTTTTTCTGTTCCCAGACTGGACATACTCCCCAGCTGAGAGGACATTAGGAAAAGTCAAGTTTGCATTTGAGATCACACAGAAATTTCACACAGAAAGTAACTTTCACAAGATTGAAAGGTTATAAGCGCTTCACAGAAAAGGGTTGATGTGAGACACTGTTTAGCTTTCACAGAAAAGTTTCACTATTACCAGGAAAGCTCCTCAGCTAGGCCCCATGTGTGGAAAGGCAGGTGGTCACCCAGTCAAGAACTGTATCTTGTCATGTGGGACATCACACAAGGGAAATACCAACTTCCAAATCACAAATCTCTGCAAAAGTAGAAAGTGGTGAATAATTCCCTGGCTAAATACCTTCATAGAAACCATTCATAGAATAATGCCAAATAAACAAATTTATAAAAATTGAAGTCTGTTGATAGATAATTTGCAAACAGAAAGAAGGGCTAAATTCAAATGAATAAATTATCTGCTGCAAATAATTCACTGAGATCTATTATGGGACATTGATTTGGTTTCTGGTTAGCTATAAAATTACTCCCTATTAACATTTTACCTTTTCCCCATACACTTTTTGATACATTATTATGTGTTTCTTGCTTGGTTTTATGACTTTTACCTTCCTTTCTGTACATCTGTACGACAGCTTAATTGACTGCTGTGTATTCCAGGGCTCATAGTAGAAGCTAATTTAAATATCTTACAGCTAATGTTGGCCTTTTACCCATAATAATACACACCACATTTTTATCTCCTTATTGATTCTGTGCATATGGCAGGAAAATAACTGCACACTGTGACTTTTTATTCAGGCATGAATTTGGCTTTATACTTCATGTTTAATACTCAAGAAATGCTTTATAAAATAATACCGATTTGTGCAATGGCCATGCAGTCAAACAGAGCAGCTGAGTCAAACTGGATCCCTGAGGGCCATGGGTGGATACACATGTGCAAGGGCTGGGGCACCAATGTCGACTGTTGATTTCCACATGTGTACTGTGCCTGATATGGCACTTTAAACATCCTTGAACTATATTTTAAAGGCAAGTGCTGAGGATGTTCTGGTGTAATTAGCACACCTAGCACTTAGAGACAGGTTAAACTTGCCACAGCTTTCAAAGTATGCCTCTCAGTTAATGGAGCCACATCTTGGTTCTTATTGTAATTAGCAGGAGTCCCAAACAAGCTGAGCTACCACATAAAAAGATCAGAACAGTTCTTCTCTTTTTTATGTAACATTTGTGAGCATTAAATAATTAGACAAGATAGCTTAACATTTTCCTAGTATTTAACCTAACATTTAGCTTAAAGGTATAAAAAATAATTGCTGGAGGGAAACGTGAGATCATGTATCAGCTATGGTAATCCTTTTCTTATTGTATATAATTAAACTCTTTAAATGCTCCATTATATGACACCTTTTGTACTCACCACCCTCCATCAGGAGGTGTGACTCACTATCACTTAACTGATGGCTACAGAAGTTCTCAGAACCAGAGCCCTGTCTATCTTACTGTTCCCAGAAATGCAGGACAAAGGCATTAGCAGGCAGTCAAATTTGGGAAGTGCTTAAGATGACACCAAAATAATGCTGCTTCTTTTTTCTCTTCATCACCATTCAGTAGATGACAGGCCATCACCTGGATTGCCTGTGCTCCTGTGGCTCTCATTTTGTGCAGTGCTGATCTTGGCTGTGAGTGTCTACTACACCAGCATGAAGCAAGATGTCAAAGTCCTGGAGGAATTTCAATCTCGACTTGTTATTGTCTTTCTTCAGATAAGACACGTTGCTCAAAAATGCTGGACTTGGTTTACGAGGCAGTAGCAATGTCCTCTGGCCTGATAAACATCTCAGAGCACTTCTAACCAGCATGAAGCAGCACAAAGCTCCCAGTCTACACCAGCCACATGCAGGGAACACATGAGGATCCACCTCAAAGAGCAAGAAAACCACCCCTGTTGTGCACTGTACAGCAGCCACTTGTTCTCCTTTCTTTTTTCTTTTTTTTTCACTTTACTGGACAGTCAGAGTAGCACTTGGAAGTCCCACTAAACTCATGCTCCATCATCAGGAACAGCAAATCTGAATTTTGTCCCCCAGATATCTTAGAAAATGCTGATATGAGGAGCAGAAGGAGAGAGAAATACAGTGACCTGTAGAGGCAGCAGCAAGCTCTGAACAGAAGTCTCCTGAGTCTCAGGTCAAGGCTTTAAATACCAATCATCTTTCTCCTCAAGCCTCCTAACAGCTATCCTGCAAAAGTTGAAATAAAGCTGAGCTAATGCACAAATACTGCTCTGGTGGCCAAAGGCTTGGCAAACTGCTAGATTTATACACTTGAAATGATTATTAGTAAAATCCCAGCAAATGGCTTTCTTATTTCCCTTCCTATATTTTTTCCTCCATGGGCAAAAGCTGTTTCTTAACTTGACTCCCAGGTGTGAAAAAAGAACACAAAAACTCATTTAAACAGCAAATAGTATTTGCTTAGCATAATAAATAGAAGCATTGAATCCCAGGCTAATTGTCAAATGAGCAGTTTAGTCCTCTGGGTTTGATTCAGTTCATAAACCCCACGAGCTGAGCTTACAAGATTTATGATAGTGCTTGTATTCAGTCAGAGGTTATGCATTTATGCCTGGGTGTTCAAGGCCTTGTATAATAGTAATACAGACTGTTTAAGAAGGTGTGGGAAGCAAAGCCCCTTTATCTTTGCATTGTCCCACCATAGTGTGTGCCTCCCAGAAAGGAATATTTTTAATGGAGATCATGTGATAAATGTGGAACAGGGCTCTGTGTGTCTGAGAGGAGCACAAGTGAGTACAAGCTTATGAGCTTCAGCTATGTTTTCTTCCTAGACCAAACCAGCACAGTCAGATTTTTAGGCCTTATATTCTTGTCAAGTAGTACCTGCTGTGTGCTTGGGTTTATTTGGCATGACAAGATTGATATCAGAAACTGTAAGAGATGAATAAATGGAAAAAAAATATGTATATAAATA
This sequence comes from Podargus strigoides, assembly GCA_028020825.1. Taxonomy (NCBI): domain Eukaryota; kingdom Metazoa; phylum Chordata; class Aves; order Caprimulgiformes; family Podargidae; genus Podargus; species Podargus strigoides. The sequence continues at coordinate 9,378,151 of CM051624.1, read as the reverse complement.
AAGAAAACACTGCAAAGAAGATGGAAGAGATGCCTGCAAGACCTTGGCTCAAACTCCCCTGCCATTGCAACCCAGCACAAAGAAAAAAATGGTGCTTTACTTTTAATTTTTTTTTTTTTTTTTTTAAAGAGGGCCATACCTCTCTGCCCCAACAATCTTTTTCCAAGCAGCCCAAGGACTTTAACCAGGCAGAGGATAAACAGAAACACATTCTGCAGCCTTCTCTCAAAAGGAGAGTGGGTAGCAACTTGATTGAGTAGAAGTCAAAAAATTGCAGTCAGAAATGGAGAGAAGTGACTTCTAAGATGTCAAAGGCCACAGCTATTGCATTTGACACGCTGCCAGTCTGGGAAGCAGGAGGAGTGTTTAGCTCAGTGGCTGTTAGTGCAAACCACTCGTGTACCCCATCTCAGAGGGTAAGTTTCACCTCTGCTTCCCTTCCCTCTCCCCTGTCTCAGCCCTGCTATTCAGGTATTAAAGAAGAAAGGTTTTAAACTTGTGTGTTGACGAATCTCTGATGAAAAAGCTTGGATTGGTGCATGCATGGAGCTTGGATTGGTGCATGCATGGGGCAAGGGGGTTATTACAACTTCTGGTTTCATTTTTCAATGTTTATGATCTTTTTAATGTTCATGTTGAAACTCTTTGGCAAATCAGTGGCCTTCCTTTTTTGGCTCTGGACTGACACATCCTCCCAGTCCATAGCAACCAGCCGCTTCCAAACAGGAGCCTTTTCTGACAGGATGGTTTCTTCATTTCAAGTCATGGCACACTGCAACAAAAGCAACAAAGCAAAGCCTTAGCTGACAAGAACAGAGCAATCTCAAGAGTGAGAGTGGTAGAGTGAACCCTTGCAGTATGTTAGCAACCTGATTTTGGTAACTTTAAAAGAAGTCAAAGGGTTAAGATAAAACAGGAAATCAGACTGAGAGAAAGATGAGGAGGCAATGTGAAGTCCATATTCATGTCATCTCCCTGCACAGCTCCCCACAAGACAGGCATAGGACCAACTTTCTCCTAGGTCTGCTTTAAACAGAAAATGACCATGTTCTCCTTGCTGGATCCCATCTTTATCAGTGCAAGAGGGAATGGTTATCACATCTGGGCTGTCAGGGAAATTAAGCAGAGGAACAGCTATTCTTGGCTTCTGCCTAGGCTCTGGTTGAGACAGTTTTGGACACAGTCAAAAGCAGCCCTTGAGTTGTCTATTGAGAACTCATCATGGCCTTGCAAGGCCTCCTGGGTCAGGATTGTTTACTGCAGCCAGTCAGATACATGGCAGGCTGCAGAAAGCCAAAATAAATTCACTACTGAGCCAGAATATTTGAAATAAATAAAAGCTAAACCCTATCCCTGGGAGAGTGGTGGTATTTTGCAGGTGAAGAAACTGAAGCTGAGAAAGTCAATGCATCTGTGCAAGTGAATGAAGCAGGTCAACAACAAGGCTGGGAAAAGGATAAATAGTTCCAGCTCCTGGGCCTGTATTTAATTACTGCTGCATAGCTTCACTGTGGATTTACCTTTTTTAATTCCTTCTGCACTGAAGCTCTTTTCCCATTCATCCATCCTGCTTACAAACATACACACACATCTCATCCTTTTCCCACTCTGCCCCTTTTTTCTGTTTTTTATCCATCACAGATCCATCCTGACTGCTGTGAGCTGGATGGGTTTTCTCCTTATTCTTGTTCAATGATGTTTTTCTAGGTGAGACACATTTGTGAGTTTGGAAGAGCTCATAGGAGCTCTGAAGTTACACAAAATCAATGGTGCTGGGTAAAAATTCCATTGCTGGCTATGCTGGGTAATATTTCCCTTCACTACAACATCTGATAATTGTCCATAAAGAGGAAAAAAAGGAGAAGTAGTCCATAATTCGTTACAAATGGTCAGGATGGTCACCTAATTCATGCTAATGCCAGCGTGGTGAATAGCTTTAGAAGTCAAGACTCCTGCAGCCAACCAGTTCTGAGTGATTATTTAATCCATCTTGGAAATAGACATGTTTTATCTTTAAAGGGCTGAAAGAGGGAGTGACAGAGGACAGGACGCTTGCAGAAATTTCTGAAGCAGAGAGCGGGTAAGTGGGCTTCCCAGGAGCAGTGTCTGGGGTGGCAAGAATCAAAGGGCCAGAAGAAGAGAAGGGGCCAGAGTAGAAGGAGGTCTGTGCCCATTTATTTTCATAAATGGGCTAGTGACAGGTTCTAAGGATAGAAGTGTCACCTAGTATCCCTTATGCAATGAGTATTAAATTAATGCGCAACAGAAATCAGCAGACCACAACAGTAGGGGATAAGCGTTGTTTTGACAGTGCCCAGTACATTCCTGAAGCCGGAATGGGGGACAGCTGCCAACACCCTCTTCAGGCAGGCTCACGACATCAACAGCACCTGATTGCACTAGCAGGCATAACATACCCATACAATTAGAGGAGATGATAGAAAACATGGTGAGATGACACTAGATTTTTTTACATTAACCTTTTCAGGTACTCAGCATTAGGGCTGGTAAAAAGCAGCCCCAAAGTCTGCTTCTAGTTCCACTCCTTCCCTTCATCTCTCCAACCCTGCTAGTCTGAAAACAAGTTAATGGAGCAGGAGAAGCCCATAGCAGCAATTTTAATTGTCATTTCTGTCTTTTGACACTTCAAAGAAAGCAGGAAAGCTGGCAGCATGTGACTAGAAAAAGGGTATTACCAGCTACCCTCAAGGAATAACTCAGGAACCTCTAAGATAATAATGTGGATTTGTTTCTTATTAATTTCTTGCTCCAGGATAGCTGTTAGGAACCTTTAGGCCCACCCCTGAAGAGAAAGACTGATGTTAGAAGAAGAAAATTAACCAGTTGGCATTTAGAAGATGAATCTGCCATGCACCCTGTGGTACCCCTCTACATTTGGTAACAAGCTGCCTTTCAACTGCATGCTGACATGGCAGCATCTTCTCCTTGCCTCCCATGGCATTAGGGTTCACTGCTGGAAGATGGTACCAAAAGGGCTCAGGCAGCTTGGGATGATTGGCCATATCCCTGACCATGCCAGCTGTGTCATGGAGATGTTGAGGAATGAGTACATGAACTAAAGTGCTATCACTGACTTTGAGAACTACTTTTTATCTTACATTGCAACAATTTCTTCAACAGCATCTTCAAAAAACAGGCACAGAAATATTGAATTTTCAGATAATTTATTTGTATATATCACCAAATCATAAAAAGCCAATGCACTGTCCAGCAAAAAGCATCAATATATAAAACACATTAACTCATTATCAGTAACACCAGAGTGTATCACTTATACTGAACCCAGTCCAGCTCCTACTAAAGCCAAAGGGGACTTTGTCAGTGACTCCATTAGCAGAAGGATTAGACTCAGAATTTTTATTGGCTGGGTGTTTACAAAGGGCTATATTAAAATACTAGTAAAAAGCTTCCCTTTTGAGACTGTATCAAAACAATAATAAACCTCATTCCAGTTCTGTTTCTGTCAAATACATGCAATTAAAGCTCTAAATCAGCAGTCATTACACTGTAAAAGACCATACAAATCATGAGAGATAATATTCAAAACAGACAAGACTCTACCCTCAGCTTGTGAGGACTGGAATGGCTCCAGCATGGCTCACAAAGCAAAGCTATATACACCAGAGAAGGGTCTGCCCCTCTACTGCTTTCAACAGTTAAACAAATTACGAAAAAGTGTTCAGTTTTGTCCCCAAATACCCATGATGCAGGGACATCTTTAGCAGCATAACACAATGGTTAATCCAGACTCATATAAAGCTTTTCTCAAGTGGCTATAAGAGACAGTGGCTCACAAATATATAAGTCACAGGACATACATTTCAGAGAGGCTTAAATGCTTTTACGCTCTGCACTGACTTATAAGCAAGAAAGATCTGCTTCAGATCTTTGCAGGTGGTACCACATAAAAATCAAACCTTTGAAAATTATGAGTGCTAATGAGCACCTTTCAAAACTGGTAAGTCTACAGAGATTTGGGAACAGCCTTTCCTTCCCCACACAAACCATCAGCTGCACAGGGCGAAGGGCCAGCTGTAGGATCTGCCCACATGGAAAGGAGAAGTTTCCAAAGCAGCCCCTCCAAACCTGGTGGCAATGCCAGCACCTTTACACTAGGTAGCTGCACAGCTGACACAGGTGGCTCTCTCCAGAAGCAGAGTTTAGGCAAACACATACTTCAAGAAGACACTCTGCAGTTTGTAAAGCCACATGAGCAGGCTGAGGTTGAGTGGGACAAGTAAGGGCTGAAGTTGGTGTCAGCACTACCAGCACAGGCACTGCCATGCTGGAACCCTCACATCACAACCTGAAGGCCAAAATCCCTCAGAGGAAACCCACTACCAGTTCTCCTCACTACCTGTTTGTGTTCTGATTTATGGCACTCTCCTGTACCTCTCAGCAGTCCCCAGTAGGAAGAGATGTGAAAAATAAGACCTGATCAGCTTGATGGCAATAAAACCATCTGTGAAGTTTGCAGGAATGGTTTTGGAGAGGAAAGAATCCAGGGGAAGGAGATATCAGTGGAACTGTTGGGTTTTTTTGGTTGTTGGTTTTTTTTGTTTTGTTTATAAACTTTCAAAAACCTCTTAGTAGTGTACTTCAGATCACAATATATTGATTTCTCAATTGTGCAGCTTGGGCTGAAAAACAGCTCTAGTTTTATTCAGAGAGTATTTGACCAGAACTGCTCTGACGCCATTGATCTGCACTGGCTGTGGGCCTACATGCAGTGTTCTGTCCCCTGGAAGGATGCTCTTCAATACAGAGCTTCTCAGCATCATTTAGTAAAAGGACTGCTTTCAACTCCTAAAGACCGTGGTTTAATAAGGAGACTGTTAGCACCTTTAGAAGTCAAATGTTGAACATTGTTTAAATAATGATGGTTAAAACTCTTGCAGCAGCCTAGAAAGCAGAAAGTTAACTGATGCAATCAAAATCTAGTGTGCTGCAGGAAGATGTGCTCTATTTCAGACACAAACTGTTGAACTTCACAGTGTTAATGGGGAACAATAATTCCCTCTACTGCAGGAGTGAGGAGGGGAAGAGGTCTGGACTGTGTTGTGTGGGATACCACGACAGATGATTTTCAAACATTTCCCTGCCTTAAAATCTATGCTTTAACACAGCATTTATTTAATTCCACCAGGTTCCTCAAGGGACTGCTGGCACCAGCCTTGGGAATCTCTTAGATCAACGTGTCAACCAAATCAGGCCTGGCTTATGTAAAGGGAAGGGTCTGACATTGTACCTCAGAGAGTCCAAGTGAGAACAGGGGAAATTTGCAACATTTTTTCTTATTTTTTGACAAAAGATTAAGTTTGCCATAGGAGCTGCAATTTTTCTCACATTCATAAATATTGTTCAGAACCCATACACAAAGTGGAGTCAAACTTGCCCAAATCTGGAGGAAAACAAGGGGAAAGTAAGGAGGAGATAAAGAGTAGTTTTTTTCGAAGGACTGCTTGCTTACTTCAGTGAAAAATCACCCAAGATGTCAACAGTAACAATGAACCTTCACTCCCATCTCCTGGCAGGTTGTCTCAACCCTCATTTACCACACAGTCCAGCAGAAAGAGGGAACAAAACCTTCCCAAATTCAGTTTCCACCATATACAAATAATTCAAGCTATTTCAGTGAGCAGCTTTTGCTGCCAAGTACTTTATCTCCTTGATATACACCAGAACCACCAGGCTATAACATTGCTATTTGGGAATTTCATGCCAAGTAGAAAAGCTCCAACAAGAGGATTTAAGAGAGATCCAGGATAACACCATGGTGGCAGTACTTGCTGTGTAGATGAAGATTTGTGTCTTCCAAGGCAGAGGGGGAGATTAAACCTGTGCCTTGTCATAACCCATCTGTGGGGAGGGCTGGGGAATCACAGAATCACAGAACAGCCTTGGTTCAAAGAGACCTGTAAGATCACCAAGTCCAACCATTAACCCAGCACTGCCAATTTACCACTACACCATTACGGGCATTTTAACAAGTGGCTCATTGCTTTCTGCCACCCCTGTGAAATGCAACATTTCAGGTAAGATATAACCTTCCATGTCTACCAAATCACAGTTGCTGGCTTTTGTTTTGGTGAGAAAAAAATAAAAATAAAAAATTGAAAAAAAAAACAAAACCAAAATAAAATCATTATTTGACTAATCAGAAGGGCTATTCACACAGCCCTTCTTGGGTACCTATGCCCATTTTATTAGGAATAAGGATCTGTCAGGAAGCTAGTAAGAGTTAAATCCTAAATCCTTTAGCCATCAATGAAAATAGGACTTAGACTCTCACATGGATTCAGTTCTTCAGACTATTGTCTGCAATAACAGGTCAAGCAGTTACAGCAGCTATGAGAGGTAGAAAAGTTTAAGCACTCAGGTGAATACATTCATGTTAATTCGTGTTTGCAATATCAGTTCGATTACACTCTTTGGCATGGACAAAAGAAGCTAAAGAAAAAGCAGTGCTATGTAAATACTCTTCGCAGCAACGGAATGGAAAGATGCTATCAATTACATGGCTGCACTGAAGTAAGCAGTACTTACTATGTATTAATTAAATTGCTGTCTAACCCCTTAGAAACAAATGTTAAGCATTCTGAGAGAGTGCAGTTGTGTTTTTGCCTTCTATGTCAGGAGCATATCAAAGTGCTGTCTTCTATGCAGTTGTTAGATTCATAAATTATTGAGTGGAATTTTGTCACATCAAAAAAAGTCTTTTAATCTCTTATGTGTGTATTTGTGCATATTAAAATACAGCTCAGGTTAAGTTTCCTCTTTCTTATGGAGGACAAAAATAGAAACATGTACTTCAAGGCATTAGGACCATGAATAGAAATAATGCTAACACAGTTTCAGTACTCATGAACCTATATGAGCATTTCCTCACTGCATGCAGGTGTGGAAACTAGCCAGGCAAAACCTGCCTCTCTTCCCATGTGCCTAAGCATAAGGAAAGGACATCTGTAGTCTCCAAAACAAACATTCCAATGAGATAAAAATGAGCTCTTTCCATCACCAAAGGAAATGATCTGAGACTCAAACTTAGGATCTGGATACAGACAGGATTCCTATTAGATCCAGGATGTTCACACCCAGACCATTGATTTAGAAGAAAAGACAAAGGCTTTGTCAAAATCCAGATTGGCTTGTCACGAAATATTACGAGCCTTGCCAGTATGAATTACTATCTAGATTTATCATTTAAATAGAAGTGATCTTACATGCAATATATTTGAGGTGGGGGGCTCTGGAGACAGGAGATGATAAAATCTACATTCACCCAAACACCAGGTTTGCATGTACTTTCTTGTACTGAACATTTTGCAGGTGGCACCCATTTCTGAATTTGCACATTTGATACTGCATTTTCTGAGACCCACCACACAGATCGATGTGTGATTTGAGGTTAGGCAGAAACCCTGTTCCCAGCATAAAGCCTATACAATGGCCTGTGTCTCACACTTCCCTAGCAAGGGGACCCCACGTTCTGCACCCAGATCAGCCCAAAAAGACTCCTGTGCACATCCTTCATTTCTCAGGAGATGGTGTCCAACCATCATCCTAAGGGCTAAGCTGCATGAGGTGCGAACAATTGAGGTTGGACCAATATGCAGCAAAGATTAAAAGATCCTGGAGAACAAATGAAGGTGAAGAGTGGCTTTGTAACTCACTGATGAGAGCCTTCACGTGGCCAGGGGAATCCTGAGTGTCCTCTCTTAACTAGTCATGCATTTTACATGCAACAGCCATCGCACCAAGAAACACCAAAGCCCTCAAACCAGGAATCAGTTTGTCCAGTCTAGCCCTCCATTTCAGAGAATCACAACAGCCTAGGGCATTCTAACCCATTATTTACACAGGGGATTTAAAAGAAAGTGGGCAAGGGCACATGTTTTCTTAAGGTGAGTTTTCAGGTTACCTTAAATACAGAGGTTAGATTCTCAGACACCATAAATTCACTCAGCCCTTCTGTCTCTCAGGGACTACACTCTAACTTGCTACACCAAAGATCTGATTGAGTTTCTTCAGCCATTAAGAATAATAAATAAGTTTTCAAATTAATTCACCCATCTAAACTCCTGCTACCAAATAACTGTATTGTAAATACATTTTCCCCTTTGTCATCTTATCTTTTTGAACAGCAAATAAATGACTGTTTACAAAAAGACATGCAGGCTGTTTTGAGCCAGAATATTTTACTGTGTTGCAGAAGAGTACAGTTTGGCAACTGAGGGATTGACATTCTATCAAAATATTTCTGTTTGTCACCTGCAAATCTCTATTTTAAATTAATTAATAACAAGACCATATTCATGCCAGGATCACTGGTCATTTAGGAGTCCATAGTTCAGAAGTCCTGAATCAGGGGAAAAGTACCACATGCTCATGCAATACAACTGTAGTGTGTGCTCCTCTTCCTTGCAGCTCTGCTTCCACCCTGAATGCCACATAGGTGAAATCAATAGTGTTTTGTGTTGGTGAGACAAGGCCTTGAAGGGAAATGTGACTCTCTGTTTCTAACAGGACTAATACAGGCTAACATCAGGACATTACCCAGAGACAGGGGAGGAGTTAAAACATTTCCAAACCTGCATTAGAAACCCATCTCAGCCTTTCAGAGGTTGTGCACGGGCCAGTGCTTTCCAACCCAGCTCACATGACATCCACACCTACCTCTGGGTATCATAACCTCTGTATCATTGCACAGATCCTAATACTAAGTAAGAAAAAGGCAGCGTAGAAAGTTAAGGCAACCTAACAACTACTCCAATCTAAGCTACCTGTTAAGAGAAGAGCCTGTACACATCACAGGAGAGCAGTGAAATTATTCCTGGCATATATCTGTGTACATTGCACATACACACATACAACACCTCCCTGACACTGAATGCTTTTATGACAAGGTCTGTGTACTCAAGCAACCATCATTGGTTATTATATCAATCTGTTTTCTAAGGGACCATAGAAACATTGCCATAGCACACGTCTTTCAGTTTTTAACATAAATCACCATGCTCTTATTTTTGCAATTCCTATTGAAAGTTCACAGCTGAAAGATGCCTCATGAATTATTGGGATAAGAAGTTCTGAGCATTTGTGCCCTCATGAGGAAGTTCTATTCCAAAAATTGGCTTCAACTGTTTCTCCATTATTAAAATAATAATTAACAGCATTGATCTAAAAGCTCAGATGACACTTATTATTAGCTCAGATTTTTCTAACCCAATGTGGACTGCTGGCAGAGAATTGGCAGGAAAATTAAGCACAGACGGTAGCCAGGATGTAGGGAATATATTCAATATAACAGATTAATCATGTGGCAAAACCCCGGTGCCTCGGAAAGCAGTATCCAATTGCGTTCGGCCAAGCAAGGCTTCCCTGCATTACTAGCAATTCTCACAGGCCAAAACAAAGACCTTTTGATTGTGGTTTTAACATCACTTGGAACACATTGACTGAAGAACTGTGTCCCTCATTCTCCACCAGAACAGCCCAAAGCTTTGCGATGGGCAGTAGTATGGCATGCACTGAAGTAATTTGTGGGAAGAGACATCACTGCTGAATTTTAACTTCACAGTGAGACTGAAAGAAGAAGTGGTGTCTTTTACAGTTGGAGAAACAACCGGGGAAACATAGGAAGCAGGCTGACCTTCAGGGTCCAAGCCCTTCTTCTGGGTATGAAGTTGAAGGTCATGCCCTGCAAAGGGCTTAGGTACCTGCAGGAGTGTATCTCTTATTAGACCAAATGAATAAAAAAAGGCAGTCCAACAGTCCTAATCTCTGAATTTTAAAATTGGTATTAACTAACTTGATCTCTGATTCTCTCTTCAGGAACTCGTCCTCTGGTGTCAATTCACAACTACGCAAAAGCCATTGCTGTAAAACTTTCAAAGGAATTGCATTCCCTCGTGGGCAGAAATCATGCTGAAACCCAGATCTCTCTATGGATATCTGAGGCCAGATAGGGCTATAAGCAATGTTCACAGGACCAGCTCACTGCTTACAGATCATAGAGGGTTTTTTTCCTAAATCTATGAGAACAATTTAGCTGTTCAAAGTAATGTTGGATTTTATGCCCTAAACACAAATTCAGGGATTTGTTATGACTTCAAATTCTGTTTCAACCAAACACTTAAGCAGGTACTTAACTTCAAGCACTGGGTAGTCCCCAGAAGACCGCAGTAAATCTACACAGTTGTGCCAGCCCCAGGCTTTGGCTCTGATGGGATAAAAGCCTGCTGTCTTCTCTCCCCAACCTTTTTATTTACCAGGCAATACAGATACGCATGGTGTACACTCATGTTGCAATAATTTGAGTCTCAACTCAAAACTAGCTACCACAGGCAGTGTCTGTGCACTCACAAAAATTCTGCTTCAACTTAAACTTAACTGCTTGCTTAAGTGTTCTACTGAGTTGGGTTTTTCTGTGTCATGTGTACCCAGGGATAGCTGCCTAATTGTACTACAACTTTACTTCTCTGCCATGCAAATCCCACACTCATCGCAGTGACCCTGCTTAATTATTGGATCTACTTCTCAACCATCCGCCTTATTTATTGAAGCACTGGCCAAGCAAAACTGAACACAACAACAACGTCACTAGTGAGCCTTGTGAAAATAACAGTTCTCCCTTTCACGGTAAAATTCACCAGCTCTGGAACTCCTGCCCATGAGTGGGGAGAAGGTACCCGTTCAACACTGAACTACCTGTAAAATAACTCAGCTGTTTGAGCTCTTTGCTATGTTTATAGATATATAGAGATACCTACAGTGCAAAAGTTTGCAGTAATTTTGCATACTCTATGTGAAATAAATATCACAAGGAAATTCTAATGCTCAAAACTGAATAGTATACAATGTTAGTGACCAAGCTACATTTATAAATGCACAAGCATTAATACTATCTATTCAGCCTAATTACTTAGAACACAAGCTTCAGCAGTTGCTAGATACACTACGCTTCAGGAGTCATAATAAATGTTGGTCATGCCAAAATCTAAGAAGAAACAAAACCACAAAAATTCTCTGTCATCCTTTCAAATGATACATAGGTTTTGACAGATGCTGTAACAATATACTGGTTTTATGAAATTCATTAATGCTGTCCAATAATAAACATCAAGTCTGGGACACAGATCTCTATGTTCTAAATGAACCCAAATTCAGAGCAGGAGCAACAGGTTTGTCAGCACTGTGTCCACACATAGCAAAAGCAGAGACAGCAAGAGTCTGTACCCAAACCAGAGCTGCAAATACCCAGAAGGAAGTGAGAACAGGGGCAGCATTACTGGCAAGAGAGAGGAGAGGGAGAGAAGAGGAACTGGACACATGCCCAGTTACATCTGTTGTTGTCAGATAGATTGAAGGAATAGCCTAGACTCTGTAGCCTGGTCTTGCCAGCACAGTCCGCAAAAATGGTCTCTTCCCCAAAAGGCCATGGAAGTACATAGGAGCTCAGCTAGCAAAAGCAGGTCACAGATTGTGCCTGTGCAGGACAGAAAGTTTGATGTGCCAATGACACATGGGGCTGTTCATTCCCTGTAGCCTAATAAAAGTATTTCTGCCAACAATTTCTCATGGAGGCAGTGGGTGATTCACAAGTACATCTCCTTTCAGGAAAGAAAAGATCTCACACACTCAATACCCTGACTCAACTTCAGCTCACACTACTGAATAATAAAATCTAGATCCTGCCCTGGAATTTTGCTTACACCTTAGATCATGCCACTTTTCTCATCTTGCAAAGAGGTTCGTGAAGAAGATCTTCCTAGCAACAGCTCCTTCTCATGGATCAGGCTATCTAGCAGGTCCTCCTGTCTGTAGTTGTGGTAAACCTTCAGGAAAGCCAGAATGGTAATTCCCAGCCAAGTCAGCCAGGCAGCCCAGAGACCAAACTAGAGAAGAAAAGAAATTATAAAGAGGTCAGTACTGTATTGTAAAAACAAAGTCCAGGTGAATAACAAAACCTACTATCTACTTTGAATTTAAAATGCAAATGAGCCCATCACTATCATCCTGATTCAGCATTGCTGAAGGCAGTGGAAACATTCCTATTGATTTCAGGGGGTAGTAGTTCAGCTCCAGCAATCCCAGATCAAGGAGCAAATGGTAAATGAACTGGAAGAGAACCATGACCTAGTCCAACATACCTGTGCAATAGCAAACTGGTCATAGAAAGCAGAGTTTTCTAAGTTCAGTTCAAGATCTATATCCTGTAGCTCTTCACAGCTACCCAAGGAAGGCATTTAGAGGGGAAAGAAAGAAAATTATTTCAGAGACAAATAAATGAAGTAACTTCTTAAATGTGTTTCAAACAGTCACAACAGCATGTTCTAACAAAAGATATTTAAGTTATTGCAGTAACCAGTTTGCTTGCCAATCTTCTCTAAAACTAGGCTAAAAGAGACATATAATTACTTTCTTTTTTTAAAAAAAAATAATGGATAATTATGTAAGTGATAACACCAGTCTTCCATAAGTAGAACTGTAATGGTTATTATGAAAATAGTATACTTCAAGTCTTCTTCTCCTGCTACCCCCAAGCCTCCCACATATATGCATCTGGCATCACCCCAAGTTGGTTGCTTCACCCCTCAACGAAACAAAGTTCATGAGCCTCCATTACCTTTTGACTTCATCAGGAAAAGCCTCAGAAGATGGGATTGTGTGGGTGTTTTTGTTTCGGATGCTCCAGCAAGGAGACGATACTCTGATGGTAAGATAGAGGCTGCCTACAGATTTTACAAATAACTTGGACTTTTACTGGTGTGAAAAAAATCCCAGGCTTTTGAGGTTGTCTTTCTATCCCTTGGTTGATTTCTGCAGCCTCTTCTCTCTCCTTTTCAGTGCTGTCGGTCATCTTGGGTTCTTATCCGAATATTCGATTAGGCATTTTTTGTAATAGAACTTTCAACCGAATATTCGAATAATTCGATTAATCGTTGCAGCCCTAAACAGAACATTTACTATGGCATTTTACAACATATGACAATGTGCAACACAAATGTATGCTTTAAATAGTACATTTATTCAATATCATATGACATAAAATGTCACCTTTTTCTCTCTCTTCATTGTTATTTGTTTGATAGGAAAAAATTGACTTCAACTTATTCTGTTTCCTTATAAGGTGCATAAATATCGTAGGATACAGAGAATCATTTTACGATCTGTATATTTTGTGCACTGTAAGAAAGTACCAACCATCTGTACTCCGCACTTACTTACAAAGTACTTCCCGTTTTTCAGCTCTCAGGGTGTTCACAGCACTGCTCATAGCCAGCACCTTAATATGAATTTTGGGATGATGGTGTGTTGTGGCACAGGCAGGATGAGTGACTTAACCACTGTCACACAGTGAGTCGGTGGCAGAGCCAGGACAGCAAACCAGAAGCCCTGACTTCCAGTCCCCTGCCCCACTCACAAGACCATACTCCCCCTATTCTTACAGCATTTCCAAATCTAGGTCTCCTTTGGAAATGAAAATTTTTAAACTAATGGATTTCTTTTTGCATATGATCGTGACTCTTAGGGAGACCATGAAACACCATGAAAACCATACTTTTCTACGTGGGGAACTAAATTTTGATTTGTTTTCTTTTGTTCCAGTTGAAAAAAAAATCTGGATTTCCCCATTCGTGATGCCTCCTCCCCCTTTTTCACCTTGCATGTAGTAACTACAGTTTGCCACACCACTGTTTATTTGTGCATACATGAAAAAAAAAAAAGAATTCTCCAATACTAACCTATTTGGCATACTTCCTTTTTCGGTAATTGCATCACACCACATGTTAAATCCTACACTCACTATAGTGCTAGCAATAAATGTGATAAACACCACAAAGGCGCTGATCAGCAGATTCAGGAAGGCATAAAAGAAAGAGCTGCAATAAAAAGGAAGAAAAATGTAACTCATAAACAGCTGAAACACAACATCAGCAGTCTCTCTAATCAGCATACACTGGGCACAAAGATACCAGTTTCCATTCGAAACACATCTGCTTCAATTAACACCACCTAATACATTGAAAAACTATGGATTATGATTTTGAGTCACATTATCTTCATTTAAAAGTGGTTTTGAGTTTGATTATTTTTCCATCATAAGTGGATGGGGCTTTAAATCAGAAAAACTAAGTGGCGATTGTTCATACACAGTATGGCTTTCATTAGCTGCAATGATGAAAATCACCATTGTTAAAATAAATGTCATTAGCTCAAATTATATAGTAACTGGAGCTAAAATTATTTCATGACCAAAGTGATAATTGGGACAAAAATTGCCTAAGAGAGGGAAACTAAAAATAAAACAACACAGTGCTGAGAACTATAGTCATTTGAAGCAATGTAACACAAGGTACTGTCATCACAGGACACGAATCTCAGTTTTATGGGCAATTTGCAAAGCAGGCCAGCTTCTCCTGGGACTTCTCTGGCTTTGGTGTCAGTATGTTATTTCTGTCTGCTGAATGTCAATTTACTTCAGCCCCTTTAAGTCTTCCCAACCAGGGCCAGCCCTAGGCACATGCTGTGTTTGGAGTGGTAGGGGATGAGATGCTTACAGTGGTCCCATAAGGCCAAGGAATTGCCTGCTTATCTTCCAACCTCACTGCTCAACTCTCCCCTTTAATTCTAGTTAGTGAAAACTTTCTAATACTTTTCTCATTCATCTGACCGAGTCCTTCACTACTTGAAACTGCTCTAGGTGGCACCTGGAAAGCCTCATTATCTAAAAATTGGACATCTACTCTAGGTTAGAGAAAGACTGGCAACTCCATAAGGCAGGTCATCCTATTCAGGTTAGGTGGTAAGGAGAAATATGCCGAATTTCCCACCAGTGCCACTCTCATTATGCTGAGGACAGAAGGAGCCTACCCAAGAGAACAAAAAGAACCAGTCATTTCTGGCAGCTCATTAAATGAAAAGCCAAGAGGCTTTTTGAGTCAGTGGGAAGTTTCTGGGCCGGTCAATCCTAATTTGTACAGGTTACACATGGTGAGAAATATGTGACCTCAGGAGGACTTCTCTAAAATGGGATGAGGAAACAATTACCAGTGGGGTTAGGATGTTTGTTTCTGAGTTGTCATGGCTTTAAAGGTGCTGTCTAGGGTCTCTCCAAAGTGACAGTCATCCCATCCCAACACTGATAGAAAAGAAGTGGGATAAACCACATTCCAGAAGTGCCCTTATAGACTGTAGTGGGAGCTGGATGCCAGGACACCTAACTTGTAGATGAACGTTGAGATGAATCCTACTCTTATGTTTTGGCTTTATGGGACTACATCAGCTCACCTCCCCAGAGCACCAGGGTCACCCGTATAGCAGAGGGAGCTGGTACAAGCGCAGCACGGTTTTAAATGTTTGCTGTCCCTGCCCTGATTTCAAACCTAGCCTAGATTTCCTTCCAAGTGTCACTAAAGCCATATCTACCGGGTGCACCTTAGCATGGTATGCTGGCCTGAGAGGCAGCAAAGACTTCAGCTGTTCACTGAATAAAAACAGAGTTGACACCAGTATTAGTAACAGCTCTAGAAAAGGAACAGTTCTCAAGAGTATTCAGTGGATCATCGCCAGCCCGGGATCTCTAGCCCTCCCTCTACTTCC
Organism: Podargus strigoides; assembly: GCA_028020825.1. NCBI lineage: Eukaryota > Metazoa > Chordata > Aves > Caprimulgiformes > Podargidae > Podargus > Podargus strigoides. The sequence goes on along the minus strand of CM051624.1, from coordinate 9,362,524 downwards.
TACCCTAGAGCACAGAAGAGGTGCCAAGGTCCAGAATTGGGCCTTCCATTGACAAAGCAGAGCTGAGTGTTGCATTTGATTTGCACAGGGCAAGCAGTAATCATCAGCATGTGCTGGAGGTTCCTCAGACCAGGGCATCCCAGTAGAGAACTTGTGCTAATTTGGCTCCCTACCTCACCTATTTTTTTTCTTAGATTAGAATTTCAAGCTATACATTGCAGATTGAGTGGATGCCTTGTAATGATAAATACTTACACTCAAAGTAGAAGTGTCTGCAATCCTAGCAGTGAACTGAGTTGTACCTCTACCTTTCAGCTGAGCTGAATAGTCCCAGGCCCAGAGCATGGCTGGCAGCCAGCACTAGCTTATCCTGTTCCTGCAGACAACTCGAGCTCAGTCTGAGACCCTGTAAGAAGTGGTTTTAGCAGTACTAACTCTCTGACAGCAATCATTTGAAGCCATTGCACATGAAGACTGGCCACCTTGTTAAGATGCGTAGGGTGCTAACCCTGAATGCCTCAGGCCAATTTACTCCAGAGATGACTCAGCAGCAGTGAACCTAAAGGGACAATTTTCAGAGGCCTGCCCAACAGTTTTGAACTGAATAGCCACATTTGGAAGTAGGTCAAATATCTGATCCAAATTTCATTATTCAAGGTTTTTACTGCTGGTTTCTTTCAAAAATTTAACTGCAAAAAAGTGTCTGGATTCAACTAATTCTCTATAGGTATCTAATCACCTGAGGAAGTTCAATGTAAGTGTATTAAGAAGTCTGTGGTTATATCTAGATCTTGTAAATTTTAATGTGGAAATAAGTTTCAGATCCATGCTTGCTATAGCATGCCTTAGTATTAGGCAGCTGGAGTGGTCAAAAAGAGCCAGAGAGACAACACTGCTACCTAGTCTCCAATATTACCAACATCCGTGTGCTGTATAAGCCCAGATATGTATAATAGTCATTGACTCAAGAAATCTCCAGTCTGAATAGACCTGGACATGAGAGATTTAGCCTTGACATGGTCCCTAAACCATGGGGAAATGGCTTTCCTAGTCTAGCCAGTCACCAATGTGTGCTCCTGCCTTCCCATCTCTGTGCAGCTGGATGCTTGGAGGTCCTTGGCCCCATAGCACCCACAGGCTGGGTTACCTGTCCCAAGATGGCAGGGCAGGCCACCAGAGAGCCAAGCACAAAGTACAGTGCTCCTGAGCTGCTGCCTAGACCACCAAGCCTCCCACTGTCCTGCTGGGGTCTGATGCCCCTCAGTTTGCCTGAGCACAGTAACCAGCTGCCAGTCCAGCCCTGCGGCTGCTGCGAGGAGCGTTCATCATTGCTCTCATGTCGTAACCAAGCAGTAGTTGCTCTCTGCAATAGTTGCCATGTCCATCACAAAAGCAGGATAAAAATAGAGGGGGACCACCAGCTGCTCCCTTCTGCTTCCCCATGCCCAACCATGTTGTTTCAAGGTTTTTCAGGCACTTGGTGTACATCCTGGGTCCCCATTGCAGGGACACGTAGTGGGACCATGGTCAGGAGGCACCTGCAAGTCCCAGCTTCTAGCATCACCCCATGGTCCCCAGCACCCTCCATGTCCACCACAGCTGAGCTGACCAGTCACTTTTTGCAGCCTGCCCAAAGGGCAGCAGGCAAATAGTGGTGAATCTGGCCCTCCCATCCCAAACCCCTGCAGGGGACCATCCTCCAGAAAGGGTCCTGGACACAAATGGGGGTGTACATGGCATGCATGCAGACAGATGCAGGCAATACACTGCCTCACCCCAAACCCCTCTAGGGAGTAGGGTGATCTGGATGGTGCAAAGCCCAGTGCTTCACCCCTAGGCTGCTCCCAATTGCCCCAGCCTGCAGGAGGGATGGGCACCCCCTGCCCTCCCCAGGGGTACTTACTCCTCGTGCCCTTTGCAGAGGAAGAAGAGGGTCCTCCATGCCTGCACTGTGGCCAGCAGCAGGGAGAGGAGCCCGGTGAAGATGCTGAAGCGGCAGGCAGCCTCGGGCCCCCACTCCTGCACAGTGAAGCGCTGCCTCTCCACCGTCAGGTTGGCGTTGAGCCACATGCCCTCGGTGAAGAGCAGGCACCGGCCGTGGAAGTCGTTGCCATTCTCAGAGAGTGGCACCACCACGATGAAGCTGAAGAGAAAGGCCAGGAAGTAGCAGATGCACTGAGCGAAGAGGAAATTGCTAAGCGCCATGTCCGTGGCTCTGCGCAGGCAGAGGGAGGGAGGGATGGAGGGAGGGATGCCAGAGGGAGGGATGCGGAAGGGAGGGATGCAGGAGGGAAGGATGCAGGAGGGAGGGATGCAGGAGGAAGGGATGCAAGGCGGGAGCAGCGGGAGGATGGAGGGATGAAGGGAGGAAGCCTGCAGCAGCAGGGGGAGGGGAGGGAGGATGCGCAGTGCAATACAATGCAATGCAATGCCTCCTCTGGACACGGCTGTTGCCTCTCTCCCCGCCCGAGCTACCCCTGCTGATGGCTTCAGAGCTTGTAAGATGAGCAGAGAAGAAGAGCTGTTATGGGGGATCCTTCTTCTTTGGAAAAATCTGGCTGCTGATACACTCTGGCGCTCAGGGGGTTAAATCAGTCCGTGCCTCCCCAGCAGGGCTGGATACCACCAGCTCAGTGGGGTATCCCCCTAATGACATAGGACACCGTGATGCTCCTGCACCTGCACCACAAAAAAAACAGCCTAACAAAACAGCTTCATCCTGGCTGCTGGATCCCAGCAAGATTTGACACCAGTTTATAAAAATCTGCTCACCAACCTCAGATGATGGCAATCAGGGACAGGGGTGCACAGTCACCCCAGGACCTGCAGATCAAGTAGTTTTGTGCCTAGCCCAGGTGGTCACCCCCCCAACAAAATATTGCAAGTGGCAGCAAGGGCTCACCTTGTGGAATGACTTTTATTGAGCCTTGGTGTCAGTTCAGGGCTGCCCAGGGTTGGCAACACCTGCATTGTGCCCTGGCTGGCAGACTGAGTAGAGGTGATAAAAAATACCCTGCCCCACACCACTCTTGGAAAGACATCAGAGAGCCCCAAAACTGCATGGCCAGGATGCCAGAAAGCAGAAGGCATCAGAGAAAGGAATGTAACTTATGCTCACTTTACCCCCTCCCTGGCACAAAAATGCAAATTAAACTGACCTCAAGTTAGTTTCCCCTCAACCCCAATTTCATTTTTCCATCTAAACATGAATCCTCTTTCCACACAAGACACCATAATTAATCTCCAGTTCCAGGTAAAACCATTTCCTAATCCAATTTCCTAGCCTGAGATCAACTGCAGGTCTCAGATCACTTCTTAATCCCAGGGTTATTTCCACTCATTTTAGGCACTGTGCCACTTCCCAGGTAGTGTTTAGTGGAGCAGATGAAGGACTGGGACCCTGAATATACTGTACATGGGATTTCAGCCTTGTGTTTCCATTGGGCAACAAAACAACTATTTTTCTATGCTGTTAAGAGGTTACAGATACAATCCTGAGGCAGGCCTGGGAGAGTCTCAGAGAAGTCATTAATCCAGCTTCACTGTAAATCATTTGTAATGCATATTAACTTGAAATCTTTCTCTATACATACAGAGAAAGCATTTTTTTTTTGTGCAGATCCTGCTTCTTGAATAAAAACTTTTGTCAGTATACATGAAATGTGTCAGGCCATTTTCTGATCCTTACTCAACTCTGATCATCAAAAATTGTATTTCAATTTTGCAAGATGAGTTATAGAGCACTGACCTGACCCTGTGGGGATAGATGTGCACTTCTAGTAGAAAAGATTTTGCTGATATTTCAGTCTGATAGTAAGAAGAAAAGTTTATTGCTCTTAACCTTGCTTCCAAGAAGTGCTGGGTTCCCAAAGGGTCTTGTCCTTTATCTGGAAGGAAATCCAACCTGGATTGAGCTGGAAAACTCTCTTCTTTGAAATCTGACACATCAGATTTGCCAGATAATGTTTTCTGAAGTTAACTTGGGAGGTCAACACCAACACGAAAGCTCAGTTATTGCTTACACTGGAGCCCACAGAAGGGGCCAGCAGATGCCAAGGGCACTTTGCCTCAGGCAAGCCCAATGCTCAGATCTTACCACCAGCAACCATAAGGCCCTGTGGCAGGAGCGTTATTGCAGAAGTGAAAGGTGAGGGTCACTTGTAGAGCACAGAAAGCTGTCCTTGATAATGAACAAACTCAAGCGAGTATTTATTGGAGAGTTTCAGAAATACATTTAGGCATTTGCAAATGTCAACAGACATGTAAAACGACTGCACTTAGAAGGCTGACAGCTAGTGAAGTGCAGTACTTGGTCAGATGGAGAAACCACACACTGGAGTGAGAAAAGAGTTATAAATCAAACCCATCAGCTGTCACTCATTTGGCAGCTGCCTGGATTTCTCATACCCTAATGTAAATCCTAAAAAAAAAAAAAATACGCTAGGTTGGAACTTGGTCTCTGAAATATACAGCTGTTTTAGTGGAGTAAACTTGATGGTGTTTTACAAAGGAGATTGAAATAGGCTTTGTTTCCTTCAAATGGTGGAACTGCAGGAGAAATGCACACGCAAGGTCAAGGATTATTTGTTCTTTCTCATATCACAGAGAACAGAGGACATCACATATACAGGTAGGCAGAAATTTTGAAACAGAGGAAAAGATGCACATATTTCATGCATGATTCTTCTGTGGCACTCATCACAGGACACTGCAGGGGCCAAAAATAAATACCAGTTCAAAAAGACATTAGAGAAAATAATGGGAAAAAAAATATCAAGGGCTGCTAAACACAGAGCTGCGCAAATAACCTTCAGCTCAGGAAGTCCCTGAGTAACAGACTGCTGAAAAAGTACAGCCACAAAATGATCACTCTGCATTTGCCAGAATCCTCCAGTCTTCCCTAAACCATCTGCTATGTGGTGGTGCTGCTGTCCTTGGAGATGGGATCCCAGGTGGGATGGTCCTTTGGACTGACCCACTGTGGCCATTTCAGGTTCTCATCACAACAGCTGACATCAATAGCCTGCTGTCTCAGCTTTGCCGTCCAGGTAGGGAGAGCCATTCCTCCAAAGCATCCCCCAATACCTTGGCTTCTGTAAACTTCTTTAGGAGGGGCTTCCCACTCGAGCAGACATTTGGTCCCTTTTGCACTGTGGAGGAAGCCAGTGGGGTAGTGCTTGACATTTTCCAGGACAGAAAGAAGAGATGGACATGCAAAATATCCCAGAACTCCTGCCCACAGCTCAGAGGGGGCTTGTCCACTCCAGGGCACCCACCTGAGCTTTCTGCACAGGAATTGAACTCCTGTCTTCAATAGGGAAGAAATCTCAAGGGGTCTGTGTGCTAATATGGGCTTGAAGATGACTTGTTGAGCATCACAGAGAGTGAAGTCCAAAGTTCATAAATTCTATTTGTCTGAAAAAAACCCAAAACAGGCTGCAGGATCAACAGCCATTGCCACATCAGTGATAAGCAAAACTGTATTTGCTTGTATTCCCTTCAGTCTCATATCTCCTTCTATGTGCCTGGCAAATCCTCTGTAGATCGAGTAACACTGTATGAGTTGGACTGACGTGGAATGACTGATGGGGACTGTGGTTTTGTCTGTGCTGCTCCACGCTCCCTCTCAAGTCATTAATTATGCCATCTGACATGAGCAGTGCTCTCAAGTTGATATTTGTGAGGTAAGTGATGAATTTTCTCTCCTCCTGATAGCTCATTAGGACATGCTTTATTATGGAAAAATTTGCTGAGCAATTAATTATTCAAGCAAAAACATTTTTGTGAGCAACTTTATTTATATATTTATTTTACCTTGGATATATAATTTCTGTGGTTCAAGAAAAATAACGGCTGCATGTCTAGAAGGTGGCTACCATCTTGATACCAGTAATGTGCTGTTTATCTCTGGAGAGGAGGTACAGAATCATAGCAGTATCTCTGCAGGAAGATGCCCAGGGAGCAATATGTCTGTATTCTAGGCAGAGAAAATCAGTCCAAATGGCTGCTTTTGAGCCAGCCCTTCAGTCACCCAAAGGCAACTTCTCCCTGATCTACTTGAGCTCAAACAGCTGCCTCAGCCCATTTTACCAAATGGCTTAGCAAATGCAGTTTGACCATTTAATGTACCAAACCACCTCCAGGCTCAGGAGTCTATTTTATTCAGACACTCTGGTCTGTTTTATTATTATAATAATCCATTGTTATTATTTCACAAGTCTTGACCTATGGTATTTGTCCTCTGAAACTAACAGAAAGGATCCAGGCATCCCTCATGCCATCTTATGGTAGTCACTGCAAGTGCCACTTTTTGAGAGAGGCTTCTTGTGGTAATCACTGTCTTTAAGAAGGTGTCTGCCACTAGTTCAGAGGCATTATAGACAAAGTACCTATCTGCCAGCCACCTGTCACATCTGCATTTCTTCACAGCCACTAGTGCATCATAAATCTCTCAGGGCATCTCATCTGGGAACATCTTGACATCTGGGGGTGGGGTTTTGGGTGATTTTTTTTTCTGTGCAAGCATTTTTTCTTAAGCATCTCCATTCTGCTAGGAGAGCTGTCTTGTCAGCGAGGAAGTTACGGACAGATAAGGTGCTGTGCTGACAGACATTAATGGAGTTATCAGTTATCAGGAAGCAACTGAAAGGCATTAATATGCTCAGATACAATGACCTCTGTATTTTGATATCCAAAGAAAAATAAATGTATTCAAACCTATTCACATTCCTAATTAAACAAGGCCAGGCTGTGGCTAAAATATAAATTTTAAAAATAAAAATAAAAATGCTTGAGCTTTTCAGAGCATGGCTAACCCTGAGCTCTGAATGGTTAGTGCATGTCAGACTCCACACTGCACCTTACAGCCTGTGAGAGCTGTAACAACTTGCACTGGCACAGTCCCAAAATGGCACAAGATTTGCTCACCTGTGTCTCCTGTCCACTTTTAAGGGGACAGAGGCAATAACAGGGGTAGGACAAATTCCAGCAAGGCTCTGATCCCAGGTTCTGCATGGGTAAAGAGTGCATTGAAAAAACAAGCTTCAGGAGTGAATGTCTATTTTCTGCTGCACCAAAAAGATATTAGAAAAGCATGGGAGAGTTGGAGACTGCTTAAAAGAATAACATGAAGGAAGTGGGTGGAAAAAAAAGATGACAGAAGAGAGATCAGCGAATTAGGAATCCACAGAGTCCGAGCAATCAAAACCCAGCCTGAGGGTAAATGTAACACTGCCTCACTTTAGATTAAATGGGGTCATTACATATTACATCAATATCTTACAGCTGCAGCTTAACCTCTGACTGCCAAAGACTGCAATATCACCAGATCCAGAAGTAAAGCAGTCACTGAGGTCTTGTACATCTGAGCAGTGCTGGATCTGCTCAAAACTCTGCACTTCAGAGCCTGTGCTCTGTGTTACAGACATTCAGCATCCAAAATCCCTCTGCATGCATGTAACAAAGTTTGTCGCAGTGTTCTGCTCTGTTTCAAGTGCTTTTTGTCTACCTGGACAATTAGTGAGAGGCACTATTTGCCTTGATAAAATGGCTATCCAGTGATCTTTCTAATGCCCCTGCCTTCTCTGCAGCATGAGGGGCATTGGGCAGAACCTGCAAGCAAGGCTGTGACCTCACCTGCCACATGGCAGCAAAGTCCACCTTCCCTTCTCTGCTTCTCTCTCTTGCAGGAAGGTGTGTTTAACAGGGGCAATTCTTACAACATGCAGAAATCCAGCAGCAATTTTGGGGAAGACCTCTGGACTTTTTTATCCTCAGGCCTTTGCTGGTCACTGACACTTTGCAGATGTGAGGCTGGTGCCCAGAGCCTGGTGGCTTTGCTGGTTTTGATTTTCTTTATAAAACCATTTTTTCATGCAGCCACTAACTGATTTGTGTCTTAACTTCAAGTCATTTCCCTGAGAAATTCTCGAGGTCAATAATCAAGGATCCACCACAAAGACAGCTGAAAAGCAGGGAAAAAAAAATCTCAAAAATCTCTCTCTAAATCACATCATGTTTTGAAATGACTTACTGTGATTAAAAAGGTTTTAGGTTGAAGGGGGAGACATATCACAGAGTATCTCTGCTGTTCATTCTAATTAAATGTATGTTGAAGCACAATTTAGGAGAAAAAAGCATCTCAAATCCTTGTCCAAGTAACTGGGTGCTACAAATCAGCATATCTCAATTAGCTTCAATGCTGCTGTATTACTTTATACCAAAGGAGGTTCTGACCCACCTGTCTTCACCAATTTCTCTTCCACTCTCATAGACATATACCAAGAGCAGCTAATGGGTAGCACACCAATTAATAACATGTAGTTGCTTTATGTGTGACATATTGTACCATGCATTGATTTTTAATCTGCTCAAACTAGCATTAGTCATGCAGGGTGAAAGTCTGATGTGAGAAATAGCCTCTTCATTTTCCCTGACAACTTTTAACACTGAGCTACTGTTCAGCACTTGTGCCGCAGGCAACTGCTCCTGCCGAAAATAAATGCAAAGACTGAGGAGAGAGACGGTTTGCAAAATTAAACTCTGTCTCACAAGTGAATAAATCAGGACAGAAAGGCACATCCTTAATTCCTGCAGACAGGTGGAACTTCATGGTGTCTGTTTACTTCTGATGAGGCAGTGAGCAAAAAAGAACATTAAGACAGGGCTTTGCTACTGCCCGTGGATGGGACAATGCAGCTGTAATGGGGGAAAGTGGCCTTAAATGGATCCTAGAGCCATGGATTAGGGGTAAAGTATAAGGATCTTGTGGCTTCTCCACCACACAATCACGTCACAGCCCTCACTCAGCATCCTAAAGACGTGCTCTGTCAACCTGAGTAAAGTCCCAGCACCAAAATGCACACTGGGCAGGTAGCTGTGACAGCTGAGAGCCAGCCCAAACAAAACACAAGGCACAAAGACTTAGAGAGAAATGAGATGACTATGGCCCTCAAATAGCTCCAGAGTGTATTGTGGCCTCATTAGTCACATAGCTCATAAGTGCGATAAAGACAAATGTTCCTCAGCTGAAGGCACTGGTACTAACCTAATTACAGCCAGCAGGAGGTCTGACCTGGTACATCATCTCTCGAGGCTACCAAGAAAGAACTGGAAATAAATAAAAGAGCCCCAGATCATCATATTCCTGGCTTGGTGCAGTTTTCAAGTCAGCAGACGAAACCACACAAACCAGGTGGTTTTGCAGAGCTCCATTTCCACATTTCGTTCCAAGTCAAAAGAACCTGCCAGCTAACACACAGAGTCTTGCCCCAGTTTATCCCGTGCGTGGATGTTGGGTGTGCATCAGTTGCTGTCATTGGATTTAGTTATTGGTAATCAACAGAAAATTGGACAGATCTATTTGGTTTTGAAAACAAATGGGATTTCTCAAGGTCAGAGGACTCCCGAATGTTTCATGGCATTATTTCTCTCTTCTCATTAGCCTTTCTTGTAATGTTACAAAGTGTTCGCAAAATGCAGTCCCTCTGCAGCTTTAGAAACTGTAAAGGTTCAACTATTATTCCCTTTCTCATTAGGGTGATATTTGTTTGTAATGTATAGGGATCAGTTATAAAATTATGTGGTGGACTTTGTATTTGAAGGTCTGTACAGGGAGGACATAATCCACTGCTTGGATAAATCCTGAGGTCCCCAGAAGTTGCTGCATAGCTGACATGCAGCTGTATTATGCAGCATTATTGCCAGAGGTCTCAAAGGTTCTGTAGCATGCTATTAAAAAATATAAATATATAAAAAAGGTAAATAAAAATAGAGTAAAATAATAATTAGCAAATCAGAGATTCACATGTGAGCTCCAAATTAACTACTTTGTGGGTTCAAATAGAGGTCCCGTTGTGTGTCAGGGACACATGCATTTTGCATTGATCAAAGCAGAGCTTTGAATACTTGACATAGGAGATGAAATATAGATCTGTGATTTGCAAAGTAAAAAGACAACAACAGCAATAATGAGACATCAAAATAGAAATGAATGTCACGCTCCTGGGTGCAACTGTAGTGATGCCTGATCTTGTGGCAGAGATGAAAGGACAGGGAATATGAGCTCATTATTGTAACAATTACTTTAATAAGCATGTAAAAAGAGGATTTGGGGGGGATTGCTGTTTCTTGTCCTATTTGGTATTCAGTTTCCTTTTGATTGATCAACAGTTGACAAATAATGCCTTTTACTAAAATGCACAGCATGAGGAAGATTTTCAGAGGTCTCCTGTGATGTCTGGACATCCCACTAACATCGTCTCTACACAGACAGTAACAGACAGACCCATTCAGCTCTGTCTGCTCTCTGAGCTTACAATGGCTAGGACAATTTTAGCTAACATATTCATTTGAGAGTCTCCTGATAAGAGATGCAGGACCTACTAGTTATGACGCATTGTTTCACAGCTTGCAGAGCAGAGGTAGACTGTCCGTCCTGCTTGGCAGGGGAATTCATGTCTGTCCGCATCCTCCTCTGCTGCTACATCCTAATGCCTACCCCTCTCCAGAATGGGCAATTTAACAATCTCCAAAAATAACCCATTCTAGGGAGATAAGATTGACAGTGGAAAAATGCATCACTCCAAAAATCAATAATTTTGCCCCAAAGATTTCTCTTAACTCCTTCAACAGCTACCAACCACAGTGTAAGCCAAATTCCGTGGGACCTCCAATTCCTACACCTCCCCATATGCACATGTCCTGGTGGAAATGACAAAAAATTGAAGGAAACACAGCAAACAAAACAACCGTTAGTAACTGTGCTGTAGGGAGTATAAAAAAATTCACTTACCATCAATTTTTTTCTGCTCCAAAGGCCAGAAATGTCTGTTGATAATTGTTGGTTTACACTACTCTTTTCCTGACCAACTCCCATGTAAATTCTTGTTGTTTAAGAAAATGCTCTGTACCCTCAATAAGTATAAAATTTGTCTTTTGATTAGGAAGTTTCTGCATTCTGAAAAAAAATGTTATTTAAATGTGAAATATTTTTATTAACACTTAATGGAGAATTGAGTGCAATATTGATACTGGAAAATGGACTGTATTATTTTATACTGCGATATGCAAATATGCTCATTGTTATTGCAGATTAGGAGACTGAATTTGCTAATGTTTTTTAATAATGTTTATTATATTTCTCTGACAATAATACCCATTAAAATACCACTTAAAGAGCATAAAGGCTGCAGACATCTGAAATTAATTCTCATATTTTTTTAAAAAAACAAGTTTTAAAAATTCTAATCTGCATTTTTCTGGTTTTACAAATAGCCCACCAAATCAATATTTCAGGAAAGAGAATCAATATTTCAGTACACTGTGATATAAAGCAAAAAAAAATTGGTCTATTAACGTCTTTTTATTAGCGTGTCAATTGCAGTGCACAAAATTTGCACATATGGGTAAAGAAATTGTTTCCTGAAAATGTGCAAATTGCTGCTTCACTGAATGTAAATGAAGTGCTAATTGCTCTTTGCAAACAATATTTATGCAAATTATGCCCTACTATTACATAGCAGTGTGGAGTTTACATTTACATTTGTCGTGTGTTTTTTTCTCCATTCATTTGACAGTTCCTGGACACGGGCTAATACTCACTTTCTTTTCAAGACATTTTATAGAGATGTGAATGGGTGAAGAATGGGAAAGGACCTGCAGACAGTAATATATCATGACCTAGAGGGGCAGAAGATCTACATCTGTTCTGTTATTCTGGTTTACCACTCACTAAGCAAAGTATTTGCAATCAATGATTTATACCAAATTTGTCTTCCATTCTGTTTGCATACCTATGATATGTTGGGAAACTCTCTAGAAAAGCCATTAAAAAAAAAAACTCTACTCTCCAAAATAAACAGAAATATAACTTAAAGTAACAGACACCATCAACCAAACACTGAATTCAAATGAGTATGTTTGGACTTTGGGTTTGGTTATTTTTTCTCATGTTAACCTAATTTTAATAGTTTTTTCCTTTCTTTTTTTCACAGGAATGTATCATTAATTCTCAGAAGTCAACACACCTGGTCTAGAAGTTCCCAGTCACAAGCAAGAAGAGTCTTTAATCACGTAAAGAATATCTGTTTGCTAATATTCATGAAATTTGACTGGAAATTTTCATCTTGAAACCTTGAAGATTCATCATAACTTACCAATTTTGTATTTCTTGAGGTGAAATCCTTCTACACTTGATATCATTATTTTTCCCACCAACTTCAGCGACATTCAGATTAGCCTTTCATCATTTAGTTTCCTAAAATTTATTGTCTGGTATAAAGCAAGTCTTTTTTTTTATTTTTACAGTGTTTTTTATTGGCTACCAGAGCTTCAAGTTTTCCAGGCTGCAAACCCTGCTGGAAATTTGATCCCAAAAAACAGAAGACAAAAATTCAGTGGCAGTTTTGCTTCTTTTCAGGTTGAACAAATGGGACACACCACTGTACCACTTAGCCAGACACAAGGCAATTTTAAAATCAATATTGTAGGAGGAAGGAAACAAATACACATGAACAAGCTGACCAGGACTCTCACAAATGACAGGAATTAGCTTTTATTGCTCTTCAGAAGCAGGTGAGCTGCTTTTCCCGGGCACTGCCCGGTGGTCTGGGTTACCCTTTCTAGCTCCACTGCTATTCCTTGCTAAGAGCAGCCATATTGCTCATGTCCACAGGATAAAATGTCAAATCCTTCCTCCTGTTGTAGCACAGAGAGGTTGTGCTGAATGTCATGGCCATCGGGTTCACTCCAGACCAGCCAGTCCTCAGGGAGCTGCTCTCCCAGCAATGGGTTTTCAACAAGATTCACTTTCCTATGCCAAGGGCAGGGCACAGCCATGGCACCTCATGCAACCCTGTCTCACAGGACAGAAGGAAAACAAAAGCAGAAAAAACAATGCAAAACCCCAAATCCAGCCTTGTGTCTACTTTTAATTTGGGAAGAGTTCTTCAAAACAGAGAGGATGTGTCAGGCACAACCCAATGAAAGTGGTGGGGTTCCAGGGTTGGAGCAGGGAGCAGAATAAAGGCAAGTGAGGTGCAGCAGAGCATGGGGCACAGTGTGCAACCACCTCAGGGGCAGATTACACCTATTTCTAATCCCAGGAGAAAGGCGCAATACACCCTCAGCAGATGTGAAGATAAGCACCCGATTGAAAAGGAAAGCACACAACAAGCAATTTACACTTCACCAAAAGAGTTTGTGCTGGTGGGAGCTCACAACTTTTTATTTTGGAGCATCTCTGAAGGTTTCGTGAGTGGAAAAGCTCTCCCTCTGTGAATGCTTTCACACCCAGTCACTTCTTTCTCTCCAGAGAGATGGGAAACAAAAATCTTCTTCCTTTTTCACAGGGCTTTCCAGGATGGAATACTTGAATTTCCATTAGAAAATGTTTTATCTCTTTCTGTATTGCTGGTAGATGGAGTCTGTGAAATGCAACTCTTATAAGAGAAGCATGAATCCTCTTCCTCCAGCTTTAGAGATTGCTTCTCTATCTTCAGGGCTATCCAGTCCTCAGGTACTTCTCAGGGAAATTCTCCAACATCCCTCAAAATCAGCTCTGTCTGGGCAATCAGAATTTCTTAGAGCTCGGAATCATAACTGAGTTCGTCTGGCTCAGTGAGTTACCTCACCTCAGCTGAGCTACAGCAGCCGCTTCTCTCCGCACCATGAAGTGTCTTAATGCAAACACTCTAAAATGTTTTAATTCAAACTTTCTTGACAGAGTGTTAAGCTAATGTGGTTTATGCAAAACACGTCTCCTTTCTTCTTCCCAGTGCCCTCCTTTTCAATGCTGAACCGAACTGATGCACTTTTATCCGCACTTGGGATCACAGATAGATGCTTGCCTCTACAGCACTGGCTTGACTTCAATATTCAGTAGCTGCCTCCAGCAAAACTAATCTGCAAAGGTTCTTCGTAGTGACAAAGTGTAAACAGACTTCCTTGCATCTCCTCAAACTTATCTTGCAGGAATAAGAAAAAAGGAGTTAAAATGCTGCGGTTTACCTCACACTTGGAATGGCCTTGGCAGCCCCCAAAGAGTTTTCCAGATCCTATTTCCTTCACTTTCTCCAGAGATCCTGTGCTGCTGCTGGAGGTGGGGCCCCGGTAACATATTCTACCTTCAATGAGTCAAACTATGTTTATGATCAGATTTTTAATTACTCCAGAGAACATATGTTAATGTACATTCATCTTCAGATCGGAAACATTGTGAGAGTCAGGAGCCATATGGCTTCCATCTACAGAGAGGGAAAGGTGTGTCAAATTCCTCACTCCGTTAGCTCCCAACAAGATTAAATTTACACCCATGGCTGGGCACAGCTTTCGTGCCAGCAAGATAAGGGCTGGGACCCACAGCCAGCACAGCGTGTGCATCCTTTTGAGCTACTTGGCTCTCCAAGCACACATCAGAGCTGCAGGGCACCACAAGCCCAGTCTGCAACCCCTCATGCAGGGAGCAGGGCTCTGTCTGCCCCTAGGACTGGTTTCAATAAATGCTCCTATTTGAGCATGTCGTGTGTCAAATGCTCATCAGCTGCTTAAGCACTGTATAATCAGGGTCAGCAACAGCCTGGTTTTGCATGGATATGTCCTCTTTGGGCCAGGAAAGCCTCTGGATTTAAAGTCCTGGGGTTTAAAGTCATGGCTTAGATGTTCCAGAGTTAGTTTCCTCTACTGCCCATACCTAAAAGAGACTTCCCAGGGACAGTAATAGAAACATCAGACTTTGACATTTGTCAGTCCAGGTGCACTGAAGTGCACATCTTGTCCGCAAAGGCAAAATCAGCATCTTCTCAACAGATTAATCATATTGATGCAATATTGCATCCAGTAACAGTGCGGTAATACTACATGTAATCACATCCCCATCCCTTCCATGTTAAAAGCAATTGTTTCATTCTTGTTTTTCTTTTGCTTTTGAGAAAGACACGACACAAAGAACAATCAGGCTTCAGCACCCAGGACCAAAGTGGTGTCAGGATTCCTACCGAGGGCTGATCACTTGCAGAAAAAGTGGTTGTAGAGGTGTCACCAAGGGCACACTTTGATCTTCAGGTTTTTATTACTGGTGATGATATGTGAGAAGACAAGGATGTTGTTTGCTCTCAGACCTGAGATTGAATTTCTAGCGCTGGCAGTTAGGGAGGAAAAAGCCCAAACACATCCTTGGGAACACACAGCATCTCATATGGCAACCAGGGGAACACATAGGCATACTGCTATTTTTAAAGTGGATTTTCTGCATAATCTGCAGTTCAAAATAAATGTATAAATAGCAATTCCTAGAGCCTGTTAATGCCAGTATCCTCCTGAACCAACAGCTTCCAAATAGTTTTGGTAGAAGCCGTCAGATTCCCTAATACCTCTCACACTGGTGTAAAACTAGTCTCACACACAGACACAGACACACGCTGTAATTAATGTCAAAGGAGCTGTTTGGGATTTGCACCACAGTCCCTCAGCACAAGCTCTGACCTACAGTGCCCAAGAGTGAGGGAAATACATGTTCCCCAAACAGATGAATATTTTAATATCCCATGACAAGGCTCTCATGACCCAGGAGCAGGGGGGATGTGAGCTCCGCTCACAGAGCTGGTTCTCAGTCTCCCAGCATATGCCAGCTCCTGAGCATCATCACCCTGTTGCTGTAGACTCCCCATATGGAGACAGGAAAGGTCTCAGTGATGGGAGAGCATAAAATAGGTCCAGAGGATACTTGACAGTGCTTCACAATTAGGATCCTCTAATTTACTCTCTTTGCTCACTGAGGGCTACCTGAGCAAGGTGCTCTCCCTCGTGTGAATTGCCATCTGCTCCTTCCAGTGCAACAGATGAGCAGCTTCCAACCAAGACAGCCTCATATCCATTCTTGTTTTGTTAAAGTGATTCAAGAGAAATCAAGACAAGGAACTAGTTATACAAAAACAGCCCCCAGTGACCCAGGCATTCCGAGGGAGGTGTTAAATGCCCAGACAGCAGTGGGATTACCTCCTCCACAGAGGAGCCAGTGCTCAGTGCCGGGTGGTAAATTAAGCAGGGAGGAACGGGATTCCTGAAAGATGAGAGCAGTTGAGTGAGAAGCTGCCTGAATTAATGAAAAGAGAATGCCCTGCATTTGTTTGCTGTTGTGTTAATTCCTGACCACTGAGAGAAGAGTTATCTGCAGGGCTAGAAACCTCCCATTTCCCTGATCAGGTTTGTGCTTAAGAGGTAGTATGGGTGATGCAGAGGCTATTGATATTGCCTTTCTTCTCCCTGCCAGGCTGCAATCTTACTGCTTTCTTTGACTTTGCAACAGAAGTTATTAACAAAAACATGTTATGAGGAGTGCTGTTTTGCTGATGTGACTCAGGGTCTTCAGTCTAGTGATAACTTCTCCAGTGTAGGATATAATTTGGAGGCCAACCCTGTCAAAACCCAGCATGCAAAATTCCAAGACATTGTGTAATTAATGTAATTTATTCAAGTGACAAATTAGACTGCAGAGTTTTGTTTATTCCAGTGAAGTCTGCCTCTTCTCTTAATTTCCATTTCTAAAATGTAATCCGGGAGATGTTTGAAAACAAATATATCACTGTTTGCAAACATCCACCAAAAGCCAAAGTTACCCTTGGTTTTAGTCTTAGAGCAAACATACAAGCATACAAATTGCTGAAGGAAGGCATAGCTTTAATTAGCATGAACTTCTAATGTTGTACATGACATATTTTTTTTTCTGAAAGCCACTGTTTCTCTTGTAACCTTTCAAGTTTAATTTCCAGCCCATGATCATAGGCCAAATCATTTTTCTAAGATCATAAACTTTGTCTTTTTCCTGGTGTATTCAGTGACACTTGGGCAGGATCCCACATTTCTTCTTTAGATGAGTTTGTTCTTCTCCCCCAGACATCTCCAGGAGAGGTTTGTAGTGGCAGGTAAGGGCCAGAAACTTCAATAGAACATCACTTCTCAGAGTGCTTCCTTGGTTATCAAATCAACTCCATCACAGGATGGAATTACAGCATCCCAGGTGCTGTCTCCTTGACCAATATTTTCAGAGATCACATTTTTCTCCTCCTTAGAGGGGAAGAAAGTGGAAGAAGGTCAAAAAAACAAATTTCTTAGCAAATACATCAGCTGAAAGGACTCTTAGTGGCTGAGGGCCAACTTGTAGAGACGTGTAATAGATAATTGGCCTCATAAAACCATATTGGTCATAGACAGAAACTTAGAAAACTTGCTGGACTTCTCTTTCTCTTAGCACCCTGCCTGACTGTGTGTTTGTATTCTCCACATACCAGGACTTCACTCCCACATATGGGACATTTAAAACCATTTCAGTGATGATTTCTACTGGCTTTTCTTTATGCTGAATAAGATTTTTCATCTTCCAATTCAACTGCTCGTGGAAGAGACCACATTAGTCAAACCACAATGATGTACTCAATTAAAAATATCTCCCAACTACATACCTGGGGGGTTTGTTTGCTTGTTTTATATTAGGTAATTCAGGTGTGTAGACATCGATCAGTCATATGTTTTCCATGCTAGAGTCCCAGTCTATTTAATTGTTCCATAATTCACCCTTTGTATCAGTCTTCCTTGCTCCCTAGGATGCAGGGCACAAATACAAAAAACTTTTATGCAAACTAAAACAGTCTTGAAGCTGTCTTTCCACCCCATATCCCCCAGCATTGTGGCAGTAAAAGCCCCCAGCCAGGAGACAGAGGAAGGGAAGAGACAAACAAGAGCTTTGCATTTTCAGAATCTACCTCACTTTCCCCATTTTCAATAAAAACTTCAGAGACTTTGGTCACACACTGTTTCAGAATAGAAAAGCTGAGAATGAGAGTGAGGACCTTTTCCCAACCTGCTCTAATAAGCAGCTGTGAGGTAACTACCTTTGCTGGTGGGGGGCTGACTTCCTAAAGCCCTTTCTAGCACTCCTGGAAAAGGAGCAATTTTGCTCTCATTGCTCCTGCAGAAGAGTTCATATAAGAAATGGTCAGAAGGCTGCCTCTGTCTCAGTTTGATTTTGTCCTTTTTATGGCACTGTCTTCATTTCAAAATGAAAACAAAACCAACCAAACAAAAAAACCAACAAACATTTTAGCTGAAAACATGTAACTGTTCTTTGTGTCTAGAAAACATAATGCTACGGTACAGTCTTTGGCTCTAAGTATGCACCTAAAAATATCTTAACCAGGCACTTGGAAAAACACTATTGTTCCTCCCACAGTAGGAGAAACTGCCTCGAATTTGAACCTTGGAAGCAAGGGAAACGTGAAGTGGTACAAAGAGAGAGTGTATTCCTCTCCAGCTGACAACTCAAGGTTACTTCTGAAGTAAATAAAGTGTTGCTAAAGAGATTTGTCTCTCTTTTCTGATAATAAAGTTGCGAAATGCTGAATTTGACTGTTTTTCATTACAGAAGAGCTGAGTAGGTCAGAGGGTGGGCATGTTCAATTTATTGTTTCGCTGTACGAGTGCCAAACAGCTTTCTGTTGTGCTGAGGGCGTTAAACTAACCTTCGATCTCCCCCAAGCGCAGACCACACAGGCAAGGTTCAGCAGAAGGCAGGCAGATTCTCCAGGCTTCCCTTTCTACAAAACATCTCCCTATTTTCAGGTGTTACAGAAGTTGAAAAGGGGGCTGAATATCAAAATTTCAAAACACTCAGAAACAAGGACATCTCTGCTACAACAGGACACCTTCAACAGACTGCTCAAGCATAGGTGAGAGCAGCTGAAGACCCCAGGTCCTGTTTCGAGCAACTGGGCAGCATCTGCCTAACCAACATATGCCATTTACTGATGTCTAGATCTGCAGAACAATTTTTTTCTTTTGCATCTTATGGGCTTTTACTGTAAGAGAAGGACTATGTAACCTTTCATATTGTGGTGTCATGCCATCCCCCCCAAAGCAAAGAATGCCAGGAAGGCACTGAAGGTGAATGTTTATCTACAAGATCATTGGGTAGTGACAGAGAGCATTGCAGAACAGCCTCCCATGAAAGAGTTTGTATTGCCTCTATGTGTTGACAGAGAGTAAGTACAAGTAGCTTTCTCTGGCATCTGTAACATTCAACAGGTGTCACTGCTACTTCACTCCTTTCCAACTGAATTTGTAGTTACTAATGAAAAAGAAAATTAAAATTAGCCTCATTAAATTATTTTGCTTTCTAGGTCTAAGCACAAACCCTGAATTGCCCATTACAGCAACAGCAAACTGCTGCCTACTCTCCTGCTGCTCTCTCAGCTTCATGTTGTTTCCTTATGTTGTACCTATATCCTTAAATGACTGTTCAAAGGCACAGCTGGGCCGCTTTAATGGTTCACTGCCTTGAGAAGGGGTGGTCCTGTTCTCTCTACCCCATCACTTCTTTTCTCCCATTCTCCTTTCCCTTCTCCTGCTGTTTTCCTTCACTTGCCTTGGTCCTCAGAGGACCTCTCTCTGATCTCACACAACTGGCAGAATATTAAGGTAGTGAAAAAGCCAGATGTTTATATATATATATATTTGTTTTCTTCTTTATAATTGTTTTCTTCCAGATGAATGAGTCAAATTGGGTCAGTGAAGGGTCTGAGAAGCACTAGAACCAGCACAAGGGAGGAGGCAAGGCCACAGCCCTAAGCCTGAGGAAGTGGAGTAGGATGGGCTACATCAGTCTTCCGGCGAGGAATGAAGGCAAGGAAGAGACCCATAAGGACCTAAGCCACTGGCTAGTAATAGATGCCCCTCTCTTGGCAGGCAGCTGCCTTCTCCACCACAGGTCTTCAACTATCACACACCAACAGACTGGTCCTGCGATGTGGCTCACTCAGCAAGGTCTGGTGCTAACCAAAGCCTGGGGGATGCAGCCTTGAAATGGCATAATTGCACCCAATTTCCACACCAAGGAAACAGCAGAATTGCCTTCTCCTGGGAGGGCAATGAGATTTTCTGTGTAATGGAGGGGTGATGTCCCATGTTCACTCATCATCTGGGAGAAGAGAGCCAGAGAACAGTGCAGCCACAAGATCACCACATTCCCACACTGTGGATGCTGCTACAGCTCTGGCAGTGCCAGAGTCACAATGACAGACTGTCCTATGGGCTTCCTTCCCTGTGAGTCCCAGTCCTCACCTGCAGCACTGGAGGGGGCGAAGGACTTTGCCATTAGTAAAAGGTCAAACCAGGCATAACTATTACATTTATAGATAACAGTGAAATGGGGAAAGGCAGGATCACTGGAGGTCAAAGATGTGGAATGAACAATTCCTAATTGAATTTTTTTAGGGCATTCCTGGGCTGCATGGAAAAAACAATTAAGTGGTATACTTGTAGAATCTAATATTTTAACTTTGCTTTAATAGTCCTTTACATCATTATGATCAGTGCTGTGAGTACATAAATATCTCCATCTCTTCAACATTTTCTTCTTGACAGGTTAGTTTTCTACCCACAGAGATATTGATGAGACACTTTTGTGCTGCAGATATGTGCATTTTTCTGCATTTTCAAATAGGAACTACCATTATCTTTCTGCAAGCTGAATATTTTTTATACATCATTTACTAGTGACTAATGTGTGCTTCAGCCATGGGCTCCAAGGACTGTCATTTATCTTCCATAATGACCACAAGTTCTTAAACAACCAGCAACATACTGGCTGCAAAAGATGATCACAGAAGGCTCTTAGTTACAGCAAACAAAACAGAGCAAAATGTATATTGATATATTTCACTTTGGAAACAAAAAATAAACCCTTCTTTCTCTTGTGGGAAATGCAATATGGAGTAAAACAAGTTTTTAAGTAATGTAACAGTAAAACAAGGTTTTAAGTAATGTAAAATACACAGGTTTATTTCTGTTTCTGAAGTGAGTTTATCTGGAAAAAGCCAGTGTTGTATCAGCAAAAAAAACCCAAACTACAACAATAAACTTTCTAGTGTGCTGGCTGCCTGTGATTTCTTACTGATGCTGAATATTTTCTATATAAAAACTATAAGCAACAATACTTGTACACATATTTAGGATAATGCCACTGTGGACACAGGACACAGAATATTAACATCAAGCCAATGGTTCCATATGAAAGCAAATTGGATGCAGTTTTCCACAGCAAAATATGTATCCTTTTAAGAAGTCAGATCAGCCACACAGCTTTTCAAAGCATTAAATTGCAGAAGTTGACCTACTTTGGGCCAGAGCATGCAGCCACATCTCCTGGATGGAAGTTAATGAGCAATGAAATCTCCTCTTGGGTCAAACATGAGCAAGAGCGATGGCATTACAGACAGAGCTCAGCCTTCAGGCCAAACAGGCTGAATTTTGGGAACTCTGCCCAAGCTGCACCAGTCACTGTGCTCAATAAATAAATTCTGAGAAGTCCCCTGGGTGGCAGAAAGCTACTGGGTCCTCACAAACATGTATTTCCAACCACTGTCTGAGACACTCCAAGTGACAAGGTGGGCTCATTTTTTCAGGTGTTCCTAATGATTTCAAGTGCTCTATTTGACCTTGATTTTCATGGGAAGGAAGCTCAGTGCTTGTTTGGATGTCTCCTTATAAGTATTTCCTCCTTTAGAGTTTTACTGACAGCCCAACAAATAGTTTCCCTAGTGCCAAATGAGTTCCAGCTATGCAACAATTTTTCCACATGCTTTCAGATGCTATAAAACAGCTTTATCTCCATTCTGTGTCGTGGGGTTGAGTTATTTTTTAGTATCTTTCCTCCTATTAATAAAGAGCAATGGAGTGATAAATGTGTATTTTACACAATACACATCACTGTATATGTATATTGCTGCTTCCAACAGTGCAGCCACCTCCTGCTGTATGCAGGCTCTATACAGCCTCCTCACATAAACAGGCAAGCCTGCAGAATACACAAGCTCAGGGAGCCTTTCATAAGCACCATCGTCCAGGTGATGGAGCAGACTGTCTGCAGGGACACACAGACCCAAATCTAAAGAGAAATCTCTTTACCTTCTTTGGTGACAATGTCCTTTACTAATTCTCACAGAAGTGCAGCTTATATTTCCCAGTCAGGTGCACCTATAATCAATAGTATTATAGATAATATTCACATCTGCTCATTACATTAATGATCACACTTTACAGGTGTAAACTTGTCCAATGTAGTTTCTGGTTTCAAGTACCTCACGGTTTGCTATCTTACCGGTTTCTAGCTTATTCCTGATGTCCCTAAATACTAGCCCTGTCCACCTTTTCATATCTGTCTGCACAAGCCTGTCAGCACTAGGGAAGTATGTCTAACAAAGACTGTACTTTCCCTACGTGCATAGACACCTTTGATTGCTTTTGGGTGCAGAGGCCCACAGCAGTAGATTAAGATGAATATTTTCTAAATTGATTAATAATTCAGAATGATTAAATTATGGGTTATATACCCACAGTAGGTTTAAGAGATCAAAGAGATCTGATTTTCAGATACTGAGAATTTGCAAAAAGAAGACCATGGAAATTCAATGTCCCTGAAATAAACTTTTCCCACCTTTAAAAGTTACTAATCAAAAAACATAATTGGAATAAAGCATGTTTTTATATCACAGCTTGTAAGTGTGTTTGCCCAGGTATGTTTCTTTCACTCCTCCAAAATACAGTCACTGATAAAGATGGATGGCTTTTGACAAGGAACATCAGTCATCTTCAGAAATCTGATGAAGCACCTGTGTGCTCAAATAGTTTTGCATGAGCCCAACAAATGCTGAGCTTGGAGAAGAATATTCTTGTCTGCATGTGTGTTTTGTAGCATCAGTAATATGTACCTTGGGAGCATTTAATCTATAGTATCAACAGTATTTATGGCGTCTAGAGTTTTACATGGCTAAAGTAATTACTGTGATAAATGCCAGCAATATTTTAAAATTAACATTGAAGCTTCCTTCGATTTAGAAGCAGAAGACACTTAATTGGCTAAGATGGGATTCCAGTAAATTCCTTTGCTATTTAAGGCCTGATTCTGCATACCTGATGCACAGAGGGATCTGTATTTTCATCCTGAAGTCAGTTGGTTTTCTTGACTTCTGGAGTGGCCACAACATCAGATCTAGTGGCTGTTTTCCCCATTCACTTCCTGAGTGATTCAGCTTCATCTTTTTCTCCTGGTGTAGGAGTCAACAAGTCTCAGAGCATAACCTACAGCTGCCAGATGGACAGGTAAGTCCATCTCCATCTATTCCTCCTCCACTGTTGTAACATCATGCAACCAATATCAGCAGAGAGGCCCAAGAAAGGTCCTCAGACTCTCAAATCACTTCCACGGCACATGAGTGTAGATCTAATCCTTGTCAAAAATGTTTCTTGCCACCTGGAGGTAAAAAAGTATTGGGACAAGTCATGGGCAGCTTGGAAAGTATCACCACCATCAATAAAAGAGCAGAACTGAACAATGATCTCCAAAGGAGCAGGTTCAGCCTCTACAATTGACTGCTCTGGTGTTTCAACAGATCATTTGCAGACCATGAGAGTTTTGCCTGAGGAAGGATTACAGGATCATGGTCTAATTTTTGTGTGGCACCCCAAGAGATGAAAACACTGTCCAAGTTGATAACACTTCCTCTGAACTGGTAAAGGAGTATCCCAACTGTTGTGCTATCAGAAAGTTGTCTGAGAAGTGAAACATTCTCCAAGACTTTTGGATCACATTGGATCACATTTGGATCACTGTCTAATAGTCACTGCATTGAGAGAGGTCAGTCCTTGTCCCTCCAGATTCCCTGATTTCTTTTTCTTCTTCTCCCATTTGTGTGCTTCTGCTTCTCTGTGACTGGGGTGGTTTTGCTGGTCCTTGCTGAACTCATTGAAATCTGAAACCTGGCAGAAAACTAGCCCAGCAAAAAAGTTGTGTTGGCTCATGCAAGTGCCAGGCTGGCAGACCAGGGCTGCTGCTGGAGTGCAGGTGAGGGCGAGGAGGACAGGAAAAGAGAGAAAGAAGGGAGAGATCATTTTTAGTGAAAATCAATCATTGGGTCATCTTGATTGTGTTGTGTGATCAGGCTCTCCATTGGTGAAGGGAAATTTCTATGTTTTGGAGAACAGCCAAGTAATGCAAAGGCTCTTTCACCTTTCAAATCTACCACAAAGTCAAATGAGCTAAGTACTATTTCTTGGAAGTAAGATAACTGTTGGCACTACTCCACTCTAGTAGTTATCTCCGCAGAATATACAGATATTCATGCCGGAAAGGCAGGACAGGGAACTCTTCACTGATCTTAGTTCATCTCTTTCCACAAAGAGCTACAGTTGTTTAAACTCAAAAAACCCCAATGGTTTCTTTCTTTTGGCCAAACACCTGATCCCGCTTGTAGTACAGCCCTGCCCCATCCTTCAGGATCACAGCCTGTAAGCACCAACTATTCCTTGCAATCAGTGGAGTATTACTAACATATAAACTGCATTATAAAGTGAATACTAAATTATATAGAGGCGTAATTTCCCCTCCCCCCTCTTCATCACTAGTGAGTAAAAGGAGCCCATCTTTCATAGGCATGTCAAAGAGCTATAGTTCATGCCTGGAAGAAAATTACAGGATGGTTTTTATAGCAATTCAGGCAAGGGATCCCCACCATGTAAATAAAATATGGAGCATCCATGCAACACTTCATGACAGCCTTGCTCAGTATTTCATAGTGAAAATGGGCAGTGGGTGGCTGTGGGGAGTCCTTCAGCTTCTGCAGAGCCATCAACAGGCTGCAGATCTCCTGTGTGTTCCTACATGGGTTTCTTCAGCGCATGGGAGAAGGCAGGCTGCAAACAGCAGGAGATGGCACCTCTCATGTCCATCCCTTGACCTCTCTCTCTGCGGTACAGTGCCTGAGGTCAACCAAAGATTTTAGACATTGAATTGTGTAGGTTATGGACCATGCTTTCTACTCAGCCAGTGTACTCTGAGCCTTGCTCACATCCCCTGACATTGTTAATAAAGAACTGTCCATGCTGTTTCAAAATAAGCAAAATTTTCAGGCATTGAACAGTGTCAGCAGATACCTGATATAATCACATATTCAGCTACAAGGTCTTCATTTAACCTGAACACACACTGCAGGGCCTTTCCCTTTTTTCCTCAGGAATTACTCCTGTTTTGCATTCCAGAACACTTGTCACCCTGGTGAATATTAATTAAAAGTTGTTATTAATTAAAACGTCAATTAATTCCTTTATTTTATTCTTCAGGGTAATCTTGTATTCTGTGCAAGAGAGAGCAGCAAGTGAGCCTACCAGAATGAAATAAAACAAATCTCAGTGTAAGTACTTCACTGTGGATCCTGAAAGAAGTGATTATCTGGCCAGCATTTGGTCCAGGGAGAGAGAAAGGGTTAGGAAGTCCATCCACAAAGGCAGACAGACCAGCACATTGCAACAGTTTGGGGACCACCTATGCCCAATTTATGAATTCCAGCTGTGATTTTATGAAAGCCCTGTGCATTTATGAGTTGTGATTGTCATTTGTTGCAGGCTCACAGCTTATATTAAAGAGAATGGGATTGCGACTCAGTGACCATCTCTGAAATAGGAGGTTGTCAGGACCATAAACAGTGAGCAGCCTTGCCTTAGGAGAACAACATCTGGTTATGGCCTCCACAAAACTATTTTTCTAAATCTAAATTCTACCAGGGTGGAAACCAAGCAGGAAATCAGCAGTTTGGTAGCAATGACCACAAGCAAGGAAGGGGATGGAAGCTGAAACTAGAGGGGTTTTCCCAGGAGTTGAAAGCTTTTTGAATCAATGCAGATGTGAGTGTGGGGTAAAACTGCAAGAGTCAGCATAAGTGCAATAGTTACTTTGACAAGCATGTGCAAAGAAGTTCACTTTGAGATAGCAACAGCCTTGATCTGTGGTATAGACTTATCCCAGGTGCTGCTGAAACAAAAAAGCCATGTTGGTATATTTTCACATGGAAATTGAAATGAACTTTCTATCCAGAATGTCACCGTGATAATCAGGATTTTTTGTGTGTAATACAGGAATTCTTATCAATCCCTCCACAGACACTGCAGCTAATCTCTAACTTATTTTGGAAGGAGAACACTAATTACAGCATTAGCTATGGGACCTTAATAGTATAAGGACGAAAAGTCCCATACATGTAAAATCAACATATTGGCATGTTGTTTACCTGGAATTGTTGATCTTCTACTCTGTTATTGTTTCATTTCCTTGCAAAGTTTCTCAGAAACCATAGTTATTGTATCTTGCTTCCTCCTCTTCCTCTCCAGGGGCAGTTCTTTCCAGACCAAGGCAAACAATGAGTTTGCAGAGCATCCTCAACAGACGTTATGAAACACTGCTTTGTAGACCCTTCCTGTCAGCTTACACTGATGATTCTACTGAGAGACCTGGATTGCTTTTAAAAATGTGCATTCATAATAATTGAGTACAAAATACAGTGCAATATAAATATAGCCTTTCCCCCTCTGTTTTGCGTTTTTCTATGTTATTTTTCTAAACTAGTTACATCATCACCACAGACAGGGTTTTTCTTACCAAGACAGCGATGTGTATCTTGTACAGACTTGCTTCTGTATCTAAGCAAGTTGCCTTGACTCTGTCTACAGGCACAGAAGCACTTCCAGGGCATCATTCATCTCATTCTAAAACCACGGCCTTAAATACCTTCTTTCCATTCACTGTAGCAGGGATTTTGCCTGACCAGCTCTGAGGTAGACACAGACAATGTAGCAGGCAGCTTTTTCTATAAGCCTTTATCGAACAGAGAAAATCCAGGAAACTAGCCTCACTTTTGCTTCTAATTTCACATCTATAATCTCAATTCTGTAATAGTTGGGTTTCCCATCATACAGGACATTAATTTGGGTTAAAATATACATAATTATTTTTCTTTCTGCTAGTTTTGGATTTTATTCAAAAATTGCAGATATAAAAAATAATCTGGGATTTCTAAGGAGGTTTGCCAGACTGTACAAACTTTATGACACTTTGAAATTCAGACTGTCCAATGACATGGTTACAGGTAAGAATGCAGAAATCAGGTGTTGGATTTGTCCATGTACAAATTCCCTCAAGAGTTACACTCATCTAACAGAGAAACAAAGCGACATCATGACATAGTCCCAAAGATCACAGAAAGAGTTTAGCCAGCAAGTTTCTCTTATCAAAATTGGTTCTGCATGTTTCTAGATCACAAAGAGGAAAGACACTCTTCAAGGTGGGGACTTCAAACCTTATAAGCTTCAAAGACTGATCTGGGAGATCTGCTCAAACCAGCACTGCTGCTGAGAAAGAGGCACATGAAACTGCGCTGTATTAGATGCTTCTTGAGTTTGAGTTTTAGTGACTGAGCACTAGAAAAATCTGTTTCCAAAGCTCCAGCTGGGATGTCAAAGGACAGCACAAGTCTGGATTTCATTAACAGCTAGCCCTGTGGATTGGCTGGTGGATTCTTTCACATATACCCAACGGCACAACATACATCTCACATACAAAGGAGATGGTATTTTCAAGGTATGCCACAATTTATACCAATCTGCCTGCAAGCTGGATCAGACCTTTCACGTAGCTGGAGATTACGGGAGTGCAGCTCAGGCAGCGTGTTGCTTTTGCTGTCACCTCCAAACAGTTGCTGTCCCCACAGGGTTCTTCCCTGCTCTTTTGAGACAATCCACCCTGACAATGCCCACGGAGTGGCAGGAAAACAAAGCACAAAATGATTGTCTTGACAGGACTCTATAAAAAAGGTCAATTGACTGGAAAAGTGAGCACCTGCCTAAGGCTCCTTACTCTGGAAGGACCCTGACTACTTTCCTGCACATTCTTGTAACAGTAATCATGCAAGCTTCCTCCTGTGATAGCAAAAAATGACTGTTTGACTGGGGAGGGCAGAGCAGCAGATTAGCACACAGTATACTGAATAACATCCCAACATCTGCTGTCACAGATTTGCTGACAGCTGTTTCTGCAGACTAGCTGGAAAATCTGATCATCCTAAATGTGAAATTTCATGTTATCTGTGCAAAAACAAGTGCCAGTCTCTAATATGACCCTAAAGGATGATCCACAGCTTTGAGTAAATGCTTGCCAGCTACACATGGACATCTCCTTCAGCACCTCCTCTGAGAACACACAGCTGGACACAGCTGTCCTGGGGCTGCATCCCACAAGGTGACACATGGGGAGGCATTTTTGGTCCCCAAGGGATGTTCTTCATAATCCATGGTTTATTTCTATTTGCAGCTTTAGAGAGAGTCCAGGCTGAACACCTCTGCCAGAGTGAACCCAGGAAGGACTCACAACCAGTGTGGAGACTCCATAAAAGACTGGGGAATAAGTACAAAAACTTTCTCTTCACTGGGTCCCAGTTATCCTGGGTGGAAACTGAGCCACTGTACTCCTCTGTTCTCTGCTTAATGAACCAGTGTCTACTCGTCCCACAAGGAACAGTGGTGTTTAGTACAAACCTACAGCTGGGTTTATTTTGCAACGAAGACCCACTGCTGCAGGCACTCGGAGGAATGGTGTGAGCAGGGGTGGAAATCAGGCACAGGGCTGCATGAAGGAGACTGAATTCTGCTGCCCCCAGTCTATGTTTAGCAGAGATATGGTGATGGAGTTAACCAGGGCAGTAGTGCTGTCAAACACTCACTTTCCAGTGAGCTCAGCCCTATACTGAGGCCTGCTATAACATTTGGTGGCTATAACTTATTTTAACTTCAATGGTTAAGAAGGAGAGCAGGCTAAAACTGTGAAGCTTTTCCCTTAATTGCCTTTTTAAACCTGCTCTCACTGTAAATGACACACAAACACGGATAATAGCAAGAGTCAATCCTAATAACAATTGTGCGTTTTTGCAAATCGCAGTTTTCTGCATGGCAGCCCACAATCAGTGGTAACACCAGGAACACCAGAGCTCCTGAGTACATGCATTGCTTAAGAGGCCCATTAAACACAATTCTCGTTCTTGGTTTCACAGGTTAGTGAATAGCTGCTGTGCTCAAGTGCTATTTTATGGCCAGATAACACTGAGGGAGAAGCAGAAGTTCCTTCTGTGATGGGTGAACTGGGGCCTGTCTGACAATTGCAATCATGTGTAACCCTTTAAAACACAAAAATCCTTAAGAAAAAGATTTAATCTCTGTGAAAAGCAGTATTAAAAGCACTGCTGTAGCAGGTCTGCCAGGTGAGTTGACAACAGGAATATTTCTACCCTTGGTGTTCTGCCAGGTGAGGGCGCAGTTCTGTGGTGCTGCCTGTTCCCGTGCTGATTTAGATTTTGGATTCACCACTGGTAAGGATATTGCTCTGCATGCAACTTTAGCAAACAGGTTGATGCTTCAGTCACTTCTAAGTTTGCTTTTAAAAACAGTTTGCATGTTACAGATCCAATTTGTGTCTCTTCACGACACCTCTCTTGGATGGAGACTGCCAGTGTCCTGGCATCTGGAGGCTTTGTTTCCCCAAACATCTTAGCTCCTGTCAACAAGGCAAATTTGGCCCTACCCAACTGCATTGTCAATGAAAACTGCTGTCCTCATGACATTTAATGTACATCCAATTGATGCAAAAGAGACACTAAACCTGTTTTTTTCCATTGGTTGTTCCAATGAAAAATCAGATGCCAATTTCAGAAGCCTAAATGATGGTTTTAGAAGTAAAATTCATGTGGCTGATATCTTAAAGCCTGCATTTCAAGGCCAAAAAAAAATGCAAGTGAATTAAAATGTTACCTGTTTCTGATGCCTGGGTGTCCATGTTATCTTTGCATTCACAGGCACATTCCTCACTCCTTTTGCTGCCAGCTCTCCAGGATTTGAGGGGTGGGGTATGGAGCAAAGCAACTCACATAGGAGTCTTCTTCAAAAAGTAGGGAACTGAAAAATAGAAGGGAATTGCTCTTCAGTACTTACATAGAGAAATTATCACCATCCCCAAACACACCTGAATATTTCCCATTCATATTTGTGCTATAGCAATGGCAGCACAGACCAACTCACAAGCTCCATGCGGGTGCTGCTAGAGTAGGTCCTAATTGAAGGTGGCTGGTTCTCTGCACAAACAGTCTCCTGTGGCTTTACAGTGACAGCGACAATGTGTGCTACAAGTGACTTGGGGAATTAGTCCCATATAGTGCCCCACGGTCACCAGCACCACAGAGCCCAGCTACAAAGATCTCATCACATGGGTCCTTTCAACAAGACAACAAAAAAGGGTGAATCAAGCCCTGAAGGCACAAGAGTGATGATACATTGCACGTAGTCTCTTCTCTTTCCCAAGTCTAGCTCACTGTAAACTGGTCAAATATCCCACCACAGTGTGAAACTGGGGGGTACGTTTCAGTTTTTCACAGTGACAAATAAATCTATTGGCAGTGTTATGCAAACGTAAGGAATTATTCCCCATACAATTAAGATCTGATCTTGGAAGCAGAGCACTCCAACAGAAGTCAACATTACAGTCACATACCTCAAACCATAATTAGTCCCCACACACAGGTTAATGTTTGGGCCTTTCAGTCTGGACAGAGACTTTTTTAATTTCAGCAAAACATATTTTATTTCATTAGTTTATTACAGTAATTATTTTTGTTATTTCACATTTTTAGTGCTTTGTAATTAAGCCAGGAGCTGTGACAGACCATGAGTTACAGTGCAGGGAGTCACACTTGTGTGTTGTTAACTAGGAGCCCGAAGGCTGTGTGCCACCAAAAGCAAGAGGTATGAATTTACTGGGCTGTAAATGATAACCTCATATGCCTTATTGAGAAGATAAACCATCTCACAAAGCAGAGGATTTCAAGACTGACGATAAAAACCTGTGCTGATCCCTGGACTGAACTCAGGAGCAGTGCAGGAACAAAGTCAGAATATATTAAAAGGATGCTACTACTTCCCTGCAACCCCAGAAACACTACCACAAACTCCTGTTTCCTCCTTAATTTCCGTGGTATACACAAGATACTCTGTGTGTGTAAAATAATGAAGTTTCAAGACACCAGCTCTTATTTATTGAGCTCTGTGGCTTTCCATCAGCAGAAACCACCAGCAGCTCTGGGCCATCCAGTGGAGAGCAATACAGTGACAATCTTTCCAGCTGTGAAGTTTGCCTGATTTCCTAATCACAATCTCACAGACCTAAGAGAAGCCAAAGGAAATAAACTTCTGAGGCTCATGGACACTTAAATCCCATTTGAAGCATGATTAAGGTTTAAGTGCCTGAGCCTCACTGGCCTCATTGGCTTTCATAGGCAGTTTGGGTTGAGAACCCTGACAGAGTGACCACCACTTTGTGTGTTCTCCTTTTATTTATGCAACTAGGGGTGTGTTTAGCCATAACAGGTAGGCTTTACCCTATCGATTTAGGAAGATGGGTCTCAGTTTCAAAATCAAATCAGTGCTCAGGACTTCGGCTTAATGACTTTGCAAAGGCCAGGAGGCAATGCAAAGTGACCCCTGTATGCTTTAACCCATTGCTCATATGAGATAAAATGAGCCAGTTTATACCTCTTTCAGGGGTACTTGTCTTAGTGCATTTCACTTTGCATTTGTCCCAGTTAAGAGCACACGCACACACTCAGGGAGACCCTGGCTTCCCATGGCCCCAGTAAATCCTTTCCATCAACAGCCCCTGGGTGCCTAAACCCTGGCTTGAAAATGAGGTTTAGCCTCCTGGCTGATCTAAGCAGCAAATCAATATATTATTCTAAATAAAAAGAGAAATAACATTAATAAGTGGGTTAGGGTGTGGGACTGGCATCTTTGGAGTTTTGGCCACCAGTGTAACTACAAAGTCAAATTTCAGAGCTCTCTGATGACCTGCTAATTTTGCCACAAACATAGTGTGAGAGTAGCATCTCCCTAAGCCACACAGAGAGTGCAGGGATCTCCATGATCCCGTCCAGACAAGTAACCATGCCCATGTGCAAAGCAAGCAGGTTCTTCCACCCCATCTCCAGGTCATTTCAGTTTTCTTGCCTTAAAAAAAAAAAACGAACAAAACCCAAGACAAAAGCCCCACAACAAGCCCCAGTCTGGTCCCTTCGCCATGTCTGGGCAGCAGACTGCCAACACTCCTCCTTACCACAGGGCTGTCTTTGTGGCTCTGGGAAACAAACATGTCATTTATGTTCTTATGAAGTATTCCTGTTTCATATATGATGCATTCAGACCAATCAATCTTCTATCTTGGTGGCCTGTTTAGAGAGTTAGGGAGCTGGCATTGATTAAATGCCTATAATAGAGAGCATTAATTTACCCGTCAGTGGAAAAATCACCCTTGTAAATTGTCCCAGTCAGTTTGTATATCACCAAACGATACACAGCATGTTCTGGATGTATGTACTGAGCTGCACTCCTACATAAAGCACATTCAATTAGCAGCACCAGCATTGCTTCAGACGGCCATAGGTAAGAAGTCTGGGTTTGATTCTGCTGCCCTCTTTAGGATCTGTGCCTGGGACTCTCCAGTCTAATAAGAAACAAAGTGCAAGATCACTCAGTGTCTGAAGTCCCACAGGGAGCCCACAGCATCCCATGGGACTGGGAAAAAAAATGGCATATCCTTCCTTTTGCTCATCATGCTACACTATATGTAACCTAGTTAAGATGATTTTCTTTGCCATAAAGGGGAGAAAAATATCTTGTGTTTGTGAAAGTACTGGAGGCTCCTTCATCTGTTGAGTTCAACATCCCATAGAATCATAGAATGATTCCCAGCTGAAATATCACATATTATTCACATATTATGTCTTCGGAGCATGAGGAAAGAAGATCACAGTGCCCTAAGAGGAGGCAGGAACCAGTTTCTCTTGAGCAGTGAAACAGCATTACATTTGAGTTGCCCTAATAAAAACTACTGAGACCTAAACCGTAGGTAGGTATCTCAGGAGGAGATAGCCAGCTTCTTACTGTGGCTGTAGAGGAGAGCATGGGGACACGACAGGAATAAGCTGAGTGAGCAATAACTGGTTTTGGCAGAAGGAGAAGCAAGGAAATGCCCTATATATGTGACCTGGGACACGGAGGACAGAGATGCTCAGGAGTGGGTGTTGGGGGAAAGGCAGGGAGAATGGGTGCGCAAAATGGGCTGCTTCTGCCTCAGTATTTCCTTTACAAAGGCAATGACTTCAGAACAGTGTTTCTCTTCCCAGCCTGACAGCACAAGTATGGTTTTCCCAAGCCTGCCAGCTTAGCTAAGTGCCCACTTTCCAGCCTTTCAGGAGCTGAGAGAGCTTGGGGTTTGAGCATTGCAGAAGTACAGTTACCACCCAGACCTCCCTTATTCAAACCTCCAGGCGTGGGAGTCAAGATGTGTTCTTTCTAACTGTCAGCCTTGCAAAATTAATCAAAGAGATGATAATCCCCTCTGCCATTCATCACTGCTGATAAAGGTCCTGCCACCAGAACTGAGCTCCCAATTTTGCTGCTGATGCAGAAGGTGGGAGGTGACCTGGTTCACTCTTGCAGAGCCACCGTGGCTCTGCTATGCAGGTGCGACAAAAAGCTTGTACCCATCAGAGACCAAGCACAAGCATGGCTTCCAGTTACGTACACCTGGTAGGATTGGCCGAGTTATGTGAAAAAAGCATCCTTTCAGAGAGTAAGGTCACAGTTTTGAAAAACAAATTATGCTTTCAAGCCAGTCTCTTTCTGTGCAATCAACTGAGCTGTTTTTAAAGGTTCATATTTTCACAAAGGACAAAAGAGTATTTGGTAGCTTCTGGAAAACAGATCTTTTCAAGGGCAGAGTAAACCTTTGGGTACAAACAGTATGAAGCTCCACAATGCTGAGCAGGCACATGTAAACCCAGCTTGGGGCTGGAAGCTGTTGAGCATCATTAGTCACTGGGAAGTGGATGGTTCAGTCATAGTCCAGCATTGAAGTGCCTATAACAGCTTCCAGGATGGGAATGGTCTCATCCCACCAGCTCTGACCTCTCACCTGTCTGGGTCTAGCTGGGGAGAAGTTGAATATCCAAAGCTGAAGGCGTGCAGTATCAGCTGCTGGGTTTCCACAAACCCAGGGCAAAATTTGGGCCAGCATCTGCTTCACAGTAGCTGCACTCCTTGCACAAAGGGTTAATTTTATTTGCAGAGTTTTGTGCTATGCACAAGTAAATCACAGTGCATTTTTACCAGCATGATTTATAAGCCAGGTACAGAAAACTCTGGTTTCAGAAGTCTGCTGTCAGAGTTAATGGAGCAAGAATATGAACTGTAGCTTCTTAGGGTTACAGTCACCTCTCAATAGTGTCCCCAGATAGTTTCAGGTCTCTGCTGCATTTTCCAGGCTGCAGTCACACCTCCAGCTGCGGTGTGAAAATGCCTTTCCTTATGGCCTGCAGGGCCAAGATGGGACAGAGATTTCTTCCTGAGCTTTCCATCAGAAGGCTGAAGCAGTTGCAGCAGCCTGAGGTCTGCATGACTTTCCCCTTTTCCTATCATCCTGCAGAAATGGAGCAAACAGAGCTCCTCAGTCTGTAAACCACACACTGCTACCCACAATGAAGGAGTGGAAGTGCACAGAGAGAAAGGAGTGTGGTGCTCTGCATAGCCATGTCTTGTTTGCACCCATGGAGAGCAGCATCCGCATTGCCAGCCTTCCCAGAGTAAGGATCCCACGTAACAAGGCCAACTGCTATGCTACTATGTGAAGACACTCATGTTGTACCTGAGTACTCCTAGAAACCCACTTAGACAAGATTGTTTCATCAGCTGACAAGTTCCCTAAGGTACTAAAGGATCCTTTGCCTGCTTGATAAAAGGTTCCATAATAAGAAAAAAAAAAAAAAAAAAAGAGAAAGAAAAATGAAAGAGGAGCTCTCTATCAGAAGGAAAGGCAGGGAAGAACTGAAAAATCTGTATTATCTCCCAACTTTGCTCTCTAGCCCCAAGAACCACAAACAAGACATAAGCAGCAGGAAAAAACGAAACAACAGCATCAAAAAAGCCACTCAAGCACTAAGAATGAAAAATGTGTAAAAAGCAAAATCCTGGATAATAATTAAGTCACTGATATGTAATTTTCTGTGGCCCGTGTCAGGAAGCAGGGGCAGGGTCTCCAACATCATATGCTAGCTCTCTCCCTTCCATGCCAAGACCAAGAAGCTGACCGTGTCCTGAGCTTTAAAACCAATTCAGCCCCCAGTCAGCAGCAGTAATAAAGTGAGTACATAATGCCACCTTCTGGCTATAGTCGAGGACACAACAAAACCGTTAGCAGATAGTGTTCTGTCCCTCCTGTACTCGGGTGGATGATATATATCACTGGCTTGTGGAAGTCAAATTTCTTTTGCTGACTTAATCCCAGAGCCAAAATTAATCAGACACCCTAGCTAACAGGATCAGGAAATGCCATAAATTATGCTGCCTGCAACCTAACAACAGCATTAACAGCACGAAGAAGGTGGAGGCTTTTTTTGATTAATCACTGTTTAAGTTGCCTAAAGGACCTATGAAACCTCCTGCTGGCTGACACAATGAACAACATTTTATATTAAGCGATATAAGGAAATGTCTTTAAAAGTGATGGATTATGCAGATACAAGATGAGGACTGTGTGATGTGGTTACCTAAGAGCTGCAACCTCCCAGCCCACAGCAGCCCTCCCCATCCAGAGAGGACACTTGTCCCTCAGGAAAAGCCACACAACACAATGGGTTGCATTGAGCTGGCAGAGCTAGAAAGTTTACACAAACAAAACTAGTGACAAATTTTGGCCTTTTTGATTTCTTTTGTAGAGCAAACAGCAAGCTCAGTGCCTAGGGGAGGGATAGGACATGAACATTTCATCCAGCAGGTTTTTGTGGTGCTCTGCAGAACAGCCTCCCTCTTTTTTGTTCATAGAGATGTTGAGAAGCCACCACAGTTTCCCTCAGCCCTGGTAGGGTGCCACGGTGCTGGCAGCACATCCTGCACTGGGGCACAGAGAGCTGACAGGCTGAATGAAGGGTCTTAACAACCCAGTCCCAGGAGCATGAATGTCCTCTTCTGGAGCTGTAAATACAGCATTCCTCATGAAACCTGTCATTTTCTCTATTTTACAGGAACATCCGTACAGCAGAAACCCTGGTTCCTGCTGCAGGGGTACACTGAGGTTCCCATTTTCTTTGGTGAGGATTTTTCATAGCAGTTAGCACCAGACTAGCTCCATTCCCACTGAAATGAGCAGCCTTCCATCCACTGCTCCTACTGTTTGCTCTCCTGAGAAGTCTCAGCACTTAGAAAAATACACTTTTATTTTCAGTCTTGCTTAAAGAGATCCACTTCTTGTGGTAATGAGTTTTCAGAGCATCCTCCACTGTGCTGCATTGCACATCATCATTTTAAATCTGAGGGTGCCCATGTCAGGTGCCATCCTCACTAGCTCTGCCAATTAAATCAGACAGGCCAATGCTTTTGCCTTTACTAATTGATGCAGCAAGCACATCATTAAAGGACTCCCCATCGTTTTGCAGTCTTATCCAGCTATTTGACCAGGTGGACCCCTATCACGCACCTTCCTCTCAGCATGCTACCTGCTCTTCCAGCTGCCAGTCATTAAACGTCACCCCTGTACCAGGCCACAGGATGATGAATGCTCTCATTGCCACTCTGCATATCAACCATGCAGGAGGTCAGATACCCCCTCCACTGCCGTCTCCTGGTCCATCTGATCCAGCAGATGGATCCCTCGGTGTCTTTGTCTGCGCTGACCTACTTCTCCCTTTCATCATCTGCCGGCTGAATCTCTGGGGTGTCTGACTCACCATAGATGTGGGGATGCTGTGCCTGCCCGCACACATCTCTTCCCTCCTGGCAGTGAATTAACCCTTGATTTTAGGTATGGGTGTGGCTTGCACTGATTTCCCTAGCCAAGCTGTGATCTCTTCCTCACTGAAGCCAAAAAATATGAAAACCACCTGCCCTCAGACCACCTCCAGCATGCTGGCAATGGCTCTCCCATGTTTCTCTGCTGGAAAGGAACCTCAGGGGAAACAGGAACAGTTGTCTGGGAACATTGCTGGCTGAGGAGTCCCTGGGGTACTGGCATGGACATCCACCCATCCTTCTCCTCTCTGGTTGACAGAAGGGATGAATTTGCACAGAGACTCATAGCCTGCAAGACTGGTGTGCTGGAAGGTGACAACAAGGTGCAACAAGGCTGTCTCTGATTCATGCCCCACAGTTATTTTGGGGAGCCATGAAACTGAGGAGCTGTGTAAGTAGCCACTGCTGTATCTCAGCTACAGCAAATGCACACCCTCTGCCCCACACGAGTCATGTCTTGACTTTATAGGAGACTCTACTATGTGGCCTCTGAGCTGTGTGTGTTGCAGGAAGGAGGAACCATGGAAATCTTTTTTCTTTGCACACTCTACCGTACCAGGGTCTATTCCCAGCAGCAGACAGGACCTGGATTCTCTGTACAGAGAGGTGGGAGGGGAGGCAGAGGGGGGCAAGAAGACCTCACTCAAATCTCTCATGTTAAAAAGTAAGATATGGCTCTGAAATGCTGTGTGATGATATATCCTAATATAGAAAGAATCTGTCGAAAAGGCTTTACCAGGAGTCTGAGTCTTTGTATGGGTACCATTAAGGGCTGGATGCTGACAGATACGTATTAGTGGAGCTGCAGGCACTGAGCCAAGTCTCTGAAGGATTCAGGCTGAGTCTGGGCTTAATTTCTTCTTACTGAGAAGTGCTTGTGTTGGGTCTTAGCATAGATCCATTTAATAGGAGAACAACCAGGCACTCCAAGACTTAATGCAAGGAGTACATGCACAGAGAAAGCAAGTGAGAAGAATTTTGATTAATTGCTGTGTATTAATTTGCCGCTGCAGTGGATGGAATATTTGCTTCAAGCTTTTCAGAGAAACAACATGAAAATGTTTTACACAGCTGAGTGGCTTCGCAGTCAAGCCTATTTGCTGTTGGTTAACTCTCAGCCCCATGTTAGCAAATGAACAGGACAAACAGAAACATATTTTCACTTCCTAAGGCAGCAAAGCTCGCTGATCTAGCATAAAAAGAAGCGATCTATAACATGAGCTAGTTCAGACAGACTCAGAGAACATACAATCCCCCTTTAAAATTCTGGCTATTGCACAAATCCTCATTTCTTGCTTTTTTTTCAAGGAACACTGTCATAATTTATACACAAACAACCTAATCAGAGGCAGTGTCAGCTCTGGAGAAGGAAATGCAGAAACCTGGAGTTGAGCAGAGGCAGGTACTCTGAAAGCAAACACTTTCATCTTGTCAGGAGTGGTTTGTTGGCGTCTTATCCAGAACTGCGAGGAACCATAACCACAAATACTTCACACGGTACTTTGAATTTAATAGCTCACATGGGCTACTGTCTGAATTACTGCCTTTTATTTTATGACTAAATTAATATTATATACACAGGAGCACATTTAAAATACCCAACAGGGTAAAAGAAATGATTGCTGTGTTGAAAAATATAAATTTTTATGCACAGAAGTTATTAGTAAAGCCACGTTCCCCAGTCCATTAATGTGCACACATTTAAATTTTCCATCTTTTTTTTCCTTTTGACCTTTATTTTCAGATACTATAGCATGTTATCTTAAAGCTTTAATAAAGCAGTAATTCACTCATGGGTTTTATGGCCTACTAATTTGTCTGTTGTGCCATATATTGGGTTTCATAACTTTTATATGCAAATCAATAAAAACTCCTTTGATATTTCATTTAAATCATTGAATAATTAACACATCCCAGCCCCCAGATCAGCTGAACTGAGAAACGTAGCTAGCACTCACAAAACTTCAAGTAAAAGAGAGTAAAACTCAAGATTTGGAGAAATCCATCTTATTTTTTTAAAAGATAATTAGAAAAACTGTGCTTTTGAGAAGGGGAAAAAAAAAAAGGAGAAAAATGTCATACCTGGTAAAAAAAAATAGCCCTGGATGTATAAAGTAGTTGCAAAAGGAAAAAAAGGGAAATGGAAGCAGACAAAAATATTGATATAAACCTCTTTGAATATGTTATCTGAGTTCTAAGAAATGGAA
This sequence comes from Podargus strigoides, assembly GCA_028020825.1. Classification (NCBI taxonomy): domain Eukaryota; kingdom Metazoa; phylum Chordata; class Aves; order Caprimulgiformes; family Podargidae; genus Podargus; species Podargus strigoides. The sequence goes on along the minus strand of CM051624.1, from coordinate 9,323,567 downwards.
AATGCAGTACAATGCTCATGGTTCAGGATTTCCCAGCTCCATCCATCACACCAGGGTTGTACCTGGGCTTTGCAGTGCAGTCCAAGCTTGCACCCAGGCTTGAGGCATGCTGCTCTTTCCTGGCTTTAACTCTTGCCCACATAAGCAAAGCCATGAGAATGTCCCTGACTCCTCCAAGTGCTCCTCACTTCTTTTTTAGGCTAGCTTCTCACATAAACAAGAATGCTGCAATCCTACCACTGTGTATAGGTCTTCTCTTTGTAGCCTCTAAACCCAGGGGACAAGTCTACATTTCATAGAGTGGTAAGATCTCAAAAATATACAAGTTCCTGCAAGTGTCATGCAAAATAAGAGGTCAAGCAAAGGCAAGAGAGGCCTGTGTCCCAAATGCAAAGGCTGAAGTCTGAGCCCATGGAGAATCCGGATGGTCCACGTAAGAGAGGGACTCTGGTTTAGGCATGACTTGGTGCTGGGCTCGTATCAGGAATTAAGTGCATCAGCTGTCAGCCTTGTTCCACAGATCTGTAACAAATAACCCGTCTCCTGGTTCATAACATCCCACTAGTTCTGAAGATAACCCTGGGAATGAGAAGCCTGTACAAAGGAGTCCTTGAGGCATGCTGGAGTTCACAGGTAGCCTGAATCCCAAACATCAGGAAGAGTCTCTTTGGTATCCTCCTTGCTCAGATATTATGCTGCCTGCAACACTACACAACAAAAAGCCAGCTCAACACTTATGGGACAGGAGTTAGGTGTGTAGTATATATTTTACTAAAGAGAGAGAATATCTGATGGATGTTAAGCACCAGCCACTTGGAAATCTTTATCTGGGTGAGGGACAAAACCTGTTTTGCACTGATCAAAGCAGTTAAAGTATGTTCCCATCCTCTGCTCCCTGGACTGCCTGTGTCAGCCAGAGCCAACGGTGTATGCAGAAAAGGAGACAGCACATGTTGGCAGTGCAGTGGCTCATTGCTCTGAGCCTTGTTGGGAGTCACACACTAAAGAGAGAGCCTTAATCTCACCACCTGAAGGACAAAGGGCTTGGTTCCACAAACACCAGCTCACAGCTGGCCTGGCTGCACAGGTATGAGTTTGGGCATCAGCGTTTCATTGCACATTCACTTTGCTGCATATTTAAAGGTCCTTGCCGTTCAGCCTGGTGGAACTGTGCAAGTCCAAAACTGCCTGGGGAGTCCAAAAATCAATTCAAGATCTCTGCACAGTCATTAAAATACAGAAATCCTTTAAACTTTGCACACCAGCACTGGCATTGTCTCCTGATTTTTACCTGCTGTAGATGCAGAGGGAGGAATTAACTGAACAGAGATTAAGGACAGACTTTAAATATGCCTTTGCTTAAATAATTACTATTTGTTTAATTAAGATCTGCAACATCACATTGAAAGGAGAGCACCATACTGACATAAAGGTTTGGATCAATGAAGGATGCATGGCAATACCATAGCATCTTCTGTTTGTGCCAGCCACTGACAGAGAAAGCCATTCTCCAAAGGAGCGATGGCTTACTCAGAGGATACCTATTTAATTCTCTGTCCATCCAGAGTTTTGTCTATGATACTAGGAGGAGGAGAGTTAGAGCAAGCCCCATGTTGGCCTGCCATTTCATTGTCTAATAGTAAGACCAAGGACAAAGAAAAAAAATCTAATCTAAGCAGGCTGCTCCACACATTCCTGAGTGGTCATATTGCCTGTAGAGAGCTGGGACACAGGGCTAATCATTAAGCAGATGCATTCAAGGTTGAGGGTGCCCTGTTAAAGCTGTCTGGTTTTAAATGGGCATTAGAAAAGTACTTGGATACTTTCATCGCTACCTTTGAATAATTTCATGTTAATTCTTTAAATGTCAATTATTTGGATGTTTCTACACTGCACTTTTAACTTCCAAGTTATTTCTTTTAAATCGTTGCATACGCCATTTAACAGGTTCTGTGTTAAAGGTCCCATTTTTTTTAATATTGATTTTCTTTTATATCTTTGCAGTACAGAGTTAGGCTGGGCTTCCACTCAGAGTCCTATCACTGGTTTGTCTTTATTTCTTCTGGTACATTTTTAGTGTTTTACATTTAAATTTGTGCAGTTCATTTTATTGTGCTTGTAACTATCTTAATTCATTTTCTGTCTCTGTTTCTTCCTTCTATTTAAAACAGACACACGCATAGGCTATCCACTGTTATTGAACCAAAGAGCACACATCATCCAGGGGAGTTAGATGGGGAGGCATCTGGGGCCGCTGCATAAAAGCCTAACACATGTACCTGTATTTTCAGACCTTCAGATTACTATCCTCTGAATTTTGGATGAAGCCTGGCTGGTTTAAATCAACTCATGTCTTTGTATGCTCCATCAATCTCAAAATGGGTAAGAAAATTGCTTATTAAATTCTTTAACCAGTAGTATCAGTAGTAATTAAATGAGGCCCAAGATAAGAGTACTGCAATAAATGTTTTATCTGCTTCCCATCCTTATTAAAGCCCTAAGACTTCAAAAGCTTACACAGGTGTATCCCAGTGAGCACTGAGACTCTCCTCATTGACTTCCAAGACCATAGTTACAACAGACCATGGGGTCAGAGAATCTTAGTGGGACCATACCAGGAGGCAGACCTCGACCCCCTGCAAGGACAAAATGGCCTGATGTGCTTTACTGCTGGGGGCAGTCTCACCAGCAGGGCTGGTCTCACCAGCTTTAGTCTGCAATTACTGGCTTAAAAGAAAGCTGCAAAGCACAAATCCAAACCCAAACCACAGCACAACTGGACCTCCCCAGAGCAGGGATGCACCACAGGCGCTACCACCAACTCTTTGCATGACATTACACAGAACGCCAGAGCTCTCTTTTTTGACTTGAATCTTATTTTTTCCTCCCCCTTTAAAAACTCATAGATACCTATAAACCACATTCTACCCAAAGGTGCAATCAGTTCTTAGAACATCTTAGGTCTCTTTACCCCTCAGATGTTTGCCACACCACTTGGCTATTTCACCTCATGACACTCCATCAGAGCTCGAGTGCTGCTGAAGCCACAGGTCAGCAAAATTACCCTTTCCCAGCTGTACCACCAGCCATGTCCTTTAGTCACAAGGCCCTGACATCGAGGGCTGCTTCACCTGCTTCCCTCTCCTGAGCCCAAGGGAGCCACAGCCCAGGTGCCCTGAATCACAGCAAGGCTCCAGCAAGAGCCACGTGGGAACCAGGAGAGCAGCAGCAAGCCTGGATCACAAGGGGACAACATTGGGAAACCTTCACAAATGCCCCAGAGCAGTGAGATCACGTGCAGCGAAAAAAGCAGCAACCAGAGCAGCCAGTGAAGCAGTGCAAGATGCCACAGGGAAAACTCAGAGCTGAGCCATGGTGCTGTGGGACTCACCCGTTTCTCACCCCCACTTTCTTCATGGAGGAGAAAAGCTCATCTCTGTAAACTTCCTTCACAGGTGGGTATAGAAACATGCATCAAAAAGTGATAAACAGGGACATTATGGACTTACATACCCAAGAGATTAACATAAAAGGACTTGTGGTAGCCTGCAAAAATGGCAATTTCAGGTGAGCCTTCAGGCTGCCAAAAGGCACATAAACATGAAACTACCACCATAGGCCAGATCATCAGCTGGTGGAAATGAGCACAGCTACTGCCACCAGCAGAGCTGTGATGACTAGCTGAGAAGCCATCCTCCTCCTTTTGTATTGGAAATCAGTCAAAAATGTAGCAGGGATGCACACTGGGAGTACAACGATGCCCTGGTTTTGCTGAGGGCTCTTTTTGAATTTGTTATCATCTCCTCATGGGAGGAAAAGAAAAAAAAAAAAATTCATTCATCCTCTCTTTGAGCAATTGCAATCAAAGCAAAAAGCAAGATTAACCCAGGTTGTCTCCTGCTCTAAAATTGCATTCTTGTCACTGCTTGACCAAAGACCCAAACAAACACAATTCTCCAAACAAATAATGATGGCCTTAATACATACATTTAGAAAATGCAAGGGTTTTGCTTTGCTATTAAAGTTTAATTAGTAATTAATATTTATGCAGCCATTGGCTGGAATTCTGCAAGTTACATAAATAAATATTAACTTGTGGATGATTTGGAAAAAAATCCTTGCATCTGAAATTTATTTGTGTGACTCTCTATTACTTATTCATTAATTCATGTATAATTCCAACTCCTCTTCATTCCAGATGGAGTGGGAGGGAAGGAGGGAACTCCCTTGGGACTGATGTGCATGGTTTTAATTCTCAATTTAGTCTCCATTACTACAAATTAAACGTTTAAAAATTCTAAACAGAGTGTTTAGTGATGCTGACATGTTCAAATCCATCAGTCTGCAAGAACTGGTGTTTCTTTAGGTATGTAACAGTACAAGTTGGAGAGTGACACACAGCACCTGAGCAGAAAGGCCACCTTTATATCATGCTTTTGGCCAGTGAAGGAGTCCCTGCATCCGAACTCCCCCTGAGGTCAGTGAGTGCTCCAATGTATGGGTTAGAGGAAAAATCAGGGACTGAGGCTGCAGCAAGCCTCTAGGCTATGAGCAATGAAAATATCAAAGAAACACCTTTAAGGGGGTTATTTGGCTATTAATTTTTAGCACGCCACCAAAAATTCCCAGGGCTTCTCACCCCAGTAACACCTGACTGGGAAATTGAGGCCAGCAAGAGCACAGCATTGCCTCGGCCACACAGGTTACACACAGCATCCCGAGTGCCACATGTGTGCACGCAGCCCAGCCTCAGTCACCGCGCACAGGGAAGGATTGCTGCTGGTTGAGGACCCCTGGGAACCACCTCTCCATCATCCTACTGTCTCTGGCTAGACACGTTATGCCAAACAACACTTGATCCCCTTTTCCTGCAACTGGGCTGGCTGAGGAGAGGTATGTGCACAGGTCCCATAAACACTGGAGAGACAGAGAGGAGCACATGATTCCTCTTCCCTGGATCCCCATAACTCTCTGATGTGTGACACCTCTCAGGGGCCCCCCGATTCCCACTGGATAAATACCAAGTGAAAGGAAACAACAAATGGTACACAGTTAAGAGATAGTACTAGCAAGCTTTTAGGGTGGATTTTGCACATCTTCCGAAGTGGATATTAAAACCCACGGTCAGCCATTCAAAACACCTGCAGAGATCAAAACTCCAGCAGCTAAAATGATGCCTCACCTATATCTCTGCTCCTAAGGGAATGGAAATAAAGCGAAGTGCTGTTTTACACCCACAGCAATCCCCAAGGCACTGACAGCCCTCACTTCTTTCCTAACCTAGAAGGAGAGGAGTCCCTAAAAAATATCAGCAGACTATCCACATTTTCTTGTGATCACTTGCCTTTTGTCACTGTAGTTGAAGAGGATTGATGTCTCCTGGCTTGGGAGGCTCACCAGAGTAGTGGTAGCATTGCAGCATACGAGGAGTGCAGAACTGTTCATTTTAATCACGAGGCTGCTGCCCGGCACAGCCAGCTCCTCTCTCTGTGCCACTTTAGTCAGGAGCTGTGTGGATCCAGACACAGCTCTATTTTTTGCTTTTTCCATCCTATTTCATCAAGGGTGTGATGGCTGGAAATACTTGTTAGTAGCACAATTTCTGCCTCACACTACCTGAATTCTGCTGATAAGATTAAGCTATAGTCCCAGACCTTATTGGTTTATATTTCACAGCTACCAGGCACCTCCTAGAAAGCAGCACTGATGCTATATGGATTCCCCCTATTACAACTGAGTGGCCAATAAAAATGCAAAAGTACCTTAAAACAATGCAACTTGAGGAAATGTCAACGAAATTCCATCTAGGTCTGTAGAAGAGTTTATATATTAGAGAGGAGGAGACAGCAAAGCTGAAGCATTATTGAGCCGTTTAAAGTAATATCCCCCATTACTGCAGAGCCCACATCCATCCGGGATGTCATGCAGTCTGACAATGGTTCTAGCTTCACTCTACCTCACACAAGCATCATGCCCCTAAGACAGGGGATGTGAATGCACCAGCCTGCAGCAACATGCACTTGCTAGCTGGAGTTTTGGAGGGGCTGCAAAACTCTTTCTAGGGCATGGGAGAGTGTGCAGAGAGCACTAAGGCACTTCTTCCCTTCTTGAGTCCAAAGCCAGCCCTACAAAGCTGTGCTTTCTCAGTTTTGCTGGCTGTGCTGTGATCCTTAATCAGTAGCTACTGGCTTCATGCTCCTAGTTCTTTATCTTTTTTTCGGTTTTGTTTTTTTGGTTTTTTTGTTTGGGTTTTTTTTTCTTCTTGTGAGGGGTGCCACCTCCTGTAATCGGCAGGCTGGAAATCTGTTCTGCCTTGGAATTTGACTAGGAATTTTAATACTCTATATAACATTGTAAACATTATATTTCCCTCCCTGATAAAGTTTCCAGGTAGATGATGCTTGGCACTAGAGGCAACTTGAAGCCAATGGCTCAATGGTCAGATTTGACTCAGCAGGTTATTTCTCTGGCTCATCACCAGTGCTTGATAGGAGTCAGTAATGACTATTAGGGCAGTATGTGCTACCCTAACAAGTGACTACTTTGATGCTTTTAGTGCTGGGGACCACCGCCACCTCGGTGTGGAGAGAGGGAACCGAGCAGGTATGTACCGTGAGCACCTAGAAGTGGGCTCACACAACCCGAGATGAGTCCCAAGACTGTGATGTGCTGTTGGGAGAGCTGGGCATCCCGGGAAGGAGTGAAAACCACCCCGACTGACTCAGGAAAGCCCCAGCGGGACCCTGAGCCTGCCCTGCCCCACGCCCTGGGCAATCCCAGCCGTTCCGTGCCTCAGTTTCCCCAAAGGCCAGCCGGACACTGCCATGCCCATCCCTAACCGCTTTCCCGACCCAGGGCTCGCGTGGGAGCTGCCGAGCGGCTCCCCCGGGCAGCAGCGGCAGCCGCAGACCCCGCACCGCACCGCACCGCACCTCGAGCCCGGGCCGTCGCCGGGCTGTCGTCTCCCTCTGCTGTCACAACCCGGCTACTGCCGCCAGAGCGGCTTTGCCAGGGGACGGGAGGTTTGCAGCGTACGCAGGCTCAGGGAACAGAGGGGTCATTCCCACCGGGGAGGGCTTTCCAAGGGCTGGAAATTAAGGGGAATAAAAAAAAAAAAAAAAAAGCATTAGGTTATTTGCCAGGAAGTACTCGGGAGGATGAAGAGGAGAGAAATAGGTGTCAGTGTCAGGTCTGGCATATGGACTTGTGTTGTCCCCATCCCACCCACTTTGCTGGGTGGCTGCATGACCCGCTCACCCTTGCCAAGTGTTGTGCCAGGTCGATTTCAGCCCGGAGAAGCAGAACTCATCTGCAAGGGCATGGCCTAACCCAGACCACTGCCAGCACTTCCCACTCCTGACTCCCCCAAGGCTAGACCTTGGTCCCCTGACACAAGATGGCACTGGCTTGTAATATGTTTCAAGCAGCAGCTCCCATCTCCTGCAGAGCTGGGACAGTCTGGGACAGCCCAGGCCCCCTCTGGGAGCACACATCCTCTCTCTTTGTAATTGAGGTAGAAGCCAGGCACACTTGCTCACCAATTAAAAGCAAACTGCAAACAGAAGCGGAATGAAAACTGATCAGTATAATACCCTCACCTTAGAAAAGGACATCCTCACCTGAAAAATAGTAGAGACAAAAAAGTCTGCTCATACACACAACTTGCAGAGTTGTAGAGACTTTGAAAGAGGCAGCTCTGGGCAAGGTCGCTCGGTGAAATGGAAACAAAACTTCTCATATCACTTCGAAAGTACAGGGACATCTCTCAAGAACCGCTTCACAAAGCACTGCCCTGCAGGGTGTGTGGCTCCTCTGGAATGAGGTAGCAGGCGCTTGTGGGGCAGAGCCTGCAGAACTGTATGACTTCTGTATGGTAGGATTACAGAGACTTTGGAAACAGAATCAAATATTTAAAAAAAAAGAAAAAAATAACAAGAAAAAAAAACTATTTAAGACACTTTTTTTGATCCCCTTGAGTCTGAGAATGCCCTTCTGCTTTTATTGTGTCCATGCCCTCAGCATTCCTGGAGGCAAAGGAAGCTCTGTTATCTCTGTGCATACCATGGGGAACTGGGGGACAGAGGATGTAAGGTGACGCTTTTCAGAAGCGACTGGCAATTCTGAGTCCTGTATTTGGGATATGCTACTTGAGAGAGCCCTACTCGCAGAGGTGAGGCTGGTGGTTTTGGCTTGAATCCGCTTCAGTTGCCCCAAGCTAAACAATCAAACATGAAGGTTCTTAAAAAAAAGAATAAAAAATTCATCAGTTACTGTTGAAATGTCAGCCCAAATGCTTGCCCCAGGGGACACTGGGATGGGGCCAAACTGAACTGCCTCCTGAATTGCTGAGTAGCATCCAAAAAGCCCAAGACTCCATCCTTTGGGACACTGGCCATCACTACAGGACATGTGCTGGGGCTAGTTTATCATCAGGGTGGCAACAGGCAAAAGTGCCTATTAAAAACAGGCAGAGAACACTGAGAGCAGAGGGAGATACCATGAACTTGAAAGCTCCTATCTTCTTCCTTCCCTTTGTCCACCCTTAACAAACATTAGCGTCCAGGCTTCAGCAACATGCTGCCCATCACTGACTGATGCTTACCTCTTATTATAATATCTTTACTGTGTCATCCAGAGTTGACCTTGGGAAAGAGATCTAATATATATTCATAACTCCATTTAATTTCATCATTAGGTCTTCTGTATACCTAATTTATCTCCATAATTATGTCAAAGTGGGAAGCCTGCAATTTCCTTGCCAATATAACATTGATGCAGTAAGAAGACATCAGCAGAGCAGTTACTAATCTGCTGTTCTGTCTTCCTGACTCCCCTACCCGGGGGCAGGTGCAGAGGAGGCAGAGTTTCTTTCTCAGTCTGTTAAACTGAATGAAGTTGTTGCTCCATCAATTACTCTGTTCATACCTTAAACACATTAATAAGGCTGAGCTTGAAGAGGAAGACTTCATAAAAGTATCTTTATTAAAAAAACAGAAAGATGTTGAGAGAGCATTCAAATTATAAATTACAATTTGGATGTGACACCATGTCAGCAAGGAACTGAGGTATAAACCCCCAGTGATTCCACGAGAGTCTGGATCCGCAGTTAGCTTAGGGTTAGCCCTGCTAAAGAAAACATGTTGATACAGGAATAAGGCTTATCTTTTGTACAGCTGTCAGTCTGCTGATCTTAACATATACCACAAAGCCACAAAACTCTCATGTAGCAGACAGAGAAATCCCAGTCTGGAGAGTAGAGTGACAAGACTGAGGGCAGTCAGCAAGGCGGTAGCAGAGCTGAGCCCAAGTCCCATCACATTGTTCTGCCCACAATATAGCATAGTCTCCCATCGCCTCCAAGAGTGACTGGTGACATTTGGGTCTGCATTTGGGTCTAGCTGAACCATAGCTGACACGTACTTCTCAGGAGTACTGCAACCACCATCCTGTTCACAGTCACTTTCCAGCACTGCAATGCCTGATCCTGACATCATCCTGGTGCTCTGAAGAGCTTCTTGCCTCTATCCAGCCAGCCCTGCTCTCTCTGAGGCCAGTGAGCAAAGTCCCTGCTTGCAGTCACATCTAGAAGAAGGGGTAGCAGCTGCCAGCTGTGTGTGGCTACGTGCAGAGGGACATACTGCAGCTCCTCTGCTGCACACACACAGCTGGCACCTGCGCAAGGGCACCATGAAAATGTGCTCCTGGGACCTGCTGGGTAAGGCAGGGGAATGATGCACAGCCAGGACAAATTCAGGCACTTATTTCAGAGAAACTTGTACGGTCTGTGGGCTCGCAGCAGAGGGGAAAGAGCCTGCTGTTGATAGGCAGCAGAGACAATACTGAGATGCCAGAGCAGTGCTCAGAAATGCTCAAAGAAACTCCATGTGCCACCCAAGAGCTAGAGATGTACACAGAGATAGTTAACAAGAACCCCTCCAAAGGCAGTCTGAGTAAAGCATACGCAGAGCTGGTTCCCTTAGCAGGCCTGGAAAAGCTCAGAAACACATGGAAAAAACAGCACCAGAAGTTATTTACAAGGAATTACAGAGGAGGACAAAGGACAAGGCAGAGGAGGAAAATCTGGTGGGGAAAAAAATGCAGTGAGTGGTTTCCTTCTGAACAGCGAAGGGCAAGGTATATCAGCAAATGCCACACAAGATCATCAACAGTAATTACTGCAAGAGAAACCTTTATGTCAAAGCATCAGGAAAGAGAAGGAAAAAAGTATTACTGATTTGAAATTACAAGGATTAAGAAAAAGGCAGAAGGTAAAGAGGCAACAGGACCAGCGTAAGCAGGTTGGGTTCCCAGGCATTTCTCAGCATGACACAGAAAATAAACCAAACCTACAATCAAACAAAGCAAAATTAGAGCTTGGCAGGATCCAAACACCCCTGAGGAGATTCTAAATTACACACAAGATGTTCAGACACTCAAGTGCCTTCTTTGGCAGCACGTGAGACAACTGGATATATCACCGCGGGTGAGAGGGGTCTGGAGAGGTGTCACAACATGCTGAATAGCTGCCTGAGAGACAGCTGCCAGGCAGCACCAACCCAAAGCTGTATGACCGAGTCCCAGGGTTGGGACACGACAAGCCTCAGAATGGAGGAAGAAGCAATAGTGCTGCCAATGGTATTGGATATAGCAGCTTCAATAAAATTGTGTAATTTCGTAATCCAAGTGAGGCAAAACCTGGGATGAAATATTCATATGGTAAAAACGTGAGCAGAATAAAAACATGCAACTGAAGCAGACTACATCCCCAATTTCCTCCCATCCAAGCTGCTAAAAGACTCTGCTAAAAGACTCCAGTCTTCAAGAACCTGAGAAGTCAACAGGTACCTCCCTGACTACACGGTGTGTTAAGAGAAAATATAATGAGAGCATGTTTTGCCAATTAGTAGGCCCAGTACAAAGGACACAGCCAGCAGCAGAAAAACAATCCAGTGAGTAGATTCTATTGCGCATAAAGGAGTCAGTGTATAGGGGATCACTGGGGGTACAAACAAGTCAGATCACAAATAATAGATATCAATCCCAGCAACCCCAGGAATGACATAGCATGACCCGTAATAGATGGAACAAAGATACAAGGTATCCCATAGAGAAAATGGGAGACAACCAAGACAAAAGAGTGATCACATACGATAGAGGTAACCCCATGTTGCCTCCCCACAAAGCCCATGTTTGTAGGTGCCAGACCTGACTGGGATCCAGTTGCATGAGGAGTCAGGAGGTCCTTCCCCAACAGGAAACTCTGTGAAGTTCACAGACTGATACTCCAACTCTTCCTGCAAGTGGTCCCAGCTTTTATCCCCAAACAGGACACCTGGCACTCATTCACCCAATGCAGGGCACCTGGGGCTTGTTTACCCAAGGGCTTTCCCTGCAAGGCCAGACACACCTTGGAGGAAAGCCAAAAGGCAAACTCATCCCCTCCTCTTAAAGGGCCATGGGTACCACCCATATGTCAACCTTAATTCAGGGCTTGGGGTTCAGACCCCAGCACTTCAGAGCAACACAACAAATGGCAAAAGGCAGCTTAAGGCAGAGTCTCCAGCCATGGCATGGTTATCAAGGCAGCAAACAAGCTGTGCATTTGAACAGATACAAGTAAGCTAAACAGTGCACTGGACACACCTCCATCCAGTGTCTGCCACCAAAGAAACCTTACCTGACTTGGCAAAAGGGAAAAAGAATATCCCTAGCATTGTATGCCAATGCTAGAGATTGGCATGAGCTACAAGGCAAGGAAAGCAGCCTCTTTGCCTTGTTTTGAGCACCAGGACTCACGTACAGATGGCTGAGACTGTCATTTGGGATCAAAAGTAGAGATGCCGCCAGCAAGACACACTAACAAGACTCTCAGGGATCCATGTCACTGCTGATGACATTTAGGGGTAGAGATGAGCAGACAGCTTGCTGGAAGCTGTACCAGTTAAAGGGTACAACTGGTTTTGTCAGCCAAAATAACAGAGAAGCAATTTGGCCCGTTAAATAATACCCAGCTGAAACTGTACGTTGCTGCACTGTTCACTTGGTGATCTTCTGAGGGCAGCGTGGGAGAAGTTCAACCCAGGACAAAACTACTCAAGGAGAAATAGCTGCTAAAGGTGACTGACTAACCATTGCCATTGCCAGATGCCCCAAAACACTCTCAGCACTTGCTGCTCAGGGGGGCACACGGAGCAGTGACTTGTTCAGATCAGCCTTGCGAGTTATCCCTGCTGGGGCCAAGCCTGACTGATCCCATAACAAGCGTGCCTTTGCCACACTCCAGCCTACCAGGAATATCCCATCGGACAGGTCTTTTGGCAGTACTCAGCCCTCTCATCCCCATAAAGGAGAGCTAGCAGCCATTGACTGGCCTTGCCACCAGCAGTTAGTCCCCATGAAAAGGGGACTAACCCTCAGCTGACCCTCTGGCAGGGCTGGTGATGTTCAGGACCAGGGATGCTCAGGACCTTATCAGCACCCTAGTGAGTTTTAATTAGTGGAGAGCCAGCCCCAGCAGCATGGTACTAGAGCAACATGGGCAAGGGGGCACCTCCTCGTAAAGGCAGGGCTCATCACCTGGAACAGGTGATTTTGGCAGCAGCGGGCAAAGCAGTTGAAGATTAATCCCTGCTCAGGGCTGCTCCCCATGGAGGCACTGGGAATTTTGCCACGGACATCCCCTGTGGGCAGAAACACCCCTTCGAAGATGGAAAGCAAAGTCATCCATGGGGCTCTGTTGGTCCCATGACCAAAATCCGCCCAAAGTCACCTGCTGTTGCTTTCCAGGCTTGTAAGTGGAAAAAAATGTTAGGTGGAAGGAGTCGCAGTGCATCCCAGAGGAGAATTCCAAAGCAGCTTGAGGGAGGGTGAGGCTCCCAGCCCCACACTGCAGAAAGGACAAGAGGAGACCTAGGGGTGAGGGGACCATTCCAGCAGAGAATCAGGTGCCAGTGAGTGGAGAAATGAAATCCCCCGTGCCAGCTCCCTGGCTGATCCCCTCCTTCCCCACAGAGTGGAGCTGCGCTGCCTGTTTTTAGGCAAGTCTGGGGCAGAGGCCGGGTCTGCAGCTCGTGATGCAGCTCCCCAGGCAGCCGGGCTGCATCCCAGCACTCAGCAGTGTAAATCGGATCTGCATCAAGCAGAGGCATCTGATCTCTCCAGCTAGGCAGAAAGCACAAGTCAGAGCCTGGGCTGGGCTGGTGTTTCTCCAGCTGCAGGGAAGCAGCCGACAGCCGCTGTGGCATAAAGCTCACCCGTGCAGTGCTCCACACCAGCAGTGCCTTCAGCACATGCTTGGACGGGCAGAGGGAGTTCATCCAACATCAGCATTTTGTGTTATAGCATCCTGGTATTTTTGTTCTGGTACTGGGAACCTTAAAGCTGAATTTACTATATCACCAAATCACAGTACACGAGAGGTCTGAAGAACTGGGAAGTCCCCATGTGCCTGCCAGGAATGCTGGCAGGTTGTCAACCCACTGAACAAATTACAACTGGACCTCTGATCATGCAGAGGCGTTCCTGAACTGCATCTGCACTGCAAAACTGGTAGCAGGAAATTGCACCTTTGAAATGTTTTTCCTTTAAAACTCTTTATTTAGAATGGTGATCTCATTATTTTAAAATAAATCTTGAGGTTTGGGGGGAGAAAAAAATAATGAGAGGGCTGTTTAATGTCAAGGGTTGGATCCTGATCCAAGCTGTGCATGTACAATTGCACAAGCCTCAGATGAGTTGCCTCTGCTCCACACCCACATAATGGAGACAGTAATCTGTCCCTCCATCGCAGCTACCATACGCACTCTACACTGGTGGTCTAATATGATTGGATACCCAGAGAAGTCAGCTTTCTTGGGATGCTGCAGCTGAGCTGAAATCACAGGTGGCCACAGGGATAAGACTTCTGGGATGACACTCTAATATTTTTAGCCCGTCTGAGTGCTCACAAACAAGGCAGAAATGACACATCTGAGAGCTGAAATCCTCCCCTAGTGAAGCAGGTAGAGCAGAACAGGACAAGCACTTGCCCATATGTATCACCTCTGAAAACTGCTTGGCAAGGAAGAGCTGAGTGACATGGGAGCTGAGTTCCTGCAGCAAGGCACCACTGCCACTGGGGTGGCTCTTCCTGGATGAGGCTTTGAACATCCCAGTCACTAATGATGTGACCACTAATAGAGAAACAGATTGTAAGGTATGGGTGAAATGCAGCCATTGATGTGCCTGTCTTAGTGCTCTGGAGAGCAGGTTGCATACAGATAAAATTTATTTTTCTTCTGAAAAAAGAAACTTCTGTAGAGCTACAGAAGCCAGACACACAAAAGACACCTATTTTATGCAAAACTCAGTTTCCCTTTGCAAAATACAAAATGCTTTACTGGAAGTTTTCAGGCAGCCCCAGCACCTTGCCCATGGAAGGAGCAAACAGCAGACATGCAGGAAGCACTTGCTTTATTTAAGTAATTTCATTTCTTTCCTCTTTCTTCTATATTCTCCAGTGGAGAACGTGCTTGTGGTAGACCCCAAAATCCACAGATGTGCCCTATCTGTGAACTAGGCATTGCCAGGCTTCCTGTCTGTTAATGGTGTCTCTCAGCACTGTATGGTCTTCTGGGTAACTGAAGCCCCTGTGTATGACAGTAACACCTCTGGATCTCATGCACAAGGGGAACCGTGCTGCCTCTGCTAACACAGCCCAACATAGTTTGGTAGTTTCCTGTCCATCCTTCTCCCTAAAGTTACTCCTCTTAGGTGACAACACTGCGAGGAAAAAATTATTTCCTTTCACTAAGTGCCCATATCCTTTTCAGGTCAGGCAGGCCAAAACACAGAGTGACAAAGAAATGCTTTTTGATACCTTGGCATCTACTAGGTGATAGCAGCAATAGCTGTGATGAGTTTGCCAACCTCTTTCCAGAACAGTGAAGCAAGAGTCTCTGCCCAATTTCTCAGCCTCTCCACAGGAGAGTGAATTAAAAACTTACCAATAACAGGTCCTGGCCCAAAGTAGTTAGGCCACCCACACCATTAGAAGATGGATACTTGTTTGGGTACTCACTAAGAGTCAAAATGAGCCCAGGTTCTCCTCTCTCAGCATCTCCTTTGCTGTATGGAAACAGCCCATCTGTTGAGCTGTGGCTCTGGCAGCTCTGAGCGTCTATAATTCAGGTATCTATCTACCCTGGGAGTGTTCAAAAATATGCCAGCAGACAGGTCCTACTTTGTTGTCACTGCCTATCTGCATTCACATGCCATCAGCCTGGTCTGCTGTACCCTCCTAGACCCCACTGATGCCAGCAACTTAGCACCACCCAGCATCATGCTCATTTGGCTTTTTGAATATTTTCTTCAGCTATGAAAATCCCCTTTCTGGTCTCAGATACACACTGTATGGCATTTGGAGTAAACACTTGCAGCTGCCTTCCTTTTTTTTCCTCAGCTCCTTTTCCTGGTAACATTATGTTCTCCTAGGGAAGAAAAACATTAGCTTGGTGCTTGGGATGATTCAATTACTCAGCAGTAGGTCAGAGAAAAAACAAATATTGGATGCTGCTTCTTGCATTCTCTAAGCAAGAGCCTTGCTGGAGCACAGATGAACTGGAATTTCAGATAGCATCTTAGTACCAGCAGTCCTAAACTACTGAAATAGTTTCTACCCTTCTTTACAATGCTTTGTCAAAAAAAAAAAAAAGAAAAAAAAAAGGATTGATTTACAACCTGTGACTATGCACTTATCTTCTTAAAAACATCTGGATTCATTAGTTACTACTTATTATCAGGCCTAAATATTTTTCCCCACTACTTGGAGGGACATGTGAAATTCAGCTAACACATACAAACCCTGACTTTCATTAATAACAACATCTGCTTTTGGAGAGTCCTGTTCTCCTAGCAGATGTTTGGATAAACCAGAGGCAGACATAGGCATGTCCCACAACCTTCTTCACAATATTTCATTCAAAGGAAGACTGTATGGCAGCATTTGCTACCTCAGCTTTACACTTTCCCTGGATGTTGGCACACATGAGGCGTTGCAAAAGCTGATGAGAATTTGCATTCACAGAAACATTCACGCCAGATGTATTCATGCTGTCATCACACTATAATAGGAGAGGACAAGGGAGGAGGTCCCAAACAAGGAATAGAAATAATGCCAAGGCAATTAGACTAGATAAATAATGAAGAAAAAATAACGCTCTTCTAAGAAGCGTGAAAATATTAATGTGCAGCAACGACAGGGAGCTGAACTGTGACCAAGAATGAGGAATTGATGCAACAAACGATTTAAGCTAAATTTTGGTGCAAAGCCAAGGTCTCAGCTCGAGAAAGTGTTCTTTTGTCCATTACCTGACCAGAGAAACACCCAGACTTTCTTCTTTGGCACTTCTAAGGCATCAGCACTCAGCCTCAGTGCCTGGGCTTGTCAGGATTGAGCAACCCAGCGTTTCACTTGGCTCTGCCAGAGCAGGCTCAGCAGCAAAGCCGTTGGCTTGTGTGCCCAACCAGGCAGAGTGCCTGTCTTCCCAGCCTGCAGGCACCACTGCCTGCGAGCAGCCACAGAGGAGGTTTGGTTATTTACAACAGCCTAGCACTCGCAGTGTCAACCACACTTCTTCACTGCTGGAGAAGCCAAGAGGTATGTCCACTCAGCAGGACATGGCAAGCAGGGACATAAAAGCAGGGCACTGCTTTGCTGCTTCTGGCAGGGCATCCCTCTGCCATGTTCCCCTGATGGTCTCTCTCCCCCTTGTATTAGCTCCTTGGGATGGGGGGCTCCTGGATGCTGCAACAAAGCCAGGCTTGTGTCTTGGTGGAGGCTCAAGCAGGTCACGGGGAAGGATGTAGTCACCACACTTTTGCTCAGGTGTGTCTGCATAATGCACTTTGGGAATTTGCTGAACAACATCACACCTGCCTGCAGTTCCTTCAGAGAAGACTTAATTATTGCTATAAACTTCTGGACTGTTATAGATAACATCTTCTCAAAACATGTGTCCTTGCTGTCTGAGCTGTAGCAGGTCTTCCCCAAAATGCTCTTCCCATGCTTTAAGGAGTCCAAGGGGCGGCGAATCTGTCACAGCTCCAAGTTAAGATCTTCTCCTGTTTCAGCAGTACTGAGTGTAATAAGCTGCCCCTTTCCAGAGCTACCATAAGGCAGTTTCTGGCTGAGTTCTCTGTTTGTTTCCTCTATTTTTTAACGTGCACAAATCAGCGTGGCTGCATTAGCTTACTTCCAGGGCAGGAGCAATAGTGCAGTCCCCAAACTGACTTGCATATGTACTTTTATGATAAAGCTAAGTTCAGATACCTGGGAACTCCCAGATTGCAGCCACTTCCCAGTTTGATATCAGAGCTGGACATGGGCATATGCCAGCCCTTCACTCCCTTTACCAACACATTCTGCTTTCACGAGATAAATATGCCAGTGTGTAGGCCAGAACGAGCTGCAAGAGCGGACAAGTGTGGACAAGTGGCCCAAGAGCCTGAAGCAATGAAACAGAGTACGTGCAGCCTTAGACACCTCTCAGAGGGTAGGACACAAAATGCTGTGTGTGACAAGCTCAATCTTGGGCTATTTTGTTTGATTTTCTGTGTGGGGGCTGATCAAATTCTCCTCAGGTCAACAGAAACCTTTTTGGAGATTTCAGTAAGAATGGAGTCAACTTCAGAAAACTTTGTCAACAACAGAAATGCTGAGATCATCAGAAAGATGGTATATTTTATGAAGATTCTAATTTCTACTCCCTTAGTTCTAGTTTTTAAGGAAGTGTTCTCTTACGGATATACCCATCTTTTCAGAATTTCCCTATTCAAGAAACACAGCAAAGAAAAGATACTTATGCTTAAATTTAACAACTCTGGTGGCTTATTTTCCTGCTGTCATGTCTTAAATCAAAGGGGATAAGAACCCAGAGAAAGAGATTACCTGAGAATTGAGATAAAGCTCCACCTCTTAAGATACCTGCTGATTCAATGTGTGCTTAGTAGGATTTGCAGATATATAGACTATCTAATCACATAAGTGGAGTGGTGCCTATCTGCAAGAACAACAGACAGAAGAACACTGAGCAACATGTAGCTATGGACTGATCAGCTTGGTAGGACTGGTTTGAGGAAGGTTACTCTATGCTTACCTTGGTTTTGTTCCTTATAACTGTTCAAATATCTGGGGTTTGGGCTGAAGTTTTATCCACTGTGTATGCATTCCAGGCTGAACATCTGGGGAGTCAGTCTGGCTTTCAGAAACATGGTAGAAAGGAATTGATCTCTTTCCAACAACAAGGCTAAGGTGGAGGAAATTTTGCTTTACCCATGCAAAAAAAAAATAAATCAACAGAATTTTCTTTCTCACATAGTTTAGAGACAAGATGTGGAACTACACAGCAAAGTGACTTCTGGGTCACGAACATGGGTTTTATTCCTAGGCCAGTGAAAACCTGCCCAGATTAGCCAGTTCACACGTTACCTCCTGACTTTGCTGCTGCTTGCAGAGGGACAAAGAGACTGCAGGAAGAGAGAGGACATCCTCTCATTAGGCATTTGAACACTGTCTCCAGGAATTAGTGTTGCTCCCTGCCTCAGCCATGCTAAACCACTTAAGCAAAGCTTTCAATGTGTAGTCACTAACTGCACAACTCTCCTTTTCCGGGTGCTGCCTGGGGGCCCTGGAGCCTGATGGGCAGAAGAGCTGAACACTCCCAGCTGTGCTCTGCAGCAGTGCCAAACAGCCCAGCTGGCAGCCAAACAGGCTGCCCTCAGAGCATGGACACACTTTCCACAGCAGAGCCCTTGCAGACAGCTGCCTCTGAGTATCTCATATCGGAAACACAAAAATGAGAGGCTTTAATCTCCAAGCCTCCCAACCTGTACAGCATTTCTTTACTCATCATTGCACCCCCTCACTCTAAGCAATCTGCTGTCAGGGGAATTTCAGCCTAAATTATACTCCCAGACTCACAGGCTGACCATGGAGTGGCCTAGGTTATTAAGGGAAAATCAGCAAGAAAAGGAGCACTAAGCTGACCTTGCAACGTAATGTCAGTGAAGTCTTGCCCTGCCTCTCAACAGGTTTCTGGCTTCCCTGGAGAAAGCTTCAAAGCCACTGGCCTTATCTCAGCACCATTCTTTGCTTACCCTTGGAGCTTCTTAAACTCTAATTAAAGCTGCAGACACTGCTGGCTGGATGAAACCTAAGTTCCTGGCAAAAAAAAAAAGACCCAAATTGGCAGGAGGCTCTGTGGGCATCCGGAAGAAAGAAAGGAGATTCAGTGCCTGAAACTTCTGCAATCTCCATACATTTAGGAAGTATTTCTGTTCAAAGAGGAGACACAACAAAAAGCTGGGGAAATGTTATTACTGCAGGCAGAGGGAAGAATCTGAATTAATTTCCCAAGCACTCATGGTGAGCTGTCACCCTCACCTAAAGCAACTCTGGGAGGTTTGGGGTACCGAAGAAGCAAAGAGACAGGTAAGTCTACAAAGTGGAGGCTATATCAACAACAGAGTGAGCTACCAGATTTTTTTCTTCTCTCCCTTAAAAAAAGTACAATTTATTTACCCAATTAATCCAGTAGAAAAATATCCCCCCAAGCTTAGTTTTCCCAAGCGGGGGTACCCAAACCAATGTTTTATTAAGAATCTAATCTAAAAGCTGAGCACATGCCTTGGTGCTGCTCAGCAAGTTCTGGTAGAAATGACAAAAGTGTAAAGAAGTACATATATTTGTTGCACTAAGGGTATATGGGGGAGAGGACCACACTTCTCTGCCTGACTTGTCAGCAGTACCTGTGGTAAGCAGCATGTGGCAAGGTGCCAGAAGTTTGGAGGATGTGTGTGGGTAACACAGGGAGGACTGATCCATCTCAGACAGCTTTACTTCCTCTTTCTAAGTGCATAGGACTACAGAGCAAATCTGATTCGTACCTATTTCAAGTCAATACCCATTGTCCCCAGTGCTGCCTGCACAGGAGGAACATTCAATTTGAAGGTATCACTTCCTAAAACCCACTAAAACCCACAGAACTAGACATGTGATTCTCAGAAATAATAATTTTAAAAAATCCAAACCCGTGAAACCACGGCCATACAATAGGAAGGTGGCATGTTGTCACCAGGCTGACTCACAGCAAAGGCTAGCCACCAGACCCACCCACACATGGCCCAGAGCAGAACTCAGCACACAGCTACAGGCTTTTCATTCCCCTTGTCAAAGGCATTTGCACTGTCAATGCCCAAAAACAAAAAAGTCTGAAGCTGGAGCAGCAACAAGTGAGGACTCTTTGAAAAAAAAAAAAAATGAAATATGCCTGTGCTCATATTCTAGGAGGGAAACATTATTTTCCAAAGGCTTAGGTTGCATTGGATGTTGATCTAGTGCTCCTGGATATATGCAAAACGACAAATGCAGGACTCGCAGCTCCTGCTCTGGCTGACCAGAAAAGGCATCTGATAGACATTGCCTGTTCCGTATGCCTCACTTGGAAGGCTCTTACGAAGCATCCTCCACTGAAACCTTGGTCTTCTGACAGCGCAAACACTCTTCAGTGTAGCCTGATTTGTGTCCCTTCCAAGGATTTGGGCTGGTGAAATGAAGCAGCAGGATGAAGTGCAGAAAAGGTAGACAGAGGCAGCAGCAGTTGGACAAGTAGTGTAAAAGAGCACTGCCCTGGTCATTATAAGGAGTCTACAGTCTTGTATGGTTGTGGTGAATTCGTTGGCACCCAAATGGCCTGATAAGAGGCAGAATAAGTGTTACAAGCCTTGCTTAAAAAGGATCTCAGTCTCAGCTGGCCGTGTAGACACTAAGCCTTGCAAACCACCTAAAGAAATGCAACACAGGCAGCCAAAGCTTGTCCAAAACTAATACATCAGCCTCTGCAAGCCAGGATAGCAAGGATTAGAGCTTTACAGCTTCATCTCCTAGGGATGCAAAGGAAGCCACAAAGATGTGGTTGGAGTGGGACGATGCAATGTCCGTGGAGATGTTTCACAGACAGAGTGATCTGGGATGGAGCTGTGCTCTCATGGCCTCACTGAGTCGTGTCCCTGTAAAAAGCAAAGAGCACACGGCAACTAGGAAATGCAAGTCAATTATAAACCAGAAAATCAAATAGCAGTGCCATCTGGTTGATGCACAATCCAAGTGCAAAGGATACCAATGGTAAAGAGCTATTACAAGATATCCTCATTTTGAAACTGTCACATTATGATTTAAGAAGGGAAGAGGTCATCCTCAGATTCTCTCCAGTACCCTGGGAAAGGGCTAGGGCTTAGAGATGCGAGACACACTTGGTTCTTTTTTTTTCTGAAGTGGCTTGAATGCTCAGCCCACCAAACATGGGAAGCTTTAAAATGCTAATACAGCCCCAAAACCTAAGAAAGTGCTTTGTTGTCTGAAATCATCACTCTTGCCCCTTGTACAAACAGCCTTCTTGTAACTATCTAGACCTCCATTCACTCCTTTAACAGAGCTGATTTTAATGGAGCTGTGCCAATTCTTAAGGGCTCCACCCTTTCACTGAGCAAACACATCACAAGCAAAACCTGAATGAGTCTCTATCTATTTGACAGATCAGGCACTTACTGTTTAATTATACAGATGAGTAACACCAATGAACGGGTGCTTTTTCTTTGTGAGTTTGTTACAGGGGAATGAACACGAATTAGGCTGTAAAACAACACAACTGCGGTGTAAATAGTGTAATTGCTCTCTTCTCATCTGTGGCAATCAATGATCTGTAAGCCATTTTACATGGCTGCCCCGAGCCACTTCACCATCTTGCAGCCTGGAGGGCAATAAATAACTCCTTTGCAAATGAGAGAGAGGAAGACGTACTCTAGTGTGGTACCAAGAGAGAGCTGCACTACATCAACGGGGATACCAGCGGTGTGGAAAATGATGTGGGCACTCGTTGACATGGACAAGGGATGGACAAGTTGAGGCACGCTTAATATAGGCAGGTCCTCATTTGACAGCTCTACATAATAAATTCCCTGGAGGGGAGGCTTACCAGAGGTCACAACTGGTGCCAAACTGTTGTATTTTAGAAGGCTTAATGAGTCACCACTTACCTTCAGCAAAACACTCCAACTCACAGGTATGCCAATTAGGTATGAGGTTGAAGCTAAGCTGTTTTACTGACTCGGGGGCTGGAAGGGGACTTAAGATCTGGAGGAATATTTTGGAACTGGGGCTGTTTCTTGATGACAGAAATCAGCTGAATGAGAATCCTGGAACCCTCAGAGTGCCATCTCTCCCCATGCAGCACATGATGTCCTGGCCCTGGCTTCCTCATGGAGCCCTATACATGCCCTAAATGGCAAATGGGGGGATACAGATGGTGATTTCACGACCCCTTTAGTCCGGCATTCATCCTGACAACTGCTGTAAGGGCTATCCTCCTCTCCCTTGGTGCAGGCATTTGGGCAGCTCGCTGGTGAGTGGGGTCGAGGGTTCCTGTTCCTCTGCACACTGTCCCAATCTCCCCACAGAGCAGCATCAAAGGCCCCAAAGGCTCAGGCTTTCCTCTTACCCAGCTGAATCTCTGAGCCTCTCCCTCTCCATGCAGATTAATTGCCTCATGCAACATAATTTTGATGAGAAACCTGGTGCACAGTTCTACCCAGGCCAAGGAAAAGGGGCTGCCACATTGCCAGCATCACAGGCAATGTTCAGTCATTCCCATTCAGGCCTGAGATACCCCCTCCTTCATCCCCATAGAATCATAGAATGGTTTGGGTTGGAAGGGGCCTCAAAGATCATCTAGTTCCAATTCCCATCCACAGGGGAGGAAGAGTTTTCATCCAAGAGTGAAAGACAGGGCTCAAACCCCTTCTTGTGAACTACATAAGCATGGCTGCCTCCTGCAGCTCTGGCTCCAGATGCCCTTCCTAAATGGCAGTTGGAGCCCCTCAGGGTGGCCGTAGCCCCCAGTAAGGTCAGCCCTGCATTAGAAATCAAACCATAGCTGCAAAAATGGGAAAATGGGAAGTAGAAATAAAACGCTCAGTCTGTGGTCGCTACAGAGCAGATGGGTATGAGAGTGGGGAATGAGCACCTGCACATCTCTACATGGAGGATTCTGAGCCCAGAACTGGGCTGACCTGTGCTGGCAGGGCACAGCATGTTTTCATCTTGTTCATCAAGGACAGCTAGAAGAGGGGCTTTTTTCCTCCAAATCAGCAGGAATTCAACAAGAGATTCACATCCATTTACAGGCACAATAAGCATATATGCTCTTCCCAAGCTTGCTTTTCCATCCATGGAAAGAAATTCCCACCTGGCCTGTGACTAACCAGCACAGATGGAGTTACTGCTGCTTTCAGATCGATCATCAGAGGGGAATTCAGTGGAATCTCTGTCGATTCCACCAACCCCATATCTAATCAGCACAGTGCAGACGTTGAAGGTGTTGCTTAAGCTCTCCCTAGCTAGTATTTACTAAATGTGAGCAGGGGAAAAAAAAAAAAAAAAAAAGAGAGGGAAAAAAATTGTGCAGGCATCCTCTCAGGCCTCCTGATACAAAATAAACAGCTCTGAGCTGGGGTAACTGCCAGCAACCCTTTCATATCTTCCTGGAAACAATTGTCAGTCATCTGTCCAGACAAAGTACATCACCCTCTGTGATCTTTACATCAGTGCCTGGTGCCCAGTTTGGCAGGGATGGATGCCCAGGTCCACCCAGGGCCAGTGATGGCTTGAGCAGAGTCATCACACAGTCTGTGAATAAGCCCTTTTCATATCCCATGGAGAAGTTATCAGGGATCAGAACCCAGAGCTTAAGAGCCTAGCAGATCTCAAAGCACTTAACACAGGCAAATAGGATGTCTCTGTTGAATGGAAGGACATGAGGACAAACATACACATCTCCAAAGGCCTTCAGGCACCTAATGGGCTCTGAAACTAGAGTCACACCACCATCCAGGTATAGAAGTGTGGCCAGATGCTGGCTCTCCTGATTGTCTCTGTCATTTCCCCAGAAGCTACACCATACTGATATCTACTACTGGAGGAGTGTGATAGCACTTCCTCCAAGCAAGGTGAAAACCTTGAAAACCTTCTTATACCTCTCTGCTTTTGATCACTATCAACATCTTCCTGCACCCTCTCAGAGAGCACCACACTTGCTGGCACTGCTCCCATTTCAAGAGCATCCTGTCATACCCATGCCTCTGGGTCACCGGGGTGTTGTGTAGCTGAGTGTTGCTTTGCATGAGTCCCTGCTCCCAGAGGCTCTGCAACTCCCTGTTTTAACTCAGAGCCTGAATTTCCTCCCCCCTATACTGACTTGTGATTCAAAAGTGGCCAAGATTCACAGCTTCCTTTTTGGCTTCTTGGGGGTGTAATCTCATCCACAGCAGAGAAATCTAATAAACCTCATGAACTTCAGTGCAATGACACTACCTTTACCCAGCTGTAACTCCATGCTGCAACTGGCCATTCATTTCATACCATGTTTTTGACACATCAGGATACATTGTGGCTTCTGCTTCCTTTTTTTCTTTTGACACAAATTAATCTCTTTTCTATACTAAAACGTGGGTTTCAGCAAAAAAAATAAAAAGAAACTTTTTTTGGCCTAAAGAAGCCAAAAAGGATTGAGGTTCACAATCCCATCACCAAGCCAAAAAACGTAGCCCTCCACAATTCCCCTGCCCCTGATGTGGCAGCGAAACCTCCCACGCTGCCTCCCGCTTCTCCCAGGCAGTCACGACGGCTTTATCTGCCCCCTCCCATTCCAAGTGCCTGACTCCTCCGGCATTTCTGCTCACCTCCCACGTTACAGGCGACCCGGACCTTTCTGCTCTGTCCTCATCTGCTCCCGAGGGAAAGGCGAGACTCTCCTCTCCCCTTCAGAAAACGCAGCCTCCGCCTCCGGTCCCGAGGCTTTGCAAAGGGCTGAGCTGTGGAGCTCCAAGGTATGCATAACACCACCCCACCAAAAGCCTGTTGACCATGCTGGGAACTCAAAGCAGACAGAGTACACAGAGTCCCACTGAGCTCCTCTAATCAAAAAGCATTTCCATTATCTCCCTTCTCACTCCTGTGACCACCAGAAGATCCCTCAAAAAACCTCCAAGACTGATCAAGGGTACCAGTTTGGAGATCATCCTTGTAAAACACAGGTGGGACATCAACCCAGGGACCTGCAGCAGCTTTAACACAGCTGTCTGAGGAAGCAGCTTACCCCACAGCCACCAGATCACACGTTTCACCTGGCTTGTGCTCTGTGGACAGTGCCCTGCTGTGTCTTCATAGCTCACTTGATCGTGATGACAAAAGCAGGCACATTTGCACAGCACTGCATTAGTGTATGGTGGCTCTCCAAGGGTCCACGGCAGTCCCCTTGTGCAGGAGGAAGGCTCCATCTGCCTTTCTTGAGCAGGGGATCAGGCTATGTCCCCAGTCAACTGCAAACCTGCCAAGGGCTTCTCTCCACTCGAACACAGAGAGGTTTGTGAATGGAGCATCTTCACAAACCAGCCAGCACCCCACTAACAAGCTTTGCATGGGTATCTCCAGCAGTGGC
Source organism: Podargus strigoides (assembly GCA_028020825.1). Lineage (NCBI taxonomy): Eukaryota > Metazoa > Chordata > Aves > Caprimulgiformes > Podargidae > Podargus > Podargus strigoides. Next base: position 9,298,038 of record CM051624.1, on the reverse strand, counting down.
TATCGGGGAAATATCAGCTGTTTCCAGCCAGAGGGCTGAAGGGAGCTATCGCTGTCCTTCTTGTTACCAAGCTCCTTCAGCACAAAAAGACTGGAGTAGTGTGTTCCTAATGGTTTTAATTTTCATTAGGTAAAAGAAAATTGATCTTTCTCTTCTTTCTCTCAGGCCCACAGGAAGCTGAGCTCAGTGCAGGAACAGCTTTTGCTTCTTTACTTATGAGTAATGCAAGTTTGAACTCAGTTCTCAAAATACATGTCTCACCAGCTAGGAGCTGCTAGACTCTAGTTATTCTTAGCCCCCAAGTCACTGTGATAAAAAGCTAAACGAAAGTAATTTCCAACAAAAAAAAAACATATTGAAATGAAAATATTTATTATACTGCTTCTGGAAATGAGAAAAGGCTCTTCATTTTCAAGGCAAACAACATGCTGTTTCTATAAGAAAACACTTCAAGGCTGATGTTTACTTATCTGGACTTTCTGGAGTGAAAGATGAGTGCAAGGTCTTTATAAGGGACCCTGCCTCCATCATCCCATCTGGGAAGTCCTCTACATATTTGATGGGAAATTCATAGATCAAGGGGAGCAGCTGCAACAGACACATGTGATCCCCATGAGGAGCTACCATGGTACAATACTGCACATGAACACCCTGCATCTGCAGGGAGGGAATGGTAAGAAGTCAAATGAATAAACCCCATGCCCAGCATGTGAGATGGGACAAATCTGCTGTTCTGTCTTGGCAGTGTCTTACACCAGCATAACTACCTCTAGTAGGGTGAGCTCAGTGGAGAAACAGGCTCTTTTCTGGCAGAGCTGTTGATGAAGGTAGGAGATGTGAGCTATCCATTCCTCATTCATTTACAGCTCCATTCATGGAGTTGGAAAATAGAGCTCAGCACCTACGCCTCCTTAGCTTTTGTCTTACAAATTTGTCAGATAATGCCAAGCTGAAGCTTTTGGGCTCCGTCTTTTTAAAAGCTGATGACAGATTTAAAGACCAGTTTTCCTAAACCCTCCCCAGATTTCTTAATAAATAAAACTGAAGTGAGTATAACAAAAGATCTCTCTCCCTGCATGTCTCACACTGCTTACATCCTTAGAGCATCACAGCTACAGCAATACTTGGCTACATGAATATTCATGGAGTCCATGGCAGCTTTCAGCAGCATCGGCAGGATCTGGTCTGACTCCCTTTAGGATTCAGGTCTTCCTCTGCACTGGGGAAGAGTTATGGGTTTGTAGCCAAGAACAGCCAGCACTGCTGTGGTTTGTAGGATCTCCACTGTGCAACCAGGAGCCACGACATGGACTGATCATCCTTAAGATTTAACAGCCTGAAATGAGCCATCTTTAGTGTTTATCCCAGCCACACCAAGAAGCCCTGTTGGGGAAATCAGGCCCCGGTGCTGCTAGCCCAGCTGTGATCCTTCAGCAGGCATGATTCCTCTGAAACCTGTGTGAGACCCAAGCACAGAAAGGTGATGCTGGAAATGCCTTTCCAGCTTTCCCTCTCAGGCCAGCTTCCACTGCCGGTGAGGCAAGGGGCAAAGCGCGCCCAGCCTCTGCAGCCACTCCTCCCTCTTGATGTCACCAGCTTCAGGTCCCCTTTGGTCTCTGTCTGCCAGACACTCAGGAGACAGGGAGCACTTAAAATTTTTTGCAAAGAAGAGATCAGGAGGACCAGACCCATAGCTCTTCATTGCATCTGCAATGAGTTTCTCTGGGCACACAAGTGCCAGTGCTGCTTTGGCATTGCAGCAGCTGTCAAAAGCCCCCTGCAATGATCCATCTTTCATTCTGAGCCTGGCCTTGCAGGGAGAGGACTGATTTGTCCAGTATGAAGCAATTCACTGCACTACACCAAGGCCACGTACATTATTTTCACTCTTTATCAATGCAGTCGGGTGAAGGGCAAGGAGATATACTACGAATGAAACAAGCACAAGGCAGCACAGGCTGCTAATAGCAGGGAAAGAAGAGCTAGAGAGAGACTTGAAGGCTTGCCATCAAGTAAGGGGTAGGGTATATCCTGCCCTACCCTAACACAACCCTTGCAAGCCTTATGACTCAGAGGTTATCTGTGAATCACCGCTCTCTTTCTAGTTTCCTCCTGCAACCCAAAGAAGCGTTTACTGTTGGCCCACGGCAATGTTAAATAACAGCCTTTCTCATGCTGTCTGGTCCCATAAACACAGGGTGGAGACATGGTGTATTCTCCACACAGCCCACCTAGCTGCAGGAGGGGACACGTCAGTCCATACGTGGCCGAGAACACAGGCAGACAGGTCCCTCGAGCAGCGTAAATACACTGCTTTCTGAGGTTAACACAAACCCCTGGGGATCAGTGCAGCTGTTGTGTGGCTGGATGGAGGGAAGGGTTTATTATGAAAGCATATCACACCAGTGAGATGTAGAAAGCTGTTGGTCCTCCTTACCCAATGCTGCTGCTAAACCCAGCTCTGATCCTCAGCCCCAGTTCCACCATTCATATCTTAATCAAATTCAACTCGAAATTAGTCTTTTCTTCAAGCAGTTTTCTGATGAGTACCCAAGGCACAGCAGTGGCTGACTCATAAGAAGCAAACCTTTGTGTGGCAAGAGCAAGCTACGGAAACTCCCTGTCACATCAGTTTTGTGACTGCTGTCTTCAGATGTTGCTAAAAAAGCAGCATCCCTGTAACGCAATTAGCTCAAAACCTGTCAGCAGTAGGGGATAAATGTTTTGAAAATGTTAGCAAGTGATTAAACATACCTTAATTGCAAAGAACAGAAGCAGAACTGCACATGGGGAGGTGGCCTGGTTTGTCCCATCCCAGGGTACATAATCCCATGGGGACATGAGATGTGAGTTCTCTTGCGGACTCTGTTGCCACCTTCCTCTGCAACCTTGGAAAAGTCAGAGTTTCAAGGTCTAGCACCAGTCTTAAGGTCAGTTTTTAAAAGAAGCTTGGCACCTAATTTACAGCTTTACACCTTTTACAGCTCGGAGGGGAGAAGAACACTTACTGTGGGACTACGTATGCCCCACATACGGTATGGGACTGTATCCTTTCTTTGGCAGCAGTGAACACTTAGGCAATAAGGACATGGCACGCTAATCCCAATACTTTTCTAATCCACATGCAGTTTTGGACTTTCTGATCCACAGCTTGAATTGGTTCTTTATGACTAACAGCCCCAATGGCCTTTTCTCCCTTGAATTTCTCTAACCATTTCTTTGAAGCCCTTTATTCTTCAGCATCTGCACCAGAACAGTGAGCTCTACAGTTTAATGCCAGGCTGTGTAAAGAAGTACTTACTTCTGTTTGTTTAAAAACTGGGTTATTGAAAAAATGAGTTCATTTTATGACCTCAGGTTCTCATTTGGGGAAAAAAAGTGAATAACTTTTTTCTCTATTCACCTTCTCCATTGCATTCATGACACTGTAGCCTCAACCACTGACCCTTTCAGTCATCCCTCTTCCTAGTCAGTAAAAAGTTTTCTTATAAGAAGTGATCTTATTTCTTTCACCATTCTTGTTGCCTTTCTCCACACCCTTTCTACTTCAGCTTAATTTTTTTTCAGCAAGTGCATTAAGAACTGCATGCACTGCTCTGGGCGTGCAGCATCCCAGCCTTGAGTGCAAAACATCTCTAGAGTAGCTTTTTATGGTTTCTCTTTTGTGCTCTTTTCCCGTTTGAACAACACCTAACATCTGATTTGCCATTTTGTCTCTGCTGAGCACAGAGTTGACATTTTCATAGGGTTATACATGATGAGTCTAAGCTTGTCTTTCTGAGTGGCAATAGCTAATTTTAGACCTCACTGCTGTGCATGTTTTCCTTAAGTACATGAATTACATCTGCTATTCTGCCATTCAGCCAATAATCATTACGAGATCCCTCTATTAATCTTTACTGACAGTTTTATTTTTTAATATCCTCAGTAAACTCTGCATCATCAGGAACTGCTGTCACTTCCTTTTTCACTCCTCTTCCAGATAACTTATGAATACACAGAAAAGCAACCCAAGATGTATCACTTTAGCTGTCTTGGTCCATCCCTTCTCAGTTGTGAAAACTTTTTGCTTCATATGTTTTAACCAGTCATTAATCCATGGAAGCGGCTTCCTTTTATAAGTTGATTGATTGTTCCCTTTTTATTTACCCCTTTGACCACTAATTTAATCCTCTGTTATTCTTTTCTACTGATTTTCCAAGGAGAGTCTGAAGTTTCTTATATAGTTTTCCTATACTTTCCTAGATCTCCATCCTAAGGGACCTGGCTGTTGTGTTCTGCAGAAAATCTGACCTTTCATCACCACATGCTTTCACAATATTTGAGGAATGCGAATACTAAATACTAAAATGAAAAAGTCAATTTATAGGAATGTCACAAAGCCTCAGAGTAGATGCTGCTGGCAATCAAGTGTTTATGTATTTAGAGGCAATGCCATGTACTGAGTCATATATGTCATCAGCTTTCCTGCTGGAACAGATCTCCATGTTCTTGGCCTGAATACTGAAACATACACAAAGATTTTGACATTAATAGAAAATGTCTATGTGTTGTTACGTCACGTGATGTACATAGGAGACAAGTCATTCATGCCAAGCTCTGACAACTGCCACTGCGAAAACTCTTCCCTAATGCTAACCAATGAACTGAATGTGATCAAAATGTCCAAGTAAAAATTGTTTCACCCAGTAAAACAACTGATGATTTTGCAAGAGTCTCACTCTGGTTGCTTTGTTCTCCAGTTACAGCCAATTACATTAACAAAGGCTCAGATGTTTACATTGCAAACACACTGTGACTTAAGCCAGTGATTTTCTATGTTTCCAGTACAGCAACTCAAATTTTCCTTGCATTATGAGCATAACCACAAAATGAACTGAGTAAATATGGTACATCCCCACAGAACTTTGCAAGCAACTTATAAAAACCTTTCATTAATCTGCAGACTACCACTGCTCTATGTGCTTGAGCAAATGCCACTGGAGACCCTTTGGCCTCAGTGGCAAGATCCACTTAGTTTGGCCAGGAGAAAGCAGCGGCGCAAAATAAGCAGTTCCTTGAAACCAGAACGAGAAACAGGCTGGCTATATCCCCACAGTGGATCCAGTCATGGCCCTGTTTATTTACAGCCAAGCATGATGTATTCATGTACAATAGCCAAATTATCAAATATTCCAAGCTATTGTTGAGTACAGATTATGGGGTCAGCCTTTGCTCTTCTGCATGTACCAGCTTTGAAAGAGAGCCTTTGTAAAGGAAAATGGCCTGCTGTTTGTATCAGTTTCCCTCCCCAGATGAATTCTGCATTTCTCCCAAAGACACACACTAGGTCTAAGTCTCACTCTCACAAAGGGGCTCTGTCCGGGTGCATTTGCTTAGAACACAGATTTTATTTATCAAAACTGTGCATGAAATTTGTTGCCATGTTGATATTTATCATGCAGAACATGCCGCTTCTCGGCAAGCTAGGATGGTGGGAACAGTGATGATCCTAAAGGAGAAGGAACCATGCCTTGCCCTGCTGTGGTACTTTCATCCTTCCTCAGCTCAGACAACCTAGGTAAGTCAGTGCTCGCTTAGCACCATGCTGTCTCTGGAAACAAAAAATCCCACGCCTTGCTCAAAACCAGAACAAAGACCTTCTGGGAAAGAAGTGAGACAGCCTTTTGCAGGTATCATGTCTTTTTAATCAGTCTTTCGCTAAATCACTTAGCTAAGATGTTTCAAAGACTTTTGCAGATGTTTCAAAGAAAGGACAGTGAACCAGGCTCTGTAGACGGCGGAGAGCTACCTGGACCAGGCTGGAAGAAAGCCCAAAAACATAAGGTCTGCTGTACTGTACCACATCAGTCTCCATGCAACTAGCCCCACATTTAGTCTCTGTAAGTGGCCAGACCAGATGCATTACAGCTGCTAGTCCTGTCTAAGTACAGCATACAACGATACCCACCCATAACACCTCCTCAGCCTCCAGCATTTTGCAGCTTAGGGACTACCAGCGTCAGAAATATTATCTTAATAGCCCTCAGCCTATTTTTCTTCCATGAATGGGTCTTCAAAGATTTTTAATGTCCACAACATCCTACAGCAGAGAGTTTCACAACTTAGTGTACGAGGAATCATCTCTTGTTATTTGCCTTGAACCCTTCTTCCACTATTTTTTTTTTTTCTGAGGTAGGACCTCAGCCTTTGCAAAATCCTTTCCCTGAAATCTAACGTTATTTTTGCCACATCTGCAAATTCTGAGGAGGGTAAAAAGGCAGGAATTGTGTCATTAATGTAGTAATTTTGCTATAACTAGTCCCCATAACAGACATTTTAAGCTTGTTAGTCTTTCTTCCTGTGGCTCTGGGTTGGTCACTCAAAGGTAAATGGAGGAGTTTCCATTACAAGAGACAGTCAAATCTACATAGCCTTCACCTTCTGTCTCAAAGTGTATGAAACACAGCAGGCATACAGGATGTGAAGGGAGAAAGGAAGCCATCAGTGATCCACAAACAAGGCATGAAATGTAGGCTGAGCCTGATGGAAGGATCTGAGGAATGAGGAGGGAACCAAAAGAGGGGTGATCTACCCAAAACCACCCTACCTTGCAAGAGTGGCTGTCCTTGATTGCTACCCAAAATGGGAGGGCAAAATGTCATTCCTTCAGGCCACAGAAAGAGTTTGAAGTAAAAGGAAAGGGGAATTTAGGGCCAAATCCCTTTGTGGTCACTGAAACTGGCTTCTGCTATTGCAGACAAACCCCTCCTCGAGCCCTTTTCATAAAGCAATGAAGCTCCCTTTTAACTCAGGCTAGGATTTTTGGCCTTTCATCTTCTGACAGACATATCACTTTTCTGACCATTAAAAAACCTGATCCCATCACCAGTGTAAATGTGTTCATTTCTCATTAACATCCATTTGTTCTTGTGCCAGTATAGTTCACACGCTCAAGTAGCTGGGGGGATTTTGCTCCTGCATGGCATTGACACCTTTCCTGAAATAGAGACAATCACATCCCCTCTCAACCCTCGTTTTGTTATGCTATATCAGCCAAAAATCTTTTAATCTGATGCTGCAAACCACCACTAGCATTCCCTTTCTCAGCATCTGTTCCACTTTAAATTCACCATTCTGGGAATTATCAAGAATTACACACAGCATTTCAAAGGATGCTCCTAGCTGTGTTATTAGCAGTGGGGACCTGGACACAAGTACCTGGAAGAGTACCAAGCAGACCAAGGAGTAAGAGATTTATAGGAAGACCAGAGCACTGAATCAGTACAAAATTAAGTCCTGTTAATCCATGCTTTGAGTGCGCCTGCATGCATCAGTGCCAGAACTAAAGTCCTTTAAAAATCCATTACACAGGAAACACAGCCACTAATCCTAAATTGCAATTAGGTAGAAATCTGGGGGTGAGGGGATGGAGACTTTAGCCTCTTCTTTAACTGCAGTGGATGTTTGCTCTGGAAGCTTTTAACCTCTTTGAAATCATGTTTGAGATGCAATCGCTGTTGCTGGGGAAATAAACATGATAGCACATGAAGAAAAAAACACTTTCAAGCGGGGAGCAGGCAAGAGGAGCAGATGAGCCCTTATGAAACAAAGGACTCTCTCGCTCTCCAAGTGTCATCTCTAACAAAACAAAATATGAGGCAGAGTGACTGAAAACATCTTAGAAAAATTGACTGTGCTTAGCTACATTACATAATAGGGCATCAGTGAGTCTTTATCTAAATTGCACCATCTGAGGCATTTCACCCATTCTGTGTCTCTAGGCTTCATAAATGTGGGGATTTTTTTATCTTCCTCCATTACAACAACTGAAAATGGGTGTCTAAACCCTCGTGTATGTATGCACCATTACAGACTTATGAAGACTATATTGCTCCCCAGTGTTATCCCTTAATCCCCTATGGTTCAGGGAACACTAAAACACAAAGATTATTGTGTGCTTGATATTACAGATAATATCCTCATCTTTGAGGTTCTCAACTCTCCCAGGGACCCTCCCTCAGGAAAATTCAACTGCTGCCACTGCTTAGCGACTCAAAACCAAAAAGCACTTTTCTTCTGTGTTCTGACCTTCGCTGTAAGCAGTGCAAAGAGCTGAAGTGAAGAAACAAAAGATCAGGAATCCTTCTGTGCAGTACACGCTCTTAACCTTCACCACTGCTGGAAACGAGTCCTGCTTTAATCTGAGCAGGGACAAGCACAAAACCAGCTCTCGTCATCAGACCTTGGGACAACAATTCCTGCAGCTGTGTGGTAATGACATTCTCTGCATGGCAGATCTCTATCTAAACCCCAGCTAATTGGTAGGAAGAGGAATGTCTGCACAAGCATTCATGTCTCTCTGACATTCCTGAGCTCTACTGCAGCCCTGCCTTATGTCATAAGCCCCAAATAAATGCTTCAGTCCTCCTGAGGGGCAGGGTGCAACTGTAAGCAAAGTATCAGGAACCTGACATGGATCCCAGGACAGCAAAAAGAAAGAGATCAGAAGAAAAAAACTTTGATCCAAATATTAGTGTAGGTAGTGAGAAAACAGAGCAATATGAGCTACGAGTGATTTGGAAGCAGCTTGTCCTACTGAAAAAGTTGCTTTTTAAGAGCTCAGTCGAGCCAGGGCAACAATCCCCCATAAGCTCCAAAGCCCCATCTTCCAGCTGCAGTGGTGTTTCTCTCCATTCCTTTTACTGTGGGCCCAAGCACACTCACCTGCAGCTTCAGTGATCCCCTCCGGGCAGGCAGATGAAGAGCCCAGGGAGAGTTCAGCCTGCTTTTCAAGGATGCAAGGTTTCAACGCACAAAGAACACTATAGATACAGGTCCAGGCAAGCAAATCAGCTCCTGCATCCCCTTGGCCACATCATGTGTGCATCCAGCTCTGGACACACATGCCCAATGTGGCTTTACCCCAACACAGGAGCATTTGTGTGTTCACTGCTCACCCTCACACTCATATCTGCTTCAGTCAAATGGGATTTTGGCAAAAATGAGAGGCATTTACACAGAATTTCATTTTCTCTCCTTGCCTTGTCTTTGCTGAGCTTTGCTCCTCACTCCTACATGATGGTGAGAGCCTTCATAGCCCAGCAGTTGTAATTTATCTTCCATAACCCAACTGTGCTCATGCACCAGGGCTGCCCCAGGATGAAAAGGGAACAACCAAAGGTAAAGGAGGAAAAAGAGAAACGAGGAAATATTTGGGTTCACTGTTCCTCTTTAAGCTCCAAAGCAGCAAAAACATGCAGAAAAGGGGAAAAGGCTACAGCAAAAACAGCAGCAAATGATGATTACTATTTCCTAAATAAGAAATAGCTCTTTCAAAATCCAGTTTATACCCTCAGAGAGAGATTCCAGGGGACACAACCATTTTTCCTGCAGCGTGGATTCGTAAAGCAAATTACGTACCCACCTGAGTATTGCATAAGTCACCAATTAGAAATATTTATTTTGAGTAAAAGAACTGATGAGCCACACTGATTAACTGCCATGCCTGAGAGACACGGTCTCCTTCCATTTCTCTCCTCATCCACTAAAAACAGAGGAGTGTTTTACAAGCGAACAGTAAAACCTCAGGTCTCATTTTCCAATTTGAAGTCTCAGAGATGCTCAGCACTGTGTTCTAACCCTGTAACTGCCCTCCAGGCTCCTACAATCACACTCAGTGGTCTAAGCTTGGCTCTCACTGGCTTGCAGCAGCCCTTTGCAAAACACTTGATCATGATTTTTATCCAACTGTGATTTCCCCTGCCAGCTTTTCTCTCCGGATGGAGAAGCTGAGTGGCTCTGCCTGAAACCAGGACTGAGTGTGGCCCCTCATGCCTACAGGACACAGCACTCCTGACCCACGAAGGGAAACAAACTTTTCCACCAAACTCATCCCACTCGACCGATAATATTTCGGTTTAACTCCACCGTTTCTCTGCCTGTCTGTAGAGCTGATGCATTTTGCTGAAAGTAGAGGTATGCCTTCCCTCTTTTCACAGATGTATGAAGTGAAGCACTTCAAACGCATCCCTCGGGTCTCTGACCGCCTGAGGAGCCTCTCCCCAGCTTTCGTGGCTCCCCACTCACCCCCAGCCCCCGTGGCTGGACACAGAGGGACCCCACGCCGGGGCAATGGAGGCAGCGCAATGGATGCCCACGGCCACAGGAGGAGGGGGGACCCCTCCCGTGGGGTCAGGACCCCTCTGCGGCGGGGAGGACATCGCACGTCGGCTCTGGGGAGGGTCCTTCCTTCGCTGAGGCTCTTCCCGGACCTCTGCCGGGGAGAAACTTCCTCGGCGGGGCCGGCCCGGACCCCCGCCCCGCCGCGCCGCCCCCGCTCCGCCCCGGAACCGGGCGCGGCTGCCGCGGACGGACAGAGCCCGGCGGTTGCGGGTGCCGGCGGAGGGTTGCTGCCCGCTGCACCGCTCCGCGCCGCCCCTCGCCCGCAGGAGACCGCTGCGGTAAGGCTGAGCCCCGCCGGGGGCGACGCGCGAGCGGGGTGCTCTCGGTCGGGAGAAGTTGGACTGAATCCCCCCCCTCTCCCGGGGTCGCAGCCCGGCTGGGCATCCCCCCCAACGCCGGCTCTGCCCCAGTCCCAGCCGGTGAGACCGGGCTGGTATGAAGGGAGGAAAGATCCCGCCAGCTCCGCAGGCTGCTCGGAGGGGATGCTCGGCGCCGCAGAGGTGCTGGCTGAGCGGCAGGGGGGACTGCAGGTGCGACGGTCGGAGGGTGTAGGTGGGACCTGGGGACTGCTGGTGTGACAGCACAGCGCATCGCTGAGACGTGGTCCCGGCTGCCGGTGTGACAGTACAGCGGGTGGGTGGGAGTCGGTCCGGATTGCAGGTGCAACAGTGCAGTGTACAGGTGGGACAAGGTCCGGATTGCAAGTGCGACGATGCAGTGTACAGGTGGGAGTTGGTAGGGATCGCAGTTGCGGAGATACCACGTACGGGCGGGATGCAGTGCGGATCGCAGGTGTATAGGTGCGACGTGGTCCAGGTTGCTGCTGCGACGTGTAGGTGTGACATGGTCCAGGCTGCAGGTATGACAGTGGGATGTGCAGGTGGGATGTGGTCCTGCTGTGCCTCGTGTGACAGCGCATCTCCTACCGTAGAGCGTAGGGCTGCTGTGTGTGCTCCTTGGGCTGGGCCGACTTCAGACTTTTATTTTGAAAGATTCTGTTATCCAGTGGTTTTTGGACAAGGTCTCCCAAGTCCTCCCCGGGTTTACTCACATACTTGTCTCGTGCCTCATCCTCCCTTTTGCTCAATAGCTCTGCAATGATGAAGCGGCTTCTTGCAAAATCAGCACCTAGAGCTGAATTCCAGAGCTTGGAGGCAGGGAAGGAGTGCTCGGACACACTGATCTTGGGAGAAATATCCCAAAACGGTGTTCATGGTCCTCCCTCCCTGTACCAGATCAGCACTGTGAACTGCATGTCATTTTCCTCGGATTCGTAAGACTGGGGAATGTCTCTGAGCAAGCCTGCTGGCTGTAAAACACATCAGGCTCCCTGTCTGCGAAGAAACTTCTGGCCTAAGTCGGTTAAAAAGTTGGATTCAGCAGAGTTACAGTAAGGTTGCAGTCGTCCTACTGAACTTGCTCAGAATTTGGGCTGTCTGGCCACTAATCTCATTTTGCTTCCATCCACTTGAACTTGTGTTTGCACTACACAGAGGAGCAGTGGTTGCCAAAATTGCAGGCGGGGTGGGGGGGATTGCAGGAACCTATGAGCATATGTGATTTTTTTTTTGTCCTAAGTTAATAATCCCATTCTAGGCTGTTGTCCAAGAATTTTGCTTCAAAAATGCAAGCAGTGTACCAGACCCATTGTATAAAAGATAATCTAAATGTAGGACAGGAAGGGACCTGGCAGGTCAGCAAATCTAAGCACTGAATGATATTATGCCTTATTGCACACCACTAATTCATTTGTTCCCGGTCTCCCAGGAAAGGAAAGTTTCAGAACTTTACTGAACTGATATTATTATTTTTTTCCCCAATATATGGCTTTCTCTTACTTTGTATTTGCACTGTGATTGCTTAGTTCTCCCAGTCTGCTGCTTTTCTCTCTTATCAGTATAGAAATAGGCGTTGCAGGCTTTTCACTTTGCTGTGCAATGCCAAACAAGTTAGAACTTGTCACCTGCTTTCATGAAGCAGGCTCTGACTTCTGCTGAGCCTTGGCAGTCCTGCACTGGGCTCCTCGACTCCCCCGTGGATGAGCAGAACTGCAAGGCTCAGAGGTCCACCTGATGCCTTTTGTCCTTTGACACCTCATCTAGAAATAAATACCTCACCTGGTAGGTATTGCAATGAACCTGCTCCTCAGGCTCCTCCTGCCCTTTGATGGGGGTGGGAAATTGGGATTTTCATCAGGTGTCCGTATGACTTTTTTCTGCTGTCAGATCTGATCTTATTCCAGCCCTCTCATCAATCCTGTTATACCGCATCTCCCCATACTCTGTGCTGGTGCGGTATTCTCCCAGCTTTCTCCCACTCGATCTGTTGTGAAGGGAGATGTTAAGTAGGATGATGTCTCCCTCGCTTTCAGTGGTGACCTCTGCTAAACTCAGACTGACCCCTTCAGTGGGACTGACTGACTGACTGATCCTTTTAGGTCTGTACCCTATTTATTACAAATTTTCATCTTTCATGGCTTAACTCCCAGTTTCACTGTGAGCTGTGTAGCCAGTGGCTGTGTTTCAGATGTGTTGCAAGCTGAATTCTACCCCTTTCTCATGTGCCAGGTATGCTGGACAGGTTTCCCAGAGCAACTGAGCAGAAAATTGTTCTTACAAATCCAACTAAGTTGCATTTTGTGCCTCTTTCCCCCCCCATTTACTTCCCTGTCTTCATTTATTATTTTTTTTCTACAATGATTATTCTGTTGATGAGAGATTTTTTAATCCCACCATTGTACCATAACCAGCCATGAGTAGAAGATGGGAGTAATTTGGCAGTAGGTAGCAATACAATGCCATATATTAGGCAGTGGACAATATTCATAGAGCTGAAACATTTGGGGGAACTTCAGACAAACTCAGTACTCCTATCTGAGCTCAGAATTAACTCCCAGTTGAATATCCTTGCTCTTAATATTTGCAATAAGATCTATCAATAATGATTCAGGGGAAATAACACCCACTGAATCAACAAAGTCACCTCATAGGATCACACAGTGGCACTGAACAAATCCAGCTCTTCTCAGTGCAAAATACTGCAGTCGGTAGGTGCAGACAAACACGTCGCAAGGAGTTATCCCTGTTCCATTTGTTAACATTGTACATGGCTTTTTATCTAATGAGGTGAAAAATAGCTACATATTTTGCAGAAGCTCAATACAGCCCTGCGGTGCGATACCCCTGGTGTTCGGTGCAGGAGGGAGGCTCAGGAATGACTACATGCTTCTGACCTAGTATCTTATAATCCCTTTGGTATTATACACCAAACTAAAGTTTATTCCGTTTTTTCTTGGCATTGCATGTGCAGCAGTTTATCACACAGTGCTTGTGAGCGTTGTGCTGCAGAGGCTACCTTCATCTCCCAGGGGCCAGAAAAAGCTCTGAGAGCATCAAGTGCTAAAACAAAGCAGGTAAATAATCTGTATTTTAATTACAGAGAGCTCTTGGGTCCCATGCTGTCAACCAAGATGCTAAAACCAAATTAGGAGGAAAAAAGTTAGGTCAAATTTTGAGCCTTGGCTTTCTCCTTCTAATGGAGGGTGAAATTGTACTGGTAGGTCTGGTGTGGGGTTGTCATGGCATTCCAGTTGTTCCAGTTCTGCAGGCATGCTGTACAAACTGGAACCAAGCACAAGACAGGAATGCTTCAAAAAAGAGTTCGCTACGTTTGTGCGACTGCTCAGTGCTACTCAGGATCCTCACCAAGCGCAAGCATCATCTTTTTCCTAGGAAAAAATAACCAGTGAGCAATGGCCAAGCCTTATGATTGCTACCAGATGTTGTCAGTGGTAGATGAGGAGCCAATTTTATGGAACTGAATGTGGAAACAAATGGGAAGAGGGAGTGAGGAGCTCATGAGCCCCTGAGTCATAGCCTGTCATCTACAAGCATGGCTGCAGTTAAAAGTGGTTGTACAATGTGGCAGGTGAACATTTGTTGCTGTTTTGTCAGCCTAGCCTTTCACATCTGTGGAGAGCATCAGGAAAGGGTCTAACAGCATGATAGTTTTCCATTTGATGTAATGAACAGGTATTGTTCACAGATTCGGCTGTTTCTACTAGTTTGATGCCTGAGCTGTCATTTCAAAGTGCTGGGAATGCTGAGGCCACAGATTAGTGAAAATCTTCAGCAAGCAATAGTGTTTGCAAAAAGCTCTGTAGCATTTGATGGTGTATTTCAAGGTGCTCTGGGAAATCTACTGAGCTGATAAAGGGCAAAGGCAGAAGGAGGACTGAGAGCCAGTGGATGAAGTCCTCATCCCAACATTGGAGTCACTCAGCCAATTCTAAAAAGTTTTAATAGCCTAAAAGTAACAGCTCACTTTAGAAGGGACATTGCTCTAGCACTGTATCCAATAAAAAAATAAAGGCAAATGCAGAGCTGCCAAATTTTGTTGTTGGTAGGGTGCAGTGTCCAACTTGGCATGGTTATAGTAGGTGTCACAAGGTGGTGCTATTTTGCATTGACTTCCAATTTGTATCTCTTACCAGAACCATTATTTTGCCTCAGATGAGGTATATATGGAATTAGTTTGGGAGAATGCTTAAGGGCAGAGAACGAATTTGCTCTTTGCATTGCTGCTCCATTAGAGTCTGTTGTGCAGGTGTCCTAGGTCAGCCAGTGGTGCTAGGAGGACTCTCCCAAAAGGGACATCAGAGGAACTCCAGCTGATAGGTTGTGTAGCTGCTCACAGAGTACCCACAGGTTCTGTAACGCTGATTTCTCTCCATGTCCAACTTGCAAAGCCTTCTGGTGCCTCTGCTGCTCCCAAGCTGATGGTTAATGCCGAAGCAGGACACCTCTAGTGGCAGCAGGCCACCTCAGGACTGTTGATCTCCACTTTTCCAGCTGGGAGAACTGAGTCACTCTTTAACAAGTGAGGACAGCGGAGGAATTTGGAGATCACTCCAGGAAAGTGTGGGAAAGGAGGCACCCTGCAACCATAAAACCTCTAAATTTAGTTGTAGTTTAAAATGGAAAACGTTGGTGATTTTGTCCTTACGGAGGTCAGATGAATTTGGAGACCCATTGCTCTGCTCTGCTCCTGTCTGCTCTGCAGCCAGCCTCTCCATGGGGAGTTGGGGCTGCCTGTTCCCACTCACCCCCCAGGGGGGACAGTGCCACATGGGGACATGCCAGCCCCATCCCTGTCCCAAGGGCTGCATGTTGAGCTTGGCCCTTGCTGGAGACACAGCCCTTCTCCACCCTGCCCCGGCTGGTGGAGGGGATGAGGGAAGGGAAGCAGCAGCAGCCCTGGTCTGCAGCATAGCCTCTTTCTGAGTCAATGAATGAGGATGGCATCATTTCTGTTTATTTATCACTGGTGAGTGGCTCTGTTTATGTCAGTGTAGCTAAGGAATAACTTTGTTACCCTCTGCTCTGTCAGTTAAATTGCATTATTTTTAATAAGGCAGCTATCTCCATGCTGCTTCTGTTGTGCTGGTTTCCCCTATCTGGAAACTGCCTACTTCTCATCCATCCTGCTTTTCTGTTAAGTCATTGCACGGCGTTCGCTGAAAGCTGCGAGCGAAGCGTTAGCGTTATTTTCTGACAGAGGCCCCAGGTGGAAACACAAGTTCCCATAGTACAAGGTAGCAGCTTTTTGTGAGCAATGGTTTTCTACCCACAGCCCCCCAAGAAACCGAGCGGTTGCAAACCAGCTCCTTCCATCAGCCTTGGGGCTTTGCCTCCTTTGCTCCCCACAGCTGTGGGGTGCCCCCACTGCCTTGGGTGTGTGAGTAAACCTCCCTGCTGCCCCAGAAACAGCCACAATCTCCTCCTTTGTGCATTTCTAGCTCAGAAAAGGCTGATTCATTCTCTGAAGCAGATTAATTACTTCTGCAATTTGAAAAAAAAAAAAGAAATCCTTTTGAGTTGGTTGGCTTAACTTTCAGCTGCTTGTACAATGCAGTAAAGCAAACGTGCTCTGAGCTAGAGTGAGAAAGTTTGCATGGAAAAAGAAATTGTGGGTTGGGATATTTACCTGGCACTTCAGCAGTGGGCTCTGCAGGTTAGGAAGCATTCGTGAACGTGTCTTGTTTGTGACTTACAAGACAAGTGGTGCAAATTTGAGCCCGTCATGAAGGTGATCTGGGGAGCAAATATTTTTATTCCCTGATATATTTTATAACTTGTTTCCCTTCTGGTTTACATCACGCTGATGTGGCACCTGGCTCCCCAAGTAGCTCACATCCAAAGCCTGGCTGAGCTGCTCCATTTCTTCCTCGGAAGGCCGCTTTCCAGCCTGCTTGGCTCTGCTCTCTTGTTTATGCACTGATGGGCTGTAGTTCCATGTTTCAGAACAAGCTGTCCAATATTCATGAGTTATTTTGTATTTACCCAGTCCTGAGGCTTCTTTTATAAGCCTAGGGATAAATTCTGGGTTTTGTTAATTCCGTTACTGGAAATGAACTGAACCTCCACAGCCATTACCAAGCCCTAAATATGGCCTCTATTTATCTAGAAGAAAGGTGGGGGAAAGGACTATCACACAGCTAAACTGATTTACAAGCCTGTAATTCCCAAACCCCTGTTCTGATAACACTCGTAAGCAAGTGTTAGAGCAAGCCATATGTGTAGAGATGAATCACTTACAAAATGATATCCTAATGTTAGTTGTATATTTATTTATCAGATAAATATAGTGATTTTCCTCTTGAAGATTAATGACAGCCACATGTTCAGCTGGCGTGAAGCACTGCAGCTCTTTGGACTATGCAAACCTGAGGATATGTCTGAACAACTGATTTCTTTGCGAAGAAAAAAAACAGTATCAACTACTTGTTTCTAACGTGATTTAAATTATTACGCAGAAAAAAAACCAAAAGAGATCAAAATGTTGGTATATGAAATCCTGCATGTAAGTTAGACCAATGTACAGTAAGGTCATTTTGCCTCAGCATGAGAATTTCCTGCCGTCAACCTCCAGCTAGTTGGGCTACATCAAAATCCCTTCACATTAATTCCAGGACTTATTTAGAACTGGAAAGATAGTATCTAGGAGGACAACTTTAGGTCCTTTTGAAACAGCTGGACCAAGTGCTGTAGCAAAGTGAAGGGTTAAACCAGGCAATGTTCTAGGATTACTGCGTTATAAAATAGGGACCTCAAACTTTTTCACCCAGCAGTAGAGTAAATAGTCTGAAGGCATCTTTGGGGTGGATTAGTTTTGAAATCATGCTGAGCCACTCTTCTGCAAGAATTTATTTTAAATTGCTCAAATGCTTAACTTCTTCAATTAGCAGCTGGGCATGGTCTCTAGTTACTCCTAGTAATGTTTGTATTCAGACCAGCTCACAGGAAAGTACCTGGCAGTATCGGGGTCTGTTCTTGTGTGTAATATGTACTTTGCCTGTGTCATTAAGGAATCCCAGATATGCTCAGCCTTATCTGAATGAAAACATTCAGGATGTTTGCTTTTGGACTGTTCACCAGGTGAAATACCAGCCACTGTGATTCATCAGCAGCTGAGTGGAAAAGCTGATCTCTATAGGAGGGAGCCACATTTGCAGCCTGTTTGGAGAACAGCTGGAAAAATTCTCCTTCCTTATGTACTATTCTGGTGTCTCAGTAGCTTTTTTTCAGCAGGGACATCCATGAACACTAATATGGATCCAGGCAGCTCTTTGGCTTAGTGGTGCCTACAACCCTTTCCCCTGTGGACCTCCTGCATCACACTGTTTTTTAGGGAAGAGTTGTTCCCTGCCTGAAGATCTTCATCCTTGTGCAAGTGAGGAGGTTTTGTGCCTGTGCCAGAGGAGTACATCTAAAAGCAGCACAGGACCTGCCTGCCTCTCCCTCTGGAGAAGAGCTCAAAAGGTCTTTTCTTTGTAATTACATCTTCTCACTACTGCAGCACCAGTGTGTGTGAAAGGGAGCAGACTTCAGCCACCTCGGCAGCCTTCATCCTGGTAATTCCTAAGCGGTTCCCCTGCAGCCTTAGCACAGGTGTAATATATGTATGCAGGATAAATAAACTGAATAAATATCAGGCGTTTTACTCAGCCTGTGCTTAGGAGCACATACATCCTTTACAAACCCATGCATAGGTCTGTGCCCTTTGCTCTGGATAGAACTGCTGGTGCAGTTTGGTGTTTTGGCAGAAAATTTTGCCATCACCTGTCCAAAGAAAGCACCAAGTTCCCCATGTTAATGGTTTAACCTCCCTGGCTGGAAGCACCCTCCCCAGAACAGGATGGGTTTTTGTTGCAGAAGCTTCCTACCAAAAGAGCTGTGAAGTGAATGTTTTGGATGTTTAAAGCAGATCCACCCCATTAAATACAAAGTTCCTGGAAATATGCATGTGTTGGCAGTAGCAGAGGCCTTTATTTTCATTATCTGAAGTATCCATTACACAAAGACTGCTTCAGAATGCTTTTTTTTTTTTTTTTCCCCTTATAGCATCATCTAAAGTGAATGTATCCAGCAGAAAAGCGGTCAGAGAGCTGGTCTGGGACAAGAGGGCTGGAGGGGGTCAGTCTCCAAGGAGTGTACAGAAATTCAGTAAGCAGAAGAGCCAGCAGTCAGCTTTTCAGCTCCCATCTTGCTCCCACGACTTCCTGAGGATGCTCCGATGTCTCTGCTCCCCAGGGAGGGAACAAACTGTCTGCTTTCGCTGTGCTCTCCCAGTGCCTGGGAATGTCATCACTGGCCCACCCCATCTGCTGCCCAGCAGCTCCTCTGGCATCTCCTGACAGCCCCATGGCACAGGATTGTGCTGCAAAGGCCAGACTCCTTCCCATCATTATGGACAGTGGTTGAGCTCTCCCCCCTTAAATTTGTATGTCTTCACCTGGCCAAACCCTCTTGAAATGCCCTTTCAGCACTTTATTTGATGCTGGTCCTTCTGGTTGCTTAACACAGAGTTCAGTTCTCGAATGAAGGAGTGTTGTTGAATTATCCAGATTTCTTTCCAATACCTTGTTTTTTTCCCCTATAAAGACATGGTTGTCTTCACTGGCTCCATAGGAGCAGCAGTACCCAACAAGCCAGTCACAGAGACATGGAGGTGAATATTATACCTGTAATTCTTGAATACTGGCTGTGCTGATGTTTAGTAATTTAGTAGCCGATGGTAAACTCCAGGCAGGATCACCTAAAAAGAGCCATCACAGCAGACCTCTCCCTGCCAGCCAGAAATGAGCTGGATGTCTCCTTTCCAAAATCCTTGACAAAATTGACAAGAAAAGCCACTGGCACGGGAGCCAATTTGTCACTTAAACGTAGAGCAGTGAGAAGACACTAATTGCTGTAATTAGGAATAATCTAATTCCTGAGGGCAAATGGGCTGTATTTGTTTGTGTTTAATTGGATTGCTGCATTTCATGGACCCGCCATGTGGGCACGGGAGCCACTGCGCCGTGATCTGGAGACAGCGGAGCAGTGCTGGAGCTACAGAGGTTCTCGGCTCCTCTTTGCCCAATGTGGGGCTGAACTTACATTTCTTGATTTAATCTGTCTGATTTTGATGCAATTACTGTTCAGAGGGCCATGAATTTACCCTTGCTCTCCAGACAATGCCCAAAGCCTTCAGGCAGAGACGGAGCCCCATGCATGGACTCTTTCTGGTCGTGCCATGGAAAGCAAATGCCTTTGTTAGGGCCAAGTTATGGATTATTGTGTTGATGGACCTTGGCTGGGGGCTGAGCTCGGCAGGGTGCACGAGCATCCATCCATCCTCGAGCTGCTCCTGCACAGGCTGGGGTTCAAGCGTGGCAAGGGTGCAGGCAGCTGCCAGCAGCAGCCAGGCAGGGCTGCAAATGCCTGGAAACAGCACAAGTGATGCGTGAGCTGGGAGCAGGAGCTGGGTTCCAAACCCCCTCATTTTCTTAGTTGCTGCCCATTGCTGCTGCTGTTCATGTGCCATAGGGCCAACAGAGGGACACTGCAGCCCTAGAACTGGATTTTCTGCTTTTTAGCCCAATTTCTCTGCTTTCTGCTTATTTTTTATGTGGGAGATGATGCAGCCTTTCTAAGAAGACAAACATTTCTGGCATATCTCACAGGTCCAGGCTTCAGATGAAACCTGATGGGAGCTGACAGGCCTTTAAATTTCTTTTGTGGTTGCGAGGACAGGAATTTGCAACAGCAACAATCCCTTCTTTGCAGGAATTCTTTTTCTTTTTTATTTTTCCCTAAAACCTGCTGTGGGCCCCATCCTGCTCCCAAGAACCAGATTAGCTATTAATCTTTCGAGGACTTGAGGATTACACATCAGAAGTGCACATAACATAAAGTAAAATTCATTCGTTGGTGTAAAACCCTTCATTTAGGTTAATGGTTGGACTTGATGATCTTAGAGGTCTTTTCCAACCAAGGCTATTCTGTGATTCTATGATTCTATGAATTGATGTTTGCCTTGGACTGTATAAACACACCCTCAGAGCACTTCCTACAGCAGGATGGGGAGCCCTGCAAAGTCATTTCCCTGGATGTTGCATTGTTACGGTGAAACTGCCTTAATTAGAAAGCAAATGGGCAAAGTTCATTTCTTAAATGGTAGCTGAATTTGGACCAAAGGGCAGACAGATCACTGTATTTATAATACTGGTGGAGCTGTGCTCATCTATACAAGAGCTGAGTTTCCCCACTAAGGCAGGAGAACTTGCTGTGGGCTCCAGCTTTTGATCTAGGGGGTTCAGTTCAGGGTAGAGGCCTCATGGAGTAAGAAAGAAACAGTATTTGAAGTCTGACTGCTACACTGAGCCAGGCAGGAGGCCTCTGCTAAAATAGGCCACGTTGAAATATTCACAATTTAGTAATAACCGGCTTTCAGTTAACACCTCCCGAGAGGCTGAGTGGATGCATTTTACAGCTGTGGCTCACAACTAGTTTCCACATGAAATCTCAACAAGAAAGATGCAGAGATGTTTTCTGTTAAAAAGAACTTTTTAAAAAAAGAGCCTGCTCAGCCCATGAGAACCAGACTGGACTGAAGCTGAGCAGGACCTTAGGGGTGCCCCAGTGAGAGCAGGATTTCCATCACTGAGCCCCTCTGGCCGTTGCTGTGCTGCCCCTCTCCTAGCTGTCGATACTGGTGTGGGCAGACTTGGGTGAGACATCCTCATTGTTTTAAGCTGTCCTGGTTCTCCCAGCATTTCAGAGACCTCTGAGATCTTTCAGAGTCTAAAGCCCCTGTGCCACAAGGCCAGAAAACCCCATGCAGCTGATGCAAGGTGCAAGGGGCTGTCCCCACTGCCTGCCACCCCCCTGCTCTCTATCTCCCCCACCCTGGCGATCCTTCTTCCTCTTTTTTTTTCTTTTTTTTTTTCCTTGCCTTTCCTTTGCCAGATCATTTCCCTGCTCTGAGGTCACCCTGTGCCAGGACTGCTTTCTTGTACTGGCAGATGAATGTGCACTGCTGTGCAAGGCTCCCTCCTTCCCAGCCCATGGGGAAGTGTTACCCTGCCAGCAGCCAGCACAGAGTGAATGAAGGGGGTGACAAATGACATGCAAATGCCTTCCCTGGAGACTGCAGAAAAGTCCCTTGCTTGCACCTTTCTGAAGTCTGGTATTTACGTACTATTAGACACCGACATCCTGTGAACTTCCTTAGAGCGTGAGATTTGCAGACATGCTTGTTTGGGGATTTAGACTTTATCGACTGATGGTTGCTTGGCAGAGGAGAAAATGAGCTGGCTGGGGAGCTGATCAGAAGGATTCTTCATGTGACAGAGACAAGAGAATAATTTGGCTTCAGCTCTGAGGTAGGAATTCTTTCCTCTGTCCATTTTCTTTGTCCACGTGGCATCCTGTGGAGGTGTTTAAAAACAAGAGGGGAAAAAAAAGCAATAAAAGGGTTTTGGCTGTCATAATATCTGTTTATGTGACAGCTTCCCACTGAGTGGGAACTGGGAGAGTCTTAGAAAGTTACCACCGCACTGTTTGTGTTGCTGGGTAACAGTTTCTGCTTCTCATGTGACCCCCAAATCATCATAATAAATTGCATCCCAAAATGCTGAATGATGCTGGAATTGCTGGTGTGAGGTGGATGGAGGTGCTGCATCTGCTGGAGTGTGCAGGTGCTGGATCAGGGAGCAGGGGGGGCCTCCAGACCCACCTTACACTCCAGCAGGATTTCTGTGGGATCTGGACCCAAGTCCCATTCCTTTCCAGCTGGGGTCGGGACTCCTCGCTGGCTCCTGTGGGGCTGCTGTCAACAGCAGGGAGGAAGCCCCAATGAGACCAGAGTGAAGTGTTTTCAGCCTCGTTAACTGCAGCGCAGCTGGGAGCTGGCACACTCTGCATGGGGCGAGCGCTGGCTGCCACCTAGCATCCCTCCAACCCAAAATCCACCATGCCTCTGGAGGTCTGAGGTAGCATACAAGGATGCTGCAGGGCTCGTATCCACCGTGGAAAGCTTTTTCAATTAGTTCAGATGACTTGGCACTCAGACAGATGGGGAAGGCTGGTGCTTTGCTTCTGGCCAGGTCTCCCCGGTGGCAGTGGCTGTTTCCCGAGCGAAGGTCTGACAGCTGCACCAACTTGATTTAAACCTGGTTTACCGGGTTAAGGTAGATTGGTTATTGAGCATCTCACACTCTGTTACTGTGGTAATGAAGACTGTTTTCAAACCCATTTAAAGGTAAACTAGTGCAACCTTTAAATATAAATAAGGCTTTAGATGCCACTGAAAATCCTAACATAAACATCATTGAGCATCTAACTTGAGCTTGATTTTTATGTGGCACCTGTAGCAGCCAGATAATTTATTTACTTGTTTATTTACTGGCAAGCAAGAAGGCACCAGTGATTGTTTTTAGGGGTGTAGTTAATCCTGGTATTATCCCACCATTACCAAGACATATTGAATGGGCACATTTAGCATTTGGACAAGATATCGCTCAATATCATAGCTTATATTTCCCCAGGTGAGAGAAGCCGTGTTGGCACACAGCATCCTAATAGCAGTGGATGGGACTGAATCAGAACAACATGTTTCTCCCTTCTTTGCAAAAGAATAAGTGTGATACATATACATGGCATCATACATATATGTTTATACCAGCACGGCCATGGTGTTTTCTGTCAGTGCACTGAAGTCCTTTTCTGGGAGTTCGCTGCCAGAAGAAGCCATTGCCAGCCCCATGCCACCCCTAGCCAGCGTGTGGATGGCACAGCAGCTGTCCACTGGCTTCAGCGGGCTGCGAGTCCATGCTCCCTTGTTTGCTAAGGACAAAAGACTCCCCGTAACGATGCAGTGCCTCTGAGGACACAGACGACTTGGGCTGCTTTGGGAGAGCTCCCATTTGCCTCACATGTGGGCTGTGCCAAAGCAAAGCGTAAGTGTGCCGGAGACTTTGTGAACTTCTTCAGTAATGCAGAGTGAGATTGGGCGCTCATTCCAAGACCTTTTAACTTTTAAAATCATGAATCACTCATTCTGGCCTCTGATACAGCTGGGGGTTAAGAATAATTGGATCTGAAGGCGACTGAGGCTGCTGGCTATGGCAGAAAAAGGATGGAGCAGCAGTTAGTTTGCATGCTGAGGCAGGGTCTGCTGGGCAAACCATGCCTTTTGTTTGCACGCCCCAATTTCCCACCATACCCTTACCTTCAGCTCTCCTGGGAGACTGAGTATGCTGCCGGTTCCTACCGACGCTCATAGGCCCACACCAAGGGGTCAGGTTTGTTTCTAAAATAAGAGATTTGTGGTCCTCCCCACTTCTGTTGCTGCATGGGAGGATGATTTCATTAGCCTGTATGTACACGAGCTGTTCAGATGCTGCACAGGAAAACACAATACTACAAATGAAAGCAAGAGGAGAGGAGGAACAAACCCATCACACTTCTTGAAGTGGGTTTGGAAAGCACAAAGCCAGGATGTTGTTTCTTTTAAGTGACTGAGTAGTCTGGCATGTTGCAAAATACAAGGCTCGGCATATTCCCAGCGGCAGAGTGAAAACTGGAGCTACCCAGAAGCAAAACCTATCATTAGCAGTCAGCCAGGCAGAACGGGCCGTGGAGTGCCAGGAACAGGCACGGAAGGGAGGAGAGGCTGAGCAGCAAAAAAGAGCTTTTCTTAGGGGCTGGCAATGTGCCCCAGCAGCCATGCAGAGGGAAGCAGAGGGCAGCACGTGGGTCAGGATGCTCTCAGACTTCTTCACAGGGCAGTAAGGAGCTGCTGTGCCCCCTCATGCTCCCCATCCTGCAGCATAGGCAGTGGGTCTGCTCCCAAAAAATCAGGATGGTTTTGACCTGTAATTTTTCTCCCTTTTCTTTTCACTCAATTACGCTTAGCTGCCATGAGAAATCTCTTTTTACATGTCCTCCCAGGTCCTTGCTGTGATGCACGTCATCCTGGAGGCATGTAATAATTTACACTGAAAGCTGTGCTGCGCAGCTCTGTTCTTCACAGCTTCATAGGATGGAGAAAGTATTGACGTGCCCTGATTTATCTCCCACAGATGTCATCTCCCTAGGAGCTGACTTGAAGGACAGAAGGGCACAGATAATCTGGGAAGCACTTAATTCAGAAAGAAAAGAGGAGGACATTTTATGAACTGAGTTGGGTGGATGCAGGGAACATCACAGGTCTGCAAACCCAGTGATCCAAAAATTCAGCACCATGAACCGCAAGGTTGCTATGGCTGAGTGCAAGAGAATGAGCCTTTATGATGCCTTTATGTTTCCCAAGGGAATCTCTTCAAATTAAGAGTATTTTTGCATTGATACTTCTTGAGTTGTCATTTCCCATCAGACCTAACCAGCCTCTGAGGGTGAGAAGCAAGATGAGGAATGCCCTCTGCTTGCAGGAGGGTAGATGTATTCAGCCTTTGAAGTCTAGTGCCTTGTCTCTTTTTGTTGGGGGACTTTCCTTCCCTCAGCCAGCATAGCCTAAATGGCCTGTGTGAGAGAGCCAGATAGATGCGTTCCATTTTAGTCCCTTATCTGTCTCACTCTGCAGACATCTTTTACCTGCTAATAAGCTCTTGTGGTCAGAGATAAAAGGTGAAACTACCAGCCCTTTAAGGATGTATCTGAGTGGCTTTGCAACACTGTACTTCATGGAAAATATGGAAAGATGTTACATTCATAATATATCACTCATATCTGTGTTTGTAAACAGATTTATCACACCATCTGCAGAATTGTACTGCGGTCTCCTCCATATTTATTTCCTTTCCATTTATATAGTGTAGCTCCTATTTATTTTATTCTCTTTTTATGGTTAGATACATTAGTCATCTTTTTTGCTTCCCTACAAAAAGTGTGCATTATCTGTGGGAAAGAATATTTAATCAATCCAATTTGTTCAGCTTAGTGCATAAAAACACAAGCTGGTACTGTTTGGAGAGAGACTTGCCTGGGTTTGTTTCTCATCTCTTCACATCTGTGTGGAGCAGGTAGGGAGGAAAGGATAATTCAGAGCAAATCCGCTGGTAAACAGGATGTTCTGTCGGTATTTCCTGTCTCCTGTTGCACTGGTTGAGCTTAATTTTTAGAAATTAGCTAAGCCTGAGCTCAATAATGCTGTTATAATCTCTCTGACTTTCTGTAGCTGGTATGATATATAATTGAAGTGTTGGGGTCTGAACCCCAAGCCCTGAATTAAGGTTGACATATGGGTGGTCCCCATGGTCCTTTAAGAGGAGGGGATGAGTTTGCCTTTTGGCTTTCCTCCAAGGTGTGGCCAGCCTTGCAGGGAAAGCCCTTGGGTAAACAAGCCCCAGGTGCCCTGCACTGGGTAAATGAGTGCCAGGTGTCCTGCTTTGGGCATAAAAGCTGGGACCACTTGCAGGAAGGGTGCAGTGTCTGTGTGTGAGGTGGATGCACTTTGCAGAGTTTCCTGTTGGGGAAGGACCTCCTGACTCTCCCTGCAACTGGGTCCCAGTCAGGTCTGGCATTTGCAAACTCGGGCTTTGTGGGGAGACAACATGGGGCTACCTCTATCGTACATGATCAGCCTATTGACTTGGTTGTCTCCCATTTTTTCTATGGGATACTTTGTGTCTTTGTTTATTCCACCTATTATTGGTCTTGCTGTGTCATTCCTGGGGTCGCTGGGGTTGATGTCTATTATTTGTGATCTGCTTGACTTGTTTGTACCCCCAGCGATCCCCCATATACTGACTTTTCTACGTACAACAGAATTTGGCTACTGGATTGTTTTTCTGCTGGCTGCGTCCTTTGCACTAGGCCTAGTAATTGGCAAAACAATAATGAAGTATTTGTACAACTGGGAGCAAAAAGCCAGCCCATTTTCTTATCTGGTTTGATAAGAAAAGTTTAGTCATATGCAAATAAAAAAAAAGATTTGCTGAGTATAAAAAGAAGTCACAGTGAGAGAGTGGAAGCTTGTGATCACCAGTCATTTCTGCAGCCCCACTGTTGAATGGCACGAGCTGCCTGCACAGCTTCTCTCACTCTGGGGAGAGGAAAGACTCTGGGTTACCAGCAGAGCTGAGAGGAGGGATGAGTCCCACCCAGTGAGCAGGACTTGGCCTCTGCTACCAGCTCTTGGGTTTGTGCCCATCCCATGTGCAGAAGTAAAAAATCCAGGACAGTCAATTTCTCCTCCCAGGCAGGAGACTGAGGGATCTTGGATCTTTGGGAAAGCCACCAAAGAACAGGTCTGGGCAGGATGAGCTGTGTTCCACCCTGGTTGAATGGTCCTCAGCACTGCCCTAGGCTGAAGGTCTGGCCTTGACCACAGAGGACCCCTGGGCTTGATGCACAGCATGGGGCAGGATTTGACCACAGCTCCTTGGGAGTGTCTCTCTAGCCCCACCACTGTAAATTTATTGCAGCAAGAGGAGTAGGATGGTGCCCCAGTGCCAGGGCTGTGACCCTCAGGCAGGACACTTTTGCTTCTCTCCCTCTGGGCAAGGGAGGATTTCTCTTCTTTGCGTTGAGCCTAACCTAAATTCCTGTGCTTGGGTGCAGAGGAGTGATGGAGGTGACTAACTCCAACAAGAATTTTACCAGGAGTGAGTAAGGGCTCTGGGCTGCAGACAGTGATGACAAATCTTAGACATTCAAGCCCATGCTTTGGCAGGAGGGTTTATTGTTTGGGTTTTCTTTTTTTTATATAGTCCTTTTTATTACTTTTCAGCTGTACTGTGTGTTCTCAGGTGGTATATTCACAACTTCGTGTTTTTTGATCGTGACCATCATTTTTTCAGACAACAGAACAGTGAACAACTGAGCAATTGGCCGGCTCTTTCCCCATTGAAGCAAAGGGCACTTCACCAGATCTCTTAAGAAGGATTTTCTGTGACCATATCCTGCTAAATCCACCACCCCCTGACTCTTACTCAACTCAGCCTGTGAGCTGAGTGACCCTGCCAGAGAGTCCCAACATCACCTTGCCCTAGGGGAATTGTTGGAGCTCTCTCAAATGCCCTATCCCACCGCACTTTCCATCTTCTTAAGAGGCATGTTGAGGCTTATAATATCATACCCTAAATGCCTACTGCAAATTAGCAAGCAAACTTTTTGGCTGTATATATCCCCAGGGGTGACTGACTGTCAAAGTGAGACTTTGGGGCACACCAGAAGCCATACAGCTCTGGTGTGGCAAAACAGCCGGGACCTTTCTCAACAGTGCAGTTCCCAGGAGAAATCACAAGGCAGGCTTTAAAATAATGAGATTATTTCCAAAACTTGTAAATGATGCATCCTTTATCTTTTCTTTCTTGCAAATTAAACCTTTCAGAGAGTTTTAGTTTAGATTTTTCAAGCCCTTTCCCTACACACTGCAGGGCTAGAAACCCTTGTGCTGGAGCTGGTAAGGGAAAGCGAGACTCTCCTGTAATCCCTTCAGTCCCCCTAATGATGTGTTTTGGGGGGCAACTGGCCGCCAGCTTGTTTTGAGCTCCATGCAGGCTCACCAGCCCAGGGAGACCTGCTGTTTTCAGAGCCTCCCACTGTCGTCCCTCCAGTTGCAACCTGTCAGGCTCTCACATTATCTCACGCAAGCAGCACATTTTGCGAACATATTTGCTATTACAGCAGTCAGGAAGAGATTAAGTGAGTGCTATAAAACTAACCTCTGCATCAGTCAAAAGAGACAAAAGCAAAAAATAACAGGATAATCTGATGCTCTTATGAGCAGGATATGCTCAAAATGACTTCTCTAGCCCGTTACAAATGCTTAGAAACTGCACAACCTCTCCAGCACAGTGAGATTTTAAAGTGGTTTAATGGGCATAAAGAGTTCAGATCTGATAATGCTGCTTCCAACCTCATCCTTTCACTGCATGAAAATAGGTAATGGCTATTGACTGGTGTAAATTGGCTACTTTTAAAACTGTATTTTCTGGCTTAGATGTGGTAAGAGTCTCTCTACAGAGTTTTCAGGGCCTAAATATAATGTGTATGGTTAAGGAGGGGATATATTGAGTTTCTTCCACAGAGGACTGGTTCCAGTGTGTGCCCTGCGTGCTGGAGAGCTGGGGACCTGCTGCAGTTGAGCTTTACATCCCAATCGCTAAGAGAAAAAAAGAGGGCTGCTGGAAGATTGTTAGTCAGTCCAGACAAACTTCTCACTTTGTCTTTTCCTTTCAGGACAAACCATTCATGATGTCAATCAAAAAGGAAGGTGCCCACAAGAAGTGGGCTGCCCTGAAAGAGAAACTCGGACCCCAGGAGACTGACCAGTCAGAGGCCAACCTGGAAAATGCAGAGCCGGAGCTGTGCATCCGTCTCCTGCAAATGCCATCAGTGGTGAACTACTCTGGGCTGAAGAAACGGCTGGAGAACAGCGATGATGCCTGGATGGTCCAGTTCCTGGAGCTGTGTGGGCTGGACCTCCTCCTAGAGGCCTTGGACAGGCTGTCTGGACGAGGAGTAGCCAGGATTTCTGATGCCTTGCTTCAGCTCACCTGCATTAACTGTGTGCGAGCAGTCATGAACTCCCACAAAGGCATCGAATACATTGTGAGCAATGAGGGCTACGTCAGAAAACTCTTCCAAGGTGA
This sequence comes from Podargus strigoides, assembly GCA_028020825.1. Taxonomy (NCBI): domain Eukaryota; kingdom Metazoa; phylum Chordata; class Aves; order Caprimulgiformes; family Podargidae; genus Podargus; species Podargus strigoides. The sequence goes on along the minus strand of CM051624.1, from coordinate 9,268,952 downwards.
GAATATGTCTTCCTGCTTCACCCATCACATGCAACATGAGGCGGGTACTTTTTTGTTGCTTATTGTCCTGCACCAAGCTTCTTGCAAGTTGTTAATTACAACTGATTAATGAAAGAGATCATTTTCTTCTCTAAAATAATATTGCTTGGAAATAGCATTGCCTTTGCCACTCAGTGCTATTTAGATGGGCTCATTTCCACACAAATGTCTTCATAGTTCACAGAGAAGCCAGGAATAAACCCAGCCTTAGCTGTATGCAGGCATGAGAAGTCCTTGACCCTTCAGTTGTCAGCAATTTGCTAGTTAGTCTTTCTGTGCCCCAAGGGCAGAGGCAGAGGAAGTGAAAGGGCTCAGAGGCTTGGAGACTTGTAGCCTGTAAAGGGGAGGGAAGGTAGCATGTTTAGACTCAAGAGTGCCCATTCTCTGCTGCTCAGTCAGTTCCTTTTAGAAGATGGTAGGTAATCCTACTTACTTTCTCCTGCCATTCACTTGACTCATCATCAGGTATGAAACTTGTCAGGGCACCTCCTAGGACTTACTGTATAGCACTTGATTGTGCTGCTGGGAGACTAATTTATGTGCCTCTCCACTGAGCTGAGATCACAGGTGTGCCCAGAAACCCTTATTAACAGCTCTTTAAAATGCATTTAGTCTGAAAGCTAGCTTGCCCCCTCTTCAGTTTTGAGGTCCTCTCCCTTCCTCTCTACCCTGTATTTTCTCAACCCTGAGCTTTTCAGCAGTCAAGCTTACTTGTGCACTAATAAAGGAAAAATAAGATGGTCTAATCCACTCCCTCCCAGGGCTCACAGAGAAAGAACAGTGGAAAAAAGGGAATACATGGGAACTGGTTAGAACAATTGGCCTACTTGATATGCATATTGGGTGTTTCTGCACTAAAAATAAGAGTCATTAATTGAGGAAAATGGTTCATCTGCTGTTCTAAAGAATACCCATGTGTGAAAATGGGAAATAAAATGTGTGATTGCGAGTGCTGAGATCTTGGCTGCTGTCACAGCATGCCACTGGTACATGGAAGAGACAAACAACTACAAGCAGCACCAAAAATGCCGATAGGGTACTAAACTAGCATTTACTGTTCCCACGAGAAGTTACTACCACATATTGCTGTTGGGATAGGATATATATAAATTGAGATATTTTTCTTCCCATCTTCCATATTCTGGGTCTACTCCTTCAGTCTTTTTTTCTACCACTGGTCATAAGCCATGTAGCAGAAGACACTGAGATTCAGCACATTAACGTGTCCCTTATTCATTTTGTTTTGTTTTTCCGCCAGCACTTGACACAACTAATGTCATGGTCAAAAAGCAAGTATTTGAGCTCCTGGCTGCACTGTGCATTTACTCATCAGATGGCCATGCTTTGGCTTTGGATGCCCTGGACCATTACAAGGCAAGTGTTGGGCTGCAGCAGGTAGGGTACTGCTTTGCTCTGATCCATACAGGTAGATCCATGTACCACAGAAAAGGACTGGGAATTAAGGTCATTTCACATCATTTTGGTAACAGAGGCAGGGATTTACAAGGTGAAATCTGTAGGAAATTTGGCCTAGTCAGTAGAAGTCCATGATACTGCTCTCTGACTTGCCTGGACAGACAACTGCCAACCACAAGCTCATTTCTGGCAGGAAAAGCACTACAAGATTAGCAAAATAGATGGTGCCACATTCGTGGGTTTCACTGGACACAAGCCCAGGTAGGTGCATCAGTTAGCAGAAAGTGTAAAGGGATCCAAGAGGAGTTTCACTGACTTTCTCTGTTGGCCAGACCCTGCTCCATGATAGAGGAGTGCTGCTTTTACATGTAGCTACCTGTCTTGTATAAAATGGGATAAATTGAGAGGTTTTAAGATGCTAATTGTATCTGAGAGGTTGTACCAAAGTGCTAGACATATCTGAACTGTCTGAACAGAAATATCACTTGTGTTATTAACAGAGTGTGAAGAACCAGCAGTACCGATTCAGTGTCATAATGAACGAGCTCTCCAACACAGATAATGTGCCATACATGGTGACACTGCTGAGTGCTATCAATGCCATCATCCTGGGGAAAGAAGAGCTAAGAACAAGGACACAAATCAGAAACGAGTTCATAGGTAAGGATGGTTGTTGAACCTAACTTCCTCTGGGGAAAATCAGTTGCCAAGCATAGGGCAGTTTTATTTTCAGATGTATCCATAAGGTGGCTAAAGAGAGCTGGGGAGCAAAACTGCAAAGATATTAAAGGAAGAGTCATTTTTTTGGTCTCCATTCTCTTCAACAACCTTTCTTTAACCAGATTTATTTACCTTTGCTACTCTCCCATAGCTTTGATCTTTTCTGGCATCTGAGCAACACTGTATCCCTTGAGCTTCTTCAATACATTTATGTAAGCAACCATCTTATGTGGCCACATTTCTATATGTTAAACCTCCTCATAAGAGGAGATAAGGTCTCTTCACCCTGGGTCTTCTCAGTTGAGCCACAGAAGCTGCTCTGTGATTCAGAAGTAATTTCCAACCACTTCATGGTCTAGTGGTTTAATGGTTAGGAATATGATGGGATAAAAGTTGGACTTGATGACCCTGGAGGTCCCTTCCAACCATAATTATTCTATGAAATCTGGGATCCTAGGTACTGTTGTTAGGATTTACCTCATGTAATGCACACATCCGAGCTGGTGAGCCTGGGCACCATTTCTCTCTGTGGAGATCAAGGGACATTTGAGCGCACTGTTCATCTCACTGATTTTAGATGTCTAATTCAGACTGAGGTGATTCATTTTCCAGAAGCGCTTGCATCCCTCAGTCACTCCAGGGGGATGCTGCAGTGGTTCACACAGTTGCAGACGTGTACCATGGGTCTCTTCATCTACCAGACAACCCTACCCACTTTGACAGATCCATCAGAAGATATTTTCACTTTTTCTCTCTGCAAAAAGTGTTTATAAAGCTATAAAGATCATAATGGATCAGTACCAAGTAGGTCATAATGCCTATATATCAATTTTTTTTTTTTTTCTCCCAGGGCTTCAGCTGTTGGATATTTTAGACAAGCTAAGGTAAGGATCACTGTTTAAATTTTATTTTATAAATAAGATTCACAGTAACGTAGCTGTGGAAACTTAATGCTTATCAGTCTGCAGTTGTGTGAAGTGTACCCAGGTGGACCACACTTGTGTGCACCCATTACATGGGAACCAGAGGCATTAGGCCAGTGTTAAGATGCTCTTGCCAACCAGAGTGTCATGGGGACAGCTGTTGGCACAGATGGCATTGACAGGGACTCCAGGCACAGCTGGAACAAGGCTCAGCGACATCCTCATTGAGGCTGTGTTTCAGGCTGAGCCTGAAGTGTGATACTCTAGGCTCACTGAGCAGCTTGCTGTATTCAAAACCCCTTCATTGCTGGTGTTAGTCACAGAAGCATCCAGCTAAGACAATCTACAAGACAATCTAAGACAAACTGTCTTCACAGTTGCTTAATTTAAAAATTATCTTCTGTCAGAAACACCCATGATAAATTCTAGAATGCATTATATGTGATTTGCAGTTATTCATGTAACTGGAATTGTTCCATCCAACCCCATAAAATTAGGGAAGAGAAGATCTTTCAGTAGTTCCAACTAGCAAGGATAGCATTCCTGCACTGAGTGGTCTCGAGAGTGCTTAAAAACTTGGGTTTAGTGTGTTTGGAGTTTTTTTAATCCAATTTTGAGTAGTTTTCCAAACCGAAACATCATTGGAATATTTTCAATTTGTCTTGACTTTAAAAAGAGAAGAAGGTGGCTCGATTTCAGAAAGATGGAAATGCCACTCTTGTTACAGCTCCAAGGAGAAGTCCATACAAAGCACACACTGGTCCAGGTTATGCCGTGAGAAGTCCTATTCATTTGTATGTGTTGACTGTAGAAAGAGGTACATTCAGTTCAAGAAAGGATGCACTGATGGCATTTGATCATTTATAAATAAGGCAGAGTTGGGTACTTTCAACACCAACTGTCTGAGAGGCAAAGAGATAAAAGCCATTTAAACAGAAACAATCATCTGAAAATCAGTGAAGGTGTTTCCAGTGAAAATGAATGCTGTAATATTGCAGAGACATAGAGGAGGAGGATCTGCTTATCCAGTGTGATACATTTGAGGAGTTCAAGATAGAAGATGATGAGGAATTATTAAAGATATGTGATGGGATAAACATGAACGATCATCATGAGGTCTTTTCATCTCTCTTCAATAAAGTAAGTAGGCCCTCACATGGGGTGTGAAGTCATGCAATGGCAAAGTTAACACACTGTGCTTGGAACCAGCCTTGCTGTGATGGAAAGCTGCCCTGTCTTCCAGGTGAGCCGCTCGCCGGTCTCCATCCAGTTGCTGTCCATCCTCCAGAGCCTGCTGCATTTAGAACCATCTCATCACTCCAGCCTCCTGCTGTGGGAGTCCTTGGATGCAGTCGTGAACAGAGCCCTTTTGCTTGCTAATGACAGTAAGAATGACATATCCGTCCAGACTTGCACTCTTGTCTTCTCTTGTCCCACCCACTGCCCACAGAAGTCCTTCCCAAATACACAGAAAATAATCTATGGGAATTGCTAAGAGCTGAACAGAAGCTGGGACAAAGCTACACCTCCTGCATAGGGCCAAGTCTTGATGCAAAACCTCAACCATGTGGATAACAGTGACAGCTGGTCATGTTTAGCAGTGGGCTCGGGATGTATGGTCTGGCTTTGATGGCTAAGCCCTGAGCTTTGGGTCATGGGAGTCAGTGGGAATCTGTCCTTGTTGGCATCCTGTCACTGGTGTTGGCTTGTCCCGCTGGCAGGCATGCTCAAAACAGTGTGGGCCAGGACTGTGGAAAGGAAATTTTCTAGAAGCTGAAAGTTCAGTTGTGTGAAGTGACATCAGGTACTGGGTTCTGTAGCTCCAGAGGTGAGGGTTGAATAGCACGAACCAACCTTTGGACCCCATGCCCTTCTCTGACCCTGACTCATTTCTCTAGTTCAAGGAAACACAGTTGAAGAAGTCATTGAGAGGCTGCTATCTATCAAGAAACATCCAAACAAGCAAAAGCGAGCTGAAAACCAGCTGTCCAGGAGTGCGAATGGAGGCATCCAGGCTGAGCTAGAACCATGTGCACGTGCAGCTCGCAGCCCAGTGGGATCATCAAACCCCTCCAAGGCACCAGCTACAACCTCAGGGCCACCTGCCAACGAAAAGAAGATCTCGTCCTCCCAGTTCACAGCCTGCTCTGCTTTGTCAGAGACATCTAACCCTCCACCCAACACTGCTCCTGCCCCAGCACCTCCACCCGCACCACCTCTGCCCCCACCCTCTGGCACACCAGCCATGACCCCCACGTCCCCCATGATGAATGCACCTCCAGCCCCTCCACTCCCTGGTGTCCCCCCACCTCCACCCCCGTTGCCCGGCATGGCGGGTGTCCCCCCACCTCCACCCCCGTTGCCCGGCATGGCGGGTGTCCCCCCACCTCCACCCCCGTTGCCCGGCATGGCGGGTGTCCCCCCACCTCCACCCCCGTTGCCCGGCATGGGAGGCATGCCTCCCCCTCCACCCCCATTGCCTGGCATGGCTGGCATGCCTCCCCCTCCACCCCCGTTGCCCGGCATGGGTGGCATCCCTCCCCCTCCACCCCTCCTGCCTGGCATGGCTGGAGATCATATAGAAGCTGTGGTCGCCTCCCAGTTCAGCTGCCCTCTTGGCTCAGGCAGGCCTCCCCGCAAGACAGTGAAGACGCCAACGTTGAGAATGAAAAAGCTGAACTGGCAGAAGCTGCCCTCCAACGTGGTGAGAGGTGGGTGCTTCTGTCATAAAGTCACTGCTGCTTTAGGGGTGACCCAGGGGAGAAAGCACTATCTCTGAGTTTGTCAAGTGGCTGACTCCATTTAGATACAGAACTTCCCTGATTTCCATTACATCTGACCTGCAGAGCGTAAATAAAAGTAGCTTGAAACTACTAATATAATTTAAATAACCATTTCAACTAAATCAGTAGTTTGAAATAGCTTGTGTATAACTAAAATGCTTTGAATATAAACAAAGAGGGAGGGACAGGAATATTTCCCTAATCCACCATGACATGCCTTAGGCTTGAGTTCTCAACTGGTTCTGGTCTGGGTTCTCCAGACTTTCATTCCCCAATTCATCTATACTTGCATCTGGGTATATTAAAGTCTGGAGTAAGAGGTAAGGATCACATCACAGTTTGAGAAGAACTGTAGAGCTGTGAGAATCATTGACTTGTCTCTTGATTTTTGGGTCACATTTCCCTCTTCTAAGGGATCTAAACAGGAGCATGAAATGTGAGAAGAAGCCAGGACAGGCAAGGTCAGCTTTGTCCTAGACAAGAAAGTCATCCACTCCATGGAAGCTAGCATAGGTGAAGTCTAAATAAGGCATGTTTGCAGTCACAAGAGCAGTTAATTGGATTACTTCAGTAGAGACTTCTAAAGGCATGTTTGAGTGATGGTTTTGTTTTTAAAAAGATGTTTAAGAAGTGCAGTGGGAATTAGTTCAAGCAGTCCTATAGCTAGCATTGTACAAGGAGGCTTGATTATAAAATGAAAAATGATGGAAGGTTACAGTCAGAAAATGTCCACCTTGTGGCCAGTCCCTCAGCTAGCACACAAGAAAGCAAAAATGAAGCCATTGGACTGGGAAATAAATGGCCAAGGTCCTTCTCATGCTGATCTGGTTTGCATACAGTGCAAGGGAATGCAGTTGAGTAGGGAGGGATGGGGCTGTACGGCCTCTGTGCGCCCAGTGCTGCATCCCCTTACCAGCACCTCCTGGGGTAAAGCACCAGGTTTAATTACCCTTGAGACCCTTTGGATCCTGCTTGTGGGACTTGTTCCTCCTAAATCATTAGCATTTGTCCAGGAGTAATACATCTTTTCTTATTTCATTCATCTTCTGAGCAGTGTCCCTTCCAGCAACTCACTTTGCCTCAAAAGCCAGGAGCTTTCACCTGTCCCTGTAGCCAATCTGAACACCTTGTCTTTTTTCAGAAAGTCACTCAATGTGGGCTTCAGTGAGCAGCAGCAGCGAGGAAACAATAGAGCCCAATTACACAAGCATAGAGCAGCTGTTTTGCTTTCCACAACCAACCCCCAAGGAGAAAACAGCCACACCAGTGAAGGCAGAACCGAAGGAGGTGAGGAGGTCCCTCTCGTTCTTTCACATAAAGATCACTACAGACAGCTCATCTAATACGAGATATCTTCTTTTTCTTTAATGAAGATCACATTTTTGGACTCCAAGAAAAGTCTCAATTTGAACATATTTTTGAAGCAATTTAAATGGTAAGATATGGCCAATTTTCATGACAGTTGACAAAACTTTGAGCAGGTTTTGCATAGTATCTGGAAAGTCCTCAAAAATCTATTCTATCCAATATTCTTTGGTGGTCTGTGATACTGAAATATCTGAACATTTTCCAGTTTTTCCTGTTCTGTCTTTAAAATACTGCAATTAGGGTTTAATTGCATTTTTGCCTACAACATCCCTGTACGTTGGAAAAGGCTTTACATCTCCATGTCACAGATAAAGTTGTGGCACAAACTGTTAGGGTGACTTAGGCTGTAAGACACTTCTGGAGGTCAAACTGCTCCTCAAAACAGGGCCAATGGAGAAGTTAAGAATGAAGTTATTTTTTTTTCGTAATCAAATTCCCAGAGACAGTCATCTGAGTTGCAGGATTGATATCTGGCCTTCAGTCATTAGACCAGAGCCAGAAACAAAATTTGGGGCGTTGCAGGGATCCAGGTCTCGATTCTGAGTTAATCATGGGGACATATCTTTACTTTTGGATTATTGTGGCTCTCATTAAGGAAAGCACGGAACGCTTGCACAGATACATGACTCGGTAGTGTATGATTGTGGAAGAGGGTTCTTTGGGTGATTGCTGACTCTGTTCCTCCTCCCTGCAGCTCCAATGAAGAGGTGGCTGCCATGGTCCAAAACGGGGACCGGACCAAGTTCGATGTTGAGGTTCTGAAGCAGTTGCTGAAGTTGCTGCCTGAAAAGCATGAGGTCAGGAGGAAAAATTATACCCTTAGTTCACAGGGCTGACCATGCAGTGTAGTCCTGCAGTCTTGATTCTTTATTTCTCATTAGATAGAAAACCTGAAGGCCTTCAAAGAAGAGAAATCAAAGCTTGCAAACGCAGATCGGTTTTATCTTCTCCTCCTTCAGATTCCCAGGTAAGGGTGTTGGTCTTCAACTTCAGCCCAATCTTTTCTGGGGTTTACCTCTGGGAAGTTTAAGTTTCTTTACAGAAGCCTCACAGACACTGATGGATATAGCTGGTGGATTCCCCCTTCCACCTTAGAGCCATCCCTTTCCCCGTTACCCTTAGAGGAAGGGATGTTACTACTCCAGCACCTCCTCTCCCTCTGAAGAAGCAGAAACTGGCCCAGTCCCAGGGTCAGACCTGCCCAAGGAAGCCACGTAACTTACTGAAAGGCAGTGCCAAATGCAATGCCAAGAAGGGGGAACCTATATCTCATGTCATGGTCAGTCTTGTCTTTGCTGATCACAGTGCATCAGCAGAAACTACATCCCCACTGGTCCCCAGGGCAAGCGGCAGCCCCTTGCCTCCCTCCACAGACACTGGGCTGATGTGGATGTGGTTAACAGCCATGTTATGGGGTTGCCAGGCTTAGCAGTGATGTAGGAAGAGGGCCTCTGTGCTGGCCAAGATCACAGTGCCTTTAAGCTTTGAATCAATCTCTGTCCTTAGCTACCAGCTGTGCATTGAATGTATGCTGATGTGTGAAGAGACCACTGTTGTGCTGGACATGATTCAGCCAAAAGCTGAAGCCATCCGGCAAGCCTGCGAAGGTAAATGACTTGACCTTATTTCTGGATCTTATTATGACAGAAAGCTGTAAACCCCCCAAAAACTCCCCTAGAGCTCTGCAATGAGTCTGCCCAGCCCCCAGAAATCTCCCCTGTGGACCATTTACTGGTTCACTGCATAATATGGGATGCAGCTTTAGTTATCTCCATTGATGATCAAAGCCCTTAACAAGACTGGAGATAACTTTCCCTCACCCACAGGCCTCTTTTTCTGCAGCAGCTGTATTCCTCTGAAACACTTTCCACATTGAAGCACTGGAAGCTTGTCAGCCCTTTGAAAGAAGCTGAATTTAGATAGCGGAGCTGGCCCCATTACAGCTAATTCATCCAGCATTATTTGCCACATTAAGACCTCCACACAGCACTTTGCTGCCAGAAAAGGACACCCCAAACTTCCCCTAGAAAGTAGTGATGCTTTAGTTTTCCCTGCCTACAAATGGAACCAGAAGGAAAAGACTGTTATTTTGGGCTATAAATTGCTGATGCCTCAATTTTGTGAGTACACGGAGAGATTATGCAATAGCTTTCGGTTTCCCGTGGTGGAAACCTCAGGTACCACTCTGCTGAGAGCAGGATAAGAGAGAGCATGGTAAGGTGCCACCCTGTCCAGTTCCCCCCCAACTCCTGCCAGGGGTTTCTCCAGCTGGCATTACAGCTGCCTGCTGGGGTAAATTAAAGCTTCTCCCATAAAGTGTCTTCCCAGCAGCCCAGTTGTCCTTTTTAAGCTGTTGCTGCCTCAAAGCTGAGTGCTTCAGAAAGCACACCACTGCAGCACCCCATCTTAAGAGCAAGGACAGGGACTGTACCTGTCATGCCCTGATAATCACCTCCACCATGTAAGACCAAGAACAGGGTGAGTGTGTCTGGTTTTAGCAGCTGGCAGATAATTGCAGGGCTGTCGGAACTGGCTTCACTGCACAGCTTAACACAGGCAGCAGGATTAAAATGGCAGTCTGGTTACCCTTGCCCACACCAGGGTAAATCGAGGGACTTCCAAGGAAGGCAGCGAGTTGATGACTGTTAGTGAGGAGGGTCCAACTCCGGGTTATTTTCAATTAGGAATGAGAGCCCAGATGTAAACATAAGTCACAAAAACTTCTGTTCCCCCCAACTTATGGAATTGAATCTATGTAGAATCAGTTTCTCTGCAGGTTGGGCCATTGGGCTGCAAACCTGAAATAATCAGATTTGGTTTGGGGAAATTTAGAACCCCAGTTTCAATGCAGTTTAGGAAATATTCTGGTATAACAGAGGTTTTTGGTTAAAAGTACTTTGTTTTTCAGATCTTCTGAACAGTCATCGCCTGCCACTCTTTTGTCAACTGATTCTCAAAGTTGGAAACTTTCTGAACTACGTAAGGACATCATTTATCTTGTTCTGCCCCCAGTCATTACAGTACTTGGATGGTCTCCCTTAGGATTGTAATTTGGATGGACACTGGAGTTACATCTGCTTTCTTTCTGTTTTGTAGGGGAGTCACACGGGCGATGCCGATGGGTTTAAAATCAGCACTTTACTCAAACTTACAGAAACCAAAGCAAACCAAACCCGCATTACGCTGCTCCACCATATTCTGGAGGTACCACTGCCAAGCCCTGGGTGATAGGGAAGGGGGAGGATTTTATCATGAATGAACCGTTTCTCCTACTCTGCTTCCAGTTCACGCCACATGCTTGTACTTGTATCTTCCCTGGCTGGCTGCAGTGTCACAAGCTGGGAGCGTTCAATTCACTCAGGCTGGCAGAGGCTGCTTGTGGGCACTGCTCAGGGAGCTTTTTATTTTAAGACTTGTTCTGCTTCCCTTCAGCATCTTTCCCTGCAGTGGCTGGAGCTTCCTTTTTCATATTTGTGCAATCTGCACATGATCAGCTGCAAACCACAGAGCACATGGCTACCAAAGCTATCCAGGCTGCTCTGTATCCAGTCATCCCTTCTGCCTTTCCGTGGCCTCTCCCTTTTCCACAAGATTATGCTTGAGCTTTTCATGCTTCCCTCCAACCCCTTTTCTTATTCCCTGCATTTGTTTGTTTTTATTTCTTTTCTCCATGCTTTGCTCTGCCATCTTCATTCATCCAGGTCCCTTCATGCCAGTTATGCATGTTCAAGCCCCACTTTAGCTGGCAGTAGCTTCAGCAACCACAGCCATGAAAGTAAACCATGCAAATAAGATTCATGCCCTTTTGATACCCTTCTGGGACCGTAGGAAATGTCAGGCTGCATGAAACCTACCTCCTCCTGCCATGGCCAAGGGTAGGTGCCTCAGAAGAGGGTAGAAGAGCTCTGCGGCAGGTCAGCTTTGCTTTGAACTATGAGTATTTCTCAACATTCAGTCCTCTTGTATGTTTTTATAGCCCGGGAGCAATGCCTTTCCTCTCTGACCGTGCTGTCCTATTTGGAATCCGGCTCAGCTCTGCAAGGCAAAGTAAACTGCCAGAGGGGGGGACAGCAGCAGGATATGGCATAGTCCTCCTTCCTGGGAACTTCTGCCCATGTCTCTTCCCCCCAGCTTCCTCTCTCAGCTCCTGCCATACAACAAATAACACTTTTTTCTCTCTTCCCCTTCAGGAAGTAGAAAACAGCCACACAGACCTACTGGAACTGCCAAAGGATCTTGAATATGTTTCAAAAGCAGCAGGGTAAAATTGTGTGTCACTTCCTTCAAATTAAAAACAAAAATAAATCCCATACACATCAGCAATGTACCAGAAATTAGGACACACACAGCTGGTACAGCACATTAACAAGACGGCATCTTAGTTAGTTTTAACCGAAAGATTTGATTGATGAATGTTGAAACCCCTTTAATATATAATAGTTCTACTACAGCTGGCAACACTTAGGGTGGAAATTTGCAGAGTATTCAGTTAATGCTGCCTCGCAGGCCCTTCCAAAATCTACACTGCCTCTGTGGTAGCAGGAGCTTCTGAAGGGCAACTATTCAGAAGCATTTCTAAAGTGCCTTCAACCAGAGAAAGTGAGCTAATGTCAAGATCTGAGGATGGAGAATGGCCCTTTGAATGGGTGGACTTTTGGGGGGGGCACTCATCTAATCAATACACAAAGCTGTTAGTAGACCTGGCAGCTGTGGAAGGAGACTGTGTTTCATGAGCTTGAACTGTATAGAGTTCAGAGCTTAGGTTTCAGTTCAGTGAAGTGGTGGGAAGCAGAGGGACAACCAAAGCACCAGCTCAGACTTGTCTCTGGTCAGCACAGGATGCTAGAGTGTCAACTAATGTGGAGGTTCTGTGTGATTTCAGAATTAATCTTGATATTATACACACGGAGTCCAGTACCAATTTAAAGAAGTTGCTGGAGCTTCAGAGAAAAGTCTTATCATCAAACGACAATGTGAAACAACAGTACGAGAAACCTATCCAGGTCAGTAATGGAGGTCCCTCATATCAACCACATTACACACACAGAGGCAGTGTGTGGTACATATGCAGCTGAGGAGGCTCATGAGAGGGTGGAAAATATTGCCACAAGCCACACTCTCAGATTTGGAAACACACTGTGATGCCACACAGCCCATTGATGTTTATTTGCCACCTCCACCCCAAACCTAGATACTTTTGGTGAGGCCATTTCTTCAGGCCCCTGCCAGAACTGCACTCTCTGCTCTGTTTTGTGACTCCTCACTTTGAGTAAAGATATTCACCCACTGTGTGGATCACCAGAGTAAAGTCCTTCCCTTGGGATTTAGCTTTCCACTGAGCTTTCCATGTCTTGCTCAGACCACCCTGGTAAACTGGCACAGCACAGTTGCCAGGAGCAAAGATCATCTGCAAATCTTAGTTTTTTCTCACCTTACAAGCTCTGCTGCAGTTAAAAGCCAGGGCCCAGAGCCCTGCTCCAAGATCTTGCCTTGACATCTTTTTTTTTGAAGTGCACTTCACACATTGTCCTCTGGGTGGTGTTTTACTGTGTGTATTAAATGCATTTCAGGATAGCATTGATGCCTCCAGAAAGCTGGAAGAAGAATTTGAAACTATTGAAAGGAAGAGAGAAGAACTTGCAAATTATCTCTGTGAAGACCCAAGCAAACTGTCCTTAGAGGACATATTTAGCACCATGAAGACCTTCAGAGATCTCTTCATTCGAGCCCTAAAGGTTGGCATCTGCGCACATGATGCTGAGCTTCCCTAGTACTGGTGCACACCTCTGCTCTGACAGCTGGGTGGGTCGGGCACCCACATCTGGTGGGGGAAGATGCTGGTTACTGCCCCCTCCTTTCAGCACTTGCTGTGAGGTCACTTGGGGAATAGGTGTCTGATCCCTGCTAAACAGACTCAGGAAGGGGATGTAGCCACCAATTTGGAGGGAATTGTGGCTTCAGTACCTTCCACTTTTGCCTCAGCTAAAATTCAGCCAGAAGATCTGCACACTGGTAGGTAGCTGCGTTAGGCAGATCACCAGTGTCACCTCCTACTGGGATGTAGCAGAGTCCTGGCTGGGCCAGTGGTCTCCCTCTCACCCTCTTGGCAAGACAGCCCTCAATCCCCATGCCCATTTTATTTATTGCACGGGATAAGGCCAGGATTTCTCATCCTCCTTTGCAACCATCTGCAGATCATCTTTCTCTTCACTGACTTTTCTAGCAGGCATTTAGCCAGCCACCTTATGTCCCTGTTCCCTCACTGCAGGAAAACAAGGACAGAAAGGAACAAGCTGCCAAAGCAGAGAAGAGGAAGAAACAGCTGGAAGAGGAAGAGGGGAAGAGACAGAAGGGAGAAAATGGAAAAGTCAGTGAGTATCTGAAAGAGCTTCAAAAAAGAGAGATGGAGCTGATAGGAGCTCTTTGCTGGTCCTGCTTTAATGGACCAACAGTGGTAATTTATTTTGTGGGATTCCAGGTGCTGGCTGACTGAAGGCTTTTAGGTGTCTTACAGCCATAGCTAAGAATTGACTTTTCACAGTTGCAGCTGTGCAGAGAAGTTAATTTTAGGCTTGCTGACTGAACAGCAGAGAGAAAAAAAATCAAACTGAAACATTTCAGTTAACTTTTTCAGTTTCTAAATAGAACTTTTGAATCCCAAATCTAAAAATGAAACATTTGACTTATCCTCCCCACAAAATTCCTGTGTATACTTGAATAGTCTCTCTTTACCAGAGACTACTGATGCCCCAAAAATCTTGCAGGTAACTTAAAACTGCCTTTCTCTGGATGAAAACAAAAGGCACAATTGAAAAGTACAACTGGAAGAAGCTGAGAGTAAAGAAAAATCAAGATAATTTTCCCTCTTCCTCCCTTCCCCCCCAAAACAGGCCACCACCAACACAGATAGGAAATGGGAAACATTTCAAGGTACAACCAGGCACAAGGAGAGGCAGAGCTGGTGCCACTGGTGCCAGCCTGTAGCTTTCAGATTTCCCTTTGGCTTCTTCCAGGACCTGCTGCTATGGGGGCACAGAGCATGGGCTGCTCCCAGGCCTGACACCAGTGCCTTGCTTTTGCCCAGAGGTTGCTTGTACCGGGACAGCAGTACCTGCCCCAAGCAATAGCATCACTGCAAATTGTCCTTCTGCCCCATCTCATGGGCAGATTTAACTCCCGTCTCTCTCTGTCTCAGTTAAGAAGGGTGTGGTGAAGCAGGAGGAGGTGTGCATCATTGATGCGCTGCTGGCTGACATAAGGAAGGGGTTCACGCTGAGAAAGACAAAGAACAGGCACGAGTCGGATGCACTTCCTAAAACCTCATCTGTGGAGAGCTTGGAGAGCCAGTCTGGTAAGGACACAGACCCCACTGTGCCTGCAGCTATTCATTCCTGTCTGCCCCTGAGCCTGAGATAAGCACACAAGCAAGAAGCCTTCAAGTCTGCATTTAGGGCATTTTATTTACGGAGGCTTTGCAGCCAGTGCTGTGGAGAAGAGGAGCAGAGAGCCCTGAGCTGTTGTCAGCCAGGTCTGTCCCAGAATTAGCATCACTTTGGAGCAGCATGGCTTGCACCCCTCTGAGAGGCACAGCCCACGGGTCAGCCACAGTACCATGCTCATGGGGCACTGGTGTCATCCCCACACGCGTCCCCTCCATGCCATCAAGTCTCAGTAGTACAGCTTGTCACTGCCTTGGAGACTTCTGTGCCCTGTCTAAGCCTACCTTTGGGAGTCTAAAGATTAGAAAACCCTATTTGCTGAAGGACTTAAGTGCTTTAAGTGCTTTTTTAGGAGATAGCCCATGGGTTTAGGTTTTCTTTGGTCTCTTGACCTTGGTGTCTGTGCACATTAGGTAAGCCCAAGGACATTGAACTACCATAGAGCCTGACTTGTGCACGGTGGCTCTCCTAAACCTGCTCTGCAAGGGCAGGATTAGGCTGGCTGATGGGCAGTTTTGAAGTTCTCATGCAACCAACTCAGCAGCCCCACCTGGTTCAGGACCTCACAGGCAGGTTCCCAAGTCTGTGGGCTGCCATAGAAATCAAGCAGTTGGCAGCAAAGACACATAAACACCTGCTGAAAACAGAACAGGAGCTTTGCTGAGCTGGAACCTTGGAGTCCAACTTGGATGACACCACAGGGGGTATAAGGAGGGGAAATACATGGAGGATAAAATGGTGCTGCCTCTGCATAGCTGCTTTAGGGTCAGTGCACCCTCCACAGGCAGCTGCTTGCTTGTAACTTCTCCCAGTGGCAGAAACACCTTGGTTGATCCTGGGTGCAACTCTGCAGCTGTGGCTGATTGCATGTTTTTTGTTTAAAGGAAAGAGCATTAAGGATCTGCAAGCAGCAGGAAAGCAGCCCGATGATAAGACCAAGCAAAAGAACAATGATCATCCCTCAGAAAGCACTCCCCCCTCAACCAGTGCCCTGATACAGATGGGTGGAGATGTTACAAATGGCTCAGCTTCAAACCAGGCGTTATCTAAAAACAATGCTGGAGGAAATTTGCCACCAGAGTCC
Organism: Podargus strigoides; assembly: GCA_028020825.1. Classification (NCBI taxonomy): domain Eukaryota; kingdom Metazoa; phylum Chordata; class Aves; order Caprimulgiformes; family Podargidae; genus Podargus; species Podargus strigoides. Next base: position 9,253,180 of record CM051624.1, on the reverse strand, counting down.
GGGACGGAAAGCCCCTCAGTAAGCTTGGTGGAAGCTGACGGGGCTTGTCAGACCATGCCAGGCACCAGGATGGAGCAGGCAGACAGCTGGGCAAGCCTCCAGCCGAGCACAAATTGCGGCTCTATTGCCTTCTCTGCTGCTAACATAGGCATGGGGATAAGGTTTGGGAGTTCAGGCACTGCTCTAAGAGACCAACTCAATGGATCCATCTCAGAAGGCCAGGACAAGGAATGCCCAGCTGATGGCTCAGAGAGCTACAGACTGGTGCAGGAGCCAGAAACCCGGCTAAGCGAGACTGGGGTTGACCCTGGCAGTGCTCAATCTGCCCCCTGCGATGAGGTTCATCAGGCAGAGTCAAAAGAGATGGCAAAGGAAAATGAAGATCCTGGTACAGACTCGTTGTTGGACACCTCTCAAGAGAAGTCCTTCTCGGAGGAGCCAGCCACCGACTCCTCTTGTTCAGCAACACTCCCCCCGGGGCAAACTCACACCGACAGGGAAAAGCAGAGGCCATCTGGGAAACGAAGGAAGAAGAAGAGGCACAGCAAAAGCTACTCAGGTAGCCTATTTCATGTATAGCCCTTGGAGACTGAGTTAAACTGGGGAGGCTTCCTCATACATTCATATAAATCTGTTCCCCACTTTGAGGTCCAATGCCCCCTGCCCCTAGAGCCACGCTGTTTCATGGAGCTGTTATTTTTTTAAACCTGAAAGAGATTTAAAAAGAAAAACACAGGCATTGTTCATTCTTTTGACATTTGTAAGTAGTTTATAAAGGAGTAATGATGAATCAATAATTAAAAAGCTCATTACACATATGCAGTAAAGATGGCAATAAGCACATCTGTCAAGCGTGCTAAAGACAGCTACAAGGCACAGTTACATGCAAACAAGAGCTCCATTAGACTCTGGAGCAGTGATTAAGAGATGTTAATACTGGGTATTTAATCAGCGACCACCTTCTCTCAACTACTTATAAACACATAGAGGCAGCAACATCAGTACTGCCATGGGGTTGTTTGGTTTTTCCTCCTGAGCCTTGTTGCAAGAGCACTTAGCCTGCAGTGACTTGAAAACCTGCCCCAGGGGTACTTCAGGTGGCTCCTGAACATTAGGCCATCAAGCCATAGCTGCAGGGTGAGGGGAGAAAGCCAATGATTAAAAAAGAGTGTCTTGCTGATGCTTGTGCGAAGGATCTTGTTTGGCCAGCCGAATCAGTCCCTTGCACTGGGCTGCCCCACTGGTGCCAGGAGAGAGCTCAGCTGCCAGAGGCATGGAGCCACCCAGGTCTCTACCTCATGATGAGCATCCACAGCCAGTCCCAAACCTGAGATGTGCATCCAAGTCCCTCAGACTCTACTAAGATGAAGCTACCCTTGGGTGGGTACTTTAATCCCAAATTAGAGGTGCCTCATAGGGAAGACACATGGGTCTGCTAGCCTTTAGAAAGATGCACTATACTGTCCAAAGCCTGTTTTCTGCAAGATCCTGGGGTCAAACAAATGAGCAGGAAAGTGGTGGAAGGAAGGTGGAGGAGAAAGGAGAGGAGGGTTTGAATACCCACTGCTGAGAAAGACAGCATGGGTTGAGCATCTACCACAGAGGGACTTAACCTTAGAATGCCGGCATGCCCTGGGGCTGTAGATATTTATGTTTCTAAACACGCCACTGTTCCCTTGTTAAAAAACAAGCCACAAACCAGAAGTGGTTTCCCTGAGCAGTGGTTCCCAAAGTTGCTTCCCAGGAGGCAGCAGAAGGAGCTGCAGCCACAGGAGCACCTTATGCTCCCCGCTGTGGTGATGCTTTCCTGACATCTGAAATGAGTATCTCTGGCTTAAGGAACTGACACCCCAAAAAAAGCCATCGCGCTCCCTGGGCATCCAGGGATGGCATTTTAGGAACCTCTCTGCTACTAGACAATGTTGGCATCATAAAAAGTTCCCTGTTACATTTGCCTTACCATGACCAGCTATATTTAGTGTTTCTCTTTTGTTTAAAAGCAGAGGTTGAGACTGATACTGGAGATAATAAAACAAAAAAAGGTTGCGTGGTACAATGAGGTATGTAAACTCGCAAAGGTGTTTCTATGTGAACTAACCACAGCACAGGGACTTTACAGACCTAATCAGTATTCAGCGTGTCAGCTAAGCTTTTTGTCTTGGTGTCTAATCACAAACACATGTAAAATAAATTTGTTACTCTGATTTTTTACTCTCCAGGGTGTTGATCTTGTGTTGAGTGGAGTCAGTGCTGATCTCCCCTTGACACAGGGTCACAGCCCACGTCTGTCCTCTGTGTCAGCAACAGCCAAACTTCTTTTCCCTGCAGATAATTAAAAGTCATTATTCTAACCAAGTGAATCCAGCTTCATGTGATAAACAAAGTCCTTGCTTTGATCCCATTATTTTCTCAAAAACTGTAAAAATGCAATTTCAGTACCTACCTCCTGCAAAGAACAATGTTTGCTTTGCTTGCAGGTAGCCACTTCCTACAGCACTGTTTAAATATAGATATCTGAATAAGGGAATAAAACACTGGACCCAGGGAGAAGTACTAGTTGGGGCAAGATACCAGCACCAACTCAAAGCCAAGTTCAATTCCAGAGCTGCACACAAAGTAGTCCACTGGAGCAAACAGACCATGCATACTTCTTAGGTGCATTCCTGCATCTTTCTGGGATGGGGGCAGTGGGGTGTAATTTGGCTTTTGTCCCCTGAAAAAAATACTACAGGTGAACTCAATTTCTAGTAAAACTGTGTACCAAGTATCCTTCACTGATGCTGGCAACATACAGTTGGCCCTCAAAAGAAAACCTCAGGAGTTTCAGAATGAGACTTTCAGTTATGAATGTTTGACTGTTTTTACAGCAAGTAGAAAGAAAAGCAGGAAAAAGAAATAATCGAAGCACCCACTGTACTGAAATTGCATAGTTACGTGTTGTCCTTTCCATGCTGATGAGCATTTCCTATGAGTTGAATCAATAATGTCAAATCTTTCTCTGTCTGATTTCCTGAAAGGAATGTATTTATTCTCCAGCATGCCCAGTGCCCGGGGCTGGGAGCCTGGCTGGGAGCCCTGCTCCTGCACAGCCTGGCACCCCTGGCCCCTTCCCGTCTCCTGGGGTGCTGGAACAGAGGAATCTCTGCAGGATTTTCACACAGAGTTGCTTTTGTTCCTGCACCAGAAGCGTCATTGCCAGCAAGAGAAAATGAGTATAAATTGGGTAGTTACAGTCCTGACTACTCCTGCCCTCCTCTTGGCCCATTCTGTGCAATACGGCAGGATTACATCAAGTGAAAAAGGGAAGTATCTCTGTTGGTTTAAAAATCCTAAGGAAGATTTGCAGCAAGAGCAGAAAATAATAGCAGCAAGGCACAGGTGAGAAATATGTCAGGACCAGTGGTCATGCTGCACAGGGAGGGCAGCTGAAACCACAAGTTAAGCGTAACTCGGATTATGAGTGTTTTAAGCACAGAGGTTCCAGCATGCAGGCTTAAAAAAGCTGTATTTGGAAAAAAAAAAAAAAAAGAGACAGACAGCTTTGACTTCTCCTTAGTAGGAAAGCAGCACAGAGGAATACATGGACAAACAGTACCTTTATGAAGTGACAGAGTCAGGCAAGAGCTTCAGTGCATCCTTGAAATGCAGCAACAACCTGTGACTCTATAAAATAATACTTCAGAGCAGTAAAAGACTGCTGTAATCAGCTACTGAACTCCTGCCTCACCTTGACTGTATCTTGTTATGCAGCAGTTTGGGTATTAATGTTCTTTAAATCTCAGCTTTTACACTCAAAGTGTGGCATCCCACATTATCTCCGTGTTCCTGAAAGAAATGGTTGAGCTGGTTTTCTGGTGGAATCAAGGCACTGATGGTCACACTGTTTGTGTGCACCCTGGTAACATCTGAACTCATTTTCAACCAAATCTGGACAGAGCTTGAAGAAGGACCATATAACAAAAGCTGACAGTCAAGCAGAGGAGGGACGGTACAAATGCCGGGACTCAGGGGAGATGCTCTTTGAGTTCCCTTGCTTTGGACCCTAGAGAATTGCTACAGACAAATGTTCACGTCTGTGCCACTGCCTTTTTCCTCTCCTGCCATCTTTCTGTCAGTAAGGTTAGGGGAAACAAAAGGTGTGAAAGCGTAAGTCCATAACCAACCAGGCTTTGACCATTTCCCTGCTCACAAATCTACTTGATTTATTCCCTAGAAAACAAAAGAACAAACCAAACAGGGAGCATAGGTCAGTGCTCGAAGACTGCAGCCTGATGAGGAGGGAGGGAAGGGGCAGGAGGGGGACACAGAGCTGCCTGCCAGCAGCTATGACATGCACATGGCACAGTGGGACATCAGCCTCCCCCTGCAAAGAGACAGCAGGGTTCGAGAGTCAAGGTTTTCCATCTTTTTATTTTCGTTAATCATTTTCCTTTAATTCTAGAGGAACAGATGCTTCGCCTCCTCTTCTGCAGACTCAATACTGTCTGTGGGCAGTTTTCTAATGGACCACGAGAACTTAATCAAGCTACTGTTCATCTTCCTATATGGCCTTTGCCTTCGTATCTGTTATTAGAAATGGTATTTGCTTTGGTTATGGAGTGGCACAGACTTAAAAATGACAGTGTGCCACCCCATCCATCTGACAGTCCTGCTAAATCCTCTAGATTTAGTAAGTTCAGCAATTTAATATCTAGAAGCATATTCTAATATTCTGCTTGGAAAACACAAGACTCGTGGTTGGACTGAACTAGTGCCCGGCTCAAAAGCAAAGTAGCCCAAACTCTTGAACATCAGGATCAGTTCCAGAAACATGAGGTTTTTATTAAGTACATAAAGATTTAGATCTTTTTAAGTTATCTGAAACTGGTTTCTGTAGTAGCCCCCCCAACCATTAGATACACACACATGCAAAAACACACCGCTTTCATTTTATAGCTGCCAACAGTTTGCATTTCCTCCTCCTCCTGCAGGTGTCATGGCAAGGCAGAAGAAATAATGGAGACCCAGCAAACTGCTCATGTGTCCCCAGAGTGCTGCCAGCTTCTCAGAAGCCTGGTTCCGCATCACCGAAACGCCACCGTGGTCACCTCTGCCTCACCAGGACCCACTGCTTCGCCTTGTGCAGCCTTTTGCTCTCCTCCCCAAGACCTAAAAAGCCTCCCCGGAGACTTCGGCACCCTCAACCTGTGCCTTACGCCAGGTGCTCGCAGGGATGGGGGCCCGTTCTGTGCCTGGCAGTGTGTAAGGGTCACACCTGAAAGCAAAGTCTTTCATCCTGTTCTTAGGCCAAACTCCTCTTGAAACAACAGCTGAGCATGGCCCTAGAAAGGACCACAGCATTTAGCCCTCAGAGAAATTTTTAAAAATAGCAGTGCCTCAACTAAATTAAGGGTATGAATTAAGCAGTGGCTGTACCATCACAGGTGGAAGCGTGTTACTCCCTCTTCTCATCGCCCACTGACGATTTATATTGGACTAGGTCCAGGACCCCAGTCAGACAAATGTATTTTTACTCTCAGTCATTTAAAGCAAGGGAAATCGGTTACAGGGGGTGGGGGAAAGTACGTATTTTAGTAAATATATGGCCATATAAACAATGTCTGGCTCCTACATGACGCTTACGTGCAATAAACTTGAAGCTCATCAGTAATCTTGCAGTAGTCTTCTCACACACACAGATGCATCCATCAACTTTTGGAGAACCAGGGCCTCGGTTCCTGTTATTAAAGCACCAGAAAGAGGTTTTTCAGAGTACTCTACTGGACACATTTTCAGCTCATCTTTTACTAAATCTCTGGGTTTGAATGCCGTTGTCAGCTGCTTGCACTCAGAAGTCTTTGTGTTCAAGCTGCAGAAGGTGTAGATTTACGTTTCTTTTGCTTTAAAACAGGGAATGTGCAGTATTATGTTTTCAAAACTCAGAGCTTTATTTCTCAAGTTTTGTAATAACACTGTATCATAGTTTTGTATATAGCTGTCCATTCTGAATGATCTATGTTTGTTGAAGCTATGGTGTGATACTGTGCTGAAACATGAATCAAGTGGAAGAGCTGGGTGCATTTAAGAACTATGCCTTTATATGGTAACTCACTGTGGCTAGACTAATGCTCAGGCTAAAGCTTATTTTGCTTTGCTTAATGGGACTTGTAATGCCCTTGTAATACTGAAAACTTTGCTGGACTAAGTTAGAAGTTAAACCAAGAATTAAATCACTGGTTTATTTTAACCAAAGCATTGCTATGAGCATATTGAGAATCGGTTAACAAAAGCAAAGCTCAGCTGAGAGCAGACGCGTGGGCAGCTGCAGTTCAGGAGACCCTGCAGAGTGGCACAGCCCCACTGCCACTGAAATCCTATCCCCAGCTGCAGAAGCAGGCAGAGCCCCACCGCTCCCTGCAGAACCACGTAACCCACCCCGGGTTTGACTTGCAGGACTGACTGTATCAGATTTACAGGTTTCCCTTTTTTTTTTCCTCTTTTCCAGTCTCAGAGCACATCACCCAAGCATCAGTCCTTTTTCTCTTTAATTCAGTTTCTCTGCTCTCAGATTAGACACCAGACTACAAAAATCTGAGTAGCAATCATGTTTACCCAGCAGCTTTGCAACCTCCATTTTTCCAAGAGCCTTCCAGCAACCAGCCTCCTCCTCCCCACCCCCCTGCTTTATCAGTAGGAACAACATCATTTGGAGATTCTAACAGGCTTTCTGGGTGCACACAGGCAACCTTACCTGCTGATGCCCCACAGGCTGCTCTCTTCAGATGCTACAAGCGTCCTCTTCTCCATCTGGGTCTTTCAGCTATCCCCATTTCCACCTAGAGAGAGCAGCTCTTTTCACACAGCCGAAGTTTTTATTCCTCTGCGTTTTTTCCTTGGCCTTCCACAAGAGGGTGTTTGGAGTTATCTTTCTACTGCCTTCAACAGTTTATGGAGAAATGGTTTATTTTGAGCCACTCTCTGTTCTTTGTTCCATATTCATCTGTGAAAACTATATTAAATTATCTCTTCAATCACAGCCCAATAAGCAGACTGAAGCACAGCATTTATAATTTATTACTCCAGAGCAGCTCTGCTTCCATTACAGCAATTATTCAAGAAGAACAGAGGGACAGAATCAGAGCAGGTCAAAGAAAGATGTTCAACTGGGATGTGCAGTTTTGTTCCATTTGTGACCTTGAAATAAAGCTCATAATCCTGAAGATTCTTCAGTGGTTGCAAGGCTGAATTAATTGCTGGTAAAAACTCTACCACTTGCATCTGCTTCAACCTACTTCAACATGTCTGTGGTCATTTAAAGCCAACAGTGATTTTGGACCTCAAAAAACAATTCTCGTGGTATATTACAGCAACTGCCCATGGAGCCCAGTATGTAACCAGGCTGTGAACACCACAAGTTTCTAGCTGCCAAATAACTGCATATTTCTTAATTGAGCATTGGCTATATGATAAAATGAAGCTATGGAAGAAATCAGCTGAAGTATTTTCCAAGTATTTCACATCAGAATTCAGATATATTTAATGGGATGGATTTTCAGGGTTTGGTTTTTGATTTTGTTTTTGTTTTAATTTCAATACTGAAAATATTTCAAAGTTTAGAATAAAATAAGTACTTAACAAGTTTCCTTTCTCTTGTGGGGATGGGGGAGGCCTACGGTTCACCAGAATTTGTCCATCAAAGTCCTGTATTTTCCATATAATTTATAAAGCACCTAAGCATATCATCGTTGTATATGCTCGGTAATAATTGTTTTCTCTCAAAGAAACAGAGATGTATAAGTGGAGCTATATCTAGTACATGAGCAGCACCAGAGCATTGCACTGTACTTGGAGCATGCCTGAAATCTCTGTGTTCAAAGTTATGCCAGTATTTTTCAGTTTGCGTGTACCATTTGGTTCTCTCCTACACTGAGTAGAGCAGAGGGGGCTGAGAAATACCTCCTGTTCTGGTTAGAAAGCGAGAGGATAAATCGAAATAAAAGAAAAATGCATGAGTCTGTTTCAGCAAAATTAACCAGTTCTCATTTTGTCTAAACATAGATCCTGGATCTACAGCTTCCTATTTCTCGTTTGCTGTGCACAGTGGTCAACTGAGTACAACATACAAGTTTACCAATACTAGAAGTCAGCACTGCACCAATCGTAACTCACATCTATCCATGCGCTGAAGTCACAGCCATGACATATGGGTGAATGTTAGTCATGGGGTTATGTTCACCTAATGTATCTGAAAGCAAATACAGTCATGAACCAACTCCATCACAAACCACGTTTTTGTTTGGTCACTTCACAATCAAGCTGTGGGCAGGATATGAAAAAGCTTTGCCATGTTTAGAAGCTTGACTGCAGAGGGTTAAAAATGGGGCAGTGGTAATGACAGGACCTCATTAGATGTTGGTAAGTACTACACAGTGACAATCTTGCAGAATGACCACATTGTTTGCAGGATTTGCAATGACAATGCAGGTAAAGAAAAAGGTTTCCAACTCCCTAGCGTAGAGCAGGTACCATCTCTTAAATACCAGTGGAGAATTTGATCACTGCAAGTTAATCAGCATATTCAGCACTGCAAGGGTAACTCACTCCTTCATCCGTGCTGTGCTAGCACTTAATTCATGTTAGGGACTCTCTAACACTCTCTTTGCTGCAGCGTGAACAACCCTTGCAAGAACTCTGTGACAATTCACACAGAACCAGGTGTCAGTAGGGATTAGCAGGAGCTCTGCTCTTCCCTAATGGAGACTGTAAGCAGACTCAGCTTGCATTACTCAAGGTCAGAAGACAAGAATCACTCTGTGACAGTCAGCTCCTATCAAGTCAGTTTAGATACACTCCCAGCCTGTCAAAGTAGGTTTTTTCTAGGATCAGCAGGCTTTGCTGAGGACACCTACATTATGGTTATGGGTGGTTTGCCCTGCTCTGGGCATGCAGAACCTGATGTGTTTGTTTAGTACTTAAGCAGCCTCACACAACATAATCTGCAGTGAGTTTAGTCATGAATTGGTGACAACTAATTACCAAATCCATCAGTCAGAATAGATTGAGAAAACCAGAGCTACCACAGAGAGACAAGGTTTGCCCAAAGAAGAAGATGGAGCACAGGTAAAAAGCGTAACAGATCTACAGTGTCTGCTGCTGTGATCCTTTGAAACCCACAACTCCATTTTGTAATCTAAATGAAACCCCTAATAGCACACAATTTCCAGGAGTGATCCTTTGAGGCCAACACACTTATTCTATACACTTTGCCTTGTTTTGTAGTCTCCATTCTTCAAGGTTTTCACAGCTCAACTAGGCAAAACCATAGCTGATCTAATCTATAGTGGTGGTGGAAGTCCTCTGAACGAGAGCTTGGACAAGACCGTTTCCAGGGTCCCCCCCCAACCAACATTTCTGTGATTCTCTGTTCAGCAAGAACCAGATACAAGAGAAGCAGAGTAGTTCAGAAAAGACAGGAGTAGCAGGAGTTCAGACACCCTTTCAGATCTATACATTAATTCTCTTTAGTGAACCAGTATCATACACTCAGAAGAATATGTCCCAGGAGTAGTGGCTTTTTGCCCTGGTCTTTGATTTTTCACAGTCCTAATTGTCTTGGTAATTCTCATGCATCTTGCCTACATTTCCATCCTTGGCCATCCACACCTGTCACCAGGTGATTGCATCACACTGTCTGGGTTGAGATTCACAGGTACTGCCCTGAGGTTCCCAGTCCTCCAAATGTTGAATCACCTCCTTGCACTTGAGGAGCTGACTCAGCTCTCAGTGCTGACATGGACAACTTGTTCTTTCTCTGTTCTCTCTGGTCTCTCCATGTGAGCTCCTGGGGAAAAGCAGCCTCCCTCCTTCAGTGTCTGAGCCTACTGTGTGTCTCCCAGCTGGGCTGGCTTTTAGCTGTGGTAACATCCCATAGGGGTGAGTCTCTGTCCAATGAGCTCACTGGCACATCCCATTGTATTGCTACCACTCCTCATAGTGTGACCTTGTGTGCCAGCATCCCTCAGGACATCCCCTTGCCCAGACACTGCTTCACCCACCAGGGGACAGAAACAGAGCTGAACGGGCTGGCCACAGCCCTCCTTAACAATGCTAGTCTTTGGCTTGAGGCTTGAGTAACACCTAAGTCTTTCCCAGGAATCAAGTCCTGCCTGATTCCTGCCCAGCTGGGGAAGGCAGGCACTGTGCTCACAGGGCTTCACCTTTAATGGAGCAGGCAGACTTTGTGCTTAAATACCAGGGCAGTGGTTCAGTCAGAGGTCCTGTTTTGCAACGTCAAGTAGGGTTAATACATTACAAGGCTCATTGGCTCGATAACATAGGTGGAGGGAAGGGAACAACATCCAGTCTTGCTGCTTGATAGACAAGGAGAACTGTCGTGCTGTCTGGGATGGATGGCATGTGAAAGTCTCCGTCGCCTCTGCTCTTCTCATTCACTTTGGTATATTTGGTATATTGCACTGTACACCTTAATACAGCATAGCAGTACTTTGTAATGAGAGCTCCTTGCAGGTTAGAAGCCCATGAATGGCCTCTAGCTGGCGCCAGAGATTCATGTATTCCACTACGGTCCTGAAAAAGCTTAACAAGTGAATGGCTAAAGTCATTCTTGCCCTCTCCAAAACATCAATCTTCCATTGTTTATAGTTGGTCCCTAGTCTTGTTAAAGCAATATGAGCTGGGGAAGAGAGAGAAGCAGCCATTTCCAAACGTTTGGCTACCCCCAATCACACCTCCTGTGGAACAAGGGATAGCAATTGCCCCTAAAAGACTTGCTGAGTTTCTTTCCTCCTCTCTAGCAGCTGTTTCTTTTGTACAGTGATCCTTTCTCTTATGTGGATGATGATGCAAAATGCAAGAAAACAAGTAGAGCCATCAATCAGACTACAAGTTAGGTCACTGCTAGGATCAGGGGTTAATCCATTAATCCATTCCAAAGGATAGGGCAGTGTGAAACATGCCTGTGTCGATCTGTAACAGACCACGGCAGCAGTGGCATGAACCGCCTCAGCACAAGGAAGGAGTAAAGCATACATACACATGAGCTGCCAGGGGCTTTTGGTCACCCATGAGCCCATCCCACTGGAGGTGTGATTGGCAGCTCCAAAGGACAAACTTGAACCAGACTGAGGTCTCCAGACTTTGGCAGGGTGGCAAAGCTGAATCCTGGCCTGAGTGCAACCACTGTGGCTGGCACAATACAGCGACACCCCTCATGGGAGTTGTCCACAGCACCTGCTGCCTGTGGGCACTGGCATCTCCTCAGAGTTAAGTTCTGGCCAAAGCATCACCTCAGAGGAGACAATGCCTTTGCATTACTGCAGAAGACTATTAAAGCCAGTGGCTGATAACACTGCTGAAGCTTTCCCAGTGAGTTTGGCAAGCTGTGGGTGAGAGATAGAGGCACGACGGGGCGCAGGTTGTGACCAAAATAGTGTTATGTAGAGTCATTTCATGAAGTCATTAGCAGCAGCTTCATTCTTATGCCAGAGCTTATCCAGCTTCTTTTCCATGCGCTCCCCTCATTTTGGTTTTTACTCTTACCCCAGGGACAAGTGAATAGGCATTGGTGGGGTCAGAGATAGTGGGAAAGTCTCATGCCAGGGGGTGGTGGGTTGGTTTATTTCTGCCAGGGCTTGACCTCCCTCCAGAAAAGGCTGTGATCCCTGTAGTCCCTATTCACATGCTTTGGCTGCTCTGAGGTGAGTTACAAGCTGCAAGAGGTGTTTGGCAAGCTGAAGGGAGATGACAGAAAGCACGATTGAAGGGATAAAGTCTCTTTGCCACATCAATCACAGCCTGTGTTTGCCAAGCAGATTAAAATGACATCTACACAAAACGCTGGTAGGGAATGGTGGAAAAGCTGGTATTTCCAAACAACATGCTTCCTGGAATCATGCATGTTTCATGTAACAATTGATGGAAACTGGTGTGCAAGTGTTATGACCCTGTATTGTTTCAACATTGCTTATCATACAATCGAGTTATTACAATATTATTATTGTGCATTATTATGTATTATTAAAATAATGACAATATTGTTTCAATATTTCTTACATAAAGTAAGGCTTTGACAAGCTGGCCATGGAAGCAGAGGAAGACAGAGACAGGCCAGGAGACTTGCTTTGCTGAAGTCCCTTTTGATTTCCATTCTGCCACCCTGCTGCAGCCCTCCGAATTGTTGGCAGGATGAATGCAGGGCAGGATGTAGCCCAGATGCTGGCAGCTGGGAGTTGACTCCAACCATACAGATGTGTCTTCCAGATGGTCTGGGACGTGATTTTGGGAACAGTGCTGGCAGCTAATCCGCTGGCAATACGCCACAGCTCAGTTACCTTATTGCACAACCTGACCTACCTTCAGGTTAAAGCTGAGGGGTGGTCAGCTGCGCTCTCAGCTCCCGAGCACAAGCTGAGGAGATAGAATGGAGGTTACCCATTAAAACCCTTAAAATCACACACCAGAGCAGAGGGGCAGAGGCAGCTCCTTGAGACCGATCTAGGCAGGACTGAGAATGGAAAAGTCAAATCCAGGTCTCTAACAGTGAAAATGCCACAGGTGTTATTGTCAAAAAAATAAATAAACAAACAAACATTAATACATTTTTGCAATTTCTGAGTTTTATGGCTGTGAGAAGCTGCTGTGCACTGTTGATGGCCTCTTCCCCACATGCTCCTCTTCCTCACTTGGCTCAGGGGACTGTGAAGGCAGGGGAGGAATTTGCCTGTGTCCTCCCTGACAGGTGGGCAGGAGACCCAAGCGGTACCAGAGATCACTTGGGGAAAGGATGCTGGACCTGCAGCAGCACAGGTAATGCTCATTCCCACCTTGCTCTTCCACAGGGGACTTGGGTTTCTCTGTCATGAGAACCTTTGGCTCCATAGTACATATTTTGTCGAGTTGCTCATCCTGTCGTTAGCAGCAGAAAAATGAGAAGGAAGGTGGGTTTTTTGTCCCAGTCCCTAATAAATAATGTCCCTGTTATTGCTCCTCCTCCCCAGCTGTAGGTCTGAGCTGGTCCTGCAGCACACAGTGCACTTTGCTCTTGCTCTGATGTGTCTAAATACTCACAGGTGCTGATATGGAGGGGTGTTTGCTGCTGAGTGATTCCAGTGCTGTTCACCGGTGCCTGAGTGTAAGATTTGGGTGAGGGTGTCTGGTTAGCTGGGCTGTGGGGCTTCTTGGATCACTCAGGTTAGGATCCATCCCCCAGGTGATCATCAGCTGAGAAAATGGACATACTGAGAGCAGAGAGGGCACATCTATGCAGCAGGGTGGGTGTGAAGATCTTATACAGTCACTTCTCACAGGCACTTTGGTTAATTTTGGCAGCATTGCTCCGCATCTACTGTGGTTCATGGCTGCTGCTGCTGGCACTGCTCTGGTCCATGCTCCCACTGCTGCAAATGGGAACACTCCTGTGGGTTTCCTTAGGCTCTTGTCTGTGCTGAGACACCAGATGAGACAAAACACCCTCAGGGTGCCCTGTGCTATTAGCAGGAGAGCTGGTGAACGTCAGCCTACCCCATTTATGAGCCAGCCTTCCCCTCTAAGGCTCCAGAGACACAAAGGCAGAAAGCTGTAGCCTAAGCTGTATTGCATTAGCTGTTCATTGAGCTTGCCTGTCCTCGGCCTTCATGCCAGTGTAAATCCAACATGCTTTGATAGGGAATTCAGGGTTTGCCCAACACAAAGACCAAGGAAGGGATCTCACTTGTGCTGGCAGTTGGCACTCCCATGGAAGGTGACTTCTTGGGTGCAGGGGCCATCTGCAGAGTCTAACCCTTGCGGGTTAGTATAAACCATACTGACATACTAGGACAGTCCAGCACTTACTTTCACTCCAAACCCTGAAATTTTGTACAAGGAAAATTCAGATTTTTCCTTCTGCTTTTATAGTAATGGATTCCCTTGCTTCATGTATTCAGTAGAAAGGTTCTCCTCACATGGAAACACTTTCTGGCAGCCTGAATCTCTTCCCCATCCCATTTTGCACTGGCTCATGGGAACTGTACTCCAAGAGCATCACCTTCCCCTTCCCTGCAATGAACTGGCTTCCCAGCCCAAATCTCCTCTCCCACAATACTCCAAACGTCAGGCAGTTCCCATCCTGCATCACACAACTTTAGCAGTGGGATATATTTAGGACATGTAGCCCTCCAAAGCGTCCTGCCCCGAGAAGGGCCTTGAACTCTGGAAGGTGGCTTTCGTAGGTCAGATGATCTTACGCTCTTTTAAAGCTGAAACATGTTATGCTCAGTGGCACATTCTGCTTTAGAGCTAAGTGACTGCAACAAAACAGCTAAATGTGGCTTTCCCTAATGTAAATGGGAAATATATTAGCAAAGGGAAGGTTAAATTTTTTGAGAATTAAATCTTTCAGAGAGAACCCTTTTGATGGGATATCCCTGACTTAATTTCAGCTTGCTTTGGTTTTTTTGCCCTTCTGTCCCATGCCAGAAGTGCAGCTGCTGACCTGGGATGGAGGTTGCTGTGCACCACCTGTTTTCCTGGATAAATCCTTCCCCGAGGATGGGGGAACCAGGGAAGCTGTGGCTGCCGCCTCCCTGGAAGTGTCTAAGGCCAGGTTGGATGGGGCTTTGAGCAACCTGGTCTAGTGGGAGGTGCCCCTGCCCATGGAAGGGGGCTTGGAATGAGATGATCTTTGAGGTCCCTTCCAACCCAAACCATTTTGTGATATGATATGATCTAACCTTGGACCAGAGTATCAGCACCTGAATTCAGCATTCCATTCTTACTCTGCCCTTTGTAAAAAATGTAATTCCTGAGTGCCTGAAGCTCATTCCCAGTCAGCTTGAGCTGGTGGCTTCAGAAGGTGACTGCTCAGCTACACCAGTCAGGAATTCACTCCTCTGATTGCCGCATGTTGCTTAAGGGCATGGTTTAGCGGTGGAGTTGGCAGTGTTGTGTTAACGATTGGACTTGATGATCTTAAATGTCTTTTCCAACCAAAACGATTCTATGATTCTATGTTTCTCCGTGTCTCAGAGGCACAGGTCTTTCTAGACAGCTCATTAAACCAGCTGTGGGTCGGACACAGACCCGACGGTATATGCTGCTAAGCAAACACTAGGTGTAGGTTTGTAAGGTATTTAACTTTCAGACAGACATAAATTAGCTATATTAAATCTGTGCTGTAAAAACACTAGTGGTTTTCTAACAAAATGTAATGTTCATTCCTCTAGACTCCACCCTCTAAATCAGGAGCTCCGGAGACCCAGAGTCCTGACTTTCCCATTGCCTCTGCATACAGCGATTTTGGCTGAATACGTGGAGTGTTTTTCCCCAGGGTGGTGAGACTGGAGCCCCCCTCCTCATTTCAGCTAAATTCTCACATCCAGACAGATTTTTAGCTGCCTCCTTTGGCCCAAAGCATCCGCGTGTGTTTGTGTTTTGTGACTTTGAAGAGAAGGTAAAAGCATTTATTTTATTAACAGCCAATACACACTTCAAAGCAAAAATGTGGTTTAGAAATTAATCATTCTGCACCTCCAAAGTGAGATTTATTATGGCTCCGAAACTAAGACAGAAATGAACCAAAAGCTAAATGCATGAATCACTCTTTCAAAATAAAGTCAGGACTTCAATGACTATGGTATGTGAACTGGTAAAATTAAATGCAGTTCCATCTAATTTTCTTCATTTAAAGATAATGTTAAAGTAACACATTGGTTCTTAGCTTCTCAATGGCCCGGGGAAAGTATTTCCCTTTAGCAGAAAAGGTCTTGTCTGATAGTGCTTTCCCAGATTTTGTTTCCCACTCTTCCTATTTTTTTTATTGTCTGAAAATTGGAATTAACTTCCTCTAAGGAAATGCCTACTTTCCCTGTTAACCAGGGCAAAGAAGGCCATTGTTTGGGGAAAAGGGCTCTGATGAGAATGTGAATGCAGAGACAGGGCATTAACATTTGCTGAGTTGGGTTACAAGTGGGATGGAGTTTCATCTAAGGGATTACATTCATAGATTCTTGGTGGATTTTTTTTTCTACAGTTCCCAGCTGGCTCCCAGCAGCTCCTAGGAACAGAATGAGATGCTCTCTGCCTGATCCCATGCCCACAGCCTCTGTGGATCACAAGCTGCCAGCAAATGGAGCCCATTTCACAACTGAGACTGTCACCAGAGGAGCCCCCATGTGTTTTCTCAGCCCATTTTCTTGCTTTGGGGTCTGGCTGAACAAAGATGCCACTTTCCCAGCTGCATGGCCAGGCAGTCTACATTGTCATTGGTCCCCTTCAGCTCCTTCTAGGTTATTGTCACTCTGTTATAATTCTGTTTCTACAGATGAGTACATTCTGTTTTTTCCTCAAACTCTATAGCACCAAAAATCGCAGTAGGCAGAACAGCTTTGTCTTTTTGCTAAATTATTTGTACATGAGATATGCTTTTCCCCGAGCATTGGAAAGGCTCATCTTCCCATAATAAACACTTATCTAATACACTGAAGTGTCTTGGAATACTTTAATTTTCTGTCCTCCTTGACTTTATTTTCAAAAGCACCAAATCTCTGAGTAGAAATAAATGACAGCTTCGCAGTGCAGGGATAAAGTGCCTGGACAAAAATGTTGCAGTGATATGAAAGGGAAATTCAAACATCAACATCAAATCCTTAGACACCTTTGAAAGAGTTTCCTGTTTTTCCAGTCCTTTAGGGCCAGGCAGTGAGTTCACACAGAGCTTGCTCAGAGCTTACTTACAGAAGTAGGCCAGCTCACGGTGGGGACCACACATCTGCTAGTGGTGCCTCACTGCTGCAGACAACCAGCAGAATTTACAGCAGAAACCCACTCAAAAGCAGTCTTCTTTCTTCAAAACACGTGCCAAAACTGAGCAAGAGCTTTAAACATGTCAGCTTCCAGAAGATGGGGCTGCCCTTCCTCTCAGCATCATCCTGCCTGTTTCAGAGGACATTTGCAGCTCACAAGGCTGCTCATTTATCACGTTCAGCAAAAGACTTTGGTACAGAGCTGGTTTTCACGTGATGATCCTTTCCTAGTCCATAAAGCACTGTGGTGTGTTTGCATGTGTTGTTGCTTTGGAGCTGGGCTAAGCAAAGATGGTGGTGTCAGCCCAAAGAGAGATTAAGCGATTGTTGAGGAATTTCTTTATCACCATCCTGTGTAAATAGAGATTAGAGACAGAACGTTTTTCTTACAGCTGCAAGAGCAGCTCCTACAAACAGGAGGGAATAGAGTGCTATGCAGTAGTACACAGCCAGCTTCAAGAGTGTTGTTGCAGAACGGAGGGATGTGGACTCAGCGTAGTATCCAGGTAAAGTGAGAAGGGCTGTGCTGCTCTGCCTGCAGTGTGTCCATCAGCAATGTCTCGTGGACTAGGAAAGCAGGAAGCCCACACGGATAGCTTTGTGTTAGTCCCAGCTGAGCCTCAGCCAGCAGTGACACGCTCCTGGCAGGGCAGTGTTTTCTCCTCAGTGAAGGTCTCTGTAGGCAGTGGAGTTGAAGGAGCACTGAGGAGGTCCCTGATATACAAGTGAGATCAAGCAGGAGCTCATTATGCTGGAAGTTTAGTACATTTCAAGTCAGTTCTGATTGCTTTCTGCAATAAATTGCTTTTATTTGAGGAAATGGCTAATTCTGTGCACCAGGCCTTGAATTCTGATCAAAAAAGGTGAATTGTGTGTGATATAGAAGACTATATATAGTTGTTTCTTATATTCCAGTGGCTGCCTCCTTCCTTGCAAGCAAGCCTTGAAAACCATACCGAGCAGAGTGAAAACAAAATAGTATTCATCACTGGTAATGAAAAACTACTCCTATCCCCAAAGAGAGAAGAGTAACATTTTCCATAGTTTGAGGTGTGGGCATTGGACAGAGCAGGTCCTGCTGTGTGCTTGGATGGCACCCAGCCCACGTCTCATCACTGTTTACTCTGCAAATATTGATTTCCCAATGGGAACAACTGTTGTACAGTACAGTCAGAGTTAAAGAACTCTTCTAAAAAAAAAAAACCAACAAAAAACCCCACATGCGTGCCTCAGTTCTGCAGCATTCCTGAGACAAGGCTGTATTTTTATCATCTGCAAAACCAGCTACATCTGCTGTGCCGAGCTATAACTGGAATCCCGACTCCCTCATTACGACCTCTGTCAGAGAAGTGAGCCAATTTCTCTGGGGTGTAATTTAAATTCTACCCAGTTCCATGGCTTTCCCAAGAAAAAGATAACACCCTGGTGCATGAAGTTGGATGAGAGACTAGCCCAGCTCAGCTACTGCAAAAGGAACCCGCTGTATGCACAGTTAAATCTTTCCTAAAAGTCATTCTGGGCCACAGGCATCCATTGCTGTTAGAGATGAACACTTGAAAACCATCTCCCATATTTTAGCCTCTTTGTGCACACAGCAGCCTCTGGTGGGCTTGGGTTTGCTGCTCTCTTGGGCGCGGAGCAAAAACTGCCCTCCCGCAACCCTCAGGCCACCCAAAGGGAGTGGGATCTCCTGCACAGCTCCCAGCTGCCTGCAAGCCTTGCCAGAAATGTCTGGCTTCCTCCATCCCATCCACCAGAGCTCTTATGTTGCAGAGCTGCTCCCAAAACTCCTCACAGACCAGGGCTGGACGACCTTGCTGTCACAGTTATCTGGGTTTTTGCTCAACTGGTCCAAAAAGCATTGAAATCCCCAAGAGGAGGGCAAGATTCCAAATCAGACTTAAACCCAAGTCCTCTGCATGCTGAATAAGGGACACATCAATCCACAGTGGAAAACTGCAGCAGCTCTCTGAGGGTCCCCTCTTACCACTCATTACAGGGGGTTGCTCTCATGCCAGGGTCTCCTAACATCAAATATGTGAATAATATGATCCTTTTCTAGCATACTTTTTTAGGAAGATCATTTTTGCACCCTCTGACTTCAACGGGAAATACCTGAACACAGGGAAACAAGGCCAATGCCAGGCTTTTCTGGTCCAATGAGGACTGCTAGCAGGAGAAATGTCTTTCAGTGTCATTGCATCTGTTAACAGGATTCAATTAAGCTGCCAGAAATGATAAGCATTTAGAGGGACATCAGCCATCACTCCTCACTACCAAAGAAAATCTTTGTCATGTCAGCGGTCATAAATCACAGTGATTGTATTTGGGAAGTGTTACGCACTGTAACTCATCACCAGGGCTTAATTCAGCTTCCCTCAGGGCACCATTGTGCCTGGTAGGCCAAGGTAAATGTCTTGTATTGTTGGTACACAAGAAAGGAGTATTTGGGGGATATACCAATTATGTCTGTTTTCACTGAATAATAATAATAAAAAAGGTTCCTTCTAAAACTGCTTGAAGGTTGCAAGTGGGAGGTTGGTCCAAAAACAAATTTTTCATTCCTAAGGAAAAGTCAAGTTCTTTAAACACTTGGTTTTATACCAAATCAGGGCAAGAAAAGGGAAAATATTCCTATTTTTCACAGAACAGTATTTGTCACAAAGTTCTGGGCATGTTTAAACCTTCCAGCCCTGCTCAGTTGGCATCATCCCCAGCTGTTCACTGCAATGCTGGTCCCAAGGAACTTTTGCCCCTGTTTTTTGCCCAGGCTTAGGCAATATCTCTCACAATGCACTTGAGTAAAAAGCAACTCAGATGGACACAGACTAACATCAAACTCGCAGCAGCTAAAAGCAA
Organism: Podargus strigoides; assembly: GCA_028020825.1. Classification (NCBI taxonomy): domain Eukaryota; kingdom Metazoa; phylum Chordata; class Aves; order Caprimulgiformes; family Podargidae; genus Podargus; species Podargus strigoides. The sequence continues at coordinate 9,233,543 of CM051624.1, read as the reverse complement.
CTGGCCAAACTGGAACGGTGAAACCTGGAATGATGAAATGGGGAAAATGTCAGCAAAACTGGTACCATCACATAGGATGTATCTGTTTGCAGCAACAGCTGTTTCCCTCACTGATGCCTTTCTGCAAGAAGTCCTTGACCAGCTGTAGGAGAAAGCAAGCTCCAGCACAATTGGTTGAGCCTGGTGCTCCACTGTTTTCAAGTCATCCTTGAGGTCTACATTGCACAGAACCCAACAGGCCCTGCTTGGCACCTAGGACAGCATCATAAGTGATGATGGATACATACAGACCAATGGAGCATCTCCTTCCACTCAGGGTGCCTAGGGATTTAAGAGCAGAGACGAGTGTGGATAGAGATGGACGGACAGAAAAGCACAAGGACACAGAAGAGTATACTCTACCTCAACGTCTTGGGTGCTGCTACCAGCTGTGATCTCTGCAGCCATCCCTGCAGATCATCTATGGGCAGGTCTCAAAGAGAGTGATGAGATGTTAATGGGAAGTACAGGAGAAAACAGGAAACTGGTGGAATGAAAGTGGAGCAAGATGATTATCATTGACCTTCCAATCCCTAACATTCTGTCATTCTGTGATTCTGTGACCCAATCCATGTTTGGCCAGGAAAGCATTTGCTGAGCCATGGAGATGAAGCATGAATCTGTCCTGCGCTGGGGAGAGCTGAGCTGGCAGACAGCTGCAGAGAGATGAGGTGGGTGAGTAAAGTGGCGGGGTGGGAAACACCATCTCCTCATGCAGCGTTTGAGAAGATGTGCTCATGCTGAGGACAACACGGGCCTGGGTGGGGGCTTTGCTGCATGAATGGATTGGCAAACAGATGCTGCGAGGAGGGAAGCATGTGCTGAGCTCAGGAAGTCTCACCAAGGACTCTCTGGTGTGGTGATCTTCAGATGTCCTCAACAACCAGGAGGTTGTTGTCCACCACCTCTTGAATTTCCCAAATTGCCAGACAGTTTTCAAGCTTGTGTCTGGGGAGGCCAAGCTATGACCCACTCACAGGTGCCTTTTTTTTTCTTTTCCACTGCCCTCCTGAGGGCCTGGTTGCAAATTGCTTCCTGAAATCAGGCTCTTTCCTTGCACACTGGCAAGCCAAAACAGTCACCCCAAGTGGATGGAGGCTGTGGAAAATGTTGATTCACGCTTGGTTTTACAGCACCCTGCACCAGGCGTAGGAGGTGTTTTGGTCCTTGTGCTTCATTTCAACACCTTCAGTATTGACCTTTTTCCTTAAGGAGAAGGGATTTGGGGAGCTAGGAGGAACAGGAAATAAAGTTTGTTCTTCGCTCTTGCTTTGTGAGCTGAGGAAAAGAAAGGGACACTCAAGGCTCAGCTGGCTGGTGGTTATTTGCTCCTTCATCTCTCTGCTGAGGAGTTTTGCTCACCTCTGTGCTCCCATTCCAGCAACCAGGTTGGGGAATGCAGCACCAGCTCTTCCTTGTCGGCAGGCAAGTGTGTGAAAAACCAGGTGGCCAACATGCAAACCATATTACCTCGGGGGACAGTTCACCTTGACATTGCTTGAAAATAGAAGTGCTGGACCGGGAGGGTTTTGCTGCTTTCTGCACTGCAAGAAGGGGCTTTGCCATGAGGTAGAGGAGAGGGCATGTTGAAAATCAGCTGCTCTTTGGGGTTTTTTTCCTCCTCAGTCTGCAGATCAAATAATGGGTGTGCAGCAATGGCAGCCTCAAATTGTCCTCTAAGAGCAATGAGACCAAGTCAGAAAGAGCTTGGACCCCAGACTCTGAAGTGACTGCTCCTACCTGTACTGCCCATGTCCAGAGGTTTCATTTGGGTCTTTAGGAAGTGGGTGTTTTTCTAAATTCCTGTTTCTGGAGTCAGGCAATTGTGTTACAGGTTTTAACTTTTGTAGAAGGGGTTGTTTCTGCTGCTACATGTGTAGGGAAAAAAGACAAGACATGTCCTGGAAGCACAAAACCCCAACGAAGAGAGCCACCTTGAGCCAGCGACTTCCAGCCCATCTCACCAGCCACATGTGCCACAGCCAGAGCATTGCACGGTGCAGGATCAGGGCTCCCAGCAGGCGTGCTGGTGCCTGTGCGACCTTTCCACATCGTCCTTCAATCCCGCTCCGAATGGAAGTGATGACTCAGGCTTAATGAAGGAGCACACCTTCATCTGCGTGCGAGCTAGCTCTGTGTCATCTTTGTTTTACCACCGCTGGTTGATGTATCGTGCCTCAAGGCCTAACCAATAATCCCATTATTTTGTAAACAGAAAATAAAAATAATTCACTTGGAAGTCACCACCAGATTAACAACCTCCAGCTGTAACTTTGATGACTAATTCAGCCTATTCTAACCCAGCCGTGCCAAAATTCTCATTTGTATAATTCGACGTCTTCCTACAGGTCCTCCGTGAGGAGGATGAAGAGAAGATGGGCTTTCAGAGGCAGCTGAGGTTTGTTTGAGGTTTGTTTTGAAACTGCACTCAAGAGGGTGTAAAGTTTGTGCAGATGGTGTTGGGATAAACTGCTGCACGCCTGTCCCGAGAAGTGCAAAGAGCTGATCTAGAAATCAGAGAGACATTTCTGTAAAGCTGAAGGCCTGGTTTTGAAAAGCACTGAATTCAGTTCCATGCTCACAAAACAAATGCCTCTAAGGTAAATTCTTTTAATATCTATGTTGATTGCAGCCTCTTTTCAGCGTGAAGGCATGTAAAAGCTTTTGTATCAGAAAAAGCAGGGGGGGGAAATTGAAATGCGGAGCTGTATTTCTCATGGCCTTCAGAATCTTTGTTTCTCTTCCGAGCTGATCTACTGTGCTATTGTGTATTTATTCAAACAAAAAGGGTCAGCACTTCAGGAGGAACAGATAGATCAGCCAAAATGCCCAATCCACTGCAGTCTATTTTCAGGATGAGTTCAGAGCAGCTTGCAGTGGGCACGGGTGAGTGGGTCCTGGCTGAAGTTTAACGCAGCTAATCTACCGTGTGAGCTCAGGGTACCTTTCATCACACTCCCCTCTGGATCACAGAAAGAGTATCTGTAATATTCCAGAAAATATGCCCTCTGCCTTTTCCATGGCTGAGCTCATATTTAAGATCAAGCTGTAAAGATACTTTTTGAGCATGCAGAGTTTGTCTCTTTGCAGGAAGGGAGAGAGGAGGCTGAGGAACAGTCCAGGCACAGGAACAAAGGGAACAATAGAAGCCATTCTGCAGGCAGAGGCTGCTGTGTTCTTGGACACATTCACGTGGATAAAGGAGATCAAATAAGAGCCTCCAAAGCTGCATGATGATAAGAGAAAAATATTACAGTGCTGTTCTGCAAGCTGGATTGTGCAGTGATTATACAGCAGTTTGTCCAACACAGCTTCCCAGGGCCGAAAGGCAATCAGAACCCTTCCCTCAGACTCCTGGCTTCTCTGCAGAGCCACAAAAGCATCTGATAATTCCCTGGCAGCCCCAGCTGTGGACAGTCTTGTGCAAAGACATGGTAAGTTGAATGTTTGCTTTGTGCGCTTTTCACGTGGAATGAGGCCGAGTTGGAGGCACAGCACAGGGAGGGGTGTCCACGTCCCTCCTCTGACACTGATCCACTCTTTGGTCTTGGGTAAGTCATCTAGTTCCAGTCTGAGTCCCAAGAGCCATGGCTGAAGGAGGCATAAGGGGGACCAGGACCCTCTTCATGCTGCTGTGCAGCCTCCCTGGACAACTGTACCCATGTCCTGACGGCAAAGGAGAAAGGAGCAGATGGAGATGGGCTGGGTGGTGGCAGTCAGGTGTTAGGTAACAGAGTCCAAGGTGGGATACAGGCGGGTGGACTGCATGTGGGGAGAGGGATGGAGACTCCTCTCCTGTGGTTCAAAAGGAGGTACCAGCCAACTCAGCCCTTCTGGGCTGACTTCAGTTAGCAGCAGTACCAGGGCAGTACATTGTTGGCAACTCCAGAAAGCTGGAGCTAAGCTTTTGATGAGGAACAGTCCAGGAAATATTATCCAGAGCTTGCTTTCAGACAGCTCTGGTTGATATGGAGTACAAACAGCAAGCAAAGACAAACGAGCATGGTCTCTATTGTAGCTCCGTTAGAGCTTTGTCCCTGCACTCCCAGACCAGCGAGCAGCATTGCTGCACAGCTCCAGGGCTGGCAGGCTGCCTCTGGGATGGGCCGGGAATGGAGAGGTGTGTCTCCCAGATCCCCTGTTTCTCTGCTGAGGAGTTTCCACACAGCTACAAATTGCACCACTTCTGACGCAGGACATCTCGTAGCTGCGCCGCCTGCCCCCCTCTCTCTCACCGCCTCTGAAGCTGAGTGTTTATATCAAACCCCAGAGACATGGCAGTGCTTTGAGAGGCTTGAAAGATGGATGATGTTAAGCAACTCTAAAAGGAGTCCTGGATGCAGAGGCGATTTCTGAGCACATCCAAAGGAGCCTCTTCACCTCTGCAAGCAGAGTCTCTTAGGGCATCCCTGTTTTAAAAAGATAGACGGTAGCTCAATAAAAACAATGGCAGCTTTTATATACAGCCTCCAGAGCAAGCCCTTCCAAGAGAGACTGTTTGGAATAGCAAAGAAATACACATCAAAGCTAGCGCACAGCATCTGACAGGTTTGTTGGGGGAGCCACAGCGCCTACGTCATGGGTACATCGCAAATGTTCACTCCCCAAGTAGGAATCCCTCTTCCAGGAGTGAACAGGGGAGAACAGGGCCATCTGGGGCTATCAAGAACATGCATGAAGGGCCTGTCTCCAGCTCTGGTTTTGCAGTTACTGAACTCAAGTGGTGGTAGAACATTCCTGGAGCATCCTCCCCAGGGAGTGTGTTGGGTGTCATGTGGGGCAATGCTCAGCACAGAAGCAATGGGTACCAAGAGCCTATTTGGAGAATGTGAGCCAAAAAACCAGCCAGACTCATGTCGGTCCCTTTAATCCAGACTGGGAGGTGTGCTAATAGCATGGTTAGCATCTCTGATTGCAAAGAGTCACTTGGAAAAAAACAAAGGGAGTGAATACCCTGTTCCAGAAGAAGAACCTTCCATCCCAGAAAGGAGCAGGTTGTCCGGAGGGTCGGGTTATCAGTTCCTAGTTTTCATGGCAAGGTCACCAAGGACAGGGCAAAGGTGAACGGAGGCTCATCTGCTGTCATTGCCCACAGTCATCCTCTGCAGTGATGACAAGTAATAGGAAAATCTGGGCTGGGTAGTTTTGCCAGCATATACAGCAGGACCTCCCGACCAGCCCTTCCCGAGGCCGACTCAGACCAGCCCTCGTACCCAGGACTGGTACTGCCACAGGTTTGCAGTGGCCCAGTGTGTCAACTTTTCTGAAGAGCAAGGCCAAACCCAGGAGCCCATGCAATTATTAAATCAGTAATCAGTGGAGTCTAATTTCTTTTCCAGGCCTTGCTTCAGGAGAGGTAGGGGAGAGTGCAAGCCTGTCCCAGCCAAAAGAGGGTTGGTGCCAGCCTGTGCTGGAGCAGGATGGATGGCTGAAGGCAGGTGGGTCATGGGAACCCAAGAAAGATCTCCTGGTGAGCTGCACCATGGATGTTGGTTGTCACTTGGCCAGGAGCAGCCCTGGCAGAGCCATCTGCCCAACACAGCAGATAAAGGGACACAACAGCCCACTGCCTGTGCTGAAACCCTGGGAAATGATCTTCCCTCACTATTAGCATCTGCTGGGGTATCCATAGCACATACAGCTTCCTTGAGCCAAAGAGACCTCATCAGCAAGAACACGAGTGACCTGGGATAGCTCCTTCTACACAGGATCTTTGCTAGTATAAAAAACACAGCATAAAATGTCATCCACTGAACTGATCTTATTGTCCCAGTGAAAGCTTTGAGTGTTCTAGACTTAGTGTAAATAAATAATGTAGAAAGAATAATATAGAGCTAATAAAGCTATTATCTGGAAAGATTGCAGCCTAATCTCCAGCACAATGAAGATAATGAGTGTTGAATCATGCCTGGAGCATCCTAAGTAAGACGCAGTGGTTTTGATAAAGGATAGGAGTGGGTTTTTGGTTACAGCCTGTTTCTTGCCTATAGCTTTCTGGGGTGAGCTGTGTTGGTCCCTAAGATGTGGGTCCACATTTCTGGTGGTGGCAGAGCTGGCTGCACTCCCATCACCGTCATCTCAGGCTGGCCTGGGGAACCAGCTGGCCTGGCCACACCAGCATGACCAAGCAAGTGGCACATGGCTGGAGACAGGATAGGGATGGGGAGGAAAAGGGGACGTCACATCATTTGAGCCCCCTTTTCAGCCTCTGCTGAACTCACCTGGCAATAGCTGTGTGTCACCAAAGGGGATCAGCCTTCCTCATATAATTAATTTCCATGAGGAAGAAACTCCATCAGTGTCCCCAGGGCTGCGAAGGCTGTGACTGGAGCTTTGGAAGGACACTGGTCTTGCCTGCTTAGCTGGAGTGAAGCAGACTTTTCCCTGGGGCTCCTGTGATGGCAAAGGAACAGTGATCCCGTGGCCAGAGCAAATTCCTGCTTGCAAAATCCTTTGCCCTTGCAGCAAGGCAGGCACAATGCAAGGGAGTTGCTGCATATTCAGCAGTGCTGTGAGTTTACGTGTCACTGGCAGGCGGGAGAACGTGCCAGGAGAGGGCTGCTAAATGCACAGCTTTGCAGCAAGCCCCAGAAGCAAGGAGCCATCCCCAAATAAAACAAAACACCCCTGGACAAGTTGAGGATACACAAAGGAACTGACAACCTCTGAATCTGGCCTTACATCAATGAGTCGTAACTTGAAAGCTTTATTTAGACTGTTAAGAAAAACAGCTGCAGGAAAATACCAATGACCTGCTTTAAAGGGGGATTTCGACAAAGAGAGAAGCGCTGGGCTCCTGCTGGAAATGGAGCACCTAACTCCTCTAAATCCCCTTCGAAAACCCCAGCCTTAGACTGGAGAGCACTATGGAAGGGCAGGATTTGTATAATCTGAAGAAAATAAAAATACTTCTATTTTTTTAAAAAAAGACAGCAATTTAAAAGTAATAAAAACCTACCTTGAGGAGATGGGGAGAGCTTAGGGGAGTCATGGGTAAAGGATAGGAGAGTGGGTGCCATGCTTGGCAAGCTGTTGGGTTTGGGCTCCCCTGGGCCAAGCTGAGCTTCTCAGTGCTGGGTGGTGGCGACACTGGCGAGAGCAGCCTGTACACATGGATCTGTGCAATGTTGGAGAAAAATATTTGCAACTGTCAAACAGACTGAGCTTGCTACGGTACCCAGAAGAGCTCTATCGCTGAATCCCCATCTGCACAGCAATAAAAAACGGGGAGGGGGAGATAACTCCACGGCGAGATTCCTGCGAGCTCATAAATCACTGCAAGCCCGGGTCTGGGGACTGATGAAATCACCGGGAACCCCGGTGGCCTGGTTTCCGCAGCGCTGCCCGCCCTGCCTCCACTACCCGTGGTATCATTGGAAGAAAAATGGAGCCAAGCTGTTGGGAGAGGGGTGGCTTTTTCTGAGCAACAAGGAAGCTGTTATAGCCCAAGGCTTTCTTAGGGTGAAATGATTTAAGCACCTCTCCAACATCCTGCTGATCTTTTGGAGGGGGGGGAGCCCGATAGCCGAGACTCCTTGGGATGATAATTGTGGTGCATTTGCAGAATCAAAGGTTTCCCTTTGGAGCAGAGTCAGCAGGCTTTGGGAAGAAGAATGGATCTGATACAAAGGGGTTTTTTAAAAGCCCATTAAGTTGCCTAGGGGCTGAGCTCACACGTTCCCACCGCCTCGGCAGTCGGTGCTGGGAGAGCGACGTTCCCATCGTCTCAATCCAAGTGGGAAAGCTCTTCTTCGCCCTTCCTCCTTTTCCCATGTCTGCAGAGGGAGGGGAGACTGGGGGCAGACCCTGACTGCAGCCCAAGAGGATGCTGGGGGGCTGCCATCTCCCATCTCCTGCACTGGAAATGCCCAGCCGGCTGCGGGGAGGCTGGAGCCAGGAGCCCAGGGGTGCTGCGATACCCACGGCTGGGAGCTGCGGGACACCTGCAAGACTTGGTGTGTATTTGATCCTTGAAACCTGTAACCTATGCTCAGCATTTGCATTGTCCCTTATAAGGCAGGCATCTGGGAGGTGTAAAAACGCTCACAAAACCTGATCTCACCTCCAGCTTGCCATGGGTCAAAATGAGGAGAGCCATGACCAGACCACGCTTGCTGCAGGAGCTGGGGGCTCTTCTCCAAGACAAGTCCATGTCCCAGACATAATCTTTGAAGGGACTGAGGTGTTTCAGAGAGGGTAGAAAAGGCTGAGCCACAAGTGCCCATCTCCTCCTAGTGACACTGCTTTGGAGGATGCTTGGGGCATCCCTCTCCATCCTGACCCCCCTAGGCTGGCTGTCTTGTGCCTGAGTCAGCATCCCACTTATACTGCAACCATTTGGCTCCCCTGATCTGGCTTGAAACTTAAACAGTCTGATAGTCCCATCAGCATTTCTCTCCTTAAGGGTTTCTGGATGCAACAACCAGCCCTAGGAGTCAGCTCTTACTCATGCCACCCCCGTGGAAAATATAAGAATGGGGTTAGTAATCCAGCTGTGACTAAGGAGGTTGCAACTGGGGAGGTCCCCCTTGCTGTTGGTGTGACAGTGATTTTCCTCTCTGCCAGCTTGGCAACACCCTTGTGTCACCAGCAATTCGGGGCAGGGAGGGCATGGCCAGGGTGCATCCAGCTTGCCAGGACAGGTGATGTAGGGAGGCTGTCACTGCCACATCTCCTACTGCCCCCAGCCTTCCATGGTAGAGCCACTCACCCCAGCTCTCCCAGGGGCTCCTTCTGTGCTGGGGAAGTGGTGCTCTCCCAAGGCTTCAATCTGAGTTTGAGACCTCCCAGCAGCACCAGCCATGGACAGATTTTAGATACTGAGGACATCAGTCCTGCCAGGATACCAGCTAGAGCCCTGTGCATGGACGTGAAATTATTGCAAGGAGCATGGAGGAGGAGAGGTTTGTGTGCTTGGGCAATCAGGAAAAAGGCCGAGTAAAGAGAAAAGCTTTACTGTGGTGTCCAACCCCATGCCAGCCAGGAAAACTCCAGTAAGGCTACTCCTGCGGGAGCAGCCTGGAGCAGCCAGAGGTAGCTGCAGTACCTCTACTTCTCCATTGCAAACACTGCTTCCAGCACAGTGGCCCTGATGAAACCATGACAGCTCAGAGTCCCTGGGGTGGAGCAGCATCTGGATACCATGGAAAAGGGCATGCAAACCTGCAAAAGTCCTCCCAGCTGAGACACTGCAACTGGAAAGCAACCAGAAGCCCTCCAGGGAAAACGCATAAGCAAATATACCAAGTCAAGAGAGATGATCTCAGGGCACCCCAGGGATGGAGCAGGGAGGCTGGAGCAGTCCTGTGCTCACTCCGTCCACACAGGATACCTGCCCTGCCATCTCTCGACAGGGATGCAACAGGACCCACTGCTCTGCTGACTGTAACACTGTCAAAGTCTTGTATCAGATCTGTCCTGAATCCTGCTTATTAGAAAGAAATCCAGTAGGAGGACCTGAAAAAGCCACACTGATGCTTTGAAAGATACTGGGAGTGTGTACGTCCATTAACACAGCTGTCAAGGATGGGAGAATTTTCCCTGCATGTGCTGGTCGCTGAGTCTTCACATTCCAGCCCCTGTGCTGGGAGGAACAAAACCTCTTAGCTCTGCACTTACTGGAGACAGGAGGCACAAACTCGAAGTCATCTGGAGTCAGGCACTGTAAAAATTTAATGATGCAGGACAAATCAGGGTGACCAAAATAGTGAGCAAGACAGAGACAGTCTTGTGATTTAATGCACTCGGCCAGGACTCAGGGGATCTGGGAGCATTCCCAGGTCGACCACAGGCTCCACGTGTCACCTTGGCTGAGTCACTAAGGACAAATGCTGCCAAAAACTGGCTTAGGCATCTTGCAAAAGTAAGATAGGTGCTTAGGAGACAGAATCATATCAAAAATCAGGAGGATTAAGATATTTCAGATGCAGCTAAGCCCTTGGTGAGGGCTTCTATTCCCATCGGATAAGCTCCTCTCCCTAACGGATGGCAGAGTTGGACTGGGATCCACCTGGTGACCTGAGGGTTAAGTGTTTTATGCTCCATTAAGAGGATGAAGGCTCAGCATGAGCCTAAGGCGACTTGGCATTTCCTCACTCTGTGTCTGCTACATCTCTGGAGCAAAGGATGCTCTGCTGATGAGGCAACAGCCTCACTTGGCTCCCTGGCCCTCATGGCGAGGTGGGCTTGTAGCCCACTCCCCATGGTGGTCAGCATCTGGCAAGGCCAATTCCACCTCCCTATTTGCACTTCCTGCAAAGCCTTAATCAGAGGTTTTAAATGGGATTTAAGTGACGCCCTGGCTTTTTGCTGGCCGCTCTGCAAAAGCAATGAATTCAAGCCCTACTAGATGTGAACAAATACGAGCAGCTCTCCCTGTAGGCTGTGTGTGCATGCATCCTTGCTAAACCCTTCTCTGACAGCCTGAGCAACACCCGGTGTAAATCTGCAGCAGTCTCTGGGCTTGAAAGAGAGGCACCCCTCTCCCACCCATTCTCTCCTCTTCCCTGGCCGCTACCCCTCACCTTACCTCTTTCCCTGCTCTTGAGAGATGAATAACACTGGATGTGAGGAAGGTAACAGGGCACTGAACTTTCATCCACTGAGAATTTGCTCTGTCTGCCGGGAAACAGGGTGGGGGGTTTGTCTGGTACCTTCAAAAGCAATTCAGTGCAAGAAAAGTCATCTCCAGGAATAGAGGGGAGAAAAAAGATGTGGGCAAAGTTACAGATCCCTATTCAGGAATGGCTTGATTTCTAGCAGAGGAGTCTATGGAGGAAGAGATTGTGCCCTCGACCCACCCTGAGCAGCACATTTCCCCCCCAGACCCAGCACCTGATGCTGGCAGGAGGCTGTGAGTGAAGCCTGGCAGTGGCAGGACGATCTGGGGAGGAGGATTCATCCTTGGCTTCGTGAGCTGCATGGCAGGAGCCTGCTGAAGACACACCAGGCACAAGCAAGATGATCCAAACCAGGGCACGGCCACACACGCAGCATCTCGCGGGAGACAGGCAGGAGGATGGATGGCGAGCGAAGCACAGGGGCTCTGGGCAGCTGCAGAAAGCAGATCAGAGGGGAGGGGGGCAACCGCAGGAGCTGCAGAGAGGCATGGGGTGAAAGACCCTGGCCAAGGCACTGAGATTATTAATGGCTTCCTACACCTCCAGTATGCCTCCAAGTGCTTTATATCTCTCTGCCACTCACCTGAGTTATCCTTTCCCCACTGGATATGGTGGTTTGTGCAGGGGAAGTGGCCAGCAGAAGCTGTGCTCTCCCAGCATCTCTCAGCAGAGAGTGGGCTTGGACAGGGCAGGTCTGGAGGAAGACCTCAGCTAGAAGCAGTAGCTCTTTGCAAAAAGTCTCAGAATTATTTCTTATGTTTTACCCTTCTCTGAACACACTGGAAAACAAGTTGGTTGCTTGGGCTAAATATCCCCACCTCCACCAGGGTACAACTCCCTTGTACACCATAAAGCATTTATGTGCATGTGATTAAATGCCATTGAAGCAAACGGGAATTTGCTTACAAGCGAATTACAAATTCCTTACAAGCTTAAGGACTTTGCAGAATCAGGGTCTAAAATCCACTGAGTCTCTGCTAACGCTCCCAGCCAACGCAGGCACGGCTGTGTCCTGCCTTAGGAATGTATTTTCCCTTTTGAGGCTATGAAACATTATGCCGAAGCTTTGCCAGCTGCCAGGAGCTGATGTGAATCCTGGGGCGAGATTGGTTCGGCGCTGTTAGAGATAACGCTGACTTAGGGTGTGGTTTGTTTTCAAGCAGAACCTCCCAGCTCAGATACAGAGCCGCCAAAGGTCTTCTACCTACTCTAAAAGCCTCATATCAAAGAAAGAGCAAAAAGCATAACACCGTCTCCTACCTTTGAGCTAAAACCAGCCCTGGTTGCAGTTGATGGAAATCTTCCCACAAGCTCCAGTGGAGCAGGATGGTGGTAGCCACTCAGTGTGGTTTTGTTCTTTGGCTTAGACCAAAACAACAATTAAATAAAAGCTACGGCCCGTTTTTTTGCTGAGCAGATTATCTGTGCAACATGAAAGACTATAACCTCAAGAAGAGAGGGCTTTTTTTCTTTCAAAATCAATTTTATTTAATTTTTGTAAGGGGATGGGTTCCATACGCCATTACTCTCGGCTGAATCAAGAGTGTCCTTTTCAGTTTCACTGGAGCAGACATACAAAAACTCTCCCCCAGGGATAAGACAGTATTGATCTCACACTGATTGAGCTCAGAGAACATTTATAGGATCTCATGAGCAGCTAACGATGAACAATATCAAGTATAGTCTTACAGATTTGGAACAAGAAACTCATTTTCCCTCAGCTCAGAGAAACTCCTAGTTTAGTTTCGTGACCAATGAACAAACCCTATCAAAAACCTCCTGTTACGAAGCATTATAGGGATTATTCTCCAGGCAGGCTTGGTACCCATATTCTCTCCTTCTCCGGGCTGGATGCTCATCTGTTTTATGGGATGACTATTGCATGTGTCCTACTTAGCCAGAGGCTCTGGGCAGCTGTTGTTGGGTTCTCCTGTTGGAATACAGGAGCTTAATTTAATAGGTGGCTGTTGGAAAAACAAGCAGGAAAGCAACACAATGGGACTTGATAAGCAGCTTCCAAACAAGCTCTGAGGAGGCAATTACAAGAAAATGGCTGAGCCACTGCGATGAGGAAAATGTACGTCCAGATGCCAACTGTTACACAGCTGCTTGCTCAGGCTGGGAGCCTCCAGATTAAACCATCACTACATGGTTAACGAATGTCCTTGAGGAGGGGAGTGGGAAGGGAGGACATTTTGTGGAGGAAAAAAGATGAATGTAAGAGTGTAAGAAAAGCTGTGCTGGGTCAGACATGGGGACCATCCTGCCCAGCATCCTCTTGCTCCCGTAGCCAACAGTGCGTGATAAGCCAAGGGTATGAGAAGTGAACAGGGATATTTTCCTGCAAACTCTCCAAGCCTGCAGCAGGCTGCAGCCCCAGGACTTCCTGAGCCCGAGGCTTGTATAGAAATACTCTATTGAATAGTTCTAGCCTAGCCAGTTACCTAGGCAAAAAAATGCTCGGTATCTTTGATCATTAGTTCTTTGGTGAGAACAGAGACCAGAATAACCCACAGTATTCAAAAGGAGAGCAAACCATCAATTTGTACAGTAGTTTTTCCTCTTTCCTTATTAACTCCTACCTGTCTATTTGCTTTCTTGACAGCTGCTCAGCGATGAGCTGATGCTTTCATCATATTTCCTATTATAACCCCAGGATCTTAGTCCTGGGGGGTGATGGTCAGTTCAGAGCCCATCACTGAGTGCATGACATTAGGAGTGCTTCCTCTGAGGTTCATCACTTGCATTTTTCTCCACTGAATTTCACCTGTCATTTTATCACCAAGCGTCCTGAGGTCCTTCTGAGGTTTGCTGCCATTGACCTTTCTGAGTAGCTCAGTGTCACTAGCAACCACGGCCATCTCCCCACCCACCCCCCACTTCCACATTATCGATAAAGACGATGAGCAGCACAGACCCCTGCACAGATCTCCACCAAACTCCCCTGGGCATCACTTCACTGCAGAGACTGACCATCCCTGTCTAGACTTTGTGGTTTCTGTCTTTAAACCACGTAACTTTTCATGGCTCCTTACTCTCCTCAGAAGCCTTTGATGAAGAATTTTGTCAGAGCTTTTAGGAAATCTATTATATCCAGTAGTTCTCCACTGTTTACCAAACCTTTGGCTCCGTTCAAAGACTGCAGGAGATTTTGTGAGTTATAATTTCTCTCGCCAAAAGCTGTGCTGGCTCTTTCCCAGTACACTTAGAGATATGCTCATCCTCATGTCCTACCAGTTTCACAGCACCACCATTGGGCTTACTGCTCCCAACAACCTGCCTCCATGACTGCCACCTCCCATTGCTCCAATACCAAGGTAACATTAAGAGAGCACCTGCACACTACAATGAGTATGTTATCATTTGCATCTTGGCTCCCTGCAGTACCTCTGTGCAAAAAACATCTGATTGTGACAATCTGTAATTATTCCTTTTGCCAGTATGATCTGTGAGCCCTTTTTCTGGTACTTGAGCTTGAGATGAAGCCTCCAACCTATCCCTCTGCAAAGAAGCGTCCCAACATTGGGAATCTCCCAAGCCTCCCCATGACCCAGATGGGACACCTCATGCACCACCACTGCACTAGATCAGGAATTACAGTAGTGCATCTCTTGCTGTGGGCTGGCACAGACACACGGATATGTTCTGGGAAATCTCTGACAGTTTGCATCTTCTCACGCTTCCAGGGAATGGTTGAGTCCTTGGCAAGACAAGCATGTCTGTAGAAAGGCGTTAATGGTTTCAGAAGGGGTTATTTCAGTTTTCAGAGTATTGACTAGTTTCCAGGAAGGGGCAGGATGGATTCCTTGCTGAAAGATTCCTTCTCAGGATGGCAGCTCAAGGGCTGGTGCTTGTTTGCCAAAGGCCAGGCTGTGAATAGCAATTTAAAAAGGCTTAGAGGTGAACCAATCCAGTAATAGTGAATTGGGATGACTTTGAAGTTCACAGTCAATACAGTGAAATGTTTTTTATCTTGGCAAGTCACTCATCCTGTGGAGCTCATAGCTACAGGAGACCAGAAGAGGTTAGGAGGACTGGGCATAGTAAGAAGGGGAAAATCCATTGTATGAAATGGATGTGTGGCTTTGCTGAGATAAATATACCTTCTGGCTTTAAAAACAAAGAAGTCCATCTGACGTCTTAATGAATTTCTCTAATGGGCATAAGTGTTCCTGAAACTATTGCATTTTCCTCCAGGGATAGTATAGACCACTTGTTTAGAACATGGATTTTGGGATGAAGTGTGGGCTTTGGGACTGAAACCGTATAGGATAGGTTGAAACTCTATGGGTCCAACCCTGGTTTTATTTTGCAGATCGAGTCCTGTGATGGAGCTTAGATGGGCAGGAGGTGCTTAACCTGTCTAGCACTTACATGGACTCTATACATACAAACATTTCTGTCTCTCTTGCTCGTACAGAAGGCCACCTCGGGGTCTGGACAGCTGTGTATAACCTATCTCGGTTCTCACGTTACATTTTGTCCCATGCTTTGTTGTCAGCCCCCCCTAAGGACGCTCTTTCTTCACTTTCCCATCATTGGCCCTTCCTTTTTCTCTATCAATTTGTGCAGTAACTGCTTCTGCATGAAGCCCAGACGAAAGGAGGCTACTGCAGCGTGTGTGGAAGTCCGATGTGCATCCGATCGCTGCTGTGACTGACGTGAAACGGGAACCCTGGAAAATCGATTTCCGCGACGCAAGCTGAGGGGCAGAGGATGCTGCAGCCCGGGATCCCGCCCCGCCCCAGGGGACGGCCCGCGGCTGCTCCGCAGCACACCCCACGGCCACGGCCCGGTGTGCCACACACCGCCCAACGCTGCCACCACCACCGCCCGCCCCCGCCGCTGCGCGCGACCCGCGGCCGCTCCCCCCGCCGACGAGCGGGAGGGCGTGGCCTCTGCAGGGGGCGGGGCGGCGTGGGGTGACGTGAGCGCGCGGGGCGGGGCCAGGGCGCGCGGGCGGGGCGGGGCGGGGCGGGGCGGTCGCGGCCCATTGTGGGCAGGGGCCGGGCGGGCTCTGCGCCGCGCAGCGCCGCGGCGGCAGGTACGGCGGTCCGCGCTCCGGGTGAGTCCACCGCGGCCGGGCAGCGGCTCCGCGCCGCTCTCCCTTCTTCCCCTGTCCCTGGGGAGGGGGGTTGGGGGAGGGGGGGGTTGCCTTTCTGCCGTGCCCCGGAGCGCTGGCCGTGCCGGGGGGGCCGGGCGCGCCGGCAGCGGGGCGGGGGCCGGGACTCCTCCGCGCTCGGGGGCTGCCTTTTCCCCGCCGTGGGAAGGTGGGGAGGGCGGGAACCGGGCCCTCATCCCGCCCCGGGGCGCTGCGCGGGGTTGTCCCCTCGGGCGGGGCGCGGCGGGGCGCCGCGGTGTGTGTGTCCCCCCCCCCCCGCCGCCATCCCGCGTGTGCGGTCCCGCGGGGCCTGGCGTGCCCTGCGGCCCCGGTGTGGCCCGGGGAGGGGAGCGGGGCCCCAGCACGGTGCCCGGGCGGTGCCCGCCCCTGTGGACGCCGGGCAGGGGGCGCCCACCCGCGGGCATGGGGTGCGGGATGCTGCTGCGCTGCCTTCTCCATGGCAACGCCTCCGAGGGCTGCTTCGTCCCCGGCTCCTGCTGCCACGGCGGCTCCCACCCCTGCGGCAGCTCCCAAACCGGGATTGGGCCCCGCAGGGGAGGAGTGTGACCCCCTGCTCACCCGCAGAGCCCCAGGGGTGGGGTTCCCCCGGCTGAGCAAAGCAGGTTTTGGGGTGTCATTGCCCCCCTCCAAGCCTCCCCACCAGGCGCAGCAATTTGGGGCTGCCTCATTGTCTGTGTGTGCCTCAGCGCTGGTGTAAAACATCACCATCTGGTCCAGCCCGATGCTGTGATGCAGGAGCCGGGGTGGGAGCAGGATTTTGGTGTGTCTCAGTGTCCAGCTGCAGCTGCATTGGCAGTGGAGGATGAGCAGGTTTGTGGCTCAGACACCATCCACAGTGCTGCCATACGGGGAGGTCGAGTGTGTCACTGGCTGCACCAGGCTGGAAATTTGGGGAGATTGAGGTCAGGGGGCTTGCACTGAGGAAGGATGAGGCCCTTGCTGCCTGTGAGCCGTGGGGGTTGGCACCCGCCGCCGTTGGTGTGTGATGGCTGTGGTCAGATCCTGCCTGTTCTTGACTTGCTTGGCACAAAGTCATTGGTATTAACGGTGGGGTGTCATCCTAGGGGTCCTCACCGCTCACGGATGTCTGCGCTGCCTTGTGCGTCGGTGCCTGTGTTAAACAGACTTTCTGCATCTTTATGCAGTCAAGGTTAATTTAAGGCAAAAACGGGTGGTAATGAAAAGCCCCTTGAACTGATGGGGCTGCACGCTGCCAAACCAGGGGTGAGGAGCTCCCCACGGGAAAGGGAGGCAGGTGGGAGATCACAGGGTGCAGTTGAGCCCCCTTTGCTGGTTGCTGGGGTGAGAGGAGCCCATGGGCTGCTCTGATGGTTTTGGCCAGTCCTGAGCACTGCAGCCACTCAGTGTTGTACAACCAGCTGCCTTCTCCTGGCTGCACCCAGAGGGATGGCAGAACAAGGCATTTTGATATTTTTCCTCTCTAGAGGTCGATTCTGATACTGCATACAAAATCGAGTGGTGGCGTGTATTGATAATGAACCGTGATGTACCCTTGTTATCCTCTCTCATTGCCAAAGCCACTGGTGTTCCTTCCCTGCCCTTCTTTTGGTCCCATCGGAAGTAAAGGGGTCCTGCGGCATCTGGGCCTTTTTCTGTGGGTGCTGGGGTTCATTTCAGTGATCATTGCTCCCCGAGTCTGGCAGGTCTGACGTTCACCTTGCTGTCCCTCGATTAATGAGTGACTCATCTCCCTCTCCCGGTGGCCTTATGCTGGGACCTGCCCCTGCTGCATCAGGAGCAGGAAGTAAAAGCCAAAGTCCGTGATCTCCGACCGCCCGAGGTGTGACATGGGGACAGCAGGAAGCACTGACACTTCCTGGCTCCAGCCGTGGCTCCGTGGTGCCCCTGCCACAGCCCCAGGGTCTTTGGGTCCAGCCAGCCAGGCGTGCACCCCAGTCTGCATCCTGGCCTCACCCCAGGGAGGCAAACAGGATGGGTGAGATGTGAAATGGGTGCCAAATCTGCTCCCCTGGGCTTGAAACCGAGTCAAACCAGTCTTGACCTGAGCTGGCTCCTTATCTGACCATTTGTTAGCAGCAGGGGTGCAGGAGGGAGCAGGACAGGGATGGCCCTGGTGGGGCAGCTCCTTTGGTCCCAGACCAGCCCTCCCACCGAGGATGGGCAGGAGCTGGGGACAGCCAGTCTAACTGGGTCATGTTTATCTCCCTTTGCTTCTGTGCTTTGTTTTGGTTTCTTCCCCCTCTTCTTCCATGCTGTCATTGCCACGGCTGAGGAACCCAGCACAGGGGTGGCTCCTCTCACTCCACACTCCTGCTTTTTTATGTGTGTTGACCATCGGCACTGGCTTGATGCCTGAAGGTCTTTGGCTGATGCTCTTGTGGCAGCCCACCATGTGCACAGGTAGCAAATTTAACCTGAACTGGTTAAAAACTGGCTGGGGATGCTGATAGAGGCACCACCCAGAGTGGGTGGTCGTCTCCTCCCCATCCTCCTGCTGCTGCAGATATGCACTGAGCCGCTCCTACACAGACACTTTTATCTCAGAAGTATTAATAAATGAAGCTTGCCTATTTATATGAGCCTTTTTAAGAGGCCGACAGGGCTGCCTTGAAGGCTCGCTCGGCACTGCAAGTATTCAGAGCCTTTTTGTGTGCGTGCTCTAGCAGTCGATAAGCCAGGGCATCCAGCTGTCAGCTTTGGAGATTGCCAAAGCCTGCTCGACGAGATTTCTGCAGGCTTCGCTCACAAACGAGGATTTTGTTGGACGCTTTGCTTTCTGACTTGATGCTGGTAATTAAATATCTTAACTTGGCTTCAGAAAGCTGCCACTGCTGTGGAGTGACTGGGGAGGCCATGCGAAGCGGGATGCACTTGTTCTGCTGGAATTGAGTGTGACCTAACTAGGGTTCTTCAGCCTGTGATTTTTTTAAAAATACATTTTTTAAAAAAACATATATAAGTAAAACTCTTTTTTTAAAAGGGAAGAAAAAAAATCTTGTGTTTTACTGCTGTGCTGTTAAGCTTGCATGGACCTGCTGGGACAGCTGTTTATTTGCAAGTCATGGCAGCCGAACGCTGTAAAATTCAAATCGTGTCCATATTGATTTCCTGCCCCCTCCCTCCCCTTTTAGATAATCATATGTGTGCTTTTCACTCCTGCACCACAACAGACATCGGTGCTGTGCTGAAAAAAAAGAGGTGGTCAGAAGAAAGAGCTGTAAATTGGGGAAGAAATACTGAATGTCTGATCCTGACTTCTGTATTGGTTAATGTAGATGCTAAGCCATATAGATTTACTTACTCTGTGTGCTTACCATAATAAGGAATGAGAGAACCGACTTGTAAAGGGTTGGAAAGAAGTTAAATATGCCAGTAGAAGCTTTGCTGCATATTGCATGAGCTCCCTCAGCCTTAATGACATATTTCCAACTTTCTATTTTATGCAAAAAACAGAGGATCCTTAGCCCCTTGCAAGATGCTGGGTGTGATTTGATGTTTGCCTTTGATTCTTCTTTCCCCTAGCACTCAGCCTGAGCTGGGTTGGGAGGAAAGCTGTGGTGATGCCACCTTGCCCTCCTGTCCTGTCAGGAGATTATTTGCACTTGGTATCTCCTGTCCTCATAGCATGTTGTAATGTTTTGGAATGCACTGAAGAACCAGGAGTTCTGGGGTAGTGTAGAAAATCTCAGCTCAGTGAGTCATAGAGCTTTCAAATCTTTGTGGCCGCTGAGCAGAAAACCAAAGGAGGTGGAGATGAGAGAAGTGGCCTGGCACACCATGGAGATGTAGTTAGTTGACTGGAGAGTTTCGTGATCCGAGCTGGCAGTGCTTTGTTTCGTGATTGGTATGGCCTGAGCACCAGCCACCTGAATTATAACAAATTAACCAAATTAATGCCTGAAGTTGTCTGAACATCTGGCCTGTGTTTTCCTCGTGGTGAAGTTGGGTGGGGTCGTTCCCAACCTTGTCCCATCCCATGCTGCGCCCAGGTCTGGAGCAACCTCTGTGTACTCTGCATGAATCTCTCATCACCCTGCTCCCTCCTGCATTCACCCCCAGCCCTTTGGGGGCGTTTGGTGTGAATTTGCTCATGGAAGATGGTTTGTGCTGCTTGGAGCACCTGGGTGAGGAGGTCACTCCTGACCTTTTCCTAAATCAGCCGAATGGATGGGGTGGCCTGACCTAGTGACAGTCCTTGATGAGTTGGTGTTATTGTGACTCAATAAATTACTCAATATATTACTCTTCAGGGACTCAGTTGCTTTGAGAGTCTTTGTGTCCAAAACATTGTCTTGACCCACTGGAGGGGCATGTCTTCACCCACCACAGCACGCACCAGCCTGTCATCGCAGCAGTGCTGACTGGTGCTAACGTGTCAAACCACCGGAGCAGGGTTGCTCTTCACGCCTCCTCTCTTCCCAGAGGACATGCCAGTTGCTTCGCTGCTGTTTGGATTTTTTCCCTTGTGTCGTTTTGGGGCTCTCGCTGAGCTCTTCCGGACCCGGCAGTGAGGAAATATGGCAGATTGTCCGTGGTGGGGATGGTAAGGGGTGGCACGTTGCTGGTTGGAGGCACCCTTGTCTTTCTCAGCCCAGAGCACCGAGTTCTGCGGCGCTTACAGGTCCTGGCAGATGATTGAAGGGTTATTCGTCTTGCCAGACAAGTGGCTTCATGTTTCTCCTCCTGCATTCCTCTGGGTGAGCGTTGCACAGCGATGCACTTTCAGCTACGTGCTGCTTACCTGAATCATGTCTTCCCTGTGCACACAGCTTCACTGCCTGGAGGTCCGGGCTGACCCTCTCCAGGCTGTTCCCTCAGTGTGTGAGTGTTCTTATAAGAGGGTAAATGAAATAACGTGTGGAGGGTGTGGTGGAGGAGCAGCAGAAGTGTCCGGCTCTGGCTTCAGTGGCGAAGGTGACTGTTGCTGCTTTTACTACCCCTCCCAAAGGGATAGTTTTCAGAAGCTGAACCCAGTGACCCAATTCTCAACCTCTGGATTTGGGCCATTGCCAGGAATTTTGCACTGAGGCTCCTCATCCCTTCTTGCACAGGCCCTAGGTGGAAAGCAGCCACGCCGAAGCTCAAATCAACCCAGCAGCAGCCAGACACCAGTGAGATAGAGAGGTGAAGGACCCCATTAATTCATCTGGCCTGTGCCCATCCTCAGGAGAGCAGAGGTAAGTGCAGTGGGATCTCCAGGTAGTCCTTGCTCCCTGCTGCTTGTCTTTCATATGGGGCTTTCATGCCCATCTCCCCATGAGGATGGGGTGGGCTGCTGGCAGATCCTGCCCCAGGGCACTATGTCAGGAGGAAGGCAATTCAAAATTGTGCCATTCAGAGGCTGTCTTGGGTTTTTTGTTTGCATGAAACACCAGCAGCTGGGCTCTGTACCAATATGCAAAACTTAGTGACGGAGCTTGGCAGCTTTTGGGGAAGGCTCTGCAGGGCATTAGTTTCTTCGATGCTTTGCAGGAACGAGGATCAGCTTGCCTTCCCAATGGAGGTCCTTCCGGCAAGTGGAGCATCCTCAGAGATATTAGGGTTGAGCGTTTATGGGTAGACTGTCAACAAGCAGGAAAGTGCAGGCACTGTTCTGGGTCAGTGCCATACCTTGAGGCTGCAGGGCAGGGGAGCTGGGGCTGTGCTCTGCACCCCGGAGCCAGCTTTGCACTGTGTGGGCCAGGAGGAGAGGATGGTACTTGTCCTAAAAATAAAAAAAAAATAATAATTAAAAAAAAAAAACTGGAGTATGAAAGTGGGGGATGCAAAGGGGCATCATTCTGGGGTGGAACCTGCAGTCACTCGGGTCTGTGGTGTGAGAGGGAGAGTGCAGCAGGTCAAGGTGGTGTAAAGACCCATAGTGTTTTGTGCTGCTCAGTGCCTGTTATGGGAGGAGAAGGACTGAGGAACAGTCTGGAGACCATTTCCCCCACCCCAAACAAGCAAGATGAATTCCTTGCTATGTGTGGCATGACCGTGGAGGTGGTGTGGCTGGGGTGTTTTCTGGCTCAGGTGTGTTGCATGACATTTAGCTCAGCTGTGGTGGGTTTGCCCCACTGCTGCTCCTCAGTGTTTCTTTTGGGCAGACCTTTCTGAGGTGGCTCTCTGGAGCCGCACATCCATCTGACTTTCACCTAATCATAAGAGGTTTTTTGTTCTTTTATTTTTCTGTGTGCCTGTCCTTGCTTGGCCTCAGCATCTTCTAAGTGGTGGAGGTGAGGTAATTCTAAGGAGGTGACTAGTGACAGCCAGCATGGCTTCACTAGGGCAAATCATGCCAGACAAATTTGGTGGCCTTCTACAATGAGGTCCCAGCATTGGTGGATTGTGGAAGAACTACTGATGTCATTTATCTGAACTTGTGCAAAGCATTTGATACCTCCGGCGTGACATCCTTGTCTCTAAATTGTAGAGGCATGGACTTGGCGAATCGACCACTGTGTCCTGGGCTGCATCAAAAGAAGCGTGGCCAGCAGGTCGAGAGAGGTGATGCTCCCCCTTTACTCTGCTCTCGTGAGACACCACCTGAACTACTGTGTCCAGTTCTGGGGCCCCCAACACAAGAAGGACGTGGTCCAGAGGAGGGCACGAAGATGATCTGAGGTCTGGAACACCTCTGCTATGGGGACAGGCTGAGAGAGCTGGGGTTGTTCAGCCTGGAGAAGAGAAGGCTCCGGGGAGACCTTGGAGCACCTTCCAGTACCTGAAGGGGCTACAAGAAAGCTGGAGAGGGACTTTTGACAAGGACATGGAGTGATAGGACGAGGGGTAATGGTTTTAAACTGGAAGAGGGAAGATTTTGACTAGATATTGGGAAGAAATTCTTTCCTGTGAGGGTGGTGAGACACTGGGCCAAGTTGCCCAGGGAAGCTGTGGCTGCCCCTTCCCTGGCAGTGTTCCCGGCCAGGTTGGATGGGGCTTGGAGCAACCTGGTCTGGTGGGAGGTGTCCCTGCCCATGGCAGGGGGTTTGGAATTATGTGAGCTTTGAGGTCCCTTCCAACCCAAACTGTTCTATGATTCTAAGTGAACAGTGCTTAGAGGAGCTGTGACATCTTGCGTGCCACTCCAGAGAGTCTGTGGTAGTTGAGGTCCGGTGCAGCTGTTTCCTTTGAAGGATGCTTATGTGTTTGTAAGTGGCTGTAAATCTGTTTGTGTAAAGCTTTCTCTCCCGAGGCTGCCACGCACGCCTCGCGCTCCCGTTCCTTCATACTGCTCTTCCTGGAAGCTGCAGCACCTCCTCGCCAGAGCTGAGGATGGGGGAGACGTGCTGGGATGGTAGATACCCTCACTGTGCCTGGCTTTAAGAGAAATCGCATGCAAAGAACGTTTCACTTACTGAGGTTTTCTCCCCTCTGCCCCCCCAGGCGTGAGGAGTGTCTTGGCAGCGGCTGTGTGCCCTGTGCAGGGCAGAGAGGCTGCTCTCTGCCTTAATGTCAGGTTAAGCCTTTCAGATGCATGGTGATTTTCAGCTGCCCTGTTTTGCTTGGCACCATTCTTGCATATCCTGTGCACAACTTCCAGCTGCCGTTGCTCTGCTGAGGGACTCTTGCCCAGCTTGCTCACAGACACCCCGGTGCTGGAGCTCCTCCAGCTGCAAGGGAGAAGAGCAGCCCTGTGGTGATGCCACCTTGGGTTTTCTTCTGCTGTCAGGTCCCATGGTCAAGCACGGGGCTTCTCCCATCCCTGTTTGTCAGCCTCCGTGTGCAGGAGTGGGCAGGGTTAAGGCTGTCGGGAGGATGGGTGTTGCTCGGCAGTGCTAGGCAAGCGTCGGGCAGGAGAAAAGCTGAACTTGCAAATCTGTTCCTGGGCGCTCCGGTAAGTCACGCCAAGGACTGTTTGAATTGTGCTAATCCCTGGTGCCTCTGGAGCAACCTTGTTTACAAGAGCTGGTGCTTCAAATGTGTATCCTGACAGATATTTTACGTAAGCCATTTGCTTACCAAAGCTCTCTTGGGTACATGAGGTTGGTTTTGAGACCACAGCCCAAGTGCTGCCTCCTCACCCTGGTGTTTCAGAGGCAAAGAGGCTGGAGGCTTTTTGGGGACAATCTGGATCCATTTATAAACTCCAGCTCCTTTTCTGTTCTGTGGTGAGTGCTGCCTGGGAAGTTGCCTGTGAAATAGCTAGTGGCTCTGGAGCCGTGAGGTATTTCTACCCATCACACGGAGCAAAAAGATGTCGAGGAAAATTTTTGGAGCGTGCTAAATATTGTAATCCCTATAGTCAGTTTGCCTTTGGGTATGGAGCTGGAAATGAGTCTTTATGCTCATCGTTTTCTCACATTTGCTTTTGTATTAAGCACTGCTCTTCTGTTCACTGGGTTCAACAAAATTTGCCATTTTTTAAGTGATGCAGTGCTAGTCTTAGTTGGGTTCAAATTGCAGTGATGAGTGATGGGCTGTGAGATGGGTTACACAGTCATGAAATTGTACCATTCCCTTGGTTGGCACTCCAGGACTTTCCTTACCTCCATGAAATACAATATCTCCCAGGCTTTTCAAGCCATCCTATAGCATGATGACTTTCTGCATGAGAAAAAGAGAGTAAAGAGGGACTTTAACCTCAAAATACTCAGCAGGTGGATTTCCAAAGAATCGCTTGTAGTTGCATCAGAGGAAGCTCTGTTGGCTTTGCACTGGGGGTGAGTCTGAGCTAGGTGGGAGATGTGTGAGGCGGTGGTGGTGATGTCTCACAGCTGTAGCTCGATTGCCTCATGTCCACATTTTCTTCCCTTTGTCTCGTGTTTTGGACTACGTCTTTCATTTTGGTGGGAGTTGGGGTGAGACTGTGTCTTTGGGGTCTGGTGTCTCCAGTATGCCATGACATGCTGGACCAATTAAGGAGGAACCCATCCCTGGGGATGCTAAGGGCTGAGCTCCGGCTATGGCAATGGGCTGTTACAGTTCTGAGGTGGATGTTCTTGCTCTGGGAAATCAACTCTTTGGGCAACATGGGGAGTGGGGAGAAAGAACTGTGAAAAATGGGTGCTCATTTTTCCAGGGGGACAGAAAAAGCCAAACATCCAACAGACGCCTTGTCAGCAAACATCACGGGGATGTCCGTACCCACCCTCTGGGCTGTACTCAGTTCTGCTAATTACAACTGCTCTTGCTGCTGAAAGTAAAAGTTTGAATCTGTTGACTTTGGGGTTCCCATGGCAGCTTTTTGGGATGGCACCAGCCGCAGATCTCCATGCCCAGCAGCCCTTGTCTAAGGCCAGGGACAAGCCCTTGTCCAAGCCCTTCGCTTGCACTAAGCCTTGGATTTGCGAGCACTCATCGTGGTTGAGGAAGGTCATGGAAAAACACCTCTCTGGCTCTCTGCCCTATATATAGCGAACCCACCTGCTGCAAAAGGCTCTTGAAAAGCTGCTCTGGAGCTTGAGGGATGTTGCTGTGAAGATCCAAAACACACGACCACCATTCTTTCAGCTGCTGGCCTTGCTTTTGGCTCTGTCCTGTTGGAGGATCCGCAGCTCCGCTCTCCCTTGGGTGCAGCACTTCCCGTTGAGCAGAACTGGCTCAGATTCAGGACAATAAACAGACCTCCTACACCAGAGCTGGGAGTCCCGGGTTGTTGCACAAGGGGAGAAGGTTGTCACCAAACAGCCCCTTCATCACCTTTCTACCTGTGCCACTGCTGCAGCTGGTCTGTGGCCCTGGAATTGGGTTGCCATCTGATTTACAATACGCTGTGTTTGGAGGACAGCTTTATGTTCTTGTTTCTAAGTTCTTGCTTAGCTCCAAGAGGGGAAATTACCACTAACTTTTCCATGGTTTTGTTTCTGTTCAGAGTTCTGCATTACAAAAGCTTGCGGGACGCTGCTGTTGGGGACGTGGAGTTGGTGAGCCCATGCCACACATCTGGGCAGAGGTGCAGGGTGGCTCCTTAGCTGGGATGTCGGTGGTTTCCCAGCACCATGGCTCATGCCCACACTGCAGCAAGGGCTGGTTTGATTCACAGCCTGGGCTTTGGCTGCTGAAGTGCCTCAGTCCCATCTCCTCGCAGCAAGCTCTGGGTCACCCAGCACAGATGGAAGGATGGATGAAAACCTCTGACCAGTCTAACCCAAGCCTATGAAAAGTCCACAGGACTGAGTCTTCCCCTTCCTCCTCCTGCTTCCTCCCCCTCCCTTGCTTTTCAACACCAGGTTTTTGAATACATCATTGAGGATGTGATTGCACAGGAAAGTCGTCTTTTTTTTTTTTTTCCCCAGCTAAGTTAGGAAGTGAATTCAGCTCTCCAGGGTTTCAGTCGTGTGCTTTTTAATCACGAGGTTCTCCGTCCTTTCTACTCCGTCACTTGTGACATGATGTCTCCTCGGCTGCATAAGCTTTTCCGCTGCTTCTGCCTGCCTCTGGTAACAATAGCTGCTGGAAATGCTCTTCAGGGACTCAAAATGGACGGGAATTGCCTGTGGAAAATGCAGATTTGATCTACACTAGGTCTTTTTGTTGTTACTTTGTTTACCACTTGGTCATCCTTTTCCTTCAAAGAAAAGCAAAGCCTTGTTCTTACCACATTCATCGCTTCTGATGTGTTGCTCGCTAGAAGTAACATGCTCAAAATACTGCATTCCTTTGTGCATCTTTATTTTCTTTTTCTTTGTCAGTGGGAGCTTAGGGAGTATAATGGGCAGATTAGCAACTGTAGTTGTGGAGTAACCCATCTTTGTGCAGGTCTGGCTAGAAACCAATTAAGCTTGTCTTGATCTCTAAATGAGATTTTTGTCCCAACGCCTTACCCAGTCCTTTTGCATCCATTAACAGTGGGGTGGGATGAAAATAGCTGAAGGTGTAAAGATTGTGTGTTGGATAAACAGAGTTTCCCTGGGATGCGTGCGAACCGCTGCCTCTTTGTGCAGTGGTTTTGTGGCTCCAGTTCTTGAAATCTGGGATTAGGTGTATTTGGCTGCTGGTGTGCAAACCTCTGTGGTGGCGTGCCCGCCGCGGGGTCAGAGCCAGAGCTGCTGGATAAATAGGGAACATCCTGTGCACTTCATTAATTTGCTGGTCCCCATCCCTGTAACATCCCTGGGGCGAGGTCAGGGCACATTTGGGAGCTCCTGGTGGCTCTCAGCTGTGTGTTCCCCAAAGTGCCTTCACCTGAGTTGATCCCCCTGGATGTGGGTTGCTTTCTAGCTGGTGCCTTTCCAGGGGGACACGGTGCATCACCAGGCTGAGGGACCCTGCCCAGGTGGTGTTTGCTGCCACTGTGATGAAAACCAGTCTGGGAACCGCGCTTCAGTGCGGTGTTTTTGAAGAGAGCCAACTAAATAAAGATGCCTTTAATAAGCCATGCCTCCAGGGAACCCTCATATCTCTGTCCCAGACTGCTTCTGCGTCAAGATAAGATTGCAGAGCAGCTGGATTTGTGCTCTGCGCTGGGAGGTGTGGGTGGGGGAAGTCCATTGGGATTTCTTTTAGGGTGCAAAAATTCATTGCAATCACCTTTATTTGTAAAGTAACTACAGACAAGCAGTGCATGGCCTAGTATCTTCTTACCTGAACACTTGGCTTCTCTGTCCTGGCCAAATGGTGGGGAGAGCGATCTCAAGGGAAGGAAGGAAAGAAAACACCAGGCGAACTGCGCTCCCTTTGTTGGAAAGGATCCCCTTTTCCCCATCCCAGCCCTCCTAGCTGCCACCCGACCGCTGCTGCCCCAGCTCCCATGGGCTCTGCTGATGGTGAGTTATGGGGCATTGGTGGTGGGATCATGATGTTGCACTTGTGCGAGGACGAAGCTGCTGCAGATGAGCCAAATTGTGGAGCCAGGAGGAATAAATCCACGTGAGGCGTGGTCAATGGCAGACAGGAGCTCCTGGCGTAAGCAGGCTCAGCTAATTTAATCTGCGGTGGACCCGATCTCCTTTGTCTTCTAGTTGAGTTAAATATACCCTTGGAGTTGTGGTTACGGAGGCTAACTCCAATTTTGATTATGCAAAATGCGCTAACGCAGGACGCAGCTGGCTGCCTCTGAACAGCCCAAGAGGAGAGATGGATGGGGCATCCCATGGCCAAGACCCCTTGTTCCCTCCTGCTAATCCATATCTGGACCACAGCCAAGGTGCAGGATGCTTGACAGGCAACTGCGTGGGGATCTCCAGCTCTGGGTTTTGGGGCTATACAGATTTTGGAGGCATTAGATCTTGCAGTGTAGCCGTAAGCTTTCCATCATCTGTCAGGTTTAAAAGTTTAGTGGCTGTGCTGCAGCTACCTGTACATGGCTGGTGGCTTCAGGGCAGAGAAGAGGGCCCTCTCCATCTTTGCAGAATTCCCAGAGGCAGCAGTTTAGTATTTCTGGATGCAAAGGAATAAAAAGCTGCTGGTCAGCTTGAGCAGCAATTGGAAGAAGTTTTAGTCTTGGAAAGCAAAAGGGAAATTAAATACCAGTGGGAAATGTAATTTATTAGTCCAAAGGTGCCACTTGGGAATTTATATACCTGGGATAGAGATCAGCAAGTTGTGGCCATGTGTGTGTTGGGAGCTGCCTGTTTGCACCCTAGTTTATCTGTGTTAGTGCTCTGCGGGAGCAGCTGGGTGGGTCTCTGCTTGCTTTATCTCCTGAGGTTTGTGTTGTGTGACAGCATCTCAGTCTTCCATGTTTGGCCCCACAAGAGTCCTTGAAAGACCTAGAAGTTACAATCTGTAAAAAGCACTGCTGCATCTTCTCCAAGGTGCCAGCCTCAAAGCCAAGAGTGGCTTTATCTTTTCAGCTTTCTCTATTGCAGGCTTCAAAATAGCCAAGAAAGCAGTTCATCAGGTGAGCTTTAGTGAAATGTGGCTTCGGGGTCTCCACTGTCAGCAATGTCTGAGTTAAATACCCAGTGACAGTCACGCGAGGGACTTGTGGGGTATTTGCTGTAGTCTGGCCAACCACTCTTTGCCATTTGCTTGTCTGCAGTATGTGACCAGCTTATCCCTCAGCAGCTGGATTTAACCCCCTCATCCACCTGTGTGTTGGCAGCGTGCCGTGTCACGCTGTGCCGTGCCAGTCCACTGTGCTCTCCTGCTCCTCCGCCCCGGTGTGCCGGGAGGAGCCCGGGTGGTGGGGGCTTCCGGGGGAAATGGGTGTTTTCCCTCAATGGGATGATTGATTGCTTCTGTTATTTAAAAAAAAACAAAACCGAACTGCCTGGAAGAGGGATAATTGAGCTGATTTAAGTGCTTGAGTGAGTTTCCCTTCAATTTAAAAAAATATATATGACATCATGGTACCTAAAAAAATGAGCCACTGACCTGCTTTATTCCTGATTTGGCTTACGGATGAAGAAGGAAGGCAAATTTTAGATCAAAGGTGGGGGGAATCAGCTTTGCCCTTGGAAAATCAACTCCTTGGCTTCTGCAGTGATGTCTGAGTTTGTTAGGTGAGCAAAACAGGGAACTGCTTTCCAGGGCCAGGGTGGTTTGTGCTTTCCCAGTGTCTCAGGAGCAGAGCAGCACTCATACAGTTAGAAGTGTGAAAACCACGGTGGGTGGTGGCACATCCTCAACCCTCTGCCCCTTCATTCTCATGGAGTTTGCTGGCGTTGACTCCAGCCCCGTGATCTGCCTTTCCTCTTGGCCATTTTAAATGATTTCCAGTGAGCGAAGTGGGTATTTGCTGGCTGCATATGCCTGCGTTGCACTGACCTCAAAGGTACATCTGTGCCTGTTCTGTGTTGCTTTGGGTGTGCACGGGCAGTGGCTGAAGGGAAGCGTGTGGTGCTCAGGGATGCTCACAGGCTCACCCACCTTGTCTGGGTACCAGCCGTGCCACGGCAAGAGCGCAGAGCTCGTTTTAGTTGGAGATTCCTGGTCCCCAAGGCAGAAGGATGCTGGAACTAGAAGGATGCTGCAAAGCCGGGATGCGAAATCCATTAGCATTTTATTCTGCAGAGCCAATGCACGTGGGAATGGCAACCCCTCTATGGCAAGTTAAGTGTATAGATGTGATGAGACACGTTTATTTATCAAGGTACTAATCAGTGCCAGGGGATGGGGTGTGTTTTGGGGAATAGATGAGGCAGCGTGGCGGGGCGTGGGTGACTGCAAGCAATGGGGACCACAAACACAGCTGTCTATGCCTGAGTGCTTGAGCTCATTGCTGCTCAGATTGCTACCAGAGATGTGGTACCTTTTATTAATCTGCAGAGATAATTGTAGTTTTAATGTTACCAGCAGGGGAGTTTGCATGAGGTGGAGGCGTTCCTAGAAGACCTCCGCAGGTACCATCCTGGAGGCATTCAACGTGATTCAGCATCTTCATCTCAAAGTAGTGCCGATTTTCAAACCTAGGAGATGATCTGAAGATGAGGATGCTGGGAAGTGATCCCAGGCAGTGATTTGGAGCTGTGGAAAGCGGTTCGAGCTGTGATGAGCTGCGACCATTCCTGCCAAAGGCAGTTTGGGAGCAGGGCTAGCGCTGAGCCCATGGTGGAAAGGCAGCTCCTGCCCCTGCCCTCAGTGTTGGTGGGACTGGTTTGACTGATGAGGGTGTGGGGAAGTGCTGAGTGGGCATAAAAGCTGGGGAGATGCTTCGTGCTGGGGGAATGGGAGAGCTCCTCTTGTCTTTTTATCCAGAAGCTAAAAAATGTGAGCGTATATTGCTTTGCCAAGCTGGATGCGTGCTGTCCAGAGGAAAGCACAAGTACATACAGATATTTAGTCATTTCTGAGCTGCCTTTAACCATTGAAACAAACACTCGCAGAAATGGCCTCGTCCTCATCTCTATATTTAAATTGGTTATTAGGAAAAATTTCTTCACTGAAAGGGTTGTCCAGCACTGGCCCAGGCTGCCCAGGCCAGTGGGGGAGTCCCCATCCCTGGAGGGATTTCAGAGCCGTGTAGATGTGGTGCTGAGGGACAGGGGGTAGTGGTGACTTGGCAGTGCTGGGTGAATGGTTGGACTTGATGATCTTAGAGGTCTTTTCCAACCAAGGCTGTTCTGTAATATCCTGGGTGCAGACTGCTGTTATCCCTCAGAGTAGAGTTTGATGAAAGTGCATTCAGATCCATGCTGCCCTCTGTATCATCCTCCCCAGCCCCATGAAGCCCTCTTAGAAATGTTTGCTCTGCAAGAGTGGTTTCTCCTGGACTGTGGGACTGAAATGACAGCACTGCAGCCTCTCACTGCTGGGGATGGCCCTCATTTTGTCTTGTCCCATTGGTCTGAATGAAGTAATTTATAAGGACGTTTTCCATGAATCAATAAGTCCATGCTTGCTGCTGTGCCTGGGAGGTTTAATTTGCTCTAGATACTGCAGTGAGTATCTGTCCTGAATTGCACTGGGAAATCCTGCTCTTTGGGATAGGATGGGGATACAGCTGGATCCTCCAGGAACACGCTGCAGGTAGCTGATGATGTCTGGTCCCTCTTAAATGTGCATCTCCCGGTATGGGCTAAAGAGGTTAGGGAGGGTGTGAGTGCAATAGTTTCTCTAGGTATGCGTGTGGAGCTTGAGGAATTTGTCCCTCGTGCCAAGCAATTCCTGATGTTACAGGTCTTGGGGAAACTGAAGCCAAAAATTCAAGGAGGGGAGGGAGTGTTTGCCTTTGGAAGGACAGCACGCTGCGGAAATCTCTATTACAGAGGGGTTTCCCTTGCAGAACTCTGCATGATGTTTCCTGTTGAGAGGCACTGAAAAATTCCCATTACACCATGCCACCTCCCCCTTCCAAAAACTGCTTTTGGGAGCCAAGGAGCACCACAGGATCTGCCTGAAAAAAGAGGATTCAATCGCCCAGCCCTGCTGCACGTAGAGAAGTCAAAGATAACCCCGAGATCCCCAATCCCCAGCTTGGTTCCCTTGCTTTGTCTGGTCATTGTGGTCTGGTGGGGCTGGAGTATGGTCACAGGTGAGTGTGACCTCCCCCCCCCGGGAGGGGACCTTGCTTTCTGCCACATGCTGGGGGTTTGGGCTGTTTTGCTTGCGCTGAGGGGTGTGAGGCTGTTGTTGTATGTGGGAGGTGGTTTCTGACTTGTTCTTGTGGCATGATGTGTGTTTTGGGGACCTCTGAGCTGATGGAGCATGGACTGGGGTCAGCTGTCCCTGTGGGCACCCAGAGCCCAGCTCTCCATCCCACTCCAGCTGCCCAGCTGAGCACCCAGGGACCTCTCTGCTTCTCCTCTGAGACCGTTTCGCAGCTCTTGGAGGTCAGAGCTCACGCTGGCAAACCCAGAAACATTTCCAGAGCCAAACCACACCACAGTGAGCGGGTGTGTGCCTCATCTCTGCTTCTCATTTCCTTCGTTGCTGCAGAGAGCAGCTGAGCTGCATGCAGGGTTTCAGTGGGGTGTCCCTGCTTTTGTTCCTATCCATGAGAAACGTCTGTGCATGTGTTTATATTTAATAAATGTATAATCACATATTTTTAACGTAGCTGGCTGTGAGCTATGCCACTCGGGGTGGTTTCTTGGGCGAAGAAGGGATGTTGCTAGCAGCTGCCTACCTGTTGCACTGGCAGCCGTGTGATGGCCCTGCTGCTCCGGCCATGCTTGCACTTGGGAAAAAACAAGTGTTTACAGGGAACTATCCCAAACTTGCTCAAATCCAGCCAGAAAGTCTCCCTTGATGTGAACAGTTTTTGGAGTAAGTCTCGCAGCACCGGTGGCAAGTCCCTGTTGCTGTTATTTGTACCACAGCCTGACCCAAACCTTTCCACGTGTGTCCGCTGTGCGTTTTCTGTCCCCATTTTCCCTGTGTGCTTGCTGGTGCATTGGGATAAAACCGATGCACCTTCTGGTGATGGGGCTGGATGTGGGATTGCTTCTGCCCCATCCTCTGGGACAGTGGACACAAGGTCAGGGCATCATCGTGCCAACAGCACGCTGGAGCTGCTGTACAAAATTGTCACTTTAAATAATTGCCAGGATGCTTTCTCCTCTCATTTCCCCCCCACTCCTGTCCCCATGTTCTTCCCCGGGACTGTGTCTGTCCCCACCCACAACCCGGGGGCTGTCTGGATCTGTTCAGGATTTATGTTAAAAGGGAAATTTTATGTACGTAATTAAAATGTTGTATTGCTGGGTAGAAATGGGATTTGGTGCTTAATGGTGTGTCTGTTTCTCATGCGTGAGGGTGAACTGATCAATTACTGAGGTTTGAGATTAAATATTCCCCTGAGCTCTGCTGGCATTTAATGTGGTAGGGGGAGGGCAGAGAGAAGGGGAGGAGGAAAATGATGGTTTTTCTCCAAGGCAAGGAGAACAGGGGAATGGCTACTGAGCACATCCCCTTGCTTTGCACACTGCTGTAACAGAGGCTCCTGGCGCTGGTGTTAGGGACCACAATAAAGCAGGTGCCTTACTCTGCGTCCACCATGGTAGGTGAGCTGCTGGTGGGCTTTGCTGGTTCCTCTTGCCACTGGGTCGGGCATCCCATTGCATCCCGTCCTGTCCACATGGCTCAGCTTCACCCCCACATCGTGGTCCCAGCTTGGATCTCCCTGGCAGTGGGGCAGACCTGCTATCCCCTCCTTTTACCCTAGAAGCACACCTTATTTATTTATTTTCCTTAATTTCTTTTAATAAAAAAAACCCAAACAAAACTCTTTTTTTTGGTTTGGATGGGAGGGGAGGCAAAACCCCACTGTGCTGGCGCGGGTTGCAGACACCCACCTTCGCCTGCTTTCCTTGAAGTCTAATTTTAGCTGAAGGCGACGGGATCCCTCCTGGGTACGGCGGAGGTTTCCTATCAGACCTTAAGAAACACACACGCAAACAAAAACAACACAAGAAGCACTTAGGTTTATTTGGGTGGATTCTTTTCTGAAAAAAGGGTGTGACTTATTTTTGCGAGCAGCCACCGGCTTTGTTCTGCTGCAGTCGGGTATTTCAGGTCTTCCAAGATTTAATCAGAATAATTAGTAACTGTCTGTTTATACCTTCTGTTTTTGTTGCAGGGTTTCCAAAGGGCGTATTTATCTTCCAGAGTGCTGCCTAAGTGTCACTTAATCATTAAGCATCTGATTTCCTCCAAGTTCTCTGTCATGCTGCTTAGGTAAGTAAATAAAAAAAATAAAATAGTAGGGAGGGTGGGGATGGTGTTGGTGGATTCTGCTTGCGGGGTGGGGGGTGAGGGGGTTGTAAGGATTTTTCCTGATTGTCACAGGTTTAATTGCAAGCTGCCTTTGGTTCTCAGCCTGTCATGCAGTGATGAGAGGACTGCGTGTTTAGATTGGCGCTTAACGACCCAGCCAGTTTAATGAGGTTGCTTTCAGCCAAGCCTGCGTGTATACCTCACTAAACTGGCAAGAGCTGTGTTACTCCCTGTCATTTCAGGAAGAAAAATAAATAAATAAATAAATGTGGCTTTACAGAAATAGAGGGCTTAGTGTACAGGTATGCCTTTGACTCCTTAACTTGGTGGTATCCCTTATAAAAATCACAGCTCTGCCTGGAAATAAATTACCATGACAAGTTTGCCAGGATTGGAAACTGGGTTGATTTTGAGCCTGTATTTGCACGTTTGGTTTGGGAAGGAGGACTGGTGATGTGCACATTTCCCTTCTCTTTAACACGGGAGATGAGAAAGACACAGAAAAGCACTGCAGAAGAGGAGGAGATGGTTGGAAAGCCTCGCGACTAGATAGATGTGGTGCCGAACCCACCTCTGGTTCGTGCTCGGCACCTAAGTGCATTGCATGATAAATTTCCCTTCCATATTTCTCCCTGAGAGCAGCTGAGGGTGGCCACCATGCTGATGGCAGTGTGAGGCTGGATGATTTGTTTTTTTACCCTTGGTTTCCCTTTTTTCCTGAGCTGGGGTGGTAGGGGTTGGTGGGGGATGCATGGTGGGATGTTGGCTCATCGACTGTGCCCGCTGCCTCATTTATCATGTCAGGCATGGAAACTCTGGGGATGAGGGTTTGTGGTGCACCCTGCTTCCGTGAGGGGTTTAGATCCTTTTAACTCCAGAAGCAGCCATTGCCATCAGCTCCTCTGCTCTCCCATGTGATGGGGACCATAAATTTTTGAGGTCAGTAACTTTGTGTTAGCCCTTCTTGGGGATTAGAGATGTGCAGTGGGGCTTTGTTCTCCATCTTCCCCAGGAGAAGCTCCTTAGAGGGAAAGGGACTAAGGCAAGTGCAAGGTGGGACCATCAGGATCTGCAGGGCTTTGGTGGCTTCAGCAGACTCAGCGAAACATGCTTGTATGGAGGCTAAGGTTGAAGTCCTATCTCCTCTCTGCATTTGTTGGGGAGAGTAAAGATGAATCGCTGCATTGGGGCACGTGTTGGACTCTGTGCTGTGGCAGAGCTGAAGCCAAGCAGGTTTCCCACATCCCATCCACCTCACCCAGCTCCCAAGCAACATTTTGGGGAGATGCTGGCAAATCCTCTGAGAGGAGTTGAGGAGGATGAGAGCATGGAGGGGAAGGCAAGTGGGCAGCGCCGTGGAGGCGAATGCTGGGAGGAAAAGGGGATGATGTGGCTTGTTTGCCCGGTGCTTCAGAAGCTGCTCAGTTAAATGAAGCATTCACTAGGGAGCTGAATTTGGCTTTTAAATAGTTTTGGAGCATGTGAACACTCCGTGTTGCTCTCTTCTCCTTTCTGTGGCGGGAGTTACCTCCTATCCCCATCTCTCTTTGAAGAACATCTCCCTGTTAGAGGTCTACCTTGGGACATGGGTTGCCATGTGCTTTCAAAAAGCCCTTCCAGTTGTCCCCAAGCTCCTTGTCACTCTGGTCTCCCGTCCTTTGACTACTCTCAGTCTAACCACTGTGAGCCCTGGCCATTAGGACTGACCACAGGTCCCATGGTGGCCACTGCACACCAGAAGGTTTAGTGGTCACCACGTGGTGCTGTCTGGTATTTTGTTGCCTCTCTTTGAGCATCCCTCTTAAGGCCCAGATGATGGCCCTTGGGCTTTCCTGTGTGTTTGCAGGGCTATGAATTGCTTCTTTCCTTTCAGCCACCTGAAATACACCTCCAGGAAACTGGAAGATGATTTATTTTTCCTGGAATATCTTATTTCCTCAGTTGTCCCTTGACATAGAACTGGCTGTTCTTTGTATGCTTGGGTGTCCTGCTGCCTGACAAAGGATACTTGTAGCATTTAGTTTGATTTAATTCCCATAGAAAATGAAGATATTTCAAATTCTTTCTTTTTCTTGGGCCCTGTAATAACACAACCCTGTGACGGAGGATGCTAGAGGCAGGCACGAATCCTATGGATTGGGGAGCAAAGCATATTTGCTCTCCAAAAAACTTCATCTCCATTAAGGATAGGGAATATTCCCCCACACTATAGCCATCCTTGGAGGATGGCCTGTGTCCTCCCATGCAAGCAGGCTGTGTCCACTGGGTACCACTGAGGTGCCCTCTGGCATGGTGCCCCCAGGACTGGGGCTGCTTCTCTGCTCTTACCCTCTGCCATGTGCCTACCAGCCACTTCCAGACATGGCAAGGGAGAAAGTTTGGAAGGAGCACACCTCATTTTCCTCATAAAACTCCAAACAAGAAACTTGGCCTGGTTTAGATTTTAAAAATAACTTGCACATTTGGAAGCTAAAGTTTCAGAAGGGCTCCAAATGGAATAATGGCTTTGATCATGGCAGTCCAAGATCAAGGGAGGGCTTTTTAAGTTTGCTGGATCAGCTGGAAAATATATTGTAGTGTCTAGACTTTATCATCCTTGAGCATGGCTTTTTTTTAAACTCTACAAAAGGTCTAATCAAAAGCCCACGTATAGTTGATAGAAGGAAAGGAGCCTGCTTTGGGTTTTGATTGTGTCCAGAAGCAAGTTGAAAGAGGTGGAGATCAGCTTTGGACTTTGAAGGACCTCTGGGCACTGCAGTTTCTGATGAGGCCATTGGTGTGGGTGAAAGCTGTCACATCAGCAGCGGAGTGAGGAGGCTGGGGGCAAGCACCTGCTCCACGCCAGCCTCCTGGTCCCCAGAGTGGTGGGTTCTTGCAGCTGAGCACTGCTGAGTCCTCGCTGTTCACCCTTTGACTGCTGCAGTTGGGGTCAGCTGCTCAGACCAGCATCTCCTGTAACCATCTGTTTTGGCTGTGTGATAACCTTAAATGTCTGTATTTTTTGGTGTTTGGACAGAACTTCAGCATTTCTTTCTTAAGTGTAGAAAATATATGGGTTTATATCCTTACTTTCTGCAAGTGGGTTTTTAAATATTTTTTTTTTTTAAATATGATTTTATTTTTTATTATTTTTCATAATTCCAAAGGATTAGAGGCAGAGGAGTGATTTCCTAAGGTCCTTGGAATAAACTCAAAAGCTTATCGTGAAGGTGAGGCCATCCGACCACATGCATTCGCTGACTCTCTCTTCCTGAAAGCCCATGTAGCAGTCAAGCTCCATCATGTTGGAAGATGCCCCACTGAGAAAGCAGAGGCAGTTTTTCTTTGAAACGTTGTGTTTTCTGCACAAGGGTCTTGGGTGTATTTTGGCAGGTGTGTCATTGGAAAAGTCATCACCAACCATCTCTTTGGTGTACACTGCAATGCACTGCGATGTCATGCTCAGATAACAGCCCAGGCTGCAACCATAGCCCGAGGCTTTGATGGAGTCGCAGCCTAGCTGTGAAAGCTTCAGCTAGAAGCTTTGGAAAACATTTGGAAATGTTTTGAAAAACATTTGGATCGAGGATGTCATAGCTCTGCGTCTGGTTGTTTTCCTTTGCTTTGTCCTTGAGAGTGGGAACTGCTGTTGGGTTTCTGTTTTTGCTTTCCATCAATTACTCTTTTAGACATATTTATTTCCAGGGATGAATCAGAGCAAATGCCAGCATGTAAACAGTTTGCAGTGTAAAATGGTATTAAAATTGGGCTGGAAGGGATCTTAAGAGGTTACCTTGTCCCCAAGGCAGGATCAGTTGAATCCATGCATCAGACTGGAAGGTGATCATGTTTGCTGGGAGTTTTTTCTCATAAATTATGTAAGGAGCAGAGGCAAAAATCTACCAAATACTGCTGTCAGTTTGTGTGCACAAGGCTCCCTCAGTTTATTCAAATTGTTTGCTGAATAAGTGTTGAAAATTAATGCTGGGTTTGTTCCCAGAGCTATTCAAAGTAATATTCCAGAGTAACCTTCTCTGCCTTGGCATTTGCCAAAATACTGCAACTTTCATGGATAAAATGCATTTACCCATAGTCTGTATTTGACATGGAGCCATCCCTGTTTTACCCCATTTCTGAGACAACCAGACCCCAGAAGTCCCACTGGAATGAATAACAGGTTTTTTTGTTTCTTGTGAATTAGACACAATTTTTTGGTTCTCCAGGGGCAACAGAAAGCCCCCAGAAAACACAGAGTAGTTTGGGATGCTGCAACTCCAGCCCCATGGAAATCAATGGCAACATCTCCCCTTGACATCTGCAGGTTTAGATACAGAGAAGTCTCACTAGAAATCCTCGTTTGTTTTGAGATCGAGACCAAGTGATGACTTTCAATTAATTTCTCCCGCATCTTCCGCTGTCCCAGCTTTGTGTCTTGAGCAATGGATTGAAAAAATTATGCGCAAGGGCCCTAGGTTTATCCATTTGCCTTTTAAAGGTGCTGCAGAGCTCCAGTGGAACTTTCTTCCTTGCTTATAGCTCACCATTTCAGTGATGAAAGGTTTTGAAAGAGGTTCACCTGTAGCCAGCTGGATGCTGGCTTGCTCCCCACCCAGTGTTGCGTTGGTATTAGCATTCACACAGCCCAAACGGTGACTGGTTTTCCTTCATCTAGTCCTTTACCCAACCAATTTATGGTAGGTGATAGCAAAATTCATCCTTCTTTGGCCATGTGGCAGGCTTGGCGAGCCCTTCCCTGGCCCATCAGTACGTTTAAAGTTAAGATGGCTGTCATTAGCGTTATTGTTTGGCCAAATGTTTGCAGAGATATCACGGCTCAGATTTGTTACAGATGGGTTTCCGGATATAGTCTAAGGCATTCTGCCAGCCAATTTTATATCTGTGTAAAAGTGATTGGCATGCCTATAAATAAAGCTGCTGTGGAGTTATAAATCTAAATATACTTATTCATTAAATTATTTTTACATCTCAAGTGGGTTGCCATCCTGGGTTATCATACGCGAACCATGCTCTTCGCATGTGTCATCCACAGCTCCAGAAATGCAGCTTCTGAGGCTTTGAAATAATTTTTCCCTTGGAATTAGGTGTGTGAGAACTATCCATGAGCCCCTACACCATCGTGGGATGAAGGACCTCTTCACAGTTGTCACTGGGAGTGACTCTGTCCTGGAGGCTGTTGTAGACAGCTCCAGAAGTCGTAGGGGCTGTAAATATGGAAATGTGAACTCTTTCTTTTTTGCATCACAAACGAGTATGACTTTGGTAGGGTATTTAGTCCTCATAGCCAGGTAAATACTATCTGCATGATTCCTTTGGTGCTGAGAAGGTCTCCCCTACTATGATGTCCATCCGTGTCCTTGGGCGGGGAATCTCACAAAGGGTTTCTTCTCTCTGTGCCATGGGCTGGGCTGTGTGGGAAAGGAGGTCTTTCCACCTCATTTAAACATCCTTGCTGTTGTTTTGGCTACAGGAGCAAAGAAAAAAGTCTCCCAGACCAGTTCTAGGCACTGCTGTGAGCTGGGGAGGTGGAGAGCTGGGGGGAGAGCCCAGCCAGCCGCCCACAGAGCCAGGCAACGATGCAGGCACTGGTCAGTCTCGCTTAGTCTTTGAACAGGCTTATGAAAACGCTGCGAGCTGCAACCTCCCGTTTCTTTGGGTTTGTTTTCCTTCTCCTTTCAAAGCATTTGAATATTCATTCAGTAAATGATGCAGCATAGAGCACATGTGCCTGAGGGGCAGAATATCAGCCACCTCACTTTCCTCAGTAATAATGTGCATCATTGAAAGTTAACCTATGATTTCAGTTTAGTTTCCTAATGAAAGGAAGCTTTGAAGTTGATCTGACCATCTGCTCCTTCTCCCCCATCACTGATGATTCCTCAAGTCCATTGGTTGGTTTTGTCCTCTCTTCCAGATTGATTTTCATCTTAAATATGTGGAGCTGCTGCAAGTTGTGTCACAACAGGCATCAGGTTAGAAGGGTGTTGCGGAGGTTCTTTATTAAGGGAAGGGATGCAATCAAAACTCAGTCTGTATTAGACACCAGAGAATACATATAAATGTTATGAACATCCAAGCCATGAAGAGTGCTTTAGTTGTATTTACCACATTACAAGACACTAGAGAGCCCATGCTGCAGGACTCTGCACAGACATGTAGGTATTGCAGGGGGGTGTTCTCCTATGTGAATTCTCTGGTATCTAATAAATGTAAGTTCATCCTGCAGCCTTAATATAAACGTGGCTTATATTGCTTAGGTTCCCAGAGGGGAATCTTCACTTTGTTAGTGTTGGTATTCCTAGTGCTGCTTACCCTACCAAGTGTAGTTTCTGTAGTGTACCAGGGTCACCGCAGTCTTAGGAGCATTTACATGTCTTGACCCTTTGCTGGAGCTGGTTGGAGATCTGTGTGTCATTCAGCATTGTGGAGGCAGGGGAGGACAACCTGTTGGGATTTGGTGTCCTGAGGGTTGGAGCTTGACAACAGTGTTGAAAACCTTGCTGTCTTCTACCACTAGAAAACAGTGTAGCAGATGAGCAGCAGATGGAGAGGAGGACCTGTCAAGCTTAAGTGGTGGGTCCTTGTGTCCCTGATTCGGGTATTTCTGCTGCATGGTGGCTGAGTTGTACCTTCATGGTGGAGGTGAAAGCTTGGCATCTGGGTTGTATCCTGGAGGTACCAGGGGTGGCATATGGCTTGGATGGATGAACTATTTGACAAACTTAGAAGTGAAATGAATCATAGAATCACCTTGTCTGGCACAGGTAAGGGCAAGAATGACCTTGACTGTGGCATGAGCCCTGCTCCATGGCTGGTGCCAGCAAACAGGGACGTGGTGGCCTCTGGGAATAACATTCCCATGGTCCACATGTCCTGCTGCAGACCCTGATGTAATAATGGAAACCCTTCCTCCCTAAACCAGCAAAGAGCTCCTGGTTGGCACATGTTACCCAGGCTGTGGAGGTCCTGGCATGGGTGCCCAGAGCATCCATAAGGTAATCTGAAGGTTATGGTGTGACCAGCTGTGCTCGTTGCCACTGGGAGCTAGCTGCTGGTAGTTGGGTCGTACATGGGTGTGTGAGATCCTTACATCATGTTACATCTCACGGGGGGGGGGGGGGGGGGGGGGATGGGAGAGACCCCGAAAGACCAGCCACCTCCTTCCCTGCAGGGATACAATGGGGCTCGAGAAGGGCTCAACATTCATTGTGTTCTTGGTGAGCTGCCAAATGTTTGCATTATCTGCCTGGCTTTTACTGGTAGGTGTCAATACCTTTTTTTCCATGCCTGGTTTTTGTTCTCTGCTTTCCACCAGAGCTTGAATTCTTTGCAGTGTTGTTTTTTTTTTCCTCTTTGTTTCCTTTTTTCTTTGTTTTCCCTCCGTTTGGTACCTCAGTAAAAGCACAGCTGAAGTACTGGGAGCCCAAACTAAACCTGTCTACTACACATTACCCGATTAGACGCCATGGTAATAAGCATTTGAATCTAAAGCTAGATTAGGCAGGGAGCAGTCTGGGGCTGGATTTGCATAGCACAAATTCCTTCTTGTGACATGTTGGTAAATCTACTGAAAGTGAATTTATAAAGCGCCAGTGTGCTTAAAGTGCTCCTGCTGACGCATGGGTTGCTGCCCACATGATGCACTCAGCTGGGCAAAAAATGCCTGTGATAGCCTAGAAGATGCTTTGTCTCCCTTCCTCCTGCACCTTCAAGGGGGGGTCTCCTCACTGGAGGGTTTGCTACAGTGGGGTGGAGAGGCTGGTTTTTTTAAGCAGCATATAGAGATGGAGGCAGGCAGGGTGCCCACAGCATTAGTGATGCTACAGATGCCCTGTTTGGACTTCAAATATCTGGGGAAAACCAGATTTAGTTAAATTGGTGCACAAAAGTGAAAATAAAAATCCTGTGCGTGTACTCGGTGTGCTTTAAATTTGGTTTGTATCGATGCTGCTGATGCTGATACTTTCCTGGATTAAGCATTGAAATAGCCTCTATTGATTTTTAAATGCATCGTCTTGGGATCTCCACTGGACAGACATTTCCCTCTGGATGCTCCTGCTGTGGAAGTGGGACCTTTCCTTTCAGTCCATCCCTGGCAGCAATGGGTCAGCCAACTTCGGAGCGTTGGTGGGAGGCAGGCTAGTCAGGCAATTAAAACGACGTGTCTCCATTAAGGCAGGTCCTCCGAATTGCAGGCAATGGGTTTGAGCAGCTCTGCTGGGAAAGCCACGTCCTGCTCTCCTGCAGCTCCATCCTGGTCAGAGCGGAGCTTCTGCCATCAGCTACATTGTGTTGCATCCACATAAAAAAAATATAACCAAGCTTTCCAATTAGTCCCGCCTGCTGTGCTCGCCTACTTTGCTTTATTATGTTTAAATGCAAACAGTCTTTTAGCGTAATGTGATAAAAATTGCTGCTTTTTCCCAGGCTGGGTGGGAGCAGGCGTCACGCTGGAGCTGGTGGGATCTGTTGAGCCTGACGTGAGCTCACATGTATCATTTTTTAGCATTCATCTGCTGAAGCACAGAGAGGGTTTAGTGTTGTCCTGGAAGGAAAACGTGCAGTGGGCCATTTCTGCCATCCGATTTATTTATCAACGAATTTTGAGCTCCAGGCTTGTGCTTTCGGGGGAAAAAATCACTCTGGATTAACATCAGGATTTAAAAATCTTTAAAGGGAAATCGGCATTGCAGATGGGTTGTGGTGTGTGGGCCAGCTGAGAGATCTGACAAATGGGTGTTGTTTGCTTTGGGCACTTTCTGGACCACAAGTTTAATGATATCTTGAAGTTTAATGCTATCTACCCATCAGGGTCCCTGTTAGGAAGGACTTCTATTTACAGCAGCTTCCACCCAGTTTCTATTTTAAAAGAGGAAAAAAACCCAGCTTGCTACACACCACAAGCTGAATGAACACCAGTGGTTCCAGTAGCCTTACTTTAAGCATGGATGATCCTAAAAATCTCCAAACACAACCCAAAACTAGCCCCTTGGGACTCAGCCAGTAGCTCCTCATTGCCGTCCCATGGTGGTGGCCCCATGGCAGACGTTGCTGTGCTGATGGACTGGAAGTGGCTGCTGCTGCTGAGCAACTTGGAAACTCCAAGTTTACGAAGCCAAATTAATTAAGAGGCTTTAAGAGAGGAAAAACCTGCCTGCCTTCCCCCTTGGAAAGTGGAGAGCCCGTCTCACCCCGAGGATTACTTGCTGAAATGGGGAGCAGTGGAATGG
This sequence comes from Podargus strigoides, assembly GCA_028020825.1. Lineage (NCBI taxonomy): Eukaryota > Metazoa > Chordata > Aves > Caprimulgiformes > Podargidae > Podargus > Podargus strigoides. The sequence continues at coordinate 9,190,533 of CM051624.1, read as the reverse complement.
AAAGCTCAGCAGAGAGGCTTTGCATATGATAAATTAACATCAGAGTCCAAATATTCACTGGAGGAGCAGGGCTTGAGGCTGGGGGGTGGGGGGGAAGGAAAAAGGGGGGAATTAAAATAAAGGAAAGCTTTTATTGAACTATTGTTCTCCAGGAAAAGGCTAATTGGCAAACAAATACCCTCCTCCAGTGGGAAATAGGGCTTCTCTCCCCCTGCTTGCCAGGCTGTTAGATTTTTATTGACAAAAGCTTTGCGTTGTCACAGGGAGTAGTTGGAGCTGGGAGTGATCTCGGAAATGAAGTGACTTTAACATACATCCTTTTCAGATGGAGAGGGAAATATTGAGAGGGGAGGCCTCCTTCCAGCAGCCAGACTCGGGAGGTGGTCCCAGCACCTGATATCTTGGGAGCTTTCTGATCACTGAAGCTGCTCTTCCTGGCTAATTATATGTAACATGTGATACGCAGGGGTAGGCTTCCCAGCTCGGTATTATCGGCCTCCTGGAGGTGTTTTGTGCTTTGCGTGAGCATTTTTCCCCAGATAGGACCAAAACCAGCGATGGAAATGGTGTGGGGGTAGATGTTGGCTTGTGCTGGGTGATGAGGACGGAGGAGGATGCTCACCCTGGGATGCTCAGTGGGGCTGTAGCAGCCCCCTGAGCTGCCCAGGGTGTCTTGCATCCCTCTCTTGACTGTTTTTGGCCTTGAGGGCTGCCTGGTCAAGACTTGGCATCACCCAGCCTGGACATCCACAAAGGCTCCCTGAGAGACCAGGTTCAACTGGTAAAGGACAACTTTTGTGAGGGTCTTCTCCGCAAGGCTGCAGGCTTTCAGGAGAACCCCAGGTTAATGCTAATCCCTCCCTGCACATGACCTCAGCTCTGAAAGGACTATCTCTGCCCCTTTGAGCCCCACCACAATGCAGCACTGGCAGCTGCTGCCCTGAAACAAGAGCAGGGTGAGGGGAGCACCGGGGAGGAACTGGTGCTGCTTTTCCTTTCTGCTGGGTTTTTCTGTGCTGCCTTTTGAAGCCAGCCTGGGGCATAGGGAGTGCAGGGGGATGCTCCAGCATCCTTCCTGGAGAGCCCTCTTCCCCCCACGTGCCCCCCTCTTCCTGGGAAGTCTCTTGGGCTTAACCCAACTCCAACAAGTGTTGTGCCTGGCTTTCAGGATGCAAATCATTCAGGGCATTAAAGGGAGCAATATGTCACTTGAAAACTCTTTCTTCTTCCCACCACCAACCCACCCCTCTTTTTTTGGTTTGCTTCTGCAAAAGAAGAACCACAAATCCAGCCGGCTGCTGGAAAAAAGGCACATGTGCTGGAAAAAAGGCATGTGTGCGTTTGTAGAATTGGGTCATCTAGCACCCTAGTGAGTATTAAGAAATATATATGTATATATTTATATAGGTTCCCAAACTGGGTCTTGTCTGTGGTTCCACACTTGTTGTCCTTGTTTCTGAAATAAGTGGCATTTGCCCGAGCTGAGCTCCGGTAAGAAGCCGTCTGTAGCGGTTTAGAGGATCTGGCGTCGGCATTCAGCTCGTCACTGATTAAGTTTACCCTTTTAGTGGAGAACTCGTGACCTCCTTCAGTGTTATTGCTCTGCTCGCCGTCTAGCTCCCTGGAAAGCTTCCAACAGGGTTTGGTTTTTAATCCTCAAAAATTAAGCAAGGGTTTGCTCCAGCAGCATCTTCCTTAGTCACATTGATCTGTGCACTGAGCTGTGCTGGTCTCTGCAACCCCAGGGGGATAAAGGGTGTGTGGATCCCTGGGGAAGCTCCCACTGTGGAAGATTGATGCTACAAACCCTCAGCATCTTCCCCTTGGACCCAAACTGATCTCCATGCTGTGGGACAGATGTGGTCCTGCAACACAGCAACCATCCCCTGCTCCAGACTTCTCCTGGCTTGGCAAACCCAGCGGCGCTGCTCCAAGGATTGATTTCAGTTGGAGAGCGTTAAGACAGATCTCATGTCACCCTGCTGTGCACCACACTCTTCCCCCCTGAAAACTGGATTGCAGAGTCAACAGCGCGTGTGCTTCCCTTGGCGGGGAGCTCGCTCCTGTCTTGGAGAGGAGACTCACAAGCTGGGCTGTGATATTCTCGCAGTGCGATGGACGTTGTTGCTCTTTCCCCTGAGTAGCATCATCAGCACCTCCAGACGGGAGCCCCGTGCAGACACATACAGTAAAGTCTCTCCCAGCACTTTTGCTGCTTGCAGCAGGTGTAAATTTGGTGCAGAGGGAAAAAGGAGGGCTTTTTATGGTGCACTACAAATTTGTGGAAGTATTTTTTTTCCTCACTGATGAACATATAAGGGTTTATTGGCTCTGTGAATAAGCTCATTTGAGTTTTCTTGCTGTACCCTGAATTTCACCCCAAGGCTCGTCTGCCCTTGAGCAGAGCAAAATGTTTTCTTGTGAGACAGCAGGTCCAGGTGTATCCTTCAGGTTGTGACAAATGCCATGATAAAAGGGCAGAATACAATGAGGAGGCAACACATTTTAGGCTTGGGTTTTTGACGACGCAGCCAGCTCCTGCTGGTGGCAGGGGTGATGTGGTAGTGGCCTTTGGGTGCCGGGCAGCCTGAGCAAGGTTTGGAGATGCCACACTTTCTTTGTTGGGTTTGTGGAGTATAACAGGATTTCAGGGAAGGAGGATCTGGGGTAATTCGGGATTTGGCAGATGTGTTTATAAATCCATGAAACCCAAGTCTTTGAGATTTGCTTACACTGAGAATTACAGTTCTTGTGATTTAGCAATGAGCCAGGCTCCTCCTGGCAGCTGTTTTTTCTGAGGTATCTCTGGAAGGGTCCTGTTCCCATCCTCTTTCACAGCTGCTGTTTTATGGGTGGATGGAGGGGGAAAAGGCAGTTGTCAAACACTTTAAATCTTTGTCCCCTCATGCTGATACGCATGGATTTCATAGCATAGCTTTGGTTGGAAAAGACATCTAAGATCATCGAGGCCAACCATGAACCTAGAACTGCCAATTTGTCACTAAACCATGTCCCTCAGCGCCACAGCATTCCTCTCCTGTGCACCCTGTGTGTGAAAACAGCTTTATGCCAAAAAAGAGGGGTTTTGGAAATGCATGTTGGAGCTTGTGGCCAAAAAGTCATCTTGGTTGCTTTTGATGGGAACAGCAACGTGCTCAGTGCGGGGTCCGTGGTGGAGGAACTGGTGACCGTCTCAGGGCCTCCAGGCTTCTGCATTGGAGGGAAGGTGGCCCCTGCTTAGGGGAAGGCAATCCTGTTTCTGAGCTTTTCATCCACACAAGGGATTGATTTCAATTTTGGGTTTCTTTAATTAACATTTGGGTCCCCCTCATTAAAAAGGGTTTCTTTGCATTGGCTTTGGTGCAAATACAAAACAGAACAGCGCTTCTCACTCTGGAGGTGGGGAAGGGCCCAAACACTGTTGCCTGATGGGATGAGCAGAGCACCACATACACGTTTTGGAGGGCTCACAATCAAGACCAAACCCAAGAAGAGGTCGGATTAGTCAGCAGAGCCAAGGAGGATGCTGGCTGTCTTGGGTCCATAAGGTAAAAAACCAAAACATGCCTTGGGAAATCCTTGATCCTTCTCAGAGGATGCCTCAAATGTACAGCTAGTCTGAAAAATGCTGTGGCAGCATCTAACTTTTATTGCTGTGGAGAGCTGGCTGCAACATATTGTGGGAGGAAAATAATCTAGAATTGTTTGTTTAAAAAAATGATGCAAAGTAATTAGTGGGTTTGATGTGCACCGTGGCACTGTGCCATGCGCTGGGTGTTACGTGCATGGGGAGAAGCACTGAGGGAGGGTGTACCATTGCTCAGCAGTGGCATGGGACAAGCATAGGGTGCAGTGTGTGGGATGCCAAATTTCTGCCTTCTATGTGCTGTAAAAAGCAGTCAAGGTCACTTGGCTCTAACACTTGGTGGGGGTGACAGTGCCTTGCAAAACTGCCTGGCCATCTCCAGCCAAGGAGGTCACTTTGCAGTGATGGAAGAGAGTCAGAAAATTCCCATCAGTCAGGAGCATCCCAGGCTGCACCGAAGTTCTGCAGGGTGGGGGAAGGCAAAGCTTGGCCTGGCCCAAGATGCCAAAATCAGTCAGGGCTCAGCAGAGACAGCCAGTGAGCATTACTGCTCTTGCACAAACGTACTCTCCCCTTGTGCAACGCACTGAAATAAAGCTCTCTGTTGAGAAAAAGCTCGCTCAGGATCTTGCATCCGTGTTTTGGGGCAGGATGGGAGAGGATCCAGAAACAGAACATGCTAATATTCATATTTGAGGATTTAGCTCCTAGCTTCTGGGCGGGTTTGGAGGCGGGTGTGAAGGGGAGTGTGCACGCTCCTTTGCATGTGTTTGTACCCTTGCTGGGTATTTTTAGACTGCAGACCGCAAGGCTGCAATACCGGTGCTGGCTCTAAACCAGCTTGTTGGGGCATCGGTCACAGACAGGTTTTAGCAGCGTGTTGCTCCACGTGGGCTAATTTAGCTTGCTGAGGAGGCTGTTGAATATGCAAGCAGTAATTGCTGCTCTCCTTTCCTTAAAGCAAAGGCGGAAGCGACACCAGGGTCCAATTTTCTTCTAATGACTGATTTCATTTAAGCACTGCTCAAGGCGATGTGGGCTTGATGCTTTTTTTTTTTTAGGGCTGGGGAAAAACAATAAAACTCGTCTCTCCATGCATCACTGAGCTGCAGCTCATGGCTTCTCCCCGTTGGTCCTGGTGCACGTGTGGACTAAGCTCTTTCTCCTCCTCCTCATCCTCTTCTCCCTGGGCTGAGCCCGTCACAGACACATTTCCACCCTTGACTGTGTGAAAGCGAAGTTGTTTGGGAATGATTCAGTCCTATCAGTCCTGCCTTGGGATGTGAGGTTTGGCTAGAAGTTCCCTCAATGACCCTTCCCGTCCTATTGTCCCTGGCTCTGTACATACAGGGGCAATTAAACCTAATTTATTCTCGTCCGCTCAATAGTAAAGGCCAGAAGGCACCATTAGATCACAATCTGACTTAAATTTATTGATCTAATTAGCGCTCAAAGGTATAAATGGGAGGTGGGAGCAGGGCACTTACCATGTGATGCTGTGTGGAACTGGTCCCTTCTGCTCTCCTTAACACAAGCCTCCAGGTTGCCAGGGGCTGTTGTTTTTTCTCCTTGAATAACCAATTTCTGTAGGGTTTGCAGAGAAGGAGAAGGATGTGTAGCTGGACTTTGTTCTGCCGATGCAATCTGTGCTGTCTGCAGCTCCCAAAGACCTGCCAGGGAGCCATGTTTTGATTTTGATCCATCATGTCAATGAATATTCATCAGCCTTCTGAAGGTTTGGAGCTGTTTGCCTGGTAGCTACCATGTTCTCTCTTTAACCTTTTTTAGCCTTGTTTGCTAATAACCTACAGCCCACTCAGCCTACACTGTAGAGTGTTTTTTTAAATTGTTTATAGATGAAAATGAGGAACCTCAAGAGCTTCAAAGCTGGAAGCAGCTCAAAAATACCTTGTCTTGGTTGCAACATGAGCGTCTGCTTTAAAACCCAAAATAAAATCTTGCCTTTTGGTCTGTCATTCAGGCTCCTCGTAAAACATTGTCAGGAGCATGTATCTCTGTAGAGCAGGTGTTGTTCTGATAAAAGCTTTCAATACATTTTTGCAAGCCCAAGTCAGAGCTTGTATGTAGCGGCAGGTTTCAAGGACAAGGTTGACGTGGTGTTGAATGGGGATTGAAAATGCCCTGTGGAAGAGAACGTGTGTGTTTGCTCCTGACCAGCTGCAGGAGCAGGATCAGGCCCTGCTCCAGGCATGGCGTGGCCATACCCATGGATTGGGAATGACCAAGAGACCAAATTTTGCGCAGATGAGGACATGCAGGTTAGGACCAAGCTTCTGTGCCCTGTTCCTCGTGGCTCTTCAAAACCCAAACCTGCAACATTTTTCTCCGTGTTGGAGGGGACAGAGATCTGCACTACCTTGTTTTTTTTGTTTCCCTCTCTCCTTTTGGAAAGAAATTCCCCAGCAGGTCCAAAACCCCTCCTAACATTGAAGGTATGACAGCAGGCTGCTAATGGATTTGCTGCGTTGCTGGCTGCTGGGGAGCTGCGATGAGAGAGATTTCATGGCAGCTGAAATTCCTCCAGTGGCTGCATTTTTCTACATGCACGATGCTAAATGTGCAATGAGATTTGGGGCTCTTGGAGAAGGGAGGGGCACTCCAGACTGGGCGCAGAGCAGTTGTGCAGCCTGGGATTATCCCCCGTGAAGACCCAATAGCTGTTTCCCATCATTTGTGGTTCAAGCAGATGATTACACCATGTGCTAAAAATATGCAGTCAAAGACAATTTCAAGGGTCAGATCCTTTGTTAAAGTAATGTGGGTACAGCCTGAATTTTCTGCAAGGTCCCTATTTTGGGAGGGCAGCATTTGACGTGCAAGCAGTGGTGCAGGGTCTGGTGGCAGGTCTATCCCAACTTGCTTCTAGTGTTCCACGGGGTGCAACGGCTGTTTATTTGGGTGTATAAATCCATAGTTAAAGTGGACTGGCTGGCTCCAGGGAGATCAGACACTCCTCTTCAAACACTGACTTTTTTTCCCCAAGTCACTTCATAGCTTTGTTAATAATCTGAGTCACCCATATTTCAACCTTCTGCATCAACCTTGGCTGTTTGTCCTGTCTCTTAACATCTCGGCGTCTTGTTTTGCAGACATAAAATGTGTGGGTGTGTGGTTTTATAAGACAAATGTTTAGGCCTTTTAAAAATTCTCTACTTTGTTGGTTGATTTTTCTCGTTAGGGTGTTTCTGTGCTGTCCTCATTCCTGTAGGTGGTCCTCCTCTTGTATCATTGACTTGATAGTCCCAGTTTTGGGGCAGTATTTGCCTGGTCCTTGCCATTATCAGTCAGGCAAGACATGTCTCCTGCCCTGAACTTTGCTCCTGAGTTTCAGAAATGGGCAAAACCCAAGTGACCACTGGTTGTGAGTGATGCCCGACGTAAGCTCTGCATAGGAAAGTCTGAGCTACCGGCACCGTGTGATTTTTATCAGCTGAAATCGTGTCTTGTAAATATTTACTGGAATTTCAAGTGGGGTTTATCTAAATTAAAGCCAAGTAAAACTTTCCATGTAAAATAGCCACCCAACCGGCATTTGCCGGTGAATGTTTAGGGCCATGTTTAAGAGCTGGGGGAGAATATAGGATATTTTCTCAGCTCTGCTGCCATCTGTGGCTCAGGGCATCCTGAGCCATACAAGGTCTTCGAGCACCAAGCTTCCCATGCTGGGGACCACATACCTGGTGACCCTGAGCACATCCAGCTGTTCCTGGCAGCAGCCTCCCAAATTTGCCATACCCCTGGCCGGATGGGGTCTGGCCTGGCTGCCACAGCATGGGGAGGTCAGCGGGGGTTTGCTGGGATTTGCAGCAGTGGTGGGAGTCCAGGACTCCTCTCCCCACAGTGCATCCTCCTGCTGCTGACAGCTTCAGCACAAGGCAAAGCAAATGCATCTTTTTAGTTCGTGCGGACGTCAAGGTTGCCAGTACTGTAAATATCAAATCTGAGCAGAAATATTTGGCACATAAAGTGTCTCTGCTCTTCCCCTCCACACTGAGCGCGTGGGTGGCTTTCATTCCTCCTTCCCTCGGCAGGACAGGAGCGGCTGCTGAAGCCTCCTCTCTTCTCTTCCCCTCAGGATCTAGTGCCCAGGAGGGAGGGACACAGAGGATCTTGGCCATGGCCCCAAGGAAGAGGAGCAGTCGGGGGATCTCCTTCATCTTCTGCTGCTTTCGCAGCAACGACCACCCCGAGATCACCTACCGGCTCCGCAATGACAGCAGCTTCGCCCTGCAGACCATGGAGCCCACGCTGCCCATGCCACCGGTGGAGGAGCTGGACGTCATGTTCACCGAGCTGGTGGTAAGTAGAATGCTTTTTATTCTTTTTTTTCCCCTTCCTGTTTTTGTTTTCCTTTTTCTAGTCTCCCCAGGCTTGGTTTTGAGTTTCCAGGCAAGTTTTGGTGTGAAGGGAGCATCAGGGGCTGCTGTTGGGAGCAGTTCTGCACTGAACCTTGAGCTCTGCTCCTCCCTGAAGTCCTGCCAGTCTGGGCTGGTTTCTCTTTCTTGTTAGAAAGCCTTGATTTCCCTGAGCAGGGGATGGGGTCTGGTCTGGCTTTGTGCACCTCCAGCATGATGCAGGGGTGTCCGAGCCAGTAAAGCAGGTTGTCCCCATAGGTGCAAAGTGACTGTACTTGCTGGGCACTCTGCTTTGCAAAATCCTTGGGTTTGGGCTAAATTGAGATTTGGAGAGTTGGGATATTGTTTCTTTATCCCTCGGTACCAAAAAAAAATAATTATTGACAGCCAACAAAGGCTTTAATTTCCTTTAAGCAAAAACATTTTGGTGAGGTTTGTTGGATGGACCCAGAGTGCTCCACTTTGAGTTGATTCAGCAGTGAAATTGGGTTTCTCTACAGTGCTTTGATGCATAGGGAAAGCTGGGAGTTGTGATGCTGGTCAGTCACACCTCGTGGTATAGCCAGGCAGCATTCGTGTGGTGAGCCAGGCCTCTTGGTAGAGGAGACCTCCAGGTTGTATTCTGAGAGCTGGGTTTGCCCAGGCATCCTTCTCCATGGGCAGGATGAGGTGTCTAGTGGGCTGGGACAGTGTCTGCAGCGATGCAGGAGCCCAGCAGCACTTGCAGGGACCAGGCAAGCCCAGGGCATGCCCTGGTGTGGCCATTCTGCTCTCCTTCACTTGCTCCGTGCTGATGAGATTTTGCTTTTTTCACCCCAAATGAGGGTGAGAAGGCTTGGAGGCAGCTGCTGCTCCAGGGCACAGCAGCAGGAGCTGAGCCGGCTCCTTGGGAAATGAAGCCATTTAGTGAGGGGGGACAGTGGACGCCCACTGTGCTCCCATGCAAGCAGCTGCAGCCCCGTGGCTCCCCAGAAAACCCATTGGGCACATCTCGACCCAAGCCAGTGCCGGGTTGGAGGGAGGGGGGAGCCGAGCTCTGCCCTGCGGGCGCGAGAGGGCAGATTCCCATTCAGGGGAGTGAAGATGCAAACTCCCCCCTCTTCCATTACAACAGCTCCTTCTTGCTCTCAGTAACCTGTTGGTGTTGGGTATTACATTTCAGCATTAGTTAAATGGTTTGGAAAGCGTCCCACTGTTTCTGTATAAACCCACTGTGTAACATTTGGAAGAGAGACAGAGAAAACACTCAGAGGCTGATTTTTACGCCTGCGGGAGCCCGATGCCACCCGGCCCATCATGCTTGACCGTCCAGGGCAGGATGGCTTGTACCTACTCTGTGGGACCAAGGCTCCCTTCAAAGTCCTCAGTTGTCTCGGTCCATTGGGTTGACTGAAGTCAAAGGGGTTGGAGGGGCTCTGGAGGCTTTGCCAGCCCAGGTTGGTCCTTGGCCAACTCTTCTCCTGCAGCTTAATAGTGACTTTTCTGCCCCATTTGTTCCCCTTAGGGACTTGGAGTAGCAGAGATGGAAGATTTCTGCCCTAGGATGGGTGGTATCTTTGGGGACGTTGCAGCCATAGGTTTGGTCACCAGGGTGGACAATCCTCCCACACAGAGCAGTGATGCAGCAGGGTCCCTGCTCCACAAATCCCAGCCTGCTGCATACATCAAAGGGCAAAAACTCTTCCTTTTTGGAGCCATCCTGCAGAATATTCCCTGGGCTTTGGGTGTTTTTAAGTGTGCCTGTTTGTCTGAGTCAGGAAACATCCATAGCATGAGAAATCAGTGATTGTCCCATGCCAGTGGCAGAGGACAAGGGCCTGAGCTGCAGAGGGACGTGGAGCAGCTGTGACTCCAAAGGTCAGCTAAAGGCTCACTCTGCTCTCCCAGTGTCTGTTTTACGGCTTGTTTTATGTTTGATGGACACTTTAGATTTTAACTAGCATAGTTAAATAGAATAGTTAAACAGTTAGGGTTTTACTCTGTGACCCTGCAGGTGTTTCTGAGGAGGAACCTGGGCACAAACAGAAGTGATTAGCCTGGAAGAAATGCCCCGTGTCCATTCTGGGCTGCAGGGACGATGCACCCTGACCCAGTCAGCGGTACGCAGCAGGCAGGGACTTTTCCCTGGCTCAGGGATGATGCAGATATTGTTGCTGTGGTCAGTGACTGATCACTGCTTCCTCCTGGAGGAACCTTTTCCCTTTCCTTCCCCCTTGCCTGGGCTGAATGGGTTTTCGTCAGGGTATTGTTGGGATGTCGCTCAAGCGGGCACTGGCCCCATCTGAAAGGCTTTTCTTTGTCTGCTGTCCTGTTGGGGCTCTGGCCAGGCTCAGCCACCCAGGGAGGAGCAGGTGCTGGCAGGGAGGCACAAACAAAAGCAGAGTATTTCAGCAAGATTTACTGATTTGCAGCTCCTTTGGCTGGGACAAGGCTTTATGGTTTTGTGCAGCTCTCCTGGCATCGACACAGGTGCGTGCCACTAACACAGGTCGGCGGTGTTTGCTTCCTGGGGTTTATGCAGTGGTGTGTTACCTGCCAGCCAACATCCATCGGACTGCAGGAGTTTCGGTAGCTATGGATCCTCCCGTAGGACACATCAGGAGGATCACTGTGCTGTGGGGCTGCTCAGCCCCGGCGAGGGGGAATGTCATGGGCTGCACGAGCTGCCTGCGAACCAAGAGAACAAAGCTGTGCCATCTGCCACGGCTTCTTTCAAGAGGCTCCTGCATATCCAGGCTAACAATACAGAGTTTCTTCAAAGGCTGAAATCTTGCTTGCACGCTCAGAGAAAGCACTTGCAAAGCTCCACATAATGGTGCCATATGGTAGATCTTGCCATAACAATCCTCTCTATTTTCTGCCAGCAACGAGACTTTCCACCAGATGGGTAAATGACTGATGTCCTTTATAACTGCTTAACACTCCTTGTCACTCTGAGGTTTGTAATGAAACACTCTGTGTGTGGTGATGTGCATCAGCCCCGCGGGATGTACACCGGGTGGGGGGATGGAGGCATGGGGGGTTTGAATGGCTTGGTCAAGAGAGGGCAGTGGGAGCCTCAGCACGATCCAGGACCCTTCACTGGCTCTCCTCCTGGTGAGGTGGGTTGCAGCGACGTCTCTGTCCCAGCAGTACAAGAGTGATGCTCTGGCAGCTCTTCAGATTACTCGGATCCAGCGTGCCTTTGCTACCCCAGCTGCCTCTCGAGGCTCGTCCTCCGAAATGCCTGGGCTTTGAGGAAACTCCAGTTACTGCTCCCAATGGGGCTTCTGAGGCTTTTCACCTCCAACTTGTCTCAAGCAATGCAGAAGAAATTAGAGCATCCTCCATCTAGCTCTGCAACCTGCCTGTAACATGCAGCAGCCCATTTTTAGCCTATTAAATCAGAGCAGGTAACCATCCCTGGGTCCCTCCATCCACATTCCAGCAGCCAGCCAGTCTTAGAGACCTGAGGAGGTGATAGAATCATAAAAAGTTTTGGGTTGGAAGGGACCTCAAAGATCATCTCGTTCCAACCCCCCTGCCAGGGCAGGGACACCTCCCACCAGACCAGGTTGCTCCAAGCCCCATCCAACCTGGCCTGGAACACTGCCAGGGAGGGGGCAGCCACAGCTTCTCTGGGGAACCTGTTCCAGTGTCTCACCACCCTCACAGGCAAGAATTTCTTCCTAATATCTAATCTAAATCTCCCCTCTTCCAGTTTAAATCCATTACCCCTTGTCCAGGAGGTAGGACCCCTGCCCTGGCTCCAGCTCCACCCTGGGCAACCTGGGCCAGTGTCTCACCACCCTCACAGGAAAGAGGATGCCAGGAAGCAGGTGGCTGTACAGTTTCCCCAGCCCCTCAGGCTCAGGATGGGTGCAGACCCTTGCCTGCTGGCATTGCACAGAGTTAGTGACTGACTTCACTGGATCTGCTGGAGGGGAGATATTCACACACGGTCTCTGAAGTGCTGGGCTTTATGCCTTCCCCTCCCACAATGTGGAAGGCTGCTCCATCCCTCCCTGCTGCTTTATGAAGTAGTGGAAACTCAGGAGCCTGGGGAACAAAAAAAAGGTCTCTGGAAGCTTACAAAATTTATCACAGCATTTGTTATTGCTGTACTTGGGCAACTGATGCATTTCATCAGAGCAGCTCTTTGGATGCTATCTGTTAGGAGACAGCATCTCCCATCACAGAGATTAATTCCGTGTCACCTTTGAAACGCTTCATGGTGGGCGATCGGTCTGTGGCTCGTGATGTGGGATGCTTGGGTAAGAAGCTCCATGCGTAACTGTCCCGCAGAGCCATGCCTTCCTGCCCTCTCGGCGTGCCAGGATGATTGCTATTTTATGTGCTGCTCGAAGAGGGAGCAGAGGGCAACCCCAAAGTGAGGAGAAGGAGGTGGTGCAGTCAGTGTAAGCACTGTTACATGTTAATACTGGGAACTGGGAACTGCCTGGCTGGGAACTCATTGCTAGCGATATCCAGCTTTACTTAGGAACTTAAGTAATGTGCTTTTCCCCCGGTTTCTAATCCAATAAGGATAAAGTATGAGATTTTGGGCATTGCAAAACAACACGGCTTTTAAGAAACAGCTGAGGGATCAGCTGCAAAGCCAAGCTTTGCATTTCATGCTTGCAGGTCAGCTGTCGTTTTTTGCTGCCTGGTCTTTGCAGCATTAAGAACTTCAGGATTTTGGGAACCACTGAACAGTGGCTGAAGCCATTTTCCTCTATATCCGCAAAGAAAAGCATGCAGTTGTTACCCAGAAAAAATACGATTGCAATAGCCCTTGTGTTCTGGGCAAAACACCCCTTCCTCCAGGGCCAGGCACACAGCACAGGGCTCCTGACCCTGTCCCACCACTCTCTCCCAAGACCAAGCTCACTTGAGCTTATGAATCACTTTTAAGGAAGAAAAACAAGTAATTCTGTAACGTCTGCTTTTAAATTCCCTCTGCAGGGAACCGTGTGGACTTTTTTACTGGGCTGCCCAGGTTCTGCTCGTTAGATGCTAACAGCCTGGACCTGCCACACTCTGGACGCACCCTGCCACTCACAGCGCTTGTTTCTGTCACCCCGTGGTGTTACACCCTCACAGACAGTCTCGCAAACGTATGTTTTGATGGGTAAATGTCTGATATAGAAGTTCCACACCTACTCAGTGAGAAAATAAGTATTTTCTGCCTACATGCATTCCACAGACCTGAATGAAGTAATCCACTGAGGAACACTATATTTCAGCTGAAGCATTTGTGTAACTGCAATATCTGTTACGGCTACAAACTAGTGTTGGGGCTTGCCCAAAAACCATGCTGTTCCCAACCCGTAATTTTCTGAAGGAGCCATGTTAGAGCACAATGTGAACTCCAGCTGAAGGCAGAGAGCACATAAGAAACCCCTTTGTTTCCAGGAGACGCACAGCTGAAGTGTAAAAATTATATAGTCTACCTGCTAAATGCTTTTCACTTTGCACTTTGTAAAAGAGGAGGCCACATCCCTGGAAGGTGCCTGTTAAAGAGGAGGCCACATCCCTGGGAGGTGCCTGGGCAGCTTATTCAGTAACGCATCAGTGACCTTAATTGGGGCATTTAGGTTTTTGGCTTGCACCGGCTCCAAGTGTTTCTGGCACAGGTCACCATGGAGGGTACTGGCCTCATTGGATGGGGCATCTGCTCCAGCAGTGGTCTTCTCCTTCGCAGTTGCTCAGGGGTTGGGTGGTGTTGCTGGAGTTACAGGCAGGATTGAGCAGCACGTGGGTTGTGCTTCATCACCAACCTCAGCAGGAAGCGTTCCTGCTGGGAATAGCCTGTGCTGGCCTCTTATCCACTGTCAGATAAAAGTGGAAGCTGTTCGTACTGCTGTAGTATCTGTTGCTGGCAGAGTCTGGGCATTCCTCAGCATGCAAGGATCACCAAGGTCAGCTTTTGGCAGCCGAGGCTTTCTGCAGCCCCGCAGGCTGGATCCTTCCTGAACGCGTGGTGGTCCTAGTTCCCATCAGCTCCAGTGTTCAAATCAGTACTGTTATTTAGGGGGATCAGCTTCCCTTCCCCAGCAACACCCAACATCTATAAGGCCATCTGATGCCTGCTTGCATTAGGCATCTTGCTGGATGTCAAATCTCCTTGGGCAGAAATTGCCTCCTCGCAGGGTGATTCTCTGCTTTGTATCTGCTTGAGTTCTTAAAAATGACCTTAGGATGCCAGGTGTCACCAAAGCCGAGGCTGTGGGGAAATGAGGACCACTTATCCCACCCAAAGCCACAGGTATGCAAGGAGCCCACTTCCATCTTACGTTGCCATCAGCATCAGGCTGTAGCTGGCTGCTGCTCCCCTCAGCCACATCCTTAGTGTCCCACACAGAGAGCAATAAATTTTGCAAAGCCTTCAGGATCAAGGTGGCTTGGGGCTTTGCAGCCACTAATTCTTAACCAGCCCCTTTTCAGTGCCCTTCCTAGGACTTTAGTTGGGGAAACCTTGGAGTAATTAAGCCCTAGACCAACCATGTACAGCTTTCCTAAGTGAGCATCTGCATCAGGCAGGGGACATCTGAAGCCACACTTGACCCATTGGTTTGACTTCCAGCTTCAGTAGCTCTCAGGGATACCAGCAGCAGAGGTGGCATCTAAAAACTGAAAAGGAGCTGCTTCTTTGGGTCCATATATAGGTGGGAAATCCACATCCAAAACTGGATGTTGGTCTCTTCTACCAAGTAACAAGCGATAGGATGAGAGGAAATGGCCTCAAGTTGTGCCAGGGGAGGTTTAGATTGGACATTAGGAAAAATTTCTTCACTGAAAGGGTTCCCCAGCACTGGCCCAGGCTGCCCAGGGCAGTGGTGGACTCCCCATCCCTGGAGGGATTTCAGAGCCGTGTAGATGTGGAGCTGAGGGACATGGGGTAGTGGGGACTTGGCAGTGCTGGGTTAATGGTTGGACCTGATGATCTTAGACATCTTTTCCAACCTAATCAATTCTATGATTCTTATTTATTTGCCAGCTCTGTGCTTTATTACCGTACAAGGTGCCCCCACCAAAGGGCAGTCATGCTCAGCTGTGGTTCACTTGAATTGAATCCATTTTAGTGATTGCAGGAGTAAATAATGGGCCGATACATCTTATTTTTTGTTTATTTTCAGGGTTAATGTACAACTGTGTGGGAAAAGCGTGCTGGTGATCCACCTGCAGGGCTTCTAGATCTGAGAGTGCTCTTCAGGGTAAAACTTCATAGATCAATAACTCGGGCTGTAAAAGTACCCTGGGTTAATTAAAATGGGAGAAAGGTTTTCCAGATGATGTCTGAAAAGGTCACAGAAAGGCTGAGCTCAGTAAATTAAAAAAATGTATATATGCGGTTATAGGTGTATATATATTACAACAAAAAAGATGGAGAAACCTAAGTAGATACTTGTCCTTTAAAAGACATTAGTATTGGAATATGAATGCTTTTAAAACCTATAGCCTATTAAAGTAATTAATTAAATGAAATAATATTAAAGCAGTACATGCTGTCTGCCTTAGTTAGGTGTTTCAACTGATGGGAACATGAACCAGACATGAATTAAATCAGGTATTGATGGCCATAATCTTTCCTGCAGAGGATGAAAGGAATATGTATTTTATTTACCTCTGTCCAATGTGTTATGGTCAATAACTGTAGGAGAATGGATTGGGGTCTTTCTTCTGCCAGTATGGGACTAAAAATTCAGTGTGGGAAGAGCACTTTGAAGTGATTACACGTTATTCCTTGTTGCTGCTACTCATTCCCTTGCTGTAGGCAATTTCCTTTATTCAAAAAAACTCATTACGCGATAAAGGCAAAATTAATAAAAATCTTCTATCTGTTATGCTTATTCATTAAGAAATATGAATAGTTGATTTTTGTTCATGTTGTGTAATTCCAGCTGCAGGTTGTCATGGTTAAATTATAAATATACGGTGATAATGTTGGCTGGGGTTGGTTTGTCTGAGGGGTTGTATTTAAATTCTCAGGGTGCTATGGCTGAAGAGATGTATGCTAGGGAGGAGGTATTTTTGGTAGTAATACTAAAATAAAAGACTTCATTCATTACCTTCCTATTTAAAAAAAAAACAAATTGAGATAAATTTGCATACATTGAGAATTCTAATTGCTTGAATAAATGTTGCAGATAGAGGAGTCCCTTCTGCGTTGCAGGGCATGTTTCAAGGCAGTTGTTTGCACTGTAACAGTCACTGATTAATAAGTCTGCTTTCTTAGAAGAACAGCTTAAAAAGAAAAGGGAGATGGCGGGTGCAGATGGGCTGGTGGTGGCCATTAAAGTTTTTCATCTTTTTCCTTACAACCTCTGAAGATATTCTGGGGGGTGCAGACCCCTGTATAGGGAATTGTCCCTAGCTTAATCTCTATTCCCCAGCTACTTTTTGATGGCCTGTAGGAGCTGTGGGATGTAGGGGAAGAACTCGTGATGGTCGTGCTGAGGTGCTCATTAAAACGTCCATGGTGGCATGGGTGAAGTGGCAGGGACAGGAGCTTGCACTGAGGACCATGCTGTGAGTCTGGGGCCCTTTCTACTGGGAGGGTCAAACATTTCTTCCAGTGGCAGTGCCTCGCTTTTTTGCTTGATCTGGCTTTGCCCCCAGGAGGTGGTTGGAGACTATCGTGGCTGCAAACCAGAGAGGTGGTGGAGTGTACCTCCTTGGAGATATCCAAAAGCCATCTGGACATGGTCCTGGATAATAGCTCTCGGTGCCCCTGCTTGATCAGGGAGTTGGACCAGTGGACCTCTGGTGGTCTGGGCTCCTCATACCACCTGACTGTCATCTTGGGGAGGTATGGACCATGGAGACATCACCCCTGAGAACCACTGTGTGTCCTCCAAGGGCAGTGTATAAATCACTTGGTAAAAACTTGTTTGGCCCATGGGATTGTGCTCACAGTGTGCTGAGCTGAGCCATGTGTTTCTAAGGTAGCTTTCGGAGAACAGTGTGGGATCGCCTTCGCTGGAGCTCATGCCATGCTCAGAGAGAGGGGGAGGTTTGCTTGGCGTGGGCAGAGAGCCGTCAGCAAAGCAAGCTGCACGGAAGTGTTTTATCTCCTAGAAATAGCAAATACACACCGAGAATCAAATGTCCCCTGTGAGGCTGTTTTTTTTAAATCATATTCAAATGAAGATTTAATGTGGAAACATGTTTCCTGATCTAAAGGTGAATAGTTTAACCGCACGGGATAAATATTTAAGAGTAGTGTATCTCTTTCCAGTAAAAACACTCTGGGCAGAGACTTCCTTTTGGTAGCAAAATGAGGCTGTTTTATGTGCCTTTGACCTGATTCCAAAAAAAATATTTAAAATAGCAAAGTTGACAGATCCTCTCATGGGAGTCAGCCAGGTGGAAGGGGCAGAGCTATGAAAATTGAGGCTGAAGGGAGAGGTGAGGGCTGCAGAGGTGATGGACACCAGCCCACCGGTTATCTACTCAGTCTTCAACAGCCACCAACATTGCGTGCTGTAGCAGAAGCCCATGGCTTGCAAATGGCCTATAAAATTAATTGCCAGTTAGAATCACCTAATTATCAATCTCACGATTATTAATTGAAGGCGCATATGGGTTTGAGGTTGTGCACAGCTTCTCTGCTGCGCTACAACTCCACCGTGCAATTGCTAAAGGCTTTGTCAGAGCTGCGTTTGTATGGTGGTCTGTGAGCCCCCAGAAAATGGCTGATGTTCCTGTACTCTCTCAGTCTTTTGGAGTTTGAAGGGCAGTTTCTGAGCAGCCTCCTTGGGACCAAGGAGTAGTGAGGTATCCAGCAGTGAGCATAAGCAAAGGGCTGGAGGTGGGTGGAGGAATCCCTGTGTACATAAAACCCATAAAGACCTGACTTTTCACGGTTAATTCTGAGTTACAGCTCGGAATAACAGTGATTAGTCACTGTTTGATTATGAGGATTTTTCTGTTTACTGGGTACCACGTAGTATTTATTTAAACACCTCTCCCAAGCATCCTGCATGATATCATTAGGTAGGTGTTGAGTGATGCGGGGCTGCGGTGACTGAACGTGATAGAGCTGGGGCACAATGAAATGTGCTGTGTGGGGCTCAGAAGCATTTCTGCACCTTTTTTGGATGTGTTTGCACGTTGTCATGTAGCAGCACCTAATATGATCTTCTGCTTTATCCCTTCTTGCTCCCGCTTAGGTTTCAGCTCAGTTTAGATTTTTTTTTCTTGGTTAATAAATCTTTGCGTTTGCACAAACTGTATTTTTAGGGTATGGGTATTTTGGAAGCCTCAGTAAATAATTTTCTAAGGACCTAAGTGCAAATGTGCATTGCTGGTGCTTTTGTGCCTGAATCTCAGATTCATGTGACAGGGAAGCAGGGTGACAGTGCAAGCACTTTCCTGCATTCTTCAAACCCTTACTGTGGAGGTAAATATTCATCAGGAGACCCTTATCCTGTCCTGCACTCCTGGATGTACTTTTCCAATGAGCTGAATTTCAGCTGGATATCTGTGTCAGGTGTTGTCCTTTAGACATGCAGAACTGGAGCTGAGGCAGAGCTTGGGTGTCTGAGCAGCTCGCAGCCTGAGGAGACACAACAGAGAAGGACATCAAGTACAATTTCAGTTTTGAGGCACAGACAGGTGACAAGACTTGCCCAAGGCTGGGTAGGAAATCTGTTGCTGGATGTGAATCCTTGACCTCCCAGACTGTAAGGACATGGGGAGGTTTGAAAGCAGTGCTTGTTGGAGGAGGCCCTAAGCCAGGTTCTCCTCCCTCGATGCAGGAGGAGGAGAGGTGTCTCAGACTGGGCTCAGACTTTCTCAATCTTTACTTTTTTTCCAAGTCTCTGTCACAGCAGCACATTTATTTCTGTTGTAAGGGTGTCTTGCAAGTCTGCTTCCAGAGCTCCATCATAGTTTGAAGAGTCAGTCGATACGGGGGGGGAAAAGTCAAGGAAGAAGCAAAGCTCCATGCGGACGTAACGGAAAAAGCTCCACAGCATCTTTCCTTTTGAAGAGTAATTTCATCAAGAAGTGAAATCAATCCCTGAAGTGGGTGTATAAGCCTTTTCAAGATGTTCAGGACCACCGGCAGCCCTCCGTGACTGTGTGTTGTGCTGGAGGGCCCTTGAGTTTGGGTTACAAGATAGCTGAAGGCTCCCTTCCTTGCCTACGGGGTGCAATATGAGCTTTAATTAGATCAGCTGAATTTCTTTGTGGCTTACTGATGCATCTTTCCCCATAGGCATCTTACTCAGCCTTGACCAAATGGGGCTTTTACCTTTGATTGGGGTACCAAAGGCTACCAGCTTTAGTTTATAAGCATTATTATTCACGCAGGGAAACTTTAATAGGTCTCCATGTGGTATCTTTTTTTTTCTTTTTTTTTTTTTAGTTGCTGGAATTGAGTGTGAGATTTTTAATGGGGATCCTCTTAATTAAATCCACTGGCTGAGTGGGTTGAGTTGGCTGGAGGCCATAGCAGGGCTCTCCTGTGACCTTCTGCAGCATCTCCAGTGCTCCTACTGCTGATCCAACACCCCTCCAGCAGAAGGATTGTCATCAGTGGTGGTGATTTTAAGAGACATCCATGGTCATAAGATCAATGTTGGCTTTAGCAACAAGCCTCCCAGCCTTGCCTGAATGTTTTATTTAGTTCTCTGATAAAAGCTTTGACCTACATCTAGCAGCAGGAAGCCATGAGGCTTTGATAATATTCGGGCATCTCAGCGGAGGGCACACTGCTAACTGAACCTCCAAGTCAAAAATGGATGTGTCCTTTAAAATAACATCAGATAAACCAATAAAGGTTTCAGTCAGTAAACAGCTTTATCTCTGCCAGGCAATATGTAGTCCAGTTTTGATGGAAAGGATGTACCTCTTTATGAACTGCAGGTATTAGGAAAAGAGCTTTCTATTTTTAGTTACAGGAAAACAAACCAAAAGCCAAAAAAAAAACCCCAGTTTTTGATGATGTGAGGGTGTCTGTGATGGAAATGGGCTGGACTGCTTGGGAGGCTCATTGAAGCAGTTATTTGTGGTGGTGAAAAATAAGGGTCCTATTTGAATTGTTCTTCACTGTACGTGTCTTAGATGCGGTCTGTCATCTGGAGCTCTCAGTCCTCTGTGCAAGGCTGTCTGGCGGGCAGCTGTAACAGCTTCATGGATCTCCTTTCTAAACCACTTACTGCCTTTCGAAGCGATGAAGGCAATGTGCAGGAGGAACAAGGCAGGGAGGTTTGCAGCCCCAGCAGCCAGCTCTAGCCCAGGAGTCAGGGGGAGGTCAGCAATACCAGGATGGATGAGAATTAGCATCATTGCCCTGACAAATCAATAGTCACGGGGCACTGCTGTGGGACCACCGCCGTGCAGTGGTGTGGCCCCACATTGATTTATGCTGCTTAACTGGGGGGCTGTGTCTGTGCCATCACCCCTTTGTGTACTCATGTTACATGATTTGTGTTGTTTTTTTTTCCCCTTTCCAGGATGAACTTGACCTCACGGACAAGCACAGAGAGGCCATGTTTGCGCTGCCCGCAGAGAAGAAGTGGCAGATCTACTGCAGCAAGAAGAAAGTAAGAGACATGTCCACGCTGTGGTTGGGGGCTGGGCCCCTTCCCTCCCATGCAGGGTGGGGAGGAGATGTGCGGAGAGACCCAGCTCTCCTGGGATGCCAAGTGGTATTTGGGGTGTCACAGAAATGCTTCTGTTCCCTGGGGAAGCGAGGGTGACCAGCGAGGTCTCCAGTCTCCAAAACACATAGCTGTTCCTCCCTAGCCCATTCAGGCTGGAGGAGGCATCCCGATGCCCCACATGGGTGTCCCCCACCCTATGCTCGTCTGTGCCAGATGAGAGCCATGAAAATGATCCAAGGGCTGGAACACCTCTGATATGAAGACAGGCTGAGAGAGTTGGGGTTGTTCAGCCTGGAGAAGAAAAGGCTTCGGGGAGACCTTAGAGCTCCTTCCAGTACTTAAAGGGTGCCTATAAGAAAGATGGGGAAAAACGTTTTTGTAGGACCTGTTGCAATAGGACAAGGGATGATGGTTTTAAACTAAAAGAGGGTAGATTCAGGCTAGATGCAAGGAATAAATTTTTTACAGTGAGGGTGGTGAAACACCAGCACAGGTTGCCCGGGGATGGGTAGATGCCCTGTCCTTAGAAGGGAACCAACTTGACCAACCAAGTCAAGCTCTGAGCAACCTGATCTAGTTGAAGATGTCCCTGCTCACTGCAGGGGGATTGGACTAGATGACTTTTAAAGGTCCCTTCCAACCCAAACTGTGATTCTGTGATTCAGTTCCCACATTCGCTGCTGTGTCCCCCAACCTGGCTGCAGGAGGTGGCTCAAAGAGCTCTCGCTGCTGTTAATGCCTTTTTTTCTCCTGCTGTAGCAATAGCACCAGAGCTTCCAGCCGCGTTTTAGGCCAAGAGCAGGCTTACCTTGCTCATGTAGGATTAAGTTTTAAGCCTTTCATAAATGCCTCTGAAATCCCTGTATTATTGTCAGACAGAGGGCTGCCATGCCCGAGATTTAAATCGGAGGGGAGAAGAGATGTTAACAAATTACAGGCACTGGTCTGAATCAACAGGAAAATGGGCAGGGGATGCTCGCTCGTTGCTGCCTGTTGGATAAGTGGAGCCTTGCTCTGGTGCATCTGGATAAGGGGAGACAACAGAGACATAAATCAAGCAAAGCTGTGTAATTGTTATTGTGAGTGGAGATTACGTGCTATCTAATCTCCCATGGAAGGGTTTAGATGGGGCTGATGGTGCCTCTTTGCCGTTCCAGCACCTCCATGCACTCAGGTTTTTTTAAAAACCATGCTGAGAAACTCCCTGCTCCTGGGGGGTGTTGAAGGAAGGAGCTGCAGAAGTGTCCTGTGGCATCCTCAGAGGTTCTTGGAGCAGGCACCCATCCGAGGCTGTTCTGCTGTTCTGCTCTGGTCCTCATTCCTCTGGCTGCTCTCAGCCTCTCTTCCCTGTTTGTGATGCCAAATCAGTGAGCTGCAGAGCGTACATGCCACTGCTTGCTCTGAAAGAGGTGTGCTGGTGGAGATGAATGCTTTTCTCCTGCTTTTTAATTAAAAATGAGCAAGACCGTATCAATGGAGGCTCCGACAGTGGAGGAAACCAGGAATCACGTGGGCTGGAGAACATATCTCTGTGCATGGTAGGCTCTAAGTGGTCCTGCTCCTATATGATGAGGACTGGTAGGCAGCAGAAACAGGGGTGGTGATTCCAGCAGCTCGTGGTAAATCTTACTCAGGTACCTATTTTTTTATGAGGTCAAATGATGTACGTGGTAGCATGGCATTGCAGAGAGGGGCTGGGCTTCTCCTGCTGAGAGCAATGGCTGGGCTTTGGCCAGGCAGTGGAGCTGGAGCCAGAGCAGGGGTCCTACCTCCTGGACAAGGGGTAATGGCTTTAAACTGGAAGAGGGGAGATTTAGATTAGATATTAGGAAGAAATTCTTGCCTGTGAGGGTGGTAAGACACTGGCCCAGGATCCCCAGAGAAGCTGTGGCTGCCCCATCCCTGGCAGTGTTCCAGGCCAGGTTGGATGGGGCTTGGAGCAACCTGGTCTGGTGAGAGCTGTCCCTGCCCATGGCAGGGGGGTTGGAACGAGATGATCTTTGAGGTCCCTTCAAACCCAAACCATTCTGTGATTCTATGATATGATTCTTGGCTGCAGTCTGAGTGGTGGTGATTTGGGAAGTCCAGGTTGTGCCCAAACTCCTTGGCCTGCTTGTGTTTAATAGCAAGTTTTTGCTTGAGATGCTGGTAATGCCCAGTTTCACCTGGTGTGTTCCAGGGGGCTGGCAAAGGTGGGCATCAGTCGCAGGCAGCTGCCTGACTTAACAAGGATCCAAAATTGTCCCCTGAGCTGTTTTTGCTCTTTCCTCTGCTGCTAATTTTGGCCTCTATTTTTGGCTCCGGATGGAAACAAACTGTTAAGAATCAGGCAGCTTTGGTGGGACTTTGAGCCTGAAAGCCCCAGTTTGGGAAATTCCTAAGTTTTAGCATTTTTCCCATTTTCCTGCTGCTTGCAGTGCTCTCTGCCGCAATCACAGAGACCAGTTGCGATGAGCTCTGTCTTGAAAGGGCAGCACGTGGCAGGACAGAAACACTGCCCAGCCTTCTTCTGCAGGTTTTGCTCAAAAATCAGCTTTGCTAGGCTCCAAAATATCTCACACTGTGGCCGTAGCCCATGCAGCCAGGGCACACCCCTTCCTCCATTGGTGGCAGAAGTGTGTGCAGCACAGAAAGCATCGTAATGGTTGGACTTGATGATCTTAGAGGTCTTTTCCAACCAAGGCTATTCTGTGATTCTATGAATATTTGTCCTTTCAGTGCGTTCCCTGCTGCCACGTGCCATGTCTGGCCCTTCTGCTTTGCTATCATTGTCATCTACTGTACTCCGCTCTGCAGAGCACATCCCCGTTGTTGCATGTTTTATATATTCCCATGATGGGCAAGATTTGGTTAAAGGTCACCAAAATGAGACATTTTCTTGTGCTGGGTTCTCCTAGAAAGGGACCTGACAGCACCTGGCCTTGGCAGTGCTCGTTGAGAGGAAATAAGGGAAAACCAGCTATTCCACAGCCATGTTTCCTTCCCTAGAATATTTCCCCCTGGCCTGCAGCCCCATATCCTGATTTCTCTGCCCTGCAAGCAGCTGTTTTTATCCCAGCCCACAGTATCAGGTTGGCAGGGCAGAGGTTTTGTCCTCCCTGATTCTCCATCCATGGAGAGGCTGGGTCTGATCTCAGCCCTGACGAACCCAGGGGGTTGTGCTCGATGAACTCCTCATGGCCCCATCCCATCTACATCACCCTGTGATGGTCAGGTGGGGGGAGGAGGTAGGGCAGAAACATAAGAAGCATCTCGTGATGGGGACTGGTGAGTCTGTCAGCAGCAACCCAAGCGGAAACTAAAGCCTGCATTAAATCCAGCAGCCGGTCAGGAGGGAGGTTTAAAGATTACTGGAGAGACCTTCTTTGAAGTCATCAGCCCCCTCTACAGCTGTAACAAAGCAGGGAAATGCAAAGGTGGCGATGCATTAACAGCGGGATGAAATCTGCTTTTAGAAGTGGTATTTCGGGATGATGACTTGTTTCATACCTCATCCCAAAATACTTCACTCCCTGCTGGCCCCGCTCTCCAGGAGAGGATATTGCTCGGAAGTGCAGGGAGGAAGCAGGAGGATTTCCAGCTTTGCCGTTTCTTTGGCTGCAGGTTTGTTTCAGTGGAAGATGGTGACTCAGGGATGGCCTTTCTCAGAAGGCCATGCTCCAAAGGGAGTTAATAATTAACACTTTGCGCTTCATCTGCACCACCTCTTAATTGCAGGAGATTTGGCTCCTGCCACCCGATGTACATAACATCAATCTATTAAAGCAGCTCATCGGGTGATTTTGATGAGCCTCAAAATATGGGTGGATACAGGGGTGTGCAGGCAAAAGTTCAGCGTAAATAACCAGGTGGAAGGGATTGGTAGCAAAAACCAGCTTACGCGAATGCCCCCCTCCCTTTCGATGTGGCTCAGCTCTCTGAACATCTGTAAAGCCAAGGTAGGGGAAAAATGACCTGCAGGGATGCCAAGCGATGCTGCACTCTTTAAGCCTGTGTTGAAAGCCCGTTGGCATCGCCAGCACTGGGTGCATAGCTCTCAGCAGTGTTAAGCTGTCCCCTGCAAACACAACTTACATCTAAAATTTCATCAGATCCCTTTGCATTAGGAGAAGGCAGCGATGGTGCTTTTCCAGGGGAGAATGGGGAAAACGTGATAAATATGGAAATGAGTGATGACTCTCCAGTAATACTATTTTTTCCAGCCAGACAGCCTCTTTCCTCTCTAACTGTGCCTTCCACCCACTCCCTCCAGGTATTTTCACTTTCCAGCTCGCTCTTCCACTTGTAGCTCAGTCCTGTGGCTCATTCATAGGGCTTGTGCTTCTATCTATTTCCTTCATTCAAAAAACATCAATTATTTAAAAAAAACATCAAGCATAAAGCTGCAGTGGCAGATCTAAGAGCAATAGCTGGCAAAGATGGCATGCAAATGAAGGAGTAAAAAATTGCTCGGCATTTTACCGTGCTCCTCGGTCACCTGGAATGGATGAGAAGCGTTTCATGGCCCCTGAGCATCCAGATCTACCTGTGGTTGTTGCAGCAGCAGGTTGAAATATCATCTCGGGTGTCATTTTCTCAGGCTGACCGAGGGAAACGGGCTGTTTGCATGGCTGGGGGTATTTTTCAATAGGAAATGTTTATAGTTTTATCTTTAAAGGTAATACCCTTTTTAGTTCCAATCACAACACACTTTTGTTTAAGGGAGGTTTCTCTCTCTGGCCAAAAAAATGCATCTGTTAGCAATCTTTTTGGATTTTATAGCAAAGCTTTTCAAACAATGAACCAGCTGACTACGAAAGGCATCTGGTCATGCTATATTTGCTTATGGGGAGCATAATTTTTAAACCCTGGGAAAAGCGTCCGAGGGCATGTGTGTATTTGTAGAGGAGAGGGTATAGGAAGTGTTAGCACATGGAAAACGGGAGTGGTCTGGGATGGGATGGTTCGAACCTCGAGATCCCAGTTTGGGGGGAATCTAATGGAATTACAATCCATCACAGCATTGCTCCATGGGGAAGTGGCTGTAGTTGCGTCATTTTGGTTTTGTTGTGGGGATATGTGGGGGAGCTGAGAGGCTGGAGAGGTGAGGAAGACCTGGAGGGCTATGGTGGGCCAAAACCTCCACCAGTGCACGACTGGCAATGGCTTGGCCATGTTGGCAGAGCTGGGTTGGATTTAAAACCCACCCGCATCACTGTCTGCTTCTTTTTTGACCTTGCAAACAGCATGCAGGTGGATCATCCACAGCAGGCAGGAGGGGGGGTGCTGAAACACAGTGGGCTGCCAGCTGCCACCAGCTTTCCCTTGCTCGGCTGTTATGGAGCAGCAAGGAGGGGTGGGGAACACTGCGCAAAATAAAAATGCAATCAGGAGGATGCATAAAAGCGAAGGGGTTGCTTCTGTTTTTCCCAGCAGGTGCCAACTGAAGAGGGTTTTTTGTTTAACCCCTTGCTGTGACTTTCCTGGAGTGAAGTTCTCCTGGGGCATACAAGCCTTGCAGGTGATGCCAAGAGGGAGGTGAACCATCAGTCATGAGCTTGTCACTAAAGGGCTCTCCAGGGTTTGCTTGGAGCTGGCTGCTGCGAGCCAGCCCTTCTGACTTGGTTTCACCTTGAAGTATCTAACCTGATGTGTTGGACGTCAGGTGGGTGGGGAACCTGGCCAGCCATCCTCTAGGGCTCAGTTATCCCAGAGCAGCTCCAGATCCATCACCACCATCGTGGACTGCAAGTATGGGAAGGAGGCTGCTGGATCAGATGGAGACATTGTCTGCAGGCTGGGCATCTAAAAGATGTCACCAGAAGCTTGATTGGGAAGCAAAGCAGCTGTAATGAAGCACCAAGGAGCTTCACAGGTGTCTTGCTCCCCACCGCCGTGGGGACATGCTGCAAGCAGGAGGGTGCATGGCTCCCAGCATAGAATCATTGGTTCAGATTGGAAGGGACCTTAAAGATCATCTTGTTCCAACCCCCCTGCCATGGGCAGGGACACTTCCCACCAGACCAGGTTGCTCAAAGCCCCGTCCTGCAGCTGCGTTCCTGCAGGTCAGAGGGACAGGAGCTCGTGGAGGTGGAGCTTCCAGGTGTGAATAATAGTGCCCAAATGGGGCCGAGACCAACCTGCTTTCCTGTCACTGCTGGCTGAGCCATCATCTCCTCTGTGCTGCTGCCTGATGTCCCAAGGATGGTCACTGGGAAGAGCAAGGGCAGTCTGGCTGTGTGAGCTACTGACACCCTGAGGGGGAGGCATGCGAGCTGTGGAAGTGTCAGGCTTGTCACCAAGATATGGCAGGGCTGGGGAGCGTGAAATCTCCCCGGGAAGAGCTGGAGCTGGCAGATCAATGACCTTCACTTGGAAAAGCTCCCACTAATGAGGCATCTTGACTGGGCACTGCTTTCCCTGCGGCATCCGGCAGTGATGGAGGGGACAGAGCTCATTCATTGGGTTCACACCGTGACACCCCTCTGCCACTGCCACCATGGTGTGAAACAGCCGAGCAGCAGCATCCATTAGCCCCTCGCGTGGAGCCGGGGGGTGAAGGTGAGGAGAGGGCAAAGTGATGCTGGGGCCGCAGCTGATGTGATTTGTATTTCTGCCAGGTCCCTGGAAGGAAGAAGTGGGTGTCGGTGGGGAGCTGGTGCAAAATGAAGCAGGGGGGAGGCAGAGATTGCCCTTGGCTGCACAGCTTTGGCATTTCCTATTTTTTGCAGCAGAGCACAGAGTCCATCAGAGGACAGAGAGGGATGTTGATGTGAATGTTACAGATAAGGAGTCCCTGCACTGTGTAATTACAGCCGTCAGCCGGCCTCTAAAAGAGCAGCTTGTAGTAAGCCACAGCACAGCACCAGGCTCTCAGCGGGGTTCAGATCAGCCCTCACTTCTGTTCTTCTTGAGAAGAGAGCGAACACAGCCCAGAGAAGAAGAAATCGATGTTTGTGTCCCTGGTGCCAGCTGGGTGGGATGCGATGGAGCATCCCGGAGAGCTGACGTTGACAGTACTCAGCTCCACGCCTACGCATCCCTCCTCAAAGGCAGGCTGCAAAACTCACATCCCCAAAACCCACCCTAGGTGTTGGGAAACCATCTTACAAATTCACCCTTTCAACCCATGGTGCCCAGAGAGGTTCCTCCCTCCTCCTGCCCCTGAGCAAACCCTTGTGAGTCATTTCCCTCCAGGCTTGTCGCTTTGTCAGTACACTAAAGGACACTTATCGGTGTGCTGTAGACCATTAGCCACAGTAATTACCACTGAGCAACTCCTGCAGCAAGCTGAGGGAAGCCCCTGCCCTGATCTTTGCCTGCTTTATTGTGTAGTCCCCCTTTGCCTGGGAAGCTGCTTTCCGACGAGCCTGCCCGGCTGCTCATCTGGATTAATGAGGTTCTGCTGCACTTAATTGAGAGCTCTCTCTAAATTGGGGGTTTCAGGGAGGAAATGCAAGAGCCCGAGGGAGCTGAGCAAAAGGAAATATTTATAATGCAGCATGTTAATTATAAATGAGCAGTTTAGCCAATTTTGTTGTTCAGCCTCCCCTCCACCCCCCAGAGACCTTTATTTTTTTGCTCCACCGCTTCCTTTCAGCCTTAACCGAGCAGCAGGTCCGGATCCCTGCCCGCCTCGCAGGTGTTTGGGCCATGCGGAAAGGGCCTGGGCTGTGGGATGAGCCGACCTTGCTGCCTTGGCATGGGTCTTGCTCCCTGCCCAAATCTCCCACTGCTGTGCAGTGGTGGGGACCTCACCACCCTTCGCAGCTGATGTCCCTCCTGGGAGTACTGGTGGGAGAGGGATACTCCTTATAAGAGGTGCTGATGGTACTCCAGGGTGATGGGGAAGGCCTCCAGTGTTGTCTCCAGGAAGTGACAGGAGCTGGTCCTTTTCTGGGCCATGTTCAAGGCACACTTGGGTGCCCTGGCTCTGCTGTTCCCCAGGGCACTTTTTGTGTTCCAGCCTCTAAAGCAAGGCAGGAAAGCTGGGAAAAATCCATCTTTGCCTGGAGGCTTTGCTGGATTTGTGCAGAGGCTTCCTGTGGCAGAGGGTAGGATGGCTCAGAGGGGTGGGTTGGCAGATGTCCGCAGCATCCCTCCCTTCTTCAGTGCCATCACCACATGTATGTGCTCTCCTGTTTCTGGTGTGTGTATGGCTGCATGTACCAGGAAGGAGTGTGGGAGTGTCCTTTAGGAAGGCTGAAAAACCAGTTTCTGGCTGTCTGTGTCAGACAGGATCATCACCAAGCAGGAAGGTGGCCTGACCCTCACCTCAGCCACTTGGCACCACTGAGGAACCATGGGGTCATCCAGCAGGATGGATGGGCAGCCCTGAATAGGGCCAGCACCAAGAAACTGCCCTTTGAGTGCAGGGAAATAATGCAAGCAATGCTCTGCAGGTTGAACCCGCCATCGGGTGCAGCCTGACCTCACATCCCCATGGTGGTTGACCATGGGCAGTTCCCCCGTATCCTGGCTGGATCACAGCCACTTGGAGAGGGCTGGAGGTGGCCATCAGGGTGGACTAGCAGCTTCTCTTGGCCTCAGCATGTCACAGGAGATGCCCAAGGGGTTGCCAGGTCCCTTCTTCCTCGCAAATTTCTTTTGTCCCCATCCCGTAGCCAGGCTGAAGGAAGGGTCAGGTCTGTGGGGACAGGCTATGCTGCCCATGGGGGAGCTGGGTCCTGTCCAAATTACCTATTGCTGACTCTGTGTGTTCTCATCTTGGCAAGCTGCAGCTTGGGAAGTTTGGATGCACAAACATTTCCCATGTACGCCTCTTGAACTGCAGTAAATATTTGGGACTGTGCTCCTTGGGCTAGCTGAAATCAGGCAGAGGATCAGTCACTGTCTGCATGCACGGATGTGGGAGCAGAGTCATCCAGCTCCCACCATCACAGGAGACTGTGGTGTAGGGTGACCTTTGCAAACATCTCTTGAAGTTAGAGAGGGGGCAAAGCTGTGCAGTGAGTTGGGCTGTGAACTGAAGACCGTTACTGAGAGAAGATGTCTGGGATTTGTGTCGTATTGGTTGACTCTCCAGCCTAGACCTGTGTGGCATTTCTTCTGGGAATCCTTTTTCTTCTTTTGCTGTAAGTTTTAGGAAAATACTGTGGGGAATAGGGTTGATCTTGAAGTATTGCGTAGATGAGGTGCTGAGGGACATGGTTTAATGGTGAATTGGCAGTGCTGGGTTAATGGTTGGACTTGGTGATCTTAGAAGTCTTTTCCGACCAAGGCTATTCTGTGATTCCCTCAAACTCTGCCTACCTGCTCCAAGCAGTCCCTGGGGACCTGCAGCATAATTTATTTGAGCCGGGCTCAGATATCCTTTGGTCACATCCTACAAGAACATGATAGAACCTGAAAACCCCTTGTGCATCCCACGAGACACAGGGCATTGTAGACTGGGATGACCAAATGAGGCTGTTCGTCATTCAGTGTCATAGATCATGGGCCCAGGGGTGACATCCTTTAACAGGGGACATTGCCAGGTGCATGTTCCCTCCTAACAACTAATGAAACCCCCAGAGGAGTTGTCTGTTGCGCGTGGAGTCTCTCTGAGGATGTTGGTAAGTCATGGTCCTGCTCCAAGAGTGGAGCCTAGTTCATGTCACATCTATTCACTCCTCATTACTTGTAAAGGACTTTTTTTTTCCCCAAAAAAAACATCCATCAAGGCTGTGCAGCCAAAACTTCAAGGGCATTGTTGAGTCAGTATAAGAGAAATCTGGATGTAAAATTTCAGTGGGGTTTCTCCAAAGCTGATAACCACACGACTGATGCAGTATCACTGGGGCAGAGTTTGACCACAGGCAGATGGCGTAACGTAGATCGTATATGAAATATGCTAGTTCAATAAATCAGGCAACGTTCCCATAGCTGGAGCTGTCGGTGGTGAGCTCAGAATGTAGAAAGTCATGCTTATATTGATATAAAGTAATGCAAGAGCTCAAGGACGCTTCAGAGGTGGTCGATGATGAAAGGCAGGGGATGTTAATGCTGTTTCTGCTAATCTGCTGTCTTTGTTTCACTTTTTCTCCCCCCCCTCCAGGACCAGGAAGAAAATAAAGGAGCCACCAGCTGGCCGGAGTTTTATATCGATCAGCTGAATTCAATGGCTGCTGTAAGTATTTCCCCAATGCTCTGGTGCTGGTGAACCCGGTATGGGGCAGCAGCGTCGTGGTGACAGTCTGTGGCACGGCCAGCGTCACACCCGAGAGGGCAATGAGTGTTGGAGCCACCAAGGTGTGACCTGGCTGTTCTCAGCCTTTCGGGTCTGCAGACCTCTCAACAGTTGGACATTGGCAGTAGCTTGCTATTTGTCCCAGCAGTTGAGAAACCCCCAGTGTAAGGATTTAAGGGTATCATCTATTAGACCAATGGGTACCGCTGGAAAATGGAGGGAATTTCTACGGCACACAGGGTGTTTCACCTTGCCCTGGGCTGGGAGGCTGCAAGATGGATAGCAAACAGCAGCTTTCAGTATAAAGCCACCAGCCTGGTTTTTAGGACCCCATTTGATTGTGCAGTGCCAGTGGGGCACCAAACTGCTGTGGTTGCTTTGAAGCTGATAACTCCTGTGCTTTTCCATGGATCCCTGCTACTGCCTTGCTCCGGAAACTCCCTTCTGTGCTGCGTGGCTACAGCAAGGCATGATGCTGTGGGTTGTCTGTTCCATGAGGGATGTGCTTAGATGTAATTTTATTAAATGCTTTCTTGTCAACATCATGCTGGGTGAGACAGAAATAGTGCTGTTTTCTGTAAGAAATACAGTTTCTTTCCTGCAAGGCTGCACAGTTCAGGTCCCCTTCATCCTTGCACAGGGACAGGGTGACAAGGAGGGTAGTGCTGGGTGGGGGAGCAGGGGGCTGCGAGCCAGGAGGGAGCATCTTGTTCCCCTCCAGGAAGGCAGGGATGCCCAGGGCTGGCCACGGGCTGCCAGCCGGTTGAAGCCCTGAGCCTGAGCAGACCTTGTGATCAAAGCCTGCCGGATGCCTGGAGGGTGGCTTTGATCTCACTGACACTGCCAAAGAGGAGCTGAGTATGTGAGGGTCAGTACAGCTGAGTATTGCTGGGACTCTTTCCCTCTCCTTTGGCTCAGCCTTGGCTGGTGCTGGCAGGGCTCACCCTGACACCTGCAAGGGCCCAGGGCTGTCAGGTAGTGCAGGAGGCACCTGGGTTGTTGCTTTAGCTGTGGCCTTGGCTGCATAAGTTGGGGTGAGAAAGCCATACCCTATGGATGCCTGGGGCTGCAGGCAGGCATGGTACCCGGGTAGAGCCATGGGAGCCAGGGCCCCAGCCCCCAGTGCCAGCCTGATAGCAAAATCCAGTGTGGGAGTTGCCAGGGGCATCCTGGGTACTATCCCCAGCCCAGATGCATGTTAGTGGGTTGCACTGCGAGACCTGGGAGAAACAGGGCTGGCAGGACTCACCCTGGCTGACCCCGAGTATGGCTGCAGCATCCCATCCCCTCCAGGCTGCAGGGCATCCCCTGAACCCCCCACTTTCTCTGCAGGGGCACACGGGTACCTGTTGGCATGCATAGGCACCAGGGGAGCCTAAAGGACCCCTCCTTCTCCCCTGCCCCAATTTAGCCCCTTCCCTCTGCAGACACACAATTTTAGACTTGGGGAGTCGGTTTAGGCTCCATCCCCACAGCTTGGCACGGTGGGCGGTGGACGCTCCTGCTCCTTGGGCATGTGTTTTGCAGGGAAACCTCTCTCAATTCTGCCTTTCTCCTTCCGCAGAGGAAATCACTGATCGCCTTGGAAAAAGAAGACGAGGAGGAGAGAAATAAAACAATCGAAAGTTTGAAGACTGCACTGCGGACAAAACCAATGAGGCAATTCCCTTCTGTTCCCTGGCTTTATCGCTGCAGTCATGGCTTTGGATTTGAGTTCTCTGGTGGAAGGGGGGTTAAATAGAAATATAACTGACAAGGGAGGCAAGGACCCTGAAACACCACTTGCTTTTTTTCTGATTCACCTTCTTGTCATTTTGTTCCTTTTCCTCGGTCCTTCTAGTGGCTGAGAGCCACCAGGACCTTCACATCTGTTCAGGCATATCGGGCAACTTCATTTTTTTTTCATATTTGCTTTTGTTCTCCTTGGAATAGAGTGTAAAAATTCCTTCCAGATTGAATATTTTTTTTAAAAATAATTTTTGTTGGTCATCCAGACACTTTGTTTCAACTTCTCTTGCACTTTTTAAAGGAGTAAAATCACATGAATCTTCAAGGTTTTATGAAATGCAGAAAAAGAAAAAAATGTTACTGAGAGGTTTTGATGGGAAGGATAAAGAAAGGGTGGGATTCTTTCTGAATGTCTGTAGTTTTTCCTAAATGCAGTTTCTCTGGAGTCTGCATGCACACATCTGCAAGACCTTAGGATGCCTCAGGTTGACATTTTCTGATGGGAAAATATTTCATTAAGAAATGCATGGCCTGTTCTGATTATGGAAGAAACAAATTTCCTATTGCTTGCAAATACATTTCCCTCTTCCACTTCTCTTTTGCAATGGTTCTGGTGGTACTTGTTAAGAAATTCCCAGGGTTGAGCGTGAACACCTGATTTCTGTGAAATGTGGACTTCTGGGGTGCTGGCTCCCCGCAGTGCCCTGGGAGCAGGGCTGGTACCCAGCTGTGAAACTTTGCAAAGTCCTTAAAAGTGGTTTGCAAGTCTATCTCACTGGGAGTCAGAGGGATGCAGGAGGCTCTGTAGAAAATTTTACCTGTTGGACCTGCTTTTGCTCCTAGGGCAGTGAACATCAAATTTCCTATTGACTTTGGCTGGAAGAAGAGCAGGCTTTGAAGCAGAGAAATCAGTTTTCCCCGAGCCTGCAATTACCCCTTTTGTTGCTGCGCATCAGCATGGCTTGTTTCGAATTAAAATCATCCCAGTGCTGGGATGTTCTTGGCTCATTTGCTTTCTGAGCCCATGCCTTTTGCCAAACCAGTACACTCCCAGGCTGGATGGCATCGGACAGGGAGGTCCTCAAATGCCTGAGCAGCGTTTGGTGTTGTGTCTGCCTGCTCCAGTGAAACTGCCTGGGGCACTGCTGCGTGTTTGCTGTATGCTTTCTATTTAGCAGCATTGTAAGTCATCATGAAAATCAGAAATGGGTGAGATATGCCTAAGGGAGGAGAAGGATGTGGGCGGTGAGGCAGGAGAGGTAGCAGGAGGCGGAAAGTCTGACAAGCATCATAGACATGAGCTCAGTTGACAATGGGGTGTCTGCACCTGATGAGGAGGTGATTCCAGGACTTGGGAGCGTCTTCTAGCCCTGTGCAAAACTGGTCCCAAGTGAGTGGGATTTAAGACTCAGGTTGGGGCCTAGGAAGGTTTTGCAGCAGCGTGGCTGCAGACTCCTAACCTCCACACTGGGGCTTGTGCTGATGGCTGGGTTAGCTGGTCCTCTGCCAAATATCCTAGCTCTGGACAACCTTGTGCAGATGATGCCTGGTTGCCTCCGCTACCGGACACTGCTTCAGTTGTGATTTTTGCAGCCCCATCCCTGTCCCTGGGCCATAGGAGTCCTGCAGGCTTTCTGCTATCCAAAGTCCAGGAAAATATATATAAGCAGTTTGTGGGTTTACAACAACAGACAAGTCAGCTCTGAGGGTAAAAGAATCCTTTAACGTTTGATTTTCAAGCTAAAACCCTTCTTTCTGGCAGGTTTGTGACCCGGTTCATCGACCTGGATGGCTTGTCGTGTATTCTGAACTTTCTCAAAAGCATGGACTATGAGACAGCAGAGTCTCGAATACATACCTCGCTCATTGGATGTATAAAAGCACTAATGAACAACTCCCTGGGCCGGGCTCACGTCCTGGCCCATTCGGAGAGTATTAACGTAATTGCTCAGAGTCTGAGCACGGAGAATATTAAGACAAAGGTGGCAGTGCTGGAAATCATGGGCGCCGTGTGCCTGGTTCCCGGGGGCCACAAAAAGGTACTGGAGGCGATGCTGCACTACCAGAAATACGCCAGCGAACGGACTCGTTTTCAGGTAGGTGGGTCTCGACTCGCCCCTCAGCTCTCAAAATTCAGAGTTCTTGTCCCTTCTTCCTCATGGATATCTAAACATCACTTGCAAATGATTTATTATGGCCATTTGCAACTTAAATACTCTGGGAATTACCCCAGCACCATATCAAATGAGGTTTGCAGCTGAGCAAAGAGTGAGGAGCCAGTTATTTGAGGCAGCACCCCCCAAAACCAAAATGCTTGCTTGGGCAGGGTCGCCGGGATTGCAGCTCTGCAAGGCTGCAGCACATCTGGGTGGGCTGATGTTAGCCAAAACGGGTGCTGGGGTGGGCTGCATTACAGCAGGCAGCAGCTGATGATCCATCACCAGCTGGTTGGTACAGGGGCTGTAGGAGCATCACGAGGAGTTGTTCCTGCATGCGTCCCCTGGCACTGAGGCTGTCACTGGGTGTTTAACTGCTATTGTGTGTTTGGCAGACGCTGATCAATGACTTGGACAAAAGCACAGGGCGGTATCGAGATGAAGTGAGCCTCAAGACAGCCATCATGTCCTTCATCAACGCAGTCCTGAGCCAGGGGGCAGGCGTGGTGAGCGTCAGGGCTCTTGGAGAGGGAGGTGTTTTGGTGGGTTTGGGGTGGATTTATTTCAATAAGCTCTCTCACTTTGTTGTGTTGACCCCACAACTGTCCCTTGCAGGAAAGCCTGGATTTCAGACTCCATCTGAGATATGAATTTCTCATGCTTGGGATCCAACCAGTCATTGATAAACTAAGAGAGCATGAAAATTCGACCCTCGACCGGTGAGTAGTGACCCCCAGCCCACTGGTTATTTTTGCCTTTGCCTTGTGCCCCTGCTTTCTGGTTTCTGGACTTGGCCTAAGTGTCTACACTCACCCCTCTTGAAGAAATTCTTTGCTGTCACCAGAGAGGGAGGGGAAAACCCTGGTGTGGTTTTGCTGTGCTCTAATGTAGGGTTGAGCTGGGAAGAAGCTGCCATCAGGGGCCTGGGAGATGCTGCCAACCCTCCTCCTTTTCACATCCCAGAAGGCTCCTTGGACAGTCTGTAATGACTGGGAGTTTAAGACTGAAGATCCAGCTGATGTTTCCAAGTCCTGCTTGTCTCTGGGCCTCTGCCAGACTGTCTGCCTGTAATTTATTAATTGTCACATTTGTATGTGCTTTTAATGGTCTTTTTCCCCCCCCCTTCCTTTCTTCAGGCACTTAGATTTTTTCGAAATGCTTAGAAATGAAGATGAACTGGAATTTGCCAAAAGATTTGAGCTGGTGAGTACAAACGTTGCTGATGCAGACACTGGCACTTGATATCACATTTCCTTTTAAAAGCACCTTCATCGCCTGGGACGAAGTGCAGTCTTTTGGATGAAATGTGGAGGTTGCAAATCTGTCTCCCATTGCCTTGCTCTGTTGCAGCCTCCATCCTGCAGCCTGTTTCATCCCTTTTCTCCTCTGGCTGCTGACCAGCTCTGTCTGCCCCTTGCAGGGCAGTGGGACTTGTCTGTCCATCAGGCGTGGGCTGGGGATGGCTCATAGGATTCAGAGCAGAGACTCAGGGAAACAGGCGGTGCTGTCACCAGTCTGATGGCCTTACCTTGCTTTACCCCCATCCGCAGGTCCACATCGACACCAAAAGTGCAACTCAGATGTTTGAGCTGACGAGGAAGAGGCTGACACACACCGAGGCGTACCCGCACTTTATGTCTATCCTGCACCACTGTCTCCAAATGCCTTGTGAGTCCCAGGGGAGGTGAGGGGGGTGGCTGTGGGGACTTGGCAGCCCATGTCTCCTCCATGGGAGTGGCAGTGACCTCCCTGCTGCTCCCCTCACTCTCTCCCCTCCTTCCCCTCCAGATAAAAGGAGTGGCAACACTGTCCAGTACTGGCTGCTGCTCGACAGGATCGTGCAGCAAATCGTCATCCAGAGTGACAAAGGGCAGGACCCCGACGCCACTCCCCTGGAAAACTTCAATATTAAAAATGTCGTCCGAATGTAAGTGCTCACCTGCTGTTCCTGGGGCTGCGCAGCACCAACACGGGCTGCCATAGCTTCACTGCCTCCCACTCCAGCGGGCGAGAGGGCCAGGGCTGGGGGTTATCCCTGCCAAGCTGGCATCACTTTGACCTCTTGAGCACAACGTGCAGGTGAATTAAGCTCAGCCTCTGTGTCCTCAACGAGCTATTTCCCCCGACTGCTGCTGTCACTGTTCCTTATTCATCACTTACTGTCACTCAGTGATGTTTCTGCTCCACGGTTGAACAAGGCAGCATCCCTGGAGCTGTTGAGACAGTGCTGTATCCCAGACCACAGAACCCTGCTGGGGGGAGGCGGAGCATAGAATCATAGAATCGTTTGGGTTGGAAAAGACCTTTAAGATCACCAAGTCCAACTGTTAACCCAACACTGCCAGCTCCACCACTAAACCATGTCCCTCAGCACCACATCTTTTAAATTCCTCTAGGGATGGGGACTCCACCAGAGTGGAGAGGTGTTAGAAATACCAGTTTGAGAGCCTTAGATCCCACTGCCCAGGCTTGCTCAGTCGTGTTTCTTGCTGGTGAGGGTCACTTTTTTACTGTGGTAGGATTGTCTCATGTGCTACATGTCTTTTCCTTTTAGGTTAGTCAATGAAAATGAAGTGAAACAGTGGAAAGAGCAAGCAGAAAAAATGCGAAAAGGTGAGTGATGGACAGATATATGGCATTAACTTCAACCTTAATGTGCATGATAAGCTAAACGGATAATGTGTAGCTGTATTTAGCTGAATGGATGCTGCAGGCTTTATTGAGTGGCTGAGATAATATCATGCTATGGGGCTCGCAAGGGAAATAGGCAAAGGAGGTATTAATTTTTTCATGGGGAAGCCCTGGCCAGGGTGTTAAGGCACAGCGCACACTCCCTTTTCTTAACTGCACAGCTTCTCCACAGGGCAGCATGGGGATTAGTCCCTCATGTGCTGCCCTTTGCCAGAAGGGAGCATTTGTCACCCAAAAGTGATCTCATGGGGCTGTTTCAGAGCACAATGAGCTTCAGCAGAAGCTGGAGAAGAAGGAACGGGAGTGCGACGCCAAGGCCCAGGAGAAGGAAGAAATGATGCAGACGCTGAACAAGATGAAGGAGAAGCTGGAGAAGGAGTCCAGTGAGCACAAGCAGGTCAAGCAGCAGGTGGCAGATCTCACGGCACAGCTCCACGAGATGAGCAGGGTGAGGTCCTGAACCTCTTTCCCGTTGTGGCCCAGTCCCAAACCCCCTGCAAACACCATGGGGTGATTTCTGGAGGCTGAGCTGCATGGGGGTGCTGAGAAAGGTGCTTGTTGGGAGGGCCACCAAGATGTCTGTCCCTGGTGATGGGGTGATTTTGCCCCTCCAGCTGCATCAGACCTCAGCCAGTAGTGCTGAAGCCTTTGAGTGCTTCCTATGCTGGTTAAATTTTGGCCAAAAAAAAATTAAAAATCAGCATGGGGGTATTTCTTGGGTGGTGTCCCCTGGCTCCGTATGACCAGTCCCCTCTCCTCTTTCTCTCCCAGAGGGCCATCTGTGCTGCCGGCCCCGGAGGACCTCCCTTGCCACCAGGAGCTCCTGGTGGCCCTTTACCTTCTCCAGCTCCCGGATCCCTCCTTCCCCCTCCACCACCACCACCGCCCCCAGGGGGATGTCCCCCACCGCCTCCCCCACCACCACCCCCTCCAGGTGGTCCCCCACCTCCTCCTGGCCCCCCACCCCTGGATGGGGTGATGCCTCCTCCTGGAGCACCTCTGGGCTTGGCCCTCAAGAAGAAGAGCATCCCGCAGCCAACAAATGCGCTCAAGTCCTTCAACTGGTCCAAGCTGCCAGAGGTAAGCCAGGCAATAATTCAGGCAGTGAAACTGGAGGTGCTGGATGGCCACCTGGTGATGTAAGAGCAGGTGGGCAGGGGACCCCCAACCTGCAGTGCTCCCACTGTCTTGCAGAACAAGCTGGCAGGCACCGTGTGGACCGACATAGATGATGCAAAAGTGTTCAAAATCCTGGACCTCGAAGACCTGGAAAGGACGTTCTCCGCCTACCAAAGACAGCAGGTAAGGGCTGGCCTGGGGCATGCGTGGGGATCTGGGCAAGGCACTGATGTTACGAGGTCGTGTGGTTTCACTTGTGGTTTCAAAACACATCTCCCATCATTATTTCATACCAACGCCGCATTTGCCAGATGGACTCAGTCTGCTTTGTCCCCTCACCCGCATGCTGGTGCCTTTGTCTGGAAGTGGCCATTCACAGCGTGACGTGCCTGGTTTCACCCCTGCCCACACACCTGACCGTGTGTGTCATGAAGATGGATCACCAAAAAACCCCCAAAAAATACAAAGAGACAGAGAACGTATGAAAATAGCCCCCAGATGTGGCCACAGTTGGGTAATATTTTTGGATCGCTCTTAACAACAACTGCGTCGTG
This sequence comes from Podargus strigoides, assembly GCA_028020825.1. Classification (NCBI taxonomy): domain Eukaryota; kingdom Metazoa; phylum Chordata; class Aves; order Caprimulgiformes; family Podargidae; genus Podargus; species Podargus strigoides. The sequence continues at coordinate 9,151,562 of CM051624.1, read as the reverse complement.
TCTGTATTGGGTGGAAAATTTCTATCCCTCTCTGGCCAAGAAGGACTAAGCTTTGCCCACATCTACCATGGGTGGATCTCTTTTTTTATTTTTGTAGTGAGCCCAGAGTAAAATGCGAGCTTTGAACAAAAAAGCAAATCCCAAACCAAAATAATGACACTGCAGGCAAAAGGCTCTGCTTTTTAATCTCCTGCTCAAGCAGTATGGCTCCAGTTTGGAAAGCATCAAAGCACATGAAGAAAATTAGACACTTGTTTTACCCCAGGCAGGACCACGATGGGCAAAAGCAATGAGTTTTTCAAGAAGGCAGGAGAAAAAGCAAGGAGAGAGGCAGAGAAAGTCATGATCACCTGCTGAAGGTCTGGCTGCATTGCTGGGAGGAGAGGACAGGTTGTCCTGCTCTTGTGAGGCTCAGGCAGAGGGATGGTGCCAGGAAGGATAGGACCCGACACATAAGCTCCTTAAGCAACATGAGAATTTAATCTCTTCCAGAGGCTAATTGAGGGAAAGATCAGGGCAGATTAAAGCAGGGCAAATATCAAGAGTAACCCACCAAAATGTGCTGCCCCAGTGTGTTTTGGGAATAGGGGACCACAGTGCTGGCTCTTTCCCTCGGCGTTTTTGGAGCTTGACTCATGGCTACTGGCAGGGGGATTGGACTAGATGATCTTTTGAGGTCCCTTCCAATCCCTAACATTCTGTGATTCTGTGAAGGGCATGTCTGCAGACGACATGGAAATAGAAGGGAAGCAAGAATAGCAACCTGGTGTGTCAGCGGGACAGTTCGCCCTCTGGCTTGCCTGCCCGAATCACCTGGTGCACTGCAGATTATTGCCAGGCAGGAATTTAAAAATAATTTGGCTTGGCCGACGTCCTGCTGGGTGAGGTTCAGGGCCAGCAAGAAAGGGGAGATGCTGCAAGGAGTGCTCTGACACATCCAGACAGGATGAAGACCACAAGGAAGCTGAACATGGGAGCCAGGGACTGGGGTGGGACTGGCAGAAGATGCTGCAAGAGCGTCTGGAAGGGAGATTGAGAAAGAGGAGGTGAAAGCTCACCTGTGAGATGCTGCTGGGACTGGAGCCACTCTTGGGAGCATGACACATGAGTTCCTTGCGGCTCACCAGGCTTCACAGTAGCACTGGTTTATGCAAGTTAAGTGATGGGACATATTCACGCAGACCTGAGGGTGTGTGATTGCACCCCGGGGTGCCCCTACTTGCAGTCCCAGCACAGGGAGGGGGTGCCGGGCTGTGTGCAGGGAAGGACAATGAACTAATGCCTTAATAATTTACAGTGGGCTTGAATTCTAGCGAAAGTTGGTTTCTGTTCTAAGCATGCAGGAGAGGAACAGGGATTTCTCCTCCCTGCTCCATCTTGAGCCCTTGGCCAAAAATCACTTCCTTGGTGATCGTACCTCTCACTTGTCCTCAGACACAATGTGGGACATCGGGGGCTGCCCACCCACCTGTGCCCCAAGCAAACCAGGGCTCCAAAATCACGTGGCCGGGTGGTACATCACTGTGGCCAGCACCCCAGCAGGGTTTGGGACCAGTGTGCAGGGGCGTGCATGGTGCAGAGGGCTCTCAGACCCTCTACAAGTAGCTGTTGTAGGGCTGCTGTTAATGGGACTTGGTTATTTTTATTGCCATAGTGCCTGGGAATCTCTAAGTAGTGCACAGACCCGAGACTTAATGATGTACTTAATTTTAAGCATGTCTTTAAATGCTTTTCCCACATCACAGGCTGGGGTGTAAATGCAGGCTATGAAGTGAGCTCTGCAGCTCTCAGGAAAGGCTCTTTCCACGGGGACAGGAGCCCTCTGGGCTTCCTAGGGCTCAGCCTGGGAGCATCCCTGCCTCGTGCTTGCCCTGAGCTGTCAGGAGAGCCCATATCATCCCCATCCTCCCTGGCATGGCTCTGCAGATGTCCCTGTTCCCAGAGAATGGCTCAGCCCCACAGCTGTACATAATACCAGCATTTACCAGTCTTGCTAGGTATTACAGAAAAACCAACAGGAGCTCTGTGTTTCATGCTGTGGTGTGAGGACCTGGCAGGGCTGGAGGTAGCTGCTTGACAACATGCATGCAGTGATGGAGAAAAGCAAGTCTAGGGCCATCAGGGCTTAGATGTGCTATGCAGGGGTCTGCACCTCCATTGGAGATGTTTTGAGAGCCTGCAAGGGGAAGAGGCTGGGAGCGATGCTGATAAGTGGCAGTGACTCGGCCGGGGCAGTCCTGGCAGGTCCAGCAGTGGTGAGTGATGTGAAAGAGCCAGGGCCAAGTGGAAAAATCGTGCTGTTGAAGCAGGGGCTTAGCAGTGAGCTGGGAAAGAATTCATCTCCCAAAAAAGGATGAAAAAAGAGAAGCCTCCAGCTCCTCCGTGCAAGCAAGGAACAACCTGCAACCTGCGCAGGGGCAACAGGGATGGGGAATGTTTGTGGGGATGGTGACAGCAGATTTAAAGCTACTTCTTCTTACACCACCATCCTGCAGCAGAAGGTAATCAAAGTTCACGTGAGGGAAAGGGGCAGGCATGAGGCTGGTTTGGGGCACAGAGGGAGGGGTTTTGTAGAGATCCTTTTCCTGCCCCTGGTGTGGTGGCATTGCCAGAGCTCTGCTCCTGGGGATGGTTGTGGCAGCTCTTTGACACGTTTCTACACAGGGTGCCCATACCACGCCCTATGGGCACCCATCCCTCTGCTGAAGAAAGGGTCAATCACTGCTTTTCTTGGCTAATGTTTCTTTACCTCCTGGCACATCGTGTTCTGCTTCTTGGCTGCAGGTTTCTGTGGGCTTGAGGAAAGCCTGATGCATTGGTTTTTAGCCATGGGGCTCACAATTTGCACAGTTCAGCCCCCAGTAGGTGCTGGTCCCTCAGCCCCAGGTGTTTGGTGGCATCTAACAGAGCCCTTTCCCATCCTCCTGCCCAGAGCCATATGTGGGTCCTGGGCTGATCCAGCCTCAGCATCTGGTCAGGAGGAAACCTGTGTAAAAAGGTTTCCTTTAAAAAGGCAGCAGTGATGGGCTGTGGTTGGAGATGACCAACTTGAGCAAGACATGTGGGCTGTTGGCCAGCTTGGCGTGGAGGGACTGGAGGGAATTGCCCTTGTAAACAACTGTGTTTGGACCCTCCTCCCTCCTCCACTCACTGCCTGCCTTCTCTTTTTACTAAAAAAAAAATTAAAACAAACCATTTATGCACCTTTGAAACCTCCCTCCCCATCATGGAGCTGCTGGATGGTCTCTGTAGCCAAGCACACAAAAAAATAATAAGATGCAGCCTGGAGAACAAGGAGGGAGAACCCTCAAGCGTGTGTGTGCGTGTGTGGTGCTGGCTTTGCCGCATGTGCCTCCAGTCTGGTGGGGGGAGCCCGGCAGGGCAACCAGGTCTTCAGAGGAGCATGGTGCCAGCGAGGTGTCAGGTGGCACTTGGCCAGGCTTCCAAGCCCTGGAGAAAGGGGGTTGTCCCTGTGGGAGGAGAAATCAAGGGGAAACGTGTTGCCATGGCAAATGGTAAAGTTTCGTTGCGGCCAGATTTGCTCCGGGATGAGCCTCTCGTTATTTCCACTTGCAAGCCCTGTTTTTCCTGGCAATCGTGTCGGCGTTTCAGTCTCCCACATTCACAAAGCTAGCAATTTTCTTCCCCGGCACGGCGGGCTGAGCGGTGCTGTGCCTTTGGGCCAACGCTTGCTGACTCTTCCGCAGAGCAGTGGCAGGGCTTCGCCAGCATCCTCCCACCTCGTCCCATGTCCCCTCCTCACCTCCTTGCACACCAGCACCTTGTCCTGATCCATTCATGGAGCTGCCTCTCCTTCTCCCATCAGCCCTCCCATTCTGTGCATCCTTTAATCCTCACATTTTTATATGCATCCCCCCTATGTCAGCACTGGCAGACCCCGAGTGTCTCCCCACGCTGCCAAGCTCCCCCCCGTGTTGCACCCTCCCCTTAACTCTGCTTCGATTCCTTTCGGGTTTGCTGAGATCACTGAACTGCATGTGTTTTTACTGCCTTTTTCCATGCTTCTGCTATGGCCGTAGGACTTCTTTGTGAATGGTAACTCCAGACAGGTAAGCAAGCATCCGCAGGAGCCCAGCGGCTGCAAGCGGCGAGAGCAGGGCGAGCACGGGGCTGGGGATGTGGGGGATGCATGTGGTGCTGCGAGGGGTTAATGTGTGGTGAAGTGGGGGTTCAGTCAGAGAGATCACCAGGAGAAGCAACTGGAAAATTGATGTCGCAGAGGCTGGTAAGTATGAAGCTGCCGGACATTGAATCCAATGTCTGAGTCCAGAGGCTGAATTGAATATGGTCCCCTATGGGAGCTGGCTGAGAGAGTTGGGGTTGTTCAGCCTGGAGAAGAGAAGGCTCCAGGGAGACCTTAGAGCACCTTCCAGTACCTGAAGGGGCTACAAGAAGGCTGGAGAGGGACTTTTGACAAGGACATGGAGTGATAGGATGAGGGGTAATGGATTTAAACTGGAAGAGGGGAGATTTTGACTAGATATTGGGAAGAAATTCTTGCCTGTGAGGGTGGTGAGACACTGGCCCAGGTTGCCCAGAGAAGCTGTGGCTGCCCCCTCCCTGGAAGTGTTCCAGGCCAGGTTGGATGGGGCTTGGAGCAACCTGGTCTGGTGGGAGGTGTCCCTGCCCATGGCAGGGGGGTTGGAACGAGATGATCTTTGAGGTCCCTTCCAACCCAAACCATTCTGTGATTCTATGATTTTCAGACACAGCTTAGCACAGAGAAGTTTCTAGCCCTCAGCATTTTAGCTTTTCAAAAGATGGAAATAAGTCAACTCAGACCTATGTGTTGAAGCTGTTTCCTCGCAGTCAGAGCAAGCAAGGCACATGAGAGAGGCGGCTGGTGGTGGGTGGCTTGGGGCTCACCTTCCTTCATCTCCCACTGCCTTCACTCTATGCCACCTGTCCCAGCAGCATCCCACTTCTCATAGCTGGGTTTGGGTTTTTTTCATTCAAACAAGAAAAAGAGTAAAAAATAGAAATTTCTGTGCTCGCTCTCAACCCGTGCGGTGGCTGTGTGCCAGGTCTCCTGCGCTAGCAGATGTTTAGTGCGGATCTGTAGCGCGTGGGACCTTGCAGCTCCAGGTTATGTTCTTTCCAGAAGGATTGAATAGCCAAGTTTTAATTGATTAACCTTACTAAACCATGTGATACAGTAAATTAAAACCAGGGGCAACTTGAACCCCTTGGGCAACCCTGCAAAATTGCTGTTATGTAGATCTGCCCGTTTGGCCTGCAACCACGGTTTGGTATATTGTTACTCATCTGACGGTAACATATTTAAGCTACTTCAGAGATGTAGGTGCTCATGCCACACCAATTCCTGCTTTCAAATCCCTTATTTGGGGAGAATTTCTCTGAAAGAGCAGCAAACGCTGCAGGTTGCATTTGTAAGTCTGGTGGAGTGTATTGGTTTGCTTGCTTGGGAGGACTGATGCATGAAAGGCAACTGCAGATGTTTGGAGCAGGGGTGAAGAACAAGAGTGATGCTGAGTGTGTGCAGCAGCCCGTGATGAAATATTTCATGCGAGGATTTAATGAAGTATCACAAATATGTATGCTAAGAAAGCCCAGCTTTATTTATTCAGCAGCACCTGTGTGTTTGCAGATTCTTAAATCTTCTCTGTCTGAGAAAATATTTACATTTCTGACCAGTGGCTTCAAAGGCAGCTCTGGTTTATGAAACGACTTACTGTGTTTCAGTTACAGGCGATGGGTTTTACCCGTAACCCGTGGTGACACTCCTGATTAATGGAGGTCCACTGTGTGTCATGCTGCTATGTGCTGAGAGTACTAAATGTCTTTGCTTCTCCATGGCTTTTCTCCAAGCTCTTTTTTTTCCCCTTGTTTTTTTGTAGAAGGAAGATGCTATCGATGACACCTTGAGTTCCCGGCATAAAGTCAAGGAACTTTCAGTCATAGATGGACGGAGAGCTCAGAATTGCAATATCCTCCTCTCCAGGTATGGTTAATGCCTTCTCACCCTTCAGGGAGTGGGGGGATGCTTGATACCCTGCCCTGGGCTGGGGGGTGCTCTTCATCCCTGGGGAGGGTTTAATGACGGGAGCCAGTGCAGGAGGAGAGCCAGCGACACCTGAGCCCAGCTATAGCCTTACACCCTTCATAGCAGGGTGGCATGTGGGGGGAGATGGAGCAGCATGGCTGGCAGGTTGGGCTTGCAGCCACGACACCCAAATTCTGTGTTTTCCCAGCCTGTGGGTCGGCAGAGCTGGTGCCTCGCTTGGGCAGCCCAGCTGGTTTCCCTCCTTAGAAAGCTTGCAGAGGCTGATGTCTGCAAAGAAAAACCCTCTGGGTGGATAACTTGTGGTCCCTGGTGCTTCTTCAAGCTCTTCCCACGGCAGTCCGCAGCCCCGTAGGCAGCAGGAGCTTTGAGTGCAGTGAGCCATGTGCCACGGCGTTTGGTGGTAAAATGACCGTGTTTACGGCTGTTTCTGCTCTGGGGGATTTTCATACTTCCTAGCAGTCCAAATAAAAAGGATGATGATGAAAGCAGGTTTTAAAGCAGCAGGCGAATGAGTATGTAGGAGCCAGCTATTAGCAAGTAAAGTGATGGGATTTGGGACGCTGGCAGGGCTGCTCCCCAGCGTTCTTGGGCTGAGCGTGGTCAGAGTGGGTTTAGGTGTAATTCAGCTGGAGGTTTAAGTGTATAATTGAATGTTAAGCACACAAATAGCCCCTTCGGTGGGTAGGGGAGCTACCCAAGCACTTAACTTCAAAGGCATCTTGGATGTCTTGCTGAGCAAAGGTCTTAATTTCATCTCACCAGCAAACCTTTCTCTTCCAAGAAAGCAATGGCTGGAAATGAGTCGCCAGTAATTAATCCCACAAAAAGGGCAGCACAGAGGCTGTTGCCTCTCTGTCCTCCCCTTTGGGTCATTTCCTAGGGGAGAAGGGACCACCATTGAGTTTTTCTCCCCAGAATCCCTTTGGGTGATTTACTCTTGATGCCAAGCAGCTGAAAGGAAGAGCAGTGCTGGGATGAAGCCCAAGCATCCCCCTGGCTCCCGCGGATCTCTGTAGGCTCAGGTCCAGCCAGACTCCGTGTGACCTTCAGCAAATCCTTTTATCTCTGCCCACCCCAGTTGCCCATCCCTAAGCCAGCAGAGCAATGGGTCCCTGGTCCTGGTGTTGGAAAGGGCTCAGCTTAACCTGGTCTCGCCACTGCCGGGCTGCTGCTCTCTGGCCTCGCTCGCACAGCCACTGTGGGGACGAGCAGACTTTCACATGCGAAAGGACCTGCAGGCTTGGCCCCTTATTTAGCCCAGACATTTGTAAACTCACCAGGCATTGTCTGGCTCGCAGCGTGGAAAGATTACAGCCAGCGAGATACTTTATCTCTCTCTGTAGATTTATTTTTTTGCCTGCTTCCTTTGCTCTGGGAGAAATTACTGCGCAGTGAGATCACTGGATTTTCCTCCGGCTTGTAATGCAGCACAAAAATATTTTAAACACTTGTTTTTCTTCTTCTTGTTTTTTGGAGAATGCTTTGCCAAAGTAAGTGCATTATCACTTCTTCCTCCGTGAACCACCATGTCTTTGCTTTTGCTCCCTGTGTGTGCGTGTGTGTTTTTACTGCTGCTTTCTGCAAAATGCAAATCAAGCCCTTGCTGCATCGCCTTCTGCCTGTGCTGGCGGTGAATGGCCCGTTTGAGTCCTCTCTCCGGCCAGGCGACGTGGAGCATTTTCTCTCCAATGAATGTGGCTTTTCAAGAGGGCGCGTCCCTTTCCCAGTGGAATTTGGTTTTCCCCTTCACACTTATTCCGTCCTCCACGGGACCCTACAAAAGCCCCGCAGAACAGCCCCGCGCTTGTCAGGCTGGTGAGCTGTCACTTCACATCGGCAGGCTGCTGGCTTTAAATCCCTGTGACAGGGAGTCCTGTGACCCCGTTCCTCTCAGACGGCTCGCGTTCGACAGCTGCTGCCAACAATGACAATTATTGTGGTTATAGATAAGCTTCTAGCTTTCACTGGCCCCTTTCCCATCACATTGTCTGAGAAGCTGTTTTCTTCTGGCGCCCCGCGCTTGCTCTCTGCCGATGCCGGGGCAGGCTCTTGTTCTTGGCACCGGGCTGTGATGATTCCTGAGAAAAGTTTTTTCAGCCTCTTTTTTTTTTTTTTTTTTTTTTTTCCTTTTTTAATTATATTCTCTTATTGACTTTGCTTACAAAAGTCCCCCTCATCTTTCTCCTGGAGACGATCACAGTGGAAAGTGTGTGCTTTAGGTGTTTGCTTTGGCTTTGGAGAAGGGGTAGATGCCTACCAGCCCCCTTCTCCCAGGAGCATTTTTGTCTCCCCTCAAATGTCCAAACCCAGCCAGTGTCTGCTTTTCACTGGGATGGGGACCGATGGGACATTTGTTGGTGGTCTGAGCTCTCGTGTCACTGCTTGGGTGTAAAAGGAGTCCTTCTGCAGCTTCATATCCCACCTCAGGTTGTGTCCATCCCAGCCACTGCCCTCATATGGGACAGGTAGGGTGTCCCCAGGATGTGGCCGCTCATCACTGCAAGCATCAGAGGGGATATTTTCCATTGATCCTGGGTTTGTTCCTTGTACGGAAACCCTAGCAATTGTCCTGGCCACTGCTCAGTGCAATCTTTGAGCTTCCACCCCTGGCTGAGATGAGATTTTAACTCACTCTTCATTTAACAAACCCTCTCTGGAGGGGCTCCCTCGAGCAGGAGGAGAGAGAGGACCAGATATGGGATGAGAAACATGTGCTCATAAGGAACAAATATTTACTCGCCAGGTCTGTAAGATCCACTTACCTCAGTAAAGCTAATCCTTCACTTCAGGTCTTGAGCAGAAGATTCCAAGCTAAATCAAGCCCTTGCTACCTTGGTGTTAGAGACCAGCACCCTTCCTGCTTCAGCTTCATCTTCCAAAAGCCAGCTCCACGGTCTCAATCTGCTCTCTGAAGAGATGTAGGATGAAAAATACCCTCGTTTAATTACTTAGAGTGATCAAGTCAGCTCCTGATCTTCTTTTTGATCTGCTGATCAGGCTGATTTCCAGGGATCTCACATCCCACCATAGGGTGTGTTTCTAGTTTCAACTCATTCCTTTGAGCCACATCCAGTGTTTAAGCATCCCGTGGTAGTGCTGATCACTGAGCCTGGGGTGGTGGGTTTTCTCAAAGCACACAAACAAGTCTTTTCAACTGTGTAACTTTTCCCTGCGTGCAATAATGGGAATTTTTTTTAAGTTGTATCTATTACAATGGCTTTAACCATGACTGCAAGCAAGCTGGGCAAGAGATAGGATGCTGGCAGACGGAACTGCAGGAGTTTCTAGGCTTTCCCTCTTTTGCATTTAAATTATTTTATCAACCACAATGCAAAAACATGAAGAAAAATATGGGTGGTTTTGCAATCAAGGTCTTTGCAGGGAGTAGGCACGGGGAGTGCTACAGACTTATTAAACTGTAATTAATGGCTGCTCTAGCCCAGGAGGAACTGAGGGCGTCTTTCTATCTATCTGTTTATCTATTGCCTCAGCTCCCTGCAGGCTGCTATCAAGTGAAGCACTGCCAGGGAAGACCAGCCTGTTGTTGCTTGCTGTGATACAGTGGTCTGTGGTTTTAGTAATCTCCAATTTGAGGCTACGTCTTCAGTTCCTGTTATGTGAAGCAGAGGAATAAAAAGGTGGAGGGAGAGGGCTGGTTTCCAGCCTCTTACACTTCAAAGCACATAGAATCCCCATTCCTCCAAAAAAAAAGTTGATGGGTTTCCTGAGATGCTGAGCATCCACTTCCCCAGATTTTGGATTCCTTTCTCTTTTTTCCTAGAGGGATACTCCAGTCGAAGGTGTCTGGGAGGGGTGGGAGAGGCAATGCACAAATCCAAGAAAAGTATCAGAAATTGGCCAGATTTTCCTTATGGATTGTAGGAATGGGTTCAGGAGCAGTGCTGAGCTGCAGTCCTGAGCTGTGCTGACAATGGGGAGCGTGACCCACGCTGGGCCTGTGGCCTTTGGGGATGCTGGCACTGCAGGAACAGCATTGCTGTGGGCAAGCATTACGTATAAAAGATGTATCGTATGTGCATTAATAATATATATTGCCTACAATACTTAGATAAAATGCTATAAAATAGTGGATGGCAGCTGCACTGCATGGAGAGGGAATTGGCTGGCGGGGTTTGACCTGTTGTGATGCAGCTGCTGGCTGGGAGTTAAGCTGTTCGTGTTGCATGGGTGTGTAGGAAATGCTCCTGAACCTTGCCTGATTGCTGGGCTGGGAATAACTCGCCTTTCCCTCCACCTCCCAGGCTGAAACTCTCAAACGAGGAGATCAAACGAGCGATTTTGACGATGGATGAGCAGGAGGACCTCCCGAAAGACATGCTGGAGCAGGTGGGCAACGTGTCTCGTGCTCCTCCATGGTTACCTCATGGTGAGACCACGCTATGTTAGGTGCTCAGGACCAAGCCGTGGCTTTGGGAAGTGTGTCAGGGCCTCAAATTATTTACTATCGGCATGTTGAAAGACCACCCAAGCAGGCTGGAGCAGCAGGACAGCAGCTCAGTTGTAGCATCAGCACTGGGAGCAGCATGGCCTCCACATGCTTTGCCTGTACCCAGGTCTGCCTGGGTAGACTGAGTCCATTGCCCGTTTTGTGACTGCAGCTTGAAGTTCATGCTCAGTGCAGTTTTATTTTTGAAAGCTTGTTCAGCATTTGTGCAGTCCTCAAAAAGGGAATTCTATTTTTTACCCTCTCCAAATCCCTTTGGAAGCATTTTAGTCACCTGTCCTTAAAGCTGAGCTGATAATTGCACTTTCAGCAGAGACATGGGAGGATTCATTGCACAAAACTGCCATCTTAAATACATAGAGTTGCAGTGAATGAGAGCTCCTCAGATCAGCTCTGGCAGAGTTGATGTTGAAACCTCCTTAGAGCAGACGTAGTACATCTGTTGTAAAACCAGAGTGATGGCAGGGCAGAAGCACGGGACACTAATGTGATGGGATTACAGGAGAGAAGTCGCAGGGACAGCGATAACACTTATTTCACAGGTGCCTTGGGGTCACTTTCTGTATATAACAAAAGGTAGTAGATTCAAATGACTAAGTCACCATTTTACTCCTGAAAAACTGTGCATGGAGCTCATGTCCATCAGAGTGCTTTCCCTTGTTTAGCTCCTGAAGTTTGTTCCTGAGAAGGGTGACATTGACCTGCTGGAAGAGCATAAGCATGAGCTGGATCGCATGGCCAAGGCTGATCGGTTCCTCTTCGAAATGAGCAGGTTGGTGGCCCAGGGGACATGTGTTTTGGCCAGTGGCTGCATGGGCTGGTTGTGAGGTGGGTGTTTCATGGAGCCTGGTTGGGAAATAAGCCCTGGTGAGGCCTCATCTGGAGTACTGTGTCCAGTTCTGGGCTCTCCTGTTCAAGAGGCACATGGAGCTACTGGAAAGAGTCCAGCACAGGGCCACTAAGATGATGAAGGGACTGGAGCATCTCCCATATGAGGAGAGGCTGAGGGAACTGGGTCTGTTTAGCTTGGAGAAGAGGAGGTCGAGGGGGAATCTCATCAATGCTTATAAATATCTCAAGGGTGGGTGTCAGGAGCATGGGGCCAAACTCTTCTCGGTGGTGTCCAGTGACAGGACAAGGGGCAATGGGCACAAGCTGGAACACAGGAGATTCTATCTCAACATAAGAAAACACTTCTTTACTGTGAGGGTGACTGAGCACTGGCACAGGCTGCCCAGAGAGGTTGCGGAGTCTCTGTCTCTGGAGACATTTAAAACCCATCTGGACGTGTTCCTGTGTGACCTGATCTAGGATCCTGCTCTAGCAGGGGGTTTGGACTAGATGATCTTTGGAGGTCCCTTCCAACCCCTGCCCCTCTGTGATTCTGTGATAACACGATGCTCCTTTCCCCTACACACAAACAAACCCTAATGAATACTCAAGACTGATGTGTGTAAATTTTGCCCTGCTATGTAAATGAGTCCCACTCCTCACCTCCAGAATAACTCATCCCTGGGACTCCTGAGAGTATATGAGACAGAAGGGAAATGTCATTTCTTTTTGCTCCTGGTAGCAATCATTTAAGGCTTAGAAGTCTTCAGGGATAAGTAACCTTATCTTTTGCATGCACATCCTCTAGAGGTGCTGGTTTAAAATCTTGAAGCTCCTTATTTAAATCCAACTGAGTATTGAGCTCTTTGAATTTCTTAACTGAACTTCAAGATGGTCACTTGTTTGAAAGTCAGTGAGTTTTACAATCTGAAATCATACTAGGAGATCAAAAATAGAAACACTTGTGTCTTCCCTGAGAAACGCGCTGATGAACACTGGGTCGATGCACTGGGGCATTGCTGAGTGTCAAAGACAGGCAGGAGAGAGCTGGGAAGTTCAGACCTGAGCCCTTGGGGCTGGAAGATGCTCAGAATTGCAGGTCACCTTTCTTCTTCAGAGTCTCTTGCCCAAGTGTTGCTCCCGTGCCTTCATCTTTGGGAATGCACAACATGCCAATGCAAATAGTTTCCTTGATTTCCGGCCTGGCTTTTTAATTTGCGCTGTGGTCTGTAACTGACTGTGATGTCTTTGTCACCTCTGATTAGTACAGTGACAGCATAGCCCATGGCCTTGTCTGTGAGCACGTCTCCCGTGGGTCCTTGGTCCAAAGGACACAAATCAGACTGCCATTTGCATACCAGTGAGATCCTGTTTAGCCTAAGTACAATTGACATGAGCAGAACTGTCGCTGACTTGCCCAGTAAAGGACTGGATTGGGCTGTGTTGGTGGCTTTCCAGCCCAGGCCATCATTTTGAGGATCTGAAGGTCCAGTTTTGTTAGTGCTGGTAGTTGGTGTGCCTCTGTCCAGCCACAGCTCATCATAAAGCCATTGGGAGCCCAGACCTCATCAGCATCTTTGCTAAAGAGTGGTCGTAAACGAACTGTTTGTTCATAGCAATAAGGTGTAAAAATGCACTTGTTGAACCTGCTAAGTAGACTTAAGCATGTGCTTAGGAGCCCACCTGGATCCACCCCAGGACAGCTGTAGCTTCAGTTGTCATTTTTTTCCCATCCTAGTATAGTTTCAGAGAGAAATGCAGTCATTATTTTTTAATCACTGTGGCTCAAGTGAGCTTTGTAAGCACAGCTGCAAGCAGCACAGCAACTGAGCTCTGCCTGGAGCAAGCAAAGCTCAACCTGCACTTCTTTTTTTTTTTTCCAGGATAAACCATTATCAGCAAAGGCTGCAGTCCCTCTACTTCAAGAAGAAGTTTGCAGAGAGAGTTGCAGAAGTCAAACCCAAGGTGGAAGGCAAGTGACTGGTCCTATGCTGGCTCTGTGCTGGCACGAGGAACGTTCGTAGGAAAAGCATCCCTCTGTGGAGGCTGCAGTTTTGCAGGGAGGGAGCTGGTGGCCACTCTTTGGCCATGGGGGCACTGGAGGGGTTGCTGCACAGGCCCAGTGTGCTGTCAGGGCAGGGGATAATGTCCTGTACCTCTCTGCTTTCAGCCATCCGCGCCGGCTCCAAGGCGGTGCTGCAGAGCAGCAGCCTCCAGCAGCTGCTGGAGGTGGTCCTGGCCTTCGGGAACTACATGAACAAAGGCCAGAGGGGCAACGCCTTCGGGTTTAAGATCTCCAGCCTCAACAAGATCGCGGACACCAAGTCCAGCATTGACAAGTGAGCAGCCCCTGCTCTCATCCTCGATAGTGTCCATGGCCCCCGGGATGCTGAGGGAACAGAGGGATCGTTAGCATTGCCTCTGGGATGTGGGTAGGTGGGAGCGGTTCCCTCCCTCCTGCCTCCTCATCTGGCACATCCAATGATGCAAGTGTCCAGTTTTGGAGCAGGATAGATTTTGAGGGAAGCCGAGCTGCAGATCAGTGTGGAGATTGGTAGGGGCTTTCCTTCCTGAGCTGGCTAAACAGCAGCCAAGGCTGACTGGGAAAATCATCCTCCAAATGCTTTTTTCCCCCCTTTGAGAAGCCAAGAGCCATCATGCTCAGTGGCCAAAGGAGGAGTCCCAGGGTTTCTTCTCCTTGGGAACCCCCTCTGCAGCTCCCCAAACTGCTGCAGCCATCACCTGGTTCACTCTTGCCCACTGAGCTCCATGCACAGAGTGAGAGAAGCTGGGTCAGGTCTCAAACCTGCCAGGTCTTGTCCACCAGTAAAGGCAGTGGAGAATGGGAGTGGTGATGTTCCAGTGGCCTCCCCTGGGTCCCTTCTGTGGAGGGCCCTTGCTTGCAGGGACCATGCTGCTCTGCACTGTGCCTGTGCATGGGACAGACCCATCCCATGTCCCCAGACCAGCAGCAAGCAGCATCCTTGTGGAAATCCCAAAATAGTTCATTGCCAGAGTTGGAATTTAACCAGGGTTTTTGACTGAGCTTTTGAGTGCCCATGGTGCCACCACACTGACCTCACTGCTCCTCTCTCCTAGGAACATCACGCTTCTGCACTATCTCATCACTATTGTTGAAAAGAAATATCCCAAAGTCCTCCGCCTGCACGAGGAGCTGCGAGACATCCCGCAGGCAGCCAAAGTCAAGTAAGCAGGGGTTTAGGTGCCTGCCTTTCCGTGTCACCCTCCCCTGCTCATGCTCCCAGCCAGATCTTGGCCCTCAGGCTGGGCCCTGTGCTGCGGCCACACTGGCCTGAGAGCGGCACCGAAGCAGGAGAAAACATCACCTGGTGACTTTAAATCTCAGCCCTTGCAGCAAAGGGCTGCAAGCCTCTGACCATGAGGGAGGGGAGCTGCTTGGAGCAGCTGTTTCCTGTTGTTATCTCACCGCAGAAGCATTTAATTAATTTCTAATGGTACGTTAAGTAATCCGGGAGGAAGCGGTTGCGGTGTGGCTGCAGATAAAGGGCAGCTGTTTATCTGCGTGTGGTGGGGAGGCTTTGCCTGCAGCACAGGCAGGACCAGGCAGCGGTGCGAGGGACTCACGGGCCCTCATTTCACCACCAACATGGAGCTTCTGGTGTTTGCAACCAGCTTTTAAACCCTGCCCACCTCCTGGTGGCCTGTTCAGAGCAGGCTGCCGCTGTCTCTTTGCTGACAGAGGCCCCCATTCAGCAAAGCCCTTAAACACACACTGAAATTTTAAGTGCAGGAGGAATCTGCTGTTGCACTGCAAAGCCCTCAGGTATGTGCTGAAGTCCTTCTGAAATCAATGAGGCTCTGTTTTGGTCTTAAAGTTCAGCGGGAGCTTACGGGCTTTGCTGCTTCAGGGACCTGAGCAGCAAAGATCACATGCTTCTGCAGTCAGCACACGTTTGTGTTGGCTGTGGACATGAAAAGAGCCTGAAATTGCACCTTTTTAGAGAGAGGATAGCAGATATTCAGAGAGTTTACAGCAGTTCAAGAGTCTTTCAAGTTTCAAAGTCCTCTTGCAGCGAGTTCCCCACAGATCTGTAATGTGCAAAGCAAGCATCCTCGTGTTCAAAATGTAAATTAATTGTCAGCCATAGGGATTAAACAAAGTGACAGGACCAATCTTGGTGTAAGAGGAGGAGTGGAGGAATGTGTGGTGGCTCTGCTCATAGGCATTGGCTGAGAACATGGTTGAGCAGGGCACACTCCCTGAGCCAGTGGAGGCTCCAGCTTTCTCATGCTCGTCTATCTGCAGCTGTTGTACAGATACACTTATGGGAAAGAAAATGTCTGCACAGAGGATTGGTTTGGTTATTTTTTTTTCCCCCTAAACTTTATCATTTTGCTCTAAACTGGACACCATATGTAATATTTGGGTTTGGTCCAATCTAGAGTGAAACCAAAAAGTTTCTAAAGCTCTGGAAAGCCCTAAATTCCCCCCAGCCCTGCAGCTGTGAAGCAAACTTGCCGCCTCTGTCAATCCCACCGCTAGTAATGAACTGCTGGAGCACAGGACTCCCCAAACTGTACTTTCCCAGATGAAACCTGCCAGGAATGCTTGCCCCATGACCCAACATCAGCATTTCCAGGGACCCCAGCCCTAGGATAGACACCCCTGGAAGGATGTCAAGCCTGCGGTCATCGAGTCTTTGTGAGAAAGCTCCCACTCAGATGTAGTGGTAGAAACCCGTAAGCACTTGAACTTGACACTCATCAGGGGCTTGAGCCCTGTGTAAACACAGGCAGCACCAGATGTAATGATTTAATTTTTATTTCTCTATATTTGGGTTGTCTCCCTTTATGAAAGAGTTGCTGCTCAGAAATATGCTTTGCATGGCATTCACCTAACCATGGTTCCCTGAAAAATTGTCCGCTGTGCACTGGGACACCAAGCCTATCTTCTGCTAGCCCTCAAGAAAGGAAGAAAAATCTGTGCCCAGCAAAGCCCTCTCCTAAGCTCTCCTTTTGCTTGGAGTGGTCTGGAGCCTGCTGAGCTTGCTAAGCCTGAACAGTCCCCTTGGTTAGAAATACAGAAAAGTGCTTTGCTTTAAAACAAGCGACTGCAGCCACGTTGAGATGGGTGGCTGTCCTAGCTTAGAGGCTGTCAGCCCGATTTGCTGCTCAAGACACGCTGCTCTGCAAACAGGAGGCAACATGTGCAGTGCTGGGGTCTTTTCAGTGATAAAACATGGTTGAGTTAGTCAGGGAACTGTAGAATTTGCTGTTGAAGGCTGAAAATTAACATCCTGCCTTTTCCAACAGCATGACTGAGCTGGAGAAAGAAATAAACACTTTGAGGAGCGGCCTGAGAGCAGTGGAGACTGTAAGTATTATTAAAATCAAATATAGTCCAGCCTGGCTCCAGGCACTGCGGCATCCCTCCTTAGGGAGGCAGGCGAGGGAGCTCCCAGCGAAGCTGCTTTTATCTCACATCCTGGAGATCTGTCTGTCTTTCCTTCCTGCCGTGCACGTGTGCCTGTCCTCTTAGGGCTGTTTTGGCACCAAAGTTGCCGTGTGCGGTTAGGCACGTGCGTGGTTTATATCTAATATGCCAAAGGAGGCTGAGTAAAGTCTAGTGATGATGTCTGTGGAGGACCTGTGATGTGCTGAGGGGACTCCCTTTGCCTGGAAAACCACAGAGGGCCAGGACTCAGGATGGGGAGCGCTTCTGCAGCCCAGCTGGAGTGGTGATGAAATGGTGGAAGGTATCTCAAAGGACTCGCTGTCTTGCTAAATTATGCTGCTTCCACCATCTCTCCTGCAGGATTTGGCCTTAAAAGCATAGTGCAAGCATGCTACTGTAAAATGGGGGGATCCGTGGTCTCACGCATGGCAGGAGAAAAGCAGCAGTGCGGTGCAGCCAGTGCCCATGGCACTGACACAGGCACACACCCAACGGCACTACCAGAGGCCGACAATATTTGTGTCCCTCAACAGCCAGGGCCTGACCAGGTTTATATTTTTTTCCCCCCAAAGGAGCTGGACTTCCAGAAGTCTCAGGTTCAGCAAACAGGCGACAAGTTTGTGTCTGTCGTCAGCCAGTTCATCACATTAGCCAGCTTCAGCTTCTCAGACGTGGAAGATC
This sequence comes from Podargus strigoides, assembly GCA_028020825.1. Classification (NCBI taxonomy): domain Eukaryota; kingdom Metazoa; phylum Chordata; class Aves; order Caprimulgiformes; family Podargidae; genus Podargus; species Podargus strigoides. Next base: position 9,134,102 of record CM051624.1, on the reverse strand, counting down.
TTCTGATGGAAGCAAAAGAGCTGGTAAGGTCACCAACATCCTTGAGAACTGGGTAGTGTTTCAGCCTTTCCTCCAGCCAACAGGGGAGGGATGGTCCTGGCCTTCTGGGAGCACATGCTGTGTGTTATCATCTCAAATACCTCCCCCATGAGATCATGCAAGTGTCCTGCTGAGACCCTGGCAGGAGAAAGGTGCTGGGCTGCTCTTCATGGTTTGTTTGGAGTGAGTAGATGCATCCCTATCTGTCCTCAGGGCCTTTTTCCTGCTCCACAACTCAACGTGCTAGGGGATTGAAGGTCAGGCCAACAGACTGCTTCTGGGACACAAGATGCGCTGCAGAAAGCCATGAGATACCTGTATATCTTTTGGAAGTGCAAGGCAGGGGATAGCCGTGGGAGAGTTGTATCCATTGGAGAGGACATGATAGGTCATTTGTGAGGATCTGAGTTATGGTGAAGGGCTTTCACTCAAGCCTAGAGGGCTTACGTTGCTTTCCATGTCTTAAAATAGAATTATCCCAGTTTTGGTGGCTTTACAGTTAGTGTGGCAGCTGGGGCATCTTGGCCAATGAAGGCTGAAGGCAGCAAGAAAGCAGGCAGTTCTGTCTGATGTTGTTGGAAGAGGAGGGAAAAAATGCAACCAGGTCTGAGGCTGGACATGAGATCACCCGGAGATCTCTGCTGATAACAGAGACAACCCAGGCTGTCCAAGTGACCCCACTTCTATAGGGCAAAATAACATCTGACACATAACTTCGACCTGAGACCCGCCTAGCTCTTCTCTCTAGAGGAGGAGAGGAGCTCAGTGACATGAGTTGAGGCCAACTTCAGACCCAGTTAGAGAAGCTACTTAAGAGGTTCACCTTCCCCAGAGTAAGGCCTTGGTGAGTGCTTTGCAGCCACGTGCAATCACCTCTTGCCATGTCCTTTTCTCCCAACCAGGCTGGTTTAAATCACAGCAAAGGGGTGGCCACTGGCTGACATCTGTGATTCCCAAACATGTTTTGCTTCCCGTCTTTCAGCAAAGGGGCACACAGATGGTTTCCATTTCCTCTAAGAACAGTCCTCCAGTATCTCCTCCCTGGTCTGGCCTTCATCTTGATTGAAGTCCAGCACAGGCCATCTTAGAGGTCCCATCCTTGTCCCACTGCATGAATACCTCTCCAAAGACAGAAGTTACCAAGTGTCACCACCTCCTTCTCCCTGGTTGTACCAGTGTCCAATTGGCTCTCTCCTTCAGACCATCCACCCTTGCTTGGTCATTAGGATTGACCATTGCCTTCCTGAGGCCATGGCTAACCCAGGCCATGCTTTTAAACTATTGATGGTAGTCTGGCAATTCTTGCCTGCCGTGAGTTAGGTCTGTGGAGATGGTGACAAATGCTCTGCAGACTGTATCGTCTTCTGCTGACTTGGCTGGATCTGGAGGAGAAGGTCTGGTCATGGTCCCCCAGTGTCCACTCTGAAGCAGTGTGCAGCTGTTCCCATTGGATAGGAACACTGTGTGTGTAACCACACACCTCTTTGCTTTTTCAACACGTCCAGATTCAAACTGTGTTACTGCTTTCTCTGAGGAAAGCAGAAATATCATTGTTTCATAAACTCTATATCCTATGAGGATAACATTTTCAGTCTTTTCCCCCCACCAGAATCTCCTGTAACATGGCAGAGAATCCAGTATCTTGATGAAAATCAACAAGAATAACCTCAATTATTTTGACTTAGGTAGTGGCACCTCTCAGTTTCCTCCCTGCATCTTGAAGTGCTAAGTAAACGAAGAAATAAAAATGCCCTAAATGTCTTTTGAAGAGCCTTGGGCCACCCCTGCAAATAAAACTAAATCATACAGGCAGACTTTAAAAATGTCCCTCTCAGCCTACTGAGCAAAATCAAAGCAACTTATAAATCTGTTTGTGCTTTGATTTTTGTCTTTCTTTTCTTTTAAGCGCACTTATCTCCAGAATGCGCCGTCACAACTTTAACAAACTTTCTGTGCACAAAGAGTCTCCTTCAAACTGCAAGTAAGAACAAAGGATGTCAGTCCCAAGGACAGCTCGTGGGCTCCTTAGGGGCTGGGATGCATCAGCAGATCGTGGATGTCCTGTCCTGACCTTTACTAAGGCCTCATTCAACTCCCTTACATTAATGGTGTGCAAACAGCACGAAAGGCCGGAAAACTCCCTCTTTCCCTACCCAGGGCTGTGCCTGAGCCTGGGCAGAAACATCTTTTAGAAGTTTCACCAACACATTTGTTTTCAATAGCAGAGCATGTGGCAATGATAAATAATGCCCCAAAAATACTTCAAAGAAAAACTTAAAAGTGCGAGTTTCCCTTCCCCTGCTGTGTTTACTATTAGTTTTATGTCTTCGGTCCCACAATATTTTCCTTCCTTGTTTTTACTGCTGCTTAGTTAATAAATTCGAGCTGGGGCGGGGAGAGAGGCTCAGCAGAGCCAGAGGCAGGAAGGGTTGTGTGGGGGATGTTTTAGGAGAGGGGGCTCAGGAGTGATCCACGTCAGTTCTTACAGGGCAGCAGGTAAAAAGTTAGATTATTTTTTTCATATTTAAAAGTCAAGGCTTGATGGAGCATCACCCTGCTCTCCACCATGGCTGCTGGAAGTGTTTCTCTCCACTCCATCAGGTCCAACACTCTCCGTGGGGGGTTTCACCAGAGTGGTGGATATCTCTGAGACTGATGGACCCCTGTCTTCTCTCTTCCAGTTTTCCAAGGCTGTGAAGCACTTTGGAGAAGACACGGACAAAATGCAGCCCGATGAGTTCTTTGGCATCTTTGACCAGTTCCTTCAAGCCGTGACTGAGGCCAAACAGGAGAACGAGAACATGAGGAGGAGGAAGGAGGAGGAGGAGCGCCGGGCACGCATGGAGGCACAGGTGAGCGGACACTAACAAGTCCAGCAGCAACACTGGGACATCTCGGGATGGCAACATGCTGTGCTGTCCTCAACAGCTGCCCTTGGCCATGGTGGCACAGGGAGCACTCAAGGCTGTGCAAGAAGCTTCTGCACCCTTAGACCCACCTGCTTTACACTGTTCATTGCTTAATTAACTAATGACCTTGGGTTGGTGAGATCTTGGAGCTAAAATGTCCAGCAGAGCTGGTGCTGCCTGCGAGCTGCTGTGACCCACCAGCAGCAGCCATGGAGCTGTAGACCTCAGCCCACAGGTTGTATCAATAATCCTGACCAGCTTTGGCATGCTAAGCACCTGGGTGGAAAACTGCTCTTGTTTCATGATTTTGGGGGATCACCACGTGTGTGTTGGGCACCCCCACAATCACCTGCATGAGAGTGAGATGTCTCCTTTTCCCCCTTCCACCATGGCACATAGCTGAAGGAGCAGCGGGAGCGGGAGCGCAAGGCGAGGAAGGCGAAGGAGAGCGGGGAGGAAGGCGGCGAGTTCGACGACCTCGTCTCGGCGCTGCGCTCGGGCGAAGTCTTCGACAAGGACCTCTCCAAGCTGAAGCGCAACCGCAAGCGCATCGCCAGCCAGCTGGCCGACAGCAGCCGCGAGAGGCCCGTCACCAAGCTCAACTTCTGAAACACAAACAGCAACAAAAAACAACCGAAGAACGCGGGTTAGTCTTTCCGCAGTGGCTAGGGGGTTTTTTTATTCCCATTATACTGCCTTGCGATTCAAAGCGGAACAGTGGCACGCTCTTTCTTCCCGTGGGTGAGTGTGTGTGTGTGTGTATATACTGTGTATATAGTTGGGTCAGGGGTGTGGATGGAGATGCGTGGGCAGCCCACTTCCCCTCCACCTCCCCTCTGAAAAGTAGTTCTCCTCATGCACAAGCACAATGCCGTATCCGCAGAGCAAGAGAGGACCCAACCCAGAGATGCCGGTGGTCCCCGTGGTCCCCAAAGGCAACGGGAAGCCACTTCTCGACGCTCTCCTGCTGGGACCTCATTTGCAGGGGACGCCTTGCGCACAAGCCGAGCAGTTTAAAGAGGAAAAGAAAAACAAAGTTGACTGAACTTTAATGTGTTGTTTGTTGGGTTTTTTTCTCTCGTTGTCATGATTATTCCAAAAAACTCGCACATCCGTGCTTTGGCGCTGGTTCCCAGCTCGGCGCCGCGGGCACTCCCAGCGATGCTCTTCCCTTCGTCCTTGGGAAATGCTCTTTTTTCCTCTTACCGCCACCTTGTGAAAGGAAAAAAAGTTTACCCCAAAGTGCTCATCGCTCTTAACGCCACACAGATGTATTTATACTTTGATAATGTTTTCTGGCCCACGACGGTGGGAAAGGTCGGTTCTCGGAGGAGACGAAGAGCATCAAGTTTTGTGTTGTAATTATTATTCTTGCTTTCTGTTCAATGGGACAAACTGTATCCTCTGTCGAGGTGGGTCAGGACTGAGGGTCTCTGATGCACAAAGGGGACGGTGCAAAACCCACCGGCTTTCACCCACCTTCTTTTCTTTCTCCTTTACCGGACACACAGAAGCAGTGATGCCAAGAAACCCTTGTCTCTTAACCAGGTCCTTTTGCAACTGGTTTTGCTGTTCGTTGTCATTGCAAATTTGTGAGCAGAACTACCTGTCAAATGTCAGTCCAAAAAAAAAAAAAAGAAAAAGACAAAAAAAATTTAATAAAAATAATTCAGAGCTCTCAGGGAGTAATAATTTAAAAGTTTAGAAAATTAAGAATTGGAGAATAAAAAAATAACCACCATTAACATTTCTATTCTTAAATTATGCTGAGTATATAGAGGACTGTTACTTTTTACTTTTATTTATTTGTGGTGTGTTTTTTTTAAGAAAAACAAAACCTTTTTATACCACCAATAATTTTGTGATCCTTTTTTTTGTTTGTTTGTTTGTTCTTTTTCCTGTGGAGAGATGAGTTTGTCCCTGTTGCACTAGATATTAACTCTATTTGAAATAAGGTTGGTTGGTTGGTTGGGGGGGGGTTTGTCAGATAATCGGTATTACTGGTGGGGTATGGGATGTCAGTTAACTATATGTACTGTATAGCAAAAGTGCTGTTTAAACTAATTTGTATTAAAAAAAAATATGGTTCTAAGCACCTGAAGGCCACGGGGTCTGCGTGCTGAGTGAAAGCTGTGAAATCTCTCTCTAACCAGAGTTGTCCAGAGCTGTGGTTTTACCATTTTGTTCTTTTCTTCATTGCAACTTTTGACGCACTGTAGAATAAAAAAAAAAAAGGAAAAAAAAAAAAAAAAAAGAAAAAAAATAATACTTTCTGAGTAGCATTTAACACAGTAATAAATAAATAAAGCAGGTAAGTGCAAGTCCAGCACCTCGTATCCAAGCAGCTGCAAAACCTGCAGATTATGTTCAAAGGTGGAGTTAAGCACTTTGCTTTAAGAAGGAGGGGGAAATAAAGACAAAAGGTAATGATAATACTATTCCTTAACTAAAGTGCCTCTATTTATATTTTTTATTTATGGCTGAAAAAAAAATGGGGCTGATACAATTGAGGGAATGGACTTTGGGGGGAATTTAAAATATAAAAAAAAAAAAAAAAAAAGAAAAAAAAAGGTTTTAAAAAAAAGTCTGGCCTCTGATGGTTTAAGGAATGGTTGGTCACGTATTTAATTAGAAAGGTGGTGGGAGATGGGAAGGGTGATCACCTCCCGAGGTCCTTGGGGTGCAGGGCTCGGCCGCCAGCACCCACCCCCAGCTCCTGCCTCCGCAACCCCAGTGCCACATCAGGACCTTTCCTGACAGATTTCCTCTTGCCCTTCCAAACCTGTTTGGGTTTTCTTTTATTATTATTCTTATTCTTTTACAACAGCCTCGTTATGGGGCTGAGTTTGCCATTTCTTTGTTTTCTTTCCAAAAAAAAAAAAAGAAAAAAAAAAGAAAAAAGAAAAAATATTATATCTCTATAAATAAATACAAAGGCTGTGTGCAGGTAATTCCATGTGCCATTGTTGAAAACTACTTTTAGATTGGTGCTGGTGTAAGTAGCCTCTCTTTTTCTCTTGGGTGTGTATTTTAAAGATGATTTTTTTTTTTTTTAATAATGCCAAAAAGGAAAAAAAAAAAATAATAATTCCATCATAATTTGTAAACGGAAAGTATATGTCTTGGACCTTATTAGCTTCGTAGTGACCACGGTAGTCTGTTAGGTGCAAGGATGTTAGTAGTCGTAGCTAGTGGGAAATGCTGTGTAATGTTATGAGACTGTACATTTTCTAAGATGGCAATATGCAATAAAGAAAAACGATTCCGGTGAGTGTACGTGGCAGAGCCGCGAGTTATTTTCTGGGGGAAAAGAAATGGACTATTTGGGGATTGAGACAGCTGTTGCAGAAAAGGCTCTCCGTGGGTTGCTCTTTTTCGGGCGTAGAAAAAGACCCAAAAAAGGGTGGTTTTTGTTTTATTGCAGTCTTTGCAGGGGTTGGCTGACGACCCCACTGCAGCGCTGCCCTGCACACGGGTTTTTAGGCAGTCTGGGGCTTTTCCACCCTCCTGGGTCACAGCATCCTCATGCTCACGTGCTCGTGGGCTCAGAAACACCTCCCAGTTAGCAGCCTCATTCCTTTCTCCCCGCTGTGTTGTTGCTAGTGCCTGTTCCCACCTTGGTGACGACTTTTGTAGAAATCACAAAATAGCCTTGGTTGGAAAAGAGCTCTAAGATCACCCCATCCAACCATTAACCCAGCACTGCCAAGTCACCACTACCCCCTGTCCCTCAGCACCACATCTACACAGCTCTGAAATCCCTCCAGGGATGGGGACTCCCCCACTGCCCTGGGCAGCCTGGGCCAGTGCTGGGGAACCCTTTCAGTGAAGAAATTCTTCCTAATGTCCAATCTAAACCTCCCCTGGCACAACTTGAGGCCATTTCCTCTCATCCTATCGCTGTTATCTGGGAGGAGAGACTGACCCCTGCCTCGCTACACCCTCCTTTCAGGGAGCTGTAGAGAGCAACGAGGTCTCCTGTACTGAGGCAGCCAGTGTGTGTAACTGTCTCCAGGATGGGGACAGGATGGCAGTGGGATATGTAAGCAAAGACACAGAATAGCTTTTTATTTATCTGAGATACTCGAAGTGAAAAAACCCTAGTAATGTGCAAGCCTCCCAGCCCACAAACCCTTCAGGGCTGAAACAGCAGCATCTATGGCTTAGGAACATCATTTGAGACACGATATTTGTCATCCCAGAGGAAAGGGGACTGGGATGGCTGCTGTGCTGGACCAGCACGGCTGTGCTGTGTGAGGCCATGCCACCAGGAGTTCATGTCCACAGTGGGCTGGACAGATGGGTTTTCACCTAAAAACTGGCTTTGTGCCCCAAATCCTGGCTGCTCCCTCCACTTAAAGCCATGAGGAGGGTGTCCTAGATGGATCAAACCTGCTGAGACATGCTGGTTCCAGAGGAGCTGCCAGGCATGAGGCATTCCTGGAGGAATTGCCCCATGGGGCCACCCAGGTTGGTGACACCAAACCTGCTGAGCCAGCCTTGGCTGTGCTCCGTTCCAGTCCTGTGGCTTTCCCTGTTGCCAAAGGCTGTGGTGACTGGGAGTCCTGCCGGAGCGGAGCGATGAGTGTCAGGTGTCATCTTCCGTGCTCAACCTGTTATCCTTGCCATCAAGCCACGACTTGGAAAAGGTGAGTCAAGAGGTTGGGGCAACAACCTGGTGTGGACACAGCCTCGCAGGTAAAACCCAGCCTGGCAAGTAGGGCAGCCATGGCTTGATGGGTGACAGGTCAGTGGGAGCTTGCTGGGTCCTCAGCGCATTTCAGGCACCCTCTTTCCTCCCCAGCAGGAGGGAGCAGCCTTCAGGTTTTGACCTCATGGCCGAAAATATTCATTTCCACCCAAGGGAGGGTACAAGGGGACCGATGGAACTGTCAGGCTTTGACATTCCTACTGAAGACCCTTGGGAAAGGGTAAGCAAGGAGGGGACTCCCGTTGCCAGTCCTACTCCCACCTGCACTGTGGCAGGACCTGGCTCCATCCCCTACACGAGCACTTGTGCCACAGCTCGAGCAGATGTTTTGGGGTAAAATTGCACTTTACTGCATTCATGATCTCACACAGCTTGATCACTAGGTCACCTTGTGCAGGATTGGCACTGCCGGAGCAACCCAGGAACAGGTTTGTCTTTTGATGCAGAGACCAGTGTAGCAATAAAATGCAATAAAAGCACTTGGGTATTTCTGTGCTGTGGGGTGAAAATGCCCTTCAAGCTGTGCTTCCACGGGAGAGGCCAAGCTGACATGAAGGCTGATGGGTACAGGAGGAATGCTGTGAGCCAGCACTGTCCCTGTCTCCATCCCCATCCCCTCTCCTGCAGCAAATCCTGCGAACACCTCTCCTCTGAGCTCTCTGGCATTGCTCAGGGTCCTGCAATATATGCAGGTGAAGAGGAGAGCTCTCTGTTTTAATCAGAGGTACTCTGACCTGAAACCTCTGAGCATTTTATATTATTTTTAGCCTTAAACCAGGCTTGATGTGTGTGTGGAGGTGAGGCAGGGAGCAAGGCAGGTGCCTGTGGTGCCAGGCCCCAGCAGAGCCCCAGGAAAGGCAGCACCCCCGTCTGCTGGCACCTTCTGGGCTTCATAGTTTTAGAGCTGTCCTGAGTATGTAATCAATCCTGCCCCTTGCTTTCCCCTGTCACATCTCTACTGTGGTCTGAAAAATACAGTGTGCCCTGGCTGTGGAACAGTCAAAATGGTAAATTTTATATTTATGTTTTTCCCAACATAGTTGAGGAGGGATAATTTTAATTCCATCCATCATAACTTATCGAGTCAAATAACCAAAGGTCACAACGTGTGACTTCTCTGTGACTTTCTCCACTGTCCGAGTTTCAGATTGGTGCATGCTGTGAGTGTGTGTTTGCAGGCAACACAAATGCATGCATGTGTAAGATTAAAATGACTCAAAATGCTTCCATGGGTCCTCTTAACCTACCTCCATCGCTTTTGAAATCACGGAGTGCCCCACTCCACTACAGCCCCTCCCAGGACTTGTCCCAGCACTGAGGTCTGTGTTGGCAGCCTGCTTTGTGCAGGCTCCCTTGCTAAACCCCAGCACTCCTTGCACTCTCATCATGTTGCATGAACTTGACATTCAGGTGGAGTCTCCCAGTCTGCAGGGCAGCTCTGTGAAGATAAGTCACTGCACTGTCATTTTTTCTATTACTTTTTTACCAGCACATACTGCAGCATTTCCTCACTTGCCCGAGCTCTCAGCTCAGCTGTGGCTCTGCAGGAGGGGTAGGACACATGCACTGTATATTTGGGCACAACAAGCAGAGATGCCCTAAACCAGGGTTATCCTGGGCACCACCACAGCAAGCCTGGAGGACACAGGACAGCCAAAGACAGCTGTGGTCCTGCTGCCTAACCCATCCCTTTGGCTTTCCAGGATGCTGCCATAAACAAACTTGGGCTGGGACGGTACTCACAGCTTTCCCCAGGCTTTGAGTGGTGCAGGGTTGCTTGAATTTGCACTTATGTATGTTCACATGGATTTACTTTGCCAAGCTCTGTGCAGAGCATCCCCTGGGCTGAAGGAAAGGTGAGGAAACCCCAGCCATGTGCTTCATCCAACTCCCAGCCTCTGCCTGGGACCCTTTTTACTGTGAAACCAGAGTGTGAAGCACTCAGGCAAGATCTAGTTTCTACAGCAAATCTTTCCAATTAAATAGCAGGGGGCTATTACTGTTTGAGTTACATTTTCTGGAATGAATCCACAATTCAGACGCTTTATTCAAACCCTGACATGACCTCAGGGACGGTATATTACCAAATGTTCTGTAAAATGCACCAGACTGAGCACAGCAGCCACAGGCGCAGGTCAGGGAGAAGCACAAGTGCCACGGCACATTAGACTGCACAGGAGAAATAAGTGACCTGGTTACTCGGAGCATTTTTTTCCCCGATGTTGAGATCAGCTCAGAGTATGTTGCTAGGTCAAGTAAGGAAATTACATTTATGTGATTGTGAGGAAATTGCTGGGTGAGAGATTTAAGAAATTTATCTTGCTGCTTTTGTCCACATTTATGACCTTGAAGGACTCATCCAGGAGATTTTGTTCCTCGCCAGCATCTTCTCCACCGTGGCAGGGTGGTAGCTGTCAGCCCCACCTAGAAGCCAGACCAGCACCCACATCAGCCCCAACCTGGGGACAATTTCCACCTGCTCTGAGTGTCCACGCTTCAGTGAAGCTCTCTGGCCAAACCCCTGAGCATAAATCTAAATGTTTAAGCCTGCACATCAGTACTGCCAGCAGAAGGAGGTGGGGAGATTCCTGCTGCCTTCAGCCAGACTTGCTCTGGCCCCTGGGAGAAAAAAGGATGTTCCTCCAGATGTGGAAGGGCAGTCCTGAATATTTCCACTCCCGATCTCCACCCCGGGAGCTGAGAAGCATTATTTTCCTAAGTCACCTCCCCCGAGACACCCCTGCTGCAACTTTCTGCTTCTCCTTATGATGGCAAGGAGGAGAGGGGGTCCCCATGTCTGAAGGGGAAGCAGGCAACATGTGAAGCACTGAGGTTTGCAAACGCCTATAACTCTTCACTGCACACCACAATAAACAACCCTCTGAGAAAAGGTGCAATCCTCTTTTCAGAGCAAAGCTTTAAAAAAACGCTTTTTTCAGTTTATATATCTCTTCAGATGCTCCCTCATTTATTAGTTTCTGAGCTGACTATTTATGGAAAAGATAAGGTTGAGAACAGTTTATAAAGGCAAGGATAATGGATATGTAAAATTAAGGATCCCAAGTATTTGGGAACTGCTCCCCAATCACTTTTGTGGGTGTCTGCCAGTGTTTGTCTTTTTGAAACCAGCTGAACCTGGAGGAGCTCAGTGACAGCAAGCCAAGAAACAGCACAAACAGCTCCTCTCAGAGTGAAATTTTCTTCCTCTGCTGAATCATAGCTGGATCCAGTTCATCTTTCACCATCACCCCAGAAGCCCATGGGCACATTGGTGTGCTGTTTCACCCAGTACAAACAGCCCGAGTAAGGCTGCAGGGCTTGACTGCTGCCTGAGCAGCAAGCACCAGCACAGCCCCTCCGTTGTGGTGGCAAGACAAGCACAGTGATCCCTGCAGAAAACACAGGGATGGTTTTTCGGTTGTGGCTATTACAGATTGCGCTAGAAGAGCCTGGGTTTAAGGCTCAGCCAAAAACCCATCCCTGAGGTGTGTGGAGCTGAGCACAGAGCAGCGATGCCCACAGTGATGGGGACAAGGAGCAGGGCAGGGCTGTGCAGGTACACCAGCCTGGCCTGGGAGTGGCTTGTCACAGTGCTGCCACCTCCCCGGGATAGAAATGCTGGAGGGTGTCACCACCTGCCTTCTTTCTGGCACAGCTGCCTGGCGAGGAGGGGGTCTTTGCGAGTGAATCCAGGATAGGATCAGACCCCCAGCACACATCATGGTGTGTTGGCATTCCCTTCACCTTTGAGCCCCTCTTACTAAATCTGCTCTGACTTCCGTCACCCCCCTCCTGGGATCTTCTTGGCCAAGCAGATCATCCATCACTTTACAGCCAGACTAATGCAGGCCCTGGTGTTGCGCCCTGGGGTTCATGCTACTTTCACTTTGATTTCCCCAGAGACTTATTCATTTTATGCCACTGAGAGGGATTTACAGTCTGTCTTTTCATGTCACTTTTCTTCCTGCTTCTCACAGTGATTTCCTAGAAAACAAATACCTAGAAACACAGAGCTGTTCCCCAGGCACTGCAGCTGGGGTGACTGCAGATGCTTCGAGACTCAGGCAGTGTGCTGCCAGCAGCATGGTATTGCAAACCCATTGCTCCTTTGCAAATTGGAAAGAGCAAGAGGACTGGCCATGGCACGAGTAGTGCCTCGTCCTCCCACATCCAGCCCCAGTGAAGCCACTGGGACTCACCCCACTGGTCCTGGCAAGCTCATGGCTTGCAGCAGCAAAGCAACGCAGCGCAGCTGGGCATGGGATCACCCAAGCCTGGATCCCATTGTGGGTTACTCCTCCTGCAGGATTTAGGACCATTTTATTCTTCCGGTGCTTAGTTACTACCTTGTGGCCTTATAATGCTTTGCAAGCAGATTTAGAGGCTCACCCATTTATTATTAATAATCAGAGTCACCATATTAAAAATATAAATGCAGCTAGAGGGAAGAGGCAGCTCTGTGTTGGTCGCAACCCTCTGAATGTTTTTTATTTGGGACGCGGCAGTCCTGAAGGCAGAGTGGTTGATCTCATTAACAGAAGGAGGTTTTTCCTAGGATCATTAGCAGAAGGGCTGTGCTGGCTGCTCAGACCTCTGCTGGCATCTACTGGATGCACAAACCAACACCAGTGTTGAGAGAGAGAAGCAGGGATGGTGGATCTCATTCACATGAGCTATACCGGTTCTGGTGATCATTATCAGCTATTCCAGCCCGTTGGGCTGTCTCTTATAAATTGCTAATTGTTCACAGCTCATGCCTGGTCAGGGCATTAAGTCCGTAGAAAACTGAACCAGTGCACAAAAGAGGGAATCAATATTTTTCTGTTGTTTAGTGCCTGAGTCAGTTAGCAGTCAGTTGGTGGTGGGGACAGAAGGGACTGGGAAAGTGGCCAAAGCCAAGCACAGGGGTGAGCACAAGCACCCTTTTCAGGGGCTTTTAGCCATAAGATCAATGCAGCCACAGCACTGAATGGCATGCCACGAGTCAGGCACAGCAATGCTGAACCTCCACCTTCCTCGTTTTCTTAAGCCAAGAACCATCTCTTAGTTCACCTGCGTTGACAAAGTTTGTTCCAATTGGCAGAGGAAGTTCTTCTTTCAGAAGAAAGACAGCCTTTGCCTGCTGTCCATACTACACAAGGCTGGTGAGTATTCAGCTTTGAGTTTTCCTCCCCGTGGCATTACAGAGCACAGGAACTTACTCTGAGGACTGTTGCTACAACTTAGGGAGAAACATCCCTTCTGGGAAGGCAGAACCCCACAGGTTTTCTTTGCTATCTCCTGGATCACAGTTGAGGTTTTCTATAGATAATATGAGTCAATGACTAGTGGGACTCACTGTCAGTTTCAAACACCAGAGCGCTCTGTATGGCAAATTAGCCCACAACAAGCTCCTTGTTACCACCTGCCAGCTACCTCAGTAAGAGTTAAATCTAATTCCATCATTCACAATCACCTCTCTCACTTTACACTAGCCATACCTCGCTGCGGAAGGGCAGGTATGCAAGAAATTCCTGTCCCACCCTTCTAACAAGTCACTAGTGTTCCCCTGGTGTCAAACAGCTCTGTGAAAAGCTGTGGGGTTTTCCATACAGCTTCTCTCTGGAACAGGACGAATACACCGCTCAACTTGTAAAATACAGGATCTGCAAGGCAAAGTATCAGTGCTGAGAAGTAGTCAAGGGTCAAATCTTTTCCTTGTGGACTTCAGGACCATCGCAGAAGGAAATTAGATCAATTCTCACAGCATGAGAAACAGCTGCATTAAGATTTCATGAACAGTTAGGTCTCTCTCTACTATCATTCACCTGGCAAATTTTTACAGGAGTTCCCTCCTCAAGGCTGGGCTGAGAACGACACCGGACTGAGACACTTTCATCTCCTGCATAAAAGACAATTTATTTCTCGCCTCACAGAATAACAATAGTATGTTCAGTTGGATCACAAACAGTTAAAAAAGCTGACAAAACAGTAACA